>CM041295.1:129100669-130398169 GCA_023052935.1 Piezodorus guildinii | reverse complement strand
TTAAAATACATCAACTAAATGTGATGGACCTACAGTAAACTGACATGAAACGCATGTAGAGACACTACCCACTGGCAGCACTCTAAAATATCCTTAGCTATAAGGTCTCGCTCGGAGCCATCGTCTTTTCGGGAATTAATGAGGAAGGAAAATGGGAACCAATGGATTAGAGTGGGAATGGAATTTTTCATGGGCTGAATGATACCTGTTTCGGACTGAATTAGTAACATAAAGGTCTTTATGGATAATTTTATCCGTGACAAAATAAGGAGCATTGAGGATATTGGATTGGATACTAGAGGAATTCGATGGTTTAGTAGACCCCCATAGCTCTACCCCGTAAGTCCAGATTGATCTTAAGATAGTCATGTAGATGAGCCTATTGTAAGAAGTAGCTTTGACCGTTTGTCCAGTAAATGTTGAAGTTGCCGAAAACGGCGAGATAATATATAATAAAAAAATATTAAGTTAAAGAGATAAAGATTGACTAATGAAAGGATATATCTCCTCAACAAACATCAAAATTTATAACAAAAAAAAACAACAACAAAAAATAAGTACAATATATAGAGGCCATATTTTATTGAAAGGGTTAAACCAAGGATCGGACGAGAAGCAAACTGTTGCTGTTGTGTCAACAGGTGCCTCGCCCCTTCCACCCCAGTCCTACCCCATTTTACCATTCAGTTTATCATAATTATTTTTCCCCCCTTAATACATTGTCATCATACATTTAAAAAAATCTAATGCGGGCAACACACGACTTTCACTTACCTCAGCTGTTAAAATAAATTCAAAAACTATTAAATAAACTTAAATTTAAAAATTTTGAAGTTAATTTAAATCAAAATTTTATCGAGTTTCCTTGGCAACACGATTAAGATAAAATAATATACCTATATCAAATTATTACGTATAATTATCAATAATAATTGTATGTCTTATTTACTTTAGTCTCTTTACATTACCTTTTAAAACTTTACATACAAGAAAATATTTTTTCTAAAATCTTTGACTTTACGGTATATAATGCACCTATGTTCCTGTCCGCTCAAAAAAACAAAAATTACATTAAAAAATATTTTGTTCTTTTCTCCTTTAGTTGGTTATCGAATTCGTTCGACTTTTATATTTCGCCGTTTTTTATTAATCCTAATAAGATGATATGGACTATTATTCTGAACCTATTAAGTTAAAGGTGCTTTAGAGGAAGAAAATTTAAAATTAATTTAAATAAATTGTTTATCGAATTTCGTCGTATAATTAGCAGAAATAATTTTATTCCTTATTTGTCACTTTACATTACCTTTTATAACTTTACATACAAGATAATATGTTTCCTAAAATCTTTGACTTTACGGTATATAATGCACCTATGTTCCTGTCCTTACGCTCAAAAAAACAAGAATTGCATTTAAAAATATTTTTGTTCTTTTCTCCTTTAGTTGGTTATCGAATTCGTTCGACTTTTATATTTAGCCGCTTGTTATTAATTTCAGTAAAATGATGTAGACTATTCTTCTGAATCTATTAAGATTTTGATTTTTAGGTATGATTTTATGTATTGGTTCTAGGATTGACTCGCAGACCTTGTGCGTTTTCCACCATCTTAATAAAAATATTAAATAAAAGCACATTTTTCAGTTTTCTCCTGCCAGAACATTTTATAAAAGACTAAGTCGTTGGAAATTTTAAAGGCCATTAAATTTACTTCAAATTCGGTACTTATCGTATTGAACGGCTTCTGAGATACAAGGCAGCCAAAATATATCCCAAAAAACGTAAAAAGTCAGTTATCTCAGCAGTTTAGAACTAGTAACTTTAATTTAGTGTAGTTTACAGAAAGATACATAATTACCAATCTTGTAGAAGATTAAAATTTCTATAAGATATTTGTTGTAAATACTGATTAAAATCAAGATAAAGTGAGAAAGAAACAATTTTAGAGGACGTGAACAGAAAATTTATAATTCAAATTGTTGTCCCAATTTGTATCTTTGAATTAAATATTATCTTTATTCCATTATATATGCAATATACGACAAGTAGTAGAAATGATTTTTTGAGGAAAAAGAATGTTAGAAAAAAAAATCTAATAATATTCAATTGTAAAAAAAATTATCAAATTATATTTGAATAATATATAAGAAATTTTAAGCTACTATTAAAAGATGTTTTTTATTTTTTTTTAGGTCTGCAAATGTAAAAACTTGGGTTTTGTAAGAAGGAATCATTACATACAATCACGTTTAAAAATCAAAATTACTCCACCTTTTTCCATTCAAAATCCTATCCCTACCGCGCCATTAAACGAGTGTCTGACATCGCCCAAGCTAGGGACCACCATTTTACCTCCCTTCCAAAGGACGGCATTACCAATTATTTTTTACTCCTTTTTTAAATCCTAAGGTCATCTGCCGGTATTGAAGGCTGTTATTCTAGGCAATGCACCACAAGTGAACCCTGTTGTTGGGATGGCAGGTTGCTATCAGGCCATTTTTGGTATATATTTTACATCAAATATTTGAACGATTTGTAGATAGTTGTACTCTTACGTTTTTTACCCCCTTTAAAAAATCCTAGGGCCATCTAAAGTCAAACGCTGGTAATATTTTTTTGAGTCAAATAATCATTCAAGTGTAAATGTTAAGCATAATACCTACCTTAATAAAATTACCAAGCAAACTTTATATAATTATAATATTAATAGCTAGTAAAAAACCAAGGCTTAACAAATAATCTGTTCCTAATAACTTTCCCATTTATTCAATAAGTGTCAGTTATTTATAATTTAAGTATATGCATTTTTCTTTATGTGTATTTATTATAAGGGAACATAATTTACTAATAAGACATTGTGATTATATTAATTATACCATATAAAAATTAATAAAACAAAAAAGAATCCCTTCAACATTTCTTTACTTTTATTACTCCTTAAAAACAATTCAGTGTACCAAGATTTTTACCTTATTTTTTTTAAATATTTTTTTACTTACCTTCAAGCTCAATTTCTTAAATTATGGTAAATAATAAAAAGTGAGTATATATATGTATGTATGTATATTGTTAACAACCAATAATCCATATTCCATAACCTGATTTGAAAAAATAATTTTTTTTTTCTAATATAGAAAAATGAAAAATGGGAATATGAAAAAAAAATCATTCTCTGCTTCATTTATTTATTACTGAATTAAACATAAAATAAGGTTTGTACCTAGATAAACATACAATAATCAAACTACAATATATTAAAGATCAATTTTCATTATAAACATCATTTATATAAATTGTTTTGTATTTTGTTTAGGTATTTAATTACAATTGTGAAATAATATGGCATTATTTATAAAGAATAGCACAATTTGCAGAATCATTGAATCATCAGTCTAAATTATAAAATAAATAGTAGTGAATAAACATGACTAGCTTAATCAATACTATTCCAATTGAGTGATACTAGATCTGATTAACAATACAAGATACCAGTCATAGAAATTTACTATGCCACTATAATTCTGTTTAATATCCATAAGTAGATAGAAATATAGTTATAGCTTTTTGAAATTCATTATATATTTAAAACCAACAGTATTAATCTGGCTTATAAGAATTGTACCAACTTAAAAAATGCAAGTGTTTTATGGAGTAAATTATTAGATATTAGATGAAAATCAAATATTGATCTATATCTTAGATATTTAATTAGCTAGTCTTTAAGTGATGCAATGTGATATTGTGCTTTTGAAAACATACCAAAACAGCCAATTATTGGATATTTAATGGAAATCAAATATGGATTTTCATCTTAAATACATAATTAGCTCTGCTTCTCAAAAAACTATTAGTGATACAATGCAGTATTGTGCATTTTAATTTAGAAGAAATTATAAAATTATTATAACACAACTCAATAAAAAGAAATTGGAAATTTTCATGCAGTAAACCATAGATATTAAATGCAAATCAAATACTGATATTTATATAAAACATATAAGTAGTTAAAACAATTTATCCACGAAGTAATAGAAAAGGCGAGCAAGAGGTTTATCGCTTCTTCTTGCGAATGTCATCTGGATGTAACGCTGCTTCAACTCCAGCTCCCTTTTTTGAAAATATCTCATCTGGATCCGACTCGGTTCTGCTCCCAGTGCTCTCATCATAGCCACGGCATCTTCCCTGTGTATTCCCACCACCATCATACCAAAGCCGACGAGGAAGGGCGCAAAGGTAGACCCTTGGAACAACACACCAGCTGGACTGTTCCTGTACAATAGTCCTGACAGTGAATGAAGGATGTTGTCCATAGGAGTTTTCCTTGGGATGGAGGAATGCTTGAAGGAAACGTTAACGAGGGTTATACCAGCTTTCGCGAGGATTTTCACGTCAGAGTTGTCCTCGCTGGCCCGGACAAGGAGCTTAACCTTATTGGCTACGAGATCAGCAAGCAACAAACCGAACTCTTCATTATTCCTTATCTCTTGGGCCATGAAGAAGACGATCTTGTCAAACTTGCCTACGGTCCGCAGGCCCTGGTAGCCTGGAACAGCAGCAGTAACCTTCACCAAGTCTCCAACCTTCTCCATCTTCCTCGACCTCTCCTAGCACTACTGGATCGCGGACTGGGGTTGACTGCCAACAGATCCCCCACTCCTTCCACATGCTTACCAAATTAGCGGCAATGCAAATCAAAATCATAAATCATACGAAAGTAATTTTTTAGAATCTCTCTCATTTTAATTCGTATTGCTATTAAATAAACTGTAGGTTTTAATTAAATTGTAACGAAATTAATTGGGAGAAACTATCGATGTTATGTTAAACTAAATACCAGTTTGTCTTTTATTATACCTTTTAAAGAGATATAAATAGCAATTTTCGTAACCGAAGTAAAAATTGATTCATGTTATTGCTCAATTTTATAATTATTTTTAATATTCTACATATGTTAAATAGAAGTCACTATCGATTATTACATTACTATCGATTATAATGTTTATAACTAAGCTGTTAGAAAAATAGTAATTATATCAAAATACATGTATGTAAAATACATATATATGTAAAAATACATTTATCATATCAATATATTAAAATACAAAATTTAAATAATGTAGTGATTAATAAATAAAAGTATAATTCAAACATGGAATAAGTAGTGTAAAATTTGACTTCTTCCATCCTTTATTGGTAACAATAAATGAATAATTACCAATCCTTAAAAATCGGTACACATATTTAGCTGGTCTTAAATTCTTTTTGTACTTTCAAAATTGAATTTAAGAAATGTATGATGAGAATCATTATGCATAGAAAATGGATATTATAATGCAACAAAATTGTGATTTTAGATAAGGTATGTTTTCCATATTTTAAGGTTGCGTTTGGAGATCCTACTAAATACCAGTCGTACTATAGTAATATCTCTAAAATATTACAAAACTAAATTCTTACTGTTGAAATAAATGTCATTGTCTTTTCTATACTTTTTTTTTTTTTTTTTTTTTTTTTTTTTTTTTTTTTTATCCTTCTTTCTTATGAAATGAGTATGAACACAAAACAAATAAAAATAGGATCTCCCAACGCAACCTTAAAATATGGATCATACCTCATCTAAAATCATAATTTTTTTACACAATAATTTCCATTTTCTATGCATGACAATTCTCATCATACCATTCTCAAATTTAATTTTGAAAACACAAAAAATTTAAGATCAGCAAAATATGTGTACCTAGTTTTAAAGACTGGTAATTATTCATTTATTGTTACCAATAAAGGATAAAAGAAGTCAAGTTTCAAACCACTTATTCCATGTTTGAATTATACTTTTATTTATTAATCAATACAATATTTAAATTTTATAGTAATATACTGATATGATAAATATTAACTATTTTTCCCAATATTTTAGTTAAAAACATTAGCATCGATATTAATGCAATAATCGATAGTGACTTCTATTGTACATATATACAATATTAAAAATAATCGTAAAATTGAGCGATAACTTGAATCAATTTTTACTTTGGTTACGACAATGGCTATTTATATATTTTTTAAATGTATAATAAAAGACAAAACTGGTATTAAGTTTAAAATAACATCGATTGTTTCTCCCAATTAATTTCGTTACCATTTAATTATAACCCACAGTTTGTTTAGTAGCGATACGAATTAAAATTAGAATGGTTCTAAAAAATTACTTTGGTATGATTTATGATTTTGATTTGCATCGTCGCTAATTAAGTAAGCATGTGGAAGGAGTGGGGGATCTGTTGGCAGTCAACCCCAGTCCGCGATCCAGTAGTGCTAGGAGAGGTCAAGGGAAGATGGAGAAGGTTGGAGACTTCCTGAAGGTAACTGCTGCCGAGGCTGCTGCTGTTCCAGGCTACCAAGGCCTGCAGAAAGTTGGCAAGTTTGACAAGATCGTCTTCTTCATGGCCCAAGAGATAAGGAATAATGAAGAGTCAGGTTTGTTGCTTGCTGATCTCGTAGCCAATAAGGTTAAGCTCCTTGTCCGGGCCAGCGAGGACAGCTCTGACATGAAAATCCTCGCAAAAGCTGGTATAACCCTCGTTAACATTTCCTTCAGGTATTCCTCCATCCCGAGGGAACCTCCTATGGACAACCTCCTTCAATCACTGACAGGACTTTTGTACAGGAATCGTCCAGCTGGCGTGGTGTTCCAAGGGCCTACCTTTGCGCCCTTCCTCATCGGATTTAGTATGATGGTGGTTGGAATACATAGGGAGGATGCCATGGCTAAAATAAGAGCACTGGGAGCGGAACCAAGCCGGATTCAGGTGCGATATCTTCAACAACGGGAGCTGGAATTGAAGCAGCGTTACATCCAGATGACATTCGACAGGAGAAGTGGTGATCCTTTTGCTCGCCTTTTCTATTACGTCCTGGATAGATTTTTTTGACAAGTATAACTACTTATATGTTATATTTGATTTTGATTCAATATCCAATAATTAACTGCATAAAACAATTTTTTTTTATTGATTTGTGCTTAAATAATTGTATAAATTCTTCTAAACCAGAATGTTTTGACTTGTTGTTAAATGCACAAGACTGCATTACATCAATTACAGTTTAGCTAATTAGATGTCTAAGATATAGATCAATATTTCATTTTCATCTAATATCCAATAATTTACTCCATAAAACACTTCCATTTTTTTTTATTGAGATGAATTTTTTAAGTTGGTACAATTCTTATAAGCCAGATGAATTCTATTGGTTTCAAATACATAAAGCTGCATTTCAAATAGCTATAATTATTTTTCTATCTACTAATGGATATGAAACAGAAGTATAGTGGAATAGTAAATTTCTATGACTGGTATCTTGTATTGTAAATCTCTTCTTGTATTACTCACCTGTGGAATAGTATTGATTAGGGAAACCTTCTTTATTCACTACTATTTGTTTTATAATTTAGACTGATGATGATTCAATGAGTAAGTGCTGCAAACTGTGTACTCTTTATAAATAATACCAAATATTTCACAACTGTAATTAAATACATAAGCAAAATACAAAAAACTTATATAAATAATGTTTATAATGACAATTGATCTTTAATGTTTTATAGTTTGATTATATTATGTTAGTTTGTCTAGTTCACTTATATATATTAATTATATATAATATATATATATATATATATATATATATATATAATCTTTTTATTGAGATGCATTTTTAAGCTTAATAATACAGCTTAATACTGTTCCTTTTCAAATATATCATTTCAAACAGCTGTAATAATATTTTCATCTGATTATGAATACAAAACTATAGTTATAGTGGCACAGTAAATTTCTGTGACTTGTTTATTGTTTTGTTCATCAGTTCTAGTGTTACTCACCTATGAAGTAGTTTGATTAGTCAATTCATATTTAGTAATTACTTTTATTCTATAATCTTTATAAATAATACCAAAATTTTTCACAACTGTAATTTTATACCTTATCATAATACAAAACAATTTATATAAATAATGTTTGGATATTCATTTTAAATATTTTATTGTGTGATTATTGTTAGTTTGTCCAGTTACAAACTTTGTTTTATTTCGAATGTTTAATTGTTTGATAAAATAAAGCCAAATGAAGCAGATAATACATTTATTTACTGTCCTATTTCTCATAATATGCATACATAATTAACTTAATGAGATTTGTTCTGTACTGTAATAATATTTTTTTAAATCAGGTTATATATTATGAATTAGTGACTGTCAAAAATATTAAATTAATAATAATTGTATGCTCTTATTTTATTTTTACATTTTTTTTTATTCTTTACTATCGTTTAAAAAATGGAGCAATAATACAGTAAGTAAAAAATATCCTATAAAATATCTAGGTACACTGAAATTAATTTTGAGATGAAATACAAGGTGACAAACAGTGAAGGGGTACTTTTTTAAATCCATTTGTGTATTGTATAATAAGTTTAGTGATTAATTAATCTTATTTTATTAGTAACTAACGTTCCCTTATCATGAGATAATCAAACACACACACACAAAAATAACTTACACACATGCCCAAAGAAACAAAGGGGGATATACTTATAATATAGATAACTAAGACTTATTAAGAATGTTGGAAACTTATTAGCCATAGATTATATGTCATTTTGAAGTGTAAAGCCTTAGTTTTTAATAAGATATTAATATTATAATGATAAAAAGTTTGCTTAATAACGTTTTGAATGTATTAACATTTATACCAGTGAGTTACAACCGTTTGATTTTTGTTAGTTTTTTTTTAACTGATATTGAAATATGGTAATAAATACAAGCAAGAAACTTAGTTCTCACTCAGTTAAATAATTGTACCCATTATACATTTTAATTATACCCAAGAAACATTTAATTAATTTTAATATTTTATATCTAAGCATTAAATAGTTGATCATTACATATAAAGATTCATTTCAGAAGACCAAAGTTGCATCGAAATGATTAGCCACTAAATAAATGAAATTTAGAAGGTTTATATTCACTAATTTAATTTAAACATAAATTAAAAAATCTGGTGAGGGCAACACACGACTTTCACTTACCTCCGTTTTTTAAATCGATTAAAGAATTTTCAAATACAGTCAGAGATAAAAATGAGTGAAACCATTTAAGAATTAATTAAATTGAATTAATATAGAAACATGTGTTCTATTCTAATATTAAAAACTCTATTACATCATCATCTAAAATAATCAGTTAGTTTTATCGACTTTTCATCACTCATTATTAAATTTTACAAGATTGTGTATGATATAATATTTTTTCTAAAATCTTTCTCTTTCCAACGGTATATTATACGTCTATATTACTGTTCTTATGTTCAAAATAAAAAAAATTCATTAAAAAAATATTTGTTAGGTTTCCTCCTTTAGTTGTTTATCAGATTCGCTCAACTTGCATATTTAGCTGTATATTATCAATTTTAACAAGATAATATAGGTTTTTTTTATAGAATCTACAGAATTAAAGGTACTTTACATGAAGAAAATTTAAAATATCGGTATTTATGCCCTGTCATAATATTTCAACCAGAATGAAACCTACATCGTATTAAAGCCTATTAAATGTTACATCGATATAGGGAGTTTAATCAAAATCGTAAGACCCGTTTTTGAGAAAATCGTAAAAAGGTTCAAAATCCGTGGTATTAAGTAGATTTTGGTCAGCTGATTTTGATAAAAAAGATTATGTAACATCTCGGGCGTATAGTTGTCTTAAATATGACATTTCAGTTTCATAGGACTTTTCGTTTTTTCCCGGGAGTTACCACACACACAGACCTTTTTGCGGGACTTGGTTATTTAGACTCAGGGGACTTTAAAACGTGTATTTCCGTCGAATACTGGAATTCGAAAATTTTCACGATCACAATACTTCCCCATAGTATATATTTCATATATAGGTAAGTGAAGGAAAAAAGGTACAAATTAATGATAATAAGAATATTTTAGTTACTTCTGCGACTAGTACAGGTTATGTACTTGCTATATGTAACATTAAGACAAACGTAAAAGAAAAAACATTTTTTTTTTATCTATTATTTATTTATTTACAACTGTATTGATTAATACATCTAGTAAATGAGCTGCAAGATAAAACACGTGAAAAAGACATTAAGAGAAACTGCCCATTGGAAGCACTTTAAGGGATTTTAAAGGAAAACTGTACAGACTTTGGCAGTTTTTATAAAATTAAGTTCATTTCAAGTATAAACCAAACCACCAATATGTTGAAAATTTAATTTGAAATTTGAAAATTAATTAGATATAATGTACTTGTGTTACAGGACATCTTTTTACTTTCACTTAGCTATATATGAAAAGTATAGTGAGGGAAAGTATTGCGATCGTGAAAATTTCCTAATTCAGGATGGTTAGTTAGTCTTCACCGAAAATACACATTTAAGGGTCCAAATGACCTAGTCCCTCAAAAAGGTCTGTGTTCGTTGTTTGTTTTTTTTGTGTTTTTTTGTGGCAAATGCAGCTCGAAAACGATAAGTTTTACACAAATGAAATTTCATAGTTAAGAAGCATATATGCCTGAGTTTTACTGCAACATTTCCATAAAAATCGAAGAACTTGTAGAACCACTTTATACGTTGCATTCCACAAAAACGACTCTAACGATTAAACTGCCAAAATCGACGTAATATTCTTTGATATGATGTAGGATTAATTCTAATTAAAATTCTCTGACAGAGCTTTTTTTTCTTTTTTTTTAAATATTTATTTATTGAAATTTACAACTGTAATTTATATTACAACAAGTAAATATGCTAAAAGAAAAATCACATGAGACAGATTTGTAGAGGAGCAACTCAATGGAAGCACTCCAGTAACTATTTTAAACAAGAAGATATCGAGGCCATCTTCTTTTCAGACGCCTCAGAGGATTATCAGGAATCGAGGAGGAAGCAAGGGTTGAAACTAGTGGGTTAAGGTGGGAATGGAGTTTTTCATAGAAGGATTGATATCTAGTTCGGGCCAAATCAGCAACATATGGAACATTTAGGTCTTTATGGATAATTTTATTTGTGACAAAGTAAGGAGCGTTGAGGATTTTACGAAGGATTTTGGATTGTAAGGATTGGATACGGGAAGAATTCGATGGTTTAGTCGAGCCACAAAGCTCAACTCCGTAAGTCCATACAGGCCTGATGATAGTCCTGATAGAGCTTAAATTTTTTCTTAAAGTTTCGACGTTACCTTTAATTTTGTAGATTCGAAAAAATAAAACGTGCCATTTTATTAGCATTGATAAAAAACGGCTGAATATACAAGTTGAACGAATTTTATGACGAAATAAAAGAGCAAATATATATATAATATTATATATATATATATATATTATATATATATATATATATATATATATATATATATATATATATATATCGAATCCGATCTTAAATCATCACCCAATCACTTTCAGTTCCTCTGTCAAATTCCTGGATATTACCATTGACCTAACCCTTTCCTGGAAACCCCATATTGCCTTAATCTCTCGAAGAACAATAAGTTCCCTCAAATATTTTCATCGTTCCCGTCATTTTCTTATACTACCCACCCGTTAGCTCCTTATTTCCTCACTTATTTTCCCCCACTTTGACTATTGTTGCTTAGTATATGGTGGCTTCTCGACTGTGCTTGAGAAAAGGATAAAGCGAATTATGAACATATTTTTCTTCAACACTCCAAAGAGGTCTCATGTGACCAATTTATACGATGGGTTAATGTGGCTCCTTTCCCCAATACGCAGGCAATATTTCCTAGGATCATTCCTTTACCAAACCATTAACACCCAGCTCCCTCCTTGTATTCGCAGTCTTCTGCAATTTAAATTGTCAGTCCACTCCCTCGAAACAAGGTCTCACCATCATGACCTTTATATTTCTACCCATAGAATAATAATTTTCCCTACCTACTCATATCCGCCATGTTTCTTTTCTATCATTCAAGTCCCAACTGTTCCAATACCTGCTTTATTCACAAACAGACGCTCAACTATCAGATTTTGAATATAAACAAGAAATATTATTTATTCCTCATGCCAAAAATTGTTAATTAATTAATTTGTTAACTTAGTTCTCTAAAATGGCTGTATGGTGTATGCCAATGCCATCCATTCATGAAAAAAAAAAAAAAAAATAGTTCTGTTCAACAAATGTATGTATCTGAAGACGTTTATTTATTTTATTCTTTTGTTTTATTGTATAGATATATTTCATTTTTTTTTTCTTTTCTTACTTCTTACACCATTGTAAAGAAGAATTAATCATGATCATTTGGTCTTTACGTCTGATACATTGTATACCTTAATTGTACATATTTGTTGTTCCTAAAGGACCCTGTACTAGAATAAAAATTATTTTTATTTTATTATATTATATTAAATTCCTCAGCCCTCGAATGCGTATTGTTCTGTGTTCTGGTGCGTTTCTAGACATAGCGCAAGCTTTTGACCGGGTATGGCACACCGGATTACTCTTCAAGCTTAAAACGCATTTACCCCAGTCTCTCTACCTCATTCTAAGATCCTATCTCTCAAACAGCTCCTTTCAAGTTCGCTGTGGTGTAGAATTTTCCAACTTTTATCCTGTTGAGGCCGGTGTTCCTCAGCGTCCTGGGACCCGTTCTCTACATCCTTTACACCGCTGATATTCCTAATCATCCTGACACCTTTCTGGCCACATTTGTAGACGACATCGCCATCCTATCATCTAGTTCCGATCACGAAACAGCATCCTTAATCCTGCAAAGACACCTTTGTCTTATGGAATACTGGTGTAATGCTTGGCGCATAAAGGTGAACGAAGCCAAACACGTAACCTTCACTCATAAAAATTTCCAAATTCCACCAGAACCTCATTCATCATCCTAATCCTCTAGCACGATCCCTATCTAGCTCCACTCATCATACAACCACCTAGAAGGTTGAAACGGCAGTGGCCCCGAGATATATTGTAAATATGTATTATATTAAATACTAGGTGTTGCCCACGACTTCGTCTGTGTCAATTTCTGTTATTATGGTCGGGAGTTAGAAGTTTTTAAAAGAATATATTGTATAGTACTTCTGCGTAAATGAATACGCAGAAGTAAAATGATATTTTTAGTTTTATTTTTTTGTGGCAGAAGAACTTACCGATTTTCTCCGCAACCTGTCAAACAACGCGACATGTAAAAATGGCCGTGTGAAAAGCAGTCTTGACGTAAATCGATTCCTGCGTATTTAAATGTTTGCCCCTGTGATTTATTAATTGTTATGGCAAAACATAAATTAACGGGAAATTGAATTATTTTAAAATTAAAAAGTAAATCATTGGGATGCGAGGTTAATTTTTCCCGTTTTTATCCACATTTCACACTGGTTCTTCACTCCTATTTGCTGCTGCGAGATGTTATATAGCCCAAAGCCTTCCTCGATAAATTGACTATACAACACAAAAAGAATTTTTTTTTTTATTCGAACCAGTAGTTCCTGAGATTAGCGCGTTCAAACTAACGAAAAAAACAGCTTTATAATATTAGTATAGATAAGGATTTTTTTTTTTTTTTTACGCAGACAAAAATAGTAATATTCCTTTGGAAAGGTAATGATTTTAGAAAATATGTTATCTTATATACGAAGCTGTAAAACTTAATGCAGAATGACGAAAAGGGCACACATTCTAGAGATAATTGTGCATAATAATTTCTATTGTTAGATTATTTAATATGAAACACATGTTTCCATCGAAAATCAATTTAATTCTTTAACTGGCCATCATTGCTCTATTGTTCGGACGCTCTCCTTCAAACGCCCTGAGGAAGGCCTATAATTTAAGTCGAAACGTTTGGCACTAGTCAAATAAGTTTTTCTTAAGTGTGTGTTCTTTTGACTGCACCCTGAACTAACTTCTCTCACTTACTCACACAATCAACCATTCTCACTTCACTATTAATCCTTTGACGTTTTTTCAAGTATTAATGTATTTAAAAATTCTTAAATGGATTTTAAAAACGGGGGTAAGTGAAAGTTGTTTACTGCGCGCTCAAGATTTTTTAAATATAGATCATATTGCCAACTGTATAATAAAAAATAAAAAATTAAATAAATATGATGATGAACTGCTTGGTAAAATGCGGCAGGGCTGAGGGTAGGAGACAGGCACCTGTTGACACAACAGCAACAGTTTGCTTCTCATCCGATCCCTGGTCTTAACCCTTTCAATAATTTATGGCCCTATATATTTCATTTGTCTTCTTTTTTATTTTATTTTATTTTTTGGTAGGGGGATAGGGGCATTAGGGAGTATATCCTTCATTACGATCTCTATGACTAAAAATTCTTCTGTGGAAGGGGGACAATACATTAATAAACAAATTTAAATGAAAGCAGTAGACGAGAGTGGTAATAAGTTTTCTCTCCTTAGACATTTGATAGTACACAAGCTGACCATAGAGAACCTAATAGATGAGAGTTCGTGTTTTTTTTTTTTTTAATGTTTCTTTATTTTCAAATCGGCTGCGTGAGCTATACATGTTTTTGAAGTGACTGCACCCTCAACCAACTTCTCTCATATATACATGTTTTTGTTTTTTTAAATAAAATAATTATTCTTACAACTGGTAACAATTGAAAAAGTGGGAGTATAGTATCGTACAAAAGACACTCTTAAAAATCATAGATTTATAATTATTCCTAAGAATTGAATTATGGAATTAAATTGATAACAGAACGAAAATAAAAATTAAAGTAAGGAAGAAAAGTCACGAATGTTTAAAATAATAATAAGTTTGGTGCCAGAATATTAAGTATAAAAGTTTTTTTTTTTTCAATATTTTTATTGAAATTTACCACTGTATTTTATAATACAAGTAGATATGCTGGTTAATGAAAAAATATGAAGAGAAACTGCCCATTGGCAGCACTCTAGTAGTCAATCTAAACAAGAAGGTCTCGAGGCCATCTTCTTTTCAGACACCTCGGATGGTTATCAGGGATCGAAGAGGAATCTAGGATAGAAACTTGTGGATTAGAGTGGGAATGAAGTTTTTCATAGAAGACTTCATACCTGGTTTGAGCTGAAACAGTAACATAGGAAACATTAAGGTCTCTATGGATGAGTTTATTCGTGACAAAGTGAGGAGCGTTGTGGATTTTACAAAGGATTTTGGATTGTAAGGTTTGGATACAAGAGGAATTAGATGGTTTGATAAAGCCCCATAGCTTAATTCTGTAAATCCAGATAGGTCTTATTATAGTCATATAGGTGAGCATTTTGTAGTTAAGAGGAAGGTTTGACCGTTTTTTTTAGTAAGTGTTGAAGTGGTCAAAAAAGTAAAATCAATTTTAGTCTAAATAGATTAATAAAATTAAAATAAAACAAAATTAATAATAATAATAATAAACAATGATAGTGGTTTTCCAGTATAGTCTGCAATAAAATCGTTAGACATTGGATACGTTAAACCTCAATTCACCAGCATAAAGAGGGGTAAACCAAAAAATCTCTGATTGAAAATTGAAAAATAAGTCACTGCATGGTCGATTTTACAACTCTATGTCCCAAACAGGTGTGAATTGGGAAGCTTCTAACTTCTGGCTAAAGAAAGGTCACTAGTTTCCTGAAATGGGAGGATTTATTTTGACCACATAAGATCAAGTGATTTCAATCAATGCGTATAAGAAATACATTTGAGGAAGAAATATTAGTGAACTATTTCGTCTTTGTAAAATGGCTATTGATTCTATTGAACATATATGTATATCATTTGGGTTCCTCTCATTGGCAGGGAGAGAATACCTTATGAGGCATAATAACTTGGCATAAACTATTCAGTAATCGCTGGCATTATTATACCAAATGATAGCAGACTAGGTTCCTTTTAACTGATATGAACCAAAACAGGTACTCTCAGGTGAAAACAGAACAATATAGTGGGGTCATTCCATCATTACTGATCACCTGATAGTAAACAACAGGCCAGATGTAGTCGTTATTGATCAAAATGTGAAATACGGCTATGTCTTCGATATTGTTGTCCCAAATGATGGCAATATCACCAAAACTGTTGCAGGGAAAATTCGAAAATATCAATACCTGTGCAAGGAACTTTGACAACTCTATTGGCTGTAGCATTTCAAGGTCTATCCAATAATAATAACAACATGCAATGGTCTCATTCCAGGGGATACCATTCACACAATTAAGAACTTAAAGCTGCCTGGAAGAAAGGCAGACGGCAGTTCTCCTCGGTACAACCAGTTTCGTCAGGAATTTTTTAAATATAGTTTAACATTTTTTGCCTAACTCTTGACTTTGGTCCGTGTAGATAAATATTCTGACAAAGCCAAGAAAATTTTCAATAAAAATAATAATAATATGAGGTTCATGAATCTAGACAATAAAATTCACAATGGAATGTTTTGCAAAAGTCTGGGTTGGAGCCTGCATGATGAAGTTTGAACTCCTATGTAGGACTCCTATATAGCATCTCTCACTGCTGGGATTGGTATTTGTTGAAGGGTTTTTTGGTAAAATCTTCTATGTATTCCATCGTAGCTTGCAGTTTAGTTGACAACTTTTAATAAACCACAGTGGATCCGGTTGTCTTAATATAAATATTTTTGAGTTAAATTTTTGCACATTTAGCCTCATCTTCCATTTGGTGAGGTGTTTTTTAAAGTCAATGAGGTGGTTCTAAAGAGTTTCACGGGCAATAGTTATATATTCATGTTGAAAGAAAACTGCCGGGTCATGGGAGTTCGTGGTCTTGTTTAAACCCCCAAGAAAAACATGGATGGGACTGACAGAGCAAGAGGGGGATTAACCACCTACCCTTATATTTATTACACACCTCCTCATTTATTATAAAGCAAGAATTAGCCCTGAACCAAAATGTTTTCAGGGATGAGTCATGGAAAAGTATGTCATTATTAAATGATATCAACAAACATCTCTTCTTACAGCCTCAAAATAATTCTCTTAGACAGCCTGGCCTTGGCTACAATCATAGATTATCATGTTACATGTTCACATGCAAACAACCTTTTTAATTGTCTTCTTGTTTTTGAGTAAACAAGTGATTATTTTATTTTCATAAGAAGCTAATTATGTATTGTTTAATTTAAATAAATCAGGAGAAATTCAAAGTCGCTCTTTATTTTTTTATAAATGCCAATTTTCTGTGCCCTAAATAGTTACATCAAAAAGTAAGTTCAAATAAATAATAATTGTAAATTACCAAAAACAACAATGCTAATGAGTCCAGTATTGAAAAGATTATATTTATACCTTATGCATTTCCAGTCATATTTGATTCAATTAATTATTATTCATCTTGCCAATTCACTGCCATATTCTTGTCATAATTATCTTTTATTTCTCTCTTTTTAATCGGATTTGTCTGATCAGTTTTTTATTTAATTATCATAATTAACAACATGAATATAATATTTATCATGTAAAATGTTTCAAAACTAGGTTTTACAACTGCCCACCATTGCGTCATTATAATAATGTAACATCTATAATCCTAATAAAAAAATGTTGAACTATTACAATTATTAATATTATTACTAGCAAGGAAGGCCCTGTTCATTTTTGATGTTATAGAATGGAATAAGGAGATGTTATTGGAAAACCTATTTCTTACTCAGATATATGATTGCGTTCATTATACCTTTTAATTTTACCTTGAAACCAAATAATAATAAGCATTTCATACCCAAACATTAAATATCTAATCATATATAGAATAATTTGAGGAAATACGAGAAGATTGTGACTTACATCAAAATTAATATAATTCAATTTTAAAATAGAGAGCTACTAATTAATTATGGCAAGAATATTTTAGTTACTTCTGTGCCTTTCAGACCTTATGTATTTGCAGTATTTAACGTTAAAATTTATGTATAAAAAAGTAAAATAAATAGAATATATATTAGAAAGTATTACATCAAAATATCATTCATCAAACACCTTACTTCAAACTTAAATCTCTATAATTATTTTGTTGATTTAATGGGGGATTCTATTAATATGAAATTCATATGTAATACTTATGGAATTTTAAAGATTTTATAAACAGTTGTTTCGATTTATAAATTACTTTCAGGGGTTTTTAGGGAAAAGGGTACAGACTATGTTTAACCTTTTTAAGAATAAATATAAACTTTGGCAGTTCTCATAAAATTAAGTTCATTTCAATTATAAATAAAATAACCAATATGTTGATGCATGACCAATATAATGTAACTATGTCTACAGGTTGTAGTATTATTTTAAGGTATATTCTAGTTAGTGATAACGGTATAATTAGAAAATGGCCTACAGATATTGTGTGTACATAACTCTATTGCAAATACAGATAAAAAAAAGAGATCTTATAAAGTTTTAGTCAGCCTACAAATCCATTAAATATCAACATTAATTGAAACAGCAATATTGAGACAAAATTAGAAAAATATTGTATAATTTTAAACTAAATGATATCATCTACATCTGGAAAAAATTACACTTAATGAAATTGTGAAAACTGAGTTTATGCTTGGACATGGCTCAGTAATGCCCTGATGATGGCTCACAAGCTTGAGCCGAAACGTCGGCAAAATTAAAATATTTAGAAAAAAGACTGACTCCTGATTATTCCACCTATAATAGTTTCTACAGTCGACTATACATCCTCAATAAATTTATTTTAAGTTAATTTGTAAATGCTTGGCAATAAATATGAAAAATTTAACCAATCTCATAAATTAACATACATAACTGGAATGAGTTAAAAAAATTATAAAATATAACTGCTTTTGAAAAAAGCACAGAAAATAGATGTCACTTTTAAGTACTCATGGCTTAAAGCCGACAGAACGCTAAGGCAATAATTTATTAAACCAGTATTCTCTCAGTAGTTACTTATGGAAGGGCCTATAAACTATTGAAAAATATATGAACAATTTGCTCTCAGGGAGAGTGGAGAGTAGAGTTGTGGGTATTATACCACTAGACTAATTTTGTAATTGTGATAAAAAAAAAAAAAAAAAAAAAGGAAGGCCAAGGTGGCTCAGTCACGTGGAGCAAATAGAGAGCAGTTTTCTGCTATAGATGTTAATAGGGGTACTCACTACGTTTGCTACAGCATGATATTTGTGCTATTGTGCTAAACCCATCAATTTTATACAGGAAATAACTGTAGAAACTCGACGGCTTTAGCAAAATAACACAAATAGCATGCTATAGCAAAGGTAGTGAGAACCCCTAATGTAAGGAAACATAAGATGAACCCAAAGAATTGGATATCCGAGGATGTGATGTTTGTACTACATTGAGGCAGACCTAAGATGGATGAGAGTAAGGAGATAGAGAACTGTTGCTGGCGATAGATCCTATGGTGGGCAATAGGGCCGAAATTAACTTAGCTTAGCTCTATAAAACATGACATTTGAATTTGTGGTTTATAGTTAAGAAAAATGGGACAAATTCATAACCAATGTAAGAGTAAAATAGTCAAAAATTATAAGAGAATTGTAACTGTTAAAATTGTTATAAATGTTTAAATAAATATTATTTTTAGAAAATATCTTAAAACTAAAGCCCAGAAAAAAAAACTATCTATAATACAATAAATATCAGTTTAAATAAATAAATAAATTCTTTATTATTCTGGGACATGTCCCTTTGGAATAAAATATACAGGATGTACAAAAAGGGCTTTAGAGTCTTAGAGTAAATTAAATAAATATAAACAAGTTAATAATTACTGGTATACAATAGACATATTTAAATGAGAAGAAAACAAAAAAAATAATAGCAAAAAATAAAAATGCTTATTTACAATTCTATTGAGCCTTGATATTTATTAAGTGATCAAATAGGCGGGATTTGCAGGTAGAAAGAGAATTGGAGTGGTGGAAGGAAGGAGAGATACAATTCCATAGGATTGAGGATCGATTAAGAAAGGATTTGTCGAAATGTGCAGTTCTGTGGGCAGTACTGTATAAATCTGAAGGCCTGGAGCGTGGACAACGAGGATTTGAACTGTAGGAGGTCAAAAATGTATGATGGACGGCGGGATTGGATAACTTGGTAAAGGAATGACTCAAGGAAATACTTGCGACGATTGGAAGGGTTAGGCCACTTCAACTCGCCATAAAATTGGGATACAGAGGTGTATTTAGGGACCCCGAAGATGAATCGAACAAAGCAATTAATTAAGCATTTTATTTTTACCTCCAGATCCCCAGACACACCACCATATGCCGTACAGCAATAGTCGAAGTGGGGAAATATTAGAGAGGTAACAAGGAATATTCGGGTTTCAAGCGGTAATAGGTGATGGAGGGAATCCATATCAGTTTAACTGCATTAAAATATCAGAGCTTAATTAATAAACATCAATTTGATTTTAAATTTGAAAGAATATTAAATGAAGCTGAAAATATTAAAATTAAAGTGCATTTTGATTCATTTATTTTACAATAAATATAAAAATTGTGGTCAATGTTGGGAAAGCATGCATGAAGGAGACAGGGTAAATAATTAAGGAGTATAAAAGATAATTAAAGGAAAGTAAATAAAATATTAAGGTAAGATACACTTATTATAAATAATATATTTGGGAAACCCTAGTTGATAAACAAATTTATTAAGCACAGATCAATTTTCATATATGATTAAATAAAATTATTACATTTGCTTAAATTAAAAAAAAATACATCTTATGTTACAAGATTATCAATAATGTAATGACAATAGAATTTTAGTTTAAAATATAAATTATATTAATAAAGGAACTAAGATACCAGTGAATTATTTCTAACTGAACTACAAATTCAATTCAACAAAACCAACAAAAATAATTAAAGCACTCATTTTATATAATCACCATTACATGAAAATTGATATATAAAATGAAATAGTAAATAGTAATATATAGATTGGAATCTGATATCAATGATAAACCATATATAGTAGAACCCCCTCCCAAAAAAAATAAAAGAAATAAAAACTAGAATCTTAGAACATAAAAATAATTGAAAGAGTAAAAAAAAAGTATGTATATATATTATTCCATCGTTAAACCCGACTCAGGAGCACGGTTGAACCTGCTTAGTTGATGTGTTTGCCTTTTTTTCCTTCCAAAATTTCTTCATCCTCTCGCTGAGCTGCTTTCTTCATTCTTCAGTCCAAGCTTGAGTGGTCCTGGTGTTGGGTTTATCTTTAAATTGATGATTGCTGATTAGGGCTCTGAATTTACATCTTTCCCGTACAGTGTCTTCTGAGGTGTTGATTTCCTGGAGATCTGTTTCAATTTCATGAAGCCAGCTATTCATGGTTTTTAATGAGAGGGCTAGGTTGAGGATTGTTTTAGTTATTCTACCACTGTCCATTTTTATAATGTGCCCGTAAAATTTCAATTGTCTTTTCAGAAAGGTATGAGAAATTTGTTCACACTGATTATATATTTCTTGGGATGATTTTTTTTCCCCAGATTCCCTCTTTACAAACTGGGCCAAACATTTTATGTAAAATTTTTTTTTAAATTTGTATATACGAATATATTCCCCTCCTTAAAACCCTCCCTCCAATCCCAACACTGTTCCTCAATAATAACCCTATCAATTTCCACCTAACCGTTAAAAACCTCGGAATCATCCTCGATCAATCTCTTTCCTGGAAAAACCATGTCTCCGAAATCTCTCGACGCACCATATCTACCTTAAAACTCCTAAATCACCTTCGTCACCTACTTCCACTTGAAACCCGTAGGCTTCTAGTTTGTTCCTTATCATCCCCCTACTTTGACTACTGCTCTGCGGTGTATGGGGGTGTCTCTGGAGATCTCGAAGCTAA
Source organism: Piezodorus guildinii (assembly GCA_023052935.1). Classification (NCBI taxonomy): domain Eukaryota; kingdom Metazoa; phylum Arthropoda; class Insecta; order Hemiptera; family Pentatomidae; genus Piezodorus; species Piezodorus guildinii. Next base: position 130,376,285 of record CM041295.1, on the reverse strand, counting down.
ACTTAAACGATTATTCAACTGCTTCATTCGCTTCATATTTGGGATATCCAGGGACACTTCTGTTACCAGATTCTACGAAGAGTTGAAGTGGCTTTACCCCTCCTACCGTTGTAAATACTTCCTAGCAACCTTCCTCTTCCAAGTTCTCCAATCCAGCCGCCCATCTTACATCTCAGATATGTTTTCATTCAAATCCTCCATTCATTCCCGCAACACTCGTTCACGACCTGTATGTGGCGCCTCATCGAACCGCAGCCTTCGACAGATCCTTCCTAATCCGCTCCTCTTTCGTATGGAATTCCATTCCTTCATATATCCGACATTCTGATACTCTTCAGACCTTCAAATCCCGTCTATTCGACCACTTCCTCTCTATTCAATTTCCAAAGAGCCCTAAATAGATTTGCAAATTCAATTTAAATTAGTTAAATAAAATATATAGAAACAATAATTTAAATGCAACATCTTACATTGTGGTGGACCTGTATATTTAACTATATTATTTCAATAATTTAACATTAAAACAGTAAAGCACTATTAATTAAAATATTGTATATATGAACAAATTTTTCTGTTTCATCTTTTGTCCAGTTTTGTTATTAATTATTATTATTAGAAGCTACCTTTTAATGTATCACTATTGTTCACTTTTTTATTTTCTATTATTTTTTGTTTGTTTTATGTTTTTACTCTAAGACACTAAAGTTCTGTTTGTATGTTTTGTAAATTTATTCAAAAGGGACTTGTCCCAGAATAAATAAAGAATTTATTATTATTATTATTATATATATAAAACAATGTTACTCGCAACATCAGTGCCCAGATTGGGATGTGATATGCCGAATACCATCAAAATAGAATCGGGCAAAATGGCAGTCTGGGCATGTACCTATATTAAATAAATTATGTATTAAATTATGCCTGATACGTTTCATCTTTGGGATATCCAGAGACACCTCTGTAACCCGATTCTACGATGAGTTAAAGTGGCTTTATCCTTCCTACCGTTCTAAGTACCTCCTGGCATCCTTTCTTTACCAAGTTCTCCGATCTCAACGTCCATCTTACATCTCAGATATATTTTCATTTAAATCCTCCGTCCACACCTGCAATACTCATTCGCGACCTTCGGACCTGTATGTAACGCCTCATCGAACTGCAGCTTTTGACAGATATTTCCTTATCTGATACTCGTCCTTATGGAATTCTATTCCTTCTCATATCCATCACTCCAATACTCTTCCGGCCTTCAAATCCCGTTTGTTCAAACACTTTTTGTCTATCCAATTATCAAATAACCCCAATTAATCAGCAAATTTCAATAAAAATCAGTAAATAGAGCAGAGAAAAACAATTATTTACTATATCTTATTATGCATTGTATTCAAACATTTATGTATTTTATGTTACACTTTTCACAAGCATTGTAAATTTATTTTAATTAGCCCGGTATATATGGATATGTAAATATTTTATTTTTTGTCTAGTTTTTTTTTTTTGTTTTTCTAAATTATTATTATTGGAAGCTACCTATTAATTTATTACTATTATTCATTTTCTTTGTTATTTCTGTTGTTTTTTGTTTATTATTGTTTATTTGTTTATTTGTTTATTTTGTTTATTTTGTATACTGAAGTTCCAATTTGATTTGTCTGTAACATTATTCTGAAGGGACTTGTCCCAGAATAAATAAAGAATTAAAAAAAAAAAATAAAATAAATAATATTATTGTGAGTTTATTTTCTGAAATTATGGCGGAACCTCTTCCAATGGACTTGGAATTGTTATATGTTTATGCCATGGTAAGTCTTCGAATCAGGTCTCAACATGTTTCTTCTCAGAATGTTGATATTTTTTATGCGGTTTAGACTGATTGGTATTTAGTAAGAATCAGGTATTTATAGTTCTATTATCATTCAGGTGCTCACGTCTTCCTAGAGATTATTCCACCTTCAAACATCTCAGAAATAATACCCAATCCATGATATGCCAAGCTAAATCCCAATATTTTCAGCAATCCTTATCATGTGCTTCCAAATACAAAGCCAAATGGACAATCCTGCGTAAACTATCCTTAGGAAAACACACCCATAACCAAGCTATTCCTATTTCCACTGATGATCTTAATACCCACTTTGCTTCCTGCTCCTCTCATTTATCATGTCAGACGCCGATGCCTGCACCCATTCACCATTTCAATCCGGATTCATTCTTTTTTTTCCCGTATCACCCCTGAGGACCTCTTTAATTCTATTCGTAAATCCCGAACCAATGACTACGGACCTGACAATATCCCAGTTAAACTAATCAAAGCCTCGCTTCCTTCCATCCTTCCAATATTATATCATATTTATAACTTTTCTCTAGACAGTGCAACCTTCCCAACTTCCTGGAAAACCGCTCAGGTCCGTCCACTGAAGAAAAACTCAAATCCGGTATCTCCTAATGACTTTCGCCCAATTCTTCTTTCAAGCCTTTCTAAACCTTAGAGCGTCTGGTCCAATCTCAGTTATCCCTCTACCTCGAGCAAAATAACCTTTTAAACCCCTTCCAGTCTGGTTTCCGGCTATTCTACTCACTCTGCTCTCTCCCAAATTTCTCAAGATCTCCACAAGGCCATAGATCAGCATAAAATAACAATCCTTGTTTTGCTTGATTTTTCTAAAGCCTTCGATTCTGTCGATCATTATATTCTCCTAACCAAACTCCATAGACTCCCAGTATCCACAGATGCTCTTCAATGGTTTCAATCATTCCTTACCGGCCGTTCCCAGTATGTTGTCGTTCCCCATAAACCCCGCTCCGACTCACTGCCTCTAACAAAAGGTGTACCCCAAGGTTCCTCGTTATCTCCTACCCCTTTCTCCATATTCATAAATGATCTTCGGCTCTCCATCATGCACTCCCAATACCACATCTATGCCGACAATATTCAGATTTATATTTCCTTTACCCCAAATGACTTTCCTGATGCTATCTCTAAACTTCAGGAGCACATAAACAATATAAGTACTTGGTCAAACAGCAACAAACTGCTGCTAAGCGCTGAAAAAACAAAAGCCATCCTGATAGTATCACTTGCTCTCCTTAAATCCATTCCCAGCTCCTCCAACCTTTTCCTAAACAATACTCCTATCTCTTTGCTTTCATCTGTCAAGAACCTAGGTATTACTCTTGATCAAACTCTCTCTTGGAAATCGCACATCTCCTAAATATCCCGCCGAACCATAGCAACCCTAAAGCAATTCCATCGCCTCCATCACCTCCCACCATTCAATATTCGTAAACTCCTTGTTTCTTTCCTTGTCTTTCCCCACTTTGACTACGGTTGCGAGGTGCACAGCGGACTTTCAGGTGAGCTCGAAGCAAAACTCAAGCGTATTATGAACTGTCCAATACGGTTTGTATTTGGGATCACTAGAGACACGCATATAACCCAGTATTACGCCGAGTTAAGGTGGCTTTATCCTTATTATAGATGCCAGTATTTCCTAGCTTCCTTCCTTTACCAGGTTATCAGAACTCATCGTCCCAGCTATATCATCCAATCCCTTCAATTTAAATCAACAATTCAGTCCCGTTCTACCAGATCCCGTATTTCTGACCTCTACCCTCCTTCTAACCGTATTGCTGCCTTTGACAATTCCTCTCTTTGGAACTCTTTACCTCCTGAAATCCTTCATGTAAGAACTGCTTCCTCCTTCAAATCACTCCTTTTCAACCACCTTCTCCTTACCCAGTCAAACAGACAATAACTTCAAACTGCCGATGCTATAAATACCAATGATTATTATTATTTTTTTTTTTTTGTGTGTTTATATTACTCAAATTATTACTGATGAATTAGCTATTTCTGCTTTTTTTCATTCTTAAAGTCTGACTTGTAAAGATGTACATATAGTACTACCTTAATTATTTATTTAGTTTAGTAAATTGTTATTCTAAGCCATGACCACACTGTTCCCATCATCAATTATGTATTTTATTTCATTCTTAAGGGACATTAGAAAATAAAGTTTTTTCACTTTATTTCATTTCATTATCATCATCATCATCATCATAATCATTCCCTCTTCTGCTGCAGTTTGGTCTGTGGGTCCTGTTTGTAGAGTCTTACCCATAAGTCTCTTTCCTATGCCTACTCCACTCTCCTATTCCGCATCTCCATGCATGCTTCCTTTACGTCGTCCTCCCAGGATATGCGAGGCCTTCCTCTGGGTCTTTTTTCTTCTGTGCCGGTCTGGTAAGTCTTCCTGGTACTTCTATCTGGATCCATCCTAAGAAGATGCCCAAACCACCTCAGGTTGTGCTCCTCTAGAACAGCCTCCATTGGTTTGACATCAAGATTAGCAATTATGGTGGTGTTCCGTATCCTAGCTCTCCGTGTCTTTCTCTCTATTTCAGAATGAGGTATTTATAGTTGTATCATCATTGTTATATATTAATATTATTATATTTTAAGTGGTTAATTATTTATAGCTAGTAAACTTGTGAACATACAAACAGCAAACCTGTAGTGCTTATTTTTAATTTATATATACATTTCGTTTTTGCAGTATAAAGTTATTTAATGAGTTGTCTTTAATGTATGGTGGTGATATATTTAATATTTGTCCAATGCCAGCCAGCTCCATTTGTATAGGAATTGCCCTAAAGACAAATAAATAAATTATAATTATTATACATGTATTATTCTCAATGCATTATAATGTTCAATAAATAATTATTATTCAATCAATCATTGATTAAATATCATAATACACAATTATGAATAAAAAAATACTGAACTGATTAAAATAACAAAAACCCGAAAATCAATTACATATAGCAATACACATTACTAAGAACATAAAGAATGTTGTTAATTTTAAAACTCTTAAGAAAAGTGACAAATAGTGCCATGGAAAATCCTATTATTTAAACTGTAGGGTGACCCTGGAGTAGGGAGACCCTCGTGGGGCTCACTGAGCTTCTACAAAGTGGATAACCAAAACTTGGGGGACAATCTGATGGTTTATTATTATTATTTCACGGCGCTACAACCCGGTCACGGGTCTTGGCCTCCTCCAACCGCCTCCTCCAATCATCACGGTCTTGAGCCGATGCCATCCAGCTCCTAACTCCCAGCAACATGCGAGCGTCCGCCGCCACACCATCCGACCATCTCAACCTTGGTCTTCCTCTTCTTCTTATCCCATGGATCGGCTGAGTGAGCAATATTTTGGGCATTTCTCCATTTTCCATCCTGGCAATATGCCCTGCATATCTTAGGCGTCTTAACTTCATAGCCCGGACCACATCACCTTCTCCAAAAGCATTGTAGAGGTCCTGATTTGTGCGCCGCTTCCACTCCTCTCCAACTTTCACTCCTCCAAAAATACGGTGGAGAACTTTTCTTTCAAAAATTAGGAGTTCCTTCTCGGTCGCCTTTGAAGTCGCCCAACACTCTGATCCATAGAGCAGTACGGGACGCACCAATGTCTTATAGAGGTGGAGCTTGGTCTGTCTAGAGAGTATCCGCTTGGTTAGCTGCTTGCCTAACCCAAAGTAGCATTTGTTGGCTGCAGTTATTCTTCTCCTTATCTCAATATCGGGGTTATTATCTTGGGTGACCACTGATCCCAGGTATGTGAACTCTGAGACCTTCTCAAACTTATGAACCCCGATAGTGACTGTCTCACCTAGCATTGGGATTTCTTCTGCTACCATATATTTTGTTTTGGACTCATTAACGTTCAGTCCAAGTCTGCTGGCAGGACCCATCAAAGCCAGAAAGGCATCAGTCACGGACTGTAGAGAGCGTCCCACAATGTCGATGTCGTCTGCGTAAGCGAACAGCTGGACAAGTCGGGTAAATATATTCCCTTCTCTTTCGCGTAAACCAATCTGATGGTTTAGAATTTTTTAATTTTTTACTATTACTACAATATTATTTTAAAACAAATAATATTAAAATATTAATTAATAAAGTAATGAATTTTAATGAGCTGTTAAGAATTTCAAAACACTCACCCTTACACACACACACACACACACACACACACACACAAAGGTCGGTCTACAATAGATGCTATTCGATTTGTGCTCGAGATTGTCCGTAAAACAATTGCTGGAGTTAGATGGAAGAGGGTGCGAAACGTTATGCAGCTATCATCACTCTTGATGTCAAAAATGCCTTTAACATGGCGAGAGCGAGTTGCATCCTGGATTCTCTATGGTGTATGGATGTGCCTGCCTATCTCATGAGGATTATCAGTGATTACTTCAGGGATAGGGTTTTGTTTTATGCTGCAGACGATGGACCAAGGTGGTATAAGGTCACAGGAGGTATGCCTCAGGGTTCAGTCTTAGGTCCTCTTCTGTGGAATGTATGACTGAATTTTCAGATTACCTCTGCCTGAGGGAGCTACTGTTGTAGGTATTATATATAGGTATAAGCTACTATTGTACTGTTGCTGACGATGTTGCAGTGGTGGTAGTGGCCAAGGCACTGTGAGGGTAGCAAGTGCGTTTCCTATAACACCCCATGTGTAATAGCTGGAATGCCTCTAGTTGAACTTCTGGTTGACGAGAGAAGTAGATCTAACGGCCATAGTCAACAAATTTCAAAATAAGAGCAATGGAGCATAACTATTGACCGTTGACAGCAGCGTTGGAATGCAGCCATGAACGGAAGGTGGACATACAGATTTGTGCCTGATACTAGTTTGTGGTATGGTCGTCATCATGGTGAGATAGACTTTTACATGACACAACTGTTGTTTGGTCATGGATGCTTTAGAGCATACCAACATCGATTCAAGTTGGATTATACATGAGGGTATGACAAAACCGCAGAACTCGTGTTCTTCATCTGCATCCATTTTTCTGTGGATAGGAAAGGATTGGAAAAAGTGTGTGCAACCAAAGTAACCCCAGAAAACTTAGTAAATCAGATGTTGTGCTCAAATGATCATTTGACAGACGGTGAAGAATTTCGCAGTAGTAATCCTCAAGAAACTTAGAGCAGAAGAAAGGATGAGGAGAGGTGCCTGAAGAGGAGGGAACCGTAATGTGGGAAGACAATATTAAGGTTGGCAAATAAGAGGCGACACACATCCATTCCCCTCCATGAAGTAATACCTAAGGGTGGTTCCGTGGAGGGGAAAAAAAGGTGTAGGAAGGTGGTTTTAGTGGGTAAAAATCCGACATGCTGATAGGAACCGGCCTATATGTGTCTTTTGAAGATTTCCACCTTCCACCTCGTATAAAAAAAAAAAAAAAATAAATAAATAAAAAAAAACCATGCAGACCCAGAAACACCTACAATGATATAGAGAATTCATGTAAAAATAAATTGAGAAATTAAACTATATTTAAATAATATTACCAGGAAATCAGGTGACTATATAGAAAAACAAGAAATAAATATAAATAAAATGAAAAATAATGATGTAGAATTATTGCTATTATTCAAAAAGTAAAATCCCAATATATTGGCAGTATAAAAACTAACAATGAGGCAATCTTGAAAAATGAGAATGATGATAGGAAAATAAAATTTATTCTAAATGAGGGAAATACTGATATGAATAACTGTTACTGAAAATAAAATAAAATTATGCTGAAAAACTAAAATAAAAAGAAAATCTCAAAAAATAAAAAAAAAGTAATTGAAGCAATTGATCAACAGGCTTTGCAAGGATTCTAAGAAGTTTGTTTTAACTAAATGAAACATTAGGACCAATTTTTTTGAGAAACGATATATTGTTAATGATCCATTATATATATATATATATATATATATATATATATATATATATATATATATATATATATATATATATATAATGCTCGCCGTTTTAGGCTACTTCAACACTTACTAGACAAACAGTCAAACCTTCCTCTGAATTACAAAAGGCTCATCTGCATGACTGTTATTAGACCAATCTGGACTTACGGAGTAGAGCTATGGGGCTCTACTAAACCATCAAAATCTTCCCGAATCCAATCCTTACAATCCAAAATCCTTCGTAAAATCCTCAACGCCCCTTCCTTTGTCACGAATAAGCTTATCCGTAAAGACCTTAATGTTCCCTATGTTACTGATTTGGCCCAGACCAGGTATCAATCCTTTCATGAGAAGCTCCATTCTCACTCTAACCCACTAGTTTCGATCACTTCTTCCTCTTCAATTCCGGATAATCCTACGAGGCGCCTGAAAAGGAAATGGCCCCAGTACCTTCTAGTTTAGAATATTTTTAGAATGCTTTAAATGGCAAGCTTCTCTACATGTATATCATGTCATTGTATTATATAACACACCACATTTATTTGATGTTTTTTGTTTTTTTTTGTTAATACAGTTGTAAAAAAACAAAAAAAAAAAACAGTTGTAAATACCAATAAAATATTTTAAAAAAAATAAAAAAAATATTAATAAAGGGATAAGTAAACAATTAATGTGAGAGTTATGTTTGTACATATTGATATTTTATTTATTGTATAAAGATTCATGAAAATAAAATACATTAATTTTTATGTTTAGTGTGCAAAAACGGTTTATAAATTTAAAAAATGGATCAAGCGTTATGTACTTCAGAGGTTTAACACATGAATAAAATTTTATTACAGTTATTAAAAGAGGTAAGATAATTTTATATGCACTTTAATTAATGATTCACACCAACAAATAGTTGTTAGGAAGACTATACCAGACCTAGTTAAAATGAGCTGCTGTACCTAAATGCATTTAGAACGTTTGTGTGAAGAGCTTCACTTACTCTCCTAAATCCTTGTAATTATCAAAAATATTATTAGAAACTAACTGAGATAAAGTGTTACCATCTCGTAATGATGTATTAGGATGGTATGCAAAGCTTTGAGAATCGGATATATATATAAATTGACTTGTCCCCCACCCAGGGTACATCTGGAACATATCCTGATTCTTGGGAAGAGGGTCTGAATCAATCTAACCTGGAGCGAGTCTGTCACTGAGGGCAGCAGAAGATACGATATCATCTAAAAGTTTTTCACAATCAGAATAGTGTTTTATAAAATTCTCACAAGAAAAATATTCAACATTATAGATCTGTGAACTAATGATCTTATGTGTAACTCCAATATGGCATAACTTGTGCTGAGATTATGCTTCAAAATCTACATGTACTTGAAGCACATGAAAGAAACAATGTACTTAGATACTAATGTTATATGAAGCTGAGTGAAATGTGCAGAAAATTGTCTGATTACTTACTCAACTGGTTTATCTTTTGTTTTATGTATTCAGATCAGTTTGGAGTTGTTCAGACAGTCTTAGGGAGAGGAGATAGATATGAATTTTTTTAAATCATCAGCGAAGAGTAGATAGATGCTATAGTGAATAGAATGTTTAATGTCATTGCTATAAATATTGAAGAAAAGGGATGAGAGGAGTCCACTTTGTGGTACACCTGAATTTACATGAATTCTTTTTGACATGTAACTATGTATTTTTACTGCTTGTTTTCTACTAGTAATATAAGAGTAACACTATTTTAAGGATGGATTTGTATAGCTGATAGAGTCCAGTTTGAGTAATATTTTTTCATGATTTACTCGATAAAATGCTTTAGTAAGATCTATATACATTGTATCCTGTTGTGTATGATATCTAAAGATTTGTTAATGGTGTTCCGGAGAGTAATGATATTTGTTAATGGTGGATTTATTTGAGAGGAATCCATATTGCTCTTCAATAACATGATGCCGTAATTGAGAAAATATATTATCATGTGATTCAAAAGTTTTGGCAATATGAGATAGTTTGGATATAGGATGGTAATTAATTGGTCTCCTGATTTGAATACTGGACTGATACAGAAATGCTTCCAAATTATTTAGAATGTGTTTGTTTTGAGAGATGTTAAAGACAATTGAGATGTTGAGTTCCAAAAGGTACTATATCCACTTTAGACAATTTTACAGGAAACGCAAAAACCTGTCATTTATTTATTACTGGAGTAATTTACTTGATTATTTTTTTTATTAAAATCTAAAGTTGGTTTTTTACTCTATTAACTACTTATTTTTCCGAATTATTGCACCTTTCCTATGACTTTTTAACAATATAAAATGGATATAGTACCTTTTGGAATGAAACGAGGATATAGTACTTTTTGGAAAGAATTAAAAGGGATATAGTACTTTTTGGAAAAATATAACCTCGAGATAACAGTCATCATAACCTTCCTCATACAACATTATTCACAACTAATGTCTTTATAATGTTAATTACTAGGTTAGGTATATTTCCCTATTCTTACTCTGAGAAATATCTTTAATTGTTTGTTAACTGGATTTTACTTTTTGTTATTCACAAAAAAAGGGAATATTCAACGGACCTTTTACTTATTTTTGGCACTATAATAAGAAATGTAGAGGACTAATAATTAAAAAAAAAAAGTGTATATTAATTGTATTATAATTACTTCTAGAAGCAATCGATTATTAATCAACAAATTAATAATCTGTTAATTTGTTATTAAATTAATCTGTTAAAAACTAACCTTATTATTAATTTTCAGTTAGTTAAAATTATTATCATATGTGAGATTGTTAATTATTAATAAAAAAGTCTTCTAATTGAATTGAGTTATTATATTTGTACTTAATACTAGAACACGCATTTAGTAAAAACATTAACAGAAAGTATGTAATTATGAAATTTCTTTCGAACTTTTACTTAACCTTTCTGTGTATTTAACAAATGTATTTATATTATTAACTACGTGTAAACAATATTTAACTATAAAGACCGATAAATAAATAACTTTTATTTTGGTCTTTTACCTTTTTTCATTTAAAAAAATAATATTCTATTAAGTTAGATCATGCACGATTTGTCTTCTAATATTTAGCAAGGTCAGGGAATTCTAATTCCAACCATTTTCTGGATAAAATACCATTATTATATTTAAATGTGATTTTCTGAAAATTTTTGTATCTAATTTATGTGGCTGCAAGATGAAATACTATGAATAAACTTCATTTAATTGATAACCTACGAGGACCGAAGCGACGCAATTAAGTTGTTTAAAACAGCCTATAAAAAACTGGTTATTAGGTTAAAACTATTGATTAAAATAATTGGAGTGATTTAATATGAGCTAAATGAACCAATTAAAATGCAAAAAATTAAGAAAACAATAAATTAATGGTGATATATATTAGAGGATTCGGTGCTTCTGTTGTATAAAAGGAAATATACTACCTTTTGGAAGGAAATGAAAGGAAAGGTTGTATCTGTTTACATAGGATACAGTTCTTTTGGAAAGAAATATTTTTATTACGTTTCGGAATGAAATGAAAGGTGGATTTTGCACTTTTTGGAATGAAATGAAATTTTCAAATGCGTTTTTAAAGGATTACTAAGTTTTTTTTAGATAAAATCTGATGACGGATTTAGATAAAGCAAAACCATAAAATTGTTTGACCGGAGTTCCCGTACCCCCCTCTGCTAGATCTAAATATAATTATGGGGACATTTTGCTCTGAGATGCGAAATATAAAAGTTCTGAGCCCTCAGAATTTCAAAATTCTTTTTTGTATCTTTGCAGCCTTGTAAGTCCCATTCTACCAACTTTACAGAAAACATTCATTTGTATAATCGTTAGAACTCTTTTGGGAGAGGGGGGAGGGGGGGGGGAGGAGGGCCAACAGAACTCTGACTAGAAAAAGAAATTTTCCCCGTAATTTTGACCAACTATGTCAAGTCCGAAAGGGTTATAAAATTTAACCCAAAAATTTTTTTGGTATATATTATGTATTTTTTGGTAGCCCCCCGACTAGGTCTAAATGCAATAATAGGGACATTAAGTATAATAAAAACGTTCTATCTCCATATATTTATAGACGAACAAAGATATAAATACGAAGCGGGAAAATTAATTTTTTTTGTTTGGAAAAAGAATTGGTACTACTAATAGTACAGGAAATGAAGCTAAAAAATGACAAAACCTCGAAATTTTTTCGTTAAGCATCGATTACTATAACAATTTTAATTATGCTCATTTCACCCTCTACTCCATTTTCTAAATCGTGCCTCGTACGCTTTTTGTTTTTTAAGGGTGATAACTACCCCTAATAGTAAAAAATTATATATTAACATATTAAACGTTAGTATGGGTTAAATTATATTTGGATTAGCTAATTTAATAATATTTTAACCCTTAAAAATCAACACTTGCTGGAGTTTAATGTAAAAAAAAAAAAGTATTTTTCTTAATTTTTTTTTTTCAATTTGCATCGCTTTGCACCAAAATTTGAAATTATGCTTATCTTTTCTCCTACTTCAAATTTTATATCATGCTCATGTGTGTTGATTATTTTTAGAAGTTAAAACTACCTCTTATTGTCAATAATTATAAAATTACATTGCAAAACCTTAATATTGATAAAATTTTGTCTGAATTGGTAAAGCAATGATTGGTTTATACTCTAGATGTTAAAGCAACTTTCTTGTCAAAATTCGCTCTCTGAATGACCCAATTTATACTATGCATTAGCGCCTTTTTGGTTTACCATTTTTTGTTTGGATATTGTTTTTACTCGGAGTTCTGATGCCAAATTTGAAAATCTAAGGGGCCAGAACTTTTTTATTTCGCATGTCAGAGCAATATGTCCCTATAATTATATATATATTTAGTCAGATGGCTACTGGAACTCCAGTCAAATAATGTCAAATAATAAAATCCAAAATAATGTTTTCTGTAAAATTGATAGAATGGGACTTACATTGCCACAAATCTGCAAAAAAAGGTCTGAAAATCTAAGAGGCCAGAACTTTTTTATTTCGCATCTCAAAGCAAAATGTCCTAATATAATAATTATGTTTATATCTAGTCGAGAAGGGGGGGGGAGGCTGCTAGAGCTCCAGTTAAAAAAAATTATTTAGTTTTAAATGTAAACCAATTTTTCGTTTAAAATTTTTGGAAATTGTTGTTTTTAGTCGGAGTTCTGTTGGCCCTTCCAAGAGTTCTATCAATTATCCAAAGGAATATTTCCAGTAAGATTGATAGAATGGGACTAACAAGGCCGCAAAGTTACAAAAAAAAATTTTGAAAATCTGGGGGGCCAAAACTTTTTTATTTCGTATCTCAGAGCAAAATATCCAATAATTATATTTATATCTAGTCGGAGGGGGGGGGGGGCTACCGGAACTCTCTTTAAAATTTAATTTAATCAATATTTTTATCTTTTTTAGGCTATAAATTTAAAAAAAAAAAGAACATTTTTGTTGAAAATCGTGTTTTTAGTAGGAGTTCTGTTGGCCCCTTCAAGAGTTCTAACATTTTTCTATTTGAATTTTTTTTTCGTAAAGTTAATAGAAAGGAAGTTATAAGTCATTTTAAGTGTCTCAAACTACTGAACTATTTTTAAAAATGGTCAACAACTCTAGAATTCTTTGGAAGGGGGACTGCCAGAACTCTAAAAAAAATTTAAATTTTATTAATTTGGGGGGCCAACTTCACAGAGGTAAAAATTCTTTGTTTGATTTTAACAACGCAGGTAAGTGAAAGTCGTGTGTTGCGCGCACCAGACTGTTTTTTTTTGGTAAAGAAGATATTATTGCTTACGTTATGTGCAATTCATACAAGGCCGGAAATTCTAATTATCGGTTAATTAATTCATGGAAATTCATCAAGTCCATGTTTATATTTTTTCAAAAACGGTTAAATGTACAAAATAAACGAATTTGATTACTAACTAAAGGAGAAAAGAGTAAACATATTCCTTTTTTATGATAAGAACAGTAATATAGATGTATAATATACCGTCGGAAACCTAAAAAAAAATAGAAAAAAATACTATCCCATACACAAAATCGTTAAGAGTGAGAAGCAGATTTAATTTAATTCATAATTCATCAACCTTTTTTCAACTCTAAATTTATTTAAAAGTTTTTAAATTGATTTTAAATTTGAAGGTAGGTGAAAGTCGTGTGTTGCGCTCATCAGATTTTTCAACTTTAATTTTTTATCAATTCCAAAATTTATTTCAACTAGTGGGGTAAGTAAAAGTCGTGTTTTACGCGCACTAGATTTTTTTGTGAGCTGAGAAGGCGTCAGCAACAATGGGATAATTAAGTAATAAAGTAACCCCAGTAAAGTAATTAAGTAATCCCATTGTTGGTGACACCTTCTCAGCTCACACAATCACCCTGAAAAAGGCCTATAATTTAGGCCGAAACGTCGGCACCAATAAATTACGTTTACGCTTAATTGTGTGTTATATTGACTGCACCCTGAACCAACTTCTCTCATATATAAACACAGTCAACTATTGTTACTTCATAAGAAATACTATAATTGATTAATTTGCGGAACATTTATTCTCATATTTTACACTTAAAATTCATAGTTGACAAAGCTATCTTAAATATCAGAACGATTTATTTGCTTTTAATTTAAATAAATGTGGTTATTTAGTTTATAAAGGTTTTCTAAGCAATATTATTGTTAATTTTAAAGTTGAACTGAGGTATTATGAATCAATCGTCCTTATCGTTTACCATTCAAAGAGTGGGGGATGGCTTACGCGAGTGGGGTGAGATAATTTCTGCATTTCCGCCAGTTTTTAGCTGAAGTTAAGAAGTCGACCACTGTTCGTCATGGCATCCCAATACATCCAAATGTCTTCACTATCAGCTATTCTGGAGGAGTTCTCAGGAGAACCAGAATTTAAGAAGATATGCGACTACAAGAATTTGTCTTTCTTCATGGGCGACTTCCCCGATCCCATTGACGATAAAGATTATATTTTGTTCTTGAGTTCGAAGAAGGTACGTATTATCGTTCGTCCTAAAAAAAATTCTCATAACATCATGCTTTCCATTGGCGGTGGTATTATGGAGTACGTCGTCAACTTTCCAGACCCAATTCCTGACGGGTTTGTCCTGGAACTTTTGGTATCAAGGCTCAATAGTTTAATCTTTGACGAAGCTCCTGTATCCATTGTTTTGGATGATTCGGTAAGAGGTGCTTATATTCTGTCTTACGTCTTGATCGAATTGGGAGTGAAGTGGAATAAGGTATTGAAAGATCTGAGGAAGGCAGGATTCCAGTTGCACAAAATACAGGTCGAATATCTTCAACAAAAATATGTTGAGCTGAAGAGAGAACTCCGTCGTGGGAAGACCTGCAATATCTATTAAATTACGGAAATTTTTCAGAAGAAAAAATATGTGTTTTATATGTATATATATTTAATACTGTGGGTTTCTTGAAAATTATACCAGCTAATTTCCTAAATATTTAATTTTGTCTAAGTATAGCGACCAAAAAGGTAGGAATTGTGATTATATCGCATTTTTAACCCAACATTTATGAATTTTTTTTTTTATGAATATAGTTTGTTTTATAGAAAGTTAAATGTCACTTGTACTGTAATTGAGACGATGATTTTCAATGGGATCTGTACTCTTTTAGGAAGTACACGATTCTCTCATTAATTTATTACTGAACCTATTAACTTGATTCTTTTTTTATTAAAATTTACTTTATGGAAGAACATGCGTTTAGCATGATTCGAAGTAAAATTACATATCGAAAAAGAGCTAAATCGTATTGTAATTAAGGTATAGAATGATTTTGGTAAAAATAAGCAAATAAATCAAAATATAACTTTTGGAAAAACACGCCCTATGGAGCCTTTTAAAATTCAGCGTCTCAATGGTTTTAGTACTTAATACTTTATTATTTCCTTTTAACTTGGTATTTGTTTTGTAATAGTTATAATGAACACATTTGCAAATATGATTTTTAACTCTTATTTGAAACCAAATACTTTTGTTAATCATATGGAAAATGTCAAATATTTCTAGTTTTTAACTTTAAGTTTAACATTTTAACCCTTTGATGCT
Source organism: Piezodorus guildinii (assembly GCA_023052935.1). Lineage (NCBI taxonomy): Eukaryota > Metazoa > Arthropoda > Insecta > Hemiptera > Pentatomidae > Piezodorus > Piezodorus guildinii. The sequence goes on along the minus strand of CM041295.1, from coordinate 130,360,402 downwards.
CACAGGGAAATCTAAAATTAAGGATGCCAAAATGAAATATTTCTTTTTACATATTTTAATTTTTTTTTCTTAAATGCGAAATATAGGCTATTGTATGAAGTATATTATAAAAGTTTTATGATTTTTATTAATAAAAATATTTAAATAAGCTTTTGTCTTTATTTATAATTATAAATGTACGTCTTTATACTTCATTTATTTGAGAGGTTTAAGCATAGTTTTAGAAGTTATAAATTGTTTAAATTATAAGAAGGAACGAATTCCAAGAAATTTAACAGGAGAAAAGTTATGGGAAGATTTACATTCGTTAAATTTGTTGTTTTTGTATGTTATTTTATATTATGGATCAAAAAAGTTTAACAAACATTGTGTACTAAAATCAATCCCCGGAGGTTCTGAATGTTTTTAATATTCTATATCTTGATGTATCTGAATTTAAATTTTTTAAAATAAAGAATAAAGACAATGCGTCTGCATATTTATATGTTTTTCATCCCTCTATTTTTCAATATCAATATATTCTGCATTTTAGCTATAAGAATTCAAATTTTAAAAATCATATTATTACCCCTCATATACTTTGCCCTCCTCCTGAATTTTACTTTTAACTGTTTCATTCTACTTATGATAAAAACAATTATTTTCGCGCATTAAAAAATGCAAATAATCTCCTAATTATTATAATAATCGCGTGCTTCCTTCAACATCAGTACGAAAATAATAAAAAATAACATGTGACCTTAAAGTGTATATATATATATATATATGGTATTTATAAATATTGGGAATATGCTAAGTCATCTTATAGACATTTACTATATGAAATATTTACATTCTGCAAGCCAAGCTTTCCCACTGAAATCTTCAGGTGGGTGAGACAGCGAGTGAGGGCTTTGCAGACCACTAATATAGTAAAATAAACGAAATGTAATAACAATTTGCCTTCATAAATATTAATGCAAATTATTTTTTATCTTATCATACTCGCAAAAGAGAAAATCTAAAGCTTAATCTTTTGCAGAATCATGACCAATTTATGAGTCAGTGAATTGATAATATACCTTGCTCAGGAGCTGAAGGATTGCGATTAACTGCTTCTGTTTCTCTGATTATTGTTTCCGATTAGATGAATTGACACATGCCTTTTAGGGAATATAGAAGGTATTGCAAAGCAGATAGTTAATCGGTATCAGATTGTGCATTATGGCTTCTATGGCAAGCCGAATAATAGTTACAAAACTGATACGATTCAGGGTTTAAGGTTTTAGAAAATATATACTTTACATCTGCTCTAGTACATGTGCTACCTTTACATCTATACGAAAAAGGGGAAATAAACCAACTAAATTATTGAACCATTTTATACATAGTGAGGTATTTTTCATAGAAGAGCACATACAATGAAATTAATATGCGTGGATGTTTGGAAAAAGTTGTTATCTTTTCTGCGGTAATAAACAGTATAATAAATTATTTTGATTGATCATATTCAAAGAGAAATATTATAACTATACTGAGAAATGTGCATGATTTAGTAAAAAAAACCACCGTGGAAGATGATGACTACTCAATATCAAGTTAAAAAAAATCTGGTGCGGAAAACACACGACTTTCACTTAAATCCGTTTTAAAAATCGGTTAAAAAATTTTCAAATACAGTTAAAAATGAGTAAACCATTAAAGAATTAATTACATTAAATTTCTATAGAAACATGTGTTTTATTAAAAAATCTATTATATTATTATCTAAAATAATCGGTTAGTTTTATCGTCTTTTCATCAATCTTTATTAAATTTTACAAGCTTGTGTATAAGAGAATATTTTTTCTAAAATCTTTAGCTTTCCAACGGTATATTACTGTGTTGTGTAAAAAAAAAAAAAAAAAAAAAAAAAAAAAAAAAAAAAAAAAAAAAAAAAAAAAAAAAAAAAACCTGCACCACTATAACCCATGAAGAGTTTTGGGCTCAGTGCATGTAGAGATTTTTTACTGTTTCTAGGCCAACGGCCGTGCAATGAGGTGATTCGGCCGAGATCACGCTCAGCCGCCAGGGTTTTTCCCCATTTTTGGCTATCCGCTTAATTAAGGCTGGGTGTGCCCCAGGAGGGTCTCCATAACCCAGGATCGCCCCCCCCCCCCGGCCGAAATAACAGAATAAATAATATTCCGCCGCAGCCGGGATTCGAACGCAGGGCCCGGAGCACAGTAGACTAGCGCTCTTACCACTAGACCACGCTCTGTGCTCCCCACAGTGTTATGTTAAAAAAAGAAAAATTGCAAAAATAACAATATTTATGCAGTTTTCTCCTTTTGTGTTTCTTTTTTTGATTGAATTAGTTTAACTTATATATTTACCTGTTTTTTTATCGTCGATAATAAGATTATGTTGTTATGTTTTTAGTATCTACAAAATTAGAGGTAGTTTAGAGGAAGAAAATTTAAAATATCGGCATTTTAGCCCTTTCAGACTATTTTGTAGAATGAAACCTACATAATATTAACGCCCATCAAATTTTCATCAATATATTGAGTTTAATAAAAATCGTAAAAAGGTGCAAAATGCAAGGTATAATGAGGTTATTATTATTGAATCTACAAAATTAAAGGTACTTTAGGGGAAGAAAATTTAAAATATCGGCATTTAAGCCCTGTCAGACCATTTTTATCCAAATAAAACCTACATGATATTAAAACCTAATAAATTTTACATCGATATAGCGAGTTTAATCAAAATCGTCGGAACCGTTTTCGAGAAAATCGAAAAAAGGTGCAAAATGCATAGTATAAAGTGCCTCTTCTGGTTAGCTGATTTTGACGAAAAGGTTTCTGTAACATCTAAGGTGTATAGTTGTCTTAAATATGAAATTTCAGTTTCTTAAGACTTCTCGTTTTCGCCCGGGACTTACCACACACACACACACACACACACCTTTTGGAGGGACTTGATCATTTTCACTTAGGGGACCCTAAAACGTGTATTTCCGTTGAAAACACGAATTCAAAAAATTTTCACGATCGAAATATTTTCCCTTACTATATATTTCATTTATAGGTAAGTGAAATTCCATATCCCACAACTCTCTACTATAGCTAATACGTGTAAAGAACACAGATTAACACTACTTAACACTTTAATACTTTAACACTACCCAAAATAGATTTTAAATCTTAATCTATTAATTGAATTACATTTTAAATGAAGCTGTTTTCACAAAAATCGTCAACCGAAAGCGCTTCGGGAATTCTTTAATGTATTAATGGAGTCATTATCAAATTAATTTCGTTATTGAAGTCATTAAATTGGATTCTTTGATATTGGTATTCATTTTTACTGTTCTTAATGAAAATTTAAATACCGCTCATTTGGACCGGATGTTTTTTTTTTTTAAATAACGTCTTGTGAATCATTAGCGAGTTTAGCTGTGGATGTCTATAGCTTTAGTATTTTTTATAGTTTATAGTGTTGTTTAGATCGAAAAAGAGTGTGAAATTTATATTAATGAGTTGGAACTTTGGAGACCGTCTTTCAGAATATTGTATGAGGCCTACTAGATCAACCCCCCTACCCCTTCCTCCCAACATATTATTCTTATGCGTCCACATTTTTTAAAATCTAACCCATAAGAGTTTAAAGAATTATTAATAAAATTTAAAGATTCCACTCTACGCCCTTAATAACTTGACTTTTATATCTAAGAGCATAGTCTGAAAGTGAATAATTTTACTTCTCACATAGATCGCTGCTGATACAATAGAGGTAAGTTTAAATTAGTTAAAATATCCATTTTTAATATCACATTAGCAAAACAAACTCAATTTTTTTAAAATTTATTTATAACTGTATTATACAACACAATAAGTAAATATGCAGAGTAAAGAAAAGTCGTGAAAATGTCTTGAGAAAGAACTACCCAGTGGCTCTTCACCAACTATTTTAAGGCAGTAGGTCCCGAGGCCACCTTCTTTTAAATCGCATCGGAGGGTTACAAGGAATATCTAAGGAAGATTGATTACGTACAAGTGGGTTTGTGTGGGCAGGGAGTTTAGAATGAAAAGAGGTTTATCTATTACGGGCTATGTATGCGACAAACGGGATGTTTATGTCATTAAGCTGGAGTTGATTTGTGACAAAATAAGGGCCATTCAGGATTTTGCAAAGGATTCTGGATTGTAAGGATTACATGCGGGAGAAATTAGATGGTTTAGTAGAGCCCCAAAGCTCGATTCCATACATGGACTCAGTGATGAGCGGATGATAAAAGGATTTAAATTTAAGAAGTTTTTTGGATATTATCTATCAGGATTTATCAGAGGTGTTGAGTTTTTCTTTAAAGTTTGTTACTTTTTATTTTTTAGTAAGTTGGATGTAACGAGCTTTGTCAGTTGGGTACCTAGTTTTATGTCACTAGTACTTGGTAGTAGTTTTTCTTTTAAGAGCGTTCGGATATGTAGTGGCAACTTATTGTTTATGTCTTGAGGATTTTGTTTGTAGGGTGAGATGTGTTGTTATTGATAACTGTCTCAATTGTTTTTGTAAGTTGTTCTATAGCGGAGTCAATGTGTTTTTTTTTTTTTTAATTCAATTTTCAAGTCAAGTTTGTTTTCTATGTCAAGCCGAAAATTGTCCTAGTTAACATGTCCAGTAATTAATGAAGGAAAAGAAAATTAAGGAACAGGATTGGAGTGCATGAGAAGCAGAACTGGATTATGATCTGAGGAAAGGTCATCTAAGGTTTTTATCATGCTTTGGATTGTAGGTATTTAGGACGTAACGAATATATCAAGTATATCGGGGCGTTTTTTAAGGGATGCTGGCCAATAAATAGGGTCTGGGGGTGACAGGACGGAATAGCTATGGAGAGTGCGACCTGAGAAAGAATCTTGCCACGAGTATTGGACGTGAGACATCCCCACCGTTAGTCTTTGGCGTTGAAGTGGAGAGAATCAGAGAGTGGGGTGAGGATTTGTGAATAAGGATAGATGAGCCTGAATGGAAGGTGTTATCCGGATCATTTGTTCTGTAAGTGATGTAGTCTCGTATGTGAAAGTGGGAATGAGTTGTGAAATGAGCTTCCGTTATCAGGGTAATGTCAATGTCATTGTCATGAAGAAAGATGTCAAGTTCGTTTCTGTGGTTATTCAGACCATTGGAATTCCATAGTAGAATAGCTTGGGTCTGCTTGTTCATCTTGGGAGATTAAGCAGGAACTGTGATGAGAGACTTGTAAGGAGTGGTTTGATTGTGTTTTTGAAGTCTATAAGGAAGGATGAAAGAATAGATAATATATCAGTTGGAGGTTGATAGGGATAGGCAGGGGTGTCTAGGGGTAAAGGATTAATTTTTCTCTGAGTGGATAGGATTTTTCTCTGAGAGTGTTGATGAGGTTCAGCATGTAATGGAGCTTCTGATGAGAGTTGAACTGTGGGCATTCATGAAGGTGTATGTATGACTCCTGGAGCTCGATGGATCATCGGGGTAGTCCTGGTTGAAGAGCCGGGTTCTTCGTTATCAGTTTTTGAACTTTTGCTGGGGTATTCCTAGGTTTTAAACAGGCTCTAGAAGCGTGTGGGCCTGCATATTTGAAACATCTGGCTGGATGATGACAGTAGCCCTTTGTACGACCAAGGTTTTGACAGTTTGTACGCCTACTATCTAATTTTTCTGTCTTGGTTCTTCGAATTTTATGCAGGAATAAACTAGCCTTTCAACTTTAAATATTTCAGGATTAATGGTAGCAAGCTCGAGATCTACAAAGAATAAAGGTAATGGAATTTTTTCTGTGGGGTGTATGACTTAAAAGTCGTGCCGCAAAATGTATCCTAATTCTTCTATGATCTTCTTGATGGCCTCTTTGGGGGTGGTGTTGGGAAAACTCCTTAAAACTACACGGTATGGTTTCTCTTCTTCCAGCTGATAGCGATGAAATTTGTATTATTGTATTGTAGAACAATTTTTTTTTAATTTAAAGAAAATATATATTTCTTGGTTAGTCCGGGATACGAACTCAGGATGGCGGCAGGTAGATTCTTAGTGCCGCGACCGTGGAATTGAAGCGTTGGCTGATTAGAGATCGTATGGATTAACTGCTACGTAAGTTAGCCCAAGGGACACTCCTCAGTGCGCTATGAAAATAAAAGCACACACCTCAAAGTTTATTGGGGTAATGTGGAAATGTTTATAAGAGGAAACTTTTTGCAAAGGCTGACTGCTGATTAACACAGCATACCTTGGTCACACAGTCAGAAAGGCAGAGTGATATGCACAATGAACTTGACAATCTACCATGACACTTATAACTTTTAAACTCAAAATTTGAAATTTATAATTGTTAATATTTTAAGAAGTTGCGTGGTCCGATGGATAGGGCACTGGAATACTGTTGTCCGAGTCTCGGGCTCAAACTTGGCTGTGGCTGGATAATTGTTCACTTTTTTATTGTAATAATAATAAGATAATAAATTATTGTTTCCACTAACACTAGCAGTAACACCACGATAACATGATGTGGTAAGCTTCCATGTTATTCTCTCTACCCCATTGAAGGATCAAGTGTGTACCATTTCGCTGTAATTAAGATATTTAGAAGTAGATTGTTGAGCATGACCACTAAACTTAGGCTCTCCAAGACGTTTGTTAGACCCGTAATAATTTATGGATGTGAGACATGGATGTTTACCATCACTTCTGCTGAAAACATTAACCGATTTGAAGATAAGTCCATCCACGGATCATCGGTACGAGAGTCAGTAATGAGGAGAATAAGGAAGTATAACGGCTTTATCTTGAACTAACAGCGTCCATGTTCGTAAAAGGCAAGCGTCTTAAATGGCTGGACCATGTCCAAAAGATGGATGAAACAAGAGCAGGTGAAATACTGTATGTGTACAATCCAGGAAGGCCATAGACGAGATGGCGGGACAATGTAAGAAGTGACTTCCAAGAGATGGGGATGATTATCACCATGGCAAAAAATAGAGCAAAGTAGGAAAGGTTGGTTGAGCAAGTTAAGAACAGCTATGTACTTCTGTTGTACCTATAGAAGAGTGTACCCTTGGATGGCATATGCGTATACATATAAGTATTTACATCTTCGAAATACAGAGGTATGATTACCTTGATATGAATCATGTACCCGCATTAGACACGTTTACTTTTTTTAATAATTTTAGAAATATAGAGAACCTCCATGGGATCACCCAGCCTCTAAAACTAGATACCCCAAAATTGTGAAAAACCCTAAAAGCTGAATGTGATCTCTGCCTAATCATCTCCTTCACCATCCGTTGGCCTAGAAGTATTACGATTCCCTATATTTACTGAACCCAAGACCCTTACAGAAGTATAGATTCCTAATAACTTCACGGTACTTGATATGATAGGCTGTCATTCCAAGGAGCAGCCATTTCTCAAATATGTGGCTAGGCCTATATTTACTTATGATGATCTACTAGCAATGAACATACGATAAAACGCATTAAAATAAGTCAAGTGTTCATTTAGAAAAACAACAACATTATTTTGTTACAAACATGAAGTTGGAAACATACAATGATTATAGAGTAGTATAGAGGAATGTTGGCTGATCCTTACTTCCAACAGTTAAACGAGCTTTAAATCATTTTCTAACGTTACTCCTTTACTCCTTCCTGGGAGTAATTAGTGGTAATAATGAAAATAGTACATGTATTTCTGTTCTTCAAACCTTAGGACTTCAGGTTTATTTTTAAAAATCATACTTTCATTAGATAAATTGTTAATGGACTCCCGGATTTAGGCAATATTCGAGGTTTACTGGTATATGGTCAGATTTGACTTGAGGAGGGGTGTAGACTGCACAGAGGAGTTTTATTTAGATTGAATCATATTTGTGGAGTACCAAAAGAAGAATACCAGCCTTATGGAGAAAGAAAGAAGTAATACATTGTTAAAAAGCTTTGAAATGAATTATTAGCTAAGGGGTTAGCAAAAGGGAACATTTATTACTGTGATATCTAAGTAAAAAATAAAAATAAGCTTCCTTCCCGCTTTCTATATATGAGCCTTACTTTCCCGGCCGGCATCAAAATTTTTCGGCTGAGCACCCCCTCACAATGAATAAAAAACTGTATTAATCGAATCCTAAGCTGTGATTAGTAACTACACCAATCAATATGAATATCTGAAAACATTTCAGTAATACTTACTCATACATTGATAATTAATTTAACTTCAAATAAAATTCGTATGAATTTCAAATTTTCAAATTTTTTTTTTAAATTATATTTTATTGAATTTTACAACTGTATATTACATAAATACAATAAGTAAAATTGATGAATTATAATAAAAGGCGTATAAGGCTTGTGAAGAAACGAACCCAGCAGTAGTACTTCGATGTTTATTTAAGTAAGTAGATCCCGAGGCCATCTTCTTTTCAATCGCCTCGGAGGGTTGTCAGGAATATGCGAGGTTGATAGGTTGCGGACAAGAGGGTTTATATGAGTTGGGAGTTTGGAATTAAAAGTGGTATATCTGGTACGAGAAAGGTCTGCCACAAATGGGATATTAAGGTCGTTATGGATGATTTTATTTGTGACGAAATAAGGAGCGTTTAGGATTTTGCGAAGGATTTTGGATTGTAAGGATTGGATGCGGGAGGAATTAGATGGCTTAGTAGAGCCCCAAAGCTCGATTCCATATGTCCAGATTGGTCTGATGACAGTGATATAAATGAGCTTTTTGTAGTGAATTGGAAGTTTTGAACGTTTGTCTAGTAAGTGTTGTAGTAATCGGTATCTACGGGCAGTTTCCTGTCGTTTTAGTCTCGTGTGAGGGTTCCATGTAAGACGTTTGTCAAGATGGAGTCCTAGGTATCGGATTTGTTCAACAGGTATGAGTGGCGTATTATTAAAGGATACGATAGGGTAGGAGGTCATCGGTTTTCGACGAAGGGTAGAGGTAATTTGGTGGGTTTTTTTAGGATTTATTTTAATCCTCCAGTTCCGATACCATTCCTCAATGGCTGTGATGTGGGACAAATTTTCAAATACAAAAAACAACTTTATCTCTACATCCTTTTAAAGTCTTGGCTTCAACAGATATAGGGATCTGAACTGATTAGGCCAAAATATAGTTTAGGTACCAGCTTAATAGAGGATCTGTGAGCTCCAGGAGAGTGCCTTACTCTAGGGTCGATCCACGGCTGAAAGAACAAAATAAATAATCATCTTGGGAAACCAAAGATTATTATCCCAGTTCATTCGATATAATAAAAATATAAAATATATCTACTTTAGTTAGTATGCTTATAATCATCTAATTATATAATAAATAAGTTTAACATTAACTTATAAAATTTATTTTATTACTTAACGAATATCCTTAGGATTGTTATATGTTGTAAAAACATAATTTATTACAAAGAAAATAAACCTATTATATAATATAAAATATCGTATAAAAATATAGATGGACTATCCCCGGTACTCTTCAATGTAGTACTGGATAAGATAATGAGAGAGCTGTGTAAAGAAAACGACTCCGGAGGGGTCTAAGGTACGAAGAAGGACCATGTAAAAGTAGTGTCTTGCCTATGCAGACGACCTCGCCCTCTTCGTGGAAACGGAGAAAGAGGCGATCGCTCAGATAAATGCCCTCTCAAGGATAGCCAGGAAAACGGGCTTAAAAATCTCCTCTAAAAAGACAGAACTAATGACGACGGATTCAAAATACAAGAAAAAGGCGGTCGACACCGTATGTGGAAAGATAAAAGTGACCCCAAAATTCAGATACCTGGGAGAAGTCATCTGCAATAACGGATGGACCGAGAAAGCTTTAAGGGAAAAGTCGCGAAATTAGAGAGCTTGTGTTTTGACCTCAACAACTTCTACAACAAAAAGAACCTATCCATCAAAGCCAAAATCCGACGATATAACACCGTAATCAAACCCGTGATACTCTATGGGACAGAGACCTTCTGCCCCCCTAGCTTAGAAAAGGTTCTGAAGGTAGAAAGAAAAATACTTAGGAAGATCTATGAGCCCAACAAGACACCCGAAGGATACAGGCTAAAGTCCAACAACGAAATATACGCAGACAAAAAAACCTGGAGACCGACATCAGGGTAAGAAGGCTTAAATTCTATGGGCACATGATGAGGATGAGCCCTGAAAGGTTAAACCGGGAAATCTTCCGATTCCACCAGCCCAAGAACACGACTGATTTTTCAAGCAGATCAGGGTCGAGATGGATTCAGTAGGACATAAGGATACATAAGGTCACTGAACAATATAAAGGTCTTCGTGGACAAAGAACGCCAAAAAAGAGGTTATGCGTGGTCGGAAGAAATGAAGCCCAAACATGCAGAGCTCATGAGGGAAGTATGGAAGAGAAGGAAGTTGAGGACGAAAACATGATATTCGCGTGGTCTTTAAGGCCTTATCGCGCCCAAAAAAAAAAAAAAAAATTAAATAAAATATCGTAATTTTATTTTAACCAGTATCGCTAAAACCATCTGCTAGAAATTTGTTATTTTCAACAGATTTTCAATTGCAATCTAACTTACACAAAACAAAATCACCTCTTCTATCCCGCAAATGGTGGATACAATTTTGTATTGCATATATTTGTACCACCTATGCGATTTTTAGTCGTGTTTTATTTATTTAGTTACGACTGCAAGACAAATTTTGAATTCATTATATTATTTAAAAGGGCCTAGCCGAATAAGCATGTGAAATCTGCCTCCGCGCATATCAGAACTAAATTTATACCATTGATTCATACTTATGAGAAACTACCTTATGCAAATTTTGAGTCCGTTAATCCTAATGGGAAGGAAGTTATGGAGGGGAAAAGAAAAAACCAAAAAAAATGGTTTTCTCGTGAACATCTCAACCGTTATTCACAGCAAAAAAAATATAAGTTATGGATTTTGCAAAAAGTTTAAAAAAAAATCCACGAAAATGTTAATCAAAAAAAATATTTGAATTTTTCAACAAACAATTTTTAGGTTTGGTACTCCTCCAATTTTCCGCTACTTTATTTTATTAGAGGGTCCTCCGTAATTTATATATTTTTCAATTTTATCGCAAGTGTACCATGTGTGTGTAATGGTGAAAAATAAAACAAACGATTTTTTCTCCTGAACAGATTAACCGAGTTTCACGAAAAAAAAAAATATGTTAATGGTTTTCTAAAAGAGTTCCGAAAAAACATCTTTTATTTCGAAAACGTGAGTCAAAATTTTTATTTTTAATTATTCAAAAATTTTTTTTTATTTATGTTCGATTAGTACACCTACAATTTTTAGCTACTTTAATTTATTAGAGGGTTCTGCACAATGTATATTTTTTCAAGCCGATCTCAAGTCTGCCCAATCGTGAAAAATAAAAAGAAAGATCATTTTTTCAAGTCTCAGTGAGTAGTAACTAGTAACGCATGGAGAGTAGGATAGAGCCGTAGGATCGTTGTCATTAGATATTACTTACACGCTATACACCTACATACTATATATTATACCTATTATTATAAATATCTTCTATTGGATGGAATGTATATATTTTTTTATTATTATTTTTTTTTCGACTTGGATAAGTACTACATAACACTATATGCTATATTTATATAAGAAGAAGGATATATTTAAAAAAGCAACTGTAAAGATTTTTTTATATATATTTTTTATATCATTAGGATAAAAGAGTAAAACTAGTTAAAATGTTAGTCTATAAAGCTGTGATGATGTATGGAATGATTGTTCAAAAAATAAATAAAAATACCAGTATTTTTCGTTACTTCAAGATATTTAGATAGACAGGTGATATTTAAAGAATTAATAATTTTTAATGTTCTTAAAAAACGGAATAGTTCCAGTGGTAGACGAAGATAGTAGTGGTTTTTGCTCGAACATACAATAATTGAAAAAATATATATTAAAAAAATCTTTTTACTTTTATACAAAACATAGCATAGTAGAGGTATATGTAGTAGTTATCCAAGTCAAAAAAATAAATAAATAAATAAATATAATATATATATATATATATATATATATTCCATCATAGAAGATATTTATAATAATAGTTTAATATATATATATAGGTATATAGTGTTGATAATATCTATGCCACGATCCTACGCACTATCCTAATTTTCATGGGTGACTACATTATACTCACTGTGAGCTGAAAAAAATGCTGTTTTTTTTAATTTTCACAAATTAGTACATTGATTGAGCCTACCTACTATTTGAGTAATTACTACTCACTGTGACTAAAATATGGTTTATTACATTTAATATTATACATTAAAATCAGTATATAAAATAATGAATTCAATACAAACAACTTCAAGATAATCATTCTATCTTTTCACATTACACACATATTCATACTCAATTGAGTGGAGAATCTAGCATGCTAGAACTCCAATATATTACAAAAGTCGCGGCAATGCGTTTCAACCATTCTAGATGGATTGTGTGGGTGATGGAGTGAGATAGGAATGAGTAGATGATTAGAATGATGAATGAGGTTCTAGCAAATAGGAAATTTCTTGAAATTATAATTGTCATGAATAAATGGAGAATGTCGCCAGTGCTAGAACTCAATATATTTACAAAAGTCGCGGGGCCACTGCCGTTCAACTTGTAGGTGGATGTGTGGGTGAGGTTGATGATAGGAATGATGTAGATGATACCCCGAAGTTGCAAGGTTCCGTAGGTCCAGATAGGCTTCAGTATTGTCTTTGTAGATTAATAATTTGTTGTAAACGTAAGTTCAGATTTTCTATTGAGTAGTCGGTATAACTGTCCGAATCGTCGGTTGAGTTCTTGTCTTTTAAGTCTTGTATGTGGGTTCCATGTCAATCTTTTGTCTAATAGTAAGCCAAGATACCGGACTGTATCTGACAAGTTTTTCGTCTAAGAGTGAAGGTTATGTGTTTACACTTGGCTTCGTTCACCTTTACACGCCAGTTATTACACCAGTGTTCAATAAGGAAAAGGTGTCTCTGAAGGCTTAAGGATGTTGTTTCAGGATTGGAACTGGATGATAGGATGGCGGTATCGTCTGCAAAAGTTGCCAGAAAGGTATCAGGATGTGTAGAAATATCAGCAGCGTAAAGAATGTAGAGGACGGGTCCCAAGACGCTGCCTTGAGGAACACCGGCCTCAACGGGATACAAGTTGGAAAATTCTACACGACAGCGAACTCGGAAGGAACGGTTTGAGAGATAGGATCGGAGAATGAGGTATAGAGTCTGGGGTAAATGGGTTTTCTGCTTGAACAGTAATCCAGTGCGCCATGTCCGGTCAAAAGCTTGCGCAATGTCCAGAAACACACCAGAACAATACTCTTTGCATTCAAGAGCTGAGGAAATATGGTCTACAACTCGGGGTCCTTGTTGAACTGTGGAATGCTGAGGGCCGAATCCAAACTGGTGGGAAGGGAGTATCTTATATGGGTAGGATACGTTTAAGAAGGAGCTTTTCGAAGATTTTTGAGAGGATGGGGAGTAGACTAATAGGCCTGTAGGGTGAAGTGTTGTTGGAAGGTTTGCCTGGTTTTAGAAAAAGAATGATAGTGAAATGTTTCCATAACAGAGGAAAATAGGTGGTGCGTAGGATGCAGTTGTAGATATAAGTAAGGAATATAATAGCTTTCTGCGGAAGTTGTCGGAGGATCTGAGGAGTAAGGAGATCGTGTCCAGGAGATTTACGGAGGGTCAGTTTTTGGAGAAGATATTTGACCTCAGAGGAATTAATAGCTTTAGGAGGTAGGGAAAGTGGAATTGGTGACATAAGAAAGTCTTGCACAGTTGCGGTATGATTAATATGGGATTCCGGGTGAGGAGTGAATACTTTGGAGAGGTGTGTGGCGAATTCCTCGGCTTTATCTTCATCAGACGCAGCCCAGGAGTCATCACCACGTCGAAGAGGATGGGAAACTTGATGGTATTTTAGGATCTTTTTCGTGACATTCCGGAGGGAATTATCACGAGCTGATAGAGAGGAGAGGTAGGAATTAAAGGACTGGGAACGGAAGGTGGCCAACTCCCGCTTCAATTGTCTACAATAGAAGTTATAGGAGCGGCGATCTGTTGAGTGTCGGGTGCGCTGCCATAATGATCTTGCTCGGCGTTTGGTGTGGATGAGGTCTATAATATGTTGTGGTAAATGATTTTGGTGAGGATTTATATTGGAGTGTTTATGAGAGGAGGCAGTCCAGACAGCTTGTTGGATGGCGGTGGTAAAGGAATAGACGGAATTATCTAGGTCATCTGGGGTTTTGAGGGTTACTCTGAGGTCAATATTATCAGTCAGAATTTGGCGGAAAAGGTTCCAGTTGACAGAGCCTCGGATGAATGATGGTGGAATGGGTTTTGGAATTGGAGAGAGATATACTTTTAGGATCAGTGGGCAATGGTCTGAGGATAGTTCATCAAGGCGAGCTACAGACATGTTGAGGGAGCCTAATCCGCTGTGGATAAAGAAGTCAAGGATGTTAGGATTGCGGTTAGGATCAGTTGGCCAGTATGTAGGAGAGTCAGGAGGCAGGAGATTAAAATTTTGGGAGTTGAGTGCAGACAGCAAATTTCGTCCCCGAGAATTCGTGGTTCTAGAACCCCACTGCTGATGCTTGACGTTTAAGTCTGCACCCAGAATGAAACGGTTTCCTAAGGAATTCAGGAAGGATACAAATTCGGAATTGGAAATGGAATGTTTTCCAATGAATTAATGTAGCAATAAATTGTAGGTGTACTAATCCAACATAATTTTTTTTTTTTTTTTTTTTTCATCAACAATTTTTATTGAGTAAAAATACAATCTGTCCCAATTGGGACATCAATAGTAGTGCTGAAAGATATCATACATACTACATTCATACAATATTTACACGGCATAAAATTACAATAAAATGTATACACAATAATGAATCAATACAATAAAGTCAAGAATTCACTTATACCTCCAACATAATTAAACATTTTTTTTAAATAAAAAATAAAATTTTGACTCACGTTTTCGAAATAAAGCATTTAAAAAATGTTTTTGGGAACGCTTTTAGAAAACCATTTACATATATTTTTATCTTGAAAGTCATTTGATCTGTTCAGGAGAAAAAAAATTGTTTGTTTCATTTTTCACCATCGGGTACACTAGCGATAAAATTGAAAAAATATATATTAAAAAGGATATATATTATAATAAAATAAAGTAGCGAAAAATTGGAGGTGTAACAAACCATCATAACCTGAAAATATTTTTTTGAAAAATTCCAAAAAAATTTTTGGTTAACATATTTGTGGAAAAAATTTTAAAAGCATATTTTTTCAAACAGTTTTTTTAAAACCCAAACACATAATTTCGTGAAAATCGGTTGAGTTGCTCAGGAGGAATCAATTTTTTTTGTTTTTTCTTCCCCCCCTCCCATAAAATCCCTCCCATAAGGATTAAGGAGCTATAAATTTGCATAAGGTTGTTGCTCATAGGTTTGAATCAATGGTATAAATTTCCTTCTAATATAGTGAGGGCAGATTTCATATGCTTATTCCGCTAGGCCCTTTATATGAACAGTTGCAGTTTCGTGAAATAAAAAGTATCTTTACTTTTTTACAAAATTAATTTTGATTTATTATAATCATTTTTATTTTTTATTGTATTATTATTTATTATATTCTGCTTCTGAATCTTGCCAGATTTCACCTTGTGAACATAAATTCATATTTAAAAAAATAATAGTAATAATTTAAACAGATTATAAATTTTGATGGAAAATCGTTCATTTGATATTAAATAGTTCATAGAAAATAAACAAAAAAGAGGATGTTTATTTTTAAAAGCAATATTATAGAAAATTTTGGTTTATTTGATTATCTAACGGAATAAGTCAATGGCTGATTCGTAAATTTTTTTTTTCATATTATATATGGTGTATTTAGCAACAATCCTCTTCAAGGTGTCAATTCTTTGGTACAAATGCATAATTTTCCACTAATAAACGTTTGTAAATCGAGGTATTAAATTTTATGTTTAGGAATGAAAAAAAAATTGATTATTGGACAATTTCGTTAATCGATTGTTTTAATCAGTTCGATTTATTTAGTTTATCTCCCCTACCATAGGTAAATTTGAAGGTAAGGGTGGGGGTTGATGGCGTGGCACTAAGTAGGCAGGTGTAGTTCAGTCTTCAGCGGCCACCAACAGCGAAGAGATGGATGACCCCACGACCTACGGTATGAGGGACTACAGCCGGTGCGACTACGTCAGGAGGATCCGTGATTCCCTCGACTTTGATGAGATATCTGAAGATGTAAAGAAGTTTGGGAAATATAAAAATATCAAATTCTACATCACTGAAGGACCAAGACACCAGAGCGGGGTAAGGGAGTTCATTAAAGAATTGTTGTCTCGTAAAATCAGCCTCCTTGCTCGCACTAATCGTAGTAACTATGAATCCAGTAGTTTTCAATGTGCTGGTATAACTTTGATTGATTTGTCTTTTACCGTACCGTCATGGCCACCTGAAGAAACCTCCTTAAAAGATTTTCATGATATCATTAAGTCCTTGTTTCTTTCTAAAAAACGGGTTGCTGTCGCCATTCAAGGATATGAGGAAGGTGCTTTTATTATTGCATTTTCTTTGATGGTCATGGGGATGGACAGGCTTCAAGCTTTGAGCAGGATTCGTCAATTCGATGGAGAGATTACCATTTTCCAGCTCCAATATCTCCGCGGAAGAGAGGAAGAACTGAAGGCGGAGTACAGAATCCTCAAAAATAGAAGATCCATGGGATTTTTCGAAAGATGCGTACATTTCATATTAAATGCACATCGTTAATTCCCTTAAATAATGTTGTTTCTAGTTTTTAATCTCTAGTCATAATTTTCTGTAGTGAATCTCCTGCAGGTAACATATATATATACATACAAATTAGTATTTTGATGAAGAGAATGATATTCATTATAAAATATATGTAGTCTCAAGTGATATTTATTTCTAAAAATAAAAATATGTTCCTTTTGTGGCTGTGAAAATTTCTTTTGTAAATGAATGAATTTAACTATATAATTAAAACAATTTATTTAGTTCTAAATAATACATTTTTTTCTTTCATTTATCTCTTACATGTTTAAGGTAATAAGTTATCTTTTACCAATGTAATTTATTTTAATAGGATTTATACTTTGATATATTCCTAAAAGTTGTCACATTTTAATTTTCTTTTTCACATCTTTATAATTTTTATGAAAAATTTGTTTAGATTAATAAGAATCCTAATTAAAAAGATGTAAAATTTATCTCAGCTCAGTGATTAGTCACTGATAGTTGTTTATTAAACTTTGATAAGCATGAGTAATTCTATAACTGATTTACTTTTTTAAGTTAAAGAACTAATTGTATTTTTCATAATCTTACATCAGATGTATTTAATTTTAATAATATTAATTTTTATTAAATAGAACTTTCATGTTAATATTTTCATCACATGTGTTTGTAATATTTCATTACATGCTGATTAAAAACTATATTTTTGTTTAAAATTTAAAGCAATCATTTATATAATGTTCAAGGTTCCAGTATCAATGATTTACTGTTTCAATAAAAAATATATTATAATATATATATATAAGATATTCTATATTTGGAATGTTAAAAAAGATTTATTTTTTATATTTAAGAAATATTAACAAAAAAATCAACTTTTCAGTAAGAATATATTTCATTACAACTTACTCACTACTTTCAACATTCTTCAAATACTCATTCTTAAAGTTTTTATTAGCTGTTCATATTACTTGTTATTTTCAAAGTAAATGAGAATCTGTTACATGAATTTGTGAAATTGACAATAAACGTTTCAAAAATATATTTTTTTCATTCTTCCAATACCAATCAGAAATAATAATAAAACAGTCGTGAATTTCATTTCTAGGACACAAGTTTTTACTTTTATTGCTATCATATCTGTTTTTGACTGTATTTTATTATTACTATACTTTGAATCAAAAGACGTAATTTTTTTTTTTTCAATAGACTACTAATTGCAAAAATCATTTTTAAATATTATGATTTGAAATATATCTTATACATTCTCTTTATGGAGATGAGGCAGGGCTATTGAGGTAAGAAATGTTTTACATCGTCCTTCCCTGATTTACAACGATGCTTTTTCAATATTAGAATCTTCAGTACTCTCCATCCTCTGCTAATTGTATTACATTTTTAAAACAAATACAAAATTTATATTACGGCTAAATTTATATGACTAATTAGTAGTCTTAAATCAAAGAAATAAAGTAATAAATTCTTATTAATTGTTATATATATAAAAAAAAATATTTTTATTCACATTTACAACTGTATAAAAAATACATCTACTAAATGTGATACAAGATTTTACTGTCATGATTCACATGCAGAGATACTACCCATTGGCAGCTCTCTACAAATTATGCTAAACCGGAAGGTCTCGGGGCCATCTTCTTTTCAGATGCCTCGTAGGATTATCAGGGATTGTAGAGGTAGCAAGGTTTGAAACTAGTGGGTTAGAGTGGGAATGGAGTTTTTCATAAAAGGAGTGGTACCTGATTGGGGCCAAGTCAGCAACATAGGGAAACTCTTTATGGGTGAGTTTATTCCTAACAAATTAAGGAGCATTGAGGATTTTTCGAAGGATTTTGGATTGTTAGGATTGGAGACGTGAAGACTTTGATGGTTTAATAGAGCCCCAATATCTACTCCCTAAGTCCATATTGACCTTCTGATAGTCATGTAGATGAGTCGTTTGTAGCTAAGAAGAAGGTTGAGCGTTCCTCCAGTAAGTGTTGAATTAGTAGAAAATGTCGGTTAGTTTCTTGTAGTTTCAGTCTTTTGTGTGAGGATTCCAAGTAAGAGGTTTGTACAGATAGAGTTCTAGAGATTAGATCTGTTCGACTGGGATAAGCAGAATTACCTACAATATAAAATTTAGTTTGGAAAATCAATTTTCCCATAAATATGTTTATATTTATCTTCTGGCTTCTGTACCATTCTGAATCTGTCAGATGTCTAAAATCTAAATCAAGCTGTTTTATGCTAAATATTGATATATAATTTATAATATCCTATTTAAATTTAACATGATTCTTCTTTGGCACCAAACATTAACTTTTTAAACGTTAAAATTGATCTTAAAATCTGAATAAAATAAAAAGGCAATATTTTCTGGGTAAAACGTCAATAGTTATTTTGTTGACAGATTCTGTTATTACTGTAAGGGTGATAGATACATACCTGGAGGGTTAAAAGACTTGCTATTTATAAAAAAATAATATGTTTCTAAAATAAATTTTATGGTTGGAACCACATGTATCATTACTCAAAAAATATAAATTTTAATTAAATATACTAATAAATTAATAGACTGCTAAATAATGTTCAAATTTCTCAAAAAAGGGCAAAAGAACTTGACAGTATAAAAGGAAACAAATGGACACAATTATGTTTCTGAAAAATCAAAAAGAATTTAATAAATATATACCGAAAAGTTCAGATGAATACATCATAAGAATTACATGTTCTTTTACTAGAGAATTGAATCCAATAATATAAAAGTTATTAAACAATATTCGATGATAATACATTATGCTTCAAATTAAACAAATAGGCCAATACTGAAATTGTATACTAATTGAAAGAGTGAGGGACAGAGAGAGTGTGTGGGGAGAGAGAGAGAGAGGAGAGAGAGAGAGAGAGAGGAGAGAGAGAGAGAGAGAGGAGAGAGAGATGAGGAAGAGAGAGAGAGAGAGGGAGAGAGAAGAGAGAGAGAATACTTAAATTACTCCTACTATTTGGAAAAACATAGTCCACCTAATCAATGAAACCTCTAACCCTACATTCTCTGAAGACTGTCGCCCAAATTCCATCCTATCTAATCTTTCCAAACCTTTAGAAAGAATAGTCCAATCACAATTATTTAATTTCCTTGAAAAGTCTAAACTTATCATCTAAAAATCCACTCCAGTTCTGTTTCCGACCTTGCTTTTCCAGACAATCAGCTCTCCTAAAAGTCACCAGCGACATACATACTTTTATGGTTAAAAAGAAACTGACTATTAATATTTCTGGACTTTTCAAAAGCTTTTGCCTCCCTGGACCACTCTATCCAAACTACAATCCTTATCATTTTCCAATTCCTAGTACCCTTTATTTTTACATCGCTCCTGTGATCTTCATTCAATATTACCCCGTGAGCTCCTTTTGTCTACTCTTATTTTCTCCCACTTTGACTATTGTTCTGAGGTATATTACGGCCTCTTGACGAAGCTTGAGGACAGGCTAAAGGGAATCAAGAACATTTCTGTAAGATTTGTCTTCAGTACTTCGAAGAAGTCTCATGTTACCCACTTATACAGTGAGTTAAAGTGGCTCCTTCCCTCCAATCGCAGAAAATATTTCCTAGGTATGCCTTTACCAAGCCATTACCTCCCAGCATTCTCTCTATATGCAATTGTCTACTTAAATTCAAATCCTTAGTACACTCTCTTGAAACAAGATCGCGCCATTCTCACCTTTACGTTCCTATCCACAAAACTAAAACTTTTGATTGTTCCTTTATTATCCCCTTTGTTATTCTCTGGAATTCTCTGCCTACCTATATCGGCCATGCTGCTTCTTTATCCTCATTCAAATCCCAACTTTTCCAACACATTCTGTCTTCATAAACTGATGCTCAACAATTATGGTATTTCAATTCTGTATATAATACTTTGAATGACGAAAATAATTGTCTACTGCCTGAATGTAATGTATATATGTATGTAATAATAAGTATGTATTGTTTATCAATTCATTTATTCTGCATTTTATTCAATACAATTGTTTCCAGAATATCTTACAATTTAAAAAAAAATGATTGTTGTATGATGATATTTCTCTTCTTTCTTATATCCTTATTGTAAATAATAAATAATCATGATAATTTCGTCTATTGGCCCACATATTATATTATTTTATAGTTAAATGTATATACTTGTTATTCTTAAGAGACCCAAGTCCCAAAATAAAATTATTTTTTATTATATTATATTTGATAGTGAAGTATTTCTATTGTTATTCACAATAATAGTAAGATGAAAAACTATTATTTTTGCTGCTATAGTATTTTTGGATAAATTCATAAGTGTTTTCTGTAACATCAATGTTCTCTTGACTGGTCTTCTCACTCCAGGAGTTCTGTCAATTATGAATTTTATATTTTGGCACTTCCTAAAGTCAATTATTCTTATGTCATGCACACAAAGTATCTCATTATGTGCACAATGTACTGAAAATTAATTATGATTTTCAAATATTAGAGCTACACCTTTTTTGATGTTATATGGCTCTAGTCGTCTTACTCAGCTAGCAAAACTATGAGATCACTTTCAGTTTGTTTATAGTTTTTTCACAATTTATTTTTGGATAAAAAAATTAGGAAAGGATTACAAATAAAATAATGTATTATAGTTAATTCTAGAAATAATCTGAATCCTTAAATGAAAATTATACAAATATAGAAAATCTAGGGTGCATGATTTAATATATGAAGGAATATTATACATTAATATTGAGCTAAGTGAACATTGATTTTTTGGAGGATGAAAAAAAAATGTCCGAGTATTGCCATTTAAGTTGAAATTATCATCACTTATAGTTCCTTTCTCTAGACCTTTTTAACCCGAGTTTTATCAATTATAAAGTCTGTATTTCGACACAATTCACTCATTATTTGCATAATATAATGAAAATTAATTATATATTTTAAATATTAGAGCTACATCTTTTTTGATGTTATATAGCTGAAGCAAAGTATTGCCATTGCAGTTGAGATTATAATCAGATATATTCCCTTTTCTAATTTAATTAATTCATGAATGATTAATAAAATGTCATGGTTCTATCAGAAAGGAAAATTTATAAGGTTGCATGAAAAGTCGAGAAAGGAATGGGTGAAAAAAATGGCAAAGTATTAAGATCAAAATTGAGATTCTCGTCGCATATAGTTCTTTTATAAATTTTTATTATTCACTTAATAAATGGACAAAAAGATGGCTCCGTCAGATAAGGGAAAGTATAAGGTTGCATGAAAGTTGATATGATAAATCCAATGGAGACTCAACTGTTACTCATTCTGATAAGCTGTTTTGGACAAAGAGGGCATAGAATTATCAAGCTGATGAATAAGTAAGATATGATATTAATTTCAAGGCAATCAATTATCTTCTTTTTTTTCAATTTATAAACTTTATCTCTTTTAATTATTTTTAACATTACTTTGTGAAGTATTTATATTTGTCTAAAGTCTCCTTTTGCTAGGGGGTTTACATTTTATCCTGAGATGTAGTACTTTATTCTACATTTTCCAATTAGGAATTTTGCTTTCTTTCCATTCAAAACATGCAGTAAAGCATGCACTCATACACCCAAGCAGTAGCATATTTTGATTCTAAAATTATCGGCCCTTTAATAGTTCTTGTTGGCACATAGCCTTAGGAAGTAAATGCTATAATAACAGGCGTAAAATAAAAAACATTTAATAAATTTCAATTCCTTTTTATCTCATAAAAAATAATTTCTATGACCATAACCTTCATTTGTACCTGGTTAGCTTATATTTGGTTTTCATTTGACATTTAGGCCCTTACATTTATTACACCCTTACATATCATTACATTAATATTAACCATTTTAAAAATTATATGTTATTATTCATCACCTAAATCAAATTATAAAACAAAAAAAGTTTATCATACTAGTAAAGGCCGAACATTTTATGCTTCTAAATTTTTTTTCCTCATCATTGCTCCAGTTTCTTTGGTTGTTAAACACTACTTAATCTCCTTATTTTTCTAAAATATGGTATGATTATTTTCCTATCAGTAAACGAAAGAGTGCACTATGCATTAAAGGAAAAAGAAAATCAAATAATATCCAAATTAATATGAAATCGAAAATAAACATAGTTTTTATACTACTTTATTATTTTTATACTTATTTCTTTCATTCCTTTTTTTTACTTCTTTCATGATGTTCTGTAATGTGAATTTTTTTGTTGTCTGATTGTTACTGTTTCAAATTTAGACAAATATACACCTAAATATGACTTCCTGATTTTCAGAATCTACTTCATAGCCAAATTCCATTTTTGGAAAGTAATTATAGGCTTTGATTTGAACACTATCCTCCCTGTCTAAATCTATTATTCTACCTCTTCATCTTTATCAATATGTTTATAGTTCCAATATTCAATTCTATCCATCACCTCCATTATTCTGATATATGTCTCAACATCTTGTAAAATGTAAAGAACCCATTTCTTTTCAAGTCTCATACAATGAACTGAATGCACATCTTAGTTCATCCTATTTCTGGTGCCTTAATCCAATGCTAATACTTTTTATCCTGATCCTGTTCTTAAAGGATTTTATTTTTCTTACCTCTAAACTATTCCTTTCCTTTGTTCTAAGATACTTTTCAGGTAATTATGAAGGTATCTCAGTAAACTTAACATGGACATGCTAGATAAACAATGACTATCTGTCTTACTACATATTCATAATTATTCATTGTAAAAGTAAACCATTTCTTTATTCTGGAAAGATTGTGCTTGTGCGTTTTCTTAATAAGATCTCTAATCGCTGTGATTGTTATAATTACCATCAGATTTCTATTATATCCAATATTTCAAACCCTTCATTCAGAGCATCTTGATTAATACCCACTAATAATTATACTACTAATAATTATAAGTAGTAATTATAACCTAAAGTAATTTTATATAGTAGGAAAAAAAAACCTACGAAATAAAATAAAATTTAAATAAATCATTCACAATGAGAAAGTAATTAGCATTAAATAATAAATGAAATATTAGCCATATGCATATATACAAAGCTATTTTATTTTTTTATTTCACTATTAATGCAATAAAATATGCTTTGTATGTTAGTGGGTATATCGTTTCAGTGTAGCATTTGTCATAGTCACCTGTTTGTTGTCGCAACAGGGAGTAAGGGAAAAATATGTTTGTTCCAGCATGTATAAGTATTTTTTGATAGTTGAAAGTTATAAATCGGATAACACAATTGAAATTTTCATAAAACGAGAATATTTTTTTATGATCCTCTTGCATATATTTTAAAGGATTATATATATTTTTTTGTGTAGTTAAAACTACATTTTGTAACTCCAGACTCAAGCATAACAATTCAGTGTTGGGAAAATGACAATTTTGTACAGAATCAGTAGAGTTTGAGGTAGGAATAAATTCATTACCACAGTTATATTGCCACATGAAGAAAAAGTTGGATAAATACTTTGTTTCCCCCAGCAACTTTAAAATAACCTGCGTTTGTCCACAAACTCACTAGCCTATCAAATTATAAGAAGCTATCAACAATAGAAATAAATATCTTAGATTGAATTTATTCTGCCTGACAGCTTATCAATGCAAAATAGTAGTATATTATATATTTATATCTAGGTTTTCTAAAGATTAGTAGGTTTTCTAAAGATTCAAAATTGTATTATTTATGTTATTTTATAAATGTTTTTATCATTTTTATAGATCTCTATTGAGGCTACAATATAGACACAAATGTGATAATTTCATATTCATTAAGGATTTTATGAGTTTGCATGTGTTTTTTTTGAGAAGTAAAATACACAGTAATTGTTGGTTCCTCAGGACATAGTTATTATCTCTGTTTTTTTTAAGCAGTAAACTACACAGTATTTGTTGATTCCTCAGGATATAGTTATTATCTTTGTTTAATGTCATGAAAATGTATTTTTATTTGTTTCTGAAAACCCTATAAAAAATATAAATAAAGATAACCCTATATATAAATGTTTTGAGTGGTTATTATAAAGTACACAGAGAATTTTGGAATAGTTACTATAATTTTATTTTATTTTTATACCTTTTTTTCAAGCTTCCTTTAATATACATAAATTTTTACCATTAAAATTTTTCAAAGTATTATCATTATGAATAGAATCATATATTGGAAAATTGATGCAGAATATGCCAGTGTACATTACAGTGAAAAAATAACAGTTCTAAATCATATTCAGATAAATAAATATGATATCATTTTAAATTTCTTGAAATATTCAGATAAATAAATATGATATCATTTTAAATTTCTTGAAATTTGGCCATATTAATGATTTTATGAAGATTTTAACAATTATATTGCATTTTTTTATATCTGTAATTATATAATAGTAATGGGATTGTTGTAATTAACTACATAATTTGCTAGTTTTTTTTTAACACGCCCCTATAATATATGCTAGATCATAGTAATGCGTAGTAAGTAACAGTAATAATAGATATATTCATTCATATTATTTCGACAAATATGTCTAGTTTTATTTTAAAAAATAATCTGGCCCTTATGGGTTTTTTTCTTAGTTCTGATGTTTCGAATAATGTATAGGATTGATTATTTGCCAGTATCAAAGTTCATTATTAGTGTATTTCCCGAATTTATGGTAAAGGTATCATCCTCAATGATGAAAGGAAGAGATTAATTAGTTTTCATAGTTCATTTTTGAGGTAGTACCAATGTTCATAGTTAACATAAGATTATGACCAGGTAGTAAAATTTGAACTAAATAAATTTATTTGTTCGTCAGTTAATTAATTCGTAAAATTACATCATAATATAATTCATTAAGTTATAAAAAAAAAAGTTCTTTGGAATCAAGACTAAGCTGAAAAATTAGAGCCATTAGACACATCCAAGTAAGGAGTCGATCCTGCTATCGTTAGCCATAGCGGCACACTTGAGAACTAAATGGATTGGTCCAATTAGCGCTCCGAGTGGAACACCGGCAAAACTCTTTAAGCTTCAACTGCTCTAATGAACAATTCGGTTTATAATGTTTTTGTTTTTTTATCACCTATGTATGAAGAAATGTGTATATTTCTACAATCTAAATATATAGTTGTATATAATTTCAATAAAGCTAGTAAAAAGATGTTCTAGAAGGTATTAAATATATAGATTTGTAGGACGCCTCTCGACATTTCAGTTAACTATGAGTGATTAGAAGTAGGCTCCAATGGTAGTTATGGGAATACTGCATCTAACGCAGTAACAGAGATGTCCCATTCCGTACCTATATTCTCACAATTCAACCCCTCATCCCTTGGGACTTAAAAAAAAAAAAAAAAGTAAGGGATTGTTACGTGTACGTAAAATAAGGGGAAATGTTAAAAGTAGATAATTAAACTAATAATGTTATACACGATCGTATCAATGTAGTGTTGCAAGCACACAGAAGAATTGGGCGTTTCGGCTTCTTTGATAAAACGTAATTCATCTGTTCTTAATCAAGAAAGAACAGTAGTTTATAACTATATAAAAAGCAACAGTTCATATAACAAACGTAATGAATCGTTTCTGTTTCATTACCGTTGAAGAATACCAAATCTGTATAGGTTCAAATCGTTTTCGTTGCATTACCATTGAAAAATAACGTATCTGAAATGAACGGAATGCTTTTAGGCAGTATTCGACTTAAAAATAGATTATTTTTGAACATCCCAATGTAAGTAGTATAAAATTTGCAATTATAGTAAACTTATCATTCGCACACGTCATTTAAAATATCATATTATAGTTCAAACTTTTGAAACAAATACTATTAACGGCTATTTTAGTTTTCTTTTTACTTTCACTTACTACATATAGTAAGGAAAGTATTGCGATCGTGAAAATTTTCGAATTCCAGTTTTAAACGGAAATACACATTTTAGGGTCCTCTGAGTCCAATTAACCAAGTCTC
Organism: Piezodorus guildinii; assembly: GCA_023052935.1. Classification (NCBI taxonomy): domain Eukaryota; kingdom Metazoa; phylum Arthropoda; class Insecta; order Hemiptera; family Pentatomidae; genus Piezodorus; species Piezodorus guildinii. Next base: position 130,333,601 of record CM041295.1, on the reverse strand, counting down.
GCAAAAAGGTCTGTGTGTGTGTGGTAACTCCAGGGCGGAAACCGTGATTCCTATGAAACTGAAATTTTATATTTAAGACAAATATACGCCCGAGACGTTACAAAACCTTTTTCATCAAAATGAGCTTACCAGAAGAGCCACTTTATACCATGCATTTTTCACCTTTTTTTGATTTTCTCGAAAACGGTTCCGACGATTTTGATTAAACTCGCTATATCGATGCAAAATTTAATGAGCTTTAATATAATTTAGGTTTCATTTGGATTAAAATGGTCTGACAGGGCTTAAATGCCGATAGTTTAAATTTTCTTTCTCTAAAGTACCTTTAATATTGTTGATTCTATAAAAATAACTATATTATCTTGTTACCACTGATAAAAAACAGGTAGTAAATATATTGTAACGGTTGCACGGTCAATCACAACACGGAGGTTACACGACGGTTTTTCAGGTCCCTCAGTGTTGCCAGGTGGAAAGTAATTTAATTATTAATATTAATTTTTTACCTGCAACACTGAGGTAACCAACCAATTACCTGCATTGTGTGCATCGTATGTACCTTGTTGTTTTGTGGTAGGATCTTTAAAAATTTTGTGTGTGTGGATTTAAAAAACATTTTTTTTAAAAATTTAATTTATTCTAAAGGAGAAGCTTATTTTTTATTTCTCATTTTTCATCATTTTAATTGTGTTTCCTACCGTTTTTTATTTAATTAAAATAACTTTTTATTTCGAACTTTATTTATTTTATTATTACCCAACATCCATCAAAGTGGTGACCCCGACGTGATGACGGAAAAGATGGATAAGAAGCCAGCAGATTTAGAGGTAAGTGCTAGTGCACATACTAATATTAGAATCCCTACATTCTGGAGGGCTGACCCAGAATTATGGTTTTGCCAGGCCGATGCTGTATTTGCCACATCAAAAGTCGTGAGCTCAAGAATAAAATTTCAAATAGTGGTGGCGAATTTAGAATTTGAAATTCTAAAACAAGTCTCCGACTTGGTGAAAAACCCACCTACAGAGCCATATGAAGCCCTTAAGGAAAGGCTTATTTCCACTTACGCCGAGTCCGAAAATCAGCGTATTAGGCGTTTATTGGAGGACAAGCACCTCGCCGACGGGGAACGGCCATCTCAATTTTTAAATGAATTAAAACGGCTGGCAGGCAGTTCTGTTTCCCCCGAATTACTTAGGAATATGTGGCTAAAAGCACTACCAGAAAGGATGCAAGCAACACTGGCTGTAACTTCGGAAACATCCCTCGATAAGCTGGCAGAGATTGCCGACCGCATAGCTGAGGTATATGAGTCCAGTGTCAGTCAGGTGACCACACACACACCGCAACCCCGTTCTTCTTCTTCTTCCTTCGCAACTCAACTTGAGGAGAAATTCGAGAAGCTGAGCCTGCAAATAAATGAGCTCCAAAACGAAATGGCTAGCTTAAGAAGGAGCAGATCGACATCTCGTGACCAAGGACGGAACCGATCGCGTAGCAAAAGTCGTAAACTATGCTACTACCACCGCAACTTCCGGGAGAAAGCTAAGAAATGCCAACAACCCTGCAGCTGGAAACCATCGCAAAAGGGAAACTAATCTCAGCGACTGAGAAGGCGGACTCCGTCGCTGATATCAACCACCGCCGATTATTCGTCGCGGACATAGCAACTGGAGAACGATATTTAGTCGACACTGGAGCGTCAATATCGGTCTTCCCAGCACGGAGACGAGATCGAAAAACACCCGCCAATTTCACCCTTTTTGCAGCCAACGGTACACCGATAAAGACCTATGGTGAAGTGAAGAAGATACTTAACGTTGGTCTTCGTCGCCCTCTTCGGTGGTCTTTCATCATCGCCGACGTCAACAACCCGATCATCGGAGCAGACTTCCTCTTCTTTCACCACATCCTGGTCGATCTCAAGGGCCGACAGCTCGTAGACGCCAAGACAGGTCTCACATCCAAGGGCAGTCTTAAACATAACAACACACCTTCCGTTTATTCTGTACCTAGTGGCGAGTGGTATTATGAGCTTTTACGCAAATACCCAGCTATAACTCGCCCATATACGGTACCACAGGAGGCGAAGCATGCAATCAAGCATTTTATTGAAACGAAGGGAGCTCCAGTCACCTCCAAAGCCAGGCGCCTTCCACCTGAGCGATACAACGCCGCCAGGGAAGAATTCCTGAAGATGGTAGATGAGGGAATCTGCAGGCCTTCAAGTAGCCCCTGGGCTAGCCCACTCCTCATAGTAACAAAGAAGGAGGGCTCAATGAGATTTTGTGGAGACTACCGCCGTCTCAACGCCCAGACTGTGTCTGATAGATACAGCGTTCCTAACATCCAATCTCTCAACACCAACCTCTTTGGAAAGACAATCTTCAGTAAGGTGGATCTCAAACGGGCATACTACCAGATACCTGTTGCTGAAGAAGACGTTCCGAAGACTGCAGTTATCACTCCTTTCGGCCTCTTCGAATTCAAGGTGATGTGCTTCGGACTCCGCAACGCAGCGCAGACCTTTCAACGCTTGATGGACAGCATTCTCGCCCTACCGTATGCTTTCGTCTATCTGGATGACATTCTGATAGCTTCATCGTCGGAGGAAGAACATCGCACCCACTTGGAAGAAGTCTTTAGACGACTGGACCAGCATGGATTGACTATCAACCCGCTCAAGTCGACGTTCTGCAAGGACGAAGTCGAGTTTCTTGGCTTCCTTGTTACCTCGCAGGGCATCAAACCTCTCCCGAGTAAGGTCGACGAAATCGCCGAATTTCCACGTCCTGCTACCAAGGGCCATCTTCGACGCTTTCTGGGGATGATCAACTTCTACAGAAGATGCCTCCCCAAGGCAGCAGAAGTTCAGCGCACTCTACATGCTCTGATTGGCAACAGTAAGAAGAATGATAGAACGCCAATCGAATGGACTCCTGAAGCTGAAGAAGCCTTCGCCAGATGCCAGCAGAACATTCGAGAAGCAGTCACACTCGCGCATCCATCGTCTGATGCTGAAGTCTCTCTCGCTTGTGATGCTTCCAACACAGCGATGGGAGCAGTTCTTCAACAACGAGAAGGACAACATTGGAGACCCTTAGGATTCTTCTCAAGAGCTCTTACGGCAGCTCAACAAGGATACTCCACCTACGACCGCGAACTCACCGCTATCTTTAATGCAGTCAAGCATTTCAGGCCTTGCATCGAAGGAAGGGTTTTCAGTATTCTCACTGACCATAAACCTCTGGTTTATGCCTTCTATCAGAAGCCCGGAACAGCAACACCCATGCGGATTCGCTATGTGAACTTCATTAGCCAATTCACATGTGATATCCGACATGTTTCGGGAGAAGAAAACAAAGTGGCCGATACTTTGTCAAGGTTAGAGGAAATTCGCAGCCCGGATGATATGGAGAGCATTGTCGAAGCCCAGCAGGAAGACCTGCTGATTCCCGAGTTACTTCGGAACCCGAACTTGCGTTTGAAACTGGTCGAACTCCCGCACTCGAACAAGCCACTTCTTTGTGACTTCACAACTTCGAAAGCTCGACCGTATGTTCCTACTTCTCTGCGTCAGAACATCGTTAAGAAGATTCACGAGCTCAGCCACCCTGGAATCCGAGGGACACGCCGCCTGGTGTCTCAGAGATTCTTCTGGCCGAATATGAATTCTGACATAACGACTTGGACCCGAAGCTGCATCGCTTGTCAACGCTCGAAAATCCATAGACACACAGTTTCACCTCCCGGCATCTTCGCTCCAGCTGGTCGATTTGAGCACATTCATGTCGATATAATCGGACCTCTACCGACATCGGATGGTAAACGTTATTACCTTACTATGGCAGATCGGTACACCCGTTGGCCGGAAGCTGAACCGATTGAGGATATCTCCGCTACAGTGGTTGCATCAGCGCTCTACAAATCCTGGATTTCCAGATTTGGCGTCCCAACACGCATCACAACGGATCAAGGCCGCCAATTCGAGAGCGAACTTTTTTCGAAACTGCTGAACCTCCTAGGAACTCGGCGATGTCGGACCACTGCGTACCATCCTCAGTGCAACGGCACTATCGAGAGATGGCATAGAACTTTAAAGGCAGCCCTAACTGCACATCTCATTACCTCAAGATCTTGGACGGAACTATTGCCCACAGTCCTCCTCGGCTTGAGAGCAGCTATTAGGGATGACAACTGCACAAGCGCCGCAGAAATGACGTATGGTCAACCCCTGCGACTTCCTGGGGAACTGTTGGAGTCGACTTCAAAACCAGAGGAACCTGATGGATTTCTGCGTAGGCTAAGGGAACACTTGAAGCACCTGCAGCCTGCCCCGCATAGACCTAGTCAAGGGCCAACCTTCACTCCGAAGGACTTAAGGACATGCACACACGTCTTCTTACGAGACGACACGGCCAGGAAACCACTAACTCCTCCCTACTCTGGACCTCACCTTGTGATCGAGAGAGGGGAGAAGACTTTTGTGATCCTGCTCGCCTCCGGAGAGAAGACCGTTAGCGTGGACCGCCTGAAGCCGGCCTACACCTTGGAAGACCCAACCTCTCCAGCCACGTCACCACCGACTACATCGCGACAGCAACCTCCACAAACTGACAACGCCCCCGCCACAGAAGCTGACCAACCCTCATCGGACAAAACAACTCGAAGAGGACGTCGCATCCGACTCCCTGTTCGCTTCTGTGACGAGGTCATTGGGGGGAAGTGATGTAACGGTTGCACGGTCAATCACAACACGGAGGTTACACGACGGTTTTTCAGGTCCCTCAGTGTTGCCAGGTGGAAAGTAATTTAATTATTAATATTAATTTTTTACCTGCAACACTGAGGTAACCAACCAATTACCTGCATTGTGTGCATCGTATGTACCTTGTTGTTTTGTGGTAGGATCTTTAAAAATTTTGTGTGTGTGGATTTAAAAAACATTTTTTTTAAAAATTTAATTTATTCTAAAGGAGAAGCTTATTTTTTATTTCTCATTTTTCATCATTTTAATTGTGTTTCCTACCGTTTTTTATTTAATTAAAATAACTTTTTATTTCGAACTTTATTTATTTTATTATTACCCAACATCCATCAAAATATAAATTGAATGCATTCGATACCCAACTAAAGGAGAAAACAGATAAAATATTGTTTTAATGTAATTTTTTGTATTTGAACATAAGAGCAGTAATATACATGTATGATATACCGTTGGAAAGCTAATGATTTTAGAAAAAATATTATCTCATACACAAGCTTTTAAAAGTTAATAGAGAGTGATGAAATGAACATAAAACTAACTAATTATTTTAGATAATAATATAATAGATTTTTTAATAAAACACGTTTCTATAGAAATTCAATTTAATTAATTCTTTAATAGTTTCACGCATTTTTATCTCTAACTGTATTTGAAAATTCTTTCATTGATTTTAAAAATGGAGGTAAGTGAAAGTCGTGTGTTGCCCGCACCAGATTTTTAAATATTTATTTAGTTAGGATCAATTTACATACTAACATATTAATTATTGGATATTTATTATTAAAATTAGCTTTATCTAAATTAAATTTACTCAAAGAAAGATCTCTAGTTTTAGTATAACTTTAAAAAAAAAAAAAAACCTGTACCACTACAACCCCTGAAGGGTCTTGGGCTCAGTACATATAGAGATTCGTACTGTTTCTAGGCCAACGGCAGTGCAATGAGGCGATTAGGCCTTAATCACGCTCAGCCGCCAGGTTTTTCCCCAATTAATTTGGGTCCCCACATTATAGAGGCTGGGTCTGCCCCAGGAGGGTCTCCATACCCTAGGGTCGCCCCCCGACTGAATTAACAGAATATATAATATTCTGCCACAGGCGGGACTCGAACCCAGGACCCGGAGCACAGCAGACTAGTGCTAGTATAACTTTAAAGTAAAAGAAATTTACAACTTATGAAATGCAATGTTTAGAATTATGTTCTTAAAATATTTTTGTTTAATCCAGCATCAATAATGTTAAATTTGCTTTAGCTGAATTGATTAATAATAAGAGAGATAACTGTTTTTTTTAGTAGAAGCTCTATTTATTTTGAAAATATAATAAACGGGCCTATCGCATTCTGCTGTAGCATTTTTGTGTCTGGGAGGGTGTAATGGGAAAAAAACAAACTATTGGAGATACTCCCAAACCAGGCCGGTATGATCCCACCAATATATTTGTTTACTATGTTGTAGTGCTTATATATTTCTTGCTTTGATGATTTAACCGTTTTATTTCTCACAATCATTTACATATAAGAGAAGGTTATTATTTAAGAATGTATTGATTAATTTAGACATTTTGTCTTTTTAATTGTACAAATTCTACTACCCCTACCTCTGACTATTAAAGGTCTATGGTCATAGTTAATCAATTCATTTCAGTTATTCCTTTACAACGATCGATTTCTCAAGGAAAGCCAAGGTTAAATTTCTAGCTACCTAGAATGTAATTATTTAACACCATTACTCACGAATGTTTATACTCGTAGATGCATTTCAAACTCATAATTTATTTTTCTCCTTCTTACGAGGACATATGAAATATACAATGAGGTAAAGTATTGCATTTAAAAACATTTTAAATCCCAGTTTTCAACGCCATGCATGTAGTAAGCTCAGCTCGGAAACGAATATTCTTAGATTAAATAATATAACTACAGACATTAATGTCTTACTATTGACAATATTTTATTTTATTGGGTTGTTTCACATGAAATGTCCGTTTTTATAGTTTCTTAAATACATAAAGGATTTTGCAGGCCTCTGTTGATTTCTTCCGAATGTTTACATATTTAAAGTAAACAGTTACTTATCTTCTACCTTTGTATTATAAACATTAGCTTCTCAAGCAATTACCCACTTTTTAGTATACCTCCAAATATGAACATGGAAACACGCGACTATCGAGTAATATTTTTGTACGAGTTTAAACTATTTTTTGAAATATTTGCAAGGCGTTTGGGGAAGGGAGCGTTAATGAACGGAACATTCTATTAAAGTTATAGAGTATTAGGCAGTGGAATAAATGAACCTTGTACTAGACAGCTTGTTTATTACTGCTATATACACAAACAACATGGCGCAGGGGACGCTACCAACTGGACTGTACTGTTTGTTGTTGGGCTGCTGTACACCTAGGTGGAAGTTCAGTGCCACAACTATCTTTACATATACAATCGATATTTAACACACCCCCTCAATTGAATGTTTTCAAATATATACATACACAAGTAAATATTCAATTGTATCTCACATACAAAACAAGTAAAAATATTATTCTACTACAAAATTCTACACCACAAAACAAGTAAAAATATTATTCTATTAAAAAATTCTATACAACAAAGCAAGTAAAATATTATACTATTACAAAATTCTATACAACAATTTTAGCACAATATATATACATGACATTAATATATTAATTAATTAAAGCCTTCCGAAACATTTGAAACTTATCAAAGGCAAGTGGTTTTGTGAACAAATCTGCCACATTGCGGTCAGAATTGATGTGTTCCACAGATATTATTTCTTTGGAAATAAGATCTTTAACAAAATGGAATTTTATATCAATGTGTTTTGCTCGTTTAGAGTTTTCACAATTCTTTATAAAAGCTATAGCACTAGTGTTATCCACCAACAGTTTTCCACTTAATGTTTCACCACTGAACTCACTAATTATACCACTTAAACTCACAATTTCCTGTGGTGCCATTCCTGCTGCAATGTACTCCGCTTCCATCGTTGACAGAGCCACACATGCTTGCTTTCTTGAATACCAAGCTATAGGATTGCTTCCGCAGAATGCTGCAAAGCCACTTACACTCTTTCGTGTTTCTATGTCACCTGCCCAGTCAGCATCTGAATAACCAATAAGTCCTAGGTTCTCACTTGGTTTGAAAGTAAGACCCCTATCTCGAGTTTCTTTGAGATATCTGAGTATTCGTTTTGCAGCTTTCCAAGACTGCTGAGTAGCTTTATCTAAACATCTAGATAAATAGCTAATTGGGAATGATAAATCCGGGCGAGTTGTTGTGCTCAGATACATAAGTCCACATACCAAGCTCCTGTATGGTATATTTTCATCTAAAGGTGGACTGTCAGCGTTAAGTTTAAATCCAACCTCCATGGGGGTTGATAACTTCCTGCACTCTACCATATTATAATCTTCAAGGAGTTTATCAATAAAGCGGGTTTGTGTAACCCTTATTTTCTTTTCTTGCCTTTCAATCTTCATCCCTAAAAATTGAGAAGCCTTCATTTCTTTAATGCTGAACTCTCCTTTTAAATTGTTCACTAATTCTTCAATAGCCTTTTCATCCCCTGTAATTAGGCCATCATCCACAGAAAGAACAAAGAACACCCTACTCTTGTAGTAAAGGCATAAATCATATTGGGATCTTTTAAATCCCAATTTTAACATAAAAGAATTAAATCTTTCATTCCAATACTTCGGTGCTTTCTTAAGTCCATAAAGTGGCCTATTTAGTCTCAGAGTTTTTGTAGAACAACTTACACCTTTAGGTGGTTTTATAAACACAGGATAGTCCAGTGAGCCATTGAGAAAGGCTGTTGGCACATCCACTTGTCTAATACTCCAATTGTTTTGGCATGCAAATGACAAGAGAGTTCTTACAGTATCCATTCGGCAAACTGGTGAGTAATTGAATACACAATCACCTTGAGTTTGTTCATCAAACTCTCTTGCTACCAATCTGGCCTTTTTGATTCCATCTTCCTTCACTGTGAAAACCCATTTAGTTGTGATTGGGACACTTCCATTCGGTGCTTCCTCTTCAGACCAAGTGTTCATCTTCTCATGAGCTTTTAGTTCTTTAATAATGGCTTCCTGCCATTCCTCCTTTTTATTAGCATCCTCATAAGATGATGGAACTCCATCTGATCGGCTTACCATACAGTATGCATTATATAACTCATAATCATTTAGGAAATGAGGTTTTGACCGGTTTCTCTGAGGTCTAGAAGTTTCTTCTGAATGCTCTGGATTGGATTCTTCATTCTGAAGTCTTGAAGGGTTTTCTGACTGCTCTGGATTACAATCATTCTGAGGTCTAGAAGTATCTTCTGGCTGCTCTGAAATATTAGTGTTATTCTCTTCACCATTTTTCCTTCCCTCTTCATAGCTTCCACCACTATTATGATAGACAATAGGTACATTTTTAACTTCTTTATAGGGCATTTGGCTCTCCTCGAATATCACATCTCTAGATCTAATAACTTTCTGCTCGTCTGGCAACCAAATCCTATACCCACCACCACAATAACCAACCATCACCCCCTCCTTGCTTCTGGGATCCAATTTGGAACCTTTAGGAAGAATGGTAGGCCATGCTCGGCAACCAAATATACGAAGTTTAGACAGATCATTTCTGCCATTCCATATTAATGAGGGAGTTTCACCTTTATTTAAGGCTGAAGTAGGTGACCTATTCAGTTCATAAGCAGAACATCGAGCTGCTTCCCCCCACAAGAACTTGGGGATACCGGAATCTGATACCTTAGTACGCATCATATCTAATAGTGTCCTATTCATTCTTTCACTCTTTCCGTTCATTTGAGGGCTATATGGCAAAGAATATTCTAATTTTATACCTTTATCTGAACAATATTTTTGAAAAAATTTAGACGTAAATTCTCCTCCATTATCTAAACGTAGCCTTTTCACTGGGACACCCTGTTGCCTTTCTAGTTCTACTATATAATCCATCAGGTTTGTTTCAGCTTCGCTTTTCATATGGAGAAGTTTAACGTACACAAAATGAGTAAAGTCGTCTAAAATCACCTGCATATACCTATGGCCTTCAACTGATTCAGGATTGAAAGGACCACATATATCAGAGTGAATTAATTCACCAACCTTTGAAGTGCGTTTCCTATTATTTGAAAAGGGCTGTCTAGTAGCCTTACCTTCAATGCATGCCGAACACTTCTTGTCACTATAGGGTAATCCTAAACTTTTGAGTCCATGCCGATTCAAATGTCCTAGCCGTTTATGCCACAAATCTCCATCCGTAGCACTTGTAATGTTGCACTTGACTTGATTATCACTGGGATCATCAAACGTAAATATGTACAATCCATTCACTCGTGGACAACTCAGCTTAAAATTTCTTCCACAGATTTTCATCTCCTTAGAATCTGTAATCACTTTTAAGCCTTTTGAGGTAACTGCACTCACTGATAATAAATTATGTTTTAACCCCGGGACTATTAAACCTTTAATGTTTACAATCCTACCTTGAGAGGTTACTCTTAGGGTACCTTCTTTTCTAGTAAACATCTTATCACCATTAGCTATATGTATGGCAACATCATGATCAAGATTCGAAACATTTGACAAAAGGGGTTCCAATTCTGCCTTAAAAAGATGGTTACTCGCACCTGAATCGACTAAAAACACATTGTTAGATGATAGTTTAATATTACCACAATTTAGGGCCACCATTACAACTTCTTCATCTACATCTGCTGAATTACCCTGGATTGTTCCTCTTCTTTTCCCACGAAAGCTTCTATTAAAGGATTTACTTCCACGGTTCTGTTTATTTTTGGGACACTGTGCCTTGAAATGTCTTTTATCCCCACATATAAAGCAACCACTCTGTGCTTTAAATGATACTTCTGATGTAGTAACTGACGCCATAGTACCGGTAAACAAAAATCACTAATAAAATAATATCACTTCGCGACTACGCGTTGACACTATACACAAATACTATGCTCTGCACAAAAATACTCTGGGCCCATAACCTATTAAAGTTATAGAGTATTAGGCAGTGGAATAAATGAACCTTGTACTAGACAGCTTGTTTATTACTGCTATATACACAAACAACATGGCGCAGGGGACGCTACCAACTGGACTGTACTGTTTGTTGTTGGGCTGCTGTACACCTAGGTGGAAGTTCAGTGCCACAACTATCTTTACATATACAATCGATATTTAACACATTCGCCGTTGGTTTGCTAAGTTTTCAGCTGGGGATACCGACTTGGAAAACTTGCCCCGAGGAGACCTTCGTCCGTAATAGATGACGATGTCCTCAAACATACAGTAGAAGGAAACCCTTAACAAACTGTTAAAGGACTCTCAGCACAACTAAATATAAGTGCATCTACTGTTTCCAGACATTTAAAGTGTATTGGAAAAGTAAAAAAGCTCGATACATGGGTACCTCATGATCTCACTGAGCGGCAGCAAGACCCCATGTTTCAAAACTTACCGTGCAAAAATTGAAAGAACTGGGCTACGAAGTTCTTCCGCACCCACCATATTCTCCCGACTTGTCTCCAACAGATTACCACCTGTTCTGGAATTTAGACAACTTCGTCAAAGGAAAACTTTTTGGAAATGATGATCTAGTGAAAAGTGCGTTTTCAGATTTTGTTTCACTTCTCAGCTCAGAGATAAAAATGTTGGTGCCACGTTGGGAAAAATGTGTAGAAACAGAAGGTAAATACTTCGAATAAAATTATCTTGTTTTCATATCGTATTTTAAATAAAAATTATTTACCTTGAAAACGGACATTTCATGTAACACAACCCAATACTATTGAATTCTGACCTTCATTTTAAACTACTAACACTCAAGTTTATTTTTGAAAAATTTCAATAAAGTGAAATTTGCGTGCACCAGATTTTTTAGAATAGTCATTTTTCATACCGCATGGTATTATTTAATTTGCTTCTGTTACTGCTAAATTAATTACGTTTGATTTTTCAAATATTTGTTGTCTATAATCGTGTTATCTTTACTATTAAAATGATTATTTGGACATTAATTTCATTGCAAAAGGGAAAATCCTAGAGACCAAAGGGTGAAAAAAAAAAAGAAAAAAAAATCCTCCCTTTAATCCTTCACAACTGCTGAGGGTCAGCACGGCTCAAGGGACCCTAACAAGACCATGTCGTGTTAAGTTCTCATCTTGGGCCCAGCACCACGCTAACTTATTTATTTGCTGTTTTTTTTAAGGGTTGGGAAGGGGAAGGTTTTAAGCTTCTACTTTGTTTCTAACTGTCAAAATCAACATTTTTCTTTTTTAATAACTTCTTTATTCAAATCAAACCACATATATTTTTACAGTACAAGTTGAGGTCATTCCGCTAAGACGAGCCAGTATGTGGGAAAGTTCACCTACGGCAATTCAATAGAAGTGCAATAATACATTAAGAAACAGTAAAGGATTGATCCAATAAACCAAAAAGCAGTGAGGAATGCACATAAATATACGGGCTGTCCCATAAATGTCATATTGTAGGAGCAGATATTAGACCTCAAGAGGAAAAAAAAAGTTCACATGACCTTCAGTCCGAGTCTCAACGGTTAAGGAGGAACATGAAATTTCGAGTTTTTTTACTGTTATCCGTGGTTTTCATTTAAAAAAACTCAAATATATCTACTTGATGTCCACGCACAGAAAAATTAGTGGTACCAAATGAGAGAAGAGTAAATTTCCCAGAAGGTTAAGAAGGTGGTTTGTTGGTTGGCCAATGAAGGTAGGTTTGTTTTACCCCATTTTAAAGCTAATTAAATAAAGAAGTTGTTTTTTTTTTAGATCCTCCACCTTATTAAGCCCTCTTGGGCCGTATCGAGTCTCTATAAGATGGGTATCAAAATATTGGGATGAAAACATCAAGTATCTTTGCTGCTATTTTTTAAACCCCTCAAAGATTATACTGATACATGTTTCTTAATTTTCAATTGAAGTTTATTTTTAATTATGTCAGTACTTTGTTCTTCACTTACTTATATATGAAATATATAGTGATAAAAAGTATTGCGATCATGAAAAATTTTGAATTGCAGTTTTCACCGAAAATACACGTTTTATGATCACTTGAGTCCAAATAAAAAGTCCTTCAAAAAGGTCTGTGTATGGTAAGTCTACTTCGAAAACGATGTGGTGTATCAAACTGAAATTTCATATTTCAAAAGCTTATATGCCTGAGATGTTACAGCTACATTTTTATCAAAATCGGTCAACCAAAAGAGCCACTTTATACCATACATTCTTCTTCGTACTTCTCTAAATAGTCGCGTCAGGCGACAAATACATGACAAAGTGGGTGGTACTCTTTACGTCCTTTAATGTTCCGTAAAGCTTTGTTTCCAGCGTCTTCGGTTCAGGCCAGGCTTCTCTTCTTGCTTCCTCCAGAAGTACACAGCTTTGCAGGATATGCTATTCGCGCATAGCACTATGTCCTATTTTAAATTTTCGGAAGAGGTGTGATCTCAGTCTGTTGTGGTTTGTGATTAGTCAGAAAATGACTACTCGCTCCTTTCTTATGAGACCGTTGTAGGAGTCTTTAGGATTACTTTTAGCATGCCTTGCTCTCCATCTTTCTCTTAAAGCCGCTTTATTGATGGTTTTAACCTCATCCAGGGAAAGTAAAGCAACTATTTGTGGTTGGAGGGACCCAGCCTTACCCAGATCGCCTGCTTTCTGGTTTCCTCTGAAATGAATTGACAAACAATATATACATTCAAACTGTAGGCTTTTTACTTATTTTCTTCATTCAAAATTCAATAATTAGAATTGCAATATCATAATTGATAAGCGTCAGTTTGGGATGATAGGAGGTACAGGAAAAGATGTAATTTGAATGAGGATAGAGAAGCAGCATGGCGGGTATGGGTAGGTAGAGAATTCCAGAGGGTAGTAGAGCTGATAATAAAGGAACGAACAAAAGTTTTGTGGGTAGGGGCGTAAAGGTTTGATCTTGTTTTAAAAGAGTGTGCTGAGTAATTAAATTGAAGGATACTACTGGTATAGTGTGGATGGTGGGAGTTAATGGTTTGGTAAAGGTATGATCCTAGGAAATATTTTCTGCGGGTGGGGGTAAGGAGCCACTTTAACTCGCTGTTTAAGTGGATAACATGTGACCTTTTAAATGTACTGAAGACAAATCTTAGAGAGGTGTTCATGACTTTTGTAGAAAATAATATGATAGATTTAACAACATATTTTTATCGAAACATAATCTAATTATTTCTTTAACCTTTTTACTTTCACTTACCTATTTATTTCATTTTTAACTGTATTTGGAAATCCTAAACACTCTAGGCTAGTGAAATTCGTGTGATGCGCGAACCAGATTTTTTTGTTGAATAATATGATGTAAAATATATCTTTTAAAACGACATAATGGAAGGGCCAATCTTTATTTGCTGGAACGCAGAAAGGATTTTCATCAAAAATAATTCTGAGCCATGATTAAGCTTTGAAGAATTCAAATATTTAGAAGAAAGTTTTTCCCCTTCCCTCAAATGAAGGGAGACGCCATTGTTTGAGATCAAATAGCAGAGCTTTGTAAGCTCCCATTAATAAATGTTTTCTAACGAGCTTTTGAGTTTTGAGGCATTCGTCAGTTTTGGTTTTATGTAAATTGTGTCCCTCCTTCCCCCCTTCCTCTGTCAAAATAGCTAATTTCTGCCAAGTCGTCAAAGACTCTCTTCATTTCCTCTCCCTCCCCCAAATGTCATTAAGTGGGGGACCGGTTGCCAATTCATGTAGAAAATAACGGATTGAATTCATTGCGACATATTAATTGCGGTACACGATATAAAGTAATTAATTTTTCCTTTCATTGAACTGAAATAACCGCGTCTGTCAAAATTGTGTGAGTATTTGGCAAGGCTAGCTTAATTAAAATTACATTATTAAGATAGGTATGTGCCTGTAGTGTAACAGAAACCTTTTCATTGAAATCTTTTTACCCCAAGTTCCATTTTACATCATGAATTTCATACCTGTTTGACGAGTTTTATTAAACTCTCTCACATTGGCGGAAATGAATTTGACGTTTTATATCATGTAGGTTTTATCCTTATCGAAATAGAGCAGGGCTTAAATTCATTTAATTTAATTTTTTTCACTTATACTCATTATATATATATAGAATAGAAGAATAGAATAGAAAAATAATTTTTTTATTCTGGGATAGGGTCTCTTAAGAAAAATATAATATGTATAATTAAGATATACAATGTGTCTGGCCTACAAGACCAAAGGATTATAATTAATTCTTATTCACTAGTGCTTTAAGAAGAAAAGAAAGGATACAATAAAACAAAAGAGTAAAATAAATAAATAACTTCTGACGGATTAAAGTGTTGAACAAAACTAAACATCAAAACTGACTCATAATAATTGATACATATAAAAATATGAACAATAAATAATAAATTTTCTTTTTGAATAGATATTTGATTTGAAATATAAGCCTTGTTGAAGCGTCTGTTTGAGATGACAATAGGTACTCGAACAGCTGGGACTTGAATGATGGTTGGGAAGAAGCATGGCGGATATGAGTAGGTAGGGGGGAAACATTTCTTTGTAATCTTTCTTTCCAGAACTTTCTAGATTTCTTTATATATTTTTTAAATAATACACCTCCCTTCTTGCAAATAATAATAAACATGAAAATGACATTGATTATCAATTATATAAGAAATAAAGAAAGAAGTAAATTATTTTTCGAGGTATTTTTTTTTCCGGTAATGTATATTATAGTATTTGTATTATACTATTAAAATAGTAAGGATTAAAAAAAAAAAAAAGTGTCTACCTTAAAGAGTGTTCTAAGATCATAAAGACATGAAAAGTGTGTTTCATTCTCATTAAATTATTTTGGCTATCGTTAATGCCGAATTTCAATATTTTATAAACGGCTCCAAAGATTTTTATTAAACTCGCAATATCGATGTAAAATTAAATAGGCTTTAATATCCTGTAGATTTCATTCTGATTGAAATAGTCTGAAGAGCCTTAATGCCGGCTTTTTAGATTTTCTTGCTCAGAAGTACCATTTACAGATAAAAAAAAACAACAACGATATCATCTTGTTAGCAATGATAAAAACCGGGTAAATGTATAAGTTGAACGAATTCGATATCCAGCTGAAGGAGCAAAGTTAAAAAAAAAAAATTTCTATGGATAAAATTGGAGGCTGATTTATACTTCGCTACTCTTTTATTAAAAATAATTGCACGAGGTTTCGGCTAAAATGTCATCTTCGGTTGCAATTTCTTTCTAACTCTAACGATATTTAATGTAGTATAATATATAAGAATTTAGAAACAAATATTATCTTATAAACAACGTTGCACTAGACAATAGAAAGTGATGAAAAACGGATAAAACTAACTAATCGTTGAATATAATAATATAATCGATTATTTAATAAAACACACTTTTCTATCGAAATTTAATGTAATTAACCTTTTCAATTTCCTATATATTTCATCTCTAACTGTATTTTAAAATTCTTAAATTTATTATAATACTGAAGGTAAAGGAAAGTGTGTTGCTCGCACTAGATTTTTTAACTTTTAGTAGATTTAGAGCATTTATTTTATGAATGATAGTAAGTGAAATCCCTGTGTTTTATAACCATATATCATTTGATAATAATAATTGAATAGCAACATTTTATTAAAGAACATTGTTTGATATTTAATTTATGACTTAATGACTTGTCTTGAGATAACTACGTGTACTACAGAGTCTAAATCCAGCTGGATGAGAATGTTTGACAACAAAGCAGCTTGAAGTCCCTTATGATATGTCATTGGATAGTTGTTTCTTAGCTTCAGAAAAATATTCAGTTGCTTAGTGTTCATGAAAAATTTAAAATAATAATCAGTGTCGTTTCCCGTGTGCTGTTGTGGATACATGCATTTGTTATGGATGACGTGGTTTTTGAGGTAAGAACTGTCAAATATGACAAACTTTATTCAATAGACTTGTTTATTTTCGAAAATTCCTGCCTCATGTTGGTAAATAATCCAAATCCTTACATGTAAAAGGTCTTGAACGTTAAATTTAGCTACAAGTATCACACAATTTTACTTCAAGTTTAAAATTTACAATATCTAGAGAGCAAAATGCTTTATTGAACATTTCGCTGCCCAAATACTGTGGTTGATTTGTTATACACAGCATACTTAATCAGTCTAAATTAGATTACTGTTAAACATTTTTTTTTTTTTCATTTACTTATATGTGAAATATGTTGTAAGAGAAAGTACTGCGATCGTGAAACTGTTCGAATTCTAGTTTTCACAGAAAGTACACGTTTTAAGGTCCTTATAAATAACCAAATCGCACAAAAATATATTTGTTGTGTGGTGATTCCAGCACAAAAATGGAAAGTCGTACAGAACTCAGATTTCATGTTTAGAGAAACTAGACGCCAGAGATGTTACACAATACTTTTTCACCAAAATCAGCGGACCAGATGTGCTGTTTTACACCATGCAACTTGTAGCACTTGACGATTTTCTTAAAAAAACGGCTATAACGATTTTGATTAATTTCGCTATATCGATGAACAATTTAATGTTCTTTGAATCATGTCGGTTTTATTCTTATTGAAATAGTCTTACAGGGATTTAAATGCCGATATTTTAAATTTTCTTCTTCTTAAATACCTTTAACTTTGTAGTACAACAAAATAATAATAAGATATCGTCTTATTAGATGAAAAGTGGCTTAATGTAAAAGTTAAACGAATGTAATAACCAACTAAAGGAAAGGAGAGCTAAACAATTTTTTATATATTAAAATTTTTATTATATATATATTATATATTAAAAATATATTTTTAACGTAACTTTATTTATTTTTTCAAGTAAGATGAGTAATATAGATGTAATGTAAATAACCGTTGAAAAGTTAAATATTTTGGAAAAAAAAATATGATCTTTTATACATAGCTGTAAAAGTTAATGTAAATTGATGAAAAGGACATGGAGTTATAACTGATTTTTATACATAATAATTATATATCGTTATATTATTTAATCTAAATAATAAATTTCTTTTCTTACTGTTACCTGTAAAATATGTAGAAAGGAAAAAAAGTATCGCGGTTGTGAAAATTTTCGAATTCCAGATTACACCGGAAATACACGTTTTAGGTTCCCTTACGACCAAATGAATAAATCTTAAAAAGGTTTACCTGAGATGTTACAGCAACTTTTTCATCAAAATCGGCAAACCAGAAGAACCACTTTATTACCTCGCATTTTGCACATTTTTTTTCGAACACGGCACGATTAAACTCACTATATCGATATACAATTTAATGGGGATTAATCTCATGTAGGTTTTATTCTGATCGATATATTCTGACAAGTCTTAAATATACGATTTTATCAAATGTTTTTATACAATGAGTTTTGTTTGTGAAATTAATATATTTTTTAACTAATATATTCGTTGGAGGTGGAATAGATTAAGATGTATTGTGTAGATTAGGTCTTTTTGCGTTGAAGGAACGTCAAAATGGCCGACATCCCCACTCTTGAAAGACCTCCCAGCCATCGGTGTGAGTATTAGTTGGTTTGAGTTTTTATGGGTATTTGTATTAGGGTAGTGTTTATATGATGTAAGTATTAATAATTACATTACAGCTTGGCTTGCTTTTTTGGTTTGTTCGGTAAAGAGGAAAAAATTAGAATCAGAAGAGTGAATGAACCAGTTGACATAGCTAAATTCCAGTGCTTCGAATCACTATGTCTACCAGTTTTTACTTTCACTTACCTATATATAAAATATATATAGAGGGAAAGTATTGCGATCGTGGAAATTTTCGAATTTGAATTTTCAACAGAAATACACGTTTTAGTATCCACTGAGTCCAAATGACTAAGTCCCGCAAAAAGGTTTGTGTGTGTCCGTGTGTGGTAACTCTCGGGCAAAAACGAAAAGTCCTAGGCTACCTTCCAAAAGCGCGAGTGCATCAAGTTTATCGCCAACCTGAAAGACGAACACAGGTAAGCCTTTATAATTTATATATTTGACCATGATGTTATTCGAAGGTGTTTAATTTTTTTTTTTTTTTTTTTTTTATAACAATCTCTGTACATCTAAAATAGATTTACATACAGCTTACTTTTATTGTTTATAACTTATTTATTTATTTATTTTTTATTAACAGTAGGATCCGAATTTTCAACATTTAAATAATTCGTGAACGAGTTTCGATCATTGTAGACTTATATAGAATTATAATAGATTTTATTGCGATCGTGATAATTTTTGAATTCCAGTTTTCAATGAAAATATATGTTTTAGGTTCCTCTGAGTCCAAAAGAGCAAGTCCCGCAAAAAGGTCTGTGTTTCTGTGTGTGTGTGTGTGTGTGTGTGTGTGTGTGTGTGTGTGTGTGTGTGTGTGTGTGTGTGTGTGTGTGTGGTAACTCCCGGGCGAAAACGAAAAGTCCTATGAAACTGAAATTTCATATTTAAGACAACTATACGCCCGAGATATTACAGCAACTTTTTTATCAAAATCAGCTAACCAAAAGAGCCACTTTATACAATGCATTTTGCACCTTTTTACGATTGTCTCAAAATCGGATCGAACAATTTTTATTGAACTTCACATTGCGATATAAAATTTAATGGGCTTTAATATCACGTTATTTTTATTCTGATGGAAATAGTCTGTCAGGGTTTAAATGTCAATATTTTAAAGTTTCTTCCACTAAAGTACCTTTAATTTTATAGATTTCAAAAAAATTGGATCATCATCATCTTATTACCATTGATAAATAACAACTAAATATGCAATTTGGGCGAATTTGATTTACAACTAAAGTGCAACACATATTTTCTTATGACATTGTTGGTGTTTTTAACACAAGAATAGTAATATAGATGTATAATATACCGTTGGATAGCTAAAGATTTTCGAAAAAATATTATCTAATAAACGGAATTGTAAAGGTAAATGGAGGGTGATGAGGGGCCGATAAAACTGATTTTTGTAGATAAAAATATAATTATTATATTATGATTATTTAATAAAACACATGTTTCTATTTAAATCAATTTTAATAATTCTTTAACAATTTATTTCTATCTCTAAATGTATTGAAGAATTCTTAAATTAATTTTAACAACGAAGGTGAGTTAAAGTCGTGTGTTTTGGGCACCAGATTTAAAAAAAAATCTGGTGCCCAAAACACGCGACTTTCACTTACTTCCATTTTCAAAACCAATGAAAGAATTTTCAAATACAGTTAGAGATAAAAATACGTGAAACTATTAAAGAATTAATTAATTTGAATTTATATAGAAACACGTGTTTTATTAACAAAGCTATTATATTATTATCTAAAATAATCAGTTAGTTTTATCTTTTTTCCATCACTCTCACTTTAGCTTTCCAACGGTATATCATACATGTATTATTACTGCTCTTATGTTCAAAAACGAAAAATTGCATTAAAAAAATATTTTTTCTGTTTTCTACTTTAGTTGGGTATCGAATTTATTCAATTTATATATTTACATGTTTTCCATCAGCGTTAACAAGATAATATCGTTATTTTTATTGAATATACAAAATTAAAGGTACTTTAGAGGAATATCAGCATTTAAGCCCTGTCAGACCATTTTAATCAGAATAAAACCTACATGATATTAAAGCTCATTAAATTTTACATCGATATAGCGAGTTTAATCATAATCGTCGGAACCGTTTTCGAGAAAATCGAAAAAAGGTGAAAAATGCATTGTATAAAGTTCCTCTTCTACTAAGCTCATTTTGATGAAAAAAGTTTTGTCACGTCTCGGGCGTATAGTTGTCTTAAATATGAAATTTCAGTTTCGTAGGACTGACCGTTTCCGCCCGGGAGTTACCACACACACACACACACACACACACACACACACACACACACTCACACACACACACACACACAGACCTTTTTGCGGGACTTGGTTATTTAGACTCAGGGGACCCTAAAACGTGTATTTCCGTTGAAAACTGGAATTCGAAAATTTTCACGATCGCAATACTTCCCCTTACTATATATAGTGAGTGAAAGTAAAAATAGATATCTACATCTGCATTACAGCAATCCAATGAGGGAGAGTGCACAAATAATATTACGGGGCTTAAAAAAGTCATTTTATAATGTGAAAGTGAATTATTCTACAATATTTTTCTCCGTTAATTCTTTTAACCGCATGACAAAGTTTTAGAGTAAGCGTTGGAAACTCTAACCCACTGAAGTGTTGCAAATGACTGTTTAATAACTTGGGCTGTGAACTAACCAGGTATTAAATTATATCTCTCAAGTAATTTACTTCAATCGGTTGTTCTTTCGGGGCAATTTTTTTGTGGTAGATTTTAGTTTTAGTATGGTTATTGATTTTTGGTTGTTGTTTCGCTTGAAAAATTAATGAGATTGGTGGAGTAGTAAAAATTCTCCCACCCTTACCTATTTTTATATATTCCCAGCCTTATTTTGAAAATAATTAAGAATTTATTAAATCGAGTTTTGATAAAAATATGTGATTTGTTTATTGTTTGTTAGGGCTTTGAGGAGTAATTAATAATCATGATTAATAACACTAGAACCTGTTGAATCTCAGCCACTAAATTTTATCCTACACTACTTATAATATAGAAATATAATCGCTCAGTCCTTTTTTAGTATTCCCACTATAAATATTGCTTAGCTTGAAAATAACCCTTCATTGAGTATTAATATATAATTTAATTTATTTACGATCGAAATATAGAATTAAATTTATAAAATTAGTGCAATGATATGACTATACAAGAGGGAAAAAATGCGTAGGGTTCCTTTCTCACCTTTTTTGTTGTTGCCCTCTGCATGTTTCACTTAAAGTAAATGTCTTGAATCAGCCCAGTCTCAGCTTCCAAATTTATTTTTTTTATACTCATTACATATATATATATATATATATATATATATATATATATATAGAGAGAGAGAGAGAGAGAGATACGTAATCTGTACTAGTTTCCCTTTTGAGATATTTCCATGTAAACATCTCCAAAAATGAATTTTGGCTATTTTTTTAGATAAAAAAAAAAAAAAAAAAAAAAAAGACTATGTTCTTAAGATGGAAATTTTTATATCATATAGGACAATGACTAAGTTATATAAGAAATAAATAAACATGGTGAGTTTCTTTTCATTTATGAACTTTTCACTCGTTTTTTTATTTTTTTTAATTTATTTATTTTTTATTTTTTTAAATTATTGAGATTTATTACCATTTGTTTCATAATGAACAGTAGTAATAGTGATGTGATACACATTCATACAATATATATATATATATATATATATATATATATATATATATATATATATATATATATATATATATATATATATATATATATATATATATATATATATATATAAAACATAATCATAAAGTCAAATTACATAAAATCGGAAATGAATAAATTCAAATATATAAAAAACAATAACAATTAATAAAACCAAAAAGAGACAACAAACAAATCGAAACAACAACCTATAGTCGTTTTTTTATTAATAATCCAGGATTTTTCTAACAACATTCTTCATCATTCAACTAGTGTGTTGTGATGACAAAAATGTAAAGCAGATTCTTTTTATATTGCTGGGATTTGGTTTATATTTTATATATATATATATATAAAAAAAAAAAAAAACAGAATTAGAGATATTATACCGATTAATGCTTTCAGCAGCAAAGCTGGCTTAAAATAGATGTAAAACTAAATGTATTACCCAGAAAAATATTTTATCATCCGGTTTATGCTCATGAAAGGAAAGATTAACTGGTAAAAAAATCATGAAAATCCAAAATGTTGATCGGCATGTTCTGGACGATTTTGAATGGATTGACACACACACACACACACACACATACACACATATATATATATATATATATTATATATATATATATATATATATATATATATACTCATAAAATATATGCTCATCTCGTAATAACAATTTATATTTCTTCTTAAATAAAAGAAAATAAATCAATTTAAGTCACTACTTTAATCAACATTATTAAAAATATAGTTTTGCAATAATGTCAACAAAGCCCATCATTATTAAGATTTTAATTTATCTTTTTGGGATAGAATGAGAATTTCGTTTTTTTATTTATTAATATAAAATAGGATGGAAAAAAGGTGTAAATAATATATTTTACTGTTTTCAAAATATTAAAACAATAATGATGTTTGAAAATTTCCTATTGCTTTTAAAAATGTGTTAATGGTTAAAGCGAGTATTTCATCAGACTGTTTAAAGTAAAATATTAGGAATTATTTGGTTAGTTGATTTTACAATTACAAATTTACTTAACTTACAATCAGTATTTTTATTTATAAATAAAACCTATGAGAGACTTTGATTCTACTTACCATCTGATTATAGTTCATCGTCCACCTTACTCTACCCATCAAGGCATTAATATTAGAATCTTACTGTATATATATCTAATCTTATTGTTTATATATGTTTATAGATAAATATATAATAATTAATGGTTCATAACGATGTATCAAACCTTTATTATCTTTGAATTTTAAATAACCATTTAAGAAAAAAAAATTTTTGAGTTTGTTTTTATATTATATATATATATATATATATAAAATTATACAAGACATTTCAACTATTTACAGTCAACATTTTTATAGGAAAAAAAATATTTTAAAAATTACCTGGGTAAAATCACTACATTCATCAATTTATTTTCCTCTAAAAACATTAGACGTTCTAAACCATATTTTTATTCTTTTAAGCAGCATAATTTACACTTTAACTTCTCTATAACCAGATTTTTCAATTTAATGTAAAAAAAAAGGTCAACTCCTTATCTTTAAGTCATAAATCCGTTTCAAGATGGATGCCTATTTTGTATTTGTCAAAAATACTTTAACTTTTGAGATTAATAAATTAGATAATTTTAGAAAAAGTTGTTATCATTCACAATTACTAACGCAAATAGTTAAATTATTATGATGTTAATTTTTTTCGTAATAATAGAGATGAATATACAAAAACCTCTTTATAAAACTGATAATAAAATAAATGTTAACTTATTAAAAAAGTTTAAGTAATTTTACGCAATAAACTAATTTAATTAATTAGTGAAATAATAAGTTTGGATAAGGTTTTCAATAAAAAATGTATTTACTAACTCAAAATTTATTGGTTAAAATATCCCACTTACCAATATTTTTACATTACAATCATAATAACTTAAGCATATCAATATAAAATGGAAATCAGTCAATAAATGACTTAGTCAGACATATGTTAAGAAATAATACAGACAAAAAACAAACATACTAAGAACATAAATAATTATAGGTTTTTAAGTAATTTTAATCCATATTTTTCACTAAAAAAACAATAAAAAATAATTTATATTATTTTAGCCTAAGCCATTTTTTAGGAACCTAATAACATCATTTTTATGAATTAAAATATAATCTACAAGATTTATTCATTGTTATGAACTATTTGCGTACCATTAATCTGTCACATTCATATTCTTTAAAAAAAAAAAAAAAAAAAAAAAAAAAAAATATATATATATATATATATATGTTGTGTGTATATATACTTGTCAGCGCTATAATTTGGTCAGTGCTCCAGTGCTTTAAAATTTGTTGCTTTTAATTGTTATTCAATAAATTTTTTTAAGTTTTATATAGCATATGTTTAAAAAGATAATGTGTTATAAATAATGTTTCTATTTGAATTTTTATTAAAATTTAAATGAAAGAATTACTTTAATCTAGTAGTGTTATAGAAGCTGACTGGGCTAGCTGGGCTAGTTAAGCCTGAGATGTTTAATTTGTTTACTACATTTATATATATGTATATATATATATATATATATATATAAATATATATTCATATTTAAACGTATATGAATGTGACAGATTAGTTGTATGTAAGTATTTTATAACAATTTATAAATTTGTTGAGTCTTTTTATCTATAAAAATTATGTTATTAGATTTCTTGAAAATGGCCTAGCCCAAAACGTTGGTAATAGAAAAACAAATTGTTGAGTGAAAAATATCGATCAAAATTATTTAAAAAACTATAATTAAAATTATTCACTCAAAAAATATTTACATATATCATAGAACTTACTAACAATAATATTTAAAATTGTTATAAATAGCACCATTTAACTATCAAAATCTCTTTTTATTTTGATATTCTATAAACACCTCTTCATGCATGTAATTAAAAATATATTAAAACAACATATATTACAAAACTCAATTAATAAGGCATACGCTTCACCATCAAAGACATTTCAATAAGCGTACGCTCTTAAAATCAAAATACTCGTGTTCTCCACATTAATAATTTAACAATATTAATGAATTTTCTACAACTAAAATGTTAAAAAGGTTCTAATAATAAATTAATCATTAAGTGACTAATACTAAAAATCAAAGAGCTAAACTAACCTTAAAGAACTATACTTATATATAATAGTAATAACACTTAAAATATATATCAAACATTACAGGTGCTCCTTTGTAAACTATTACCGGCTCTGTTTTGAAACCCTCTTCGGACGTAAGTAGAAAGGAAGCATTTTTGGTCAATGTTGAGGAATCCTCCAACGGCTTCGATTTTTTGGGCGGCTTGTTCGTGAGTGAGTCCCGCCTCCATGAGCCCGATGCCTACGAGTAAGGAGCCGTTGGTCAAGCCGTGCACCCCGATCTTAACTCCTCCGTCCTTGTAGTTGCTGTCCATGAGCTCCAGCCACTTCTTCAGCTGTGAAGGGAGGGGTAAGTACCCCTCGAAGAGAACGAGATCGGTCTCCGTCATCCCAGCCCTCTGGAGCTCTGTGTTGGGGGAGAAGCCACGGACGTTAACCGTATTCACAACCGTCTGTATGCCTTCCGACTTCATTCGGTTCAAGTACGTCTCGGAGCTCAAACAAGTTGTCCCGACGGATAAAATAAACTTACTATTTTCGTGTACGAGCACGGAGAAGAAGCCGATTTCGACCATCACCATCTCGTCCATGGCTGCTCGAGCGACTGGCACCCCACCACAGCCCAGAGGCTAAATCCTATTCCCCTTTGCTATCTCATCTGTTGTTATACTTAAAACTTTAAACAATCAAAATTTACAATAACAAATAATTTAATACATACTTTTCCAATATTTAAAAAAAAATCTAGTGCGCGCAACACATTGCTTGAATTGTTTGAAACTTTAATCAGTACAACTCCCATTCTAGATACAAAATAAAAATTTCGACCTATCAGAGTGGGTAAAACATATTTTTAAAAAATATTTTTTACAAATATGGCAAAGAATCAATTAAAAAAAAAAAATGTCCTATTTTATTCTTTTGAAATCCGCGTTTCAACCGTTTTTATTATATTTTTTTAATTAAAATAAAACCTAAAATACCTGTTATTTCCAATCTCAAAATAAAATAACGGAATCAAAGGGCGAATTCTACAAAATCAAAAATTGCTATTACTTAAGTAATGCCAAACAATTAAAATAAAAAGAAGATAAAATAAATACCATTTATACAGCATTGTTTTTATATACCCTTGACATTATTAGAATTATTAACCAAATAAAATGTTATAACAACCATTATTAAGCTGAATTTCCTCAAGTCAACATATTTAGATTTCATAGCCTTAAAATGAGATAAAGTTGTGAAAAATTAAAAAAAATATTTCTTTTTTTTTTATACAGAGGTCTTAGTTTTCATACAACTCCGCGGAATTTTCGAACTCGACTGTTGGAGGAGTAATGATGTTAGACACTTTTTGTGTCAAATAAAGTTTCCATATTTTTTTACTCCTACTGACCTACAATATAAAAAAATTAGTATGGGAATGTATCGCGATCATGAAAATTTTGGAATTCAAATATTCAACTAAAATATATGTTTTAGGGTCCGGTGAGTCGAATTGACCAAGTCCCGAAAATTCGTTTGTGTGTGTGAGTGTGTTTTGCAAGTCTAGCTCAAAAACGAAAACTCGGAACATACTGAAATTTCGTATATAATAAAAGTATTTTTCTAGGATGTTACAGCACCTTTTTTTATTTTTACTAATTTCGACTAAAAATGAGAGCCTTATTCGGACTTTAAGAAACGAGGTAAGTGAAAGTCGTGTGTTGGGTGCACCAGATTGTTTT
Source organism: Piezodorus guildinii (assembly GCA_023052935.1). Classification (NCBI taxonomy): domain Eukaryota; kingdom Metazoa; phylum Arthropoda; class Insecta; order Hemiptera; family Pentatomidae; genus Piezodorus; species Piezodorus guildinii. The sequence continues at coordinate 130,306,565 of CM041295.1, read as the reverse complement.
ATATTTATTTATTTTTCTACCAGTCATATTATCGTTGCTCTGAATCGCGTTCATTCATAAAATTATGTCATTGACGACAAATGAGATTGTTGTGACGGTTTCGATGAATGGAGAGGGGAAAGAGATAGAAGTCAAGAGACTTCCCGCGTTACGCATTCTCTTCCACCGAGTTTGTTCTGACGTTGGGGTGAAACCTTGATGAACCTTTTTACGATTTTTTTCAAAAATGGTCATTACTTTTTTTTTTTTTTTTATTTATTTATTTAAAGAAATTTACAACTGTATTAAATAAATGCAACAAGTAAATAGGCTTTATATATGATTAGTACACATGGTAGTCCTGAGAAGAAACTACCCATTGGTAGCACTCCAATGTCTTATGTTAGAAGGTCTCTTGGCCATCTTCTTTTAAGGCGCCTCGGTGGGTTGTCGGGAATAGATATGGAGGAGAGGTCACGGATAAGCGGGTTTGAGTGGGCAGGGAGTTTGGAATGAAAAGAGGTATATCTGTAATGGGCCAAGTCTTCAACTAATGGGATATTTAGGTCTTTATGGATGATTTTATTAGTAACAAAGTAAGGAGCATTGAGGATTTTACGAAGGATTTTGGCTGCAAGGATTGGATGCGAGAGGAATTCGATGGTTTAGTAGACCCCCATAGCTCAATGCCATAGGTCCAAATAGGCCTGATAATTGTGATATAAATGAGTTTTTTGTAGTAAGTAGGAAGTTTTGAGCGTTTGTCAAGTAAGTGTTGTAGTAATCTGTATCTACGAGCAGTTTCCTGTCGTTTCAGTTTAGTATGAGGATTCCATGTTAGGCGTTTGTCGAGGTGGAGTCCTAAGTACCGAATCTGTCCAACAGGAGTAAGTAGGATATTGTTAAAGGATACGATGGGACAGGAAGTCATAGGCTTACGACGTAGAGTGAAGGTGATTTGATGGGATTTATTAGGATTTATTTTGATTCTCCAGTTTTGACACCATTCTTCAATGGCTGATAAATATGGCTGATTTTTTTCTTAAACTCGCTATATGGATGTAAAATTTAATGGGATTTAATATCATGTAGAGGTCATTTGATTAAAATAGTCTGACAGGGCTTACGTGCTTATATTATATTCTTCTAAGGTACCTTAATATTATAGATTTGAAAAAAAAAAAATAACCATTTCAGCTTGATAACATTGATAAAAAATGGTTAAATATACAAGTTAAACGGATTTGAGAATAAAATATTTAGGATAGTTTTCTAGTTGTTTATTTTCCGATGATAAAAATAGTAATATAGACGTAAAATAGACCGTTGGATCGATTTAATTGAAGCTAATGTACTTTATATTTCATTCTCATCGAAATATGTTGGCTATGCTTAAATGCTGAATTATTGTATTATATTTTATATATCTAAAGATTTTGAGTAAACATGTTATATCGATGTAAAATTAAATTAAATAGGCTTTAATAACATGTTGAGTTTATTCATGATTGAAATAATTTGACGTGGCTTAAATGCTGAATTTTTTTATTTTCTTCCTCTTAAGTATCATTAATTTTGTTGATTGTTTACAATTAACTGTTCCATGTAGTTAAAGTTGATCTAAAAAAATTGTAAATAACCAAAGATAAGAAAGGAGCAGAAATATTTTAGATTAATTTTTTTTCTCCAGCTCATAAGAACAGAAATATAGACATATAATTTAATTTATAAAATCGAAAAAAAAAATTACGAAAAATTGTTACGTGATTTTTTATGCACTTTTTGGTATGGGATGATATTTTTATGAGGCGGAATACATCAATCTTTTTTTTAAAAAAAAGTACGTTTTACTCACTCTGATAGGTCAAATTTTTTATTTTATTTTGTATCTAGAATGGGAGTTGTACTGATTGAAGTTTCAAACATTTCTCACTTACAGACAGAGAGAAGAAAAAAAAAACTTAATACAAAGAAGCTTGCTTTTTCTTTTTAAAAAGGGCTTTGTTAAATGTAAGCAATGAATGCACCCCTTGCTTTGATACCCTCTAGACAAAGTCCATATTGCCCATTTCTTAATGAAAAAGCTATCCGGTTTTGTGCGCATTTCCCTTCTCAAAATTCGCCCTTTGCTTCCGTTATTTTATTTTGAGATAGGGAATAACAGGTATTTTAGGTTTTTATTTATTGATTTTTATTTTTTAAGTTAAAACGCATAATTCCAAAAGATAAAATAGGACATTTTTTATTAAATTAATATTTAGTCATATTTTCATACTGTAAGAATTGTATCTAAAACCGTGATGTTTAATAAAATCGGTTGTGCGCACAACTTTCAATTACCTCGCTTCTTGAATTTGAATTGAGGAGAAAAAAAAAACTTTTTAAAAATGGCTTTGTTAAATGGAAGAAATGAATGCTCCTTATGTTTTTAAAAAATCGTTAAAATTGTTACTGTTTTTGCTATATGCGTGTTCTAGTATTAAGTACAAATATAATAATTCAATTCGATTAGAAACTTTTATTAATAATTAACTCTCACATGTGCTTATTTAACTAACTGAACAATTAATAATAGATGTAGAGGACTAATAATAAAATTGAAAAATAAAAAAGAAGAAAAAAAATGTGTATATTAAATTGTATTATAATTACTTCTATGGATCTGCAATCGATTATTAATCAACAAATTTGTAACATAATTGTAACCTTATTATTATTAATTGTTCAGTTAGTTAAATAAGCACATGTGAGAGTTAATTATTAATAAAAGTTTCTAATCGAATTGAATCATTATATTTGTACTTAATACTAGAACACGCATATAGCAAAAACAGTAGAAAAATATTTATTGAAATAATTACAATTAATGATAATAAGGTTACAATTATGTTACAAATTTGTTGATTAATAATCGATTGCAGATCCATAGAAGTAATTATAATACAGTTAATATACACATTTTTTTTCTTCTTTTTTATTTTTCAATTTTATTATTAGTCCTCAACAAAATGTATGGTATAAGGTTCGCTGGTTTGATGACGTTTTTAGCCTTTGTCTTGCTATTCTTCGATATGCACCCGTCCTAAAGTCACTTTTTATTATGCGAGAGAGTGATCTGACAGAGATTACCATTTCTCTAGATATGATTTGTTGTTTTCTAAATTTATTTCTTCTTAATCGAGCAGCCATTGATCTGACAGGATTTGCAGTTCTCACAGTGCGGGGACGACCCGATCGAGGTCTGTCACATAACAGATAGGGTCTCACTATATTCAATTATTGTGTGGTACACAAACATAAGGCTGATACCTAAAGTTCTTGAAATGTGGAAAATCTCTAACCTACATTTATCAACTTTATGTATGGCGACTACATCTATTCGGTTTTGTTTATCAGCCCACTCCATGTTAACTGAGCGAAAGAAATATACAATCTAATTGGGACTATAACCCTCAGATGTAAAGAAAATAATCTGATAGAAATGAGGATTATCTTAGTAATACCTAAGGATATAAACAAATTTCAACTTTTGTAACAGTATTTATGGCAGAACTATATACCAAAAAACCTGTACCACTACAACCCATGGAGGGTCTTGGGCTCTGTACATATAGAGGATTTGTACTGTTTCTAGGCCAACGGCTGTGCAATTAGGTGATTAGGCCTTGATCACGCTCAGCCGCCAGGTTTTCCCTCCAATTTTTTGGAGTACCCACTTTATAGAGGCTGGGTCTACCCCAGAAGGGTCTCAATAACCTAGGGTCGCCCCCGACTGAATTAACAGAATAAATGATATTCTACCACAGCTAGGGTTCGAACCCAGGACCCGAAGAACTGTAGACTCTAAAATCTATTCACTAGACCACGCCGCTCCCCAGGTTATAGCAAAAAGATCTTTATTTTCTTTTCTGTCTCACTATGGTTTAAATGTACATTTTTTTTCCTATCCTATCATGTTTCCAAGATAATAACGCTTTTCAAAGTACTGTTTTTTTGCATAAAAAATGTTGTATCACCATTGTCTACATTATTTTTAAAATATCATACAAATTGTTCTCTATGAGCATTATGAAGAAAATTGAATTATGACTCTTCATTTAACTTCAATTAGAGTGGTAATAGAAATCCTTAAGTTTAATAAATACCGAGATACGATAGTTCAAGTAAAAAGATTTTTTCTTTCTAAAAATCGGAAATCAACATTTTGTTGCTTTAATGTGTCAAATTTCATAGAAATTGTTTTTCCTACAAAATTTGAAGATAAAGCACATTATGGCATTTTTAATGAGCTTCAAATATATATATATTTTGATCAGTTATCGACTGTTGATAATTTAAGTTTCTGTTGCTCTCAGGTTTTAGTCAATTAATAAACAATTTTATCTATGCGACGTTTCGAGAATTTTTCGTTCTCATAATCATGCAATTTCGGAACAAAATAGTGTCTTAATTAGACATGTGTAGACCACAAACTTTGAAAGAACACACTATTTTGTCCAAAATTGCATGATTATGAGAACAGTAACTTCTTAAAACGTCGCATAGATAAAATTGTTTATTAATTGACTGAAACCTGAGAACAACAGAAACTTATATATATGTAATAAATTTACTAAATAATAATAGAAGGGTTAGTCTTGAAAAAATATACATACATCGCCATAAAAATTGCAAGATTAATAGGTAAGAGGGGGGCTAAGAAAGCGGCTTTGTGAGGATGATTTGTGTTGCGGGGAGGATGGTGAGGGAGGGTCGGGTTTTTGCGGGCCAACTGTTGCTCTTTAGCAAGTACTTGCCCCGAGGAGTAACAACACAGCTACTTCAGTTCAGCCTTAAGCACTCCTCTTTCAAACGCCTATCTTATCCCTATCTTCACAAGTAGAGGTCAACATCTTCCTATATGTTATTGCTTCTCAAGAAGGTTTAGAAAGAAAATAAAAACAACATTCTTAGTTGCTATTAAAGCTGTACCTTCTTGCCCTACAATATCCCACAATAACGTAACGTTCTTTCTAGTAGCAGTTGTAACAGCTTATTCTCGAATTTAGACTTTTTTTTTTTTAACATTTTATTGATATTTACAACTGTACTTATAATAAACACAATAAGTAAATGGGCTAATTACAGTTATGGGCTTGAAAATGTCTTGTGATGAACTATCCAGTGGTAGCACTTCAATGGAAATTTAATTTAGTAGGTCTCGTGGCCATCGTCTTTTCAATCGCTTCGGAGGGTTGTCAGGAATAGATGGAAATGATAAGTTGCGTAACAGTGGATTCAGGTGGGTCGGGAGTTTGGAATTAAAAGAGGCATATCTGTTGTGGGCTAGTTCTGCGACAAATGAGATATTTAAGTCATTACGGATGATCTTATTCGTAACGAAATAAGGAGCATTTAGGATTTTGGGAAAGATTTTGGATTGTAAGGATTGAATACGAGAGTAATTTGATGGTTTAGTAGAGCCTCAAAGCTCGATTCCATATGTCCAGGTGGGCCTTATGATGGTAACGTAAATGAGCTTTTTGTAATAAATTGGGAGTTTTGAACGTTTGTCGAGTAAGTGTTGTAGTAATCTGTATCTACGGGCTGTTTCTTGTCGTTTAAGTCTCGTATGAGGATTCCATGTAAGACCACAAATAAGTTTATTTGTGTTTGGGGGTTTTTCGTACAGATAGAGCCTGGCCAGACTATATATTACGAACAGAAATATAAAGCAAATATAGAATAGAATAGAATCGAAAATGAACTCTATTCTGGGACATAACCCCTTAAGAAAACATAAATGTTACAAATAAAGATAGGACTTCTGGCTAGAATACATTAAACAGATTGAATTATTTACAAACTTAATGTTTATAAAACTTATTGTTTTTATTGTTGATATAAGCAATAAACAATAAAATAATTACTCATTATACGAGTAAAATTACCCGTCCATAATTCATTAAACTTCGTAATTTGCCATAAAATTAATTAAAACGTCAAAAAGGTAAATTAACATCCAGTAAGAAACCGGCCAAGATCTTTGTTCTCAGCTGGATTAGGGCTAGACCCAGTTAATAATATCTGGAAACGTTGTTAATCATTATCTTTTTTATAAAATGTTTTTGGAAAAATATAAATCTAACTCATTTTTCTCCAACTCAGTTTTTTTTTTTTTTTTTTTTTTTTAACAAGTCTAAATTTAACATCCCTTTTCTATTCAGTTAAAATACAAGTTATTAGATCACACAGGAAGCAGGAGAGATGAGGTAGCGGGGTAACATTTCAAAGGTGAGTTAAGTCCACTTAAGCACTAGATGATGGAACTTAAGCCTCTAAAGCGCTCTTATCAAGCCTATTGTGAGGAAAATTATGTTTATTCATTTCAGATCTTGTCAGTGCGAAGTAAAAGCAGCAATCTAATGTTCTGTAAAAATTGAAAAAAAAAAAAAAATTAGAATTTAGAAATTTGGTTGTTGTTTTTTTTTTCATCTTTTTTATGGCATTGCATATATCTATACAGCAAGACATGTAAATTTAGTTTTGTTAATATACTTTTTTTTTTAATATATTTTTATTGGAATTTACAACAATATATTACAATTTAACAAGCTGCTAAAAGATAGTGTACATTAAAAACGTGAAGAGAAACAGCCCATTGGCATGTTAATATATTTAAGTCCAATATACGTCGTGCTTCATTCTCCACATTTAAATATCTCCATTTAAACATCTATTATACCTCAAGACGCTTGTTGATCTTAAATCTGATATTTGATGCGAGACTGTAATAATTATAATCACTAAATGCTTATTTTATTTTGCTTTTGTTTTTTGTTTTCGTACAAAATTAGTTGTTTTTATTTTCTCATTCTATTGTACTTATTATTATTACTTTGTGATTTGTGTATGTGTTTTTATATATGTATTTTATATATATATATATATATATATATATATATATATATATATATATATATATATATATACATATATATATATATATATATATATATATATATTTTTTTTTATTTTTTTTTTTATTTATTTATTTTTTTTTGCTTAATCTACTTTAAGTTCGTAAATAATTCAATCTATTTAATGTATTCTGAATAGAAGAGCTATCTTTATTTGTAACATCAATGTCATTTTTAAGGGACTATGTCCTAGAATAAAGTTCATTTTCTATTCTATTCTAAGTTATTTTATTTTAGATGACTATTTTTATTTTATTTAAAATAATTCGCTACACTGCTGATTTTTTTCTCTTCCGCTTAGTGACAGTATGTCTTTGTATGTAGGATTATTATTATTTAAATCTTGGAAGAGTTTTGCTCTTTGGGATTTATATGGCTTCCATTTAATAACAATATAGTGCAGAGTTTCATGTTTCTTGCAATTTATGCATGTGGCCGTTTCTGAAATCCCTATTCGGTTCAAATAACTATTACATAAACCATGGTTAGATCTTAGTCTGCAAAATATTTTTATTTCTTCTTTATTTAAACTGGTTGATGAAAATCATGGCCTGGGGAAGAGACTAGGAAAAACTGATTTATAAAATTGACCTGTCGAAGATGGTGAATATTGGTCTTGCCGCGTTTTTCTACAGTCGTCTTTCATTACTAAATAAACATCAGAGTATGAGACTGCAATGTATACCAGTTTACCCGTAATTGTAGTATCTTTTGCTAGTCAATCAACTGTTTCGTTTTCGGAAATTCCAGTGTAAGCTTTGACTCATAAAAATGCAACCAATTTGTTGTTTTTTAAACACAAATAATGTAATTTTATTATATATTCAGTAATATATTGTTACTGTTTATGTTTTTAAAATTATTCATCGCTTGTAGGGAACTTAAACTATCAGTTAATTTACTTTTGTTTGATTGATTTGTAAATTTGAGGTTTACTAAAATAGCATATAGCTCTGGCGTGAAGGATGAACAGCTCGAGATTCGAACAATTCGTTTAAAATGATACAAAACACAAAGAGAGTGAGAGAAAAAAAATTGAATGTATTTACGTTTTACTTTTCGTAGCTTTTCATTCAATTTCAAGTGTGTATCGAAGAGAAAATTCACTTCTATAGATTCCTATGTCAGATATTGAATTATTTTCAGTTTGAAACATTTCTGTAGCTCCCGTTTCCCTTCTCAAAGGGAATGGGATTATCCTTTTCTTTCTGACGTCGAGCACATATTTAATGGACGTGTCCCCTTTTATTTGGTAGAATAACCAGTTTATCTTTTTCCATCTCTGGGTATAACTTAAAAAGAGCGGGGTAGCTCAATGGCACTGGACTACTGATCCGGCTGTGGTAGGAGAATTTAAACCTTGATTTTCAAAAGGTACTAAAGAACATTTTTTACGTAATCGATATTTTGTGTTATTTGGATTATACTGGTTTAGTTTAATCTAGTTCATACACAGGACTGAAACAACGATTAACTGCTAGTAGATACTAATTGCAACACTTACTAGACAAACGTTCAAAACTTCCACTCTATTACAAAAATTTTTTTGCCATATGAAATCAAACTTTAGAACTCTACTAAACCATCAACTGCCTCCCGTATTTAGCTCTTACAATCCAAAATCCTTTACAAAATCCTAAATTCTTCTTATTTTGTCACAAATCTAACCACCCATAATGACCTCAACGTCCCATTTGTCGCAGACCAAGCCCAAAAAAGGCATAACTCTTTTCATTCCAAATTTTCTGCCCACGCAAAATCATTTGTCTGGAACCTATCTTCCTTACATATTCCTAACCCTCTAAGGCGATTGAAAAGAAGGTGACCTGGGGACCTACTTATTTAAAATTCGAAGACATCCCTGCCCTCCAATTCACTAACTCCACTCTGCTCTCTTTCTCAGAAAAGATAAGTCCGGTGCCTTGGGTTCCCTCTAGACAAAATACTAACGTGGGCATACTCGGCTTAAACTACAAGAACTTAACCGACGATTCGGCCAATTCTACAGACTGTCAAACTGAAAATCTCAACTTTCTATTGAAAACAAATTGCTAATTTACAAGAGAGTACTGAAACATATCTGGAAGTATGGACTTGAACTGTGGGGGACAGCCAAATTTTCTAACATCAAACGCTTTTATTCCAAAGTCCCCGAACAATAGCTAATTCTCCTTATTATGGCACTAACTATACCTTACACCACGACCTAAATATTCCATTTATTTTAGACCTGATTCCATTAAAATTCTCAAAATTCCATGAGAACCTTATCCATCATCCCAATCTACTAGCTCAATTTCTATCCAGCTCCACACACCCTTACCATCCCCTAGAAGGTTGAAACGTCAGTGGCCCCGAGACCACTTGTAAACATGTATATTGGAGTATTTAATAGATTCTCTACTCACGTGTTGTATGTTTGAGGATTGTATATAGGTATAAGTGACTTCTTGTGTCTGGTGTATATTTTTATTGATTCTTGATTGTATATATATACTGTATTATTATTTTATAAATTTATTGTTTTGTATATTTTGTGTGAATGTTGTACTTGATCACTATCATAAATGTCCAAATTAGGACAGAACGTTATATCACTCAATGAAAAAAAAAAGAAAGAAAATAGTAGTATTAGGGGGTAGTTCTTTCAGAGCCCATCACATCAAACCACCCAGATCCTTTTAAAACGCATTTGAAAAGTGCAATTCCAAAAGGTACTCAATATACATTAATTTCATTCCAGAGCTTTTTAAAAACATTTCCTTCATAACGAGGTGTATACTTTGGTAAAGGATAAATTTTCTTTTAAAATGCATTACCTTTAATACAGCAAAAGCACCTAACTTCTGTAATATTTTATCATTAATTTAATATTTTCTTCATCTTGTGCCTTTTCATGCAACTGTTGCCAATCGGATGAGGCTACAGTGGTAGTTCTAAATTTTGTCTATCCAGATTTTATGAGGATAGGGATCTTTAATCAGTACATAACATCGCTTAGGCTCAGGGCCGCCATTTTACGGCCCAAGTTCGGGTTTTTTATTCCATTTAAAAAATCCATGAGCCATCTCTCGGGTTCAGTATTGATTGATGTAAACTCCTAGTGCCTGGTTCTTTTTTTTTTAATTTCCATTACGTTACTAGGCAATTTATAGCATAGTGAGTATCGGAATTAGTATTTAATAATTGAATTTAGTAATAACAATTCTTTATTTATTCTGGAAGGATTCCCTTCAGAATAATATAACAGGAAATAAAAAGTGGATTTAAGACTGGAGTCTTAGAGTAGAATACATGAAAACAATTGAATTAAACTAATAAAATGAACTAATAAAATAACCCAAAAGATCAAGTCCAGAAAAATCTACAAACAACATAACAAAAAAAAATGTTAACATGAGAAAATAAAAATAAGATATAATAAATAATAGGGGTACTCACTACGTTTGCTATAGCATGCTATTTGTGTTATTTTGCTAAACCCGTCGAGTTTCCACAGTTATTTCCTGTATAAAATTGATGGGTTTAGCACAATAGCACAAATAGCATGCTATAGCAAACGTAGTAAGTACCCCTAATATAATAAGATTAAAGAAAAAAGAATAAAAAATATACAGAAAAAAAAAAGAAATTACAATGCATCAGAATTATTGCAAAATAATATATAATTTATTTACATCTTTGAAAAGAAAAAGAAATTCCTATTTGGATCTGCTGCTCAACTTCGCTGAGCTATGAGTACACATGGTACCAGTACACAGTACACAATGGATCAATACTAAAGACAATTTCAAAGAAAAAATATAGGGAGATACTGCCAAATAAAAATACATTATTAGTCATTTCAAAATTGCTCATAGACATATATAAATCCAGTCTAGCCTCAATATATGTGGTGATGAAGGATTCCTAGTGAGTCCAGGATTATGGTCTCCGCTATGTGTTGTAACCGATTTCTTTCGAGTCTATACTTCTCAAAGAATGATCCCGTATCTACTGGGATGGTTCCCCTGCTTCCGAACCAAAGTCCCGTGACCGTAAATTCTCTTCCGCCAAACTCTTCATGAAAGTTTTCTTGCAGGCATGAAATACATTTCGTATAAATTTTTTTCTTTCTCCCTTGAATATTTTGCCATGTTCCCGGTCATTTGTTTCATATCAGATAGTGGGATCTACTATCAGGGCTTCCTTTTCTGTGTAATCGTTTCAAATAATATTCGCTCTTGGATGTACCATGAAAATGAAAAATTTGATAAATAAATAAACGTATCTGTCTGCTTTCTTTGTTGATTTTTCCTGAAATTAGCATCTAATGGGATTATTTGAAATTGAATTGAAAGGAAATGGCTGAATTAACGGGATTTAACTTTTGAAAGAGTTTGTTTGGTAGTCTCGGATATAGGAAGGAATTGAGTTCCTGAAGGCTGTGGTTCGATGGGATACAGATTAGAAGGCCGCGAGCGGTTGTTACAGGAACTAACGGAGGATTTGAATTTAAGGAGAGATATAAAACGGACACCGGAATTGGGATAACTTGGTAGAAGAAGGATGTCAGGAAGTACTTGCGGCGCATAGTGGAAAATATGACTGATTTAGGTGGACAAAATTCTGAAATTTGTCTATATTTAACCTTTGGGGTCCCAGATTACGGAAGAAAATATTAAAAAAATTATAAAAACTAATTAATTTTTTGACACGATTGGCGAGCGCACAGTGGTCAAACATAAAATTTATTTGCTAAAATTTAAAAATTCCCTACATTTTACGTTTGAAGTCCCAGAATACGGGGATAAGTAATATGAAAAATCTAATTTTGGCTGGGATTTGCTAAAACCTCCTAATAGATGTATTTTATATCATTAAGGAAATTATTGAAATAATAGATTGTAAAACTTTTGATACGGTGTTGTGTCTGAAAAAAATTATGTATCACTCAAAACGCAAAAAATCCCAAAAATTCTTTGTAATATCTAAAGACTAGAAGGATTGATGAAACAAATCCTTGGGTTTACTTGGGGGTTACATAGTTCTTCGACATTGAATAGGGGCATACATATACAAATTGTAAAATTACAATGTATATTCAATAACGAGTTTAGAAATATAATGTCTTATCTGTCACAGCAATGCCCATTGTTAAATAAAAGCAAAAATACTTTGCTCTGAACACACCTTGAACACAATAAATGATCATAGAATAAAGATAATTCCAATGCCGGTTATTAGGCCCTTGTGTGAACATGGATGATTCACTTATTTACTATTTATTTGCCAACTAATAATAAAAAGGTGAAGAACTGGAAAATTCCAAACTTTTGACTTGACATTTGTCCACCTAAATTGGTGATTTTTTCCTCTGTGCGGCGGAAGAAAGGGTAATGTACGTGGTACGGTTTAGTCCACTAAAAATCTAAACTGAAATCTATTTTATTAGATTTAGGAGGTCCTGGCCATTTGGAGTGATTAGGTGAAGGTGTCCGCGAATGAAAATTGTGGGGGACCACTATTGTAAGATATTAGAAGATTTTGCATCCAATATTTTAATTCAAACTAAAAAGCATTTGTTTATAATTGGCGTTCATTTGAATTATTTCAAATAATATTTTAATGGGAGAATATTAGGATGCCATCAATCCTCACCCCCGGGTGACTTTTATTCTACTGCGCATAAGACGTTCCGGAATGAATCATTCATCAAAGTTAGCGCTAATGATACCCCCAAGAAAAATGCTGCCTTCTTCTTTATTTAACGACACCCTCAGGAGTTTTACTTTATTAAATTGCTAAATGGATTTTTAAAATCTTTCGAAGCTAACAGGTCCATCTCAGTGGTAATTTAATAAAATCAGAACATTTTTAATTTTCATTTTAATAATTGTTTCAAGTACTCCAGACGTATTTAATGAATGAAGCTTTGTGTCTCAATAAACATTTTGAACATATTTATATATAACATATGTATTCGTTATACTTTAAACATTCTGAGTCATGTATAAACCTGCATTATTTTATGTATTATATGTATTTAAATAGAATACAAGAGTTACAAAAAAGCATATTTTTGTTCTGTTCCTAACTTAATTTTCTCTCTTTTGTTTAAAAAATAAATATCTGGTGCGCGCAACACACGACTTTCACTTACCTTCGTAATTGATATTAATTTGAGAATTGTAAAATAAATTTAGAATCGAAAATAAATTATCAAAGAATTATTAACATTGGATTTTAAAAGAAACATGTGTTTTATTAAATAATCTATTATATTATTATCTACGACAATTAGTTAGTTTAACGACTTTTCATCACTATCCGTTAACTTTTACAATATTATGAATAAGATAAAATTTTTTCTAAAATATTTAGCATTCAAACGGTATATTATACATGCATATTACCGTTCTTAAGTTCAAAAACAAAAAAATTGCATTAAAAAAAATATTTTTTCAGTTTTCTCCTTTAGTTGGATATCGAATTCATTTACCTTATAAATTTTGTTATCAATGGTAATAAGATGATGTGGTTATTTTTATATAATATACAAAATTAAAGGTACTTTAGAGGAAGAAAATTAAAAATATCTTCATTTAAGCCCTATCAGACTATTTCAATCAGAATAAAACCTACATGATATTAAAGCTAATTGAATTTCAAATCCTTATAGCGAGTTTAATCAAAATCGTTAAAGCTGTTTTGAGAAAATCGTAAAAAGGTGCTAGATGCATAGGATAAAGTAGGACTTCCGGTCAGCCGATTTTAGTGAAAAAGTTGCTGTAACATCTCGGGCGTTTAATAATCCTAAATATGAAATTTCAGTTTCGTACGACTTTTCGTTTTTGCGCTAGAGTTACCACACACACCCACAACGAAAACACAGAATTTTTTGAGGGACTTGGTTATTTGGACTCAGGGCACCCTAAAACGTGTATTTCCGTTGAAAACTGGAATTCGAAAATTTTCACGATCGCAATACTTTCCCTTACTATATATTTCATATATAGGTAAGTGACAGTAAAAAGTTACATAGAAAAATCGAGGCTCTTAATTTTTTTAAGGAAAATAATAAATGTATATTGGTCAATCTATCCGAAATCGTCCAGACCTTGCCGCCCAAGATTTTTGATTTTCATGAATTTTTTTACCATTTATTCTCTATCTCGTCCTTATTAACAAACCGTTGATAAAATATTTTTCTGTCTAATACATTTAGTGCTTCAGCCACTTTAAGTCATCTTCGCGACTGAAAACATGTGTTGTGAAAATCTTATTAATTCTTGTAATTTTGTATACATCAAATCAAAGCAAAATTTGACAGTAAGATAATGCTATGCTTTATATTTTTTTCTTCACAGCTCATTCCCTAAATAGTGAATAAAGTGATTTAACAAATTCTCGAAAATGAATAAAAAACTAAAAAAATTATTCTTTTAGCGGGTTAAAAGTATATAAAAGAAAAGTCATTCCCCTTAGATTATTTTTTTTATATATACCTTAGTTATAGTCCTACTTCCTCTAAAAATTTCGATCTTGAGAACATTGTCCTTTTTTGTATGAGTTTTCAAAACTGACAGAAACTTGTTTATCCCCACGTTTACACGGAAATATCTCAAAACTAACTGAGGGTAAAATTATGAAACTAATACAGATTAAACATATATACATGTATATAAATTAGGTGATTGAGACTAAATTGGTTTCGAAGCTATAAAATTCTCAAACTGTTGAAATAACGTTTTCCTGAAAAATTAATCCAGTAATATTGTGTATTTCAGAACGAAATAAAAACTAGAATAATTATGAGAGTACTATCTACAATTTCTGTTATACTACATTTTCTATTCTATTATACTATTTTTATAATTATTTTTATACTATTATTATTATACTACTATTTACAAGTAAAAGTTTCCGGTTCAGATTAGAGTAGGAATGGGGTTATGAAAATAATGGTACCTGGTGTGGGCCAATCAGCAACATTTGGAACAAAAATCGTTAAGGATGAGTATTTTCCTGAAAAACTAAGGAAAATTAAAGATTTTAAGAATAATTTTGGATTGCAAGAGTTCAATACTTGAAAAAATCTAGTCCCACATATCCACTCCATTAGTCCGGATTAACCTTATAATATTCATGTTAATGAATATTTTGTAGTTATGTGATTGGTTTGAGCATTTTTCTAGTTAGTGTTGATGTAGCCGAAAAAGGCTATATAAAAAACATAAAAAAATATGGAATCGGTGATATAAAGTGATACCCAAGCTAAGCATTTTAAGCAAGAACTAAGTTGATTTAAGCAGGAACGATGCTGGATCTACTCCAAAAAATAATTGTCATACCACATCTGGATTTGAGCCCTAGACTGTGACATAAGTGGCCCCAGTGTAATATTTACTGTACCACTCCTTTTAATATATTTATAGTGATTAATTTCATTTTAGCTAAGTGATTTATTGCCTGAAAAAAGTAATAAGTGATTAAAAAAAAATGATAAAATCAATTTGTGACATAATAATTAGTAAAAATACTCTTCCTTGGTCAGAAATTCGGTTATTGGGTTTATGAAAACTACAGTCATTAGATTTTTTATTTATTTTTTTATTTTATCTTTTGAGGGTCAATGAGTTTTTGGCTTTTATAGTATCTTTCTTAAAACGATTTTAAATGGGATTTCTTTTATAAAATTCCTCAGCAATTTTTCATTACTTAGTTTTATAGAACAGTCATCGATTTTCTTGCTCTTGAATTATTTGAGTTGTATGGTTTGAGAGAGACGGGAGAAGATGAACAGAAGATAAAGGTAGAAAATTGATTTAGAGTCTTCAATTTTACGGAGCTGCCCAAGTAAATTTATTCAATCCGACTTTCACAAATCATGTTTTATTGATTAAGTTTACCCCTGTATATTAATGAAAAACGATTTAATTTATCCATCGGTGAGGGCACGTCTCAATATTGAAATTCATAATATTTCAGCTCAATTCCCCTTAGTTTAAATAAAGGCTACATATAATGGATTTTTTTTTTATTAATCATTTAATATAAATTCTTCTTCTTCTTCCAGTGGCGCGACAGGCCGTGTAGGCCCTGGGCCTCGCGATGTATTCTCCTGGGAGATTACACTCGCATTTCTTGATGCATTTTGTAGAGTAGGATCATCACTCCCTACGCCTAATTTTGTGAGTGGCCATCTTTTGGCTGACGGGTCTCACATACCCGGAGGAGAGGCTGTGTGTGAATCCCCATTGATATACATCCTTATAAAAGCCTCGCCGGGACTGGGATTCGAACTCACAACCTGTAGCATGAGAGACTAGCGCGCTAGCCACTCATCCACGGGCTCCCCCAATATAAATTCAATAATAATAAAATAATAAAAATATATTCGAGTTTTTATTCAAGTTCACCAATTGAGACGTTGTTTTCCAAAAAGTACTAAAGGACATTTTTTTTTTTTCAAAATTTCCTTTTATCTAAATCCGTCATATGATTTTTTCCAAAAAATATAAACATCCTTTAAAAACGTATTTAAAAATTGCAGTTAATTTCAAAAGGTACTAAATCCACATTAAATTTCATTCCAAAAGGTTCTAAAAACAATTTCATTCAACACGTACTATATCCTCTGTAAACAGATAATCTTTCCTTTTATTTAAGGTACTACATTTCCTATAATACAGCAGAAGCAACAAACCTTATAATACATTACCATTAATTTATTGCTATCTTTGTTTTGTGAATTTTTATTGTATCATTTAGCACGTCTTGAATCATTATTTTTAAACTAATAATCAGTTTTTAGGCTGTTTTAACCAACTTACTTGCTTCGCTTTTGTTCTTTTAGCTTTTCAATGAAATTAAGATTTTTCTTAGTATTTCTTCCTGCAGCCAAATATAGTAAATACAAATTCAAAACAAACTTCATAAATAAAAGGTGTCATAAATAAATTTTTTTTTTTTTTTTTTTTTTTTAATTTCTTTTATTCGTATATATTACAATTTGTCATAATAGACAATAATAATAGTGCTACAGGATCTCATTCATACAATATTTACAATATAAACAAAAGGAAAGTCAAATTACATAAAATAAAATCAAAATAAATAAACGTATACAATAACAAAATTAAGTAGACAAAATAAATACAAATAAATGAAGTTAACAAATAAATAAACAAAACATGTCACATTCATACCTATGTACAATATTTACAATCAGCTCGGGAACCCCGGACGGGGCTTGTCCCCCCACGTGTGGAAGGACAACCAGAGCCCAAAGGATCCCAGCGCCTCCCTCTCAGCCGCATCACTGGTACATAAATAAATAAAAGGTTCTTTTAATATTCGCTTTCTTTGTGAAGAATAGATAATCAAACGTAATTAAATAACAAGGAAAGATGTTTACCAAAGGGAAAATAAGGAAATACGCATAACTTAATAATTAACATTATTAAGACGTTAGTTATCCGTAATGTTGTATGAGGAAGGTTATTGTGACTGTTACCAACTTATCCCTCGTTACATTCTTCCAAAAAATATTATATCCCTTTTAATTCTTTCCAAAAAGTACTATATCCATATTATATTGTTTAAAAGTTATGGAAAAGTGCTATCATTTGGAAAAAATATGATGTTAACACAGTTAAAAAACTTAATCTTAATTGAGGAATGGTGTCACAACTGGAGGATTAAAATAAATCCTAATAAATCCCACCACATTACCTTTACCCTTCGTCGCAAACCGATGACCTCCTGCCCCACTGTATCCTTTAATAACACCCCACTCATACCTGTTGAACAAATCCGATACCTAGGACTCCATATTGACAAAAGTTTTACATTTTCGACTACTACAACACTTACTAGACAAACGTTTAAAACTTCCAAGCCATTTAATACCTCCCACATCCAATCCTTACAATCCAAAATCCTTCGCAAAATCCTAAATGCTCCTTATTTCGTCACAAATAAAATCATCCATAACGACCTTAATATCCCACTTATTGCAGACCTTTCTCGTACCAGATATACCATTTTTAATTCCAAACTCCCAACCCATATAAACCCTCTTTTCCGAAACCTATCAACCTCACATATTCCTGACAACCCTCCGAGGCGGTTGAAAAGAAGATGGCCTGGGTATCTGCCTACTTACATAAACACCGAAGTCAATCCTGGCTATAGTGTTGGACTTTTTCCGGTTTCTGTATTGACAAAAAGTCTCTACTTGTTTGATAGTCGAATATTTAATCATATCTTTATGTATGTTTGTTTTATTTTGAAAAATCAGAAATTCAATAGAGGGAAATACAACACACTGGAATAAAATATTTTAATAAATACATTTTACTTTCATCTACTTCTGTATTTAACTATATACAATTTTAAGAAGTTTTGCGATCGGGACAAAATTGACACCAGATCAAAAAGTACGAAACTGGAATTAGATAATTTGAGACAAGTATATGCAGATGCTTCAGAAAATTTTTAAACTAAAATCGGCCCCAGTTTATACAATTTTCCTAACTTTCTAAACTACAGAATGGTTAAACGATTTTGATTAAATTCGATATATTAAATTATTTTTAATATGATATAGATGTGATCCTTATTTAAATCGTTTTACAAAGCTTAAGTGATGCATTTTTTTTTCTCCTAAAGTACGGTTAATTCGAAATGGTTAATAATAGTCCATCGTTACAATTAATAAACAAATAAAACGAGTAAATATGAAAGTATCTGATAACCGATCGAAGGAGAAAACAGAAGAAATATTTGTCCTGGTTAATTTGTTGTTTTTTTTTCCGCAAATAAAAGCAGAGAGAGAGAGAGAAATGCTTTATTTTGTCAGAAGTATAACAAAACAAAACAGTGCTGACCAACTATAGTGGGTAGCTATCACACACAGCGTACTTATCAATCTTAAAGTCAGAAAAGTTATAAATTTACCTTACATTTATTTTCTTTATCAACAGCTTTTTATAAAATGTTATATAACATACAAAATTGAAAATGCACGCCTAAAGGACCAACAGTATCAAAGACATCAATGACAAAATTTAAGCAAAAAGATAAGTCGACTTAAGAAAATCATAAATATAGATTTAAAAAATAGATATAGTGCAATTCAGATGTTTTTATTTTTAGTGTTTTATAATGGAAATCAACAGTAAAATAATTTTAAAAAAACATAAAACTGGCTAAGTAGTGATTTACTTAATAGCTAAGCTTAAGTTTGGAATCTTCAAGAATAATTCTAGTGGGGATAACGAAGTTTTATCACTTAGGCTAATGGGACATTGGTAAGGTGGTGGTCACACGTTTAAATGGGACATACCATCACCCCCTTTAATGGCACATAACATCACATGATGACATGGGTTTAAGAGAGACAGGGTGTATCTGTTAAATAACCGAGCCCCATTAGAAACTTCACAAACACGCGACAACCTTCTATTCATCACACTAGCTAATGGATAGTAAACCGAAGCATCAAAGGTATACGAACAAATACCATAAATCACAAAACGCTATAATTTATTGAGAGTTGGATCAAATAGTGTACTGACTGACAGAGCAATTCCCGCAGAGGCGATCGGACATAACTAACAGAACCTGCCACCCCTTAATATAATTTATTAAAGCTTCATTTGGCGAAACAGGGATCTAAATTAATTGAGATGGTAATTAGAGGAAACTGGTGAAGGGCAAAACACAACTTGAACAATTAATACAGACTTCATTAGCAGAATAGCTTCGCTCAACCAACTAATCTTGTAAAATTAAAAGAAATATATTAAATTTTCATTAAAACATTACAATATATAGGACGTCTCATCTTAATTATATTGTTGTATCAATAGTAATTATATTATATCATCTCGTGTACAACGTTTCGAGGCCTTGCCTCATTCAGGTGCATAACTTGAAATAGTATCTTATTCATGTATTATTTAATATATTAATGAGAAGTAATTTATTTTACTTTCACTTACCTATATATTAAATATATAGTAAGGGAAAGTACAGCGATCGTGAAAAATTTCAAATTTTAATTTTTGACGAAAATATAGTTATAGAGTCCCTTGAGTCATAATGCCGAAGTCCCGAAAAAAAGTGGTGTGTGTTGTAAGTCTAGCACAAAAAAAAAGTCGTACGAAACTGAAATTTTATATTTAAGACAATTATACGCCTGAGATGTTACAGCTATTTTTTTCATCAAAATCGGCTTACCAGAAGAGCCACTTTATACGATGCAAGCCACATTAGGATTTTATCAAAAAAAAGGTTCTAACAATTTTGATTAAACTTGCTGTATTGATGTAATGGGCTTTAATATCATGTAGGTTTCATTCTGATTGAAATAGTCTGAAAGGGCTTAAATGCCGATATTTTAAATTTTCTTCTTCTAAACTACCTTTAATTTTGTACATTCCAAAAGATTAACCATATTATATTAATGGCATTGATGAAGGACGGCTAAATATACAGGTTGGACCAATTCGATGACCAAATAAAGGATAAAAGAACAAAACTTTTTTTTTGTACTTTTTACATTTTACTGGTTCAATTTTAAGTTTATTTAATTGTTCTTAAACTGATTTTAACTGACTTTTTTTTTTTTATATTATGGAGTTTCACAATTTTCTCTCATCCCGGTCCTCAACACATTTTCTCTTCGATATCTCCTGTCCATACAATAATCCTCTGCCAGACCTATAGCTGCCATTTCTTCTCTGACTTAAAGTATCCATTGCTTCCGAGGTCTTCCTAGTCATATATATATAATTTTTTTTATTTTTTTTTTTTATTTATTTTATTTTATTTTTTTATTTTTATTTTTTTTTTTTACTCTAAATATCACATCAGTTCACTAATAAAATTTTGATGGTGTCCTACCATTTTTCCCTACTCTCTTTCATCACCCACCTTTGAGCCATCCCTCTATCTTTAAACCACGTTTCTTTCTTGTTTTCATTTAGAAAGACAGCAACTTTTAGTTTACCCCTTAATTCTTATTTGTACTAAATTTGGCGGGTTTTCGTCTTTAACTTTTTAATGCTTTTCTTTTGTTTGGTTTTTATCATATGAAGTAATAGATGTTAGAACTATTAAAGTGTTGAATTAGAAACATTGGGTTGACCATTTTATTGATTTATTTATGTTATCATACTTTATTACTGTCTTCTAAACTTATAAAGTATCTAAATTGTCGCAGTAATGTAAAATAAATTCACTTACTTACTTTAATATGTTGGATTTTATATATTAACTATCGAATTTTTCTATAAAATATTAAATTTATTCTATGTTTACTGCTAAACAATGATGACGGATTTTTAAAAAAAAAATTGTTGTTAAACGAGAGTTAGCAGAATTTTAAATAGAAACTAACTACCTATCCAAGTTCCTTCTCTTGTGACGAATAAATTAGAAAAAAGTTCTGATCTAAGTTGTTGTTTTATAGGGATAGTTAAGCTTTTCTTTTCTTTGCTTTCTTTGTTAGTTATTCCTTTTCTTCGCTGTTGATAACAAAACTTGAGGAATAAATTCCTAATGTGGTTATGTAGGGTTGGGGTTTAGTAAGTATAGACCTATTGATTCTTAAAACAATAATTTAATTTACATTATTACATTTTTGTAAACAATAATACTAAAACATCAATATAAAAGAATGTTATTAAATAATTGATAGCCTCCTCTTTTTACTTTTACATAATAATAATAGTCTCTATTTATATGTAAGTACAAAGTTAATTCCTCTCCATTATGTATAAATAAATCAAAACAATAAATGAATATTTACATTGAATGTATGTACATATGGACCTTCCCAAAGAATGGGAGATTAGAGTCTTTTGGGCGGAGACTAGCCGATTTTTACATGGCTTTTACATAGGTATATATGAAATATATATTAAGAGAAACTATCGCAATCGTGATAATGTTTACAAATCATTTTTCAGGTTCATTCAGTTAATATTCGTTTTAGGGTTCCCTGAGTCCAAAAAGCCAAATCCCTCAAAAAGTTCGGTGTTTGTGGTAAGTCCAGCGCAAAAACGACAAGCCTTATGAAACTGAAATTTAATATTTAAGACAGCAATACACCCAAGATGTTCCAGCAACTTGTTAATCAAAATCGGTTGATCAGAAGTAATACTTTATACTATGCATTTCGCATCTGTTTACGATTTCTTTAAAAACGGCTCTTACGAATTTAATGAAATTCCCCATATTGATCTACAATTTAATGTGCTTTAATAGGTCTTATTCTGACTGAAATCGTCTGATAGGGCTTAAATGCCGATATTTTAAATTTGTATCCTCTAAAAAAACTTTAATTTTATAGATTCAGAAGAAATACCTATATCATCTTATTAAGATTGATAAAAAACGGCTAAATTTAAATTTTGAACGAATTCGATAATCAACTAAAGAAGAAATGAACAAACATATTTTTTTAATGTAATTTTTGGTTTATTGAAGGCAAAAACAGTAACGTAGATTTATAATATATCTTTAGAAAGCTAAAGATTTTAGAGCAGCAATTCATGAAAATCGGCAGATCGGATGTAAACTTTATACTATGCATTTTGCACCTTTTTAAGATTTACTCAAAAACGGCTATAACGGTCTGATTAAACTCACCATATCGATGTAAAATTCATTGGGCTTTAATTTGGTATAAGTTTCATTCTAATTGAAATAGTCTGACAGCGCTTAAATGACGTATTTTTTATTTTCTTCCTCCGATGTACTTTTAATTTTGTTCTTACTTCTTGCTAAATGATTAAACATATCATCTTATCAGCATTGCAAAAAAAAAACCCGGCTTAATATACAAGTTGAACGAATTTTATGACCAACTAAAAAAAAATAAAAGAGGTTTATATTATTAAAAACAATAATATAGACCTACAATATACCGCTGGAAAGAAAAAGGTTTCAGAAAAAACATTATCTTATACACAAAGTTTTAAAAGATAATGTTAAGTGACGAACAGAAAATAGAAGGAAATTCCAATTTGGATCTGCTGCTCAACTTCGCAGAGTTGGTAGAGTACACAGTATACCGGATCAATCCAGAAGAGAATTTCAAAGAAAAAAGATAGAGGGAGATTCTGCCAAATAGAAATACATATACTTTACTGATTTCGAAATCGATCATGGACATATACAAATTCAGACTAGCCTCAATATGTGGTGATGCAGGATTCCCAGTGAGTCTAAAATTATGGTGTCCGGTATGTTTTGCAATTGATTTTTTTCGAGTCCATAATTCTACAAAAATGCTCTAATAGCTGCTGGGCCCAAATGTAAACACATAACCTTTACTCTTGGACGAAAATCCTGTCCGCCAGTTTATTTCAACTCATTACCAATTCCTCTCTCAGATACAGTCCGGTATCTTGGCTTACTGTTAGACAAAACATTGACTTGGAACCCACATACAAGACTTTAAGACAAGAACTCAACCGACGATTCGGACAGTTATACCGACTACTCAACAGAAAATCTGAACTTACAGTTGACAACAAATTATTAATCTACAAGGCAATACTGAAGCCCATCTGGACCTACGGACTTGAACTGTGGGGGACAGCTAAACGTACTAACATCAAACGCATTCAATCCTTTCAATCCGAAGTCCTCCGTACAATAGTAAATGCTCCTTATTATGTCTCCAACTATACCTTGCACCACGACCTTAATGTTCCATTTATTTCAGACCTAATTCCATTCAAATTTTCCAAATTCCACCAGAACCTAATTCATCATCCTAATCCTCTAGCTCAATCCCTATCTAGCTCCACTCATCCATACAACCCACCTAGAAGATTGAAACGGCAGTGGCCCCGCGACCTTTTGTAAATATATTGGAGTTCTAGCACTGGCTAGATTCTCCACTCAATGTGATGTATGTATGAGTGTGTGTGTATGTGTATATAGGTATTTGTGAATTCTTGACTTTATTGTATTGATTATTGATTATTGATATCATTATTGTGTATATATTTTATTGTAATTTTATGCCGTGTAAATATTGTATGAATGTAGTATGTATGATATCTTTCAGCACTACTATTGATGTCCAAATTGAGACAGATTGTAATTTTACTCAATAAAAATTGTTGTTGGTAAAAAAAAAAGCTGCTGGGATGGTCACCCTGCTTCCGAACCAAAGTCCCACGACTATGAATTCCCTTTCGCCGAACTCCTCACGAAATTTTCCTTCATGTATGTATTCCGTATAAATGTTTTCTTTCTCCTCTTGAATATTTTTGCCTTGTTTCTGGTCATTTGTTTCATATCTGATAGTGAGATCCACTATCAGAGCTTCATATTTGTTGGCACTAAATGCCAAGATATCCACAAATCTTATTGGCCCATCTGTATCAAGGCAAAAAACTTCCTGAAAACATTTGTACTTTTTCATTTCCATTTCATTGAATTTCACCTAAAAATTTAATATAGTTATATTATTTAATCTAAATCATATATTTTCAACAAAACTGAATACAATTTTTTATTTAAATTAACTTAAAATTTTTTTCATAAACTTTAAGTTTATGTAATAATACTCAAACTGATTTTAACGGCTGAGCTTAAGTGAAAGTAGTGTGTTTTTCATTTCGCCAGATTTTTTCATTTCTACCCTAGGTCCAGTTTTCATCAAATATGTTCTCACTATTTCATACAGTCTCAATCAATCAACAACAATTTTATTGAGTAAAATTACAATCTGTCCCAATTTGGACATCAAAAGTAGTGGTGAAAGATAAAATACATACTACATTCATACAATATTTACACGGCATAAATTACAATAAAATATATATACAATAATGAATCAATACAAAAAAGTCAAGAAATCACTCATACCTTTCATACAGTCTAGTGCTTCAAAAGAAGTTATCATCTAGATATTATGTTGGAAGCGACTACCTCAAACATAGAGTTATAATTTAGTCAATAATTTATGATTAGAAAAAAAAAGTATATACTTTTATATCCCGTGAAGGTTCTTGGTTATAGTATAAGATCCTAACTTGAAACGATCTGCACCGAGCTGATAATAGAATGAAAAATATTTTATAACAAATTTAGTATATTATAAAATATTTCAAGAATGGGTTGTCTAAAAAAATCCTGGACAGACTATTTTTAATTATTTAAAAAAAAAGAAAAGATTTTAATTAAATGTTGCAACATGAAGTTAATAAGAAAACTTTTACCCTGATATAGAGTATCAAACGTATAGAATGTGCAGCCGTATGGTTGCCATATCTTCGCCTGGACCAACTATCCATTGTCAGGTATAAGCGGGTATGTCGATATCAGTCTTCTGCACCGGCTTGATAGTAGAAAAAAATTTATATCAATATAAGCGTGGTTTTATACTGAACAGGTTGTTATAGAGTTGCCTGCAAAAAACTTGGTCCAAATCGAGGTTGCCGAATTTTAAAGATTAAATTTTAACGCGAGTGGAAGTACGTGACAGAGAGATCCGAGTTGCACATTCAATACGTTTGATACATTAAGTCAAGGTAAAAGTTTTATTATTGTCTTGATGTAGCAACATTTAATTAAAAATCTTTTTTTTTTATAAATAGTCTGTCCAGGAATTTTTTTAACAACCCATTCTTGATATATTTTCTAATATTCTAAATTTGTTATAAAATATGTTTCATTCTATTATCAGCTCGGTGAAGATCGTTTCATGTTCGTATCTTAGACTATTAAGTGAAGCAGGGTTTCTTACTGTTTTAGACCGAACGTTCATGAAAGAATTTCCTCCCAAAATATAGGTGCCCACTTTATAGAAGCTGGGTGAGCCCTAGGAGGGTATCCTTACCCCAGTGTCACCCCACGGCTAAAATAGCAGAATAAATTATAACCTGCTAAAGCGTGGTTCGAACCCAGGATCCGAAGATTTTCAATAAAGTTCCGATCCTTTGCTGTTCAGAAGCTTAAGATTATAGAAACAAAAAATATCGACAAGTATTAGAAAATATAGGAAAAGGTGAGAATAAAACTATTTTGAAGGTTCGTTTAATCCCTGCTATGATTCTGTTATTAATATTGTTTAAATGATAATGGGCTGTAAACTTAAGTTCAATAAAAATAAATCAAGCCTGCTACGTAATTAGTAAAACGGCAAAACATTTCTTAAAAACTGAATTAAAAATAAAAACGGTGCCCGCAACACAGGATATTCAGGACAGTTACCTCAGTTGTTGAAATCAATTTAAGGATTTTTAAATACAGCTAGAGATGAAATATATAGGTAACTGAAAGTAAACAGTTTAAAGAATTAATTAAATTTATTTTCGATAGAAACACGTGTTTGATTAAATAATCTAATATTGTATTCTGCAACAATCAGTTAGTTTTATCGGCTTTTAATCTCTCTCTATTAAATATTTTCGTATACAAAATAATTTGTTTTTCCAATATATTTAACTTTTCAAAGGTATATTATTATTCTTTATTACTGTTTTTATGTTAAATTAACCGTCTAAAAATGCAGAAAAAAATATTTTCACTCTTTTAAAATTTTTTTGGTTATTGATTTTTTTTAACTTATATATTTACCCGTTTTTCATCAATGCTAACAAGGCGATATGGTTAATTTTTTCGAATATACACAATTAAAAGCAATCTAGAGGAAGACATTTTAAAATATCGGCATTTAAGCTCAGTCAGATTATTTTGATCAGAATAAAACCTATAGGATAACAATGCCCGTTAGATTTTACATTGATATAGCGAGTTTAATCAAAACAGTCAGAGCCTATTTTGATAAAATCCTAAAGATGTGCAAAATGTATGATATAAAAGTAGAACTTGTAGTTGTATTAAATACGAAATTTTAATTTCGTACGACTTTTCGTTATTGTGCTAGACATACCACACACATACGTGCGCGCGCTCAACTTTGTTATTTGGACTCAGGTCACCCTAAAATGTGTATTTCCAATGGAAACTAGAACTCGAAAATTTTACGATCACAATACAATATATTTCATATATAAGTAAGTAAAAGATTTGAACCTCTATTGAATGCGGTTAAAGATGCAAATAACAATATAATTCCGGATCCTTCTGAGATATTAAATACATTTAAACAACACTTTGACGGCATCTTAAATACGGAAAATAATAATCAATCTCCTCCCTCTGAATATCAGAGCGCTGAACCATGGATAGACGCACCGAGTAAAGAGGAAGTCGAAACGGCGATAGGAAAATTGAAACGTTATAAGGCTGCAGGAAATGATAATATCACGAGTGAATTAATCAAGGCGTGTGGAGAAGCGGGCGTTTCCAAAATACATTTTTTAGTTAAAAAGATCTGGGAAACTGAAAAAATGCCCGAAGAATGGAAAGAATCAATACTTATTCCGATTCACAAAAAAGGACCGAGGTCGGATTGTAACAACTATCGTGGGATTTCTCTTCTCCCAGTATGCTATAAAATATTCTCGTCAATTCTAACTAGTCGAATCACGGAAAACGCTGAGGAAATTATCGGAGATTACCAATGTGGTTTTAGGCGGAATCGCTCGACTATTGACCAAATATTTTCCTTACGTCAAATATTAGAGAAAAAATTGGAATACAGCGGTGTAGTCCATCAACTTTATATCGATTTTAAAAAGGCTTATGATTCAATAGACCGTCAGAAGCTATATAACACCATGATTGAACAGGGAATACCTATAAAGTTAGTAAACCTAGTAGAGATGTGTTTGTCGGAAACATTCCATAAAGTTAGAATCGGTCATAATTACTCCGAGAGATTTGAGGTGCGATCGGGTTTGAAACAGGGTGACTCCCTTTCACCTGTGTTATTTAATATAGCTTTAGAATATGTCATAGAAAGGTGATGTGTACCGAGAAAGGTTTAAATATGGGTGACAAGATTCCGGTTTTGGGGTATGCCGATGATCTGGTACTGCTAGGTGAAGACACGGAAACCATACAACTAAATACAAGTGTGTTAATAAAAACCGGTAAAGAAATAGGACTCGAATTAAATACCGATAAGACGAAGTATATGATTAGTAGCAGAAACGGTGTCGATCTTGGTGATATTGATGTATCAGGTCATACTTTTGAACACGTAGAGAAATTCAAGTATTTAGGTTCAATTATAACTAGAAAAAATGAAATCCAGGAAGAAATAAAGTCCCGGTTAAAGGTGGGAAATGCGTGTTATTATTCAGTTGCTAAGTTACTTAGTTCGCGGCTTCTATCTAAAAACTTAAAGATTAGAATTTATAAAACTATTATTCTTCCAACGGTTCTTTACGGATGTGAAACGTGGCCGCTTACTTTGAAGGGTGAACAACGGCTGAAGGTTTTCGAAAATAAGGTATTGCGTAAAATATTTGGTCCGAAGAGAGATGAGGCCACTGGGGAGTTTAGAAGGTTGCACAACGCGGAATTGCGGAACGCATCCTGTGAATATAATTGAGCTGATTGCATCGCGGAGACTCAAATGGGCGAGCTAAAGTTGTTGGGCTCAATAAAGAGCGGATTCCGAGAAAGTTGGTATTTGCTGATCCGACTGGTAGGCGTCCGAAAGGTAGGCCGAAGCGGAGGTGGGAGGATTGCGTTAAGGCTGATCTCGGGAGCTTGGGCTTGAAGGGTGAACATTGGACGAGTCTGTGTAAGCGGAATTCGGTGGTATCGGCAACGAACCTTCGGGTTCTCTAAGCCTATTATTATTATTTTTATTATTATTATATAAGTAAGTTAAAGTAACAATATAAATTAATACGTAAAATATTTTTTATGAAACGTTTTCATTAAATCTTGTTATGAAATATAGTCCTATCTGTTCTTTGCGTCATGAATAAAGATAAAAAAGAAAAATGAGGAAAAAACTTTACCGTGACAGAAGCTTGAGAATACGTTCAATCTTCACTTCTCTTCGGCCCACTTAGGAAAAAAAAAAGTCCCTTAGCTTTGATAAAATCAGTTTTACTTACTCAATACTTAATTTCAACTCTTAATAACTGCTTGAACTTAATTAGTCTCGAAGTATTTTTTTAAAAACTTTTTCACGTGGATGTCTCGGAACTTTTGGTGGAATATTTTCCCTTGCCCGAAACAAAAAGATACTTAACTTTAATTAATGTCAGTCTTTCTTATTTTAAAAACTTCTCTCCTTTGATCTGACATATTTTTAATGTTTTTTTATTGCAAAGCTTGCCAGTTTATTTCCAAACCTGTCGCAAAGTCGGAAAAAAACGTATTTTTTTCTTTCTGTTTTTTAAATAATTTCTTTAATTAAATCAAATTACATAAATTTTTACAGCGCAAGTAGAAGTCACTTTCCCAATAAATGAAGCTCGTGTATGGGAAAGGAGTTCACCTGCGGCAATTCAACAGAAGTACCCGAACAAACAGTAGCACAGAATAAGATACAGTAATTGACTAAACCAAAAAGCAATAAGGAATACATATACATAGATACACGATATTAAATAAAGACACGTAAATACAAAATTGAATTATATAATACTTAAATAATATATAAACAATTTAGAGGCCTAAATTCTACAACTCTAGATCTAATTTAAATAAAATGACATTTTTTCATTATTTTATGAGTACGGGTCCTTAAATATTTTTAATTATTTTTCAAAGTTACTGATTCAGTAATTTTTTTTTGTATTTGCCTAAATTAATCTATATAGGAGCATTAAAATAGAAAAAAATGACCTATTATCTGATCCTATAGAGGTTTCGGCGTTTATAATTGCCTTATTCAAGAATTTATGACGTATGAAGGATTTATTGTTTAAAAGAAAACGAATATACAAATTTAACTCAACAAAATTTTCCTATAGATTTTTAGCTCAGACAATTGAGACGTTGATTTCCAAAAGGTACTAAAGGACATTTTTTACGAAATTGATTTTTTTACATATTTGTATTCTCATCATTTAGTTTAATCTAAATATTCTATTAGATGTTATCTGATGAATTCTCAAATCCTTAAAAAACGCGATTTAGAAATGCGGTCATTTTCTAAAAGTACTAATTACGCATTTATTTTCGTTCCAAATCATTCTGAAAAAATTCATTTCATAACTTTAATTTGATGTTATTATTATTGTAAAAAAATAATTATACATTTTAAGACTAAAAGACCCAAATTAGCTAGTTCAATAATATAGTAATGAGAGATTTTCGCGCTTCCTGTAAAATGTCCTAGAATGGATATAGTACCTTTTGGAAATCAACGTCTCAATTACTGCTTCATACTGTGTACTGTGCTTCTGTTTCTTTATAGTTTTATTTATATATTCTTTAAGTATTATATTGTTTCTTACTGTGCATTATGTTACTGATTTTTTTAATAAAAATTGTGTTATATTTTGTAATATTATTTAAGTATTGTATTGTTTCTGTTTACTTTGCTACTGTACTTTTTTTTATATAACCGCAGGTGAACTCCTTTCCCACACACGGGCTCGCCTTAGTGGGATTGTGACTTCTACTTGCACTGTAAAATGTCTGTATTTTGATTAAAATAAAGAAGTTTTAAAAAAAACAACATAAAAAATATATATATATATATATATATATATATTATATATATATATATATATATATATATATATTTCGAAACTTATCCTGTGAATACATGTTTTTTTTGTCGATTCCAATGGAACAAAGAAAAGGGCATTAATAAAAAAAAATTGTACTTGTATCAATTAAAAAAAATATGGCGTTAATTCTTTAAATCGCTATAATTATTGATTTATAACGGAAGTAAGTGAATGTCGTGGATAGATTATTTAAGGTTTCAAATTGTTTACATAAAAGTTGTATTTAAAAAAAAAAAAGTAAACCTTTAAATACTGCCTCAGTGAATTGAAATGATATAGATTGTTTTTTCTAATCTAATTTCATTGGAATTTAAATAAATACAACACGATTGTCTTATTATTAATTTTTTTAAATTGTACAAGCGTAAAAATTAATTACTAAAACATTAACTTAAATAAAAAAGAGGCATACTAAC
Organism: Piezodorus guildinii; assembly: GCA_023052935.1. Lineage (NCBI taxonomy): Eukaryota > Metazoa > Arthropoda > Insecta > Hemiptera > Pentatomidae > Piezodorus > Piezodorus guildinii. The sequence continues at coordinate 130,275,590 of CM041295.1, read as the reverse complement.
TAAAAAAAAAAAATAATAATAATAACCTCAAAGGTATTCATCATCTTCATTTAAATTCCCTCGCTCTAGGAAAATTTAAATTTAAGGTAGAACACTTACGGAGTGGTATATTAATTACTTCACCGGGTCCTTCCTTTTTAGGGGAGGATTCTAACACCCTTGGGCAAACTTACCCCGGTATTCAGCTACAAAACTTGCGTCTCCCGCACAACCCTAACGTTAACTTACATCTTCCTGAATATATTTACAACATGTATGCCGGGGCGTAAGAATATTAATGCAAATTATTCAACATTTGCATGAGCAAAATTTGACGATAATACCAAGCGAAGTCTTAACTCATAAAAAAGTAGCTGATATTCCCTTGTATAAATATTAATATTAATAAAAAAACAAAAGCAATATTTTGGGATCAAGTCCCCTTATAACCAAAATAATTAAAACAAATTGTTGCTTATGGTCTTGTTACTTTTTTCATTTATTATTTTCAATAATGAACCTTTTTAATCGAGGAAAAAAAAATTACCCCCGCTCAAAATTTGAGATCTTACGTTTCAAGATGCGTAGAATCCGAATAACGAATGAAAATAAATCCGTTTGTCCACCGTCCGCCGTCCGTGGCATTTCTCCAAAACTACTGGACCAATTATTTTGAAAATTCGCCACAAAAATACTAGTCCATGCAACGATGATTCTATCCATTAGTCGTTTATAACAGCTAGTTAGTTTTAAAATAGCAGCCGATTAAGCGTGATTTAATTCAATAACTCATTTATTTTTGAAGATAGAGAAAAAATTTATCAGTGTTTTTTAGCCCAAAACCGCGAATAATTGAAAATGAAAAAAATTGAAATTTTACACATAAATACGTCCATAACTAAGTTATTTTTGACGATAGAGAAAAGTATGTAAAGACTTTTAGAATCAGTAAAAGGCGATAAACAAAAAAAAAAAAAAAAAAAAGAAGGAAAAAAAAAATTGAAATCTCGCTTATGTATCGCTTGTAACTACGTTATTTTCGATGATAGAGAAAAAATTCATAATTTTTTTTTAGCCAAAACACCGCGAATAATTACCCCCGCTCAAAATTTGAGTGCTTACGTTTTAAGATGCCCAGAATCCGAATAACGAATAAAAAAAAACGTTTCTTCTTTTAAAAAAAATAATAAATACAAAAATTTTTGATAGTGCCATTTGATAGAGAATTAAATTTTCGACAATGTGAAAAAAGAATCATTGAAACTGGTTAAGAAATAGCTGAGATATTGCGTTTTGAAATCAGCGGTAGTGATATATATTATCCTTTAAATATTTGCTTTTCATATTACTTAATTGACCTAAGTTTTGGAAAAGGTAAGGAACTTGGAAATATTTCCCACGCAGAGAAAGATAAAGCAACTTAAAGTCGGTATAATATTCAAAAATATGTTCAAGAAAGTTATTGTTAAATTGTTTTTAATTGTATTCCCAACTCGTCGGTAAGTCCTCAGACCACCTGGAAAATATTAGCTCTTGACTCCAAATAATCAAGTCCCAAAAGAGTGTATTTAAAAAAAATATATATATACAATTCACTCATGTTTGTCATAATATATCTACGACTTAAATTTAATTTTAAAGAAAAGTTAAAGGGTGTATTTAAGAATTCAAACCCCAGCTTTTAAAATTTGTTTATTTAATTAAATAAATTATTTATAGAAGGAACAAATACACTGGTATCATTAATTCCATTTGTCTTAAAATTCTGAAGAAAATTGGCGAGCATGAAAGAAATATTATTAATATTAAATGATATTTAAACATGAATTAGTTAAGAAGTTGACTTTGTGTGGACAAATAAATAATTAAATAGAAGAGAAGAGAATTTTAGAGTTGACAATAGAATTTTGAAATTAATTCTAAAGTATGAAATAAGTAATGAAATTAGGTTATTTTCTTCGTTGAGTTTTCTTGAATTATTTTCTTCTCTTGGTTTTTTGGTGCAATAATAAATCTTATCATTTATTTTGAATTTCAAAATTTTCTAAGCCTTTTTTACTTTCACTTACCAATATATCCAAGTAAAATATATGGGTAGGGAAAGTGATGCGATCACGAAAATTTTTGAATTCCCGTATTCAACACTAAACACACGTTTTAGGATCCTCTGAGTCCAAATCACAAAGCCATAAAAAAAGGTCTGTGTTTGTGTAGGTAAGTCAAGCACAAAAATAAATCAAGCCTGCTACGTAATTTGTAAAACGGCAAAACATTTCTAAAAAAAAAAAAATAAAAATAAAACCGGTAACACAGGACATTCAGGGCAGTTACTTTAGTTATTGAAATCAATTTAAGGATGAAGATGGAGATGAAATATATAGATAACTGAAAGTAAAAAGTTTAAAGAATTAATTAAATTTATTTTCAATAGAAACATGTGTTTCATTAAATAATCTTATATTATATTCTGCATCAATCAGATAGTTTTATCGGCTTTTCATCTCACTCTATTAAATTTCACAATTTTGTGTATAAGATAATTTTTTTTTTCCGAAATATTTAGCTTTTCAAAGGTATATCATTCATCCTTATTATGTTCAAAAACCCGAAAATTGCAGAAAAAAATTTGTTTGTTTTTTTTTCATTTATTTGGTTATTGAATCTTTTTAAGTTATATATTTACGCGTTTTTCATCAATGCTAACAAGATGATATAGTTAATTTTTTCAAATGTAACCAATTAAAAGCACTCTAGTGGAAGAAATTTTTAAAATATCCGCATTTATGATATTTATATTTAGCCCTGTCAGATTATTTTGATCAGAATAAAACCTATATGATAACCAAGCCTGTTAAATTTTACATTGATATAGCGAGTTCAATCAAAATTTCAGTCATGTGTTGCTTGCACCGTATTTTTTTTTTTTTTTAAATTCTAGACTTCTAGTCTCTTCGATTGAGCAATAAAAGTATGCTAAGTTTGTTTTCCATCATTTTAAAGCTAATTAAAAAAGAACTTTTTCGGAGATCCAGAATTGATAACAGTAAAAAACTCCAAATTGAACTTTCCTCTTTACTTGAGTATCGAACTATCTGTTATATGAAATTTTTTGTTTCACTTAAGATCTATTATCTGGTCTCACAATATGGAATTGAGGAATTTAAGACGCCCTGTATAAATGCATGCTTTATGCGTGTATAAGTAAGCAAACAGATACATAGAGAATTGTAGATACATTACATAAAAATAATAACAATACCATAAGCAACAATTTGTTATAATTATTTTCGTTAAGTTATTTGAGTTTAAATATATTGAACAATGTCATTGTGTGGTGGATGTTGTCTCATCAGCACTAGAGCGCGGATTGTACTGCACGGGAGGCTTTATCGACGTAGAACAGGCATTTGACCGAGTCTGGCACCCAGGACTGCTTTACAAACTCCGCAAATTCCTCCCTCCTACATACTACCTCATCTTCCAGTCCTACCTCACTGGAAGATCCTTCAAAATAAACCACAATAGTTCCTATTCATCCCTATTTACTCAGTCTACTGGCGTTCCTCAAGGCAGTATCCTAGGACTCCTTCTTTACACAATTTATACAGCTGATATCCCAACCCATCCTAACACCTTCCGTTCTACCTATGCTGATGATACTTGTGTGTTATCAGTCAATAATGATCCTACTATTGCCTCTCAAACTCTTCAATCCCACATTCGAGACCTTGAAGTATGGTGTCAGAATTGGAGAATCAAAATCAATTCCAACAAATCCCACCGAATTACCTTTACCCTTCGTCGTAAACCTACGACATCCTGTCCTACAGTGTCCTTTAATAATATTCCGCTAGTCCCAGTTGAACAGATTCGCTATCTAGGACTCCTACTTGACAAACGACTAACTTGGAATCCGCACACAAGACTGAAACGACAAGAAACTGCCCAACGCTTTCGCTTACTTCAACACTTATTGGAAAGACGCTCTAACCTTCCACTTAACTACAAAAGGCTCATCTATATTACCATCATAAGGCCTATCTGGACGTACGGAGTTGAGCTTTGGGGCTCCACTAAACCATCAAAATCTTCCCGTATTCAATCCCTACAATCCAAAATCCTTCGAAAAATCCTCAATACTCCTTATTTCGTCACCAACAAACTCATCCATAGAGACCTTAATCGCCCATATGTTGCTGATTTGGCCCGTACCACGCATCATTCCTTCCATGACAAACTCCACTTCCACATTAACCCACTAGTTTCAATCCTAGCTTCCTTTACCATTCCTGACAATCCTCCGAGGCGTCTGAAAAAAAGATGGCCTCGAGACCTTCTAGTGGAGTGTTGCCAATGGGCATATTGTCTTCATGTTTTTTCATGTATATTATCTATATTATGAGCTAATTTAATGTACTAATACAGTTGTAAATTTCAATAAATTAATAAAAATATATTGATGTAGAAGAGATTATTTCAATATAAATATAATAATAAATTTATACTCTTCGTGGTTAGTAATTTTAAATTATAGAAACTTTATATGTTTATTAATAAGTTTGTACAAGATAACTTGAATTATGTTGTAAGTTTCGAACATCAAAGCATATTTAAGTCTTTTATTTTGTGGGAAATTCGGAAAGATGAAGTATTGGATCGGAGTGTAATGAGGAGCTGGTGTTGAAAGGTAGGGCACCAGGTGCTCGGAGATGGTCCGCCATTTCTCGTAACGTTGTCGAGTTTAGCCACCTTCCACTAATGACTCTTCGCTATGAGTTTTACCTGAAATACCTCTTGTTCCCCATACCTACCTTCTTTTTTTTTCTTTTTTTTTTTTTTTTTTATCATCTTTGTTCTCCCTCGTTTTAGTAAAGCGAAACCGTAGCACCCACATAATGAAATTATTCAATGGTTCCTATTTTAACTATAAAATTATTCATAATACTATTATTATCTGGCTCTAAAGCCGACATGTCGAGTCAAAGGATTATTTTAATTGTGGTTTGAGACTTCTTAAAAAATAATATTCACAGATAATAAAAATAATGTAGGATTATATCAAAATAGAACAATATCGGTTATATGGGTAAGTGGGAGAAGTTAGTTCAGAGTGCAGTCAAAAGAAACATAATTAAGATATAAACTTAATAAACTGGTGCCGACATTTCGAGATAAATTATAGACCTTCATCAGGACGTTTGAAGGCCAATAATTCAGGCCGAAACGTCGGCACCAGTTTAATAAGTTTACATCATAATTATGTGTTATTTTGACTGCATCCTGAACTAACTTCTCCTAATATTGATTATAAATCATAATCAAAATAGTAGACCTGGCCCTGCTTCGCATGAATCTATTTGAATTTTCAGCTTTCCAACGGCATATTATACATCCATATTACTATTCTTATGTTTGAAAAAAAATTAGTTTGCCTAAAAGAAATGTTAGCACTTTTCTTCTTAATTTCGTCATCAAATTCGTTCAACTCGAAATTTAACCGGTTTTAATTTAAGGGTAATAAGACGACATGATTAATTTTTTGGAATCTCTAAACTTAAAGGTACTTTAGAAGGAAAAATTTAATATTTCAGTATTCAAGCAATGTCAAACTATTTCAGTCAGGATCGAACCGACATGACATTAAAGTCATTAAATTTTACATCTACTTAGCGATTTTAATAAATATCCCTTAAGGCCCTTTTTTGAAAAAGTCTAAAAGGGTACAAAATTCATAGTATCAGTTGCACTACCAGTCAGCCCATTTTAGTGGAAAAGTTGTAATATCTCAGGCGTATATTTGTCTTATATATGTAATTTCAGCTACTTTCGACTTAGCGTTTTTAAGCTAAAATTACCACATACAAACAGTATGTTAAAGATATTCGTGGATAGTGCGTTGGGAAACATACAAACTATTACAATTTATTTTTTTTTAGCTTATTATACCTGTATTTTAATATAATATAATATATTATATTAATAATACTGAGTACTAGCCAAGCGGAGACTTTACACTACCTACAATACTGGACAGCTGTGAAGGCTTAGCAGATCTAACCGACGGCCACGGTCAACCCTTAGGATTTTACTATATGGATTAATCAGCAGACTACCTCAACCTCTTAATTTTGCTGTATTACTAAGTTCTTTGGCTACATCCTAAATTCCCTCCTGCTGGTTCTTAATCCAGTGACGCTGCTAAGAGAGAGGCGTTGGGATCAATCGGTTTCCAGTTTTTCTTCACGTATGTGGAAAGACCTGACCGGAAATTATTGAGCTAATATTTAAAATGATGGATTATATTAGAAGGGAAAACTGATATAAGTTATATTTAAACATAGGTTGTCCTATAATTTATAAAATTTTAAAAGGTGTCGTATATTTTAGAAATCATATGAGCTTTCATTACTACTAAAATTTAAGAAATATTGGGTTGTAAAATAATTTTGTTGAGTTTATCAATATTTCAATTTTATCCTCTCTCTTATAAAATCATGTTTATTGGTCAATAATATTTACATATTCTAAAAAATAATTAGTTAAGCGTTAAGGAGTAGCTTTTATGCACCAGTTTCAGCTGAGATGTTTTTTTAAGTGGTATTTTTTTTTGCTCAAAATGTAAGGTGAAACAATACATTTTCGCCATTTAATGATTTTTTATTTCCGAAAAGTAAAATCCGCTGCACAGGCAGTTCACAAAATTAGGGAAGTGTGTATGGCGATCATATTTTAGGAGAAAGCACAGTCTGTAAGTAAGTGATTTGCCCTGTTCAGGATCGAAAATTTTGATTTGGAAGATGCAAAGCGCTCAGGTCTTCCTTCAACGGTTGGTGATGACCAAATTCAAGCATTGGTTATAGTTAACCCGCACTCTACGAGTCGGGATATCTTAGTTTAACTGTTTTGCATATCTCATGCAAGTGTCTCAAATCATTTGGGGGCTGCGGGATATGTTTCTCTAATGGGTTTCTCACATTTTAAAGGGAAAGTAATTTATTATAAAAGATAATTTGTGCAGCCGTGCTGTTAGCGGGCTAGTCTACTTCGATAAAGGTTATGGGTTCGAATCCTAACTTTTTCAAGCATATAGCTAAATGGGGATTCACTCAAAACCTCCCCCAGGGTAAGTGAGACCCGTCAACTAACTAATGGCCACTCACTAAAATAGGCGTAGGGAGTGATCACTCTACCCTATAACTGTCATCCAGATTCGCGGTGTGGATTTCTTAGATGCTACCTCACGCAGGCAGAAGCCTTCACAGCCTGTCTCGCCAACCACTAAAAAAAATATATTTAAAAGATAATTAATGTTTCTTTTATACTTTATTATATATTTTTTAAAACTTAGCTCTGCTTTCCATTTTTCTCAAACAACAAAATAAATAATAATGCTGATGTAAAAAAATCAAAAATCAGACATTATAAAAGAGTACCTTAATGGATCTGAATGTTTGAAAATGTTTTAATTAAAAAAATTTTTCACATTAGAAAAACAAATTCTAAGGGAAATATACGATCCGATAATAACAGAAGACCGGCAATTTATACTTGATATCACCAAGGAAATTTACAAAGAAAACAAAAATAGAACAAACACTAACAAAGAGAAGGCTGAGATTTTTTGGTCACATCAGTAGAATTGACGATAGTAGAATCAAAAAAAGAATTTTTAACTTTTTCGACAAAAAATGAAACGTTGTGAACCAAAAGTGGTTTATAGAAATTGATACAGATCTCAAAAAGTTGAGGATTGAGAAAGCTGTTATACAATGCAAAAAAAAAAAAAAAAATTGAAACATTTAGCTATAATAGGATATTTCAAGAAAAAGAAAAACGAACCAAGCCTCGAAGGGTGTGGACGGAGGAGAAAAAGGACGAAAAGTAGTCAGAATGAAAATATTCTGAAAAAATAAGAAATCCAGGTTATACAAAACGTGATCCTTAGATGGACTGAGCAAAAAAAAATAATATTTAATTCATAAAATTAAGGTAGTGATAAAATTTAAAAAAAATCAACTATGATTTCTTTCATGTTGCTCGCAGTAACAAAAAATGTGTATACCTTTTGTGTTATTTTTTTCAAAGACAAATGGGTTTATGAAATTCATAAAAAATATTTTAATTGAAATTAATTTTAATTTACTGTTTTGTATTTCCAGTTCAATAAATATAAATAGGAAAGATATTGGCGTAAAAAGACTTGAGGTAGTGGGACAACGAGGCAGTGATGCGAGTGAAACTCTAATTTATAGGTTGCCCCTGAATCACTACCCGTATCACACTTTATCAATTTCCTCTCCCATATTTTCCTCTTTCTAATTCATGGTCGTTTTTTTTCATTCCGTATAAAATCACTTTCGAAAAAATTATTCTTCACTCCGAATAATATGCATATGCATTAAAGCAGGAAACGCTTGGACAAACCATGATTTCTTGGACACAGGTTGTTGCAGAAAAGTATTAATTAATTATTGTAGTGCATTATTATTCCAGCAACATTAAAGATATGACATTATGATTGCATGACCTAACCAGCTATTGGATGGTTGGAGCAATAGCTTAATAATTTGTTACTTGTTATTTCATTTTTTGTCCATTTTGTTTTTATATTAATATTATAAAGGGAAAAGTAATGTTTTTGCTATATATGTCCATTTTAAAGTAACTAACAAATAAAGCGAACCTAAAGAGTTTCCATTCGCCTACAACACGCCCTGATGATGACCCCCAATGGGGGTCGAAACGTTGGAAAACAATAAATAGTTAAAACTATTTAGTTGTTTCAGTTTATGACCGCCATCCGGAATAATTTCTTCCAGCAACCAATTTTAGTTTATGGAAACTAATTTTTTTTTTTTTTTTTTTTTTTTTTTTTTTTATTTATTGAGAAATATTACAATTTGTTACATAATGAACAGTAGTAATAGTGATGTATAACACATTCATACAATATATACAGAAAATAATGATAGAGTCAAATTACATAAAATCGGAAATAAATAAATTCAAATATATACAAAAAAAATAACAATTAATAAAAACAAAAAAAAACAACAAGAAACAAATTAAAACAACAACCTGTAGTAGAGATAAATACAAGTTGGGTAATAAAAAAAATCATACAAGCAAACTTAACTATATACAATATATACAATCTGCTAAAGGGACCCTAGACTCGGCTGCTCCCTCCACAAGTGCGGGGAGAAGCCGAATCTAAGAAATCCCAGCGCCTCTCACTTAGCGCTTCACTGGTGTAAAGCCAGTGGAGGCCGGGCTAGGGCGGAATAGCCACAAACATACAGTACATGAGTGGAGGATCTTACCAGTGTCAGAACTCATGATAAATGTTTACAAAACGTCGCGGGGCCACTGCCGTTTCAATCTTCGAGGAGGATTGTAGGGATGGGTGGAGCTGGAAAGCGATTGAGCAAGAGGATTAGGATGATGAAGAATGTTCTGATGGAATTTGGAGAATTTGGATGGTACCAGGTCTAAAATAATTGGAATATTAAGGTCATGGTGTATGGTACAGTTGGTAATGTAATAAGGAGCATTAACTATTGTTCGGAGGACTTTGGATTGGATGGATTGGATACGTTTGATGTTAGAATGTTTAGTGTTCCCCCATAGTTCAAGTCCGTAGGTCAATATAGGTTTCAGTACTGTCTTATATATTAGTAATTTGTTGTCGACTGTAAGATGAGATTTTCTGTTTAGTAGTTTGTATAACCGGCCGAATCTGCGGTTGAGTTCTATCCTTTTAAGTCTTCTATGTGGGCTCCAGTCAGTCTTTTGTCTAGTGACAAGCCAATGTACCGGACTGTGTCTGAGGAAGGAAGCGGTATGGAATTGAATTTAACTGTTGGACAGGATTTACGTCGAAGGGTGAAGGTGACGTGTGTGCATTTGCTTTCGTTCATCTTAATTCGCCAAGCCTTACACCAGTCTTCGACAAGGGAAAGGTGCCTTTGGAGATTTAGCGATGCTACTTCAGGATCGGAATTGGATGATAAAATGGCTGTGTCATCAGAAAATGTTGCCAGAAAGGTATCGGGATCGGTAGGGATATTGGGGGTGTAAAGGATACAGATGACGGGTCCTAAGACGCTGCCTTGAGGAACACCGGCCTCAACAGTATAATGTTTGGAAAATTCGGAACCACAGCGAAGGAAACTAAATTAAACTTAAAAAATGTATTTAGAAAAAGTTCAATTAAAATTTTAAAATAGTAATAAATCGAATAAAGTAGAGACTATTTCACAGAACAAACTGAACCAATTTTGATTTTTTTTACCAATTCATGTTTTTAATTTTTTACCAATGATTAAATGTGATGCTCAATAAATGTTATATAATAAGTGCACTTCTCGTTACGATAAACTCATAATCCCAACACTCTTAATTGGACAAACTGAACTTATATAACATAATCGTTAATTTCACCCGAAGCAAGGGTTGTATAAGTTATATAATGAAGTAATTAACTCTATAATAATGTACTTAAGAAATATAAATTACAGTTTGGAATAAAATATTCCTCAAATTACAATATTAATATACAGTTGGCAAGCTAAAAGAGTCACACTAAGTATAGTTTATTATTTCGATTTTATATCATACAGTCAAGAATAGAATTTTGAATAGCTTCTTTAAAATCTTAATAAATAATTTAAATTTTATTTCACTCCTCGACGTTTTCGGCTCCTCCAACACTTACTAGACAAACGTTCTAATATTTCACTAAATTACTAAAGGATCATTTACATGAATGTCATACGCCTATATGGACATACGGAGTAGAGCTTTGGGGCTCTATTAAACCATCAAAATCTTCCAATCCCTACAATCCAAAATCCTTCGTAAAACCCTCAATGCTTCAGACTTTGTAAATAATAAACAGATCTATAAAGACCTTAATATTCCGTATGTTGCTGATTTAGCCCGAACCAGATATCATTCCTTTCATGACAAACTCCAATCCCACTCTAATCCTCTAGTTTCAATCCTTTCGTCCACTCCGATTCCTGATAATCCCCCGAGGCGTCGTAAAAGAAGTTTGCCTCGAGACCTTCTAGTTGAGAATATTTTTAGAGTGATGCCTATGGGTAGCTTCTTACCTGTCTTGTTCATGCCTATTTTCGTTGAGCCTATTTACTAGATGTGTTGTACAATGCAATTGTAAATATCAATAAATAATTAAAAAAAAAAAAAAATTTCAAGTAGGAAGGTTATTAGAATGTGTGTTATGCGTTCACAGCACCATATTCCTTTCTTTTTTTTCAAGTTTGATTATTAACAATTTAGGGTGTACAACAGCATGGTCATCAACACCCGATGGTTAGTTATTATGGTTTATCCTTCAAAGGTGTTTATTCTTAGTTCAAAAGGAATTAAAAGATTAAAAAAATAAAATAAAAATAATAATAAGAAATAAAAAATAATGTATAATACTGACCGATAATAGGAGCATTCTTCAAATATGTGCCTGAAGAAAAAAATGTTGTTGCACTGTGAGCATTTAGGAGGGACTTCTTTCGTGATTAAGTAGCCATGGGTAAGTCGGCTGTGTCCGAATCTGAGGCGGGTAAGGCTACTTCTTCTCGACGAGAGGTACGGATTGAGGTTTTCCAGGGGTTTACGTTTTTCTTGATCAGTTTAAGGTTACCCGATGGGCTTTTATCTCACATGGATTGCCACCTTCTTTGTCCGGTGCGGTGAGGATCGCTGCACCCCTACCAGGCAGAATCAACGCTTCCTTGGCAGCTTTTCAGGCCATCTCGTTCCCAATTATACCCACTTGGCTGGGGGTTAGTAAATTTGTTTTGTATTTTCAACAGCGTATATACCAAATAAGACAATTTTTATTGCGATTCCCTTGTAATTCTTAGATTTCTATAACTATAATATCTATAAAACTTTAATTTCGAAGTAAATCCCCCTTCCAATATTGGCTGACATAAAGATGGTGGTATAGTCGTATAATATTCGATAATATGATGTTTCTTCTCCTCCCTCCAATCTAAATCCCGACAAAAGCTCTTCAATGGGATTTCCTGCTGCAATACCCCTTCCACACCCCCTCCCTTACTCCCTTACCCCTTTCTAAACCCATCCCTAATACTTCTGATATTGGGTCCTTGTTTTCCTCTTATATCCTATCTATAGCTTTATGTTTTTTGTCATAAATCGTGTAATTTATCATTTCTATGTCTGTATTATTACTGTCTTTAATCAATCCTGGAACATAAAATGTGGATTATTTACGTATCCATTACTCCTTCATCTATTAACTACGTATAATTTAATTTTAATACCCTCGATCGTCATATTTAATTCGAAATTTTTAATCGAGATTAAAGTAGTCTAATTAATCAATCAATTGGTGATTAGTTGAGTACATACATAATTATTAGAGTTTTTTCTTAGAAAACTTAATATTCATTGTTTAGTTATTTTTTTTAACAATTTTTTCGTAACTTTCTTTTATAAAAAACGTATATACCAAATTAGGTAATTTATATTAGGGTTCCCTAGTAATTCATAGATTTCTATAACTATAATATCTATATAACTTTCAGTTCAAAGTAAATTCCCTTCCAATATTGGCTGCCATAATGATGATCTCTTAGTCGTATAATATTCCATAGTAAAATGATGTGTCTCTGATACTTAATATTCATCTTATAATTACGGTTTAACTATACTATTTGAATGGAAGCAAATTTAAATAATTGCTCAACTCGACAGAATTTTTTTTTCAAAGCAATTATTCACATCCAATAATTGAATCATTAAGAAAAAAGAATTAGTATTTAAAAAAAATATCTGGTGCGGCCAACACACGACTTTCACATACCTTGGTTGTAAAATCAGTTCAACTACTAATAAACAGAGTTCAAAAAGGTTTAAATAATGATATTTATTTTCGTTGGAAACAAATATTTTAGATTGAAAAATTTAACAATATATTATTATTATCTACAACAATCAGTTGATTTTATTCGCTTCTCATCACTCTCCATTACATTTTACAACTTTGTGTATATGATAATATTTTTTTCTGAAATCCTTAGCTTTCCAATGGTATATTATACGTCTATATTACTGTTCATATCTAAAAACAAATCAAAAGGTACATCAAAAATACTTTCGCTCTTCTCTCTTTTAGTTGATTTGATCAAATTCATCCAGCTTATATATTTAGCCGATTTTTATCAATTCTAACATGAAATGGTTAATTTTTGCGAATCTACATAATCGAAGACTCTATAATGGAAGAAAATTTAAAGTATGGGATTTGAGCCCTGTCAGGCTATTTCAATTAGAATGAAAGCTACATCATATTAAAGCCCATTAAATTGTACATCGATATAGCGAGTTTAATCAAAATCATTTTTTTTTTTTTTTAATATTTATTTATTGAAATTTACAACTGTAATTGATATTACAACAAGTAAATATGCTAAAAGAAAAATCACATGAGACAGACTTGTAGAGGAGCAACCCAATGGAAGCACTACAGTAACTATTTTAAACAAGAAGGTCTCGAGGCCATCTTCTTTTTAGACGCCTCGGAGGATTATCAGGAATCGAATAGGAAGCAAGGGTTTAAACTAGTGGGTTGGGGTGGGATGGAGTTTGTCATAGAAGGATTGATATCTAGTTCGGGCCAAATCAGTAACATATGGAACATTTAGGTCTTTATGGATGATTTTATTTGTGGCAAAGTAAGGAGCGTTGAGGATTTTACGAAGGATTTGGGATTGTAAGGATTCGATATGGGAAGAATTCGATGGTTTAGTCGAGCCCCAAAGCTCAACTCCGTAAGTCTATATAGGCCTGATGATAGTCATGTAGAGGAGTATTTTGTAGTTAAGTGGGAGGTTAGAGCGTTTGTCAAGTAAGTGTTGAAGTAATCGAAATCGGCGAGCAGTTTCTTGTCGTTTCAGTCTTGTGTGCGGATTCCATGTGAGATGTTTGTCAAGGAGGAGACCTAGGTAGCAGATCTGTTCAGCCGGAACAAGCGGAATATTATTAAAGGATACAGTAGGGCAGGATGTCATTGGTTTAGGACGGAGGGTAAAGGTAATTTGGTGGGATTTATCTGAATTTATTTTCATTCTCCATTTCTGACACCATATCTGGAGGTCTCTTCAGTGGGATTGTAGGGTTTGAGAGGCAATAGTTGGATCGTTATTGACTGATAACACACAAGTGTCATCAGCATACGTGGAGAGGAAAGTGTTAGGATTAGTTGGGATGTCAGCTGTATAGACGGTGATGAGAATGGGTCCGAGGATACTGCCTTGTAGGACGCCAGCGGACTGAACAAAAAGGGATGAATAGGAACTATTGTGATTTATTTTGAATGATCTGTCAGTGAGATAGGACTGGATGATGAGGAAGTATGTCTGAGGGAGGAATTTTCGGAGTTTGTAAAGCAGTCCCGGATGCCAGACTCGGTCAAAAGCCTTCAAAATCATTAAAGCCATTTTTGAAAAAATCGTAAAAAAGTGCAAAATGCGTAATATAAAGTGGCTTTTCTGGTCGGCAAATTTTAATGGAAAAGTTGCTATAACATCTCAGATATAGATAATCTTAAAATACGGAATCTCAGTTTTGTACTATTTAACGTTTTTCCGCTAGACTCAGGGGACGTTATTTGGACTCAGGGGACCCTAAAACGTGCATTTCCATTGGAAACTAGAATCCAAACATTTTTACGATCGCAATACTGAGCTGCGACGTATAACATAATATTTTTGACAATTTGCAATTATTTTTCTGACAATTCTTGCATAAAAAAGTTATAGTTTTTAATAATATTTTTACTTTAACTTATCTATAGATTAAATTTATTTTAAAGGAAAGTATTGCGATCGTGAAAATATTGGAATTCCAGTTTTCAGCAGAAATACACGTCTTAGAGTTCCTTGTGTCCAAATAACCAGGTCCCGAAAAAAGGTCTGTGTGCCTGTGTGTGTGGTAAGTCTAGCGCATTAGCGGAAAGTCGTACGGAACTGAAATTTCATATTTAAGACAACTATTCGTCCGAGATGTTACAGCAACTTTTTCATCAAAATACGAGTTTTAGAGTCCCTTGAGTCTAAATTACCGATTCCTGCAAAAAGGTCTGTTTGTAGTAAATCTAGCGCAAAAACGAAAAGTCGTTTAAAAATGCAATTTAATATAGGTAAGTGAAAGTAAAAACTAAACAGATTAATTACTACGTTAGAAACATATTTGTGTATTGTCGAGAACATGAAAAAATCACTAAAGTTTCAAAGCGCCCCAGCCGTATGAACAACAGGCGCTACTAATATCATATCGCTTCGTCATTGTTGCTGTGACTCATGCACGTGTGGCTAGTTGCTGTAAAATAGTCTTTACATAAAAGAACATAACGATGAGTGAAGTTCACGAAATGTCGAGCCCATTAAGTGGTCGCGATTCTCAGGTATGTACAGTGAGTGTCAAAAGTATTCGGGAATTCGTTTTTCTTTATATTTAATTAGTATATTTAACAATTATTAATTTATATAAACCTTTTTAAGTAACAAATCGATAAAGAGACACCAATTAAGCAAACTTACTTACCATATAAACGAAAACTATATTGTTTTTAAAAATACCCGATAAATAATGCAAAATTACAAGATCATTCAGTGACAAAAGTATTCAAAAAATGTAATATCCTGTTGTTTGATAGTTTCAAATATTCATATGCACACTAATCTTCAACATAATTATATGTTCTAAACGACTATCCTCTCCTTAAAATAGTTATTAAGGGGTTCTCTTCCATTTTGAATCGTATCCTAGTTAATATATGTCAATGGTTAAGAACCCTTTCAACGAGAATGGCGACTTTAACATGGAATAAAAAAAAAAAATTAAAACAGTCTCACCCACGCGTGTGTCCTAAAATGTCCTTTTTAGTGTGGTAATCTTAGTTACCAGTGGATTATTTCGATTCGTATCCTTTGAAAAAGAGGATAGAGTCAAAAATGGTGGTTCTCTTCCATTTTGAATCGTATACTAGTTACAATATATGTCAATTGTTAAGAATCCTTTCAACGAGAATGGCGACTTTAACTTGGAATAAAAAAAAAATAAAACAGTCCTTAAAATATGAAAATCGGACATATCCTTTGAAATAGTAAAATTAGTCTTTTTCGTGCGTATCCCACCCTCCTTCCTTATATAGACAGACTTATGCGATTTCAGACCGATTCTTGCATCGGGAAGAGAGTTGCGATATTAAAAGTGGCCTTTTTTAGTGTGGTAATCTTAGTTACTAGTGGAGTATTTCGATTCTATACTTTAACTTAGAATAAAAAAAATTAAAACAGTCCTTGAAATATAAAAATCCGGCATATCCTTAGAAATAGTAAAATAAGTCATTTCTACAAATTACAGTCGACTATCTACTACTTACAATAATCTTTTAACTATATAGTGAATTTCTGATACTCGCGTGTTTCCAAACATCTTTAGAAACACATCTCATTTCCGTTTTGATGTGTTTGAAGAAGATAGAACGGTTACATAGAAGCGAATTGGACCGCTACTACTGAGGGCGGTAACATCACCTGCATGGGACGTATAGAGGTGGTGAATAGGGCAGATTGGATATTTCTTCACCTTCTTCTTTTCAGAGAAATCTCCGGAGCTAGGTGTCGTTAAGTGAGGGGGGGAGAGAAAGAAGCCCCCCCCCAATCTTCTTCTGTAGCACAAACCTTTTTTCATAACAATACAGGCAGGCTATTCCTTAGAAAAGAATTCAAACCATTTCATTTTCCTTTCGGATAAGGAATACAACGCATTTTAAATTATACACGCATTATGAGAGGTGATTATGAAATATAATTTTTTTTTTTTTTTAATTATGATTGTACCTAATAATTCTGGAAAAAAAAATAAATAAATATATATATATATTATATATATATATATATATATATATATATCCAAACCTGCCCCAAATATTTTAATCATTAAAACGTTTATTTATTTGCAAATGGGGTTTTGAAATTTTTCACGATGGCAACACTATTTTATATATTCATATACAGCTTAATGACTATAAAATATACAAAATTAATTTTTTGTTCAATTATTTGTGTAATAATATTTATTGACTGTATCATTCTTTATTTTATAATAATATTACTTAATTGTTCTAATAGAGTTAGTATATAATCAATCTAAGTAAAATTGAAAAATTTATAGAATTGAATAGAAAAAAAATATTTTCTAGGACAGGGCCCCTTAAGAACAATTGATATGTACAATCAAGATATGCAATGTGTTTGGCTACAAGACCAAATGATTATAATTACTTCTTATTCACAATAATATAAGAAGAAAAGAATGGGTTAAAGTATGAAATAAAACAAAAGAGTAAAATAAATAAATAACTTCCAATAGATTAATAATTTGAACGAAACTAAACATTGTAACTGTTCCATAATAATTGACACATATGTGCATACCTATTGCAATTATCTTGAACCAAATTCATTAATTAACTTATTACAAATTTTAAAACACATGATATAATAAATTATAGCTGTTATAATATACTCAATGTTCCGTATAAGGTGAATATTTAATAAAGGTTTTTAGAAACAGTATTGAGACCAACGCTTAACAAATCCGAGCAAATCATCTTTCCTTGAAAGCTTCCCTACTCTTGGATGCATTCTTCCATAATGTATGTGTTGGAATCCCCTTTTTCGAGAATAAACCCATAACTGACTGTTAGAAGATTCAGACTGCATAAAATAGGTAAGTGATCTGAAATCCCCTTTAGCTCCAAGAAAATTCTTCAGTTTCCAACTGTTTTATTAAATCTTTAATGATTGTTAAGAATTGATATTTCTGACGAATGAAAAAGTGCATTATCAATGTTATTGGATATATCAGTGCTTTAAATATATACTATCCAGAAATAAAGAGAAATCTAATCGAAGAATGTACATGTGTGTGTTTATTTATTTAGTTTATCTTTCTTACTGTATGAAATTACATTTATTATTTCTTCTTTCTAACATCAAACGCATTCAATCCTTTCAATTCCAAGTCTTCCTATTGTACGGAAATCGAAATGTTCCTTATTATGTATCCAACTATATCTTGCACCACGACCTTAATGTTCCATTTATTTCAGACCTACTTCCATCCATATATGAATTTATTTATTAATATGAATTAATTTATTTTCTATTTATGAATTTATTTATTTTCTATATATGAATTAATTTATTTTTTATGAATTTATTTATTTTCTATATATGAATTTATTTATTTTCTTTTTTATGTACTTTGACTATTATTATTATTTTATGTATATATAGTATAAATGTGGTCTCATATCAATATTATTATTGTTCATTTTATAACAAATTGTAATATATCTCAAAAAAAAAAAAAAAAAAAAAAAAAAAATTCCATCCAAATTTTCCAAATTCCACCAGAACCTCATTCATCATCCTAATCCTCTAGCTCAATCCCTATCCAGCTCTACTCATCCATACAACCCACCTAGAAGGTTGAAACGGCAGTGGCCCCGCGATCTTTTGTAAATATATTGGAGTTCTAACACTGGCTAGATTATCCACCCAATGTGAAGTGTGTATGTGTATATAGGTATGAGTGATTTCTTGACTTTATTGTATTTATTCATTATTGCGTATATATTTTATTTTTATTTTATGCCGTGTAAATATTGCATGAATGTAGTATGTATGTTATCTTTCACCACTACTATTAATTTCCCAATTAGGACAGACTGTAATTTTACTCAATAAAAATTGTTGTTGAAAAAAAAAAAAAATTATTTCTTAGTCGACGTTTAAGGGAATTTATTTTATCATCAGTACCGATATCGCTTAATTATTTTTCTTCACTTTTCTTATATTATTATGTATAAGTTGCAAATAAATTATTTATATTAGATTGTCTATATGTTCAGTAACTGGTTGTCAAAATTAAATTTTGCTAAGGTGACATTTCGAGTACAATGCTGATTTCTCCTTAAGTTGATTATCACATTCTTTCATATTGAAACATGTTTTATCATTGTTAACATCGAGAAATGTTAATTATCATTAAAATAAAAAAAAATTAAAAGCGAAAATGTTACTACTATTATTGCTTCTTAATTCTGCTGCTCATTATACTTTTATGCTAAATGTTTAATCTTGATCGTTTGAACCGTTTAGTGAAAATCTAAAAGGAAAAAAAGGTACAAAATGCGTGGTAGAAAGTATCAATATAGGAGAAACGTTTCTGTAGCATCCAAATTAAATAATCGTCGTTTAATATGAATTCTCAGCTTGCATGGACTTCTTTCTATTAAGGTATACTACACACACAGACCATTTTTCAGGACTTGGCTTTGACTTAGTGGACTCTAAAACCTGAATTTTCGTTGCCTACTGGAATTCGAAAATTTTCATGATCGCAATACTTTCCATTAATTTTCTATACATAAGTAAGTGAAAGTAATAAATATACGAAACAAATGGATAAAAATTCGTTTTATTATTACTTTTACTTTCACTTACTTTTATATGAAATATATAGTAAGGGAAACTATTGTGATCATGAAAAGTTTCGAACTCCAGTTTTCACCGGAAATACAGTTTTTAGAGTCCACTAAGTCAAGACCAAAACCTTAAAAAAAAGTCTGTGTGTGTTTTTGTATGTGGTAAGTCCAGTGCGAAAACGATAAATAGTATAACACTGAAATTTTATATTTTTAGAGCGCATATTCCCTGAGATGTTACAGCAACATTTCCATCACAATCGGCATATCAGAAGAGCTAATTTACACCATGAGTTTTGACCCTTTTTACGATTTTCTCAACAACGGCTCTAGCGATCTATAATTTAATGGGCTTTAATATGTGGAGGTTTCATTCCGATTGAAATAGTCTGACAGAGCTTAAATGCCGATAATTGAAATTGTCTTACTCTAAAGTACATTCAATTTTGTATATTCGAAGTAATTAACAATTTTTTTTTGTTAGTATTGATATAAAACGTCTAAATGTGTAAGTTAAACTAATTAGATATACCACAAAAGGAGAAAAGAGCAATATATATATATATATATATATATATATATATATATATATATATATATATATATATATATATTTTTTTTTTTTTTTTTTTTTTTGAGTTTTTGAGCATAAAAAAGGGAATACAGATGTATAATATACCGTTAGAAAGCTAATGGTTTTAGAAAAAAAATCGTATGCATAAAGTTGTAAAATGTAAAGGATAGTAATGAAAAGCGATAAAACTAACTGATTGTTGCTGATAACAATTTTACATTGTTAAATTATTATATCTAAAGCATATGCTTGCAATTAAATAAAAACTATTTAAACCTTTTAAATTATTTATCTAAACTATTGATTCTTCATATAATAAAAGAAATCTTTTAAATTTGTTTTATCATTATAAATTTTATATTATTATTTATATATAAAAAACATATATATTTATATTATATATATAAAATATATATATATATATTTTTATTATCTTTTCGGCCAAATTGATACCACGCAACTACTATTTTCTTTTGGTCCAATATTGTCTCATCCTCATCTGCATGCTTCCGCTTCCGTTCTTCGGTCCTCTTCCTGCCTGTTTTGCGCTTGGGCTTTGTCTGGAAACTCTGGAGTCCTTCAAGTTTCTTTTTTCTGTCCATGCGACTCCCAACTCCTGCAGATCCTTTTCCGCCTCCGTGAACCACACCCCCTTTATCTTCTTTCCCAGAAACTGAAAATTCTGTTAGTCAACTTTGCTTGGCTCGTGCGTCCTTCTCTTCTGCATGATGTCCGTTATTTTTTCCATGTTATTATATAGTTACCTGTTATTTCTTTTTCGATAAATACCATTTTCCTTTACTAGGCTTAAAATCTTCCTTAGAATCCTTCTTTCTCTTATTTCTATACTTTCCATCATTCCTTTCCTATTCATCGCAAGGCACTCTGTAGCATACAATGCTCCTGGTCGAATGACGGTTTTATATTGCCTAAGCTTAGCTTTCCACGATATTGATCTCTTATTATAGACGTCCTTGGTCAGCTGGTACGCAGTCTCCATTTTTCTAATTCGCGATGTGAAAGCTTCCTTCTCTGATATGAAGGGTCCTACCCATTCGCCCTGGTACTTGGTATATATCTAGGTATATATATATATATATATATATATATATATATATATATATATATATATATATATATATATATATAGACATATATTAAATATTTTCCTTTTTTTTTTTTTTTATGCACGACAAGGTAAAAGTTTATAATAATAAGTTTAAAAAACTAATAATGATAGAGCTGCATTATATAAAGAAGCCCAATGGCTTAAGGCAGTGACGAAGGCCCATTGGAGGGAGCTTTCCTCATTAGTGGTTGTAGCCGAAGCGGACTCAACCGCCCTTCCAAAGGCTACTTGAAATTAAATCGGTCCTCTAGATGAAGCGACCTATTCCGGGTTTTCCATTATCGGAAATCATCACGGCCCTCTATAATTATAATTTAATGAATCTGTTGCAATATTAATAATTATTACTTTAGTAGCGTTAATAGTGTCATTTTATTTATTTTTTTTAATCGAGCTTTTAGTCAAGGGAGCTCAAATGAATGAATCTTTCCTCATTTGTTTTGTTTCCTTTCCCTTACCATACATATGAAATATATAGTAAAGAAAAAATATTGCGATCGTGAAGATTTTTAAATTTGAGTTTGCACAAACTCCGTAAATTCCTCCCTCCCACATACTTCCTTATCATACGCTCCTTCCTCACTGACAGATCCTTCCAAGTAAATCATAATAATTTCTATTCATCCATTTTTAATCAGATAGCTAGTATTTCTCAAGGCAGTATCCTAGGACCAATACTTTACACAGTTTATACAGCTGATATCCCATCAAATCCTAACACTTTTCTTTTTACCTATGTTGATGACACTTGTGTTATCAGTCAACAACGATCCAACTATTGCTTCCCAAACTCTCCAATACCACATCAAGAGAACTTAAAGTATTGTGTCAGATTTGGAGAATAAAAATAAATTCCAATAAATCCCACCAAATAACTTTTACAATTCGTCGTAAACCTATGACATCCTGCCCAACAGTATCCTTCAATAATACTTGTCCCGGTTGAACAAATCCGATATCTAGGACTGCACCTTGGCAAACGTCTTACTTGGAACCCTCATACAAGACTGAAAAGAAAAGAAACTGCCCGACGTTTTCGACTACTTCAGCACTTACTGGACAAACGATCTAACCTTCCACTTAAGTACAAAAGGCTCCTCTACATGACTATCATAGGACCGATATAGGGACTTACGGAGTAGAGATTTGGGGCTCTACCAAACCATCAAATTCTTCTCGTCTCCAATCCCTCCAATCAAAAATCCGTCGAAAATCTCAATCTCCTTATTTTGTCACAAATAAAATCATCCCATAAAGACCTTAATGTTCCCTATGTTGCTGACCTAGCTCGAACCAGGTACCCCTCCTTTCACGACAAACTCCATTCCCACTCTAACCTACTAGTTTCAATCCTTGCTTGCTCTCCAATCCCTGATAATCCTCCGAGGCGTCTAAAAAGAAGATGGCCCCAGAGACCTTCTAGTTTAGTATAGTCATTGGGG
This sequence comes from Piezodorus guildinii, assembly GCA_023052935.1. Lineage (NCBI taxonomy): Eukaryota > Metazoa > Arthropoda > Insecta > Hemiptera > Pentatomidae > Piezodorus > Piezodorus guildinii. The sequence goes on along the minus strand of CM041295.1, from coordinate 130,252,914 downwards.
AGCTGCCAATGGGTGGTATCCCTACATGTGAATCATGACAGTATTTTATCAAATTTACTAAATGTATTTATTATTCAGTTGTAAATACCAATAAATATATTTTTTAAAAAACAAAAACATTTTCTAGCAAAGTGCACTTTTTTAATACCACGAACTCGTAATCCCAAAGTGATAAACTCTTAATTGGTTAAACCTAACTTTTTTAAACATAAATGACACGACATTTAATTTGCATCTGTCCAAAGGAAGGGCGGTTCTGTAATAAATTTATATTACGATACTGGAATAGAAATAGGAAATAGGAAAAAACTAAAATTAAACGATGCAAAAATTTCTTCATCCTTTTTTAATTTATTATCAAAGTCTTTTATATTTCATCTTTAAACATTTTTATCACTAATAATTACATTAGATAATTAATTTAAAAAATAATGATCCTTCAGTGGAAGAAATTTTGTTTATTTCCAAGTCACAAACATTTATGACCCGACTGGAACCAAATAATCGTTTTATCTTGATATCAATAATTTTTTTTGTTACTCTAGCCCCAAAATAACCAATTAATGAACCTAAAAATGGAGGAAATTTGAAAAATTAAATAAATATATTCTATACTGCTGTTATCCATGCTTTTCATTGAACAGCCAAAATATCAAAACTTGATTTCCCCCCTAACCATTGACAATCCGACTTATGGTGATATGAACTTGTTTATTTATCCTGAGGTTTAGTATCGGCTTCTATAATTTGATTAGGCACTTATTAGGCAAATTTTTTTGCTCACTTTTTTTTTTCTATTTTATTTTATTTTAGGGAGGGAACCTGCATCCTTGATTAGCCTGTGAAGATAGGTTTTTGTCGCACTATTCACTACTCAAGCAAATTAAATGTGGTGTGTGGTGTGTTTGTGGCAAAGGCGAACTACTCAGCTTCCGCTGGCTCTGACTAGTGTGGCGGCTGAGAGGCGCTGGGATCCCTCGGATTCTGTTAGTCATTCCACAAGTGAGGGGACATACCCCGTCCGGGCTTCCCTAACAGATTGTATATACGTATGGGTGTGTTCATATCATATCACGATTTTTTTCATTTTTTTGTTAACTTAGTATTAATTTGATTTATAAATTTTGTTATTAAATACCTTTATTTATTTTAAGTAATTTGATTTTTCTTTTGTTTATATTGTAAATATCGTATGAATGTCATCTTTTAACTATGTTATCATTGTCCAATGTGACAAATTTTAGTGTATCCGAAAAATAAATTATATTTTAAAAAATAAAATAAAATGAAAGTTTTTTGAGATCCGGAAAATCTAAAACCTAACTACAGAAGACTAAATGTCAAATGTCGGATTATTCTTATAAATATTAAAATTTAATTTTCACATGTTCCGGGAATAGTGCTCTGACGATTTTATCTATAACGTTTGATTTCGTGGGGGGCTGCATCTTGCCTTTACCTAGTTTCTTAAGTGCAATTTTTTAAGGTCTACCCCATGGGTCTGCATCCACCTCATCGCAAAGTTCTTTCCAGCACCGACGCTTGCTTTTTTTAATAGCCTGTCGGAGGTTCCTTCTTGCTATCTTAAACTCATCCTGTAGCACAGAAAACTCCGGAAGACGTCTCGCTCGCTGGTAACGTCTTCTTGCTTGGTTGCAACACCGACGAAGATCGTCTATGGTATCCGTCCACCAGTACACTGAGGAATGATGTTTGCCAGGACTTTGAGCGGGTCATAGCTGCATCACAAGCCCTAGATATAAAAGAGGTCAGTATACGCTCCTTTTCCTCGGCTGACCCTCTCAATTTACATTCACCATCTAGCATTAGGCTGAACGAATCTTCATCAAAGTTTTTCGCGTTCCAGCCATTAGTTCTCCATCAACAACTCTTCTTCCTTGCAGGCGTATCCAGCGTAATTAATACTGCCTGGTGATCACTGTTTGTATAAAATTCACAAACTTCCCAAGTAGTGTTACTTTATATTACAATATATATATTATATATATATATATATATATATATATATATATATAATATATATATGTGTGTGTGTATGTGTATATATATATGTATGTGTGTGTGTGTGTGTGTGCATATACATGCACGTCGCATTTTTTCGCTTTAATAAATGCGTGTTCGTCTTGGTACAGAGATATTGATATATAAGTAAATTATATATTAAACATCACCTAATCGAAACGTAAAACCCAAATGTATTCGAAGAAAAGTTTGATCAGCACTGTTTTTTTTTCTCGGTTTTTTATGTATTAAGAGTACATAGAAATAATTCACATCCGTAGAAAACATTCTTAATATTGATGATGTGGATAAGATAAATAAAATTTATTTATTTTTGTTAAAAACTATATTTATTTAAGGAGACGACAAATCCACATAATTTGTGTGACAATATTTACTATGATGTCCTAGTAAGCAATTGGAATTTACCTTACCTATGCATTTATATTTACACTGTTATCATTTATATGTATGTATTTATAACTATGTCATATGTATGTTATATATATATATATATATAATATATATATATCTATGATATTATCATTTAATACTAACAACCACTAACACAAAATGGGCCAAACTAACTAACAAGCTAATAAACTAAATTTTAAAAATTGAAATTATCCTTTTCTCACATTAACTAGTAGAGAAAGCAATTCTTGGTTTTCATAAGAAAATAATCAAACTAATTGTTTTGAAAATAAATCAATGATAGATTTTCGCGCATACTGCTAAATTGCGTCTAATAGATATAGTAATTTTTGGAAATCAATGTGTTAATCATTAACACACATTATTGGTTCACTGATGAATATTCTATTAAATTGAATTTAAAGTAACTAATTATTAAAATTAAAATTTTCGTTTTTTATGCAGACAAAAGTAAACGGTTAATGCCTTATTATAATTTTTTTTAAAAATTGCTAGAAACCAGAAGGTTCGAGTGCCCATCTTATTTTTGTCAATTATTAAAATAAAAAAAATCTGTAAATATATGTTATGCAAGAACATCAAGAGATTTTTCATTGAAATACAGTAGCCATTTTTAATTATGGTGACGTTTACACTTAGAGTCACCTGTGACAACTGAAATCAGTTTGTTCGCCAATACGATCTGGCATGCCACGTTTACTTTTGAAGCAATGGTTGAGAGTGATCCTCGCATTGTACAATATTAATTCTAAAATTTTTCAGGTGCAGGCCCGGAGCTGGATTCAGGCTAACTTCCAAAAGCGCGAGTGCATCAAGTTTATCGCCAACCCGAAAGACGAACACAGGTAAGCCTTTATAATTTATATATTTAACCATGTTGTTATTCGAAGGTGTTTACTTTTTTTTTTTTTTAACTAACTCTGTACATCTAGAATAGTTTTACTTACAGCTTAATTTTATTGTTTATAGCTTATTTATTTATTTTTTATTAACAGTAGGATCCGAATTTTCACCACCTAAATAGTTTATATATATGAAATATATAGTAAGGGGGAATATTGCGATCGTGAAAACTTTTCAATTCTAGATTTAACCGAAAATATATGTTTTAAGTTCCCCTGAGTCCAAAAGATCAAGTCCTGCAAAAAGGTCTGTGTGTCTCCCGGGCCAAAACGAAAGGTCCTATGAAACTGAAATTTCATATTTAGGACAACTATACGTCCGGAATGTTACAGAATCTTTTTCATCAAAATCAGTTGATAGGAAGATCTACTTTATAACTTTATGACATTTATTTTATAATAAAAATAAGTTAATCGGAAGAATGCAATTTAATAATAAATAATTAGTTTTTTCCTTAGTCTTCCAAATCTTGGTTCCTTATTATACATAAACATCAAAATGGGTCGTTTTGGGGGTCTTCCGCATCATCAGACTCACTAAAATAAATTAACAAACTATCATTCAACATTATAAAATATTTTTTTATATACTAATTAAAATCGTTATTATAAAATATATAACAATGTTACATAAAATTATATTTACCTGAAAGTCATTTAAAAATTAAATTATTATCTATTTTTAATTAAAATTTTGTAAATAATTTAAGACATTAAAATTGTTTTTTGTTTTTTAAATAAACGCTAAGGAAAATCACCTGTCTAAACTGACATATTCTCTGACCCCTAATGGATTAGAGCCATCCCATTTATTGCAGTAAAAGTACACACTGATATATTATTAATCTAGGTCAATAAAGTATGGTTTACAATTTTAATTTCCCTATTGCATCTGCATAGTGAGAACTAAAGTGCTGTGAATCTGTTTTAAAATGTATGGTATCTTTTGTATTTTTGTTTACATATATATATATATATAATATATATATAATTAATAAATATAGCATTTCCAAGTCAATTGTAACCTTTTCCAAGTCAAATGTAACTTTTTCTATTTCAAATGTAACCTTTTCCAAGTCAAATGTAACTTTTTCTATTTCAAATGTAACCTTTTCCAAGTCAAATGTAACCCTTTCCAAAGCAAATGTAACCATTTCCATTTCAAATGTCATCTTTTCCATTTCAAATGTTACTTTTTCCAAAGCAATTGTCACCTTTTTCTTCACTTATAGCGTTAAATATTCCGTTTTATTTATTAATTTATTGAAAAATAATTAGTTTAATTAAAATTATGACTTTTTTAATAATTTTGGCATATCATATCGCCATTTTTTTTTATATATTTGATATCAAGTTCTGTTTTTTACGAGCTAATATTAAAAAAAATAATTATCGTCTATTTAGTTTTAGGATAGTTCTTGATTTTGAGTTTTTAGAGGGGAGGGGTTGTTTTCGGGAATAATTAATTAGTTTTTGGGTATTATAATTACGTTTTTCGAGCTGTATTTTTTATCACTCGCGTGCATGTTAACTCGCATTAACTTATAATGTTTTTAATTGATATAGGAGTTGATAATTGTGTTTTCGGGTCTTGTGATAACATTTTTCAACGGTGTTTTTTATCGCTCGCGCTTATTTTAACTAATATTTACTTTTTATGTTTTTTATTGTTACAAGGATTTTTTTCTATTTCCAAAATTGTAGGTTTTTCAAAATTAAATTGGTAATTAAGCTGAATAGTGTGTTTTGCCAATGTTGTGGTGTTTATATTTCAAATATTTTTGTAATTATGACTGTGTTGTTTCTCTCTGGTTGTGATCTTTTTAGAGGTTTCTCCTATGTATGTTTTATCACAATCTATACAATTTATTTTATAAATAACATTTAGTTTTTTATTAGGTACAATGCGATCTTTAATGTTTGATCAATTTACTTTATTATGGTTGTAGAGTCATAATTTTATCTTTGGTAAATCATACTCATCCAAAGGGATAACTAAGGATTTTTTACTCGCTCTAAAAAAGGGCCACCAATCGGGTTTGAACTCGCGACCTTGGGCATAACAAGGATGATATTTGTTTATAACAGTTTAGTTGTTTTCCTCAACAAGTGCTCTCTTAATTTCTTTGGATAGATTTAGCATTTATTTCATTTTTCTTTACTTAGACGATAGTTGACATAATGGTATCTAGAAAAAAAAATCCGATCTGTTAGCATTCAAGAGTAATCTTTCGTTATGAAAAATAATAGACCGGAAAAAATGCTTCAAGTAGTAATACCGATCATTCAATGCCAGATCGGGAAAAAGGAAAATTTTTATGCATCAATGGTCTTAAGTTCCGATTATGCCTCGAGTTTCCCGATCTTTCTAAAGCTGATATTTCATTTCCCTCTCGTAAACCAATTTTGCTCAATATCTTATTCCTTCTTTTTCCATGCGATATTGTCTCTTGTCGTTTAAAAATTCAGATTGTTTCGAATTTTTCCAATAGTGATTTTACATTTCAGTGATACTGAGAATTCTTTAAGAAACAAATTATTTGAAATATTAAAAATATTAGATATCCTAAATTATTTTTATTAATTTTATTGAATTTCCTTTACTATATTCAGCTTCCGTCTTTTTTTTTTTTTTTAAATCCTTAACTATAGTCTTCTTATGGAATAGTTCCTCTATTTTCCGAAATTATTTAAGGATTACACCGTTACATATTTTCGTGTCAATTCAGTCAGAGATTTTATGAACTGAGTTAGACCACACTCCAAAATAATCACTTAGCAAAGGTTTGAGCAACCTGTCTTGAATGTTGTATTACTCCAACCGTATTCACTGGACCCCACACCATCCTATTACCATTTATTCCTGTGTCCATCCAAAACTCCCTCAACAGGAAATCGTACGCTGATGAAAACATCTCGATAACTTTTTTATTCTAAAATCCATACTTTTTACAACAGCAGAATAATGAAGTTTTAAGAAAGATGATAAAAGTCATAATTAAAAACAAGGAGTGCATTATTGACCACAATTTATTCCTTGTATAAAGTACCCATTTTATTGCCGCTGGGTGTGCCCTAGGAGGGTCTCCATACCCCAGGATCGCTCACGGCTGAAATAGCAGAATATATAATTCTACCTTAGTCAGGGTTCGAACCTATTTCCATTTTTCGCTGAGATGGTCCAGGTCTGAGAAGCTTAGGTAAGAACAGGGCGAATTAAGGTTTTATAAATGACCAGTTTGGTACCCCTAATAATTGATCTGCTGCGGAGAGTGTTCAGCAAGGCGTAATGTGCCCTGTTAGCCGCTACCAGTCTTTTCCTTACCTCAGCAGAGACATCGTTAACTGGTGCCACTAAGGATCCCAAATACGCGAATTCTTTGACCCTTTGGAATGTGTAAGTTCCTACAATCAGTGCCTCCTCTCCACCAGCCCCTGTTTACATTTATTTGGTCTTCTCCTCGTTTATGGCCAAGCCCATAGCTGAAGCAGCATGATTTTTTCAAATGCGTCTACCAACGCCGGTCTGGTCCTGCCCACGATATCCAGATCGTCAGCATATGCCAATATTTGTACACTCCGGGTGAAGATCGTGTGACTTGTCTGGATTCCAGACTCCCGTACATTATCCAGTGCAAGATTGAAGAGCAAACAAGCCGGCATATCCCCTTGTCTTAATCCTTTATTTGAAGGAAATGGATCTGAGCAGTCAGACTGGACCCTTACCTGGCATTTCACATCTTTCATTGTCAACATCACGAGACGTATTAGTTTCCTTGGAATGTCCATTTCTCTCAACGCCTCATACAGCTTAGGTCGTTTGATGCTGTCATACGCACTTTTAAAGTCGACAAACAGATGGTGCGTAGGGATTTTATATTCATGCCCACGTTCAAAAATGATTTTCAGGGTAAAGATTGCGGATAGTGGCATACTAACAGAAATTCATCACAGAATTATCTACACACACAAAAAAAAAACTGCATTTTCGGATATCCGTAGTATTTCAGGAGCTAATTTCTCAAAACCAGATGGTGCAACTCTACATAACGCTGTTAAGGCCGGTGTGCACCTATGCCTCCAAATGCTGAACAATATCTAGTTCACCTTCTTGTCCTAAGGTTCGAGAGGAGAACATTGAGAAGAATGTATGGTCCAATTTGCACTTTTGGAATCTGAGTGATAAGGAGCTCAGACATCGTTATCGATGGTTATAAAAGAAGGCGGGCTTCGGTAGGCAGGTCAAATATGGAGAATGGCCAAGGTTCAAATTGTTAGGATGAACTTAAATGAAAAGATTTATGGGACCGGACAGTTCCGATGAACCAATGGATTCACAGCGGATGCCAGGTTCATCAAGAGAATCCGCATTGGAAAAGACTGGCGGCCTTGGCTCTACTGGAGTTATAGCGCCATGGATGGTGATGAGTTGAGATATAAATTTATTATTTTATTATCCAGTTTAAAAATTTTAAATTTATTCCAATTAGGGGGTAAGTAAAAGTTTTAAGGCGTGGGAACCAGTTTTTTTTTTTTGTTTTTTTTTAAATCAATCTATAATAGATATCATGATTAGACCTCTTTCTCAATTGACTGAAGGTTTGTATTGTTTACGGATACGTTTCAACTCAAAAAATAATTCACCCTATTGAGTTTTGTGATTGTTTCAGAACTGAAGAAATTATTTTATTAAGTTTTATCCTCTAAACGAAAATCTAACGACCAATTTCATAATAGATTTGGCTGCTAGTGTCTGCATACTTTCATTGCTTTAATCTCCATGACATAAAAATGATGATAATTCTCAGAAAGAATGCGGATATTGTTATCATACAGGTGCTTTGATTAAATTATCACTTTCTTCTTATCTGGTTCTCTGAATGTCTAGTCTATATCAGTATGACTAAACCATTGCGATTTCTTGTCATATGCCTATTTTAGTAAAGCTAACAAGGAAATTAATGCAAATCAAACTGATCAATGCATACCGAACATACACCAACCAGAGATAAACTCAAACTAATAAAACGCTATATAAATTTACATAAAGAACCTTTAGGCTCCAAAGAGATCTTAGAATTCCTTTTCGAATTGTTTTCTGAGTGAGACATGGCTTTTGGGTTGACGAGGAAACATTATAAAGAATGAAATATCTCCTATTATCGACATTCCACCAAAGTATGCTTACTATACCTTAACAAGTGTCTAATATAGAATCCTGACAACAAGAAACAGGGATACAAGAGTGAAACTACTACATGAAACTCGCTCGTACGCTTGTAGAAAGTCGTTAAATTTCTAACTTAATGCAAAACCTTCATGTGAAATAATTACTATTATCAGGCCTATTCGGAGTGGAGCTTTGGGACTTCACAAAACCATTAGTTCCTCCCAAATCTAATCCTTTCGACCCAATACTATACAATCCATACCCAATACAATCCATCGTTCGGGCAATACTCTCTACTATGTTACAAGTAAAATTATCACATAGATCTTAACACTACCATAGTTGCAGATCAGTTCCAAAATAGATATAGGTCCTTAAATTACAAATCAATACCCATCTCTACCAACTATGGCATTTTAACGTTTGAGGCCAGAGGAGGAAATAGCTGGTTTTGATTTAAACCACAACTCAATAGAGAATGTTAGAATAGGCTTGATTAAATATGTATGAGTACGCTTTGTTTGCTTTGAGTTGTTGTTAATTGGAAGCATAGAATGTTTTATTTCCTCTACCATGCTATATAAAATACAGGACGTAATTAAACTCCCACGTAAACACATTTTCGACTTATTACCTCATCACAACGTTTTGACGACAAAATTTAGCACGTTTTCGACAAAAAAAATAATATAGTTATTCTTAAATCTTCTTTTAGATGTTAATAGATATCCGTTTTCTCACATTAACCTTCTTCAATGTTTTGCGAAAGCACAGCCATCTTCAGAAACTTTTCTCCATGATTTAATATCTAATATTATTCTTATATTGTATTGATCTTTTTTATTAATACAATTGTAAATTTAAATAAATATACTAAACACACACATTTAAAAAATCTGGTGCGGGCAACGTTAATGTAAGTAATATTGAATAATGTTGAGTTGAAAACATTTTGAAAAATCATATCAGTTTCGTTGGAAACATATGTTTCTGATTAAATATAACAATATAAAATTTTTATAAACAATAATCAAATAATTGTATGCCCTATGTGTCACTTTACATTACATTCCACAACTTTGTTAGTGAAATAACATTTATTCTATAATATGTAACTTTCAAATGCTCTATTATACATCTAAATTACTATTCTTGTGTTCCGAAAAAAAAATCATTAAAATAATATTTTTCCTCATTCCTCCTTTAGTTGGTTGTTAGATTCGTTCAATATTTATAATAACATTTAAAGGTTCTTCAGAGGAAGTTCGGCATTTAAGCACTGTCAGACTATTTTAAACCTACATAAAATTAAAGCCTCTGCAACACCCACCCTACTCTCCGCACCTCTCATGAACTGACTATAATTTTTCAGGAACATAAGCCACTATTTTCAATGTAAAAAAAAAATATTGACTATTGAGCTTTAGAAAATAGGTTTTCTAAATTCATAAATTTTAAGGATTCCAAATATTATTGATAGGAGAGAAAAAAACAAAACAAACAACTTGGCAAGAATACATTGGAAGTAATGGAGATTATATTAAATAATATAGATAGTTATATTTTTTTTCCTGCATTATTTTTCAGACAAACCTATAAAATAGTCCCTAAAATTATTTTTGTTGTGTACAGAGTACAGCTCTTGTATGTTTGATTGATTAATTAATTATTCTGATTTGAATTTAGCTACCCCTGTTTCTCTCGCATTATGATTATCTTTACATTTAACATTACATCTGTTAGATTAGGATCATGTACCAGCGGTTTAAAATTTCGCTGATATTATTTATTCCTTATAACGTCTGTTTCTTGTAATCCTTTAACTAAAACATTTCCGAAATATGGAAAGCCCTAAAAGGCAGAAGAGGAATTCGCCGGCGGCCAGCATAGGGGCTGATTGATACCCAGGGCAGTAATGGCTATGGAAATGGGAATCGTGGGCAGGCTATGCAATGTCTGCCATTTCAGTAAATAATAGCAGATCTATTGCTCCATCCAGGGATCGCAAAGATAATGAGTCAATGCAAAATCTATTCCATCTGATTCTTTCTCGTGCACATCATCGCGTTATCTTTTCGTTCTTACATAAAAATCCAACAACTTATTTTCGTAATAGTGTGAGATGCTCTGTACACATTGAACATTGTATCTGAATTTCCTGTTTATCTGTAATTATTTTGAAAACATTAAACCTTAAAGCAGCTCTTCAAAACTTCAAGCTCTTCAAAAATGGGCCAACCATAGACACTGTAATTTAAAGATTTTTTTAATATCTATTTATTTATTCAACTAAATAGCATAAATAATATGGCAAACTAAATATTATATATGAATAAAACTAAATACTATACAACTAAATACCAGTGCGTTAATAAAAACCGGTAAAGAAATAGAACTCGAATTAAATACCGATAAGACGAAATATATGATTACTATCAGAAACAGTGGCGATCGGTGATATTGATATATTAGGGCATACTTTTGAACACGTTGAGGAATTCAAGTATTTAGGCACAATGATAACTAGAAAAAATTAAATCCAGGAAGAAATATAGTCCCGGTTAAAGGCGGGAAATGCGTGTTATTAGTCAGTTGCTAAATTAATTAGTTCGCGGCTGTTGTCTAAAAACTTAAAGGTTAAAATTTATAAAACTATTATTCTTCCGAAAGGTTGGCCGAAGCGTCGATTGGAGGATTGCGTTAAGACTGATCTCGGGGGCTTGGGCTTGAACAGTGAACATTGGACTAGTCTGTGTAGACGGAATTGGGTGGTATCGACATCGAACCTATGCGTTCGCTAAGCCAATTATTAGTATTATTATTTATTTATTAATATTACATCTGCCCAATCAGGGACAATAGCAATGTCTGTAGTTCATCCCTGTAAGTATTCATTAGTGCGTATGAAGGTACAACAGTTTATGCGATATCATCCTCCAAACGCCATATTGAGACTACATGCATCCCCAAAGATCCTTGTCTTTAAGAGTCAAGTGCTCCGGTTTCCTTTGCCTAGGTAAAGGATCTTGGATTGATTGATAATTGAAACCCATCCATCAATTTCGCTTTCACCAGATTTATGATTTTATTTGGTATGGCAAAATTTTGAGAAGCTTTGAGAATAAAGAGAATTTTAAATGTTATCAAACGCCTGTTCAAAAAAATCTGCTGCGCGCAATACACGACTTTCACTTACCTCTGTTGTTATAATCAATTTTAAAAAAAATTAAATACATTTACAGATAAAATAAGTTAAAAGAATTAATTAATTTGATTTTCGATAGAAACATTATTATTATTATTTTATTAAGTAATCTATTATATTATTATCTAAAACAATCAGTTAATTTTATCTGCTTTCCATCACATTATACAACTTTGTGTACTAGATAATATTTTTTTTCTAAAATTCTTAGCTTTCCAACGGTATATTATACATACATATTATGTTTCTTATCTTAAAAAAAGTACATTAAAAAATACTTTTGCACTTTTCTCTTACATTTGATCATCAAATTCGTTCAACTAGTGTGTTTAGCCAGCCGTTGTTTGATCATGAAATGGTTAATTTTTTCGAATCTACAAAATCGAAGATGCTTTAGAGGAAGAAAATTTAAATCATTGGCATTTAGAACCTTTTTGACTATTTGAATCAAAATGAAACCTACATCATATTAAAACTCTTTAAATTAAAGATAGTGAGTTTAATCAAAATTGTTGGAGCCGTTTAAAAAAAAAAAAATCTTAAAAACGTGCAAAATGCATGGTATTAAGTGGCTCTTCTGGTTAACAGGCTCTTCTTAAGATTTGAGGAAAAAGTTGCTATAACATCTCAGGCATAGACGCTCTCAAAATCTGAAATTTAAGTTCTGTACAACTTATCGTTTTCTTACAAGACTTGCCACTTGCCAGACCTTTTTGTGGGACTTATTATTAGGTTACTTCGACTCAGGGGACCCTAAAACGTGTATTTCCGCTGAAAACTGGAATTCGAAACTTTTCATGATCGCAATACTTACCCTTACTATGTATTTTATATATAGGTAAGAGAAAGGAAAAATTAATGTAATATGCAGATCCAAATCATTAAGTGGAATTGGTCTAAAGCTTGTCTCAAAACTATGTGAAAATCCTGTTTGTGAGGATTTTACAAAATATTATGCACACAACATTCGGAAAGGTTACACCTCGATAATTCTTGCAAAATGGTGTGTATTTTTCTGATATATTGTACGATATGATTTAAAAAAATAATATAACTATCAAGTAAATTATAAAATAGGAATATGTAATAGAATAGTTTTTTTTTTTTTTTGTTTATCAATAATATATACCCACTTATTCATTTATACACCTTTTTCTTTCGTTGTAACTTTTATTTTATTTATAGTATCTTGTGCTACATCACAGCACTTTTATTAACCGTTCTATAATATTTTGTTCTATAATTTACATTAGCACTAGCTACAATATTTTTGAAAATACATCTTCCTCTTACAAAAGTAAATAAAAACATTTTTTTTTTTTTTATTGCGGCATTACTAATATGTGTCCTATATGGTTAATTTCTTTTTACAGTTGTTGAGCACAAGATGAATTTTCAAAAGTTTCAATTTCATATCTAAAATTTGTTTCTTTTCCGTTAAATAATATAAACTAATAATTACTTATTACAGCAATCGCCGACGTTTTCGTCGATTTTTTTGGGGGGGATGTGAATTACTTGAACTTTTAAAATGTATTTATTTTGATTCGAATAAAGAAGTTAAAAATAAAAAATGGAATATTGATTGTTGGGTGATAATTTAATTAATTAGTTTTAGCTGCAAAGTTGGGAAAAGAATGCCTAATTTTTAATAAGCTTTAAGTTGAGAGAACCAAGGCCTGTAAAAAGAAAATACTGTACTAATTTAATTTAGAGTCTTAATTCTTTTGTATTTTTTTAAATTATGCCTAATTAAGTAATTTATCTTTAATCCTTTTAGTGTAGTGGAAATCATTAAAAACGTTGCTAAACGATCACTACTTTTTTAACAATTTTTTAAAGGAATTTAGTCTATAATTAGTATCAAGGGCATTTAATAACTAAAGGAGTTTAATGGTTAATCATAACATAGAAATATCATTAATAACTCAAATAAATTTACAAATAATAATTTTATTTTTTTGAATTCAAAGATCGTAGGAATTTCACCTTCTATTCTTGAATTCTTAAAACAACTTTTAAACGTTAATTAAGCGTGAAGTGTGAATTGAAGGAGGCCAAAGACTTCTCTTTAATGTTAAATTCTCTTCTCTGTTTGAGAATGTAAATGGGGGAGTCGTTAGGGAAAACACATTTTATTTCATATTGCTCCGGTATTTTTTTTCAGTTCTGCCTTTTGAGAAAATTATTAAATATTCTTCAGTTCAGTTGGTACACAATGACCCTGACCCATTACAAAACCTTTTGTTGAAATTATAATTTTTTTTTCAAAATTTGTTCGCCAAATGAGCTGATAAATAAAAGATAAGTAAAACTTATATTACAGTACAATAATGGTGATGTATGAATACCTTAAAGCATGAAATTAGGATTGGGAAAACTTGTATATGGATTAAATAAAACTAAAATCATAAATAGACAAACAAATAATAAAGTTCACATTTTTGCGAAACGGCATTTTAATGTAAATAAGGTCTGATTAGATTTCATGAAACTGAATGACGGAATTTGAAATCACAGTCTGTTATTTTTCTGTAAACTAAGCCTGAGATTATTTGTTGTTTTCTAACAGCATAAAATAAATACAGTAAGATAAACATTAAATGTAACTAAACTTAGTATAAATAATAAATAATATAAAAATAATTCACACTCAAACATGCACAACTTAACTTCCTTTTATTATATATTTATTTTCTTTTACAAATTGTTACACCTTTTTTCAACGTTTCGGGGTTCTTTCCCCATTATCAAGACTGAAACTTTTTTTTTTTAAGTTTAATTAGTGAAAATACGTTATTTAAATCTTTGTCTTTGAAATTATCTTCATTAATTTGTCATTATTAATTTAAAACTTATTAATATTATTTACCTTTTTTTAAAAAACACTTTTAAATATATCACTCATTATTTCACGTTTATAGCTTACTGCTATTCTTCTACATCGAAGTTTATTGGCTGACTGTGTTTTTAAAAAAGGTAAATAATATTAATAAGTTTTAAATTAATAATGAAAAAATAATTAAGATAATTTTCAAAGACAAAGATTTAAATAATGTATTTTCACTAATTAAACTTTTTTTTAAATTGTTTCAGTCTTGATAATGGGGAAAGAACTCTGAAACGTTGAAAAACGATGTAACAAATTGTAAAAGAAAATAAATATACAATAGAAGGAAGTTAAGGTAGGGCATATTTGGTCGTGAAATATTAAATAAAACTTCCTGAAAAATTAAGAAAAGAATATAAAAATAATATTAAAGTTATGAAAGCCTTCGTTCATATTCTAAATAAATATTTAAGAAAATCATTTTAAAGAGGTAACTCCGTAAGGCGCATGATACCTACTATCCCGCATCACAAACTACCCCAATCCATTGACTAGCAGTAGTAAGTATATATTATGTTGCTTAATTCGTCAATACCGGTAAGTTATAAAAGGGGTTGGGTGACTCATAGTACGCTATTGGACTACTGATCTCCACATTTCTGGTTCGAACCCGGTTGTAGCAGGACAATTATACATTCTTCTCTCAGCTCTGAGGCCTTACTATTCTGCGAAAGGTACTTTCAAAGGTACAGCCAGCCCCTAAAAGTAGGTACCTAAAAAATCAGGGAGAATAAAACTGGCGAATAAAGATGGTTACAACCAAATCACTTCCTTTGACAGCCACTGGTCTTGACTCAGTCCTAAGCACATACCTTACTATCTATTGTGTATATATATATATATATAATATATATATATAATGGCAGATCATTATTATTTTTTGTTATGATTTAAATGTTTTATCAAATTAATAGATTTAAAAAAATAAACAACAACAGATTACCAATATAATAAAATTATAAACAAATTTAGTAAAAATTATGGTATTATAAAATAATAAATATCCCAGGTTTAACAGAAAATATTAAAAGTACTTTGAAAAAAATATGATCATTACAACATTTTTTTTGGTTATATAACTATAAATTAAAAATCACATCAGTAAAATGAAGGAATAAGCCCTTCATGTTAAATAGAAAAACAAAATTACACAA
This sequence comes from Piezodorus guildinii, assembly GCA_023052935.1. Lineage (NCBI taxonomy): Eukaryota > Metazoa > Arthropoda > Insecta > Hemiptera > Pentatomidae > Piezodorus > Piezodorus guildinii. Next base: position 130,237,136 of record CM041295.1, on the reverse strand, counting down.
TAATATATAAAAAATGTATATTCCTATATACAAATTCAAAACTAGATAGTTACAAAAAAACAGAAATAGAAAAGTACAGGGACACATATAAACAACCAAAATCTATAACAAAACTATAAATTATAAAACTGGTCAGCAAATCTTAAACACCCTACACTAACATTATGATAGGAAATACAAAAAATGTCATTACGTATTTTTTTTTTTTTTTTTTTTTTTGAAGGAATAATGGTAAAATTAATAACAGGGAACCAAACAATTAATAAAGGGTTTGAAATAAAATATTAATCAGGCATAGGTATGTACTTCCCTAAAAACGTTCTCATATAATGTGATTCATTTTGAATTAATTTATTTAGTCATGATAATTTCGCAAAGACCCCGAGCCGTAGATTAAATATATAAAAATTTGTTTTAACCAAATATTGAAATATGTGCTTATTCACACTACACAGACATTATAATAGAAAATGCAAAGTGAAGATATAATAGAGCATACAAATTTCATCCTTCCTTTTTTTTTTTCTTTTTTTTTTTTTAATAAAGGAATAGTAGTAAAATTAATAACAGGGAACCAGCCAATAATAAAGGGTTTGAAATAGAATATTAATTAGATAGTTTAAGTTACAAAGTCCAAAAAAAAATAGTTTAAATTAGGTTATAATAAACTATTAAATCGAAAAAAGTCATTTTCTAATTAACATTAAAGAATTAATTTATTGAGGAATAGGTATGTACTTCCTATTTATTTTTAAATTTAATTAATTTAGTCTTATTAATACCGTATAGACCCCGAGCCGTAGATTAAATATAAAAAAATAGTTTTAATCAAATATAGAAATATGTACTGATTCACACTACACATACAATATAATAAGCAAATGTTGTTTTTTTTTTTTTTTTTTTTTTTTAGGTAAGGAATAGTAGTAAAATTAATAACAGGGTACCAACCAATAATAAAGGGTTTGAAATAGAATATTAATTAGATAGTTTAAGTTACAAAGTCCAATGCAAATCTTACATCCGATTAAGGGAACATGAGCCAATAGGAATGTTATAAAATTTCAATAATTTAAGTTGGGTAAAAAAAAATAGTTTAAATTCGTTTATAAAGACTATTAAATCGAAAAATGTCATTGTTTTATTTAAGATTAAAGATAAATTTATTAAGGAATAGGTATGTACTTCTCAAAAAACGATGTATCATGTGATTTATTTTTAATTAATTAATTTAGTCTTAGTAATGCCATAAAGAGCCCGAACTGTAGATTTAATATATAAAAATTTGTTTTAACCACATATAGAAATATGTGCTCGCTCTCATTGTTTATTTTAATAATCACTACACGCCATTGACTTATTTCGGGGTTTGGGCTTTAAAATTATTAATATCGAGCCCTCTTTTTTTTTTTTTTCATATTAATTTTCTATAAATCCAATATGGGAAAAGGCTTTATAAAAACTAAAAGCATTGAAAGGCTTAAAAGATTTTTACTTTATTTAACGCTGCATGAAGCTTATTCAATCGGCAAAAAAAATAATTGCTAAGCGATGGCTCCACGGTGAATATGTATTTAAGCTTTAAGCACATAAAATGTGTTTGTTCACTCATTACCCTGAAGCGACATTAAGTTTGAAACATTTTGTATTTCTTTTTGTTTTATCTGTTTTTTAATAAAAAATTCTTCATTTAAGCGTGCTATATCCAAAAATATTATTTTATTTTATTTTACAAAATAGACGGATATGAATATCCATTTATAAAATATTCAATCAGGTGAGCATACAAAATAAAATATAATAACATGTTTTCATAACAAAACAAAAAAAAAAAAAATATATAAAAAAATAAAATTATACTAATATATATACTAATATTAATATATTTATATATAATTATTATATATAATTATTATAATATTATTATATACTTATGTATATACTAATAATATAATATAATACTAATATTATAAAAATTATACTAAAAATAAAATTATATAAAATTAACAAATACATAAAATATAAATAATAATTATATACATAATTTTTTAGAATTAATATATGGGGGAAAAAAACTTATATAAATATAAATAAATAGTTACCAAAATTTACAATAATACAAGTGGTATCTTATATTAGATTAGGCAACAATTATCCAGAAAATAATTTCTTTACATCACTTTTCTTACAAGCAAAAATATCAATTTTATCACAGTAATTATTACATATAAGAAGCAGCTCAGACAATCCCTGATGCAATAAATAATTTCTAGACTGGTATTGCACTCTAAAAGCAAGAGGTGACCTAATATTGTGATGAGGAACGCTGATAGGTATCATTCCAAGTAATTCCGAACAATTTGTGCTACTGTTTAGAAGTTTGACAATGAACATAATATTTAATTGCATTCTTCTCAATTCTAATGATGGTAATCTTACATTGTTTCTAATACCACAGTAATCAATTGCTTCCAAGCTGAAACCCATTTTATATGCTATCAGTCTTAAAAATTTATTTTGTACACTTTCAATTCTCTTATTGTAAACATCATAGTAGGGCAACCATACAATACTGCAGTACTCCATAATAGGTCTAACTGTGGTTACATATAGGATTTTCAAACTATGAATGTTTTTAAATTTTTTGGTTGTTCTGTATATAAAGCCAAGTAATTTATAAGATTTGCTACAAATATTTTCTATGTGCAATTTGAAAGAGACGTTATGTGAAAAAGTAACACCCTTAAGATTATTATTGTAATGTTAAACCCATTAGTTTGTAAAAAATCTGGTGCACTCAACACAGGACTTTGACTTATCGTCTTTGTTAATAACAATAAAAAATGTCATTTATATAACCATTATTAGACCTATTTGGACCTATGGCATTGAGCTATAAGGATCTAGAACATCATAAAATTCGTCCCATACACTATCATAGCAATCCAACATCCTACGAAAAATCCTCAATACTCCTTACTGGGTTACTAATAAAATCATCCATAGAGACCTCAATATCTCACGAGTTGCAGACTGAGCCTGAAATAGATACACCTCCTTTAATTCCCAACTACAACCTCACACTACCCTGCATGTCCGTAACCTCTCGTCCTATTATCATCCGAGGGACCTGAAAAGACGATGACCTCGAGTTCTACCAATAATGAATAAATGAAAATAAATTTTATTCAGGGACAAGTAGTCCCCAAAGGATAACAAAAAAGTACATTACAATTATCATTTGTCTGGTCTTTTAAGACTTAAGTATAATTATACAACAGACGGATTTAGAAACAGTGCATAGCTATTATTTATAGCTTAAGATATTTCATATGTTGAGAAGATTGAGAGTTGAGGAGATGGATAAATAACTTAGGTTTAAAAGTGGTTAAGGGTAAGGCTTAACGAATTGATATAGGCAAGGGATTCCAAAATAGGGTAGCACGAATGACAAAGGAGTTTTTGGTATATACAAGTTTATCGATTGGGATTTCGTGTTTACTGAATGGAAAGAGAAACAAGAGGTAAGCATATCAAGAATATATGGAAGTTTTTTGTTTTGTTTTTTTGAAAAATCGGAAGACAGACACCAAGGAAGTATTACGGAAAGAGGGATAAAGCCACTTGGGTAATCCTACATGAGAGAGTATGGGAATTCCACTTGTAAATGTAATAAAACTTATGCTTCAAATTACTCTACCATCGTGATCTCCAAATGGTCAAATCAAATAAATAATAATAAAAAAGAAAAGAAAATAACAAAATCAAATAAGTAACGCTTTGGCCACAAAGACTCCTTAAATACTGCCCAGAGAAGAAGCAAAGATGAGTCTTCCCTGCAAAATGTGAATAGAGGATGTGAGGTAGGGCAAGGTAGATTTAGGTTTGACGGAGGAGGACTGCAGGGATAGGTAACACTAGCGTTGAGAACAACTATATTTCATTATCTGACGTAAGTTGCAGAACCTGAAATAAATAAATACAAAATAATAACAAAGTTAAATATAGTTTAGGAAAGAAGATTTGGTATTGAGAAACTCTGAAAAACTTAGAATAAAAAAAAAAATAAAAAATAAAATAAAAAAAAACTGTACCTCAACAACCCATAAAGGGTTTTGGGCTCAGTGCTAGATCCATCGTAGAGATTCGTAATTTTTTTAGGCCAACGGCCGTGCAATGAGGTTATTAGGCTTTGATCCCGCTCAGCCACCAGTTTTTTTTCCCCTAATTTAGGTACCCGCTTTAAAGAGGTGGGTCTGCCCCAGGAAGGTCTCCGGAGCCGGCCCTGTAGGACCCCGAGAACAGATAGACTCTAGCGCTCTATCCACTGCACCATGCCGCTCCTCTGATCAAAATAAAACCTTCATGAAATTAAAGGTCTTTCAATCTTACATCAATTCTACGTGTTTAATGGAAATCGTAAGAGCTGTTTTTGAGAGGGCTGAATAATGCGTGGTATCAAGTGAAACTACTGGTTAAGTTTGGTGAAAATGTTGCTTTAATATTCCAGGTATAAACTTCCGATATTTCATTTTCCAACAATTTTTCGTTTTTGAATTAGACTTATTTCATGTGAAAGTAACAAAGTAATTTTTATTTGGGTCAGTATTGGATCGAAATAATCAATTCCTCTTTCCTAGCGACACATTCAGTATGTCAGTGTTAACTAAAATCTCTATAAATCGTGGGATTGTTATGACAAAACGCTTTCCCCTCCCTCGCATGCAAGTAACGTGTTATATTTATAGATTGATTACACGTCGCGTGCGACCTTTGCGTTTTAGCGGTATTTCTTGATCTAACTGATTGACGTTCTCTTTAGTGCAATCCTGCCTGAATGGAGTATACTTCGTCAAGTTCACTAAAATATTGTCACTTACTTCGTCCTTCGTATGATACATTCTTTTATTTCATGTTTGTATCGTAAACTAAAAATCTATTGAACTCGAACGCAAGAAGAAAAGTAGATTAAATCAATATGTTGCTGATGTGGCCAGTAGGCAGGTATCATTCCTTCCATGAGAAACTCCATTTCCACTCTAATCCACTAGTTTCAATCCTTGCTTTCTCTTCAATTCTTGATAATCCACCGAGGCGTCTGAAGAGAAGATGGCCTCGAGACCTTCTTGTTTAAATTGACTACTAGAGTGCTGCCAGTGGGCAGTTTCTCTTCATGTTTTTCATGTGCACTATCATTAAGTAGCATATTTACTTGTTGTATTATAATATACAGTAGTAAATATCAATAAAAATGTATTTAAAAAAATATTAAATGACGAATAATTGCAAAAAAAACGTTGTACTTTAACATAGAGGAGTCCTGAGTCCCTCGATTTTGGCATTTTCCTCTATAGGGGACGCTCTGGTCTGGGCTTGTAAACACAGTACATATGTATGAACTTAATTTATGGTTAACCATTAACTCCAACCATCCTTCCTACATACATAGTCTCCTGTGATTTAAATCCTCAGTTAACTTACTTGGAACAAGATCGCGCCTACCCACGTAACTAAAACTTATGATCTTCCCTTCTTTTGCTTTACCCTACCTACTTATATCCGCCATGCTGTATCTCTATCCTCATTCAAATCTCAACCATTCCAATACCTTCTGTCATCCCTAACAGACACTCGAAAATTGTGATATACTTCGCATTTAAACTTTTTTATCAATTTATTTATTTTTTCATAACATTAATGGTATTCAACACGATTATCTAATATATTTTTTTATTTATTTTTATTTTATTTTTTTTTTATTCACCCGCCTTTGTAAGTAATAATTAATTATGTTTATTTTGCCTGTAGACCAGATATTTTGTGAGTTTCAACTGTACATATATGTTAATCTTAAGAAGCTTAGTCCCACAAAAAAATTATTTTATATTTATATAACTGTATTTTATATCATTAGATTATTTTTATAATATCCTATTTGCATGATTATTTACTTTAAATATGTATCTCTGTAAATATGGTATGCATATAATATTATTTAATGAACATAAGTGTTTTTTTCGGAAACAAAGAATATTAAAAGTCTAAAATTTTAAAATTTTGTATTAAAGTACAATTGAAGAATTAGCAAATTGGCTGATTTTTTTAAATTATTTAAGCATCATGTGATAAAAACCTACTCATTCATAGCTGTCGAAGGTTATAAAAATTAAGTGTTCAATAAAGCGATTAACAATAATAAAGTTTGTAATCTTTATTTGGTCTATATAAGCAAAGTTTTTATATTTTGTTTTAATTTACTTAATTTAATTTGTTTGCCTGAACACAATATTTCATTTAATGACTGAACTTCGAGACCTGTAGAAAACGTAATTATCAACAATCGAGAACTAACAACAATATATATATATTATATATATATATATATATAATATATATATATAATATATATATATATATATTATATAAACAAAAACTTCATCCCAATGGTTTGTGAAATTGGAGATCACCCCGCTTCTCCTTGCTTTTAATATGAAATATTTTTCTGCTAGAATATATAAAACCGTGTTTATCAAAGTTGGTTTTCGGCCTTGGTTGTTTACATCTGTAGCTAGAATCAATATAGAGATTATAATTTATGTTTCGATACGAAGGAAGGAAAAACAAAAAAGAGCAGGACATAGCGAACAACAAGCTAGGACTAAACTGATCTTGTTTTTATAGTAATTTATGCTATCACTTTTCATGAAATAAAGTTCTGAATTATCTGTTATTAAACTGTTTAGCAAATAGATTAAAAGGTATAGGATTCAGTGCTTCGTACCTGCATAGTAGTATTTTTATAATTTATAAATTACTATTTCGAAGGATACGCCCGATTTTCATATTTTCAGGGTTGTTTTAATTATTCTTTTTATTTTAAGTTAAAGTCGCCATTTTTGTTTAAAGGGTTTTTAACAATTGACTTATATTGTAACTAGGAAACGATTCAAAATGGGAGAGAACCAACATTTTTAACTCGATTCTCTATTTAAAAGGAAAAAAAATCGAAATATTTTTGTGCTAACTAGGATTACTACACTAAAAAGGGCACTTTTCAATATAGAAACTCTCTTCCCGACGCAAAAATCGGTCCAAGTATTATAAGTCTAACTGTCTATATGAGGGAGGGAGAGTGTTTTACGCATGCTAAGGACTAATTTTATTATTTCGAAGTCTAATCCCCATTCTTATATTTTAAGAACTGGTGTTTTTTTTTTCTAAGTAAAATTCGCCATTCTCTTTAAAAATATTCTTGAAAATTGACAAATGTTGCAACTAGGATACGATCTAAAACGGAAGAGAACTATTCGATATGTTACTGCACTCATTTTTTTTTGGTTTCGTGAATAAATTCAATAATACATATTAACCTCAATAAGCCATAAACCCATTCAAACATATTTAAACCATTGACAAAAGAATAAAAAATAATTTGACTTTAATAACAAAACCACTAACGGAACTTAAAGTTTATGTTTAGTCAGTAACTTACTAAGTTAAAAAATATATTCTTCTCGTCGTAAAACCTTTAGTACCTTGTTATAATGTTATGCTTAACATTATCGGATAGAGTGGATCTAACCTAGATACGAGCGTAAACATGTTTCATATCAAGTTTGTAGGGTATTTAATGGAATCAGATATGTATAACGATAAACAAATTTTTTTTTTTTTTTTTTTGTGCTTTTAAATATAGGGGACTGGGATCACTTGTAGCTGGGTGTCTAGCATAACAGTCTCCTATGCCAAAGGTCACGGGTTCAAACCCGCAGATGATCCTAGGATTTTTTAATGGGAGTAAAAAATCCTTAGTTATGCCGTCCTTCGGAGGAGACGTTACAAGGTGGTCCCGAGCTTGTGCGATGTCAGGTACTCGTTAAAGATCCATATCCTAATAAAACCTGGATAGGCAAAATGTAGGTCTCCCACTGTGTAGCATCGTCCAATTAGCCATAGCAGCATAAAGTGACGTTAAATAAATTTTAAAAAAATATATAGGGGAAACCGTACAAGTTAGGGGAAGGTCGAAAAAGTGGATTTTAGAAGGGATCCAATATATGTCATCATTCCTGGCTATCAAAATCAAATCCCCCGTAGTTAGTCAAAAAGCTATCTCTGCTGGGGTATATGAGTTAAACTTTATCTCTGCTACCTTCCAACCCTTACCATCATCAGTGAATGCAACGACAATTATCTTTTGATATCGGATTAAAAATCTGGTGCGCGCAACACACGACTTTCACTAACCTCCGTTATTTATATCAATTTATGAATTTTCAAACAAATTTAGAAACGAAAATAAATTGTTAAAGAATTATTTCATTGGATTTTTAATAGAAACATGTGTTTTATTAAATAATCTAAATTATTATCTACGACAATTAGTTAGTTTTTTCGGCTTTTCATCACTCTAAGTCAATTTTTACAACAGTATGTATAAGATAATATTTTTCTAAAATCTTTAGCATTCCAACGGTATATTATACTGATATATTGTTGTTCTTAAGTTCAAAAACAAAAAAAAATGCATTAAAAACATATTTTTATAGTTTTCTCCTTTAGTTGGAAAGCGAATTCGTTCAGCTTAAATATTTACCTGTTTTTAGCAATGCTAATCAAATTATATAGCCAATTTCATAAAATCTACAAATTAAAAATACTTCAGAGGTAGAAAATTTAAAAAATCTGCATTTAAGCCCTACCAGACTATTTCAATCAGAATAAAACCTACATGATATTAAAGCCCATTAAATTTTACATCGATATAGCGAGTTTAATCAAAATTAAAGTTTAAAAATTAAAATTAAAAATTATTTAAATAAGAAAAAGGGTGAACACAAAAGTGCCAAGAGTTGCTTGTCTCATAAACACATCAATTCGGCCTCTTCTTTAGCCTTCAATGGATTCCTCACACACCCTTACTTGACTGAGAATTAAAACTTTCAATCTACTGCAAAAAACTTCATTTATTTACCATCTTCAGGTCTATTTGGTCATGGGGCTCTACTAAACCATCTAATTCTTTTAAATGTTTAAATTTTATAAGGTATGGTTAAAATGGTAATAACCAGACCTAAATAAATAGTTATGGTTGAGACTGATGAGTGGATTTTAAGGTAGGGCATTCACTGGGGGTTCCGAAATGGCTGCCGTTAGAAGGGGGCACTTAATGTCCGAATGGTCCCTAATTTTAGGTCTTTGTACGCTTCCACCTCTCTTCACATCACTCTTCCTAATTTAACATATATTTTTTACGGTTATTACAATGCTAACATTTGCCTTTAATTAAAATATCCTTGAAAATAAAGGATTTTGTATTTTCTATCCTTCGGGGTCATTACAAAATAGAATAAATTTAGTTGTCTTTAGAGCATTCCCCGTACAAATAGAGCCTGACTTGGACATATACAACGCATTTAATAATTATGTACATCTATTAGAGATAACAATAAAATAAAAATAATTCTATAGTTGGCTGCTTGAATGGAAATTGTACAGTGCAGTGATTAAGTTCCGCCTGACTTATTACTTTTTATAAAAAAAAAATTTAATATTTTATTAAAGATAATACAATCTCACTTCTGGGGCAATGAGTTTTACAGCCAGAATAAATCATTCATCCCATATGTATTCATTCTTATTGTATTCATCAAGAATACAATCAATTAAACTTTTAAAAACTACATTTAAATTTACATTTTATATCCTAATCACAAATTGAAATTATATTTCTTTATATTTTATCATATACATTACATATTTAAAACATCAACATGCCAGAATTATGAAATATCATTTTTTTCTTTTGCTTTCAAGATGTTAAAAATGAAGGAGTTTGACTTCGGAACGTTAAAATGATAATAATGTATTATTGTGATTATAAATATAAGGGTTTTATAAGATAAATATTTTTATTTTATACATAAAAAAGTATCAACTATGTCATGAATGAAACGTATCTAATATAGTATTAATCATTAATTTTACGACATAGTTTAATAATAATAAATATAATTTACACATCAAGTGATATATATATATATCCATATTCTTCGTGTTATAATAATATTATATTAGTAATTATTGTTTTTAAATTAAAAAAGGCAATTAAATTAACTCATAATTTTTTTATTTCATGATTAAATCTCTTTTTTGGTTACAAAAACTTTAGAAAAGTTGAAGAGGGACTTGAATTAAAGAAAGGTTTTTTCGAAAACTGGAGCAGCGGACGCATCAATGTCATCTTTCTAAGGTATTAATCCTTCAATGAATTTTAAACAGTCGTTACTGGGAAGAGGCTAGTCAGTAGCTTCTTGTCCATCTGCCTAGTTCTCGTCTAGGATATTGTCTACTTCTTTATCTATTAAAACAGGCTGCTAATATTTCTGGCATGTTCAAAATAATGTTTCTTAAAATAGGGCTTTATATAATAATAAAAAATTACAAAAATATTTAAGTTTTATGACTGATAAAATATAAAATATGGAGAAACGAAATGTTATATATAAAATTAATTGTGGGAATTGTCAAGGCATTGCTTTGGCGAAACTTCCAAAAATTTAAAAACTGCAATATCTCAACATATCTCAAATTGTAAAAGTATAAAGAATATAAAGGCAACAGCGTTATCATCACACAGTATAAAAAAAGCACCATAAATTTAATTTTGGAATTGTAAAAATATTAGATACTTCTAAAAGCAATAGGAACAGAAAAATACTGGAAGCAATATATATAACTAAATATAACAATAAAGCAATTAATTATAAAACAGATACTAAAAATCTTGGTACACGTCACTCCGATATTATGAATAATATAATTTTATTTTTTAAATATAACAATATTTTTTTTTTTTTTTTTTTTAGTAAAAAATTTTATGAGAAAATTTACAATCTGTCCAATTTGGACATTAAGTATTGCTGAATGATATCAAATACTACATTATACAATATTTACACAAAATAAATTACAATAAAATATATACACAATAATGAACAATAATAATAACAATATAAAAGTGAAAAATTAAGTCAACAATAACATCAAAATAAATTAATATAGGCCAGAGGAATTAGATTAGAGTAACAATGGAATTGCTAGTACAAAGTATGTAATTAAAACAAGATGAGAACAGTGAGTCAATATCGACAATTAAAAAGGACATGTAGGAATAAGCTCCATCAAAATGTTTGATTGTAATCGTTTATTTTTATAAAATATGCTATCCGATTGTATCTAAAAAATACAAATCTCTTAAAAAATATTTGAAATTGATGTATCCTATTTTTCTAAATGATCTATGCACATTTAATGATTATAAATTTTCATAAGAATTGTGTTTTTTATACAGAAACAAAGATCTTTTTTGATTTTTTTTTTTTTTTTTACAAAAATATAAAATAATATGAAGGGAAACGCTGAAAAAATTAACTTTAATAAAGTAAATAATGATAATAATGATGTAAGAGGGATCTTAGGAAAGGGAAAAGTCTCCGTATTGAAATAATCCAAGGTATGCCATGCGAGTGTGTATATCAAGAATTTAAGTAGGTCTGCCGGTTCTGAGGACTTGTCTAAGAAATAAACCGGAGAAGTATTGTCGTAAAGTTGAATACAGCCAGGAAGTTGAACTCGGTACACCATCATAGCCTCTAAGGAACCCGAAGATGAATCTTTCGGAGCAGTTTGCAAGTCTCATCAATCTCAACTGTAGCCCAGCAGGTAGCCCACCAAACACGGAGGGGTCGCAGTCTGAGTGGAGGAAAACGAAAGGGGATACTGGGAACTGCTCTGCGTTTAAATTATTGGAATATACGAATCATTGTAGGCTAAGGACCTTGAGAAACATGATTATTTCTCGAGAATATTTGATCGAAAGGGTTTATTTTTCTCATCACTTTTTCATTTATTTTTAATTTTCTATCATGTTTGTATTTTTATACAACAAACGCACATTCTTGCTGTTATGTTCAAAATCTGTTTTTTGTTTTTGTTAAATAAATTTTCTATCCTATACCTAAAGTATGAATCATACAGCTATTGCATATATAATCATGTTTCACGTGGAGTATAAAGGGTAGAGAGAAAGGGGATACTGGGAATTGTTATGTGCTTAAATTATAGTAATATCAGAATCATAGAACGGCTAAGGACCTTGAGAAATATGATTATTCCTCGAGGATTTTTGATCGAAAGTGTTTATTTTTCTCATCACTTTTTCATTTCTTCTTAATTTTCGCAAAAATCTCACATTACTATATTATTTAATCAATTTATTTGATGCTTTTCACATCACAATATAGAATTATTTTTTTACTATATCAGTAACACTATTTAACAATAACAATGTTATGGAATGAAATGTTTTAGTATGATTTGGAACAACACTAAGTGTGTAATTATTAATTTTATAAAACAATTGCATTTCTAAAGGACTTCATTAGATAAAATCAAATAGAAGATTTAGATAAAACTAAATGATGAGAATACAAAATATCAATTTCGTAAAAAATGTCCCTTAGCACTTTTTGGAAATCAACGTCCCAGTCGGAGGTTAAGTTTTAGGTTTTCTCAAAATTTCAGCTATTTGCATTCCATCACTACTGCCAGCCTTGGTTACAGGGCTACAGTGGGTCGTGACTGCATATGCCGATATTGCAAGTGGCTGACGGACCTTACATACTCGGAGGAGTGGATGTAAGTGATCCCCCATTTAATTATATGCTTGAAAAAGTCCTCCTGGAACTGGGATTCACGAGCTTAGGCGAGTCAGACTAGCATGCAAGGATGGGCTCCCCAAATCAGTTAATACTTTTTTTTTTTTATTGTAGTTTTATTTTGTTGTGGTAAAAGAACATACTGATTTTCTCCGCAACCCGATCTTGATAATGGGGCATATAGTTGGCCGTGTGAAAAGCAGTCTTGACGTAAATCGATTCCTACGTGTTTAAATGTTTACCCTGTCATTTATTAATTGTTACGGCAAAAGATAACTTAACGGGGAATTGAATTCTTTTAAAATTAAAAGGTAAATCATTTGGAATCATTGGGATGCGAGGTTAATTTTCCCCGTTTTTTCCAATATCTTCCAGTGATTCTATTCTATTGGTCGCAGCGTGATATTATATAGCCTAAAGCCTTCTTCGATAAATGGACTATCTAAGAAAAAAATAATTTTTTAATTCGAACCTGTAGTTTCTGAGATTAGCTCGTTAAAGCAAACAAACTCACCAGCTTTATAATGTTAGTTTAGATTAATATCTATTTGGGATTTAATATCTAAATTATGATAAATCCAGGTTCAGAGATACAAAAAATTGATAAAATTATCGTTGAAAGTATGAACTTTGGAGCTGTTTGGTCGAGGGGATGGGAAAAGGACACTATTCTTTGATGATTGATCATTTCCTCCCCCCCCCCCCCCCCCAGCATTCGTAACTTGGAAAGATATTTAGGAGGCGACCATCCCCCCCCGGACAGTGACAAAGAGATTTTCAGATCACGTCTTACACCTTTCTTAAGGGTTTAGCCTCGGATCCTTCCAAGTCACGAAACGACCACAATCCCTGGTTACAGCCTAGCTAAGATCATGTCTCACGGGCGTTTTTATTTCCTTTCTGGTCGCCATTTCACATGAATATCACAAAAGTTCAGAATTGTTAAAAATCCTTTGAGATCGAAATACAAATTATTAAAAAAACCGAAAAGATCAGCTACACACTGAATATGTTAAGAGGTAAAGATGCAGCATTTAAGAATAATAGCCTACATATTCACCGCACCTCACTAAGATACCTTAGAGTCATTATTGAACAAACCTATCCTGGAGTAACTATATTTCCCAAATCACCTGATAATCCATTGTTATAAAAATTACTATTTCGCTTCTACTATCCTCTTTCATTGTCCCCTAGTTTAACTATGATTGGCTTATGTCTGGTAGGCTGTCAAAAAATTTCATATAAGACTCAAGAGACTCTTTAGATTCATATGGGGAATTCTCAGACGCTCCCATATTTTGAGTAGGTACACTGAGTTAAAGTGGCTCAACTTCTTATAAACTCGATATGATAACCACATGTTCCTCTGTTCATGCAGTAAACACGAGATTATAACACATAAACTTGTACATACCTTCTCACAGATCCGCCTCCTTCAAAAAGTCGTTTGTCATTCGTTCTACCATATTTTGGGAGTCATTGCCTCTTAAATCCGTGCACTTCCTAAACTATCAATATTCCTAACATAAGTAATATTTAAACCATTGGCTGCTGTTGCCAAATCCGATCCATTTCTGTATTGAAGTCTTAAAATACAAGACAAATATAATTTATTTTGTACATTCTTTTATTCTTAGATGTCCATACGTCCAAGAATAAAATTTATTTTTATTTCTTTTACATTAGGTTGGTATCCTTACCCTTAACCACTTTTAAACATAAGTTATTTATCCATCACCTTAACTCTCAATCTTCCCAACATATGTAATATCTTTAGCAATGAATGATAACTATGCACTGTTTCTAAACCCGTCTGTTATATAATTATACTTAAGTCTTAAAAAAACAGACAAATGGCATTTGTAATTTACTTTTTAGTTACTCTTACGGGACTACTTGTCCCGGGAATAAAATTTATTTTCTTTCATTCACTCATTATTGGTAGTTCTCGAGGTCATCGTCTTTTCAGGTGCCTCGGACGATTATAGGGAATAGAAGAAGAATACGATAGATTACGAACATGCAGGTTTGTATGGGGTTATAGTTTGGAATTAAAGATGTATCTATTTCGGGCTAAGTCTGCAACTCGTCAGATATTGAGGTCCCTATGGAAGATTTTATTATTAACAGAGTAAGGAGTATTGAGGATTTTTCGTAGGATTGTAAGGTTTGTGTAATGGAAGAAATTGATGATTTTGAAGGACCCATTGCATTGAGCTATAAGGGTCCACATATAATAATGGTTATATATTGCCATCCTAACATGAAATTTTGAAATTGATTTTAACAAGGGCGATAAGTCAAAGTCGTGTGTTGCATGCACCAGATTTTACTACAAACTAATGGATTTAACATTACGATAAAGTATACATGATAGTTGCAAGTGCACAGCAACAAAAGGTTGAAACAATGAATATGTGATAGTGAAAAGATAGATTTTAACAGAATTATTATTCATATCTATGAGCTTAATATGAAGAATATATAATAGTAATTGACCTATATTGAGATTCAATATGGAAATAAATATAATATTTGAAAATCTGAAGATGAGGCATAAGGTACCTCGAAACGTAATGTAATAATCATCTTTGATATGTTATGATAAACAAATTAGAAGAGAATGTTCCGATTAATATATTCATTACGATAATAATATTTTTGAATATAGTACGGTTTAAATAAAGAATTCTTGATTTAAAAAAACAGATTAAACAAAAAAGAATACAAAATGTTTTAACCTTAATGCCGCTTTAGGGTAATGAGGCAGTAAACACATTTCGAGTGCTTAAAGCTTAAATACATATTCACCGTGGAGCCATCGCTTAGCAATTATTTGTTTTTGCCGATTGAATAAGCTTCATGCACGTCCAAGAATAACAATTATTTTTATTTCATTTACATTCCTGATTTCCCCTTATCAAGGCTCATTACGTCCAGTTTGTGCATATTGAACATGAACGATGTATAAAAATTTAGACATTTCTTTGGAATATCATACTTTTTTTTTTTTAATACGGTTCAAACGGCAAATACGATTATCGCTGAGTATAGTGAGGGTTCAAGCGAAGAGGTCACTGTTCGGAAGTGGTTTAGGTCTGGAGATTTCGATCTAGATAGCAAGACCGTTCATGAGCCTGGTGGAGTTTAACGATAGATATGGAGTAATATAAAGGCTATCGCTGCTTAACTTATACTGCCCAAGAAATTGCTACGGGATTCAATTAATGCAAATCAACCGTTTTTGACAACCTGAAGAAGGCATAATCTCCAACCAACTAGACAGTGCTCCACCCCCACGTTCCTCAATGAACTCGGCCGTACTAACGATCTCCGGATGTGAAATTTGTATCTCACCCTCCTCATTCATTTAAAATCCCCCTTATAATATATTTGAATTATATTTTATTCTATGTTATCAGATTTGCAACTCCAATGTATGAAACAAATATACATACCTACTGGCACATAATTTTTTTTTCCTTAACTCTAATTGTGACAAGCCAATCGTTCGAAAATTTGGGGATTACGACAAGACTACTCAAAAATGTTACACTTATAAACGTACAAAACATACATTTCTTCTGTCTCAGGCTTCATAGTCCCTATACCAAAGTAAATATTGTAAATACCAATTCTGAGTAGCGTGTAGTTGGGAAAATACCACATGTAAAAATTCTGAGGCTTTTAGCCACATTTAAATACCAATTATGAATACAAATCATTAAAGCTATATATATATATATATATATATATATATATATATATATATATATATATATATATATATATTTTTTTTTTTTTACTTTCACTTACTATATATAGTAAGGGAAAGTATTGCGATCGTGAAAATTTTCGAATTCCAGCTTTCAACGGAAATACACATTTTAGGGTCCCCTGAGTCCAAATAACCAAGTCCCGCGAAAAGGTCTGTGTGTGTGTGGTAACTCCCGGGCAGAAACGGTAAGTCCTATGAAACTGAAATTTCATATTTAAGACAACTATACGCCCGAGACGTTATAAAATTTATTTCATCGAAATCAGCTTACCAGAAGAGCCACTTTATACCATGCATTTTGCACCTTTTCTGGATTTTCTCGGAAACTGTTTCGACGATTTTGTTTAAACTGGCTATATCGATGTAAAATGTGATGGGCTTCAATATAATTTAGGTTTCATTCGGATTAAAATGTTTGGACAGGGCTTAAATGCCGATATTTTCAATTTTTTTTCTCTTAAGTACCTTTAATTTTGTCGATTCTATAAAAATAACTATATTATCTTGTTACCACTGATTAAAAACATGTAAATATATAAATTGAATGAATTTGATACCCAACTAAAGGAGAAAACTGAAAGCTTATATTTTTTATGCAATTTTTTGTTTTTGAACATAAGAAAAGTAATATACATGTATGATATACCGTTGGAAAGCTTAAGATTTTAGAAAAAATATTATCTCATACACAAGCTTTTAAAATTCAGTAGAGAGTGATGAAAAGCCGATAAAACTAAGTGATTATTTTAGATAATAATATAATAGATTTTTTAATAAAACACATGTTTCTATAGAAATTCCATTTAATTAATTCTTTAATGGTTTCACTCATTTTTATCTCTAACTGTATTTGAAAATTCTTCAATTGATTCTAAAAACGGAGGTAAGTGAAAGTCGTGTGTTGCCCGCATCAGATTTTTTTATTTTTTTTTATTTTCCTTCATTTTGATTTTCCGAAGGACATCCATCCTCCATTACCGGAGATGAAATACAATTAAAAGATAATAGCTAATATCAATAATTATGTTTGATTAATATAAATCAATTTTGAACTCCTAGTTATAATTATAATATAATAAGCTTTCTCTAAAAACTCTGCAAAGTTGTCTCCTAGGACACTTTACCGTGATTCTCGATGTTTTTCGTAGAGTAGTATTATATACTATAACTAATTAGAAGCTTACTTCATTCAAAGGAATACAAGACGAAACATATTATACAGTCTATTTGAAAATACTAATATTCTGTTATACTTAATAACACATAAGGAACACTTTTTCATCCTCACCAATAACAGAGCGTTGTAACTTTTCAAGAAGGAAAAACTTTGATACAGAAAGCTTTCTGGAACCTACAAAATGTATTCCTTGTGCCTTTATCCGATAAGCAAATATACTATAGTACCAATCGAATTTTATCTAAGGGAAATGCTGCAAAGAATGCATAACAATTTTCTATCCTGTCTTAATTTTCTTCTTCATTATATTGAGGATGAATGACGGCAATAAATAACTGAAATGAGCTCTTTCAGAATTTTAAATTTAGAAAAAAATATTATGAATTTATTGGTTTACGTAAATATTAAGGGCACAATAAAATTATTCTATGAAATATGTATTAGTCATAATTCTTAACATTCGAAATTTCAGATCCATAAGAAATCAAGTATATTGTGATTCCACTGTTTGACCTAAAATAGTATTTTTATTAATAATGTATAGGTATGAGTGATTAATAGACTTTGTATAAATTTAATTTATTCCGTATTGTATATATATTTTATTACCTTTTTACAATTTTATTGCTTTGTAAATATTATATGAATGTTGAGTTTCATCACTATTATCAATGTCCAAATCGGGACAGATTGTAATATTATTCAATAAAAATTGTTGTTGAACTGAAAAAAAAATTAATAATCTCATGGAATTTAATTGGTAAATTTCAGTTTTAGAAACTCGTATGATGTTATTTGATTAAAATGTGTGTACTCTGATGTTCCTTGCATTCCTTAGGCGAAAGGTTTATCAGTAACTGGAAGTAGGGTAGCTCAGTTAGTAGGGCACTGCGGTAATAAGCTTCAGGTCCCGGGGTCAATCCCGGCTGAGACAGAGGATTATTTATTCTGTTAAATCAGCCATGTATTAATTCTGGGATTGAGAGACCCCTTTGGGGCTAACCCAACCTTAATAATTTGAGTATCCAAAAATTAGGAAATAATTCTGGCGTTGAGCCTGATATGGCTAAATCATTTGCCCTGTATCCTAAAAACATTACGTATTCTCACTATTTGTAAATGTGTTTTTTTAGTTGTAATGACCTTAAGCTGATAGAAAAAATTACTTTACTTTTTAATCTTTCCACAATAATTCAAAATTAAGAACATTTTAGTGATTATAACTTATAAGCTATCCGAAATAAAACTAAAAATAAAGAAATAGAGCACTGAAACAATTCGCTTGATGGCTATATAATCTTCTATATACAATACTCTTATTGTATACATGCGGCGAGCTGGAATTAAGGCTGATAGTCTACCCCTTCAGACCTCAAGTTACAACAATAATATAAGATTATCATTATCTTTATGTGCAGTCTTGGGTCTCGCCTTATAAGGCAAAAAATTGGTTCATAAGGCTATTCGGTTTTATTGTATACCTTTGTTTGCAAGAGTTTAATATGTCCATCAATAAGTAATAAGTCTAAATCACCTGATCAATCAAAACAAGTGACTTACAATGTAATGGATTTCTTACAAAACCGTAGTTGGCCGACTCATAACAAATTTCATTGATGCATTTATATATATATATATATATATATATATATATATATATATATATATATATATATATGAAACACTCTGGTAAAATTACTCTTAATTTTTTTTTAATTTTTATATATATATATATATATATATATAATAAATTCCTCTTAATTTTTTGTTAATAAAGTCTCTGATTATCATATATATATATGTATATATGATAATCAGGGACTTAATGAAAAAAAAATAATTTAAGAGGAATTTTACCTAGGGCCTAGCGGAATAAACATTGAAAATCTGCTCTCACATTTATCAGAACCAAACTTTGACCATTTATTCGCACCTATGAGAAACCACCTTTTGCAAATTTTTAGCCCCATAATCCTTATGGGAAGGAAGTTTTAGAGGGGAAAAAAAATGTATATATATATATATATATATATATATATATATATATATATATATATATATATATATATATATATATATATATATATAAGTTAAGATAAGATAACTACCAATATAGAGCTTAATCCTATTTCCTGTAAATGTAAACATGTGATAAAGTATAAATAGAGGATTAAAAGGACAAATAAATCAGTTGTTATCCAGCAAGCGTAAGTGTTGTTTCTCCTCCCTAATTTCCTTTTTTTTATTATAATTTTCTCCGTTGAACTTAAGTGGTGCCGAAACCCGGGACTTTATTTGCAGTATTTTGAGTACTGAAAGAAAAGTTTTTTTTTTGAAATTATTTTTGGCGTTTCGCTGTTTTAATTTTTTTTTTTTTCTCTCTTTTTCCGTCGTTTTGTAAAATTTGGAAAACATGGCCGAAGGTTTTTTGAGACCGGCAGTTCTCACACTACCAGAAGACGTGGTGTTACCTCAGGCGGCACAGCAGGTGGTACCCCCAGAGATGCCCCTCTACCGGCGGAAACACTGGCAGGGGCTCACGCAACCACGCTGGAGTGGGTCAAAGTTTGGACGGCAACAGCACAAGACATAAGAAAGGCCATCTCGGAACTCGAACGATTCGACGGCGAGGTTGGTGATCTTAACCATTTTCTAAAGGGAGGAGACAGAATCATGGCTAGCATAGAAGCGAAATTAGAGGAACGACTGATGGACTCACAAGATGCCGTATCGCTTCGGGCAGCCCTGGTGTGCCGAGTCCGTAGGCAGATTTTAAATCTAATACAGGCTGATGAAGACACGCCGTGGGTCGTTATTAAGGATCGGCTGAAGAAGGCATTTGGAGGAGGCAGGTGGGCTCCGGAAGAGGATATATTCCAGATGTTCCGCGAGACAAAGCGACAACACCAGACGAGCGGTCAGTATGCTGGGATATTACTGGCTCGAGATAATCGGATGCAATTTATTAGGGAAATTGGGAACCAGGATAAGGAGTAAGAGCAGCGAATGGGCGATACGGATAGGGAAAAAGTCGTATAGGGGAAAATGGGCGCAGAGGGACGGGTTAGGCCAATTAGGCGCAATAAACCAGGCAGAAGATTGGAGGAAAACCCTTTTCCGTGAATATAAAGATATTTTCTTCCAGGAGGGGGGTATACTGGGAGTCACTGGGAAAACAACCCATGAAATCCCGTTGAAACAGGAGCGAGTGACATACGTCAAGGAACGCCGATATCCGCAAGCGTTACGTCGCCACATACGGGAGGAATTAGATGAACTTAAGCGTCAGGGAATAATCGTCGATAGTACGTCCCCTTATAACAGCCCTCTATGGGCGGTGAAGAAAAAGAGCGCGGGCGACGGGAGACCGGAAAAATATAGGGTGGTTGTGGACTTCCGGAAACTGAATGAAAACACAGTAGACGAGAAATATCCCATACCCCGGTTCGAGGACATCCTGGACCGTCTGAGTGGGGCTACGGTGTTTAGCACTTTAGATCTGAAGGCCGGATACCATCAAATTCAAATGCACCCAAGAGATAGGCATAAGACGGCCTTTTCATTCGAGCGCGGGCATTATGAGTTCACGCGAATGCCGTTCGGTTTGAAAAACGCGCCCATCACATTCCAGCGGCTGATGGACGAGTTTCTTCGAGGGATCGATGAGGCGGTCTGCCAGGTCTACATGGACGATCTCTTGATCTTTAGTAGGTCCGAGGAAGAACACGTCACTCACCTGCGCAGCGTTTTTGATCGTATCAGGCAATTCGGACTCAAACTATCGGGAGAAAAGTCGCTGTTGGGTAGGTCGGAAATAAATTTTTTAGGCCACACGATATCCCAGGAGGGTGTGAAACCGGATGTCCAGAAGGTGGCGGCAATCCGGAACATGGCGATCCCACGGGACGTTAAGGGGATTCGACGGCTGTTAGGTACGCTTAATTATTACAGGCGATTCGTGCCGGATATGGCGCGGTATCTCGTTCCTCTCAATAACCTCCTCAAGAAGGGTCAGACCGTTGTAGTGACACCCGCCATGGAGGAAAACATCCGTCAGTGCATGGCGCGGTTGCAGGAGGAACCTGTCTTAGCATTCCCAGACTTTAACCGGCCTTTTTCAGTGACCACCGACGCAAGTGAGTATGCGCTGGGGGCCGTACTTTCCCAGGACGGTCCAGAAGGGGAGCGTCCCGTAGCGTATGCAAGTAGGCGTCTCACTGAGGCAGAAAGCAGATACAGTGCGTTGGAGCGGGAACTCTTGGGGATCGTATGGGCGGTGGAGCATTTTCGTCCTTACGTGTTTGGGCGGAGGTTTAAGGTACACACGGACCATAGGCCCCTCCAATGGGTCGGTACCCTCAAGGAATCCTCGGCGCGCGTAACCCGGTGGAAGGAGTTCCTCAGCCAATATAACATGGAGGTTGTATATAAACCTGGCCGCGATAACGTTGTGGCGGACTGGCTGTCGCGAGCGCTGGTGGTTAACGCGATCGAGGAAGAGGAGGGTGGGCCGTCCGGGGGTGTTCGACAGTTCCTTCGCGAGTGGACACCTGAGGGCGAAGGAGGGCGCGGTACCCCGGAGTATGGCAGTGCAGAGGTATCTGATGAGCAAGCTAGCCCGTCAGATGAGCGTGGGGCGGACATGGAGGAGCGGGAGGAGATCATTAATGACAAGAGGCGACAGATTGTGTGGAAGACTCGGACATCAGGCCTATTAAAGTTGGAATACACGAGATACGGCAAGTCACGCATTACTACAATCTGGTCGAGCCCTGGCGTACGTGATGAACAAATTTGTAGGGCGCTCCAGGACGCATCTAAGCCGGGAAAGACGTACTTCCTGTATGTCGGGAACGCGACGATTTGGGACAAAATCAAGCGGCTCTGGACTCGCGAGCAGATCGGGATTGATCGAACTCTCGTGCGTTGTACGTTGTCGGTCGAGACGGTTTCGAGCCCGGAACGGCAGCGGGAGGTCACCCTGGCATACCACCAGGGAAAGACCAATCATCGAGGGGAACCCGAGACCCTGCAGGCTTTGCGGCGTCGGTACTTTTGGTGGGGGATGCGCCGGACCATCGCGGAGGTTGTCGGGGCCTGCGAGGTTTGCCAGGTCACGAAATATGACCGCCATCCGCCGCGGGGGTTACAGGAGGTTACGCCCACCTCTGATGCGCCGTTGTGCGATTTACAGGTGGATACGTTTACGTGGCGGGGCTACAAATGGGTTACAGTGTTAGACCTTTTTAGCAAGGTTGCCATGGCTTCTCTCGTGCCGGACCGTTCCTCAGAAGCCGTTTTAGGAGCCCTCCGGTCATGGTTTCAGTTTTATGGAGTACCTGATCGGATATCCTCGGACGGGGGCCGGGAGTTTGACAACAGTCAGGTGAGGGCGGCAATGAAGGCCCTAGATGTCGCTTGGCATATTAATACCCCGGGGCACCCCAAGAGTCGAGGCGGCATTGAGCGGCTGCACAGTACGCTTGGAGACCATCTTCGGGTGTATCAGGTGGATCAAGGATTGGAACCCCATGTAGCAATGCCTCGGGCCGTGGCGGCGTATAACCACTCGGTCCATGCGGCGACGGGATTTTCGCCATTTGAAATCCTTTTTGGTCTGCGAAATCGGCGCAGGGATTACGGGGACACAGCGGCGGAGGGAGCTTTATCCGACGTGCTGGTGAATAACCGCGCGGCTCTCGTCAAGGTTTGGGGGAAGGTGCGCGGGAAGTTGGTGGCGGAGAAGAGTCGCCGTGTGGCCACGGACAACCTTCGCGTTCGCGATCGGATGGAGGATCTTCGCATCGGTTCTATCGTGTATCGAAGGATCGGTTCGAATCGGAGTAAGGAAGTTGCTCGGTATGAGGGTCCGTTTCGGGTGGTGGTTATTCGTGAACATAATGTTGTCACCATTCAGTGTTTAGCGGATCCCCGGAAGAGGCGGACGGTTCATATCGAACAGTTGAAGCTCCCTGCGAGGGAAGACCCTTCTGCAGTCGATCGCGCCTAGGTATCCTCTGTTTCTGTGGCCACTCCCAAGGGAGTTTGATGTCTGTTTTCTGAGTATTAGCGTCTTTTGTTGAGTTTTCTTCCGAGTGTTTTTTTTTTTTTTTTTTTTTTTTTTTCTCTCGAGTGAGTGTTTTGTTTTGGTTTTCGAAGCTTTTTGTTTTTCGTTTCTTGTTTTCGGTTTAATCTAGTTTGTAAGTTTACTATTTGGTAAGGTTTCTAGTTTGTAAGTTCGCAGTGTTGTCGGGTATGTACTTTTGTTTTGATATTTTTGTATTTTTTATTTATTTTTATTTTTTGTTTTTCCCCTTGTAGAGTTTACGAGGAGTGTTCGTAAACTGGCAGGGGGGAGTTAAGATAAGATAACTACCAATATAGAGCTTAATCCTATTTCCTGTAAATGTAAACATGTGATAAAGTATAAATAGAGGATTAAAAGGACAAATAAATCAGTTGTTATCCAGCAAGCGTAAGTGTTGTTTCTCCTCCCTAATTTCCTTTTTTTTATTATAATTTTCTCCGTTGAACTTAAGTTATATATATATATATATATATATATATATATATATATATATATATATTATTTTCTCCTGAACAGCTGAATCATTTTATACAACCGTTTATAGACTTACGCTTTAGTTAAACCTGAACGGATCAACCGACTTTTACGAAAAAATGTATGTTAATGGTTTTCTAAAAGAGTTTCTAAAAACATTTTTTTTTTAGATTTTTAACTAAAACGTAAGCCTACAAACTATTGGAAAAAGTGATTCAGCTATTCAGGAGAAAATTATATATATATATATATATATATATATATATATATATATATATATATATATATATATATATATGTAAAATAAATAAAAGAAAAATATTTTTTGAAACCCTTTCATCAAATCGCTAACTTTTTTTCTTTTCGTGAAAATCGAATGAGCTGTTCTGGAGAAAAAAAAAAAAAAAAAAAAAAAAAAATATATATATATAAATATATATATATATATATATATATATATATATATATATATATATATATATATATATATATATATATATATAACTTCCCTCCCATGAGGATTATAGGGCTAAAAATTTGCAAAAGTTGGTATTCCGCAGGTGTGAATCAAAGGTCTAAATTTGGTTTTGATATACTGGGGGCAGATTTTACATGCTTATTCCGCTAGCCCCTTGTATTGGATTTAACTTTTATTAACTGTTTGAATGAAATATTTTGTTGTTGGTTATTAATTTAACGTTACTTCATGCTACTATGGCTAATTTGACAATGCTACAGGAGTCATATATTTTGATTATACAGGTTTAATGAGGAGAAGAATTTTGAACGAAAACCTGACATCGCACAGGCCTGCGACCACCATTTTACATCCCTTCCGGAGGACGGAATAACCAAAGATTTTCTATTCCCATTACATAATCCTAGGGCCACCTGCGGGTTTGAACACATAGCATAGAGCGCTGTTATACTCGGCACTACCGGTCACCCCTTGTTTCACATGGAGTATAAATACCTTAAAAATAATGAATCATCCATTTTATTAAATGTTTTTTCGACGGTGCTACTGGCAGTACAGGCCTTTGGCCGCGTGAAGTAGTTTCCTAGGATTTCACATCACAATTTTCGATGGGAGGTTATAGGGTAATGATCAAAAGTTAATAAATTTAAGTTATTTAGATAATTAATACTTTAAGTTAGAATTAAATTAAATTCTTTTTGACGACATGTCTAATTTACCCTATTTTTTTTTTTCAAGTGTCAATATTTCCCTAACACAATTTTAATTGGATTAAAAATCGTATGCCGTTTTCCGACTTTCTACCGGTGACCTTGGGCATAAAAAACTGTTATGTTAGCCACTACACCATAGGTGACCTTATGAAATTTTTTTTTATAACAGTTTTTGCTCTCTAATGTTCTAAGGGAAGGAGTTTCCCCTTTTTCTCCTCAAGGCGAATCCTCTCTGATGGTATTGGAACGGTTTTATGGATATGAGACTGTCCGATATATTTTGAAGAGAATGTTACGACGTTGTTAAGTACGGGTCGCCATACTTTGGAGGGTCATACCGCCTGGTTGTTCATTGTCTATACGAAACGAAGTGCGATACTGAAAAAGATTTTTTCATGAAAAACCCTCCTAATAGGCGGTACTTCATTGGATTCAGCGGATATTATCGTAAATGAAGATGAGAAGGAGGTATTCTGTTCCAGTGACTGGAGCCTCCATCAGTTTATTCCCGGTTGGAGATGCAGCGCACGTGGCGGTGAACACTTTGCGGCCGCTAGTGTGCCAACCTGTATTTCTTCTAATATCCTTCCATTTCCACGAGCCCTCTTAGGTTTACTCCCTCCCTACCCCTGGGTATCTCCTTTATGAATACTACGAGTACTCTTAGTAAGAATACACGTATTCCTTGGTGTCAATTATTCAACTGATTTAAATATTATTCAGCTAAATCCTTCTATGTGAATTTTGAGATGTATAATTGTTAATATTGAGCGCAGACTTCTTTCCATCATTGCTACAATAAGGATAGATAGGTGGAAAAGTATTATTTTCCAAAATTACAGGAATTAATTTTGAATTTTTTGAAATGGAATACCACACGATGTTGCGGTTGCTTAGAAAACGATGGAAACAGAATGGACGAATCGTTGTGCTTCCTTTCTGCAATGGACTTTGACAATTTTTTTTCCTCCTTTTATTTGTTTCTATTATTAGTATACATAGGTATGTGTATATATATATATATATATATATATATATATATATATATATATATATATACACATCAGTGAATGCTCCCCAGAACGGAAGAAGTTAAGCATCTAACTCGTGCAATTTTTCTTTGATATTTCTATTTGACATATGGATTGAGTTATAGGGATATACCAAACCATCTAATTCCTCCCGCATTAAATCCTTGCAATCCAAAATCCTTCGAAAGATTCCCTAAATGCCCCTTACTTTGTCCCATAAAAAATCATAAGACCTATATATCTCATTAGTTTCAGATACATCCCGAACTAGACATACCTCCTTTAATTCCAAATTATCCGTTCACTCCAACCCACACGTCCGCAATCTCTCATCACCATCTATTCCTGATAATCCCCTTAGGCGGAAACGAAAATTTGAGGATTCGAGTTTTTCGCAGAAAGATACGATAGTAAGGTCACTTAGTGCCAATATAAGTGTCTGCGTGTGTGTATGTATTGTAATAAGTCTAATTCAAAATCGAAGAATCATATGAAACTGAAATTATATAAATTATTTTTTATAGGTTGTTTATTTTTATTTTATTATTCATTTTTTTCCTTCAGAAATTGAAGAAATTCAAATAAATAATCTCCACTCTTGATTTTCAAAACGAAACCAAGTTTTATATGAGATTTTGAAAAATCAGAGCTATAACTCTTTTTAGTATATTTCGATGAAATGTCTTTTTCAATAAACTGAAATTGACAGGGATTTAAATTTTCGACAAAATGAAAAAAGAATCATTGAAATTGACTAAGAACTAGCAAAGATATAGCGTTTTGAAATTAGTAGTAGTGATATGCGATCATCCTTTGAATTATTGCTTTTCATATTACTTAATTGCCTATCAACAGCTATATAAACAGTTATACGCTAATATTGTTATTTGGAAAAAATAAACCATTATGTAACAATTTGAAGCGTTTTTTTTTTTTTACAATCAATGAATTATATAGTTAAATGTTATTGGTAAATTTTGATATATCAGGCAAATCTGAATTTATTTTTTTTTTTTGTCTTGGATTTAATTAATCGACTCAGTGTTAAAGCCGTTAAAATCTTAGGTATTTCGGTCACTGGAAAAACGCCCTAATCTTTTCCTTAATTACAAAAGGGTTTTTTACATCACGGCTGTTTGAACTCAAGGAGTTAATCTTTGCGGTTTCTTTATAATATCGATTTCTTGTACCCAATCTTGGCTATACGACCCAAAATACTTCGGAAAATTCTCAGTGTTCATTTATATTTATAAAGAATAAAATCCGTAATGGCTTTAATGTTTCATAAATTGCTGATTTGGCTCGAGTCAGTTACTATTCTTTTCATGACAAAATTCTGTTCCCACCCTAACTTATTAGTTCCATTCCATGCTTTCGCCATCTTCTGATAAGCCTCCAAAGCAAAAGGAGATGGGCACGAGACATTTTATTTAAAAGCCTTGTGGAATGCTGCTAATGCGTAGTTTATCAACATATTTTACATTATTATTTATTTTTTTAAATGTTTTATTTTGTTAGTATTATTATTATATCTTACCTTGTTATTTTTATTATATAAGCTAGATATTCCATATTTAACCGGAGTGTAATATATTTGATTTTTTTATACGTGCATATACAATATATATATACATTTAAATTTGTTATGAGAAATAAGCGTGAAATGGAAAGCCAAAAAGAAAAAAAAAAGAATAAAAGGAGATAAATATTTTTTAAAAACAATGTAAAAGAAAAAAATGTTAAAAGAAGAAGAAGTTAAAGGAAAAATAATGTATTAATCTATTTTTTTTTATTGTAAGATTTATATTATATTTTTATATTATGCTTTATATTATATTCTTACTAAAAATAGTCCAATAAGGAAAAAAAAGTAGGCTGTGTGAATAGCAACCCAATTAAGCATCGCTTGTTTGTTTAATAAAGTGTATCTCTCTCTCGCGTATTTATTATCATAGCTGTAAATGTAAATAAAAAATAAGAATTAAAAATAAATAAAAAAAAGGTTTTTTTTAGAGCACAAAGAAAGGCAATTACGTGTTCCCCATTCTCATTGCTAGAATAAAAGAAAAAGAAGAGAAAGTTTCCTAGGAAGAGAAGAGGAAATAAAAGAAATGAGTGTAGACTGGGCTGGGGCCTAGCTTGCTCTTGAGCCTTCCAATCACGGCTTCTCACACATTTCTTACTTTTCCAAGTCCTGATATCTGTCATGGTCCCTTGTCCTCTTTTCAATCGAACTGAGAAATAAAAGAAAACAATGTTTGAAAAAATCCTATGTATCTGAAATCAGCCCTACATATTAGGATAAGGTGATATTAAAATTCATTTATTGGTGATAAATATGTAAATTGGCCTATCCAGTGAAGAGGGAGCAATAAAATACTTACCCGAAACGTCGCACAGTGGAAAATATGACAGCTTTAGGTAAACAAAATTCTGAAACTTATCGAAACTTTTTTTTGGGGTCCCAGATTACAGAATTTTTTTTTTGTTAAAAAAAACTAATTAATTTTTTGACACGACTGACGAGAGCAAAGTGGTCGAAAATCAAATTTATATAAAAATCTAAAACTTCCTTACATTTTACTTTGAAGTTCCAGAATGTGGGAAAAATAATTCAAAAAATCTAATAATGGCTCGGGGTGGCCCTCAACCTGTTAATAGATGTATTTTAAATCATTTAGGAAACTCTTCAAATTATAGATTGTAAAACTTTTAAATCGGAGCGTTGTGTCTGAAAAACATTATGTATTATCCAAAATGCAAAAAAATTTGCAAAAAGTCTTTGCGACTTTTAAAGACTAGAAGTATTGATGAAGCAAATCCTTGGGTTGACTTGGGGTTATACAGTTTTTCGTTATTGAATAGGGGCATACATTTACAACTTGCTAAATTAACTCTACAGGAAGATTGCTATGTATATTCAATTAATAGTATAGAAATATGATGTCTTACCTGTCTCAGCAATGTCTATTGCTGAATAGAAGCAAAAACACTTTGCGCTACACACATCTTGAGCATAATAAATGGCCATCGAATAAAGATAATCCCACTGCCGGTTATTAAGCACTTATGTGAACAGGAATAATTAACTTATTTACGATCTATTTGTAAACACGGTATGGTGTGAACTATTAGTATTAAACGTTTGCCAACTAATAATGAAAAGTTAAACACTCAAAAATTCCAAACTTTTGACCTGACTTTTGTCAGCACTTCGGCAAATAATCTAAGCCAAAAGGTATAGGGCCATCTTCTTTTCAGACGCCTCGGAGGTTTGTCAGGAATGGAATAGGAAGCAAGGACTGAAACTAGTGGATCAGAGTGGGAGTGGAGTTTGTCATGTGAGGTCTGGTTCGGGCCGAATCAGCAACATACGGAACATCAAGATCTTTTATGGAAGAGCTTATTCGTGACAAAGTAAGGAGCGTTAAGGATTTTTCAAAGGATTTTATATTGTAAGTTCAGAAAGGCCTTATGATGGTAATGTAGATGAACTTTTTGTAGTTTAGTGGAATGTTAGAGAATCTGTCCAGGAAATGTTGAAGTAACCGAAAGCGGCGCGCAGTTTCTTGTCGTTTTAGTCTATTGTGCGGTTTCCATTTTAGACGTTCGTCAACTAGGAGTCCTAGGTAGCGGATCTGTTCAACAGGGACAAGCGTAATATTATTAAAAGATACTCTAGCACAGGATGTCATAGGTTTATAACTTAATAATTTTTTTTTTTTAATATTTATTTATTAAAATATATTAGAATTTGTTTCTATATGAACATTAGTAATAGTGATATGAGATCACACTCACACAATATATACAGTAATAAAATAATTAAAATGAAATTTTAGCAATTACTGAATAGATGGATAGTGAGACCGTATTTAGGTACATCACTACGATATTTGTTATAAAAACATAATCTATTAAGCCTACTACTAATTTCACTTACCTATATATGAAATGTATAGTATTGCGGTCTTGAAAATATTCGAATTAGAGTTTTCCTCTGGGTCCAAATGGCCAAGTCCCGCAAAAAGATCTGTCTGTGGTAAGTCTAGCTCGGAAACAATAATTTTTTAAAACTAAAATATCGTATTTTAGTAACGTGTATTCCTTAAATGTAACAGCAAATGTTTCACAAAAATCAACATATCAGATGAGCCACTTTATGCTATGCATTTTATACCTTCTTATGATTTTCTCAAAAACGCCCCAATTTTGATCAACTGATTTACCCGCTATATCATGCAGGTCTCTTCCTGATTGCAATAGTCTGACACTGCTTGAATGCAGATATTTTAAATTTTCTTCCTCGAAAGTATCTACTTTTCTAGTTTCAAAACAATTAAACATATCATCTTACTAGTATTGATAAAAAAAAAAGGCTGAATATACATATTGATCGAATTTGATAATCAAGTAAAGGAGAAAAAAAGCAAACATGTGTATTTTATTTTCTGGACAAAATAATAGTAATATGGATGTATAATATATAATTAGAAAGCAAAAGATTTCAGAAAAAAAATTTATGTATGTATATATAAAAAATTATATATAAAATTGGGAAGGGTAATAATCTAAAGTGAATAGGGCATAAACTTAGATGATTGTTGTACATAACAATTTTATACTGTTATATTATTTAATCTAAAACGCATGTTCTCAACTAAATTTAATATAATTCTTTAAACTTTAAGAACTCTAGCTTTATTTAAAAGTTCTTAAATTAATTTTAACAGCCGAAGTAAGTCAACACACGACCTACCAGATTTTTATTTATTTTATTTTCGTAGTGGAACGAATATTAATTACGTGTTATTTTTCTTGAATTTATAACATTTTACTTTCAACAGTCGGGCAATATCTTTTATCATAAAATCTAATGGTAGTTTGGAAAGAGTATTCCAACTTGATCGTCGTCATTAATAATAAACTTATTCGAACACAAACGGGATTCGATTTGATTTTTTAATGTATAGTACAAATCGATAAATCATAACGATTTGTAATATACATTTTTTTTTTATTATGTGGCAAAGAATATTACCTAAAAAATTAACTCTTGACAAAAAAAAAAACAAAAAAAAACAAATTAAATTAAAATTAAGTTGGTACGTTGGACATTACCTATTAGTTTGAATTTTAATTATTATTATTATTTTAATTGGTTTAATGTAATTAGATTTTTTACTATATATCACCAGTCATTTGCTCCTATTTCTCAATGAAACAATATTAAAACTATGAAATGTTGTATTTCTTATTAATGTAGACTATAATTAATAAGAAATACAACATTTTTACTTTCACTTGTCTATATATGTAATATATAGTAAGGGAAAGTATTGCGATCGTGAAACTTTTCAAATTACAGTTATCACCAGGAATACCCGTTTTAGGATCCCTTGAGTCCAAATGACCATGTCCCGCGAAAATTCCTGTATGTGTGTGTGTGTTTCGTAAGTCTAACAAGAAAAATGAAAACTCGTACAATACTGAAATTTCATGTTTAAGACAACTATACGCCCGAGATGTTACAGCAACTTTTTCATCAAAATCCGCTAACCAGAAAAGCCACTTTATACTATGCATTTATCGATTTTGCCTTTTTACGATTTTCTCAAAAACGGCTATAAAGATTTTGATTAAACTCCCTATATCGATGTAAAATTTAATGGACCTTAAAATCATGTAGTATACATTCCGATTGAAATAATCTAACAGGGCTTAAATGTTGATATTTGATAAACAACTAAAACAGCCAAAATAACTATATCATCTATTTAGGACTAGTAAAAAACGGATAACTATATAATTTGAACGAATACGATATCTAACTAAAGGAGAAAAGTTCAGACATCTTTTTTTCTGCAATTTTGGTGTTTTTTAAGTTAATGGAGATTGATGAAAAACCGATGAAACTAAATGATTGTCGTAGATAATAATATAATTGATTATCTAATAAAACAGATGTTTATATCGAAATTCACTGTCATTAATTCTTTAACAATTTATTTTTATCTTTAAGTTTATTTAAAAAATATTTAAATTGATTTGAACAACGGAGGTAAGTGATAGCCGTGTGTTTTGCTTACCAGATGTATATATAATATAATGTATTATGCATTGCGATTTTTTATTAATTTCCACCTCTCATTGACCCTTGTTTTTCAATGAAACAATACTAAAACTATGATATAGTTTACATTAATAAGAAAATATAATATTTTTTAAAATCTATAATCGATTTAATATTTTATATTTGATAACAGAATTTTCCTTCTTTACTTATAGTCATAAGATTTAGATCAATTGGAATTTAAGTATTAGTCACTATTGAATATTACGGGTTTCCTCTTCGTCTAGAAAAATTTTTGGGGTCTAATATTTATCCATAATTAAGGATGAAGACATTTTGAAAAGGAGAAAGATTGTCAAGTTCTCTGGACTTTTTAATGAACGTAATGTCAAGAGTCATTAAATTAGTAAGCCTAAGTCTCGCAAAATAATTTTTATGATTTGAAATAAAATGAAATTTGAAACAAAACTATCTGTATAGAATACTATAAAAATTATATATTTTTTAGTCCGTCCAATATTTTCAATTTTAACTTCTATACTTAACAAGAACCAGAACAACTGAAAAGAAAATTCCTCTAAAGTATCAGAAGTTTTAATAAACTTTTAAGCAAATGGAAAGTACTTTAAATTAAATTAATAAAGACTCAACACACCACTTACTTTCCTTAATAGAATGTATTTTAAAACTTTTGGACAAACTAAAAGTTATAAAAA
This sequence comes from Piezodorus guildinii, assembly GCA_023052935.1. Lineage (NCBI taxonomy): Eukaryota > Metazoa > Arthropoda > Insecta > Hemiptera > Pentatomidae > Piezodorus > Piezodorus guildinii. Next base: position 130,203,886 of record CM041295.1, on the reverse strand, counting down.
GATCTTTCATATTTCATATTTAACATTTTCCGTCGATTCTGTAAGATGAAAGATTCAATTATTTCTAATCAACAAAATTAAAGATTGCGTCTTTTTTATGCTGTTCTCAAAAACGGCTATAAGTCCTGTATACCCAAACAGACGCTCAACAACGCTAATATCTCAAATCAATTATTAGACGTAAAATAAAATAAATATTCATCGTCAAATTTAACTTATTTAATCATTTAATTTTGTTTGACACATTTAACTATTTATTATTTGAGTTATTTATTTATTTCACTCTTTTATTTTATTGTATCATTTTTTACTTCCTCTTACCTATGTATGAAATATATAGTAAGAGAAAGTACTGCGATCTGGAAAATTTTCGAATTCCAGTTTTCGACGGAAAAGTTGGACGAATTCGATGACTAACTGAAGGATAAAAGAGCAAAACTATGTTTTTATTAAATTGTTCGTTTTTATTGATAATAATGACAGTAATATAGACGCATAATATACCGTTGGAAAGAGAAATATTTTAGAAAAAATATGTGATACACAAAGTTTTAATAAGTATTATCAAGTGACGAATTGGGAATAAACTTATTATTGATTAATTGTTTAATATAGTTATATTATTTAACCTAAATCATATGTTTTTAACGAAAATGAATACACGTTTTATTAAAATCACCTAAAATATTTTTAAAATTGAAGTATATTTAATAGTTTTTAAGTTGATTTTAACAGTTGATGTTAGTGAAAGTTGTGTGTTGCCAGCACCAAATTTTTTCTAACTTATTCTTCTAATAACATTGTAACTAAGTATGAATTATAATCCTTTGGGATTTTTATAGTTTTTATTAAGAGACCCTGTCCAAAATTTTTTTTTTATTTAAATTAAATTTAACACTGTATTATACAATAAAATACGTTAAGTAAATGTGTTAATTGATCAATTGGGCGTGATACAGGCATCTGAAGAAGCTACCCAGTGGTAGCACTTCTGTGTTTATTTAATGTAGTAGGTCGCGAGGCTGTCGTCTTTTCACCGCCTCGGGAGATTATCAGGAATAGATGGGAATGAAAGTTTGCTGACGAGTGGGTTGGAGTGGACGGGTAATTTGGAATTAATGAAGGAATATCTAGTTCGGGCTAGATCTGCGACTAATGGGATATTTAGGTCTTTATGAATTATTTTATTTGTGACAAAGTAAGGGTCATGCTAAATGACAAAGTAAGACGTTTTTATATTATAAACTGTACAAATATGTTATTCTCAAGGGACACAGTCCCAGAATAAAAATAAATTTCTATTCTATTCTGTTCTAAGGATCCAAGAACAAAAAAAAAAAAAAAAAAAAAAAAAAAATGCTGTACAATTAAGTGGTCTTTAAAATCATATCATATGTCTGAAATACCATAATTTTTGTTGTTTGAAGATTTACATTCTCTGTTGATGTTAAAATGTGTTCCAATTCGTTTATTATTATTTAAAATTTTAAAATTCCAGTATAGAGATTTACAACTTCTTCATCATTATTAAAATTATATAAATTTAATACTTTATATAATTAAAATATATATATATATATATATATATATATATATTATACTATAAGCTAAATATAAGCTTGTGGGAAACAGAATAAACAGTGGGTAAAAGTTAATTTAGCAAGGAGAGTTAGTGGTGGAAAATGGCTTTCCCAGTTGGTTCGCCTGACCCCTAACACGTCGACTTGTCACCTCTTGCAGTTCGCTTTCCGAGAAAAACCGCAGAGTTTTCCGGGGTTTCTCGGAAGGGTTTTCACATAATGTTTTCTCTTTACCGTGCGTGATCAGTAAGCAATAGGTACTTAATGAAGTTAGAATTTAAAAGCTAACTATCGTTTATATCATAGAGAAGTTAGTTGGGGGAACGGTCACCAAGAAAGCATACTTATAAGACAACCATATTTTTTCTGTGTGCCGACGTTTCGGCCTACATTGTGAGTCTAAGAGTGACAAGATAACAACCGATACAATTAAAAGAAAAAATAATTATAAGTTGGGTACAATAATAATAGTAAACAAATGTGAAAACAAACATAATTTTTTTTTGTTTTTATTTTTTTATTGAGTAGTATTACAATCTGTCCCAATTTAGACATCAATAATAGTGGTGAAAGATACTACATTCTACATTCATACAATATTTACACAGCAATATTACATAAATAATATACTAATATATATAATATTATATATATATACAATTGATTGAGTCAATAAGCTGAAACATTATGTAAAATGACAATATTGTAATGAGATTATTTGAATAAATGGTGTTATATATGTTTTAAAAAAGTACAGTTTTTATGCCTTCATTACAGACAATTTTATGACATTAAATAAAACTTTATTGCAAAATATATAACTTATAAACCTTCAAGGAAGATTACCACTTAATGATAGTGAAATCCGTAGCATGGTTTAGGACGAGTTCTTGGAAACCAAGAACCGCGATACCATTATATATATATTGGGTTGTGTCACATTAAATGTCCGTTTTCAAGGTAAAGGATTTTTATTAAAAATACGATATGAAAACAAGATGTTTTTATTCGAAGTATTTACCTTCTTTTTCTACACATTTTCCAAACGTGACACCAACTTTTTTATCCCTGAACTGAAAAACTCTGAGCTTTGAAGTGAAACAAACTCTGAAAACGCACTTTTCACTTGATCATCATTTTCAAAAAGTCTTCCTTTGACGAAGTTGTCTAAATTCTGAACAGGTGGTAATCTGTTGGAGACTAGTCGGGAGAATATGGTGGGTGCGAAAGAACTTCGTAGCTCAGTTCTTTCAATTTTGCACGGTATGTTTTGAAACATGGGGTTTTGATGCCACTCAGTGAGATCATGAGGTACCCATGTATCAAGCTTTTTTACTTTCCCAATACACTTTAAATGTCTGGAAACGGTAGATGCACTTGCATTTAGTTGTGTTGAGATTCCTTTAACTGTTTGGTAGGGGTTTCCTTCTACTGTATGTTTGAGAACATCGTTGTCTATTACGGACGGAGGTCTTCCTCGGGGCAAGTTTTCCAAGTCGGTATCCCCAGCTGAAAACTTAGCAAACTAACGGCGAATGGTCCGTTCATTAACAATCCCTTCCCCAAACGCCTTGCAAATATTTCTAGCGGCCTCAGCTGCTGCATTGTCGAGTTTAAACTCCTACAAAAATATTAATCGGAAATCGCGTGTTTCCATGTTCATATTTGGAGGTATACTAAAAATTGGGTAATTGATTGGGAAGCTAATGTTTATAATACAAAGGTAGAGGATTAGTAACTGTTTACTTTAAATGTGTCAACATTCGGAAGAAAACAACAAAGACCTGCAAAATCCTTTATGTATTTCAGAAACTATAAAAACGGACATTTCATGTGAAACAACCCAATAACCCAATATATATAATAGAAAAAAATCATTTAAATAAATATAATGTAAATTTTATTATAAAAAAAGACTGTTATTATTTTTTCCTCTTTTATGGTTGATAATCAGCAATTAAAACTAAGGAGAAAGCTTCAAACTTTCATACATTCGACCTTAAATAAACCTACTTGTCTTGTTTTTACTGATCATAAGTCAGTAAGATAAGAATTATAAATAATACTCGTATTATGTTTTTTTTTATATAGTACACTCTTTTATTATATTCTAGATCCTACATGGCTTAAAATCTTTCTATGACGAGGCAGACAAACATAGGAATCGTGTTTTAGCAAAATTGAAAAGCTATAGATAAAATTACCATTCGTAAATATGGATGGGTTGTAGATTATATATGAAAATATGCATGCTGCGGACCGTGGGTAGCATGGAATCTAGAGGGACCATAGCCTACTACAGACATCCTCTTAATTTATGGAGATTCAATCAGAGTACTGTTAATACTGAGTGAAGTGGCAATTTAGCACTGGCTGCCCATCCCATCTAACCAACTATTTATTTATGCATTAGATAACCACTAAGTTGTGATAAGTATTTCAACCTCAAGTTGAACCATTTATTGAATAACGAACCTTGGTTAGCGTTGTACTACGAGAGCTAATAACGTTTTCGGCAATTCAATTTAGTATGGCTCTTTTTTTTTTCTTTCTTTACTGCTGGCAGCCGCACGGCAGACAAAATCGCCAATTTAGGTAGACAAAAGTCAAAAGTTTGGAATTTTCCAGTGTTTCACCTTTTTATTATTAGTTGGCAAGACCCTTAATACTAATATTTCCCGCCATACAGTGTTCAAAAATAAATAGTGAATGAATGAATCATTCCTGTTCACACAAGTGCCTAGTTACCGGCAGTGGGATTATCTCTATTCGATGGTCATTTATTGTGTTGAAGGTGTATTTAGAGCAAAGTAGTTTTGCTTTTACCTAACATTTGCTGAGACAGGTAAGATATTATATTTCCAAACTCGTTATTGAATATACATTGCAATCTCACCTGTAGAGTGAATTTAGCATTTTTTAAATGTATGCCCCAATTTAATAACGAAAAACTATATAGCTCCCAAGTCACCCCAAGGGTTTGTTTCATCAATCCTAGTCTTTAGATATTACAACAAATGTTTGCGATTTTTTGCGTTTTTGTTGATATATAATTTTTTTCAGGCACAACACTCCGAATCAAAAGTTTTACAATCTATAATTTCAATAATATCTTCTATCATAAAATCTAATGGTAGTTTGGAAAGAGTATTCCAACTTGATCGTCGTCATTAATAATAAACTTATTCGAACACAAACGGACTGAATCGAACGATTTGAATTTTTAATGTTAGACCTTATGATTTAACGACTTGTATTATACTATTTTTTTTTTTTATGATGTGGCAAAAAGAATTATTTAGAGCAAAGTAGTTTTGCTTTTACCTAACAATGGACATTGCTGAGACAGGTAAGACATTATGTTTCCAAACACGTTATTGAATATACATTGCAATCTCACGTGTAGAGTAAATTTAGCATTTTTTAAATGTATGCCCCAATTTAATAGCGAAAAACTATATAACCCACAAGTCACCCCAAGGATTTGTTTCATAAATCCTTGTAGTCTTTAGACATTATAAAAAAGTTTTGCGATTTATTGCGTTTTGAGTGGTACATAATTGTTTTCAGACACAACACTCCGAATCAAAAGTTTTACAATGTATAATTTCAAGAATTTCCTAAATGATATAAATTACATCTATAAGCATGTTTTAGCAACTCTGGGCCATAATTAGATTTTTTGTACTACTTTTCCTGTATTCTGGGACTTCAAACGTAAAATGTAAGGAAGTTTTAGATTTCAGCAAATAAATTTGATGTTTGAGTACTGTGGGCTTGCCAATTGTGTCCAAAAATGAATTAGATTTTATAACTTTTTTAAATATTTTTCCGTAATCTAGGACCCCTGAGTTTAAATATATACAAGTTTCAAAATTGTGTCCACCTAAATCGGTCATATTTTCCACTGTGAGCCGTAACGTTAACCATTGCACACCCATAACTTGTAAAACTCAAGCATATTATAAACTGTGCAATGCGTTTTGTATTCGAGGTCACCAGAGACAAGCATATAATCCAGTATTATCGCCGAATGAAGGTGGCTCTAACCCTTTTTATTTAAGCTGACTAGTTTAGAAGTTATGTACTTGTATCCTTAACAAAGTAAAGGGTCTGCCCTTGTTTGCTATAAGTGAAGCCGTAGTAAAGATGACAATTGACCACCTGTTTCACTGTTTCTGCTCAATGTTGACAAAGTATCAGGGCAAAATCACATTTGCCTGGGTGTAGACAAGGGGAACAATTTTTTTTTTTAATATATTTATTTAAAGAAATTTCTAACTTTATTTATAATACACAACAAGTAAAAAAGACTAATATATAATAAAAACGCATTAAAGTCCTCTGAAGAAACAACCACTTCAGTGCATAATTTATATACACTTGGAGCAGGCACTTATATATACACATATTTATACTATAGATACCTATATTTACAATGTGATGGAAGATTGAGATTTAATTAAAGAGAGGGTTAAATTGAAATATTAAAAAACTCTGCGAGCTTACATAGTAGATAGATTCATAGAATTTACATAGTTTAATAATAATAATAGGCTTAGCGAACCCGAAGGTTCGATGCCGATACCACCAAATTCCGCCTACACAAACTCGTCCAATGTTCACCATTCAAGCCCAAGCTCCCGAGATAAGCCTTAACGCAATCCTCCCATCTACGCTTCGGCCTACCTTTCGGACGCCTACCAGTCGGATCAGCAAATACCAACTTTCTCGGAATCCGCTCGTCATCGAGCCCAACAAGTTATTTGAGTCTCCGCGATGCAATCAGCTCAATTATATTCACAGGATAAAAGTTTCGCAATTCCGCGTTGTGTAACCTTCTAAAATCCCCAGTGGCCTCATCTCTTTTCGGACCAAATATTTTACGCAATACCTTATTTTCGAAAACCTTAAGCCGTTGTTCATCCTTCAGAGTAAGCGGCCACGTTTCGCATCCGTAAAGAATCATTGGAAGAATAATAGTTTTATAAATTCTAATCTTTAAGTTTTTAGATAGAAGCCGCGAACTAAGTAACTTTGCAACTGAATGCAACAAACACGCATTTCCCACCTTTAACCGGGACTTTATTTTACATAGTTTATAATTATAATTTATTATTTATTTATTTTATTTTATCTTGTTGATGTTTTAATTAAATACGACAATCACCATGAAATTCTACCTAATGAAATCACCATGAAATTAAATACAACCAAATGAAATTCAATTTGTTTGTTGGTCCTATTCGATGAATAATGAAAGTAGTAAAAAACAGTTTATAAAAAAGAGGTAATTTTCAGCTTTAAACCGATAACTACCTGAAATAAGTTTTTTCTTCTTTATTTTACACTCCAAAGATTTCAGATATGCCCAGTGAAGCTCGCTGAAATTAATGACTACTGTCCAAGCCGCCTAAAAAAAATTACAACCTCTAATTGAGCTTCGAGTCGAGAAAAGAGCCAGTATTAGTGATGTATGAATTAAAAAAATTATTTAAAGCACCGGACTGGAAAAATTGAGGTCGAAATTACTCACTATTTTCGAGATGTTAACTTGTTGTTTACATCGCAGCTCTCTCTCTCGGTCCCTAAGTTGACCAGTTTATAAGTTATGTATTTGTATGGTTAACAAGATAACCTGTCCATGTTTGTTATAAGCGAAGCATAGTAAAGATGACAATTGACCAACTGTTTCACTGTTTCTATTCAATGTTTAGACAGTATCAGGGCGAAATCACATTTGCCTTGGTGTAGACAAGGGGGACAAATATTTTTTTTTTTATTATTTATTTAAAGACATCTATAACTTTAATAATTCAACAAAACAAGTGAAAAGGATTAATATATGATTAAAACACATTAAACCCCTGCGAAGAAACAACCCGTTGGAAGCACTCCAATGTCTAATTTATGGTAGGAGGTCTCTTGGCCATCTTCTTTTAAGTCGCCTCGGTGGACTATCAGGGAATATTTTGGAGGAGAGGTCGCGTATAAGCAGGTTTGAGTGAGCAGGGAGTTTGGGTTGAAAAGAAGTGTATCTATATCGGGCTAAAAACTAGTGGGATATTTAGGTTTTATATATATGTCAGTATTTTTTAAGTTTCTACTGCATCAAGTAATCAGAACTCAGCAAGCCAGCTATACTTCCGAACCCTTCAATTTAAATTCGCCAATTAGTCCCGTTCTACCAGATCCCGTCTTTCTGACCTCTAACCTCCTTCTACCCTACGATGCGTCATGCACGAACTATTTCCTCCTTTAAATCGCTGCTTCTCGATCACCATTTTTTTTTTCAAATCAAACAGACCACTCAATGCAGATCTTGGAAATAACAATTAACATATTTACATCGGGATGAGTCTTCAACTAGTAAGATAATTAGGTTTTTATGGATGATTTTATTGGTAACAAAGTAAGGAGCATTGAGGATTTTGGATTGCAAGGATTGGATGCGAGAGGAATTCGATGGCTAAGTAAACCCACGTAGCTCAATGCTGTAGATACAAATCGGCCGTTACATATTTCAGTTTTTTGTATTAAACATAAAGTTTTGAGCGTTTTTCTAGTGAGTGTTGTAGTAATCTGTATTTACGAGCAGTTTCCTGTTGTTTCAGTCTTGTATGAGGATTCTATGGATGAGTTTATTAGTAACAAAGTAAGGAGCGTTGAGGATTTCGGATTGCAAGGATTGGATGCAGGAGGAGTCTGATAGTTTAGTGGACCCCATAGCCCAATGCCATAGGTCCAAATAGGTCTGATAATCGTGATGTAAATGAGTTTATTGTAGTGAATAGAGTGTTTTGATCGTTTGTCAAGTAAGTGTTGTATTAAGCGGTATCTGCAGGCAGTTTCAGTCTAGTGTGAGGATTTCATGTTAGGTGTTTGTCAAGGTGGAGTCCTAAGTACCGGATCTGTTCAACATGAGTAAGTAAAATATTGTTAAAGGATACGGTGGGGCAGGAAGTCATAGGTTTACGACGTAGAGTGAAGGTAATTTAATGGGATTTATTAGGATTTATTTTAATTTTCCAGTTTTGACACCACTCTTCAATGGATAATAGATGATTCTGTAGGACTTTGAAGGCAGCAACAGGATCGTTCTTCACAGATAACGCCCATGTGTCATCGGCGTAGGTAGTGAGGATAGTGCTTGGTTGGATGGGAATATCCGCTGTATACACTGTGCAGAGGATCGGACCCAGGATACTACCTTCAAATAGAAATAAAATATATAATGAAAAGTGCGATTACTATTTTTACATCTAATAACACATTTAAATTTCAAAGTGTTCAAAGACAGTGTTAAAAAAAAAAAAAAAATACATATTTAAGAAGCCTACGATTTTACGGCAACTTATTTATCAAAATTGACGAACCAGAAAATGGATAGGCAAAATTTAGGACTCTCACTATAGCCTCGTCCGATTTGGCATAGCAGCATAAAGTGACGTTTAATGAATAAACTTAACAGAAAGCCACTTTAAACCATGCGTTTATGATTTTCTCAAAAACGATTTTAATCAAGTTCTTTAAATCGATGTAATATTTAATGGGTTTTAATATCATGTAGGTTTCATTCTCATTGAAATAGTCTGACAGGACTTAACTGCCGATATTTTCTTTCTCTTAAGTACCTTTAATTTAGTAGATTGGAAAAAATCAACAATATTATCTAGTTAGCTGTATCTAACTAAAGCAGAAAAGAGAAAATCAATATTTTTTATGCAATTTTTGTGTTTTTAAACAGAAGAACATTAAAATTTCGTTTAATTTTGTAGATTCGAAAAAAAATAAAATATATCATTTTTTTAAAAGTTAGACGGGTTGATAAGCGACTAAAGGAGGAAAGATTGGCATATGTATTTTTCCTCCCAAACGCGAGATTAGTAATATAGATGTATAATATACTGTAGGAAAGCTAAAGAATTTAGAAAAAGTGTTATTTTACATAAAAAATTGTGGAAAGTAATGTAAGGAGATGTTGTACATAGTAATTTAATACTGTTATATTATTTAATCTAAAACACATGTTTGCAACGAAACAGAATTTTCGTTTCAGAAATTTCTTTCAAATGTTTTGAATTCTAGCTTTATTTAAAATTTCTTAAATTAATGTTAACAAAGGTAAGTAAAATTCGTGTTTTGCGCTCACTAGATTGTTCATAAATCGTTTTTTTTTTGTTTTTTTTTTGGTAATCGATTATGTTAAAATTACTCCTGTTGTACTGCCAAAAAAGGGGGGCTCTTCTACAAACAGTTAATTTAGGAATTTTAATGACAGTTGATATCTCAACTAACACTCATTTAAGCTTATTCTGTAATATTTAATATACTATTGAAGTTATGATATTTATTAGGCAACTGTTTTAATACACTATTAAATTTTTCGGCACATTTAGTTTCCATGTTGATGGTTAAATTTTGCTGGAGTATTTTTTTCGGTTCTGAGCTTGATAGCAAACTCCTGGTATCTGTACTACGGCTAAATCATTAACATATCCTAATGTTAGTACTATCCCAGATTGTATTAACTACTCAACTGCAAGCAACTATCAATCAATCAAGTTTATCTCACCTACTCGCCCAATTACCGACATATTGTGTGTGTATGTATATATAATACAATATATATGTATGTGTGTGTGTACATATATATACACTGCCGGCAAAATTAAAGGATCACTTTAATATTTTGAAATTACTGAACTGTATAGGGCATTTTTTAAATATTCTTTTTTCTTTGGAAGTCACACTTTATTATAAGGGTAATAAAAAATAAAAAATTCTTTTCTAGAAATTTTTAATAGGAAAACAAATCAAAAAATAAAAATTTCCTACAGTCTCAAAATGAAAAAGTAAATCTTTGAAATGAAATGAAATAACAAAACTGAATAAAAAGGAAGAATTCGAGGAAAACGATCAATAATTGGTATTCCCACCTCTAGCTCTGATAATTGCTTCCATTCTCCTGCCCATTCTAGCGACCAGGGCTCTTACATGTTGTTCTGGGATGTTGTTTCACTCTTCCACAAACATTTCCCTTAAATCTGCCAAATTTTGTGGGTCTCGTGCGCGGACATGTCTTCCAAGCATGTCCCATACATGCTTATTGGGTTCATATCTGTACTTCTGGGTGGCCAAATCATAACGTCAATTTCTTCTTGTCTGAGGAAATTTTTCACTGATCGAGCAACGTGAGGTCGGGCATTATCGTGCATACAAATAAAGTTACCTGCGATATTTCTGGCGAAAGGTATTACATGTGGCTCCCTAATGTACCTGTCAGCAGTTATAGAGCCACGGTTCGCAAGAACCTACTCTGTACGGGAGTTTAAATTTATGCCCCCCCACACCATCACTGACCCACCACCAAACGCAACCCTTGGAGAAAAAGTGCATGGAGCATACCTCTCTCCCCGCCTTCTCTATACCTTTTCCCGTCCATCTGGAAATCGGAGACTGAATCTTGACTCATCGCTGAATAATACGAGGCTCCAATCTTCCTGAGTCCAGTTTAGGTGCTCCCAAGCAAACCTCAAGCGCTCAACCCGATGTTCCCTGGATAGAAGAGATCCAGTAGCTGAAGGATGGGAGGTCAATCCATAATAGTTGAGTCGTCTTCTCACGGTTCGCTCTGAAATTTGCACATTCCTGAACTTCTGGAGGAGACCACGCAGTCTGTTACCAGTTGATCGGCAATCCCGAAGAGTATGCAGTTGCAAAAATCTCTCGTCACGGTGGGAAGATCCTGTATGCCCTCCAGTTTGACGGTGCCTATTAAGCACCCTGGACACTAAGGATTGTGACCGCTGGAGCCGTCGCGCAATATGCCTTTGAGAAAACCCTTCTTCACACAAAGCAACAGCACTAATTGATTCCTTTTCGGTCAATGCTCTTCTGTTGGCCATCACAACGTTCTTACTAAAGTCACAAGTAAAAACTAAAGTCTACTAAATGTTAGAAAATCTTCAATAAGATGAATCTTTGCTAACAACTAACCATTTACTAATAAGAAGAAAGAAAAGGAGAGGATTAACTGACCCTTTTCTCCATAAACGGGTGGGATTATAAACAGGTAGAGGATTAACTTGATAAGATACAACACAAAGTCCAGTCTGGGACAAAGGAATTCCTATTTTTATCTCTTATGTAATAATAATATAAATATTTGTAAGTGATCCTTTAATTACTTACAATGGTGAGAGTAGAAATATTATTTTTTTTTAAATGTAGAATTTTTAATATATTGAATTTTTCTGAAGACAATTGAGTTCAACAAAATGAAAAATAAATGAAATGATAATCAAGATAACACGTGGTATAGCCGGGTAAGGATGGTAAATCTGCCACCGACTTAAACTTTGGGGATCAATATGGTGTCAAATAAAAAAAAATTCTCCTACATTTTCAGCTATTTAATGCAAACGGTTTAAGAGATTTTTTAAAAACCTCTTTTTTCGATTTTATTATCTTTTTAATAGTAAAATTTGAAATTAATTAATGATGATTTTTTCTCTGAATCTAAGTAGTCAAAGGCATTAAAAAATGGTATGATCATGATTTTTAAACGAAAAACCAGTTCTTAGCTGAAGAAAGAAAACCAAAATATGTATCTTTTTAACCTTCTTGAAAAGTGTCAATCACCGATTTTCTTAAAAAAAACGCAAGATTCAAATATCGATATGTACAAGTAAAATAGCACAATTTTTAGCGTGTTTGGTATGACAGAAGGTATTGGCATTTGAATAAGGATAGAGCAGCATGGCGGATATGGGTTGGCAGAGAATTCCTGAACGTAGTAGAGCGGACAACAAATGAACGATCAAAAGTTTTAGTTAGATGAGGAAGATGGTTGGCAGTGCGGTCATAAATTAGAAACACACATTTAAAATAAGTGCTATTTTAATTATGTGCCGACGTTTCGGCCTACAATGTGGGCCTTCATCAGAGTTGACTCTGAGACGCTGTCTAAAGGAGTCATATTTTATTATTTAGTGAATTAATCTGTAAGATGCATTCTCTGATTTTGATATTTAGAAGGGATTTTTTAAATTTAAGAACTAATGATGCTAATTTTGGAAAAGGTGATTTTGAAGTTATGATATGATTTAAAGAATATTCTATGAATTTTGGAAAAACTGCATTGGATAGGCATTTTAAGAGAAAGATCCTTTGTTCTAAACTGTTAGCTAGATGTTTGTGAAGATTGGAGAATAAATTAAACTGAGATTTAAGATGGGGGAAGGAGGATTTTAAAGTTTTAGTTCTGTTAGTATGAATGAAAAGGTGGTCAGAGCGCGATCTTGTTTCTAGTGAGTGGACTGAGGATTTAAATTGAAGGAGAATGTGGATTTAGAGGTACTGGGAACCAATGTTCGGTAAAGGTATGGTTTTTTTGGAAATATTTTCTACGAGTGAAGAGGAGTCACTTCAACTCTTTGCATAAGTGGGTAACATAAGACCTCTTTTTATCTACATCTATATTGTATTAATATTTTATCTAATCTATATCTGCATTCATCTATACATATAGATATATTATGAGCAAAAATTGTAATAACAGTTAGAATGGAAATGAGACTTTAACCGAACCATAGTTGATTAGTCCTCAAATTGTTTTTAATTTCGACTGAATCTTACGCGATAGATAATGATTTAAATTGTCCTTTTTTATGCTATTCGTTATTTTTATCGTGTATGAAATGAATCTACCCGATTTAAATGCTTTCAGATATGCTTTCATTTTTTTGAAGATCCTATTATCGTTACAAAAAATATGCACGATAGTCATCTTGTATCAAGGATACGATTTTTAAAAAAATATATCAACCATTTTCGACCCGATTGACTTTTATGAAAGGTATGAACCGATGCATTATTGATGGTCTAAAAAGGGAACTTTTTAATATCACAACCTTTTTTTCCCATTCAAAGGATTGTTACGAAATGAAACATATGCATAACTGTCTACATAGGGGAGAGATGGTTGGTTACGCAATAAAGGGAAAATTTTGACATTTTCAAAGGATCTGCTCTTTTATTAATTTTTTTTTTTTTAATCTCAATTCTCTTTGAAAGGATTCTAAACAATATGCATATCTGTTAATTTTGTTGATTTTTTACATTTTTATAGTTTCTTTGTTTATTTATTTTACGTCACTTTGTGCTACTGTAGAGGTCCTAAATTTTTCCTATCCAGGTTTAGTTAAGTTAGGGATCTTTTACCAGTACCTGACATCGCACAGGTTTGGGACCAGCTTTTTATTCTCCTTCCCAAGGACGACATAACTAAGGATTTTTTATTCCCATTACAAAATCCTACGACCACCTGAGGGTATGAACCCGTGACCTTTGGTATAGAAGGCTGTTATTCTAGCCACCCTGCTACAAGTGATACCTACATTTTTATTTATTACTGACCATGTAAGAGAACTAATCAAAAAAAGAAAAAAAAGTACATTAGCAAGCAATTAGGTTTGATATTTAAGTGTTTTTCTAATGCTCTGTAATTTTTTAAATCAGTTATTTTTTTATGATTGATGAAAGAAAAAACTCCCAGACTTTGTTTTTACGACCCACTAGTCATTAAAAATATGTTAATGACCAGAATTATAGGCTAAACTTCTCGAATATACCTGACTCAGAGTTTTCCATTTTCCAAATTAAAGTTTACGGACTTAAAGGAATCACTTAACTTCCCCCTAAATAAGTAAGCTGGGATCGTAAATCGAAAACTTTGCGGTCATGCACATTTCAGATCCTCCTTCCGTTGGAAACTAGCTAGATTATTTCCCCTACCTTTATAAAATATGTCTAGTAGCTTTATCGGATTTCTACTTAAGTATAATTTGAATATTCACGATGAATACATTTTAAAAAAATATGGTGCGGGCAACACACGACTTCCACTTACCTCAGCAGTCAAAGTCAATTTGAATAACTATAAAATAAATTTCAGCTTTGGGATATGCCGATGATTTGGTACTGCTAGGTGAAGACGCGGGAACCATAAAACTAAATACAAGTGTGTTAATAAAAACCGGTAAACAAATAGGTCTCGAATTAAATACCGATAAGACGAAATATATGATTAGTAGCAGAAATGGTGGCGATCTTGATGATGTTGATATATCAGGGCATAGATTTGAACACGTAGAGGAATTCAAGTGTTTAGGTTCAATGATAAGAAGATAAAATAAATTCCAGGAAGAAATAAAGTCCCGGTTAATGGTGTGAAATGCGTGTTATTATTCAGTTGCTAAATTACTTACCTCGCGGTTTCTGCCTAAAAACTTAAAGGTTAGAATTTATAAAACTATTATTCTTCCGACGGTTCTTTACGGATGTGAAACGTGGCCGCTTACTTTGAAGGATGAACAACGGCTTAAGGTTTTCGAAAATAAGGTAATGCGTAAAATATTTGGTCCGAAGAGAGATGAGGCCACTAGGGAGTTTAGAAGGTTGCACAACGCGAAATTGCGGAGTTTGTACCTTGTGAATATAATTGAGCTGATAGCATCGCGGAGAATTAAATGGGCGAGTAAATTGGTTGGGCTCGCTGAGGAACGGATTCCGAGAAAGTTGGTATTTGCTTATCTGACTGGTAGGAGTCCAAAAGGTAGGCCGAAGCGTCGATAGGAGCATTGCATTAAGGCTGATCTCGGGGGCTTGGACTTGACCGGCGAACATTGGACGAGCCTGTGCTGGCGAGTTTGTTGGTATCTTCATCGAACCTTCGGGTTCGGTAAGCCTATTATTATTATAAAATAAATTTAAGTTGAAAAATGTTTTGTTTACGTTAAATAAAAATCTGGTTAGCCCAACACACACCTTTCACTTACCTCCATTGTTAAAATCAAATTAAATAGTTTTTTTTAGAATTTTTAAATACACATAGAGATAAAAATAAATTATAAAAGAATTGACTACATTGAATTTCAATAGATACATGTGTTTTATTTAATAATATATTATTATTTATGACAATCAGTTAGTTTTATATCGCCCTTCATTAACTTTTACAATTTTTTGTACAAAGTAATAATTTTCCTCAAATCTTTAGCTTTCCAACGGTATATTATACGTCTGTATTACAGTTTTTATGTTCATAACTACCAAAATTGAATCATAAAATATTTTTGGTATTTTCTCTCTCAGTTGGATCTCTTATTCCTTCAAATTATATATTAATCCATTTTTCATCAGTACTAAATAGATAATATTGTTATTTTTGTTGATTCTACAAAATGAAAAGTACTTTAGAGGTCGAAAATTTAAATAATCGGCATTTCTAGCTCTGCCAGACTATCTTAATCAAAATGAAACCTCCATGAAAGCCCATTAAATTTTAAATCGATATAGGGAGTTTAATCAAAATCGTAAGAGCCGTTATTGAAAAAATCGTAGAAAGGTGCTAAATGTATGGTATATATTGGCTCTTCTTGTTAGCTGATTTTGATAAAAAAAAGTTTCTGTAACACTTCGAGCTTATCGTTGTCTTAAATATGAAATTTCAGTATTGTATTGTTTTCGTGAAAGTCTAACCATACACACACACGCACACACACACACACACACGGACGGGCGGACGGACGGACACACAGACCTTTTTGCGTGACTTGGTCATTTGGACTCAGGAGACCCTGAAAAGTGTACTCGCGGTGATAACCGGAATTCGAAAATATTCACGATTAATAAAATTATCCTCAAATTCCACATTTTTTCATGCGATAAAGTATGCCAGGCACGCATTTAGCCTAAATTATCAAAACAACATGATTTGTTAAGTCATGACTTTAACATTAACATTAACATTTAACATTAAGTCATGACTTTTAAGTATTTTACAACACAATGTGCAGTTAGATTTATTTAATTGAATGTTTGTTTGTCCGCACTTCTCATATATAAATTATTTTTATAAATATTAAAAAAATTATACCAGAATAAAATAGATTTTGGTCTTAAGATCTGGTTTTTTAGGTTTGTATATTTTCACAGATGTCGTAAAAAAAATGAAAATACTATGGGAAAAAATATTATTGATTCTTTGATAGTGTCTAATAGCACAAATTTTAGTTATGTACAAGAATTTTCGTGCATTTATTTACATACAAATTTGAGATTATGATTATGCACCACTGGCTCATTATGAGAGAAGATTTAGAGATTGAATCAAGTTTATTTTTCAAAGTATATAAACATTTTAAGGTAGAAATTCGCTCTTTTATTTGCAGGATTATAAAATAAACTTTTATTGAATAATATACACGGAAATACCATTAAGTAAATTGTTACACTGTTAAATGTATTATGTATTTATTCACAAAGGTTATTAAATAAGCTACATTTAAGAGCGTTGTGTATCAGAGCTTTAGGAATTCACTCATGCCTTATTTACACAATAATGATAATTTATAATTTGTTCCTTTTTACTGACATTTTCATTAATTAGCAAATAAAATATTTCTTTCATCATATTTTTTCCCCTAAATATTTTAAATGAATTACCATATGTATGAAAAGTTTATGGGATTTTAAATGGAAGGTTTCATTCCTGCAAGGTTTATCAGCGTTGTTTTCGATAAAATTTTATACATAATGGTTATACATAAGTTTAAAAAGTTTTAACTGGACGTATACCCATCTTTTAAATCTAATTTAATTTTCATTAAGTTACAATAGTTGACTGTGTGCATATATGAGAGAAGTTGGTTCAGGGTGTAGTCAATATAACACACATTAAATTATAGGCCTTCTTCAGAGTAATTGTGTGAGCTGAGAAGGCGTCACCAACAATCTATAGTTGGTCTATTGGTCTATCTACCATTGTTGGTGACGCCTTCTCAGCTCACACAATCACCCTGAAGAAGGTCTATAATTTAGGCCGAAACGTGGGCACCAATAAATTAAGTTTACGCTTAATTGTGTGTTATATTTACTGCACCCTAAACCAACCTCTCTCATATAATTTAATTTTCGTACTACTTTACAATTTTACAATTTTTATCTAGACTTATTACATCTGTATTATTTAGTAATACTTTTTTAGGAAAAGGCAGATTCAGTTTTTTTTCACGATCACAATATTTTACCTTTGGGTATTTCCATTTGTAGCAAATAATAAATGTATTTATTCGAATGCCAAATCCTAATTACACAATCAAATATTTGGTTTTGCATAATTAATAATTATAGCCAAGTACCAATAATTAGTTTGCTCTATTATTTGATTAAACAGTAGCAGGTTCATAATGTTAGCTTTACCCAATCATTTGATGATTACAATGCTTTTACTTGTAATGTGTTGGTTCCACTCGACCGCTGATTGGCTGATTAATTAACTAATTAGTTTAAGGGTGACTGTATAAGGTTAGCACTGAGAATGGTCTCATCGTGCAATAGGTGACATTGCTTGTGTCCAGTACTAAGACCAGTAGCAATACTCGTATTTTTTACTGCAAAATGTCTTATTTTCTTTTACAATTATTTTAATATTTATTGAGATATATTACAATTAGTTACAAAATTAACAATAGTAATAGTGATGTGAGACCACATTCATACAATATATACATAAATAATAATAAATTCAAATTACATAAAATAGAAAATAAATAAATTTATACTTATACACAAAAAAAAAAAAAAAAATCAAAACAACAACCTATAATTGAGATAAATACGAAGTAAACAACTAAATAAACATAACCTGAAAAATAAAAATTATCATCTACTTCTTAGTGGAATGATGGCGTAGGTATGTCTTTTGGCTGGGATATAATGTATATAGTATATATATATAAATTATATATATATATATATATATATATATTTATATATATTGTAGGTTATAATTTTTTTTCGTGCCGCTTCAACAAACATGCTCTGGCAAATATCTGTTGATGTTCCTTCGATCGAAAATATTCCGCTGTGTTCTTATCCGAAATTCAATGGATAATTTTATATGCTAATATACCACGGTTTGGATAAAAAAATTCTCGGAGCTCTAGATATCTATAGATTATAGATCTATTGTTTTTACCCAGTAAGGGAAGAAATCATATTTTTTTTGCTTCTAATTAACTGTGTATAAAATATATATTAGAAGAAAGTATTAATCGTGATTTTTTTTTCACTTACCTATATATGAAATATATAGTAAGGGAAAGTATTGCGACAGTCAAAATTTTTGAATTCTAGTTTTCAACGGAAATACACATTTCAGGGCCCACTGAGTCGAAATAACTAAGTCTGTGGGACTTAAGTCTGTGCGTGTGAGTGGTATGTCTAAAATGGGAATCCGTACGAAACTAAAATTTCATATTTCAGACAACTATACGCCCGAGATGTTACAACAACTTTTTCTTAAAAATCAGCTGCCCGGAAGATATAATTTATTCCATACATTTTGCACTTTTTTTATGATTTTCTCTAATGATTTAAATTAAATTCGCTATATCAATGTAAAATTTAATACAATGTCGGTTTAATTTTGTCTGAAATATTCTGAAACGGCTTAAATGCCGATATTTTAAATGTTCTTCCTCCGAAGTACCTTTAATTTTGTAGATTATATAAAAAGAACCGTATCATCTTGTTACCTTAGATAAAAAAACAGGTGAATAAATAACTCGAATGAATTCCATATTCAACTAAAAGATAAAACTGAAAAAATGTATTTGTATGCAATTTTTTGTTTTTTTTATCATAAGAACAGTGATATAAATGTATAATACACCGTTGGAAAGCTAAAGATTTTAAAGAAAATATTATCTTATGCACAATCTTGTATAAGTTAGTGAAGAGTTTTTAATAAAGTTTCACTCATTTACTTTATCTATATTTGAAAATTCTTTGATCGATTTTAATAACAGAGGTAAGTGAAAGTCGTTTGTTGCCAACACCAGATTTTTTTACAACCCTATATAACTTATAACAGGATTACTCTCTACGTTTGCTATAGCATGCTATTTGTGCTATTGTGCTAAACCCATCAATTTTAGACAGGAAATAACTGTAGAAACTCGACGGGTTTAGCAAAATAACACAAATAGCATGCTATAGCAAACGTAGTGAGTACCCCTAACATTGAAATATTTTTCATATACAAATTATGATAAGTAGTTAGTTATCATCATGCTTAAAAAGTTCTAAAGCTTGCGCATCGTGACCTTTTCTTTGATTTCCATTGGAGATTTCGTTCTACGACGGAATTGAGATATTCCTGTAAAAAGCTACTCATAAATGTTAATACAAGCCAATAACAACACTCTTTTGCATTTACAAATTCAAAATCATTTTAGCTTCCCCTCGTTAAATAGGCAGCACTTAATCCAGTGAACGTTGTGCGAGTCAGCTGAATAAACAAACTCATTGAATATTTATCGGAGGCAAAGTGGTCTACTACAGCCTACACTTGTAGCTATAGTCAGAGCTTGTCTAGTGTCATGTTTACAACGATAATAGTTTAATATCAAGCATTAATTAGTTTATAAGGGAGCAGCGTGGTATAATGGATAGAGCAATAGTCTACTGTTACCCGGGTTCTGGGTTCGAATCCCGAGTGAAGCAGCATATTATTTATTCTGTTAATTCGGCGACCATAGGGCATGGAGACCATCATGGGGCAGACCAGCCTCTATAAACTAGGTACCCTAAAACCTGGCGGCTGAGCGAGAGCGTTATCAAGGCCTAATCATCTCATTGCACGGCCGTTGGCCTAGAAACAGTACGAATCTCTATATGTGCTGACCCCAAGGTGTTGTAGTAGTACAGATTTTTTTTTTCTTTTTTTTTATTAGTTTAAAATGTTTTGATATCAGCTTTTTCCATATTTCACTTATAAATGATTTATAAATTGTAAATAGGAGAGGAGGGTGGGGTAAATGCCAACGCTGAAACAAACGCTTAAATCGCACATAGCATATAATAAATTGTCAGTGGAAAAAATCCATCAATTGAGACGATTTTAGGAAATTTTACGGAATGCCTAATAATCTAAAATTCTCTCATATCTTTATTATTGAACCAATAGGCTGCCAATAAGTTTTTTTTTACATTACAGAACAAAATGCTTTGGTATGCAGTGGAATGTATTTAAATATGTACTTCGTACTTTTTTGATCGAACTGAAACTTTCAAACGCCATTTTATGGGAAATTTGAAGATTTATCGAACATTAAATCCCAACAATTAGAAGAATTTGAAAATTTCAATTTTGTATAAAAAAATCTGTAGCTTCTGGAAATCGGCATAATTCTTTCTGATTATGCGATTTATTTTATTATTTTTGCTTACCTATATGTGGATTTTTTTTTATTCATTATTCAGATTATACATATGTTAAAACGTGAGCTTTCAAATTTTGAGAAGGATATTTTTTTTTTTTTTTTTTTTTGGTCGATTATAAAGGTTTATTATTGAAAATAATAAATCAAAAGAAGTAAATTTTAATATGTATAATAAGCTCATGCGTGCATACGCACTTTTATTTACATAACAAAATACATTTTTTAATTTATCTAAAAGCTTTCCATATAATGTTAGAGAGAACGAGTCTGGTATTAATGATAAAGATCATAGATATAAATGAGCCAGTCTTCACTCAGTCATTTTTCTTCTTTCCTCTTTGATATATTTATTTTTTTTGTCCGTCCCTAAATTTTTTTTTCCGGACAACTTGTAATTTTGAGGATGGGATGAATACTTGATGAGAAGGGAAGGTAGCGGCCATTGGTGGGTGGGTTTGAGGCGTCCCTATTTAAGACTGACCCTACTCAGCTGAAAAAAAAAAAAAAAAAATATGCATCCCCTCACACAACTTCAACTTCACTAAAATATTGTATAAATTTTCAACATGACCTAATTGTGCAAAAATTTTTTTTTTTTTAAATATTAATTGATATTTATAACTGTATTAAATTACATCAAATAACTGTGAACGACATACAGAAAACTGACATGAAATGTAGAGACAGTAATCATCGGCAGCAACCAAAAATATTCTAAACTAGAACGTCTCGGGGCCATCTTGTTTTCTGAAGCCTGGCAAGGATTATAAGGAATCGAAGAGAACGCAGGATAGGAATTAGTGGATTAGAATAGGAAATGAGTTTTTCATAGAATGAGTGACACTTAGTTCGGGCTAATATGGAACACTAAGGTCTTTATGGATGAGTTTATTCGTGAAGGAGCGTTTAAGATTTTACGAAGGATTTTGGATTGTAAGGATTGGGTGCAGAAAGAATTTGACGGTTTAGTAGAGTCCCATAGCTCAACTTTGTAAGTCCATATCGGCCTTATGATAGTCACGTAACTAAGTCATTTGTAATTAAGTGGAAGGTTTGAGCGTTTGTCCAGTAAGTGTTGAAGTTGTCGAAAACGTCGGGCAGTTTCTTTTCTTTTCAGTCTTGTATGGGGATTCCAAGTTAGACGCTTGTCAGGGTGGAGTCCTACGTATCGAATCTGTTCAACAGGAGTTAGTGGAGTGTCATTAGAGGATACCGTAGGGCAGAAAGTGATTGGTTTACGACGAAAAGTAAAAGTTGTTTGGTGGGATTTGGGATTAATAAACTGATTTGATTTTGTCTATTATGAGTGACATCTATGTGGATATGTATATAAAAATATTATTGCGAAATAGTGTACATTTTTTTAATGTTTTTTTTTTTTTGTTCTTATCATTAAATTGAAATGACTCGGAGCTGGGGCTGATTTTTATTTATTTTTTAATTTTCTTTTTCTTTTTTTTATTTACTTCTCTGTTTTTCTTTTTGTTTCTATCTTTTTATTGTTTAATTTTCTTAATATAATTAATTTTATAGGAGTATATTTATGATGAATTGCTAACCGTTTTATCACCTTTTTAGTTAGATTGTGATATTTGTAAGTTATATATATATATATATATATTTTTTTTTTTTTTCATTATATAAATTAAGCTGGTATGTAGTACATTACCAATTTGATAGAATTTCAATTATTTTAATTATTGTAGTGTAATATAAATTGTTTGTATGATTTACCACCTGTAATTGGGCCTAGGCCTGTTGGTGGATGATGATGTAAAATAAAATAAATATAATTGGCTGGATTGTAAGTTAAATATGTTGAATAGTATTATTACATATTTGCTGTTTAAATGGATGTTCCTTGAAAAATAAATGCATACGATGATATAATGGAATTATTTATTCCCTTTGGCCAGCTGGGCCAGTCTCCTGCAAACAGTTCTAAAAGTACCAAACCGTAAATATATCTATTGCACCATGATTGGGTGTGCATATTCCCTGTATTGGTAATTACAATAGTCAATAAAAATTAGTATTATAATAATTAATTGCCATTTCATGATATGAAGAAATATTATTTTTCGTATTTAGAAAACGTTATTTTTTTCTACAACAGCTCTTGCTATCTATGCTTTTAAATAACAAAATATTTCTTATAAGCCTTACGAAGACTTTATAAATTGTTATTTCAAGAGAAGAGGGATATATTTTCTGTAAGGGAAGGTTCCCAATCCCCCCTCACTCCCCGAAATCCCGGTCTTTTCAATTCCCTCCTTGCACACCTCGGGTCCTTTGAAAAATCTCTACTTCAGTCTCGGTAATTCCACCTGAGATAGGAAATTTATATAAAAAAACCGAAAGATCAAGACATTTATTCAAACAAAACTTACAAACATTTACAGCGCTAACTTAACTTTTAACAATTAGAAATTACTAACTGTATTCGTCATAAACCCAATCTGTTTGATTGAAATATTATGTATTTTAATTGAACTAGTGCTGCAATGAAAATCTAATTTAATTTTTTGTAACTAAAAAAAATGTATGTAAAGGCTTACGCTTTGTGCACAACCTTTATATATATATTTTTATTTGTTTAAACATATTTATTGACATTTACAACTGTATTATATAGATCAAGTAAATGTGATGGACATAGTAAACTGACATGAAATACATGTAGAGAGGCTACCTATGGACAGCACTCTAAAAATATTCTATACTAGAAGGTCTCAGAGGATTATCAGAAATCGAAGAAGGTGATACGATAGAAACTAGTGGATTAGAGTGGAAATGGAGTTTTTCGTGGAATGATTGAAACCTGATTCGGGCTAATTTAGTAACATATGTAACATTGAGGTCTTTATGGATGAGCTTATTCGTGACAAAGTAAGGAGCGATTAAGGATTTTACAAAGGATTTTGAATTGTAAGGATACGAGAAGAATCCGATGGTTTAGTAGAGCCCCATAGCTCTACTCCGTAAGTCAATATCGGTCTTATGATGGTCATATAAATAAGTCTTTTGTAATTAAGTGGAAGGTGGGAGCTTTATTAATTATTCGGGCAGTTTCTTGTCGTTTCAATCTTGTATGGGGATTTCTAGTTAGACATTTGTCAAGGTAGAGTCATATGTATCGAATCTGTTCAACAGGGGCTAGTGGTGTGTCAATAAATGATACTGTAGGGCATGAATTCATTTGTTTACGACGAAAAGTAAAGGTTATTTGGAGGTGTTTGTTAGCATTAATTTTAATCCTCCATTTCTGGCACCATACAACATTTATATCAAAAAATGTTTATCTCTAAATACAAAAATAGACCTAACAACACAGTAATTTAACCGGCGATGTTATTTGTAATCAAAACTCATTTTATATTAAATAATCCAACAATAGAAATTATTATCTACAATAATGAATGAATGAATGAAAAATAATTTTTATTCTGGGACATTTCGTCGCTAAGAATAATATACTGTGAACAGAGGAAGTCCAATTTGTCTGGCTTCATTTTATATTTAATTATTTAGTCAAATTGTAAATTAATAAAGTTAAAATAAATAAAATATATAAATTAAAAACAGTTAACACCATCGAATGAGTTTAGTTATGTATTGTCAAATTCAATATTTATCACATACGTGCGGAAGATTGATTTTCGAGGAGTTGGATAAATAATTGGTGATTTAAAGAGGTCAGGGATGACACTATACGGAGGGAGATGGGTTAAGAGTTCCAAAGTATGGTGGCACGGATGATAAAGGACTTTTCAAAGGATGGTGTTCATAAGAGGGTAGGTATAGAACGGTAGGTTGGGATCTTGTATTTAGGGTGTGGATGGAATAGCGCGGAGTAAGGAGGTCAAATATATAGGAAGGTTTTCTGGCTCGCAAGGATTGGAATAAGAAGATGCCTAGAAGGTATTTTCTTTGGGATTCAGGATAAAGCCACCTTTGACCAGAATACCAGTGAGAGGCGTGTGACTGTCTCGAGAGGTCGTACATAAATTTTATAAAAATATTTATTAATCTTTTTAGTATCATCTGATTTTCGCGGCTAAGTCAACCATACACTAGGCATCGATAGTCAAACTGGCGGTGTATGAGGGAAGACACACAACAGATGACGGGTACTTCTTGGCAAAAGAATCACGGATACGTAGGAACTCTTTAAGGATCGAGATGGATTTTCTGGTAATTTGGGAAATATGGTTACTCCATGTAATAAATAATCTTACTAAGTATCAATAATTTCCCTAAAAATTACAATCTATTGGTAAAAGTTTAAATTGTGTTTATGATATTAATGTATTTCTTACTTCTTTATTTTATTTATCTCAATTATAGGTTGTTGTTGTTTTTTTTTGTATTTATATTATATTTCATGTAATTTGATTTTATAATTGTTTTCTGTATAAATGGTGTGAATGTGATCTCACATCACTATTACTAATGTTCATATAGAAACAAATTGTAATATATCTCAATAAATTAATATTATTATTCTTCCCAGTTAGTATTTTTCACAGCAAAAAAAAAAGTTTTGATATGGAAACCACATCAATATTATTTTCTCTTCAAAAATAAAATAAAGCATTTTCAGAGTGATTTTTCCCCCCTCTTGTTTCCTAGAAACTCACTCATTTGAATAAACGAGGGAAACGTTTCAGGATTAGAATCTCTTAAAGTTGTTTGATCTCTTGAATGTAAACCACATTTTCCATTCACTTACCTTGACCATATATAATAAGTATAGTACTTTTGAAAGTACTGAAAGAATTTTACCTCTTACAGTATACAGAATGAGATTATGGTTATGCGATTTTTGTAGCTCTCTATGATTTTGTACAAATTCTTATGTCAGAATACATTTTGACTTTCACTTACCTATATAAAACAAATTAAGGGAGGGAAAAAATTGCGATAGTGAAATTTTTTTAATTCGAGAAAAACTATAAACGATATCCCTTTTATATGTAAAAGAAACAGCACAAAAAAAAAATAATAAAACAAAGCAATCTTACTATGTACAAATAATTTCCCTACAAATTCCAATCTAATGGTAAAAGTTTAGATTGTGTGTATGATGTTAATGTATTTCTTACTTCTTTATTTTATTTATTTGTATTTATCTCAATTATAGGTTGTTTTTTTGTATTTATAATATATTTTATGTAACATGACTTTATCATATTTTTCTGAATATATGGTGTGAATGTGATCTCACATCACTATTATTAATGTTCGTATAGAAACAAATTAACCATCGAACAAGTAAACCATCGAATTCTTCCCGTATCCAATCCCTTCAATCCAAAATCCTTCGTAAAATCGTCTATAACAAACTTATCCATAAAGACCTTAATGTTCCGTATGTTGCTGATTTGGCCCGATCTAGATACCATTCCTTTCATGACAAACTCCATTCCCACCCTAATCCTCTTGTTCAATACTTTCTTCCTCTTCAATTCCTGACAATCCTCCGAGGTGTCTGAAAATAAGATGGCTTCGAGACCTTCTAGTTTAGAAAAGTTACAGGAATGCTGCCATTGGGTAGTTCTTCTTCAAGTCTGTTTCACGCCATTTATCTTTTGTCGCATTTACTTGTTCTACCTTGAATTTACAGTTGTAAATTTCAATAAATGATGTTAAAAAAAAAGAAAAATAATATATAAATGAAAATCAGCAACCAAAAGTTTAATTAATTATATATAAGAACGAGTTCAAAGTAATAACACAAATTGATTAAAAAAAATCAATACTTAATGAATTTGCATTAAGAAATTTACAAGCCTATCTGAAAATGCATGTAATTACTATTCAATATTACCAGTAAAATATACAATTAAACCTCCCTTTCTTATTTTATTTCTTTTTTTTTTTTTTTTAATTTTTCAACATTGGGAACTAGAAAGTTAATTTACATTTGGCTTTTTTTTTTATTTTAATTAAAACTAAAATATCGTTTAAGAAAAAAAAATGGTTCTATTCCTTATCAAACTAATGGATATGTCAGGAAAATACATTAATTTTCTGTCATAAGTTTCATTTAGAAGGCAACAAAGCTTTGACTCTTAGAAAAGTGTAATTCGAAAACATATTAATTAAAAAAAAAAAGTTATTTGTTGTTAAAGAGTTCGCCCTCTTTTTTCATGCAGTTTATCCTTTGTATCTTTGTGTATTTATAATTATTATATTTTTTTAAACAAGAGTAACTACCCTTGTGATAAAAAGAGAATTAATAGAATTGCTTTTTTCTTATAACGTAGGAGGTCTGGAGCTTTTTTGCCAAAAGATATTGAAGTTCAAGATAATATATATATATATATATATATTATATATATATAAAATAATCATAATCCCTTAAGAATAATAAAATTGTACAGTACATATTAATATTTATGTCTGGCTAAGAAAACAATATAATTAATTTTGATTTACAAATGTGCAAAAAAGAAAAAAAATTAAACAAAACTAAGGCCTTTATACATTTATATACAAAATTATGGATAATAAACACTCCCCCCCCCCCCAAAAAAAAAAGGAAAGAAAGAAAACAAATCTCCTAAAGGCTTGAGGATATTATTTAAAAAAAAACTAATTATTCCACAACGCAAGAGTTTGGGTAAAATAGATAATCATATCTTGCATTGAAATTAAGATAAGTCAGTTGAAGATTCACATTCGCTGTTCGTTGTGGAAAAGATGGGATTTGAATGAGGAAAGGGAAGAATCGTGGCGAATATGAGTAGGTAAGGAATTACAGAGGACTGTAGAGCGGATATAAAACGAGTGATCAAAAGATTTAGATCTATGGTTGAGAATTTAAAGGTCGGAATGGTGGGATCTTCTTTTAAGAGAGTGGACTAAGGATTTAAATTCGAGGATACTGTGAATGTATAGAGGGTGTTGGAAGTTTATGATTAAGTAAACGCATAATCCGAGAAAATATTGCCTCCGTATAGAAGGTAGGAGCCACTTCAACTCGCTGTAGAAGTAGGGCACTGGAGACCTCTTCGATGTACCGAAGAATAAAATTTATCTCAACATGTTCATGATACACTTCAGTCCGTCCTCGAGTACATTCGAGAGGCCACCATATATACCACACAGCAATAATCAAAATGGGGGAATATTAATGAGGAGACGAGTAGCTTACGGAGGGAAGAGGGAGAAGATGCCGGGAACAATAGTATATATATATATATATATATATATATATATTATATTTATTTTATTTATTTGCTTTTTTCAATTCTTAAGATTTGATTAAGTCTTAGTCTTAAAAAAAAAAAAAACAATCAATCAACATTACATACTTCATTATTTTTCTTCCAGTAGTTACACATTCTTTCTGACAGCTTGGCTTTTTTATTGTATTTTTGTTTTCTCTGATAAATTTACCTACAGAAAGCAACGGCTCAAATAATTTCCTGTTGAAATGTTCCTTTAATATGAACACATCATTATCATTGTCATATTATAATCATTAATGTTAGACATTAGACTTCTTTAAAAAATAATTTCTAACCTTCTCTTAAAAAAAAAAAAAAATCTCTGCGTTGGTGAGGACCGCAGAGATCAAAAATTCAATTTCTATTCCTTATAAAGCTCTTATTTTTTCAAAGTCTGGCAAATAATTCTCCCTTTAGTTGTATACCATCGGCCTTGAGGCAATCGGAATTGCTTTTGGAACCCCTAGGATTATTAAAGAAAAAAAAATAACAATACCCCAACTTCTTCTTTTCTTCTCAAAATATTGAAATGCCCTGATTTTTTAAATCTGTCCAAAACCGTGTCAATAATTCAGAATTATTAGGTTTTCGTTGTACATTATAATCTTCAACATCGGTTTATGTATTAATCTTAAAAGTACCATCCATAAATAATCCAAGGTATGTAACTTCTTAAATCGAGGTTTACAGCATAATAATAATTAAATTGAGCGGAAACCTAATATTAGGCATTCCAGGAATTCTAATTAGATGGAAGCAATTTCGCTTTTTGCTTAAGGGGTATGATAAGGACTTAAATATCCAATTCCCTGGGAGAGGCGTCTAAGTCCGAAAACCTTTTAAACTTCAATTTGTGTTATTTATTCTATGAAAAAACATGCTGCATTGAATCTAAAAAATTCAATTTAGACATGAAAATGCATTTGGATATTGTGATTTCTAATTTTATCTCATTACAATCTGATATTATTAAAATATTAGGTGACACATGAATTGTGCCATTTTTTAAAATAATTTATTTTTAAGTTTAGGGAGGATTAAAGGATTGCATTAAAATAGTTATCTGTTAATTCTTTGCAAAATAGTTTCCATCTATAATAAAGATCTGCTAATCCACTATTCACTAATGTTCGTTTAATTTTCACGCCTAATACACTCATAAATGATTTTGTTTACCATTTCGAAGGATATACCCGATTTTGATATTTTAAAGACTGCTCTTTTATTCTTTTCTTTTTTAGCATCTTAAACACATGCATACCTACCTAAATAGCAAATATGAAAATTTACTTTATTTCTTATATGAATATTAGACAGAGTAGCAATTCAATTAAAAAATAATAAAAAATAATATGCATACCATACTGCTCAAGAAATATATTTTTCGAGAGAGACTAGAAAAATATATTTTTAAATCGTCTTATAGATATTTGCACGAGTAGGAATATTTTTATTATTTCCAAGAATATCTCCGATTATAATATTTTATGGACTGTTTCAAATATTTATTTTTTTCAACAAGTTAAAGTCGCAATTACCGTTGAAAAGATTTTGAACAATAGACATTTCTGGTAACTAGGATACAACTCAATATTTAAGAAAACCGCTATTTTTTTACTTTATTCCCTTTTTTTAAGATGATACGAATCGAAATATTATTTATCAAGATATTATATTAGTATCAAGATTTCATTATTTTAAGGTCTGTTTTAATTATTTTTATTATTCTTAGCTTAAGTCGCCATGCAGATTTTAGTTGAATTTCAAACATTTTTTTTCGGAAACAAGCGATTTTCTAACGATCTATTTATACTTGGTCATTAATGTGCCTAGGCAGCAAATTTCATGATTTTCAGAAAATTCTAATAAATATATCATGTTCATAATTCCAACATTCCATCCAAGCTATTAAAATTATAAAGCTATTAAAATTATAGTGCAATGAGACTGAAATATTTATTAAAAAAAACACTCCTCTAACCCATGAATGATTTTATGTTTAGAAGGATCCAAGGGCGTACGCAGGATGTTCGTGAAGGGGTAGGGCAAATAGGTCGAAAATCGTTACGGAAGCAAAATACGTCAGAGATATATGACGTTCTTTTTTAACACTGTATAAATTTTATTGGTAATATATACACATTAAGAGTCTGAGAAGCTTTTCTTAGTTGAAGTCAGGGAAGCAATACCTGAAAAATTGAAGAAATCATCAATCAACCATTATTTGGCGGACCCATAAATCCGTTTAGATTTTCTCAGTAGTGTGGAATGTTTTCAAATATATCCAGTTATTTTCCCCTTATCTGACAATAATGATAGTTTTCGGAAAGATCCACATTTCAAAACTGTTGTGTTTGGTTTCTTTGGTGTTAGTTTTATTAGGACTACAGAGAAGTCAATGTCTCAAATTACGAAGTGCAATTTTGGCATATTTTGCTTTATTATTTCAAATAAGGCAAGCCTACGGAGACGGCAAGCCCGAACTTGAAATAATGTATACTGGGACGATGCCTTGATAGAACACACTGATCAAAAATGGTTTGCTGAGTTTCCTTCCTGAGTTGATTCGAGTGATATTGAGGTTCATAAAATCGCGAAATAACGGTCGCTACAGGTACGGTATATTGCGGGCACTAAATTTCGGCACCGTTCAAAAGCAAATAAAACATCTAAACTACGTGTCCTGCGTCGATGTTTAGGCGCCACACAAACTGACTAAGGCAATAATAGTGACAAGTGACGAAAAGTTGATCATCTACGACAATATAGTTCGTAGATGATCGCGTAAAACCGCTGAAAAGACGCCTAATTCCACCCCCTACTTCCGAAAAAGATTTTGTTATCCATATGGTCGGTTTATCGCTGTGTACTGTTTTTCGTGTTGCTCCCACATGTAAAAACGATTGATTCAAAGATTAACTGCACACGGCTAACGACATCGGACGAAGCATAGCGACTGAAACGCCAAGAACTAGTCAATCACGAAGGAGTTGTGTTCCACCATGACAACGCCAGACCACAACCCGCAATAATTATATAGGAGAAATCAGTGCAACTTGACTGTGATGTTTCATTACATACATCATTCTCAAAACCTTGCACCATCCTACTACCACTTATTCCAATTCATCCAAAACTCCCTCTACGAGAAATCGTTCGCTGGTGAGAGAGGTGTGAAAAAGTATCTCGATCAGTTTTTCGCTTTTAAGTTTCACATGCTTTATTAGAGCAGAATAATAAAATTATTAAAAAGATGTCAACAAGTCATAATTAATGTTGGCGAATATATAATCAATAAAATTAATTCTTTTTATAAAAAAATATTGCTTTATTTCACTCTTTAAAAACCGAACAAACTCATGGATCCACCTAATATATCCACATTTCCCGCATTGCTTAAGCAAAAGTAAAACAGGTAAAGGTGAAAGGTGTAATGTATTGAGGATACTGAGGGGAGTTCATAATTAAATAATTTTAATATTAAACAATTAATGATAACGAACCTTTGTCGGCAAAACATCAAGAGGTGTTTACCTAGCCCCCTAGATTTCCCATCGGTATGGGCCCCCCAGCGGTACCAGAAACCTCTGGTAGTTTCCCCCCAGCGGCGGCCAACAAGAATATTAAGATGGGTGTAAAGATAAGAATAATAGCACAAAGGCTATACCGCCAACCGGGGCATTTCCCATCTCGGCCCACCCGAGGTGACAAGAATGAGGGGAAGAACCGAAGAGGCAGTCAAGTTTGATCCTCAAGAGGAGTGAGTCGGGTTCCACCTACAAGAAGAGGAGGTGGCCGTCGGGGTTTCTGAGAGCAGCTGGAGGATGATGCCAAGAAAGGGGACCTAAGACTGATTTCACATTCGCCAGCCGGTTAAGTGTTTCAAAGGTATATTGTTATTTGTAATATTGTATGGCAAAGGTAGTAAAATGTCCCTCAGTATTCTCAATCAGAGTTCTAGGCAATGGGTTAATATAACTTATATGTGTAAATTAATAATTATAGTAATGTATTAATTGAATCTTGTTTACTTTAATCTTACCCTGCATGCCACCTATTGGATTGGTAAACACGATACCTTTGGAAAGGAGATCCACGGTATCATTAAATATAGTTTATATATTGACTAAATATAGTAAGTAAACTAGTTTTTGAAGCTACCGCTGCCTTAGAAAAGCAGCCGATCAAAAACATAGCAAAGGTAACTTGATGTGTCGAAAAAAAAAAAATTAATATTAGTAATAAATGACCTCATTCACACAAAATATTTTTAAAAATATTAAATACAATAGATAAAATAAAAAAACTACAAAAATGTTAAAACAAAAGTTTGTTTTTAATATTTTCAAATCCCACTAGGTTTTACAGCGGTTTTGAACATAGCTTTTAACTAAACCCACCAAAAAGTTTTGCTTTTAAAAGATTTAAGCATTCAATACCTAACCCATCGTGTAAGAAATACGTGTCTGGTTTTTCAAGTTTGGTATTGGGCGTTGATAAAATGTTTGTGCTTTTTTCCACTCTTCCTAGAAACATATTTTCTTACTTTATTTTCACTATTCTTCGGGCTATACTTGAATCAGGATTATGATTATAACACAAATATAGTAAAGACAAAATCATATAATAACGTAAAATTTAAGCTGGTTAATTTTTTCCCCAAATAGAAAATTTATTATAGAAAATTCCAGCAAATTTTCTAACTTGATAAAAAATATTCTTACTAAGGTATTATTTACGGGAGAAACTAAAAGCTTCAAGTTACGAACTTCAATCAATGCTTATTTAAATGTTCTTGTTTGAACAGGTAGTTTTTAATTGATTATTATAAAACTTTGAAAATTATTATACATTTTTCAGTGTATTATATAAATCCTGAAATAATAATATGTTATAAATTTTGGTAATGATAATTATTATTTTGGATTATTCTCTTTCCACTTTTGAATAATATTCCTCAATAAAAATGGACTTTTAGTGAATTTATAAAACTTACGGAATCGAGATGAACTCTCGAAATAGTATATAATTGCTTGATATTTATTAGCAGTTAGAATGTGCGACACCTTATCTAATCCTATTGTTTTTATACTTAGGGTTATGATTCTTTATTGATTGGTTCATACGTGTTTTGATTATGTTATCCTTTTCTTCTTATCTACCTCTGTTGATGTAAGCAGTAACTGTAGTATCTGTGTGACTACATGGCTCATTGTTTGCTGTTTAAGATATCAAGAAAATGAATGCATATCAACAAGGTGAATGTTTATGAACTAGTTCTATACTAAAAATCGATAATCCCTTTAAATAAGCAGTTTAAAAACTTAAGGTTCTGAGAAGCTTTAGTTCCTAGAGGTCTAAGTAAAACATCAAGAACCAATATTACTTTTACTTACTAATATATAGTAAGGGGAAGTATTGCGATCGTGAAAATTTTCGAATTCCAGTTTTCAACGAAAATACACGTTTTAGGTTCCCCTGAGTCCAGATAACCAAGTCCCGCAAAAAGGTCTGTGTGTGTGTGTGTGTGTGTGTGTGGTAACTCCCGGGCGGAAACGGTAAGGCCTATGAAACTGAAATTTCATATTTAAGACAACTATTCGCCCGAGACGTGAAGAAACTTTTTTCATCAAAATGAGCTTACCAGAAGAGGCACTTTATACTATGCATTTTGCACCTTTTTTCGATTTTCTCGAAAACGGTTCCGACGATTTTGATTATACTCGCTATATCGATGTAAAATTTAATGGCTTTAATATAATGTAGGTTTTATTCTGATTAAAATGGTCTGACAGATCTTGAATGCCGATATTTTAAATTTTCTTCCCCTAAAGTAGCTTTAATTTTGTAGATTCAATAAAAATAACTGTATTATCTTGTTAACGCTGATGAAAAACAGGTAAATATATAAATTGAATAAATTCGATACCCAACTAAAGGAGAAAACAGAAAAAAAAAAATTTTTATGCAATTTTTCGTTTTTGAACATAAGAGCAGTAATATACATGTATGATATACCGTTGGAAAGCTAAAGATTTTAGAAAAAATATCATCTCATACACAAGCTTTTAGAAGTTAATAGAGAGTGATGGGAAGAAGATAAAACTAACTGATTATTTTAGATAATAATATAATAGATTTTTTAATAAAACACATGTTTCTATATAAATTCAATTTGATTAATTCCTTAATAGTTTCACGTATTTTTATCTCTAACTGTATTTGAAAATTCTTTCATTGATTTTAAAAATCGAGGTAAGTGAAAGTCGTGTGTTGCCCGCACCAGATTTTTTACTTTCTCTTACTTATCACTTACTTGTATGTGGGTTCCATGTCAATCTTTTGTCTAATTGTAAGCCTAGATACCGGACTGTATCTGAAGGAGGAATTGGTATTGAGTTGAAATTAACATGCGGACAGGATGTTCGTCTAAGAGTGAATGTTACGGGTTTACATTTGGCTTCGTTTACCTTTATACGCCAGTTATTACACCAGTGTTGGTTAAGGCTAAGATGTCTCTGTAGGTCGGATTCGGACAGTTATACAGACAACTCAAAATAAAATCTGAGCTTACAGTTGACAACAAATTAGTAATCTACAAGACAATACTGAAGCCTATCTGAACCTATGGATTCGACTGTGGGGGACAGCTAAACGTTCTAACATCAAACGCATTCAATCCTTTCAATCTAAAGTCCTCCGAACAATAGTAAATGCTTCTTATTATGTCACCAACCTTACACCACGACTTAAATATTCCATTTATTTTAGATCTTATTCCGTCAAAATTCTCCAAATTCCAACCTTATCCATCACCCCAATCCTCTAGCTCAATACCTTTCTAGCACTGGCTAGATTCTTCACTCAATGATATGTATGTATGAATTGTATATAGGTATGAGTGATTTCTAGACTTTGTATATATTTTTACAATAATGTTATTGATTCATTATTGTATATATATATTTTATTATAATTTTACTACTATGTTAGTATTGTATAAATGTAATCTTTCTCTACTAATATTATTGCCCAAATTAGTACAGATTGTAATATTACTCAATAAAAAATTGTTGTTGAAGAAAAAAACAAACAAAGTTTCTCTTACTAGTAAATATATAGTAAGAGAAAGAATTGTGTTCATAAAAAGATTCTAATTCCGGATTTTACTGGGAAAAAAAAAAAAAAAAAAAAAAAAAAAAAAGGCAGACTAAAATGTCAGTATGTTTAGTAAATCTAGTTCAAAGGACAAAAAAGATTTATGAAATAAAATTTCATATTTTAAATTGGCACCGAGGACTGGTGTATAAACTCTGTAAAAAAAAGTCTCCCATCCTCAATATCTAGTACTACCTCTCTGAAAGATCCTTCAAAATAAATAATTCGTCCCTTGTTACTCAGTGTTCTGGTGTTTCTCAAGGCAGTATGGTAGGACCGATTTGGTACAAAGTCTATACAGCTGATATCCCAACCATCCTAACACTAACCTGCGTGTGATTATTCAATAATAATCCAATCATCGCCTCCAATACATTTCAATCCTACATCAAAGACCAACAAGTACGGCGTCAGAACTAAAGTTTAAAAAGTCCAGCAAATCCCACAAAATACTTACCACTTTATTCCAAACATTTTAGAATTTCTGCAATTTTCTAGGAAACGGGCTTAATGATTTTGATGAAACTCGCTATATTGATGAAAAATGGACCAGTTTTAATATCATGTAGGTTTTATCGTCATTGAAATAGTCTGATAGAACTGAAAAGCCGGATTTTCTATTTATTTATTTTCCCTTTAAAATACTCATATTTTTCCGGATTCGAAACCATTAATTGAGACGTTGATTTCCAAAAGGTACTATATCCATTCTAGGAAATTTTACAGGAAGCGCGAAAATCTCTCATTACTACATTATTAAACTAGCTAATTTGGATCTTTTTGCCTTAAAATTTAGAATTATGTTTTTACTATAATAAAAACATCATATTAAAGTTATGAAATGAATTTTTTTAGAATGATTTGGAACGAAAATAAATGCGTAATTAGTACTTTTAGAAAATGACCACATTTCTAAATCGCGTTTTTTAAGGACTTGAGAATTCATTAGATAACATCAAATAGAATATTTAGATAAAACTAAATGATGAGAATACATATATGTAAAAATATCAATTTCGTAAAAAATGTCCTTTAGTACCTTTTGGAAATCAACGTCTCAATTGTTTATCGTTGTTAGTATTTATAAAAAGAAAATGTTGGTTATGAATTATCCAAGAATTTGATACACAGAGCAGAAATATATTATTTTATTAGAAAAATTTTCACAGGTTAAAAAAACAAATATTTGGAAATAAGAATATTAGAATAGAGGTATAATATACAGTTAGAAAGCTAAAGACTTACAAAAAAAAATATACAAACATTCAAAGTTGAAGACAAATGTTCTCTGGTGGTGCTTAGATGGGTAATTAAAATCAGAGGTGATGTTTTAAACCTAAATTATAAAAATTTCATGCAAACAAATAATATGTATAGTTTGTGCAATACAAATGAAATATAATATCTTTTTCTTTTTTGGCTGCCTGTCCGATACTTTCAGAGTTTAAAAAAAAATACTTTAATCCTAAAAATTTAATTTGGGATCAAATTTTGAAGTTAATGAATGGAAAAGATTGGCTGGAGTTAGTTAATTTCTCCAGATCGTCTTTCTCTTATAAAATGTTTCTAACGTAAGAATTTAACTATTAGTGAATTTGATTTTAGTACATAAATAACATCCGAAGTGTTTGTTTCTTATTTTGTTATTAATTATTTATATTGATAGATTAAAGGTTAATTTTGTCAATAAACTCAGAATCCACGGGCGGTCATTAGACCATGTAGTGTGATTTGTTATTGTATTTTGTAAATTGTTTAATTTTTACAATTATTTCCTTGCCTTAGTGGGGATGTGACTTACTTTAACTTTTAAAATGTATTTAATTTGTGTTCAATGAAGAATTAAAAAAAATGGATTATTGATTGCTGGGTGATAATTTAATCAGTGAGTTTCAGCCTAAAAGTTGGGAAAAGAATGCCTAATTTTTAATAAGCTTTAAGTTGAGAGAATTAAGGCCTGTAATGGAGCTCTTTGAAAGGAAAATACCATACTAATTTAATTTAGAGTCCTAATCCTTTTGTATTTTTTATAAATTACGCCTAAAATTTAGTAAATAGCTCAATAAAGAGAGAGAGCACTCAATTAGATTAGAAAGGACTCAGGTTAAACTTCAAACTAAACTAAATTATTCGGTGCTTTCAATGAGATCTATGATCAGAGCGTGGTTTCAGGTGCCTACCGCCAGCAGGAGTAATGCCATTAGCATTAAGGCTTTTAGCTAAATCTTTAACTTCTAACAAAGTCTTCAGGTAAATTCTTTCATAAGTTTATTTCAATTGTATATTTTTTTTTTATATATATTTATTTATTGGAATTTACAACTGTATAACAAGTAATACAACACGTAAATTTGAATGAAACATAAAAAGGTATGAAACACATGTAGAGAAGCTTCCCAATGGAAGCACTCTAAAAATATTCTAAACTAGAAGGTCCCGGGGCCATCTCCTTTTCAGACGCCTCCGAGGATTGTCAGGAATTGAAGAGGAAGAAAGGATTGAAACGAAAGGATTAGGGTGGGAATGGAGTTTGTCATGGAAGGATTGATACCTCGTACTGGCCAAATTGTATAATTTAAAAAAAAAAATCTTTTATTCAAAACTATTTCGATTCCCCACGAATCAAATAATATAATAATATATTGTTAGAGCTAATAATAAAATTAGTTAAGTTTGTTTGTATGATTTTTCTTTATTTCCCAACTTGTATTTATCTCTACTGCAGGTTGTTGTTTTGATTTGTTTGTTTTTTTTTATGTTTTTATTAATTGTTATTTTTTTTGTATATATTTGAATGTATTTATTTCCGATTTTATGTAATTTGACTTTATCATTATTTTCTGTATATATTGTATGAATGTGAATCACATCACTATTACTATTGTTGATTATGTAACAAATTGTAATATTTCTCAATAAATAAAAATAATAAAATTAGCCCAGAGACACTCATTAATTCTGTAGGATTTCATTGCTTAGAAATAATTCAGTCTTACCGAGATTACAACGCCTGATATTAGTTTGTTTTTTACGGGTTTAAACTCGACCAGAATGGAAACATATTACAAGCAATATCAATCAAGACTGGGGTAAGGACAGCATTATAATTACACTGTTCAATTGAGACGTTGGTTTCCAAAAGGTTCTATATCCATTCTGAGGAATTTTACAGGAAGCGCGAAAATCTCTCATTACTATATTATTAAACCAGCTAATTTGATTCTTTTCGCATTAAAATCTAGAATTATTTCTTTACTATATTAATAAAACCATATTAAATTATGAAATAAAATGTTCTGTTATGATTTGGAATGAAACTAAATGTGTAATAAGTATCTTAAGAAATTAATAGCATTTCTAAATCACTTACTAAAGGACATGAGTGTTCATTAAATACAATGAAATTTAAGATTTAGATAAAACTAAATGGGGAGAATATAAATATGTAAAAATATCAATTTCGTAAAAAATGTCCTTTAGTACCTTTTGGAAATCAACGTCTCAATTGAGGTTCGAAAGATTTCGTGAGAGGGGGGCTCACACTCGGGCGAAACACCAAATTATTGGACATTGTAGTATTATGGCTAGACTGTTGGCCGTAGAAAAAAAAATGTTAAACGTAGACCCCTTGTTTTTTAACGAGGAATCATTCTTTATGCAAATTATTAATTTTGATGTACAGGGTGTCCCAAAGACACTTGGAACCCTATTTATTTGACGTCGTAAATTGGTCCCCACCAATTTCCAACAAATTTGTCTTAGTAACTTTTTTTTATCGGAGCAACCGTATAAAAGGATTACGAGTTTTGAGTCAAACCAAACCCCCCCCCCCTTTTCCATATAAGAGGAGTAGGTACCATTCAATTGACAATAAAAAAACATGAACGAAATCCATAAAAATTTTTATTCAAAATATTATAATTAGTTACTTTTACTAATTATGTATGTACAAGAATTATGTATTACAAAAAAAAAAATTCTAAAATTATCTATAGGTATGTTGGTTTAGTAAAAAATTATTTATTAACAAATTTAGAGCATCACGTGATAATTTATTTTTACGATTCATGAAAATTAAAGACAATTATGTGTAATGTGTACATAAAGTATTAAAAAAATGTTTAAAATAAAGAAACTGGAATTTATAGGGAAAACATTTGAAATAAAGTTGCTGTAAGAAAACAAATACAAAAAAAAAATTCCTCGTAAACCGGCACGACCCCGCAGGTAATTATTGATGGAAAGTAAACTATAAACCTTCTAGTTAATTTCTGTGGTGGTAGATTTCTGGGCGCTTTTTGCTATAAATGTTTTAATTTTTTTTTTCATTAATAAAAACATTAAGAATCTATAGAAGTTAAAGCTTCATAAATTTAAATTATGACAATAATGTTCAATTATCGGAATAAAGATGATTCATTAATTTTGGTTCATCAAAATAGTTGTGGGCCTTTTTTTTTTAAAACAGGACATTTTCCATGGACGGTCGATTTAATAAGATATCTTAGGTGGAAATTTTTAATTTAAATAAAACTGACGATGGACAATGTAAGGCAAAACTAAGAAACTGGCCAATAAAATATTGGCGGAATTCGAAATTTCAGATATTGGTCCTATGTCCTCCGAATGCATAGGCTTGCCCCACTGGTGAGGCTTCAGCCTAGAATACAACCCTTTTCTTTCTAGAATGGTTACTTGTGATGAAAAGTTGATACTTTATGATAATAGAAGAAGTTCTGGACTTTGGATCGACAAGGGAGAAGCTGTACATTTTCAAAAGCCCCCAACCCTCAGAAAGGCAACGGTTAATATTTGGTGGACTTTATGTGGTATAATTCACTACAGCTTCTTAAATCCTGGAAAAATTACCAATACCGAACCGTATTGTTAACAACTTTTTTTTCAAATAATTCATTTATTAAGAAATATTACAATTTGTCTTAATGGGCATACATATTTACAATATAAACTATAGAAAAGTCAAATTACATTAAGAAAATAAAAATTAATAAATAATGGTACACGATAACAAAAAATATAATTAAAATAAATACAAGTTAACAAATAAATGAACAAAGCATGAACCTCTTTACAATATTTACAACCTGCTGGGGAACTCTGGATGAGGCTTGTGGAATTAATGCCATGCACCAGAAATTCGCGATAGTGAAGC
Source organism: Piezodorus guildinii (assembly GCA_023052935.1). Lineage (NCBI taxonomy): Eukaryota > Metazoa > Arthropoda > Insecta > Hemiptera > Pentatomidae > Piezodorus > Piezodorus guildinii. The sequence continues at coordinate 130,163,448 of CM041295.1, read as the reverse complement.
CACCTTTGGTCAAGCGGAAAGGGCCCATTTCGTTGCATGACAACCACCCAGCGGATATGAAATTCTATCACATACACCCTACTCTCCAGACCTTATCCCGATTATCAATTTTTCAGACACCTGAACCACTACTTTCGTAAAAAAAATATATCATCCGTGTTTTACCTGTGTTTGGTATCCAACATGGCGATCTCCTAATTAAAAAACAGAGCGCGAAAACAGAGAACACAGATTAAGAGCAAAAGTTGACAGGTATCGCTAGTATAATTTAAAGGTCGTCATTTAAAACTGGGGCAAGTAAAGAAAACGTAGGTAGCAAAAATGGATCTAGATACCGCCCGTCAGACCAATAAAAAGGTCAGCTTTTAGACAATAGTGATAGAACGTTCGACATAGTTGAGTGAACAGCCGAATTTTGGAATTGAAACGAAATGAAAAAAAATCTTATTCTTGGCCCTAGTTCCCTTAGAACAAGAATTATGAAAACCAAAAATTGCCGACAAATTTAATATATCTACATATCTTTGCATACTTATATACACTTGGAGCACCCGCTTATATATACACATATTTGTACTACAGATACCTATATTTACAATAGAACGGAAGATTGAGATTCAAGTAGGTAATGGAAGAGTTGATGTTTGAAAGAAGAGGCGGTTTTACGGATAGAGATAGGCAAGGAATTCCAGAATAACGAGGAGCAAACGAGAAAGGATTTGTGATAGGATGCAGTTCTATGTTATGGGGTATAAATATTGATTGATTGGGTTCTAGTGTTTAACGAATGGATGTCTGAGCGGAGGGTAAGCAGTTTAGTTATATAGGAAGGCTTTCTATTTTTTAAGGTATGGAATAGGAAGGAACCATGGAAATATTGCCGTCGAACAGAAGGATCTTTAACTCAGTATAATACCCAGAGATATGGATATATCCAAAATATATCTTATAAAACAATTCATAAGACGTTTCAACTTTGTTTCCAATTGATCGGTACATACACCAGGCAACCGTAGTCGAAATTAGGGAAGATAACAGAGGAAACAAGTAGCTGACGGGTTTTTAAAGGAATTGTTTTATATAGTGTTGAAACTTCAAGGAGATTAAATATGCTAGAATAATTTCAATTTAATTTTTCTTTTAAAATTATTAATTTTTGTTTACCACGATTTTACTATACAATTCACTTATTATATATTTTTAATTAGTAACAACTACTTTAATAAATCAGTGGAGAACATGCTTTGCTGTTTTTACTTATCAGATGATATATAATCTCCTTAAATTATTATTGAAGCGGAGTTCGGTGACTCCAAGTCGAGATGGACTACGAAGCACACTGCACCTGGTGCTCCCACCAGAGGCTGGTCACGTAACACAGGCTGCATCGCATGTTCCCTACATCTTGAATTTAGTCCTCATCCGCAGCTTGATCCATAATTTATACACAGGGTATACAGCATATGAAACCTGAAACTTCAGGTACCGGTTCTGCTTGTTGAGTCAACAGAAAAGTACTTCTTGAGCCATGGTTCGATTATTACAGAACAGAACATAAAACAATTTTCCTCCCTTACCGTTGACAATCAGCCTATGGGTTATAAGTACTTTTTTGTTTCTCTTGAGGACTATTATTGGCGTTCAAGATATGACTAGACATTTATGATACATAAAGCACAAATTTTCATTTTGGTCCTATTTTATTTTATTTTTAATTATTGCCCCCACGCACCCTTAACCTGGTGAGGTGAAATTTATAGTCGATATTGGTGAGGTGGGGTCTCTCAGACCCCAGATTTTTTTTTTTTTTTTTACATCCTTAAACATCTAGAACTGCTTATTTTTGTCCAATACGTTAATTAAACTTAAATGAATTAAATTTGAATAAATACCTGAAACTATTAAATACATGTTATAATTTTTTTTTTTAATGTTATATTCTAAGCAACGAAAATATTTCTAAAATAATATAAAAACATGTCCTTATCTTAAAGTTTATTATATTTGAAAAACGGAAAATGATAAAAAAAAATGAAACTTTTATATTGTAAAGGTAGTATGCACGCACAGCTAAAATTAGGCACAGTTTTTGCAATAGAAAACCGAACATTGTCCATAAATATTTTGTTCACATATAATACTTACTATAGATGACTTCCTATTCTTGTTTCTTAGACAAAAATAACATCTCATTTTCTTCGGAGGGGCCTCCTGACTATATTTTTTATATTCTTCTGGTTTTTATTCCCAAATAATAATTGAGCTTTAAACCGAAGCTCTCGGGGAAGTCTGGGATTTTCTGAACGTCTGGTCATGTGACATTTCTTTCAACAAATTGAAAATCACACGTTCAATAAATCCGAACACTAATGGTGAATTGGGGTCTATAGGACCCCAATAACACTGTCCTAAAGCAATACTGGATAAAAACTGACTAAAAAAAGATGGAAAATGGAAGTCACAAAACTTTGAAGAGGCCCTGGGTTTATTCGTGACAAAGTAAGGAGCGTTAATGATTTTGGATTGTAAGGATTGGATACGGGAAGAGTTTGAGTTTGATCAGTATGTCAAAATAGATCTATTGATTGTCATGTAAATGAGTTTTTTGTAGTTAAGTGAAAGGTTAGAGCGTCTGTCAAGTTAATGTTGAAGTAACCGAAATCTGCGAGCAGTTTCTTGTCTTTTCATCTTGTATGCAATGCCAAGAAGTTTTTTTGTTTTTCAAAAATATTTTTATTGAAATTTACAATTGTATTTGTAATACAACAAGTAAATGTGTTAGTAATGATAAAATACATGAAAAGAAAATGCCCATTGGCATCACTCTACTAAACTAAAAGGTCTCGAGGCCATCTTCTTTTCAGACGCCTCGGAGGATTGTCAGGAATTGAAGAGGAAGCAAGTATTGAAACTAGAGGATTAGAGTGAGAGTGGGAGTTTGTCATGGAAGGATTGATACCTGGTTCGGACCAAATCAGCAACATATGGGATGTTAAGGTCTTTATGGATGAGTTTATTTGTGACAAAAAAAGCAGCATTGAGGAGTTTTCGAAGGATTATGGATTGTAAGGATTGAATACGGGAAGAATTTGATGGTTTTGTAGAGCCCCAAAGCTCAATTCCGTAAGTCCAAATAGGCCTTATGATGGTGATATATGGCATTTTGTAGATAAGTGGAAGATTGGAGCGTCTGTCCTGTAAGTGTTGTAATAATCGAAAGCGACGGGCAGTTTCTTGTCGTTTCAGTCTTGTGTGGGGATTCCATGTTAGACGTTTGTCAAGTAGAAGTCCAAGGAAGCGGATCTGTTCAACTGGAACAAGCGGAATATTATTAAAGGACACTGTAGGGCAGGATGTCATAGGTTTACGACGAAGGGTAGAGTCAAGAAGTTAAAATTCCCTTTATGAAATATGGATTGAATTAACTAAAGCATTGTGGGGAAGCTTTCAGGAAACTATTAGCCTATTATATTTCAACACATATTGCTTGCGAATGTTTTTTATGCCACAGCCGCGGAGATAAAGTAGTTACCTTCGAAGTATGATCTATGTAATTACGTTACTTTGACAAGTGTCAATGTGGGATTGGTAAAATTTATTATTCAAATCAAACTAAATAAATTAACAATGTAGATAAGAACTATCCATTTTTAATTGTGGAGGATTGAAAAGAACGGGAGGAAGGAGATATTGAAGGGAACAGTTTATAAGGGAAGGAAAAGGATTCTAGAGGAATAGAATCGAACGAGGAAAGATCTACCAAATGGTGTGTTATATGGATTGTTAATGTATGGAAAGTGAAAAACGAGTCTATCAGGGACATAGGCTTTGAATTGAAGGGGATCCGAGATGCGTCATCGTTTGACGAGATTGAATAAGGTGAGGGGGTAAGGATGTCAAGAAATACTTGTAACGAAAGAAAGGATAAAGCCATACACTCTTTCCGAATTCGAGAGAAAGGGGTGTTTCAGGGGATGTCAAGGGTAAATCGTATTAAACATTTCAATATAATGTGTTACATACTCGAGTAAAAGCAGATGGCATGAGCCAACTTATGATATCAATTGTGCTGTGTTGCCAAGGTTAATTGTAATTTTCTTTCGTTTTTTTTAAAATTATATCTTCCTAATATTTCAACTATTATGTATTACTTGTTGGTAGTGACACAAGCACAAAGTGCTCATTTGAATTTTTTATTTTCTATTATATTTATTATCGAGAAAGTGGTTGAAAGTATCAAAGCATCAAAGGGTGCCGACGGATCGGCCAAAAGTTTACCCCTTTATCAGGGCTATAAACAAAAATAATATAAAAATGGAAAAAATGAATAAAAGGCAATATACATTTTAGGAAGATTTATTGGAAACGCGAAAACCTATCATTAATTTTTTATGGGACCAATTTACACTTTTCTTCTTTTTTTTTGTATCAAATGTTTGTTTTTTTATTTATTTATTGGTATTTACAACTTCATTGGTTAATACAACAATTAAATGAGCTATAAGGTAAAAAACCTGAAGAAAAAATACCCATTGCCAGCACTCCAGTCGGTAATTTTTTTTTTTTTTTTTTTTTTTTTAACATCATTTATTGAAATTTACAACTGTACTTCAAGGTACAACAAGTAAATGTGACAAATGTTAAATGGCGTGATACAAACTTGAAGAAGAACTACCCAATGGCAGCACTCCTGTAACTTTTCTACACTAGAAGGTCTCGAGGCCATCTTCTTTTCAGACGCCTCGGAGGATTGTCAGGAATTGAGGAGGAAGAAAGTATTGAAACAAGAGGATTAGGGTGGGAATGGAGTTTGTCATGAAAGGAATGGTATCTAGATCGGGCCAAATCAGCAACATACGGAACGTTGAGGTCTTTATGGATAAGTTTGTTCGTGACAAAGTAAGGAGCATTTAAGATTTTACGAAGGATTTGGGATTGTAGGGATTGGATACGGGAAGAATTCGATGGTTTAGTAGAGCCCCAAAGCTCCACTCCGTAAGTCCATATCGGCCTTATGATAGTCATGTAGATGAGTCTTTTGTAGTTAAGTGGAAGATTAGAACGTTTGTCTAGTAAGTGTTGAAGAAGTCGAAAACGTCGTGCAGTTTCCTGTCTTTTCAGTCTTGTGTGAGGGTTCCAAGTAAGGCGTTTGTCAAGGTGCAGTCCTAGATATCGGATCTGTTCAACCGGAACAAGAGGAGTATTATTGAAGGAGACAGTAGGGCAGGATGTCATAGGTTTACGACGAAGGGTAAAGGTAATTTGGTTGGATTTGTTGGCATTAATTTTAATTCTCCAGTTCTGACACCATACCTCAAGGTCTCTGAGGTGGGATTGGAGAGTTTGAGAGGCAATAGTTGGATCAGTATTGACTGATAACACACAAGTGTCATCAGCATAGGTAGAAAGGAAAGTGTTAGGATGGGAAGGGATATCAGCTGTATAAACTGTGTAAAGAATGGGTCCTAGGATACTGCCTTGAGGAACACCAGCAAACTGAATAAAAATGGATGAATAGGAATTATTATGATTGACTTTGAAGGATCTGTCAGTGAGGTAGGACTGGATAATAAGGAAGTATGTTGGGGGGAGGAATTTGCGGAGCTTGTAAAGCAACCCTGGGTGCCAGACTCGGTCAAAGGCCTGTTCCACGTCGAGGAAGGCTCCCGTACAATACAAGCCGCGCTCCAATGTAGACGATACAACGTCCACCACACGATGGCATTGCTGGATAGTGGAGTGGGACGTTCTGAATCCAAATTGATGATGAGGAATTATGGAATTAGTATCAAGGATGGGATACAGGCGTTTCAGTATAAGCTTTTCCAAGATTTTTCCCATGATTGGTAAAAGTGAGATGGGACGGTAAGAAGATGGATTTTCTGGCGGTTTCTTAGGTTTGGGTATCATTTTGACAATGGATAATTTCCAGGAAGCAGGAAAGTATGTGGAACGGAGTACGGAATTGTATATGTAGGTGAGATATAGGATAGCTTTTCGAGGAAGTAGTTTTAAAATATGGGAAGTTATAAGATCATGCCCAGGAGCTTTGCGGGATGGTAAACTCTGAATGATGTTAGATATTTCCGAAGGATGGAACGCTTTAGGAGGAAGGACCATTTGGAGTGGGATATCTAATTCATCTTCTATAAACTTAGTGTGCCCGGGATTATGGATATCTGGATGTGGATTAAAGGTTCTAAAAAGGTGCTGACCGAATATCTGGGCCTTCTCTTCATCAGATCTTGTCCAGATACGGGAATCAGTTAGGAGTGGATGATTACAGTTTTTGAACTTTAGTAGCTTTTTTGTTGTCATCCATAATGATCTGTCTGTAGTAGTAAGTTTTTCGGTGAAGTTGAGTAAGTTTTGAATTTTTATTTTTCTGATTTCTGATTTTAGTCTGTTAGTCAGTTTATTATAATAAGTTTTGTCTGATGGATATCTAGTCCTATGCCACTTCGATCTTGCCCTGCGTTTTTCCCTTAATAAGATTCGAATGTGCTGTGGCAAGGTAGTCTCCTGTGAGTTAGTAGTAGTAATGGTTGAAGTGTTGTCAAGTATGCTATTGCTAATTGAGTCAGTCAGATGGTCAACGGCTTTATCAATATCATGTTTAGTCTTAAGTGGGATCTTTAAGTTCAGTTTGGTTTCCAAGTCACATCTGAATCCGTCCCAGTCCACTCGTCCTGTAATCAGAGAGGGAATGGTGGGTTTAGGAACAAGGCTCGAGTGCAAGGAAAGCAAAACTGGGCTATGATCAGATGACAGGTCATTTAGGGATTTTATTGTGGATTGGGAGGAAGATATCTGAGAGGAAACAAATATATCAAGGATATCAGGACGTTTTTTGAGGGATGTTGGCCAATATGTTGGGCTCGTAGGAGAAAGGATAGTATAGCAATTGGAGGTAGAGACTCGAGAAAGGACATTACCACGGGAGTTGGATGTCCGGCAACCCCATCGTTGGTGTTTGGCGTTATAGTCTCCTCCAGCAATGAAGCGCGGTCCTAAGGATCGGAAGAGGGTTTCAAGTTGATTAGAGGAAAGGGAGTTACCAGGAGGACAGTATACAGCTGAGAGTGTAAGATGGAAAGGACGAGTTGAAATGATTACCGAGGTTGATTGTATGGCATCAGTTGGAGTAGAAGGAATCAGGGAATGGGATAAAGATTTATGAATAAGGATGCATGATCCAGCATGGGAAGTGTTGTCGGGATGGTCAGATCTGTATGTGATGTAGTCACGTATGTAAAAATTTGATCGTTGTGTGAAGTGAGTTTCAGTAAGTAGTGCTATGTCAATGTGGTTGTCATGTAGAAATAAGTCCAGTTCGTCACGATGGTTATGCAGGCCATTAGCATTCCACAAGATAATCGCTAGGGGCTTTACACTCATCGTTGGAGATTAAATGGGACTTGAGAAAGGACTCTGGTGAGAAGGGTGATTAGTGGTTTGATGGTATCTCTAAGATCAGAGAGAAAGGACTCAAGGATGGAGTATATATTGGAAGGATCTTGGTTTGGATACGGATGTGGATAAGATACATGGGGTGGATAATTTATTGGTTCAGGATTGTTGGCTGGGGCTGAACTCGCCGTGGAGTACGAATCTGTTCAGTCCGCTGAGATAATGGAAGTTGGGGCGTTGGGTGATTCGGTGGATCATAAGGACGTTCAGGTATTTTTTTAGGGTTCTCAGGAGGGAGTTTCACCTGTAAAGGTAGATTATGGGGTGGGATCGGTTGACGGGAAGCTGGTGGTTTAGGACGGGAGACCGGAGGCTTGAATTGGGAGTTTGGAGGCGCCTGACTAGTAGTTGGTTGCTTCCTTGGAGTGGTGACTTCGGAGAGAGATTTCCTGGTTTCCTCAGTAGGAACTCTGGTTGCAGGTGTGGCAGGCTGCTGTGGAGCGATCCTATTGGCAGGTTTCTGAATTTCAGGAAAATCAGATAAATTATTCATCTCTGGTACCTGGGGACGAATCTTCTGATCCACTCTTTGTACTGATGAATTTCGTGATCTCTGGCGAAGAAGGCTTTTGTAAACGACACAACCCCTATAGCTAGCCGGGTGGCCTTCCCCACAAAGAACACATTTTGCTGGTTCAGTCTGAGATTTCTGGCAAGTGTCAGAGGCATGTGGTCCGGCACACTTAACACACCTAGCCGGGTGGTAACAATAAGATTTTGTGTGTCCAAAGGTTTGGCATTTGGTGCACTGGACTATAGTAGTTCTTTGCCTAGGCTCTTCAAAACGGACAGATGAGTACACCAGCCTTCTCACTTGAAATATTTCCGGATTATTACCGGCTGGTTCGAGATCTACAAAAAATAATGGCAAGGGATATTTTTCCCTGGGGTGTGTCACTGAAGAAATGTTCCGTGCGTGATGACCAATTTCTTCCAGACCTCTTTTGATTGCTTCAGTGGGAGTAGATGAGTGGAGCCCGCGTAAAACCACTCGATATGACTTCTCTTGTTTCAACTGATAACAGTGAAAATCGTAGTTTTTTGAGCTCAAATAACTTACTAGTTTTTTGTAATTTTCTTTTGTGGTTGTAGTAATTTTGATATCGTTTATTCGGGAGAAACATTCAAAGTTCGGTTGTCCGATGAGAGCGGCGATTTCATCACCAAACGATATGAAATTACTAATATTGGATACATAGATAGGAGGTGGCTCAGGATCAGAAAATCCGTGAGGCTGGTTTTCAATGTTGACTGAAGCGGAATGGTTGATAATAGAAGAAAGTGGTGTGGCGTTTGAAGTGGACGGCGCTGGAGATTCAAGTTGGTTGGCTGCAGTGGTGCTGCGGGTTTTTGGCGGAGAAGAAATTGATTTTGGCGGTTGCTTAGACTTGGCCGATTTATTTTTTTTTTTGTTTGGCGAATTACCGCCGGACCCAGTGTTATTCCTGTGGCGTTTCTGGCGTCGCGTTAAATATTGGGAATCTGATTCGCTAATCTCAGAGAATGGCGTTTCTTCCCCTGATTCATCATTAGATAGAGTTTTGTCTAAATCCATGATGAATACGGTAGAAAAAAAAAAAAAATATAAAGTCCTCTTATATTGTGAGCTAAATAAAAATAAATTGAAAAATAAAATAAAAAAGAAGAAAAAAAAATTATGTTGACTTATATTAATTACTAATAATAGAAAATTAACGTAAAGATCTTAAAACTAAACTATTTACATTATATACATATACATAAAAAACGTAAAACAAAATGAACATTTCTGATTTAGTAAAATAAAAATAATGTCCTAGAAAAAGAGAAAAAACACACAAAACATTAGAAAAAAAAATATATGTATATATATATATATATATATATATATTAAAATAAAGACTATCAGGAAGAAAATAAAAGTTTATATGAAGAACGTCTAGGTTACGAAGTCGGAAATGTCAATATTGCCGACCGAGACCTTGTAAACAAAGATGAGGATTAGTAAGTCCTAGCCTAGGCCTTATCTCCAGCCTAGGACGGCCACCAGTCTATTATTGTCTATCGAACTAATTGCCACTCACCTCGTGATATGTGTTCGTTAATGTGTTTATCAGTGCAACCACTCACGATTTACAAAGTTTGAAGCACTTTCAAGCAGTATCACATTGATGAGAAGGAAACTAACATAGAGCAATACGTAAGTAGAACTGTGCCAGTCGCCATTTTAGAAAACACTAGTCGGTAATTTAAACTAGAAGGCCTCGAATCTTCTTTTCAGACGACTCGGAGGATTGTCAGGAATGGAAGATTTAAGGTCTTTATGGATGAATTTATTCGTGACAAAGTAACGAGCATTGAGGTTATTGTTGTTGTTGTTGAGCATTGAGGTATTGTTGTTGTTATTTGCAACTGTATAAACAAAATAAAGTAATGTGGAAGGAATAATTAAGTTTTATAATTAAGGAATATTTGTCAAGTAAATGTTGTAACAATCGGTATCTGCGAGCAGTTCTTGTCTTTTCAGTCTAGTGTAAGGATTTCAAGTAAGAAATTACGTCAAGATAGAGTCCTAGGTATCGGAGCTGTTCAACAGGGATTAGTGGGATGTTACGAAAAGATACAGTGGGTTGATAATTTCATTTTTTATTATTTATTTTATCAAATGATATTTTTAACGAGCCCAAATAACTTCTAATTTATAATGTACTTATATTCAAACAAGGTCTGATTAAATAATTGCATTTATTTTCTTCTGGTCTATACTAGGCAACAGACATTATATTTGATCACAATATATATATATATATATATATATATATATATATATATACATTCTTTTTTTTTTTTTTTTTTTTTTTTTTGTGCTGCCTTTAACGGATTAAATGATTATTCTCCCATAACCGGGTTCGAACAAAACATAATATCCCAGTGCACGATACTGCATTAACTCCCTCATATGATCCCAAATTAATTAAATGTGCAAAATACCTCCCCAGTTAATAACATTCCCCATAATTCCATACATGTAATGCTTAATTACTAAATATTCGCTAACATTCCTGAAACATAATTTAGATGATTAGGTTGTATCGGGTAGTGGTGCATTACTACTGCTTGATGTACTTACTGCGAGGCCGGCCTAAGCTAGTTAACTGTTAGTGGGCCTCCTACCAACTTTTGATTCAAGGGAATATTTTATGAGCAATCAACAGACCATTTATTGGCTGCCTGTGGTTGATTGCCTGCCTGCTCCACTCCTGGCTAAACTGTATAAAGTGTCATGTCAAAGTTATGGTTTCTTGTTTGAGTTCTGTATATTTTTCATTTTGTTTTTTCGATTTTATTTTACATTCGTTGTGGCGAGATAATTATTTATTTTTTTATTTTAGCCGTGAAAAAATCATTTCAGTAACTTATAACGGGCTAGTTGATCAGTTTTTCACTTGAGAGGTTATAGCTCCTCGACAAAAGTCATATGCATACTGACGGATTACTAATATATCCCTTTGCAAAAGTGCCCTGAATGATTTACTTCTAACATTTTGAATTCATGAATTACATCTGTTTTAATGCAGAAATAATGCAATTTGAGCACCAAAATAAACTTGCCGAACTATGGGTTCAATGAAATTAAATTTCTTTTTGACATTTATCTTTATATTTATAGTCTTTCAGTGAAAAATAAACTAAACTAAAAGCTATTTTCAATAGGTGTAGATTCTTTAAGTTAAAGGTTTAATTCTATGAATAAAGTTGGAGGCTGATATTCAACTTCACCACTCGTTCATTAAATATTGATACTGAACTTAAAAATGTTAAAAATCATTTTATGTATACAGTAACCTGTATAATATTTATCAATCAATTTCAGACTCAATGCTGATTCAGCATCGCAATGTCATAACGTTATGAGAAATTTTATTGAAAGTGGAGAACCTATCAGTTTTAACCTTCAAATATCTCCGTAACAATTTATATATAACTAGTGAAAAAAATTATAGAATCAATATTAAGGAGTTTTATAAGGGGGAGCCCGCGGCTGAGTGGCTAGCGCGCTAGTCTCTCATGCTACAGGTCCTGAGTTCGAATCCCAGTCCCGGCGGGGCTTTTCTAAGGATGTAAAAAAAATGTGGATTCACTCACAACCTCTCCCCCGGGTATGTGAGACCCGTCAGCCAAAGGGTGGCCACTCACAAAATTAGTCGTAGGGAGTGATGACCCTACACTAAAAATTTCATCGTGAAGCGTGAGTGTAAACTCGTAGGAATTTACACCGCGAGGCCCTGGGCCTACACGGCCTGTCGCGCCACTGGAAGAAGAAGAAGATAAGTTTATAAAAAAGTTTGTGACGAACATAATAGTGTTTAAGATCTTCATGAAAAAAAAAAAAAACACACTAAGAAAAGTAAACATTGAAGTGCCAGTCGGTAGTTTCTTCACAATCCCATTATTAACGTTGCCGGGTCCGGACCTCCGCCAGCAACTTCTGCCAATCGTCACGATTTTGTGCAGCTGCCATCCAGTCGCGCACACCAGGATGCTCCGAGTGTCAGCAGAAACACCTTCCACCCAACTACATCTCGGCCTTTCTTGTATTCTTGCTCCGTAGAGACTCATTTCTTCCTCTTCACTAATGCTTGCCACATGCCCTGACCATCGTAATCGGCCCAGTTTGATTACCTGAACTACATACAACTAAATACGTCGTAAATCTCCTGGTTTAAACGTCTCCTCCAGGTCCCATCTACTAGAGCTCCTCCAAATATCTTTCGAAGGATTTTCCTCTCAAATACGAGGAGATTTCGTTCGCTCTTTGGTCTTACAGGACAGGATACGGCCGTATAGTTGTTACCGCAGACTGTCGTAACACAGTTTAGCTGAGAGAATTTTCCTTTCTATTTCGATTTTCATCCTATTAATCAGGGTCACCATCTAGCCTAAATATATGAATGTTATAACCTGTTTAAATTGATGGCAACCATTGTATTTTGCCCAGGCGACTCCTCCGTTATAAAATATTTGGTTTTCGCCTTGTTGACTTCTAGACCTAGTATCTTAGAAGACCCCATCAGTGCTACAAATGCCTCCCTGACTGCCTGTTGGGAGCGCCCTATGATGTCGACATCGTAATCGCATACACCAATAGTTGCACGCTTCAATCAAAGACAGTATGCCCAACCTGTATGTTCGACTCTCTCACGGCACTCTCAAAAGCAATGTTGAACAGAGGCATACAAGCGCACCAACCTGCCTTAGCCCCTTCGTCGCCTGGAATTCTCCTGACAGGTCTCCACCAACGCACACCGAACACACTTCACCATTCATGGTCAGCCGCACCATTCCATAATTTTATATCCTCACATTTCATTTATTTAATACTTTCCTCTTCCACATCCAACTGTGTAAGGATCCTTTTTACAGAGCCTGATCAATAAATGCTGAATGTTGTGTTGATTTTTTTTTTTTCTCGGAAGTAACGATAATAAGAGCAAATCATTAAACATTTACCACAATTTTGAACTGATTATTTTACGATGTCTTTGATTTGCCCTCAAAATAATAAAAACGGCAATTATCAAAATTCAATGGATGACGAGAAGCCATGCCAGTGTTCCGGGAAAAATAATCTCAAGTTTTCGTCGTCATCCCCTCGCTTACTAAATGGCTTCTGCTTTGGACGTTTCCTTTGATGTGACATTGGGAGTAAAGGAACGAATCGAGGAGAGCACGAGTCTCTTGGGGTGAAACATATCCAAGCTAAAGGAAAATTGGACGGAGCTGTGTAAAATCCTCCGTGATGACGCGAGGAAGGCAGTTTTAATTAAGTAACTACGTTTCTTTCAATTGAAATATTTCATCAAACACAGAGCAGCTATCCAGATCGCGTTGGGAGGGGGCATTGTAGTTTTAATGAGCTTTAGCCTTTAATTAGAACTTTCTGCTTCACCCGAGTTTTCTCTCTTCAAAATATAGTTAACTTTTCCCAGCTTCTTTTTTCTTTTTAATTTTTGCAAGGAGCGTTTTGAAACTTTAATTTTATATAAACTTTATTTTGAGAGCGAGTGTTTTTGTTATCCTGGTTCTCGCTTATCTCAGTCGCCAACACTCCGGGGTCCAGTTTCAACATTATAAAACGCGGTGACCCTGAGCTATGTTTTTGCCCGGCTGCTTTTCTAAGGAAGCGGTACCTTCAAAACAGTATTAATTAGTATATATAATGTATTTATATACTATACTTTTTGGAACCATTGGAAATGAAATGAAAAACTTATTTATTATCCTGGGACTAAAGTCTCTTATAATAAAAAATAAAAATACAGAATCGATGACCAGAACACTGCGATCATGGCATTGAACAACAAATTACTAAACTAAAAAATAATAATAATTAAGGTTGTGTATGTACATATTAACAAACAGACTCTTAGAATGAAAATTTAAAAAACAGAAATAGCTACTTCATCAGCAACAATTTAAATAATATATATTTTTACAAAATGAACAATAATAATATTGATAAGAGACCACATTCATACTATATATACAGAAAATAATAATAATGGTCAAATTACATAAAATAGAACATAAATAAATTCATATTAAATAATATTAACATAACAAAATTGGTATTTCTAGTACCTGCAGTTGAGGTTATTGTCGGTTTGACTGGGTTAAGAGAAAGTGGTTGAAAAGGAGCGATTTGAAGGAGGAAGCAGTTCTTACATGTCGGATCTCAGGAGGGTTAGAATTCGAAATAGAGGCTGCTTTGGCTAGAAAGGAGTTGTCATAAATAAAAATAATTATTACTCTGTTAGAGTTAAATAACGAGAAATTCCCGTATATTTGCGAATAAAGAAAAAAAAAACTTCTTAGCTCGAAGTTGAAAAAAACATAAAAAAAGCTACAATAGTAAAGAAAATAATAAGGAGATGAAGATCGTGAATTGAGACGTTGATTTCCAAAAGTTTATAGGAGGCTCGAAAATCACTAATTGTTATATTATTAAATTAGCTAATTTGATTCTTTTCGCATTAAAATCCAGAATTGTTTCTTTAGTATATTAATAACACCATATTAAAGATATGAAATGAGATGTTTTGGTATAATTTGGAACGAAATTAAATGTGTAATTGTTTCCTTTAGAAAATAATTATATTTCTAAATTGAGTTTATAAAGGGCTTGGGTGTTCATTAGATAAAATCAAATAGAAGATTCAGATATAACTAAGTGATGAGAATACAAATGTGTAAGAAAATCAATTTTGTAAAAAATGTCCTTTAGTACTTTTTGGAAATCAACGTCTCAATTAACGGTTAAAAAACGAATGGTCGAAAGCCGATGATCCGGAAAGGTAAAAAGTGGTCCCTGAGATCCCTCATTGGATTTCTTTTACCAAAGGTATCGTGTTTACCGATCCCAGTAGGTGGCATGCAGGGGGAGATTAAACTAACCAGTTTTCAATAAATGATATTATTATTTTAAATTAGCTAATACATATACAGTCTATTTACACTATGCCTAAAACTATGACTGATAATACTGAGAAGATCGTACTACTATCTTTGCTACACAATATTACAAAAGGTTACCTTAGTAAAAGTGTTGTAGTAATCGGTATCTTCGAGCAGTTTCTTGTTCTTTCAGTCTTGTATGAGGGTTGATTAATATTAAAATAATTTAATAATGAACTTATTCCCCCCAGTATTCTCAATAAATAACACCTGCGATGCTTTAATCTGAATGCTGAAATAATAAATATAAACTGCGTTTTTGGATTTTGGGCCAAAGCAGCAAAAATTAAATGCTAATAACGTTTTCGGTTTCTCATTTTCAAAAACAAACCTTTTTCATCGAATTAGCAAAAAGTAAATTACCCCCACCCTCCCCCCAATTTGAGGTCTTATGTTTCAAGAAACGTACAACCTAAATAAGGAATTTTAAAGATCCACCTGTCCTCCGTGTGCTTTAAGCCGTCCATGATATTTCTCTAAAACTACTGGACCTATTTTTTTCGAAATTTTTGACTAAAATATTAGGGGCATCCGACGTTGATATCAGTCGATTCGACAGTTTTATAATTAGTAGAGTGCGATTAATTATTTAGTAGAAAATACAAAATTAAATTTTACCCGTATATACGCCCATAACACTATTTTTTTAGGATAAAGAAAAATATGTACAGTTTAAGAATTTTCCGTTGAAAACTCGCAAAACTATGGCTGAGAATACTGAGGAGTTCGTTCTACTATCTTTGCTACACAATATCACAAAAGGTTACATTAAAAGACGATGGAATTCGTCACTCATCCTGACGCCCGACGGACTTCTCTCTGATTCTTTCTCTCATTCTCATCACCTCAATCCCTTCTTCTTTCAAAAAAATACTATCTCTTATCTCTTATCGGTGACAAAGGAAGCGGGGCTGATATGGTAAATGCCCTAATAGCTAGTGGTCAAGGCAGTTCCTGGAGTATCGCGGGAAGTCTGGCGATGGGGAAACCTAGGGGTGTAGGAAACGCCTTTTGAACTTTTCCCGACAAAGGCTTATTATTTACTTGTTTGATTTTTAAAAAAAAATATATTTATTGTAATTTACAACTGTATTAAAAAACACAATAAGTAGATATGCAGCATGAAGAAAGGTCATGAAAATGTCTAGAGAAAGAACTACCCAGTGGTAGCACTTCACTATTTTAAGGCAGTATGTCCCGAGACCACCTTATTTTCAATCGCTTCGGATGGTTATCAGGGATATCTAAGGAAAATAAATTACGGACAAGTGGTTTTGTGTGGCAGAGAGTTTAGAATGAAAAGAGGTGTATCTATCACGGGCTATGTCTGTAATAAATGGGATGTTTAGGTCGTTATAAAGGAGTTGATTTATGACAAAATAAGGGGCATTCAGAATTTTGCGAAGGATTTTGGATTAGATGGATTAGATGGTTTAGTAGAGTCCCTAAGCTCCATATGTCCAGATGGGTCTGATAATAGCAATGTAAACGAGTCTTTTGTAATATACTGGAAGTTTTCAACGTTTGTCTAGTAAGTGTTGTAGTAGTAGTAATCGGTATCTTCGAGCGGTTTCTTGTCGTTTCAGTCTTGTGTGAGGGTGTTTGATAATATAAAGTAAAAAATATTGTTGGTAATCTACTAACAAGAAACGTAACAAGACATTAACTTGAGGGCTGTATTTTATTTAAGTAAAATTAAAATTGTAGAAGATAGAAAAACAAACCAATGCAACATTGAAACGAAATAAACTATTCTAATTTATAACATAACTGTATGATATTTATTTACTACCATAAATTTTAATTAATGTTTTAATATGCCCCCAATAAAGCGGCTTAATGAGGTTTATTTACACTTATTCATCTTTTGATCCCATTGCTAAAAAATATCAGTGAAAAGTTTACATAAATATGCAGTGGAACTGCAAATACGGGGAAAATTGAATGATGTATATCCCTGTATTTCAAATGAAGCGCTCAAACATATCGTCCGGTTTATTTATTTTAGCACAAAATAAACGAAGGGTCTGAAATTCAAACAAGATCTTTCTCTGAGCTGATTGTTTCGTATTTTTCAAAGCTGCTCGGAAAAACTGATATCATCCCAAAGCGTTGATTAAATCATTTTTTTATCACCTTCTCCAGGTGTTTTACATTTTTATTTTTACTTGCTTAAACGTTTCTATTAAAGGCAAACGAATTTTATATTTTTCTCGAAAATGGTTTTGAGAAATTTGATAAGAAAAACAGCGTTTCTAAGGGAAACGTGGTTTTTCATGTAGAAGTTCTGTAACGTATAATATTTTCAATTATGTGAATTCGAATTGAATTCACTGAGTATTCATTAAAAACAATTCATTATAATGCAAATGATCAAACATTTGTTGTTAATTATAATAATTTATTTAAAAATATTACAATGATTATTAAACTTAATACTTAGAAATGGATTGATATAGGATCCTCGATATGGATGAAATGCCCCGAAACGTTTATTAATGTTTATAATATTAATAAAAGTTTTTTTTGGAAAGTAAACCCCAATTCATTTCTACATCTGAAATTCTGTAATTTCTTCCGGATAGTAGAAATAAAATAATATAATATTATTCTATGTTTTTAGATTTTTTTTTTTCAAATATTTACATACTAAATACTTATTTAGGGAAAGCATTGCCATCATGGAATTTTCCCAATTATTTTATTCAACAGTTAATGAGTCATACACTTAAATAAACATACGTAACTTTATCCATAATCAAAATTGTGACATAACATTCTTACTAATATGATATACTACAACATTATCATAATAACATCTTGGACCGGAGTGCTCTGGCTGTATACTTTTTGGGGTATAGGTGGAATAATCATGAGCCAGTCATGTTTTAAAAAATTTTAATTTTGCCAACGTTTCGGCTCAAGCTTGTGAGCCATCATCAGGGCTACAAACATCAGAACAAAAGAGATACATATTAATGTGATAATGAAAAACTTGTTGAATGTAGTGACAATGATAACATTACAGAACATTGAAACAAAACAGAAAATATACCCACATATTTAAATATTATAGATACAAATAATGATAATATGATAAACAATATGATGATAAGCATAAAAAACAAAACTTAGTATAGAAGTAAAAAAATATATATATAAACGTACCGTTCCTCAACCATGTCCAAGCATAAACTGAGGAAAACCATAAACATGGATAGTATGGGGAGGGGTTCGTGTAAAAACCCTGATGGTTTTCCCCTCTAAATATAAATACTACAGCTAATCTTTGTTTCTTAAAAGTTTTACAAAATTATACAATAGAAAAAGAAAACAATATGTGTACAATAAGGCTCGACATTTTTAACAGAAAATTATAAACACTAGAATCTGAGGTATCTAAAAGATCCATGAGGTATATAATAAAAAAATAAAATAAAATAAATAAACAAAACCATTGTTATAAACGAAAAGAAAAATATACAGTAAATAAAATATAAATTATACAAGCAAATTGTACAATAAAGTAAGAAAGTTATAACTTAAGATGTTGGCATACGAGGTAGTGATTATTTCTTTATCTATTTTATGATTGACGGGTACTCGATCTTTTTCCATATAGATGTGTATAGCTTCGGAGAGGAGTCGCTTTTTGTAGTTAGGTACGGTGGCTAGGATTTCAGGATTATCAAAAGCAAATAGCGTGTTCGGATAAATTTGAGAAAATGGGTTACGGGTAGATATGGTGTATTGTGGTTTTTTTTTTTTTTTTTTTTTTTTTTTTTTTTTTTGTATTTAATTCTTCCCTCCTCGCATCCTTAATTGGCCAATGAAGGTAGCTTTTTTTTGCACTATGGTAAATCAAATAAAATGAAGATGTTTTTCTAAAATTTGGGAAATTCAAAACCTAACAATGAATGATTAACAGCTCCTTGAAATTTCCAAGTATTCTTTTTCGATTCGTATTCGACATTTTCGATACAAGGGCTTGTAATTTGCGGGGGCTAACTTGATTTCGCGGGCTCGAATATCGAATTATTTTAGCTTTTCGAATGTATTCGATATTAGGCTCAGTAGCTGCATTACCGGGGGTTCGTATACTGATTATACTTTTAATTTTAAACGCGCCCGATCAAATACAAGTTTATTATAACTTTTATTATTTATTCGATCTAGGCACAGTAACTGCGTAACCAGAGGTTCATATTCCGATTAGACTATTAATTTTAAGTGCGCCCGTTCAAATATAGGTTTATTATAACTGTTTCGTTTTTATTCAATGATAGGTTCAGTAGATGCATTACCGGGGTTCGTATGACAATTATACTATTAATTATGAATGCGCCGCTCAAGTATAGATTTATTATAACTTTTTCGTGTTTATTCAATTCTAGGCTCAATAATTACCGTTAGCGGAGGTTCATATACCCATTATACTATTAATTTTAAGTGTGCCCGTTCAAATATAGGTTCATTATAACTTTTTCGTATTTATTCAATACTAGGCTCAGTAGCTGCATCACAGGGGGTTCGCAAAATAATTATACTATTGATTATAAGTGCGCCTGCTGAAGTATAGATTTATTATTACTTATTCAACTATAGGCTTAGTAGATGCGTTACCGGGGGTTAGTTTACTAATCATACTATTAATTGTAAGATTGTTACCTCAATCATAGATTTAATTAAATTTTTACAATACTAATTTATGTTTTTCGGGGGTTCAGTTAGTAAATGTATTATTTATTTTAAGTTCGTTTGTAAAAGCATTGATTTATTTTAAGTTTTTCGGATTACTTTTGTATACTGATTTCTGTATTCGTTTTTTTCAAGGGTTCGTTAGTGAACGTATTATTGATTTTGTAGTCAGTAAGTCTAGTGTAGATTTAGTTTTTTGGGGGGATTTTTTCTGTGATCAGGTTACTGCTAATCATTTTTATCGGTTTGGTAGAATTATCTGTTTTATTTGAGTTTCGATTTGTATAGGCGCGATATTTAATTGATAAGAAGAGCACCCAATTATGATTTTATATTAAACCGAAAAAAAATCAATCGAAATCTTTACTAACCAAATCCCACTAAAATTAAATACATTAATTAGCATTTAAAAAATCGGAAAAAGTAAAATAAATCTATACTTGAGCGGATGCCCTTAATATGTATCGTGTAATTATTATGCGAACCCCCGGTAACTCAGCTACTTAGCCTGGTATCGAATAAATACGAAAAAGTTATAATAAACTTACATTCGAGCGGGCGCACTAAAAATTAATAGTATAATCAGTTTAGGAACCCTCGGTTACACAGCTACTTATAATCATAAAAACTTAAAATTATGTTAACATGATTTTTATTACTTTGTCAAAATCGAAAAACGTCGTATTTGAAATGTAAATGGTTGAATTTGATATGGTAAAGGTTAAATTTAAAATGGTAAAGGTTGAATTCGACTGGGAAAAGGTTTAATTCGACTTGGAAAAGGTTGAATTTGACATGTAGATGCTATATTTTCTTGCTAAGTGCACTTTTATAATATTCATAAACATACCTTATTATATTTTACCTTATAATATTACCTTATAATATTTTCTTTACGATTAACTCTTAATTCGCCAAACTAACGTTTATTTATCATAAATGGTACAACATTTAATTGCACCTGTGCGAAACAAGGGCCGGGTATATAATTGTATAATTATTTACAAAATTAAAAACCATTTTACGTCAAAACTTCTTGAAAAAGTGATTCTTACTTCTTCTTCTTTTTTTTTTCCTTTTTTTTCAAGTTACTTTTATTTCAAAATTTGTTTCTTGAAGGAAAATAAGTAAAAGTCGTATTTTGGGAGCACCGGAGTTTTTTTTAATTTAATTCTTTCGGAATAACTATATTTGCATTAAAGGATAAAATCGTATTTTGTGACAGAATTATAGAAACCCTAAAGTGAATTTTGAAAAATCGAGGAAGTATATTGGTTTATAGGCGGGCTCCTCGAACCCACTGCTGATTCAATTAGTTCCACCACCTAACTCCTATACCATCTCACTTTGCATGTTTAATTCACTTGCTTTTTCTGTTTTTCGTTTCCCTTTTGCTTATTCTTTTCAACTTTTTTTTTTTATTTACCGTTCCAGGTTTTTCTGAATGAAAATCTAATGAACTGTTGGAGCTTGGCAATGTAATTTCCCCAACGGCTATGTTCGAAATAGAATGTAAAGTCAAATGCCAGCAGCACTTTTAAATAAATGAATGGAATTAAATTTTAGGCTTATCAATTAATAATATATATTATTTTTTTAAAAATGGATTAAAAAGGGTTGCGGCAGCTTAACTTTTTTTTTTTTCAAAAACTTAATAAAAACCGTTGTATGAATTAGAAAGATATTTTTTTGTTTTTCCTTTCACTTACCTATTCATAAAACATATAGTAAGAGAAGGTATTTCAATCTTTAAAATTTTCAAATAATATACAGATTTTAGGGTCCCTTGAGTCCAAATGACCAAGTCCCCTAATAAAAATTTTATCATAATAATCGGAGTATCAGAAGAGCTCCTTTAAACCATAAATTTTGCATCTTTTTACGATTTTCTTAAAAACGTTCTACCTGTTTTATTATGATTATGATTAAATTCATTACATCGATGAAAAATTTAATTGGCTTTAATGCCATACAGGTTTCATTCTTATTGAAATAGCTTGACAGGGCTTAAATGCTTCTTTTTTTTTTTGATGAGGAAGATGGTTGGGGGTGCGGTCATAAATTAAAACCACACAATTAAAAATAAGAGTTATTTTTATTATGTGCCGACGTTTCGGCCTACAATGTGAGCCTTCATCAGGGATGACGTGCAAGCTTTGCCTACGAAGTCTTTTTTTTTTTTAATTGTTTTCCTCTAAACTAACTCAAATTTCGTCGATTCGAACAAAATAAACATATCATCTTATTAGCATTGATAAAAAAGGGCTTACTACACAAGTTGGACGAATTTGATAAGCAACCTATGGAGAAAAGAGCAAAAATATTGCTTACTGCTACCTAACCCAACATATTATAAGGTCCTCTGAGTCGAAATAACCAAGTTTGTGAGTGATTTCGTTCGAATTTTCGTGTCATATATAGTTATGAAATGACATTGACTCATCAGTATATTATTGTAATTGTTAATAATTAATATTAATATTTCCCCTATTACAAAGGATGCCGCTTTCTACCTCCGAAAGCCTTCAGAGACTTTTGCCCAAGACACCTGTGCACTTACCTAAACCCATACCTCAAACATCTTACAGCAAGTACATTATGTATACATTAAGTACATTATGGATACCATACCTTAATAACTATCCCTTCATTTGATCTCTGCACGACTTTTTTCCATCCCCTCTACTACCCCTTCGTATAAGTAGAGACGACCCTTTGCTTTGCGTCTTCCTAGTAAAAATTTCCGGTTCTAAATCGAGCAAACCACTTATGGACGGTGCTTCCTCCTAAGGAATTTTCGCCATACACCCTGCAAATTTTGTAAACCGTCTGTGCTGCGTATTTTTCTTTTCGGAAATAAATAAATAATCAAATGATGAAAATGAAATTTTTTCTCTGCCATTTTTAGCAAGCAAAATTCCACTAAAATATAAGGAATTTCGATTGAAATTGATGCATAAAAGCACCTTAACTAATCCTAGTTTTTTGTTGTTTATTTCTCTGGCGTGACAGGCCGTGTAGGCCCTTGGCCGCGTGGTGTATTCTCCTGGGAGAATATACTTACGATTCTCGATTAGATTTTACAGGGTAGGATCATCACTCCCGGGGCTGGGATTCGAACTCACAACCTTTACCATGAGAGACTAGCACGCTAGCCACTCATCCACTGGCTCCCCAACTAATCCTAGTTTAGAATATGTAAACATTACTGACCACGTAAACATGATTTTATAAACACAGAGAGGATTAAATTGAAATATTGAACAACGCTACGAAATTATTTTACAACCTAATACATATTTCTGATAACTCTCCGAGGTGATTAGAAAGAAGATGGCCTTGGTACCTACTGATTTGAATAGTTATTGGATAGTTTATTCATTGTAATGCAATAAATTTTTACTTCACATTTACTTCTTTTATTTATATAGTATGGTTGTAAATTATAATGAATTAATGGCTGATCACTGGCTCGTTGGGATATTTAACACATATAACTTGTGAAAAGGCAAAAGAAACTTATCAACTCGCTAGCAAACAAAACCAAATTTATAAGGGCATGATTACCAAACGTATATGATGTACACATGAGGTTTTTTCGTAAGACTTTTCACTTCGGTATTAGGTAGCTTAGTAAGCGAGGCCCAAAACTTTGGATAAGGGCTTGGGGAAATATTGAGCAATCCGGCAGAGAGCTTGGTACGGCTTTTGCAAGTACCCCTCTTGGTTTAAACATGAGCTCATCGCCTACATTTTATTACCATTACCTGTACCCGTGCAAGTGCATTAGCTTTCCTCTCTTCATCTTTCCACCAGTTTCCATTCAATCTGTTTCGAATCTCTTTATTTAAAAATCTGGTGGGCCTAAAACACGACTTTCGCATTGCTCTCGTGTTGAAATCAATTTTAAAACTTGAAAATAAATTTATTACCTTGAACAACGTTTTGTAACATTCCTAAAAACTTTCTAAGGTATATTATAAGTCCATACTACGATAAATGTGAAGGATGATATGATTCGGGTTGTGAAGAAAACTCTTTGAGTTTTAAGTTTCTTAATAAAACAGATTTATAAAAATTGGAAACATGAATTCTATCGAGTATTAATAAAATTATTTATTAAATGATACAGGAAAATATAGATTAAGATTAAATAATATAGAAATAGAATTTGCTGTCTACAACAGTGGTTCCCAACAAAAAAGTTTCGCTGACCCCTTCATCCAATCACTTTAATGGCAAGGACCCCCTACATCCTAAAAATCGGTAATATAATATATATATATACACACACGCACACATAAGTGTATATAAAACACTCATAACGAAATCAAATATTGTTTATCATCTTACGCCCAGTTACATCTGTCCTTTAAGTTCATCATTTTAAAAATGTTAGAAAGGGGCCAATTCTACTTTTCTACTTTAGTCGGATGGGATCTCTTTTAGCTGGGTGGATAGCATAACAGCCTCCTATGCCAAAGGTCACGGGTTCAAACCCGCGGGTGGCCCTAGGATTTTTTAATGGGAGTAAAAAATCCTTGGTTATGCCGTCCTTCGGAGGCGACGGTAAAACCTGGATAGGCAAAATTTAGGACTCCCACTGTAGCATCGTCCGAATAGCCATAGCAGCTTAAAAGTGACGTTAAACGAATAAACAAACAAACAAGAATTGTGATTGTGTTATAACAGTCACTTGTCTGTACTTACTAGCAATTATATCACTAAGAATGTTAAAAAACCTTCGTTATTATTATTACAATCCATACTTAAA
This sequence comes from Piezodorus guildinii, assembly GCA_023052935.1. Taxonomy (NCBI): domain Eukaryota; kingdom Metazoa; phylum Arthropoda; class Insecta; order Hemiptera; family Pentatomidae; genus Piezodorus; species Piezodorus guildinii. The sequence goes on along the minus strand of CM041295.1, from coordinate 130,139,012 downwards.
AAATATTTTACGTCTAGGTAGTTTAAAATAATTTTCTAATGAACCCTCGCTTTACCCCTAAACATACTCTGCGAATCCCTCACCCTTTCTTATTCTTCTATACTTATATTTAGAAGAAAGATGTTTATAAATATTTGGTCTGCAGAGGAAAACGTTCCGTGAATATTGTGATGTTATATAATAGAGTTATTTTTATAATATGCTGTGTTATATTAAGGAGATGTGATTTCTTTTTTTCTTAATATATCAGTTATACTTTTATGATAAACTCCACTCCCACTCTAAACCACTAGTTTCAATTCTTGCTTCCACTTCCATTCCTGACTATCCTCCGAGGCGTCTGAAAAGAAGATGGCCTCGAGACCTTCTTGTTTAGATTACTTAGTGGAGTGCTGCCAATGGACATATTCTCTTCATGTAACAGCTAATATACTATATATACCAACCAATACAGTTGTAAATATCAATAAATAATTTTAAAAAATATCAGTTTCTGAAATCAATAAAATATCATTCTTCTTCATAATTTCTTGATATCGAATATTTATGCAACTTATCGGAATTATATGTTTTTATCTATAATACAATATTTTGTAGTTATAAGTTTTCTGTTTATTTTGTAATTATTAATTAATGTTTTATTCATTATTCTGTTAAACGTCTCTCGATTTACAGACTGACAAATATCATATTACTATTAATAATGATATAATAGTAAATATACTGTTAGAGTCCTGCCAATGTTCAAAACGAAGATATTAAAAAAAAAAAAAATAATAATAAATGTTTTTTTTTCACTGTTTAAGAATTTATTTAAATCTTTCATCCCCCCCCCGAGAGTAAACAAAGTAGTTCGTATGCTATAACATCAAATAATAAAATTTCTTGGGAAAGTTCCTGAATGCTTTGCAACGCGTACTTGAAAGCTTAGAGGTCAGGGGTTATCTTATTGATCCGCCAATTCGCTCAAACGTCAATTGTTTGCAATTGCTAAGTACTGAGAGAGTAATAAGTCATAAATGAAAATAAAAGTCAACAATTAGTTCCCGGAGGGAAAATATATGGAACGAAAATGTGGTGAAATACAGGTAATAGTAAATTGTTCGTCATTTTTTACTATACATTCACTTCACTTCTTAAGATATGTATAACGTACATTTGGAAAGTTAAAGATTGTAGAAAGTTATGGAAGGTGATGAAAAGGTACGAATAGGACATTTTTTAAATTTATTTATTGGCATTCAAAACTGTATAAGGGAATACATCAAGTAAATTTGAGTAAAATATAAAAAGGCGTGAAACACATGTAGAGAAGCTTCCCAGTAGAAGCACTTTAAAAATATTCTAAACTAGAAGGTCTCAGGGCCATCTCCTTTTCAGACACTCGGAGGATTGTCAGGAATTGAAGTGGAAGAAAGGATTGAAACTAGAGAATAAGGGTGGAATGGAGTTTGTCATGAAAGGAATGGTATCTAGATCGAGCCAAATCAGCAACATACGTAATATTAAGGTCTTTATGGATCAGTTTATTAGTTACAAAGTAAGGAGCATTGAGGATTTTACGAAGGATTTTGGATTGTAGGGGTTGGATACGGGAAGAATTTGTTTGTTAATGGTTTAGTAGAGTCCCTAAGCTCTACTCCGTAAGTCCATGTAGGCTGTATGATAGTCATGTAGATGAGCCTTTTATAGTTAAGTGGAAGATTAGAACGTTTGTCTAGTAAGTTTTGAAGTAGTCGAAAACGTCGTGCAGTAGGAACTGTATAGGAATATATCAAGTAAATATGCTGATTAAAGATAGTGTACATGAAAAACGTGAAGAGAAACTGCCCATTGGCAGCTCTCTAGTAAGTAATCTAAACAAGAAGGTCTCGAGGCCATCTTATTTTCAGACGCCTCGGAGGATTGTCGGGAATTGAAGAGGAAGCAAGGATTGAAACTAGTGGGTTAGACTGGGATTGGAGTATGTCATGGAAGGATTAATACCTGGTTCGGGCCAAATCAGCTACAAAAGGAATATTAAGGTCTTTATGGATAAGCTTATTCGTGACAAAATAAGGAGCGTTTAGGATTTGTCGAAGGATTTTGGATTGTAAGGATTGGATACGGGAAGAATTTGATGGTTTAGTGGAGCCCCATAGCTCAACTCCGTAAGTCCAGATAGGTCTTATGATGGACATGTAGATGAGTCTTTTGTAGTTAAGTGAAAGTTTAGAGCGTTTGTCTAGTAAGTGTTGAATTAACCGAAAGCGGCGAGCAGATTCTTGTCGTTTCAGTCTAGTGTGCGGATTCCATGTTAAACGTTTTGTCAAGTAGAAGTCCTAGAAATCGGATATGTTCAACAGGGACAAGAGGAGTATTATTGAAGGAGACAGTAGGGCAGGATGTCATAGGTTTACGACGAAGGGTGGAGGTAATTTGGTGGGATTTGTTGGCAATTATTTTAATTCTCCAGTTCTGACACCATACCTCAAGGTCTCTGATGTAGGATTGGAGATTTTGAGAGGCGACAGTGGGGTCATTATTGACTGATAATAAACAAGTGTCAACTGCATGAGTAGAAAAAAAAAAAAGGATTAGGATGTGATGGGATATCAGCTTTATAAACTGTATAAATAATGGGTCCTAGGATACTTCCTTGAGGAAAACCAGCAGACCTGGAAAAAATGGATCAACAGGAACTATTGTTATTTATTCTGAAAGATCTACCAGAAAGGTTGTACTGGATAATGAGGAAGTACATAGGAGGCAGGAATTTACGGAGTTTGTATAGCAGTCCCGGGTGCTGGACATAAACTTAAGTAATTATTCTACAAAACAATATTATATTGTTATATTTTTACCGTTGATGATTACCAAATTCAACCTAAATGATGAAATAGGGCAACATGTTATGATCAAAATGGGTCATATATAATAGTTTAATCTATATAATATTTATAATAATCTAATTTTTTTTCAACCAAATAGTATGAATGTAATCCTTCAGCATATCTATTGTAAGCTTTAATTAACTTTCTATAAAAAATGATTGCATGGTAGTGATTCAGGGGGGGAGGGGTGGGAGAATAGCTCATAATGAAGGAATAAAAAGATAATATGTCTAATGACTAAAAAAAAGACAACTTGTTATTATGGGACTAAACTTGATGACAGGTTGTCAACGGTCCTAATTTAAGTTGGATAATGAATGCTTTGGGAAAGGGGATGATGGAGTGGATCATTGGAAACAATCTGAAGAGAACCTGTTGCTTTCCCATCAATCCCATTGCTTTTCCAACTTAAGTTTTCCATTTTTTTTTTATTATAGACATTTTGATGTACCGTATTATTCAATGGCCTTATCTTTTCAGCTCCGATTTGTCTTATTTCTATAAATTTGGAAAATATTTTTTTATTTTGATTCTCACCATCTGGTTTAGTGTCATGGATTATCGATACAAAACAAAATGAACTCTGTTTATGCCTAAACACGCTTGGATTTTGGTTAAGTTATTAAGCTCAAGAGAAAAATGATATATATCGAACTTTACAGGGCCTTTCTGTATAAACTATATTTATTTTTAAACGATATAATTTTTTTTTTAAACTTGTTTATTGAGATATAATACAATATGCCACCTTCAGGGACAATAAGTAATATTACAGTAAGAAGAAATCATTCATCTCTAATGTACAAAGTAAACCTATAAAAAAATAAATAATTACAAGAAGAATTAAATAAAGGCTAAATGAAGAAGAAAAATAAAATACAAATAAAATAATAATAATAAAAACCTTGGCCACATTCATACCTATATACAATATTTACACACTGCCCCTGGAATCTTCAGGTCAAACCCCGAGTCCTACAAGTGTGTGTGGAGGCATACTGCAGGGAGATCCCAGCGGCTCTCATTCAGCTGCATCACTAGGTTAAACCGTCTAATTAAGACATATTTTGAAAATTAAATGTATAAAACAAACTAAAAATAGAAAATAAGAAAACCTGTTGCGTCTTAACTAAACACTCGACCTTCACAAAACTTCAAGGATTAAACTACGTTTAGAGGTTTCCATCGAATTTGCTATCTATAACAATCAATTAATTGTATGCGTTTTTCATCATTCTCCATAAACGTTTACAACTTTGTATATTAAGTAACCCTTTTGTCTAAACTCTTTTGCTCTCCAACGGTATATTATAGGTCATTATTACTGTTATTTGCAAAAAAAAAAAAATAAAAAATATATTTAACTTGTAAAAATATTTCTACTTTTTTCCCCTTCAGTTGGTTTCACATTCTTTGATATTTCATATTTACCGATTTGTTATCGATAATAACATACAGAAATGGCTCACAAATAAACAAAATTAAAGATACCTTAGAAGAATCAATTTTGAAAAATTGGCATTTAAGCCCTGTCGCAGTATTTTAACCAAAAAAAATAATAATAATAATTTAAATTTTGCATATTTGAGAAAATCATAAAAATGTGCAAAATACGTGGTATAAATTGGCACTTCTTGTCAGATATTTTAGTGAAATATTTGCTATAACACATATGTATATTTGTTTTTTGAACTCTGGCGCGACAGTCTGTGTGGGCCCTTGGCCGCGGGGTGTAATTTCCTTGCAGAACGTACTCACCGCGTTTCTAGGTGAAAATTTTCAGGGTTGGGTCATCACTCTCTACGCCTATTTTGTGAGTGACCGCCAGTAGGATGACGGGTCTCATACTAGGGGGAGAAGCTGTGAGTGAATCCACATTTAATTAGAATATAAATTTTATTTTGTCTTTGGGGCATCCCCATACAAATAGAGCCTAGCTTGGCTATAAATTACAATATTATGGTTTTAGAACTTTATATACATATCATTTAAAAATAAATGAAATAATAGTGAAAATTTACTAAAACAATTCGACTTTCAAAAATAAATTACAGATTAAAGAATAAACAGTTACTAGTGCTATAACAGAAACAATAAATAAGAAAAATATCACTTTGAAGATAAAATAAAAATAAACACTGAATAGAAAATGTTCTAGGATAAAGAATTGAGCACTTTTTGAACTCCTATCATGTAATAGTACACTTTATGTAACTTATCTACACTATCGATACTCAGTATAGCATGGATACTTATCCACATTTAATTATATCCTTATAAAGGCCCCGCCGGGATTCGAACTCACAACCTTTAGCGTGCGAGACTAGCGCGCGCTAGACACTCAGCCACGGCTTCCCCCCGTATGCATATACTTACCTCAAGTATGTAATTTTGAAATTTTACTACTTATTTAAGCTAAACGTACCACATACACGGACACACAGTGACCTTTTTTTGGAATTTAATCGTTTCTTCTCCCTAAAATGCATTTTAGGTATTTAGCATAAAAATGTACTTACGACCTTAAATTTTTACCGTCTTCCCCCCCCCCTCTCGAATCTTTTTAATCGCGAGTTTAGTATTTTTGTGTAAGCCATATCCAAATAATTTAATTTTCGTTGCAACACATGCCTTTCCCTTATCTTGGCTGTTACAATCAATCTAAGAAACTATAAAAAAAATAGAATCATATATATATATATATATATATATATATATATATAAGTATATATATATATGTGTGTGTTTTTTGTTTAAGTTTAAAATACTACTTCATACAGTAAGTCCCTTATTAGTGTCAATTAATATGTTCGGCTTAGTTAAAGTTTGTATATTAAATCTTCCACTTCCTGCCAAAAGCAAATGTCCCACCCTCCAAAATGAACCCGCCTCTCTGCTGTTAAGACCATATTGACTTTTCACGAACAATGAGTTTGTCTCAAACATCGGCCAAGCAAATTCACATAAAAAATCTGAAAATTGCCTCATTTACTGTAATCAAACTACTGTTTAAGGTCGTTTTTGAAAGCAGGGGCTAAACATTAACTAATGTCTTTAGGAAAAGTCGGTTTAATTTCCGTTCTTACTTCTTGTTTGTGAACTAACTCTCGGTTAAAACTTTTGTCGGGATTCCAATCTTTAGAAAGACCTTAAATAGAGAAATAATGATCCCTTTGCAAGAATCAATATCAGTATTCCAAGAAATTGCTTTTTGCCGACGATAAGAAGCATACTTACGCAAACCAGCAAAAACCTGTTAAGCAGATTTATTTACCACGATAGAATATTAATAAATCACATTTCAAAATTCCATTCATTTAAAATGTTCTGTCATTTTTTCTATAAATTAAAAGTAAGAACAAATTTAAAAAGTCATCATTCTCATACCTTAAATTTGGAAACAATTATACAAAACTATATTGAGGATGTATAGTCGACTGTAGAAACTATTATAAGTGGAATAATCAGGAACAGTCATTTTTTGAAATTTTTTAATTTTGCCAACGTTTCGGCTCAAGCTTGTGAGCCATCATCAGAGCTACAAACATCGGAACAAAAGAGATACATATTAATATGATAATGAATTTCATTATATATTAATATGTAATTATTGTGATCAAGAAAATGTTCATGTTTAGTATAATTATATAATTAGGACGTTACAGCAAATTTTTCACCAAAATGACGAACTAGAATAACAGAATAACGTAACTTATAAAAAGATACTAGAATAACACAATTGAACATTTTTACAGTTTTCTCAAAAACTCTTTAAACTCGCTATATCGATATTACCTTTAATGGACTTTAATATCACGTAGGTTTCATTTTGATGGAAACAGTCTGAATGGGCTTAAATGCCGATATATTAATTTTCTTTCTCTAAAGTATATTTTATTTTGTAGATTCGAAAATAAATAGCCATATCACCTTGTTAGCATTGATAAAAAAACGTATGTATGCAAGAAGAACAAATTTGATTACCAACAAAAGAAGAAACCAGCAAAAATGTTTTTTTAGTTAAATTTCTTTTGCTTGTTCCAGTTGAACAGATCCGTTACCTAGGACTTGACAAACGTCTAACATGGGATCCGCACACTAGACTGAAACGACAAGAAACTGCTCGCCGCTTTCGGTTACTTCAACACTTACTAGACAAACGCTCTAAACTTCCATTTTACTACAAAAGACTCATCTACATGACCATCATAAGACCTATCTGGACTTACGGAGTTGAGCTTTGGGGCTTCACTAAACCACCTAATTCTTCCCGTCTTCAATCCTTACAATCCAAAACCCTTCGAAAAATCCTCAACGCTCCTTACTTCGTCACGAATAAGCTCATCCATAAAGACCTTAATATTCCCTATATAGCTAATTTTGCCCGAACCAGGTATCAATCCTTCCATGACAAACTCCACTTCCACTCTAACCCACTAGTTTCAATTCTAGCTTCCTCTTCCATTTCTGATAATCCTCCGAGGCGTCTGAAAAGAAGATGGCCTCGAGACCTTCTAGTTTAGATGACCTATTGGAGTGCTGCCAATGGGCAGTTTCTCTTCATGTGTTATATCTTACAGCTAATTTACTAGATGTATTAATCAATACAGTTGTAAATAAATAAATAATAGATAAAAAAAATTAAAAAAAAAATGGTAATACGAAATTAAAATTTCAGATTTAAACGAAGGATATGCCTGATGTTACAGCAAATTTTCACCAAAATTATACCTTGTAGGTTTTATCTTCATTGAAATAGTGTGACAGGCCTAAAAGTGTTATCACTGATTTAGTTAATGCTCCATCTAGTTTAATTTGAGGATGAGGATGTATTACGTACAGGTAATTAATAACAGAGGGAGTGGATGGGAGGGATCAAGAGCGGGATCGTGTCTGACAGCCCCTGAGGGGGAGGGGGGCTCTAGGGGAACCATCATCTTGTGTACCCCACCCCCTCTCTACGAAACCTCCCTCAGATTCTCATAACCTAATCAAGTCTTTACTAATTAGTGAGCAGTGACACCTATCTCGAGCTCGGTTCCCTTGTAATTTGTGGTTAAGTATACAATTGCGAATGAACCCAATCAATTATTAATAACCATTCAAAAATCTTTTTATGAAAAATAATATTAGAAACTTAAAATATCTATTACTAATAACTTCATGATAGTTGATTTTGGAAGCCCGTGGCTGAGTGGCTAGCGCGCTAGTCTCCCACGCTAAAAGTTTTGAGTTTGAATCCCAGTCCTGGGGCTTCTTTCAAGCATTTAATTAAATGGATAACCTTTACTCTTAGACGAAAATCCTGTCCGCCAGTTTATTTCAACTCATTACCAATTCCTCTTTCAGATACAGTTCGGTATCTTGGCTTACTGTTAGACAAAAGAATGACTTGGAACCCACATACAAGACTTAAAAGACAAGAACTCAACCGACGATTCGGACAGTTATACCGACTACTCAACAGAAAATCTGAACTTACAGTTGACAACAAATTATTAATCTACAGGACAATACTGAAGCCCATCTGGACCTACGGACTTGAACTGTGGGGGACAGCTAAACGTACTAACATCAAATGCATTCAATCCTTTCAATCCAAAGTCCTCCGTACAATAGTAAATGCTCCTTATTATGTCTCCAACTATACATTTCACCACGATCTTAATGTTCCATTTATTTCAGACCTAATTCCATCCAAATTTTCTAAATTCCACCAGAACCTCATTCATCATCCTAATCCTCTAGCTCAATCCCTATCCAGCTCCACTCATCCATACAACCCACCTAGAAGGTTGAAACGGCAGTGGCCCCGCGACCTTTTGTAAATATATTGGAATTCTAGCACTGACTAGATTCTCCACTCAATGTGATGTATGTATGAGTGTGTGTATGTGTATATAGGTACAAGTGAATTCTTGACTTCATTGTATTAATTCATTATTTTATTGTAATTTTATGCTGTATAAATATTGTATGAATGTAGTATGTATGATATTTTTCAGCACTACTATTAATGTCCAAATTGGGACAGATTGTAATTTTACTCAATAAAAATTGTTGTTGTTGATAATTAAATGGGAATCCACTCACAGCCTATTCCCAGGTATGTAAGATCCGTCAGCCACATAGATCCGTCAGATAGTGGCCACTCGCAAAAATAGGCGTATCGAGAGATCACCCTACCCTACAAAATTCATCGATAAATGCGAGTGTATTCTCCCAGCAGAATACACCGCGAAGCCTAGGGCCAATACGGCCTGTTGCGCCACTAGAAGAAGAAGAATTATTTTATTACTATATATTTACTTAATATATAAGTCCTTTAAAAGGACTTATTTTAATCCTAATATAGATGTTCTCCGACGTGGTGATGACTCCTGGGCTGCGTCTGATGAAGATAAAGCCGAGGAATTCGCCACACACCTCTCCAAAGTATTCACTCCTCACCCGGAATCCCACATCAATCACACCGCAAAAGTGCAAGACTTTCTTATGTCACCGATTCCACTTTCCCTACCTCCTAAAGCTATTAATCCCTCTGAGGTCAAATATCTTCTCCAAAAACTGACTCTCCGTAAATCTCCTGGACACGATCTCCTTACTCCCCAGATCCTCCGACAACTTCCCCAGAAAGCCATTATTTTTCTTACTTATATTTATAACTGCATCCTCCGCACCACCTATTTTCCTCTGATATGGAAACATTCCACCATCATCCTTTTTTTAAAACCAGGTAAACCTTCCAACAACACTTCATCCTACAGGCCTATTAGTCTACTCCCCATCCTCTCAAAAATCTTCGAAAGGCTTCTTCTTAAACGTATCCTACCCATATTAGAATCTCAAAATCTTCCTTCCCATCAGTTTGGATTCCGTCCTCAGCATTCCACAGTTCAACAGGGGCTCCGAGTTGTAGACCATATTTCCTCAGCTCTTGAATGCAAAGAGTATTGTTCTGGTGCGTTTCTGGACATTGCGCAAGCTTTTGACCGGGTATGGCACACTGGATTACTCTTCAAGCTGAAAACCCATTTACCCCAGTCCCTATACCTCATTCTCCGATCCTATCTCTCGAACCGTTCCTTCCGAGTTCGCTGTGGTGAAGAATTTTCTAACCTTTATCCCGTTGAGGCCGGTGTTCCTCAAGGCAGCGTCTTGGGACCCATCCTCTACATCCTTTACACTGCTGATATTCCTACACATCCTGATACCTTTCTGGCAACTTTTGCAGACGACACCGCCATCCTATCATCCAGTTCCAATCCTGAAACAGCATCCTTAACCCTTCAGAGACACCTTTTCCTTATCGAACACTGGTGTAATAACTGGCGTGTAAAGGTGAACGAAGCCAAATGTAAACACATAACCTTTACTCTTAGACGAAAATCCTGTCCGCCAGTTTATTTCAACTCATTACCGATTCCTCTCTCAGATACAGTCCGGTATCTTGGCTTACTGTTAGACAAAAGATTGACTTGGAACCCACATACAAGACTTAAAAGACAAGAACTCAACCGACGATTCGGACAGTTATACCGACTACTCAACAGAAAATCTGAACTTACAGTTGAAAACAAATTATTAATCTACAAGACAATACTGAAGCCCATCTGGACCTACGGACTTGAACTGTGGGGGACAGCTAAACGTTCTAACATCAAACGCATTCAATCCTTTCAATCCAAAGTCCTCCGTACAATAGTAAATGCTCCTTATTATGTCTCCAATTATACCTTGCACCACGACCTTAATGTTCCATTTATTTCAGACCTAATTCCATCCAAATTTTCCAAATTCCACCAGAACCTCATTCATCATCCTAATCCTTTAGCTCAATCCCTATCCAGCTCCACTCATCCATACAACCCACCTAGAAGGTTGAAACGGCAGTGGCCCCGCGACCTTTTGTAAATATATTGGAGTTCTAGCACTGGCTAGATTCTCCACTCAATGTGATGTATGTATGAGTGTGTGTATGTGTATATAGGTATAAGTGAATTATTGACTTTTGTATTGATTCATTATTGTGTATATATTTTATTGTAATTTTATGTTGTGTAAATATTGTATGAATGTAGTATGTTTGATATCATTCAGCACTACTATTAATGTCCAAATTGGGACAGATTGTAAAATTTTCTCAATAAAAATTGTTATTACCAATAATATAGATGTATGATATACCGTTGGAAAGCTAAAGATTTAAAAAAAAAATGTTATATTATATACAAAGCTCTAAAAATTAATTCAGAAAGATAAAAAGAGCATAAACTTTAGTAATTCTTGTGGATAATGAGAACAACACATGTTTCCATCAAAACTGAATTTATTACTTTAAATACTATTCAAGTCTAACTTTATTTAAAAATTCATAAATCGATTTTAAAAACTGAGGTAATTAAAAGTCGTGTTTTTTGCATTCCAGGTTTGTTCAATATTAAAACGAGTTTAGGTTTATGATTATGATAATATATTTTAAAATATGTGATTATAAAAAATATTATTACCTACATTAATCTAACTAGCAGCACCAAATTTAAATAACTTTTCATTAAAATAATAATTATAGACTTTCCGCACCCGAAGGTGCGATGCCGATACCACCAAAGTCTGCCTACATACACTCGTTCACCGTTCAAGCCCAAGCCCCCGTGATCAGCCTTAACGCAATCCTCCCATCGACTCTTCTGCCTGCCTTTCGGACGCCTACCAATCGGTTCAGCGAGTACCAACTTTCTTGTAATCCGTTCCTCAGCGAGCCCAACCACTTTACGCACCCATTTGAGTCTCCGCGATGCTATCAACTCAATTATATTCTCAGGATACAAGTTCCGCAATTCCGCATTGTGCAACCTTCCCTAAACTCCCAGTGGCCTTATCTCTCTTCGAACCAAATATTTTACGCAGCACCTTATTTTCGAAAACCTTAAGCCGTTGTTCATCCTTCAAAGTAAGCGGCCACGTTTCACATCCTTAAAGAACCGTCGGAAGAATAATAGTTTTATAAATTCTAACCTTTAAGTTTTTAGATAGAAGCCGCGAGCTAAGTAACTTAGCAACTGAAAAATAACACGCATTTCCCGCTTTTAACCGGGACTTTATTTCTTCCTGGATTTCATTTTTTCTTGTTATCATTGAATCTAAGTACTTAATTTTTCAGTACTTTTTTACTACTAGTACAGTAGTAGTAGAAAGTACTTGTTTTTTCAGTAAAATAAAAATGATAAATCGTCCGAGAGGTAACACCTGAAAGTTGGGACATTAATCAGAATCATTACCACATTAAATTGCAGACCAATAGCCATTGAGATTACCGTTGAAGATAATGGTTATAACTGATGTAGTACTTAATTGCACAATAACCTCCGATAAGTATTTACAGCGAGGCATTAATTCCGCAATGAATTAAGTAGGGTTGGAATGTGCTACCTAAATAATATCCTCTTCAATAATTTGCACCGCACAGCAATCCAAATTAGAGTAAATATACAATCCCAAGCGACCTAACAAGCGTATTTAGAATTTATTACCTGTTACTGTAGCTCTCGGAAATGGGAATAATGATTCATTAAATAAATTATTAGTCATTGGATAATCACTAAATTAACGTTAGTGCTTGTCAAGGCATTCTGATACTGTTTCCTTAAAAAATAAAGATATAACTCTTTTTTAAATTTGATCTTGTTTAATTATTGGGTTGTTAAATAAGTTCGTAGCGTATTTTACTGGTTATTTAAAAAAAAACTTCAGATTCTAGTAAATATTTTGAATCAATTAAATTATTTGGTTATTTTATCAAAAATTAAGTATTTTGATAAATTGTGCTTGAATATTAGGGAAGCCCGTGGCTGAGTGGCTAGCGCGCTAGTCTCCCATGCTACAGGTTCTGAGTTCGAATCCCAGTCCCGGCGGGGCTTTTATAAGGATGTAAAAAAATCTGGATTCAATCACAACCTCTCCCCCGGGTATGTGAGACCCGTCAGCCAAAGGGTGGCCACTCACAAAATTAGTCGTAGGGAGTGATGACCCTACACTAAAAATTGTATCGTGAAATGTGAGTTTACACCGCGAGGCCCAGGGCCTACACGGCCTGTCGCGCCACTGGAAGAAGAAGATGCTTGAATATGGTCATCAACAGTTGAAGGACGATTAGAGCGCTTTGTGTCTTCCAAGTCTGAGCAGAGTAAACAACTTACGGAATGGACTTTCTCCTAAGACATCATTTAAAAATATTAAACTAAATTTGTTTTCTCTTCTATTTTAAGTGAGCAAAATTGGACTTAAATATAAGGAATCTCGATTGAAACTGACGCATAAAAGCATCTTAACTAATCCTAGTTTTTTTTGTTTATTTCTCTGGCGTGACAGGCCGTGTAGGCCCTTGGCCGCGTGGTGTAATCTCCTTGGAGAATATACTTACGATTCTCGATGAGATCACGATTGATGAGGGTCATCACTCCCTCCTACGCCTATATTTGTGAGTGGCCACCACTTAGCTGACGGGTCTCACATCCCCGAAGAAGAGGCTGTGAGTGAATCTCAATTTAATTATATCCTTATAAAAGCCTATCCGGGACTGGGATTCGAGCTCCCAACCTTTAGCATGAGAGACTAGCACGCTAGCCACTTAGCCACTGGCTCCCCAACTAATAATAGTTTAGAATATGTAAACATATTCCTGATAACTCTCTGAGGTGATTGGAAAGAAGATGCCTACTGATTTAAATAGTTATTGGATAGTTTATTCATTCTAATGCTATAAATTTTCATTTCGCATTTACTTCTTGTATTTAATATTTACATATTCTAAACTAGGATGAGGGTCTAGAATATGTAAATATTATTTACTAAGTAAATATCATTTTATCAACACAGAGAGGATTACATTGAAATTTTGAAAAACGTCAACTTATTTTACAACCCAATAACTTGGTACTGTTATGTATTGAGGATACTGAGGGGAGTAAGCTCATTATTAAATAATTTTAATATTAATCATGTAAATGTTAATGAATAAGGCTTTGTCGGCAAAAGTTCAAAAGGCGTTTACCTACCCCCCTTGAATTCCCAATGTGCACACCCCTATACCCAAGGAACTTCCTAGACCTCAGCTACTATCCGACAAGAGTAAGGACAAAAGGCTGGACTTCCCATATCAGCCCGACTTCCTTTGTCATGATCACCGAGAGGAGATTCCAAATTGTAATATTTTTGAAAAGAAGAGGGGGTAGAGGTGATGAGGGTGACAATGGAGAATTAGAGAGACAGAGAAGCAGTCGTGTTCCATCCACAAAAAGAAGAGGGTCGTATAGGAGACACAGAAGAGTAAGAGATCCGAGAGAAGCCGTCGATGCCGGAAAGCAGCAAACTTCATCTTCACTAGCCGAATAAAGTGACCTAAGGTAACTTCTTGCAACATTGTATGGCAAAGTTACTAGTAACTATTCCCTCAGTATTCTCAGTCTTATTCCTATGCACTATTATTCATATATTCATTAGAAACTTTGGCCATTTAAACATCCCTTTCATTCCACCTGATACCATAAGTTGGTTAGGTAAACACGAAACCTTTGGAAAATAATTCTAATAGTTTCAATAAATATATTCTATACTTTCATTATATATATCAATGAATCTAGTTTTTGAAGCTACTGCTGCCTTGGAAAAGCAGCCGGTCAAAAACATAGCAGTACTATGATACTATACCATACCTAAGAAATTGATTTATTTTTTTTTAATAATATTTACAACTGCATTACACATAAAAAATACATTAAGTAAATGTGAACAATGATTATGGTCATGATACTGGTATGCTAAGAAACTATCTAGTGGTAGCACTTCAATGTTTAGTTTAATTAGTTGGTCTCTAGGCCATCATCTTTACAGCCACCTCGTAGGAATAGATGGAGATGAGAGTTTGAGGACGAGTGGGTTTGAGTGGATGGATAATTTGCACGGATACCTTGTAATTGGATACCTTGCCGCTCAAAATTTTTTATTTTCATATTTTTACTAATCATTCTCTGTATTTTCCTGAATTTGTAAACATGGTTAAAAAAACAAAAAAAATCTGACAAATACTTGTTGGTCGCCATTTTAAGTCAGTTTCGCTAACATTAGTAAAAATATTATGAAAATCAAAAATTTATAATTATTTTTGAAGATATCAAATCAAAACCAAAACTAACAATCTGATGAGGGTGTTTTTTAAAGCTTTTTCACAACAATACATTACCTAATTATTGCAGAATTCGGTTCAAAAAATTTCTGAAAATTAATAAAATAAAAAGTGACTTTAAATGAGTTAAGAAATTAGAAAAGAGAAGAGATTCACATTTGATTATTTTTTCTTATCATATTGTTAGTTTTTGTTTTGATTTGATATTTTCAAAAATAATTATAAAATAGTAATAAACCGAATGAAATAGGACCTGTCTAACATAACAAACAAATAAACTGTATCAATTTTGATTTATTGACCAAATTACATTTCTGTTATGATTAAAATGCTATGTGTATGTATGAGTCTTAGGGATTGCAATCCGGCGTCATTTTCAATCTGGCCGGATCCGGTCCCAAATTTCATCAATCCGGACGGATCCGGCATAGATGGTATGACTAAATCAGGTTGATTTTCACTTTTCGCTCCAAGAACTGTTAGTATGTTATTCGAGTATAATTGTATTCATGATAAGAAGTTTATAAAATAAAAGTTATGTTAGGATTAGATATGGAGCAAAAAAATTAAAGCTTAGTAGTTTAGGTAACTAGTTTAATGGCTGTTAAAACAGTCGGCTATTGATTACTATTTGCTGAAAATAAAGACTATTTGTTTTCTACCACCTTTTTCCAAAATCAAAATTGATTTTTGATAATATATACTAAAGTTATTAAGGTTAATAATAAGGGTAATAATAATATATACTATTATTAAGGTACTTACATACTATTTAAAAAACAAATATTCTCAGTAGAATAATTTAAAGATTTATACTTCTGATACAAATTCATTATTGTGATAATTAAGCCATTCATCAGACATATTAATCATAATATGATTGTGTCTATCATTAATATAACAGTTGTTTGTGATTTTTAGCATACTCAAATGATTTAAAACTATTGTTATCACAATTCCCATTTGAGTTAATTACGCAAAGGATAATTAAATAAGATTTTATAAAGTAACTTAATAAATTAATTGAGCTATCTCAGAAAGTGAAGTATGGGAAGACGTGAGCAGTAACGTAGCTCAGTCTACCTAGATTTCAACAGATTTGTGAGTGAGCAATTTCAAAAAAAAAAGTTACGAGTTGTTTCAGAAGTTCCTCTACAGCCAACTTATAGGATGCTATTTCTCGCCTATATCCAAAATAATAATACCTGTTAACTTACATTTAGGTGAAGCAACGACAAAACAAAAACACATGTACTGTCTCGTGAAAGGCGAACGAATGATGCTGGACTGAACTGATGACGTGATGTAATTTGGCGTCGAACGACACCTCCACACATGTACACCAAATATAACGCATTTAAAGTACTTTTTTTTATTAAACTGAACTATTTTTGGCCAAAAATTGCTATAATCGGATCCGGTATAATATAGCCGGATCCGGTTAACGTATAATAATGCCGGATCCGCCTGATTACCGGATTGCAATCCCAAATTTAGTCTGTATGTCCGTTTAACCGTGTGTCACAAGTCCAGCACAAAAAAGTGTACGAAACTAAAATTACATATTTAAGACAACTATACGTCCGAGATCTTGTAACAATGTTTTCATCAAAATCGGGGAGGGGGGAGTTCTATAACCACTTTATACCATGCATTTTTCATATTTTAACAATTTTCTCAAATATAGATATAGTTCTTTAAACACTTATATAACTCTATTTATTAGTTCTTCAATTCTTTTCCATAGCCGAGGCAAGTGAAAGTCGTATGTTGCCAGCACCAGATTATTTTTTCTCTGGACATCTTACGGTTGTTATAGCTTCTTCTTATTTATTATTATTTTACTTTTTAAGATATCGAAGGTGAGGATAAATCAAAGGAGTTACTATTTCCTTCTAAACCTTGGCGAGCCCGTGTGCGGGAGTTGAACATGAACATGGTGGAGTTTTGGAGAACACGTCCACAGTTCTCTTGTAGCGAAACAAGAGCCTTGTTTCTTCCCTCTCAGGTATCTGTGAAATAACGACCGGCTAACGAATTCACAGTTAAAATAATAATTTACAATATGGTATAACATTTTACATTTATGGTTTACAAGTAAAATATACTGGTTTGCTAAGTTTCTCACATACAGATTTACTCAGTAGGTCATACCTATTTTGATTAATACATATTCTTTTCTTTTTTTATATACTTAATTATTACTTTCACTTACCTATACATGAAATATATAATATGGAAAATTATCGAATTCGTGTTTTCACCGGAAATACACAGTTTAGAGTTCCCTGAGTCCAATTGGCCAAGTTCGCAAAAAAAGTGTGTGTGGTAAGTCTAATTCGGAAACGAAAAGTTGGATAACACTGAAATTTCATATTTTAGAAGCATATATATATATACCCCTAAAATGTTAAAGCACTTTTTCATCAAAAATCAGCCAACCAAAAGAGCCACTTTATACTAAACATTTTTTACATTTTTACGATTTTCTCAGAAACGACCTTAACGATTTTGATTATACTCGTTACATCGATGTAAAATTTAACAGGATTTACTAAAATGTAGGTTTTATTTTGATTGGAATAGTCTGACTGGACTTAAATGCCGATTTTTAAAACTTTCTTCTTTGAAAGTATCTTTAATTTTAAACAAATTAACCATATCATCTTATTAGCATTGATAAAAAACGGCTAAATATACAAGATGAAAGAGGTTTAAACAAATAAAAGAGAAAAGGGCAAAAATATGTTGTTTGTTTTAAAAAGTAATTGTAATATTGATGTGTAATACACCGATCTAAATTCCAACAAAACTAAATATGATTCTTAAAAAGATTATTCAATTCTAATTTTGTTTAAAATTTCTTAAACTGATTTTAACTCCAGAGGTGAGTGAAAGTCGTGTGTTGGGCGCCCAAAATTTTGTATTTATTTTTAATTCAAGCAAATGTATTTACTTATAAAATTATCTACTATAAACTTAAAGAAATACTTAAATATTCAAACATCTGAAAAGCGAAATAAAAAACTTTCAATTATATCTTAAAATCAACTTTGATTTTAAAAGACTGCACTCTGCACAACATCTTTTCCTGAAACTTAGAAATTAAACATGGTGAAAGTAATACATAAACCAAAAAATACTCCAGAATATCCGTACTCCTACCTATATTGCCATCTCTTACCATCGCCTTATGTTTCTGTTAATGCATTTTGGTAAAAATCCTGTAACAAATCTGCTGAAATGCATATATCCCATTCACATTATCTCAGATCATTAGCTTGGACCCCACTCCACTATCCAACAAAGTCACCGTGTGGTGGATGCTATCTCCTTTGAACGAGTCTCTCACCCGGGATTGCTTTACAAACTCCGAAAATTCCTCCCTACAACACTATTTCACATCATCTTATCCTACTTTACTGACGGATCCTTAAAAATAAATCACCATAGATCCTATTCATTCAATTTTACTCAGTCTGCTGGTGCTTCTCAAGCCAGTATCCTAGGACCCATTCTTTACACAGCCTATAAAGACGATTTCCCAACCCGTCTTAACACTTTCTATGTATCCTGATGATACATCTGTATTGTCAGTCAATACCGATCCATATATTGCCTCCCACATTCTTCAATCTTTAACCTTTAACTATGGCGTCAGAATTTTAGAATAAAAGTGAATTCTAACAAATCCCACTAAATGACCTTTACCATTCGTCGTAAACCGATAACATCCTGCCATACAGTACCCTTTAATTTCCCGTGGGTTAAATCAGCAAAAATAATGATCCAATTACTGCAACCCAAACTCTTCAATCCTACTCAGAGCCTTTGAACGATGGTGTCATAATTGGAGGATTAAAATAAACTCCAACAAATCCTATTAAATAACCTTCAATAAACATTACCCTTCCTCGTAAACCTATGACATCCTGCCAAATAGTATCCTTTAATAACACAAAGTCACAGCTAGTCCCTGTTCTGATCCATATGATCCCTATTAGATTCGATACCTATGCCTCTATCTTGAAAAACGTCTTACTTACAATCCTCAAATACATAAACTTTCTAGACAGATTTTATAATCTTCCACTTAACTTTAAACGGTTCATTTACATGACTATCATTAAGTTAATCTGGATTTACAGTGTTGAGCTTTGCAGTTCTACTAAACCATCGAATTCTTCCCGAATTCAATCCTTACAATGCTGAATCCTTCTGAAAATCATCAATTCTCCTTACTTCTTCAAGAACAAACTCTTCTAAAATGATCTAAATGTTCCTTATGTGGCTGTTTTGGACCGAAGCAGGTACCATTCCTTTCATGACGAATTTCATTACCACTCTAATCCGCTTGCTTCAATCCTTGCTTCCTCTTCGATTTGTGATAATCTGCCGAGACGTCTAAATACAAGATGGCCGCGGGTCCTTCTGCGTTGAAATATCTACAAGAGCTCTGATAATGGCTAGATTTTTTTTAGGTTTGTTTTCATTTAGCATATTCACTATTTGTATTATGTAATACAATTGTAAATTTTGATAAATAGTAAAATATGTCGAAAGACTATTAAGTCTATCCGGTATCTTAATCTATTCACACAAAAAATCATGGTTTATCATTGATTATAAATATATTCAATAACACGTGTTTAATTGTAGCCATCCTTTTCTACACAGAGAGGAATGACAGAAACAGTGAAAACTGTGACGTACAGAAAATTTAGAATATTGATTTTACAGGCTAGTTCCATCCGTTACTGCCTTCAGGTAAAATTCATCATTTACATCCTGAAACCGTTTGGTAATATCTGCCTGTTGTTGCAGAATCTGACTTTGGGATGAGAGTAAATATTTTAGGAAGCTCCCTTTTATAATATTCCAGTTCATTTCCGATTCGACTTGAGGTTCTCTTCTTTATTTTCTCTTCCCCAGTTATTTCAAAAGAGAAACGATTCCCTCCTATTTCTTTTTTTTTCCGTTTTGCTTATTTATAAGTTGAATACTGGTTTCCTTATATTTCTTTCGTTTCCATAACTAAAATTTCAGCAAAAAAATGTTGAGTATCCATTACTATACATCCATTGAAACTAATTGTAAATGTAATTAAAAAAATCTGGTGCGGCTACACACGACTTTCACTTACCTCCGTTTTAAAAATCGATAAAAGAATTTTCAAATACAGCAAGAGATAAAAATTAGTGAAACCATTATAGATTTAATTAAATTTAATTTCTATAGATACATGTGTTTTATTTAAAAGTCTATTATATTATTATATAAAATAATCAGTTAGTTATATCGGCTTTTCATCACTATTTATTAACTTTTACAAGCTTTTGTATAACATCAAAGATTTAATTTCTATAGAAACATGTGTTTTATTACAAAAATCTATTATATTATTATATAAAATAATCAGTTAGTTTTATTGGCTTTTCATCACTATTTATTAACTTTTATAAGCTTTTATATAAGATAATATTATTTTTTTTAAACATTAGTTTTCCAACGGTATATTATACATCTATATTACTGTTCTTATGTTCAAAAACAAAAAATTACATTAAAAAAATATTTTTTTCAGTTTTCTCCTATAGTCGGATATCTAATTCGTTCAACTTATATTTTTACTTGTTTTTCATCAGTAGTAACAAGATAATCTGGTTATTTTTATAGAATCTACAAAATTAAAGGTGTTTTAGAGGAAGAAAATTTAAAATATCGGCATGTAAGCCTTGTCAGACTATTTCAATCAGAATGAAACCTAATCATATTAAAGTCCATTAATTTTTACATCCGTATAGCAAGCTTGATCAAAATCGTTAGAGCTGTTTTTGAGAAAATGGTAAATAGGTGCAAAATGCATGGTATAAATGGCTCTTCTGGATCGCTGATTTTAATGAAAAAGTTTTTGTAACATCTCGGGGGTATAGTTGTCTGGTAAACTGGATTTCTAAAATGTTCACGATCGTAATACTTTCCCTTACTATATATAGGTAAGTGAAAGTAAAACTCAGTTGAAATAGGACACAGAAAAAAATGTGATTTTTTTTGTGCTATACGATGTATACCTTCTTCAATTATCTCTTGCTTTTAATCTAAATAATTATTATAAACAATGCAGTATTGAGTGTAATGTTACTAACTTGAAACTTATTCAAATATTTATGCTTTAGTATTATCAATATATATATATATATATATATATATATATATAGGTCAATCCATTAGAATTTTATAGATTCCATTAAATTAACCATATCATTATATTAGCATTGATACAAAAACGTTTAAATATACAAGTTAAACGAATTTAATAAACAACTAGAGGGAAAAATTGGACAAATATATTTTTAGTTAATTTATTTTTACAAATATAAGAATAGTATTATAGATGTATAATATATCGTTAGAAATCTGGATGCTAGTGTAAAGTGACGAAATGAAATGAAATGAAAAAAAAAATTATTCTGGGAATTATTCAAGTCCCCTTAGAATAACGAACAATGAACAAAAATAAATCCTTATGGTCTGGTTACTTACAGAAAATATTTATAAAAATAAAAAACTATATATCTATAAAAGAAAATATATTTATACAAATAAAATATCAAATATTAATTATATCTATAGATCTTTGCAAATCCATACTATATATACCTATACATTACATTGGAACGTAAGATTGAGATGCGAGTAGGTAGTGGAAGAGTTGATGTTTGAAGGAAGAGAGGTGACTTTACGAATAGAGATGGGCAGAGAATTCCAGAAGGATGAGGAACGAACGAGAAACGATTTGTAAAAGGATGCAGTTTTATGTGATGGGGTATAAATTTTGATTCATTGGGTTCTAGTATTTAACGAATAGATGCCAGAGCGGAGGGTGAGGAGCTCAGTTATGTAGGAAGGTTTTATATTTTTTAATGTTTGGAATAGGTAAGAACTAAGGAAATATTGTCGTCGTACAGAAGGATAAAGCCATTTTAATATGGTGTAATAGCCAGAAATATGGTCACGTCTACGGGCTCCGAAAATTATTCTTATAAAACAGTTCATAAGTCGTTTTAATTTTATCTCTAGTTCATAAAAATAAAATAGACGAATAGGATATAAACTTCTGTGATTATTGTGCATAACCATTTTATATTGCTATATTATTCGATCTAAAACATATGGTTCCAACAAAACTGGATGTCATTCTTTAAACTTTTTTACTCTAACTTACCTTTATATTTTAACTCTAACTTTATTTAATAGTTCTTAGATCAATTTTAACAACCGAGGTAAGTGAAAGTCGTGTGTTACCCGCACTAGATTATTTTTTTATTTAAAACATAGGTATATAATACAAAACAAACAAATACAGATGTATAATATACCGTTGGAAAGCTAAAGGTTTTACAAATAAAGATTATTTTATACACCAAGTTGTAATAGGTAATGAAGAATGATGAAAAGCGGATAAAACTCATTGATTGTTGTAAATAATAACATAATAGATTATTTAATAAAGCAAATGTTTACATCGAAACTCAATGTAATTTATTCATTAACCTTTTTTTAGCTCTCACTGTATAAAAAAATCTTAAATTGATTTAAACAACGGATGTAACTGAAAATCGTATGTTGTGTGCCTCAATTTTTTTTTATTTGAATTTTCAAGCATGGTAAAAATCCGATTCGGTAGGGCACTGATGACCTTAGGGTTTTGTGCCTTTAAGCCCTAATCAACAACAAATCCGATTCGGTAAAATAATATGCAACTAATACAGATTACACGTCTGTATTATGAGTTTAAGTGATTTAAATTTGATTTCTTAAAATAAATATGTCATTTTTTTCGATTTGAATGCTCCTAGGTAGAATAAATTAGTCAAGTACAAAAAAAATTATTAAAAATATTTAAACATGTAATGGGAGTATTTTACTCTCACTAATAAAGGACATTCTATACTCATAAATAAAAAAATCATTTTTAATTTGTCTTAATTAATTCAAGAGTTATAGAATTTTTGTCTCTAAATCGTGATTTTTCCCCATTGTGCGACGTTTCCAATTGCCATTTCTCTTCGTTTTACTATTTTTTTAATTTCTGTTTCGTTGTTCGATTTGGCAATCATTATATTATATATATATATATATATATATATATATATATATATATATATATTATGTATTGTTTTTTAGTGCATGTGTATGTGTGTGTGTGTGCAGTCTGTCATTTATCAGTCAAATTTCTTTAATTAGTAGGAAATAAGAAACATTTAGGTTTTTTTGTGGGGTGAGGTTACCCCAACATATAATATATATTCTTAAGAACCCGATGTTGAGCTAATTCCTTGAAAAAGTTATACCTGGGATAATATTATAAGAAGGCAAATCCATATCAAACAACGTAACTTCTTAATTTTATGGCTAAACTTTTCAAGTTTGGATAAAAAGTTCCTGATGAGCCTCACAGGCGTGGGTGGTTATAGTATGCCGCATTGTGAGTACTTCATCAATCAAGTAACATTTAAATGGATAGTGAGTAATTTAACATCCCTTAGTGTAATTTTTCTCATGGTAGAGTTAACTATGATTCTCTTAATTAGTTTACAGAAAATTAAGTGTAAGTTAAATATATTTTTTAGATTATTTTTTTTTTTTTTGCGAACACAAGAATAGTAATATAGATGTATAATACACCTCTTGAAAGCTGAAAATTTTAACAAAAATATTATCTTATAAAGAAAGCTGTAAAACGTAATTCAGAAAGACGTTAAATGCATAATTGTATTGTAATTTTAATTGTAATTTGATAATTGTAAGTAATAATTTCTATTGTTGCATTATTTAATTTAAAACATATGTTTACCACGAAACTCAACATAATTCTTAATTTTTTGTTGAAGCTTTACAGTTCATTAATTGATTTTAACAACCGAAGTAAGAGAAAGGAGTGTGTTGCCAGTACTAGATTTTACATACATATATATATATATATATTCAAAATGCTAATAAAAAAATATAACCATCATACAAAAGTTACAAAAACATATTGATAAATTTGTAGTTGTTAATAATCGATTATATCAACTATAATTATGAATAAATAACCTTGGCTACATTCATAACTATACATTATACTTACATACTGCCGCTGAGAACTCCGAATCAAACCCCAATATCCAATTGCAAATGTCAAAGCATATTGCCAGGAGATCCCAGTGCCTCTCATTCAGCCGCGTCATTCATCTTGTAAGCCAGTGGAGACTGAGGGAGTACGCTAGAGTCCCATACTCTCAGGACATGAGTGGAGAAGTTGGCCGTTGCCTGCAGTCCAACTGCATAATTACAAGAAATTTCTCGACCAGTGCCAATTCAACCTCCTAGGAGGGTTATAGGGAAAATTGGTGGTAGACGTGGATTGTGCCAAGGGATTCAGGAAGGTGAGTATGCTTCTGGTAGAAGCTTGAGAGTTGGGATCGGATTAGATCGAGCACTGCAGGTATTATGTGAATGAAATAACAAAATTAAATAACTGTACACCCCCCAAAAAAAAAAAAAATTCTATTGTATAACCTTATCACTAAAGAACATACATTTATACTTTAAATGCGAATGGATAACGAAGGCTGACAAGGCATGCTGTATAATAATCACAGATAATTATACAAAATAAATGCTTAGTATTAGGCTTCACAAAGGGTAATCAAAACTTAAGCTAATGAATAATTAAGGGAGGAATGAATGGGTAGCGTCACAATAGCTACTAACAAGAGGCTACAAAGCATACGATAGGACTGATTTCGGATACGTTGCAGATGTTTAAACAATGTCCTTCGAATCAGTACATATCATTTAAAGAAGATGCGTGATCATTCAAGGGGTAGTTCGTGAGTATGCCACTGAGCACCTATCTCCAATCTCGCGGTTTCTGTATTCGTGTCCGGATGTCACCTATATTTGTTTATTCTGTATTAATAACCGTGGGTCGGAACCTCCTCATAAGGCTCATACAATATTTACAAAGTGGGTACTCTTCAATAGGAGAAAACTTTGGGATTTGAGCAAACTAACGCATTGCACAACCATTGTTGCAGAAAGAGTACTAAAACCAAGGAAGTATTGTTAAATAATTGCATACCAAAATGCTTACTTGATTGAAAACTGTTCAAAGTTGTTTGTAGAGAACTCGGATTATTATTATTCTAACCTTTGATGATTTTAGCAATTATCTCATTAGCTTGCAATGGCATGGCTTAGAAATTGTTGATCTTGAGAAGTGATTACTTGAGAAGAGCTATTCTAATCCAATATGCTATTTGCTTACTGGAAGTCCGCTCCCCTCCTTACAGGATAATAGAATAATTCCAAGAGATCTGGATAATCTAGTTCACTTCTAAGTGACTTGGTTCAGTTAATTAAATTCCTCTGTGACAACCATAACCAGTTGGACACTCAAACGAGTCTTCTCTTTTGATGCTTTGTGTATTGATGCATTTTATTTCCTTGTGTAATCACTAGTTCTAAAAAGTTTGATTACATTTTTAAATATAATCCTTAACCACATACTGAAGATAATATGTAATAGATATAAGAATTCAAAAAAATCTGATCTGAGCGACACTCGACTTTTACTTGCTTCGGTTGGTTATACCTGTGCCCTTTTTAATAGACAGTCCCTTAGCCCGTCTTCAAACGTTCTCAAAATTAATGCTACTTTTTTCCCAGCCGTAGGTGTAGCCTTCAGCCTGTCAGTGGTTGAGGTTTCAAGAGCATCCAACTAACTATAAATGTAAAAAAAAAAAAAAAAAAAATGGTTTTTAAATCATCAAAAGAAAAAAAGTAACTTGAAACTCCAACTCGTTCAATATATCTTTTTGTCATATTTTTCAAGAAATATTGAACAATGACAACTTATTAGGCTGAAGTTAGAATTATGGTTGATGTGAAAGTGATGTTAAAACAACTTTTTTGAACCTATTATTGAAAAAAATCTCATTTTAATGAATATTATATGACTAATATATTGACATTTTATTTTCATTTTTTGCGGTTTGGCGATTTCAATGTAAAAAATAAAATGATAATTTAATTGTAAAATTGATAGAAATTACGAAAGGTGTTGATAGTGATTATGTTGAATGGGGTTATACGAAAGAAATTCAGGTGAACAGCTACTCTGTGTATGATAAATAAAAGATAATTATTTCATGTCAGATATCAATTTTATTCTCTTTATGTCACAATAACATACCAGTATCAAGTAGCCATATCCATATTATTTAAAATCATCCTTTTATCTTTTAAACATAACCGTTGTACATCATCAAAACGCCTTTGCAACATAAATGCGTATTTATTCCAATTGTGGGTGTAATATATCCAGAATAACCAGTGTTTTTTAATGTTCAGAAATAATTCTTACTATGTGCTTGAAACGAAATATTTTTTAGTCGCCTGAAATTATTTTTAAATAACTAATAACAGTGAAACATGTGTCTACACGAAACATAGAAACGATGCTCCATATGCTTAAAAATATTTTTTATAAATATCTTGGCAATTTGCGATAACAAATATTGAGGTCAATAATTAAGATAAAAATTATCCTATCTTTCAAGTTGGACCAAATAACAGATACTTACGAAGTTTGATCAAAGTCGGTTCAGTAATTTCAGATCTTATTGCAAACATACATCGTGACACGAGATTAATATATATATATATATATATATATATATATATATATATATATATAGAGAGAGAGAGAGAGAGAGAGAGAGAGATATTTATATAAATAGATAAATAGATAGATAGATAGATAGATATATAGAGAGATAGATAAATAGATAGATAGGTGGATAGATAGATAGATAGAAAGAAAGAGAAATAGATGGATAGATGGATAGATAGATAGATAGAAAGAAAGATAAATAGATAGATAGATGGATAGATAGATAGAAAGAAAGATAAATAGATAGATAGATGGATAGATGGATAGATAGATAGATAGAAAGAAAGATAAATAGATAGATAGATGGATAGATGGATAGATAGATAGATAGAAAGAAAGATAAATAGATAGATAGATGGATAGATGGATAGATAGAAAGAAAGAGAAATAGATGGATAGATGGATAGATAGATAGATAGAAAGAAAGATAAATAGATAGATAGATGGATAGATAGATAGAAAGAAAGATAAATAGATAGATAGATGGATAGATGGATAGATAGATAGATAGAAAGAAAGATAAATAGATAGATAGATGGATAGATGGATAGATAGATAGATAGAAAGAAAGATAAATAGATAGATAGATGGATAGATGGATAGATAGATAGATAGATGGATATAGATAGATAGATAGATGGATATAGATAGATAGATAAATATAGTAAGGGAAATAATTGCGTTCGTGAAAATTTTCGAATTACAGTTTTCGACGGAAATACACATTTGAGGGTCTCCTGAGTCCAAATGTCCAAGTGTCCAAAAGGACTGTGTGTGTAGTAAGTCAAGGGCAAAAACGAATGGTCGTACGAAACTGAAATTTCATATTTGAGATAACCATACGCCCGAGATGTTACAGCAACCTTTTCATCGAAATTGGTTAACCAGAAAAGCAAGTATATACCATGCATTTTGCACCTTTTTACGATTTTCTCAAAAACTAGTTTAACTATTTTGATTAAACTCACTATAGTAATGTAATATTTAACGTATAATTTAATATCATGTAGGTTTCATTCTGATTGAAATAGTCTGACAGGGCTTAAATGGCGCTATTTAAAATTTTCTTCTTTTAAAGTACTTTTAATTTTTAACATTTCAAATTATTATCCATATCATCTTAATGACATTGATGAAGGAAGGCTAAATATACAAGTTGGACGACTTTGATGACCAACTAAAGGATAAAGTAATATGGACGTATAATATACCGTTGGAAAGAGAAATATTTCAGAAAAAATATTATCTGAAACACAAAATCGTAAATTATAATATTAAGTGAAGAATAGGGAACAAACTTATTACTGATTAACAATTTATAGTTATATTATTTAATCTTAATCATTTGGTTCCAACAAAAATGAATACACGTTTTATTAAAATTATTTCAAAATGTTTTTCAAAATTGAGTTATATTTAATGGTTTATTAAATTGATTTTAACAGTCGAGTTGAATGAAAGTCGTGTGTTGCACAGCACCAATTTTTTTATTCTAAGCATCATAAGAAGAATAACATAAAATTGTATTCCAATATGTCCCTACATATTTAAACTCAGAACGCTTGTCTCTTAAGAAAATAATTGAGCCACCTTTTTTTTTTTTTTTTTTTGTCTACATTTATTATGTAGATTTCATTGTTAGTTTCATCTGGTTTAAAATACACCTCCATTTCTATGATTGTTCTACTGAGCTGGAAACATTTTACTCCTTGGTGCCATTAGTTAAGTAACTTTTATTATTAAGAAAGTTTCTTTGCCGATGTAGAATCATACTTTTCCAGGTTGAGTTGAAGGAAGTTTCTCTTGCGATTAAAATGCACAGAGTAAGAAAACTAAAAATAAGCAATATTAAAAAAAAAAAAAAAAAAAAAGTTGTTCTTTTAATTATTTTAAATAAAATGGTAACACTATTGGTTTATTATTTTCAACATCAAATCTTTGTAGTCAACTAAAAAAAATCTCACCATTAAAGATACGTAGAACCCGAAAAACGAATCAAAAAATCCGTTTGTCCGCCGTGCGTCCAACTCTCCTTTCCAAACTCTCCAAACTACGGAACAATTTTTTTTTTTAATTTGGCAAAAAAATACCAGCACATCCAACGATGAAAATAAAAATGAATTATCTTATATCGTCAAGCTACTGCTTATAAGAGATGTGATTCCTTTATAACTCAGTTATTATAGATGAGAGAGAAAAAATGTAAGCTGTTCTGGAATTAGAAAATTTTATTTGAATGAAAAAAAAAAATAGTTAAGAATTATATTATAAATGTTTTTTGGATTATATTTTTAACAAGGAATCTTTGTAACCGACCAAAAATTAAAAAAACCCTCTTCAAATTTGAGGGCTTACGTTTCAAGACACGTAGAACCCGAATAACGAATAAAAAATCCGTTTGTCCGCCATACGAATTAATAATTTATAGTTTATATATTTATATTTTAGTGATAATCGATAATGAATCAAATTTCTAACGAAACGAGAAAAAAAAATCATTGAAATCGGTTCTTAAATAGCAGATGTATAGTTTTGAAATTAGCAGTGGTGATAGGACATTTTCCTTTGAATTATTTATAGCTTTTCATATTCGTTAATTGCCTATAAACAGCTATGTTACCAGTTATACTCTAATATAGTTGTTGTTTTAATTTTAAGGGCAAAAAACTGCTGATGGTTATTATCGCCCTCACATCTTTACAAAAAACAAAATAAAAAGAAAAACGATTTACCTAAATGATGATATCAGAAAAAAAAAATAAGAAAAAACAACGAACAAAATAGTAAAACGAATAAACAATACAGTAACATTAAAAAATAATAAAAATAAAGGTAAACAAAAATAAAATAAACGAAATTAACAATAATGATAAAAAAACAAACAAATAACTAATAATAACATTTATAATAAAAATAATCTATTATACAAAAAAAAAAAAAAAAAAAAAAAGAAAAGAAAAGGAAAAAAAAAAATTATATATATATATAATTATATATATATATATATATATATATATATATATATATATATATATTAATAATAATAATTTAAGTATAAAGAGATAAAATAAAATTTTAGTTTAAACTGTATGATGAAGAAAAAAAAAATAAAATTATATATATAATATATATATAAAAAAAAAAAAAAAAAAAAAAAAAAAAATTATGTCATATTTGCTGTA
Source organism: Piezodorus guildinii (assembly GCA_023052935.1). NCBI lineage: Eukaryota > Metazoa > Arthropoda > Insecta > Hemiptera > Pentatomidae > Piezodorus > Piezodorus guildinii. The sequence continues at coordinate 130,109,051 of CM041295.1, read as the reverse complement.
CGAATATTCTTTATAAACTTGATGACACTGCTGATAGTTGCTTCATTATCGCTCAAAGCCTCAGAGACATGGCGTGGCATCCCAAATTTTTCAATTTCTCTCCTGTACCGTGGACAGTCCTCAAAAATATGACTCACCGTGAAAGTCACTTTACAGTGATTACATTGAGTACTAATATAGTTATTTTGAAATTATAAAACATTGTGTAGTAATTTGCAGCGTTTTTATTAATAAATCCGTCTCCTCATAACCTATATCACATGTGTTTGTGTATTTTATTTATTTTATTTGCTATTCTGGCGAACACTGTTGTATAAAATAGCGGTTAAACCAGGAAATTAATCCTCCTTATTCAGCAGCCTGTATTAAAGAAAAACAACAGCTTACTGAAGAAACTAATGGAATGCTTGGCCATGCAAGTCTAAAAAGTAAACGGACAATTGATCGCCTTTCTTCTTTTGCTAGATCAACAGGTGCATATATAAGCCCGTGGTTTTTCAACTTCTGCCTCGCGTTTATATCTGTCTCTCCCTTAGGTGGATTCTATTTACTTTTATCTGCCGTCCTGGTATCGGGCGGCTCTTGGCCTTTACTTCCCTTTACATTTAGTTTGTCCTCGTAAAGTCCTTAGACGTTCCCTCTGCATTCATCATTGATTTGGCAAACATTCTCTGGAACATGGTGCTGGCCTAGATATACAAATCCCTGTTTCTCCAACGCTGCCGTATTCCGTCTTCACATGTTCTAGTTTCCAGGATATCCCCTCTCTCAAAAACGGTTCAGATAACTGGTCTTCACTACTCGTGATCCAGGTTTAGATGTCATGAGTAATTATAGTCATATTAACTTTGAAGGTATCCCTATATCAGCATTAATACCGTTCACATGCAGAGTGTATAGTATTATAAAAAATATATTTAAACCTTAACAATACAATGCATGAAGGGTCTTGTGTGCATTACAGATGTATTCTGGCAGAATCCCATCTGGTTTTTTTCGTTATTTCTTAATTGTTAAAGGTTCCTGAGGGAAATAAACTTCACCTGTTTTGACGAAATCAGTTAAGTTGACGCGGAAAAGTTCTGCAAGGTATGCTCAAGAGAAGTCACATTTCCCAAGAGCGGGAAAACGGCATTAGTCCTTGTCCCAACCGTCCGATATGAGACAAATAACCACTATCCAGAATTTGGGAAGCATAATTTTGAATAAAACAGTTTTCTCTCTTTACGAAAAGTTTGAAAATTCAGTTTTGGGTGCTTTGTTGCTAGAATTTTATAAAGTTTTCTTTTTTTCTGGTGCAACAGTCGGCCAAGGGCTTACGGTGAAATCTCCTGAGGGAATATACTCACCACGTTTCTCTATGAAATTTTATTGGGTAGGGTCATAACTCCCTACGCCTATTTTTGTGAGTGGCCACCAGTGGACTGTCGGGTCTCACATACCCGAGGGAGAGGCTGGGAGTGAATCCCCATTTAATTATATCCTTATAAAAGTCCCGCCGGGACTGGGATTCGAACTCAAAACTTTTAGCGTACAAGACTAGCGCCATTCAGCCCCGGGCTCCCCATTTTAATAAAATAATTAAAAAAAAAAAAAAAAGACTGATTTAGTATGCTGTGTATAACAAAGCAACCCACTGTATTGGGAACTATTGTGATTTATTTTGAAAGATCTTCCAGAGAGGTAAGACTGGATAATGAGGTAGTATGTAGGAGGGAGGAATTTACGGAGTTAGTATAGCAGTCCCGGGTGCCAGACTTTTAAAAGATCTTAAATTAATTTTTACAACGTAGGTAAGTGAACATCGTTTGTTGCGCGCACAAGATTTTTTCTTTTGAAATTTTTTTGAAAAATACTCTCTTTTACATAGATTTCCTTGTTTTGTTTTTTTGTTTTGTTTTTGAGCTGCTCTAATTATCTTTGCTGTATTTTTAATTCTCTTTTGTTTCTCTCTAGTGATTATCAGGGTTTCAACAGTCGTTCTGAAGATGCATTGGAATATAATTGAAATAATGCCCCCACGTATCTCCAGTAAGGTCTTCCTGACCATCTGCTGTCTATGGTTTTGTTATAGACTTTACCTCATAGATAATTAGCACCAACATTGAACCAAGTTCCTTTACTTATTATTCTATTATAACTATTATTTGTCCAACCTATTTAAAATTACTGATAAGTAGTAAGGTATTGTTTGTTTGCGGAACAGATCTAGTTTTCTGTTTATAAATATCAACCATCTTTAATATTCAGTCTTGAAGTTTGAACTCTTGATTAATATTACCTTTATTTTATAAAATATTAACCGGAAGGGTTTATTTCGACAAAACTATTCCTTAATTGATGATGGGAGAGTTTGATAGGAGAAAGGAATGGTTTTCTGAAATGGCGCAATAATCGGCAACAGGGAGAGATGGAATGCCTGGGGGGGATGAAAAAGTTCCTTTGGTCCTCTTCATTCTCTTGATGGAAAAATTTCAGGGAGATTCCTCCCTTTTGGATTCTCCAAGATACTTGTTATTAGTCGACTTTTGCAATCGTCAAAAAGTCAATTGGAATAGTTTTTTGTATGATAGCTACATTTAGGAAGATTAATTCATACCCCTTGAATTAATTAGGGTTACAATTTCAATAAAAACTTCAAAACAATCGTATAATTATTATTATTACTTTTACTTTCACTTATCTACAGATGAAATATATGGTAAGGGAAAGCGTTGTGATTGTGAAAATTATCGATATCGAGTTTTCAACGGGACTACGCGTTTCAGGGTACCTTAAGTCCAAATGCCTGTAGTCTGTCTAGTTCTAAAACGGTAAAATGTATTAAACCGAAATTTTATTTTTCCGAAGCATATATGCCTGAGATATTAATTATAACAATTCTTTATTTATTCTAGGATGAGTCCATTTAGAATAAGTTTACAGTACATAAAAGTGGACTTTAGAGTCAGAGAGCAAAAATAAATATAAATAAACTAATTAAGAGAGGATACACTTTATTAAACAAACAAGCGATGCTGTTCCCAACTAAGTTGGGTTGCTATTCACACAGCTTAGTTTTTGTTCCTTATTGGACAATTTTTAGTAATAATACAATATAAATCTAAACATACAATGAACAAAAAAAAATAGATTAATATATTTTTTTTTTCCTTTTGATTTTTCTTCTTTTTAACATCCCTACACGCCCTACAAAAGGGGCGTCATATTATTTATTTATTGATATTTTTTAGGACCATTAGGTAGTGCTTAATCCAAGTTTTCCTCATCCCCACCCTTTTGCTTCGTCCGCCATCTTGAAAAAACGGTCAAAAATTGGTATTTGTTTCAAATTTTGTCCTCTGGCTCATTCTCGATGCATTTTTCGAATTTTATCTGTATTTATAAAAATGTAGACAACAAAATTTCCTATAGATTCGGTTAGAAAAGACTTTTTGCAAAACCAAGTGTATTCGAGCTACAAGAAGGCGAAAATGGTGGAAAATTTGCGATTTGGCAAACTTTTACTTTCGATCCACTTACCACAGCAAAAACATGGAAAAGACTTGATCTCAGCGAAAAGTTTACGGAATAAAAGTTGTATACAATTTAATTACCTTTAAAATACCTGTCTTAAAAAGTGTTTTTACTAGCAATAAAAGGAGTGGGAGTGAATTTAAGAAAAATGCGTATTTTGTGATTCTGTCCTGGAACGTCTTTTGGTTTTTTGTTTGTTTTTTTTTGATATTCCAAGTCATTTTTTAAATCAGAAAATAGAATTTATATTATTCAAATAGCTCATATATGATTTAACTACCCAATTTTATGAGCTATGACCATGAGGTGTAACATTGCTCGAACGGTTTTCAGAACGCCTCCCCTCTCTCGTGCTTAAACATTTATGGGTTTGAAAAGAAAAATAGTGTTACCATTTCCAGAGGAATCCATTATTATTGGGCGTAAGTTACTTCTTCATGGATCCAGAAGCCACCATATAGGAAATCTCCAAACTAGGAAAGGAAAAATTGGTTATCCTCTAAGATCTCGACCCTTCTCTCACTGAACTCCAACCCTCAAAATTTGTTGCCACAACGATAAATCTTGCATAGCTGCCCTGATGCAGCGTGATACCACTCTTTGAGGGCATATCAAACAGCGATGGCGTAAATGAGCGTCAAGAAAGACCCCATCAATTTCGGTTAGGCCAAAGGAAGCAGAGGCTTGAAGCCTACACTCACACCAAGAGAAGCTTCTCCTCTGAAGACAGTTTGATGCAGGTGTGTTTGAAGGTTTTATGAAATAGGTCCTCCTCCTTTCCATCATTTTCAGAAGTAATTATATCAATGTAATTTTTTTATCATTTTAATACATTGTTTTATATTCTACATTTTTCAAAATACACTTAATTTTTTTTTTCATTATATGTGTAACGAATATTTTCGCCTCTTTATCTATGTAAATGATCCATATATGACTTACATGCATTTTGCATTTTATATATTAGTACATCAGGTCAGGCGAATTACCTTTTTATAGTTTTTTTATGTATATGTTATTAATCGTATTTGCAGTCCCAGCGAGACTACTGACGACTAGATGACTGACAAATAAATATCTTCCCTCACTATCATTACAGCGTCGTACGAAGAAACCATCCATGTTGCAGAGGTAATAATTTGCACGTCAGAATCCTCCTCAGCTTGCTTGTTCATTAAGTATGATGCATCAAGTTTAGTTTTAAGGAGTGCAACAAATCGTCTTTCATTGTGCTTATTGAGCATAGATTTGTCTTGAGGAGTGAATTCGACGTATCTTGATCAAATATGACATCTGCTGAGGCTTTCAGCTTGCCCCTCCTTCCTGTTTCTGCATGCTTGATGTTCATCTGAAAATTGCCTGGGTACCTGTCAAAGATGAGCACCGCCACTGTTCAATAATGCTGGTGGATGTACTTCGGATGCCTAAAATTCGAATTCCGTATCTAAAAAACTTTGTAAAGCAGAATCCTATGGCAGGAAGATGATTTGATGGAAGCTCAAAATCAATGGACAGGGGTCTGAATGCATTATGATAAAGCAGACTTTGTGTCCTTGAGCATGCTATCCTCGTCAAACAAGGACATAGGGAACGGTGCAAGAAAAGTATTCCTTTAGTTCGTTCTGGGTAGTTTTTGCAAAATTTGTGACAGAGAGTCCGCCTTGGATAGCTGTTATCATCCTCTCCCCAACCTTTAACTTGTTCTTGTCCACTTCTTCCTTCTTTTAGAATGGAACTACGCGAAAGGCTGCTCCCACTACTCATGAGAGTCCAGCCATACCGACTAGCTGAGCCTTGTAGCAATTCACCTGCTCGCTTCCAAATAAACCAGAGTTATGCTCATAATTTTATCAGCTTGAGGTAAAAGGGAAGGGGAGGAGTTCTGAAAACCGTTCGAGCAATGTTGCACCCCATGGTCATGGCGCTTAAATTTGGGTGGTTAAATCATATATTTATTTTTGTGATTTAAAAAAAAAATGCTTGGAATATCATTAAACAACGAAAAACTTTCACCAAAGGCGTTCCAGGGCAGAATCACAAAATAATCATTTTTCTTAAATTTAATCCTACTCCTATTGCTAGTAAAAACAGTTTTTAAGACAAGTATTTTAAAGGTAATTAAATTCTGTACAACTTTTGTTCTATAAACTTCAAGTTTATCAGTTTAGTGAAGAGATCAAGTCTATTCCATGTTTTAGCTGTGGGAAGTGCAACGAAAGTAAAAAGTTTGCCAAATCGCCAATTTTCCTCTATTTTTTCCTTATCGTAGCTCGAATACGCTTGGTCTTGCAAAAAATCGTTTTGTACCCATTCATATTACATATTGCTCAGATTTCTGTGGGTATGGTATTATAGAAATGGTTTTTATAGGGAAAATTTAATATATTTTCCAGATAGGCGGGCCTCTGTTATTATTTTTATTATGTTAAAGGGAATATTGTTGATTTGGATGCTGTAGAGTTGAAAGGTAAATCATATTACAGTGGGGGTTTACTGACTTGTTTTTAAGGATTCAAGATCATTGTTGAATAAATGTTCTTTAAAAAGATTAAGAATTTTTTGGAATATTGGATTCGAAGATATATGGGCTATTTTCAATATGAACTTTTTCTAAAATATTATCTATCTAACTGAACCAATTGTATTTTGTTTTTTTTTAAATATTTTACTAGTCCCTTTTCAATATCGTCGAGGTATCTAAGCCCCCATATTTGAATAATGTAGAAAAGATTGTTAACAGTAATGGCTTCATATAATAATAGTCTACATTCCCAAGATTGTAGTTTTTATTTTCAACATGTACCTTTCCAACTCCTGTGTGTTCCTGTAGTGTTCCTACAGCACAGGCTGTTTTTGATTGTGAGTGTTGACCTGATTGTGAGTTTTGCACTGATTATGAGTGTTTGCATGCTTGATGGAAAACATCAGAGGAGGAAAAAATATTTAGAGGTTGTATAGTCGACTGCATAAATCATTGTAGGTGGAAATAATCGGGAGTCAGTATTTTTTCAAAATTTTGATTTTGCCGACGTTTCGGCTCAACCTTGTGAGCAATCATCAGGGCATTACTAAGCCATGTCGAAGCATAAACTTAAACTATGCTTATTGCTCACTAATTTTATACTTGGTCATGGCTCAGTAATGCCCTGATGATGCCTCACAAACGTCGGCAAAATTAAAATATTAAAAAAAAGACTGACTCCCGATTATTTCAACTTACAGAAAAAAAAAAAAAATTTTATTTATATTTTATTGAATTTCACAACTGTATATTACATAAATACAATAAGTAAAAGTGATGAATTACAATAAAAGGCGTAAAAGGCTTGTGAAGAAACTACCCAGCGGTAGTACTTCGATGTTTATTTAAATAAGTAGATCCCGAGGCCATCTTCTTTTCAATCGCCTCGGAGGGTTGTCAGGAATATGTGAGGTTGATAGGTTGCGGACAAGAGGGTTTATATGGGTGGGGAGTTTGGAATTAAAAATGGTAGATCTGGTACGAGAAAGGTCTGCCACAAATGGGATATTAAGGTCGTTATGGATGATTTTATTTGTGACGAAATAAGGAGCATTTAGGATTTTGCGAAGGATTTTCGATTGTAAGGATTGGATGCGGGAGGAATTAGATGGCTTAGTAGAGTCCCGAAGCTCGATTCCATATGTCCAGATGGGTCTGATTACAGTAATATAAAAGAGCTTTTTGTAGTGAATTGGAAGTTTTGATAGTTTGTCTAGTAAGTGTTGTTGTAATCAGTATCTACGGGCAGTTTCTTGTCGTTTTAGTCTCGTGTGAGGGTAAAAAATATTTAAGATGAAATATTAAAAACTAAAAATATTAAAAATTAAAAGATAACTTATTTGCCTCAGATGTTACAGAATTTTTCACTATGATGGACGACCTTTATATTGTGCACTTTTTACGATTTTCTCAAAAACGGCTCTAACAATGTTGATTTAACTGAAGGATGCAATGTTCCGGGTGGCTGTCAAAATGATGAAATATAGTGAAACAACTATAACCCCTGAAGTAGACCCGCAACGTCGGTCGAAACGTTAGTTTAATAAATAATTCGTTCATTATTTTTTAATCATATTGACCGCCACTCGAACCATTTCTCCATTCATATTAATCACACGGTGAACTATTCAATAATTCACGAATATTCAATATATATATATATAATATAATATAATATAATATTCAATGAGGTTCTGATTAAACTGTCTATTATGATGTAAAATTAAATGGACTTTAATCTCATGTAGGTTTTGTACTCTTTGAAATTGTCTAAAAGGGCTAAAACCATTGATTTTTAAATTTCTTTCTCTAAAGTACCTGTTAATTCGTTAGGATTAACATTTTCTGCGTATTAGCATTGCTGACAGATGGCTGAATGTAAAATACGAATGAAATGAAGGTGTTGTATTTTATTAGCTGGATAAAAGAGATTTAAAAATAGAAAAGTGTTATATCTTTTATTCAATGCTAGTACAAAATATACGTCGCAAACCGATGTCTTCCTGTCCCACTGTATCCTTTAATCATCCCACTCATACATGTTGAACAAATCCGATACCTAGGACTCCATCTTGACAAAAGTCTTACATGGAATCCTCATAAGAGACTAAAACGACAAGAAACTGCCCGTAGATACCGATTACTACAACACTTACTCGACAAACGTTCAACACTATTTATTACAAAACGTTAATTTATATTACCATCATCAGACCCATCTGGATATATGGAATCGAGCTTTGGGGCTCTACTAAACAATCTAATTTCTCTCGCATCCAATTCTTATAATCCAAAATCCTAAATTCTCCTTATTTCTATCCCTCAGAACTATCCCGAAACAGATATGCCTCTTTTAGTTCCAAACTCCCGACCCACACGAATCCTCTTGTACACAACTTATCTTTCCTATCTATTCTTGAAAACCCTCCAAGGCGATTGAAAAGACGATGGCCTCGAGATCTACTAAATTAATTTGACATTGAAGTGCTACCACAGGGTAGTTTCTTCACAAGACATTTTCATGCCCATAAGTGTAAATTATCCCATTTACTTATTGTATTTATTATGAAAAAAAAAAAAAAAATTATTCAAAACATGATTTTAAGAAGGAAGTTCGTGAGGTTTGAAGTCGTGGTTGTGCGGACCAGATTTTTTAAAATTCAGATTCGTACCCACTTCCTGCTCAGGTTTTTTGTAATAGGAAAAATATAGTAAGGGAAATTATAGTGATTTCGGGAATTCTGCAATTCAAGTTATTAACAGTAATTCGAGTCCAAATAATAAGACAACTTTTTATTTCATGCAGAAAAATAGATAGTTTTTTTTTTTTTTCAACTATATTCTAGGCTCAGTAATATTTATAGTTAAATATCTCAAAAAGGACTCAGTCAAAAATAATGAAACTCAAACAGATCAAATCGGCAAGGTCTGGACGACATCGAATGGATTGACCCAAGTTTAATTATTTAGATGAGTTAACTGTTAATTATTAATGATATGTGTTAAGGGTAAATTTGAAAGTAACAACGATAGTATTTTCTCGCAATCAATGGACGACCCATACTATCTGGTTGAAGAGGATACTAATTTGAAACTGGAACTAAAAGCGGAAATCCTTTGAAACTTTGTATCTGATTTCAATTTCTGAAATTTACAGTTTCAATCTTCCTGTTTTATTAATTTATATTTTTTTATATCGTAACTTAGTTGTTCATTAAACATTCCCTCCCAACTCCTCCCCAACCAAACTGTTGAAAAACGGAATTTCGTCTTATTTGACATTGAAGTGCTACCACCGGGTAGTTTCTTTACAAGACATTTTCATGCCCATAAGTGTAAACTATCCCATTTACTTATTATATTTATTATACATTTTTCGTTTATTAAAAACATGATTTTAAGAAGGAAGTTCGTGAGGTTTTAAGTCGTGGTGCCGCACACCTTATATAAAATTCAGATTCGTACCCACTTCCTGCTCAAGATTTTTGTAATATGAAAAATATATTAAGGGAAATTATTGTGATTTCGAGAATTCTGCAATTCAAGTTTTTAACAGTAATTCGAGTCCAAATAATAAGTCAACTTATTATTTCATGCAGAAAAATAGACAGTTTTTTCAGCTATTTCAATTTTATTTAAATTAAAATATTTATTTAATATTTGTATTGATTACTTTGTTTTATACCTCGTCTTTTCGCCTGGCTTTTCCTTGTTTGTTATGCAAAGGAAGCCAAGAACATAATACTCTCCAACAATAAGGAAGTTGTTAAGTTTCAGTATCCTCTATAAATAATTTAATATCTTGTTATTCAGCAATACTTCAGTTTTATATGTAATTGAGCTCTTATACAGCTTGTTTGAAAAAGTTACCCTCGATTTACTCTGTCATATTCCTCCATTTGTTTTAAACAATTCACCAATGTCAATCGGAGTAAGTCAATCCATTTGGAATTGTCTAATTTTCTTTAATTTTGTCGCTTGTCATTTTTGATTTTTTGACCAGATATTCCGCCAGATAGACATATAGATGTCAAATTTAATGTACTTTAATATAATATAGGTTTTATTTTGATTAAAACAGTCAGACAAGGCATTGTCTTATTTCCAAGTACCTTTTATATTTTAGGATCGAAAACTGAAAATCCATTTCATCTTGTAACCTTTATTTTCTGAACTTAAAAAAAATAGTAATATTGATGTATAATATACTATAGAAATGCTAAATATTTTAAAATAAAGTGCATCTTATATACAAAGTTGTATAAGATGATGGAGAGGGGTAAAAAGCGGATAAAACTTATTAAGATTGTTGTAGATTATGTATATTTTTAGAATGTTGAATCTAAAATAAATGTTCCAAACGAAACTCAAAATAAATTTTTAAATTATTTCAAACTCAAACTTAAAAAACTTAAACTGATTTTAACAACAGAGAAGGGAAAGTCGTAGGTAGCGCGCATCACATTTATTTCTTTTTGAGAAGGGGGATAGCCCATTACTCCATTTCCCTCATTATGGATCCATCAATGGATCACAGTTTAGTTCATTTAACAGTGGTTATGGACTACAGTTTATAATTGAAACAAATTATACCTTTTTTCTGTAACATCATCCTCAATTTTTTTTTTTTTTTTTTTTTTTTTTTTTAAATTCTTTTATTGAGATATATTACAATTTGTTTCCATATGAACATTAGTAATAGTCATATAATATCTCATTCACACAATATATACAGTATACAATGATAAAGTCAAATTAGATAAAATATAATACATATACAAAATAAAAAACAAACAACAACCTATCATTGAGATAAATACAAATAAATGAAATAGTAAATGACATATATAGAATTAAGTAATAATAAATATAAAAACAAAACAAATCAAAATATCAATCTATATCAAATGATTTTAATTAAAAATAATAAATGCCTATTTATAATTTTTTTAGACCTTGGTAGATAGGCACGTGATTGGAAGATAAGGAGAGTTTTGCGGAGATAAAATGTAAAAAACTACCCCTCTATATCCTTTGGTAACATCCCATTAATCCCTGTTGAACTGATCCGCTACCTTGACAAACGACTTGCTTGGAATCCTTACACTAGACTGAAAAGACAAGAAACTAAGAACTAATTAACTACTAACTAATAATAAGTACTAACTAATAATTAAATACTAACTAATAATAAGAAACTAAGAAAAACTAATTTATATAGCTATTATAAGACCTATTTAGACGTATGGTATTGAGCTATGAAGATCTACCAAGCCATCAAATTTCTCTTGCGTCCAATATTTGCAATCTAAAATCCTTCAAAACATCCTAAATGCTCCTTATTTTGTCACTCATAAAACTATCCATAAACACCTAAATATCCCATTATTTGCAAACTTAGCCAGAATTAGATATACCTCCTTTCATTCCAAACTCCAAGCCCACTCAAACCCGCTTGTCCGCATCCTCTCATCTTCATCTATTCCCGATAACCCTCAGAGGGGCCTGAAAAGACCGTGGCCTCGAGACCTGCTACTGAAATAAACATTGCTACCGGTGGTTAGCTTTTTCACATGAGTATATCAAGCCAATTGTAATTTTTGTTCATATTTGCCTGTTGTATTTTTTTTATACTGTAGTTGTAAATTTCATTAAATAAATAAAACGTAAAAAGGGAATTGGGTATGGTAAGGATGCGGATGTTATGATAAAACATTTGCTGAAAGCCACGGATCGATTGGTTGTTGTATGTAAATCTAAACGCCGAAATCGGCTATGGCAGAGAAGAGAGGATGTGATGTGAAGGAGATGCAGGATGTATAATGGATGGCAGGAATGGAAAACATGGGCGTAAGAAAGCCAGGAAATACGACGGTACAAAGCAGTGGCGGATCCAAGGGGAAGGTTAGTTGAAATCTCCTCTCCCCCCCCCACAAAAAAAAATTATATATATATATATATATATATATATATATATATATATGAATAATAACCACAGATCAAAAATATTAGAATTTTTACACGAAATGTATGGTTTTATTATTTCAGTAATTCCAAGTGGGATTGATAGGCCTCTATTGTTAACTACGTTTATGTTTACAGAGTATAACTCAGATATGGACATTCAGCAGCCCAAGCAAAAAATTTGCACATTTTCGTCAAGGGTAACATGAAAATTATTCTCAGGTCTAAAACCTTTTTTTCTGACTTTTCTTCACAAAATGAAGTTCTGTGACGTGGGACTTACACATTGTAGTAGCTGGGTAAGTCAATCAGGATAGCCCTCTACCCAAGGGTCTCACCACGGCTAAAATAATTATCCTTCCAAAACCGTGTTCGAAACCGGGGCCAGGAGATTAATGGCCCGGTGTCCTGTATAAAGGTGATTAGACGGAGAGTAAGCGTAAATATGTTTATTTCAAAAAGTTGTTTTACTGAATAACTTTTCCTGTGAAAACTGTCAAAACTGAGGGGAGCCTGTGGCTGAGTGGTTAGCGCGCTAGCCTCCCATGCTACTGGTTGTGAGTTCGAATCCCAGTCCCGATGGGGCTTTTATAAGGATGTAATTAAATGGGGATTCACGCACAGCCTCTGCCCCGAGTATGTGACACCCGTCAGCCAGATGGTGGCCACTCACAAAATTAGGCGTAGGGATTGATGACCCTACACTACAAATTGCATAGAGAAACGCGAGTGTTATAACGATCTTATCATGTCAGACACGTTTTATGTTTTATAATAGTATTTTCAAGTATAGATGTATTAACCGCAAGGAGACAGTTGGCATGGCACTGTTATACTTTATATATATATATATTTATATATATATATATATATATATATATATATATATATATATATATATAAAATATATATATATATAAAGTATAACAGTGCCATGCCAACTGTCTCCTTGCGGTTAATACATCTATACTTGAAAATACTATTATAAAACATAAAACGTGTCTGACATGATAAGATCGTTATAACACTCGCGTTTCTCTATGCAATTTGTAGTGTAGGGTCATCAATCCCTACGCCTAATTTTGTGAGTGGCCACCATCTGGCTGACGGGTGTCACATACTCGGGGCAGAGGCTGTGCGTGAATCCCCATTTAATTACATCCTTATAAAAGCCCCATCGGGACTGGGATTCGAACTCACAACCAGTAGCATGGGAGGCTAGCGCGCTAACCACTCAGCCACAGGCTCCCCTCAGTTTTGACAGTTTTCACAGGAAAAGTTATTCAGTAAAACAACTTTTTGAAATAAACATATTTACGCTTACTCTCCGTCTAATCACCTTTATACAGGACACCGGGCCATTAATCTCCTGGCCCCGGTTTCGAACACGGTTTTGGAAGGATAATTATTTTAGCCGTGGTGAGACCCTTGGGTAGAGGGCTATCCTGATTGACTTACCCAGCTACTACAATGTGTAAGTCCATATATATATGGATGGCTCGCGTGTGGTGATTCTCCAGTTTTCTACGTCTTCCAGCTCGTGGTCAATCCTCCAGATAATTTAACCCTCTATGTCTTTTTAGTACATACTGTACAGTAGCACGTGACTAATGTAATAAACGTGCAACTTTTCTTAGAAATGAGCCCTGGATTTGGTAACGAACCATAAGCTCTCTTAAATCACTAGAAACGTGCATATTGAACAGAAATCTGTTTCCCAGACAGAAGTAAAGCTAACACTGAAGTCAGAGTTGAGTATAAAGATAAGATTTATACAAATGTCACTGTAAAAACAGTCATAGGACAACAAATAGCATTAATATTAAAAGTGTATGGTATATCATGTAGTTTATCATTAACAAATGACTTTCTTCCTTGTTTGATGTTAATGTTGAAATGAAAATAAATAAATATTTTGTATCCAATATTAGTATTAATAATTTGTACATTAGGAAACTGTTAAGTTGAAAATGAATAATTCTGCAAATTAATAGCATGCTGTATGGAAACTTTTGTGAGTGACTGTATACTGAATATCTATTAGTGCCGGTAATCTCAACTTACTGTAAAAGAATTATTCTGTTTGGTTTAGTTGAAGTTGTTAAATGTTCTCTCTCTCCCTATTGTAAACTAATGTTGCTCCCAAAAAACCAAAAGTCGCTCGTGGTCTTAAAAGATGGAGCGCAAAAAAAGTTGTACTTTTGTCTCAAGTTCCCCAGTAATACCTCCACTCAATACCCAGAGTGAAGGAACATTAAAAAAGTTAACAGAACGCCACAGGTTTCATGTGGAAATAGGCGAAGAAGGTAATTCAGTCGCTTCAAGATGAAGAAAGGTTATGGTGAAAGATGATACCAAAGTTTCTGATGGTTGGATACAATTTTATGAGATTATTATGGAGAGGCATGGAGGGGGGTATGAGGAATAGTTTTAGCGGGGGGATTGGAAGCTATTACGATTTCCTTTGTCTTCTCCCCATTCAAGTTGAGCTTGTTAGCTACACCTCACTGACTTATTCCATTCTATTCCTCTTTCATCTTATTTGCGTAATACTAAGTTTTTCTCCATCTTAACTCCATGAGTGGGGGCTGTTTGATGGACCATTGCTAACATATAAATAAATAAATTATTATGCTTTATCCTTTACTCCTAAATTGAAATGCACTTTTCATGAAAAATGGAACAATAAGGTTTTATTTTATAATAAACATAATAAAAATAGGTTAATTGGAAGAACGCAATTTGTTATTAAATAATTAGTAGGTTCCTAAATCTTCCAACAACAGTTTATTAAATATAAACTTTAAAACGAGCCAACGCACAGTGGTTCCAAACGCACTTTTTCGGGACAAAAGTCTGCACTTCTCATTCTATTAAAGATATATCAGCAACTTTAACGTAATTTTGTTTCTTATTAAATTCACTATCAATGGTATGATTTGCATTTTTTTTTTTTTATGTCATAAAAATATATAGGTATTTTCGATAATTTCATAGAAACTAATTATTCTTATATATATATATATATACAAATCCTCTTAAATGTAACCGGCCATTATTAAGTTTAATTCTAATTTTAATTCATGGGGCTCATCCAGTCTCTATAAGGTAAGTACCTAAAAACTGGGGAAAAAACCTGCCAGTAACCTTTGGTCCAATAAAATGAAAATTAATTTTTATTCTAGGACATTTCGACCCCTAAGAATAATATTCAATGAACAGAGGAAAACCAGTTTGTCTGGCCTCATTTTTTACATGATTATTTAGTCAAATAGTTAATTACATAAAATCAAAATTAAATTAATACTGATAACAACTTCGAATGAGTTTAGTTGTGTATTGTCACATATGTGTGGAAGATTGATTTTGGAGGAGGTGGGTAAATAATTGGTGTTTGAAAGTGGTTAGGGATGACATTATACGGAGGGAAATGGATGCAGTGTTCTAAGGTGTGGTAGCACTTATGATAAAGGACTTTTTAAAGAATGCAGTTCTACGAGAGCGTAAAAATCGGTAGGTGGTGGTCTTGCGTTAAGGGTGTGCAGGGAAGAGCGCTGAGTAAGGAGGTCAAAGATGTTGGAAGTTTTTCTGGCTCGTAAAGAGTGGAATAAGAAGTTGCCAAGTAGGTATTTTCTTCGGGATTCGGGACAGAGCTACCTTCGGCCAAAATACCAGTGAGAGACGTTTGACCGTCTGGGGAGGCCATTCATAAATCTAATATACCTATTCATCATCAATCCTTTTAGGCTCACCTATTTTTCGCCACTGAGTCCTCCATATACTAGGCATTCATAGTCAAAGCGGGGGAATATGAAGAGGGACTTTAAGAGTTGACGGGTACTTCTGTGAAAATAAAGGCAAGTATTAAGATATTTTTTTTCTGATTATCAAAACAGCCTTCAAGTTGTATTTCCGAATTGTATTTCCGTATTAGAAACGGAGTCGACTTAAAGTTCTTCTTTGATGTCCCCTTTCAAATCAATAACTCCCATTTGGACGATAAGACTTAGAACCCCTCCCCCACCTCCTCAAATTGGAAAGGACAGCCCAAGTCCCTTTTCCTTCAGCTTTTTATTGTACCTATTATTTCCTAGGATGAAAAAAGGACATTTGTCAAAGGTCAAAGTGTGAACCTTACAGCCATCCTTTCCATTAAATGTAATTGGCTTTCTTTTTAATATATCTTTAGTTCGGAAGAAGCATCTATTTATATTATATAAATAATAATAGCTTTATTGACTTCGGTGTTGACAAAAGCCTCTCCCATAGGGAGGAATTTATTGTAATTAGTAGTTGGCTATAGTAATAAATAAATACATAAACAATTAAAATATTGAAGAACAGCAAATAATCCAAAGAAAGAAAAACAAAAATAAGTATAAAAAAAACCTCAATATTAAAACTGAGTCCTTAAACAAATAAATAAATAAACTGTGGTATAATACATTATTTTATTATAATATTTATTTTTGTTCGTCCTAAACCTACGACATCCTGCCCTACAGTTTCCTTTAATAATATTCCGCTAGTCCCGGTTAAACAGATTCGCTATCTAGGACTCCTACTTGACAAACGACTAACTTGGAATACGCACACAAGACTGAAACGACAAGAAACTGATGGAACTAAGAAAAACTAATTTATATAGCAACTGCCCAACGCTTTCGCTTACTTTAACACTTACAGGAGAGACGCTCTAACCTTCCACTTAACTACAAAAGGCTCATCTGTATTACCATCATAAGGCCTATCTGGACGTTCGGAGTTGAGCTTTGGGGCTCTACTAAACCATCGAATTCTTCCCGTACCCTACAAATCAAAATCCTTCGTAAAATCCTCAATGCTCCTTACTTTGTCACGAATACACTAATCCATAAAGACCTTAATGTTCCGTATGTTGCTGATTTGGCCCAATCTAGATACCATTCATTTCATGGCAAACATCCCACCCTAATCCTCTAGTTTCAATCCTTTCTTTCTGTTCAATTCCTGACAATCCTCCGAGGCGTCTGAAAAGGAGATGGCCCCGAGACCTTCTAGTTTAGAACATTTTTAGAGTGCTTTCATTAGGAAGCTTCTCTACATGTGTTTCATGTCTTATTATATTTCATTCCAATTTACTTGTTGTATTCCATTATATAGTTGTAAATTCCAATAAATAAGTAAATAAAAAAATATATTTTTAATATCATGCAGGTTTTATTCTCATTGAAGTAATCTGACAGAGCTTAAATATATTTTCTTTGGTTGATTTGACAAAAGTAGCCACTATTCGTGGTTTGCATGAGTATGATATATTTATATATCACATTTAAAGTATGAAAGAATTCATTGAGAAAACAGAAGAAATATTTTCCAGATTGATTTTTTCTGTGAATAGTAGTTCAGATGTATATATTTTGATGTAAAATAAGTTTTTTACTGATGTTTTCAATATAAACTTCAGGCTCATGTAAATCTTTTTAATCAGTTATATATGACCCTATGATCTATTACATGTTGCCATATTTAGCGTGATTTTTTTATTCCGTTGTACTAGAACCTCCCAGATTTGTTGGCAATGAACTCCTCTATATGAGTTTTGCAGTGCTCGAGTGAATTAAAGCGTCTCCGCTTAAGAGAGTTTTGAAGGACCCGAAATAAATTAAAATCTGTTGGGGCAAGTTCACGCGAATAGGTTGGGCGAGGAATTACATCCCACCCAAACTGCAATAATTTCTACCGCGTCTACAACGAAAGGACAGGTGGAAAACTATGCTTTAATCGCAAAGGACGCCAATCCTGAATACTTTATGTATATGCTTATGTTGACGCGGATATGTTTAGCGTTTCTGCAATATCCCGTGTTGTAGAGTGAGGAATGTCTGTGGTCAATGCTTAAATTTAGTCATCATCAACAGTTGAAGGATGGACCTATCGCTTTGCATCTTCCAAGTCAAATTTTGCAGTTCTAAATCATTATCACATCATCGCCATTCACACTTTTGCTAACCGTTGGAGCAGCGGATTTTCCTTTTCAGGAATATAAAAATCATTAAATTACGAAAATTAATTTTTTTTTCTTCCATTTTAAGCAAGCGAAATACCACTTAAAGATAAGGAATCTCGTTGAAACTGGTGGATGAAAGGTCCTGAACTATTTTTTTTTTTTTTTTTTTTAGTATGTAAACATTATTGACCAAGTAAACATGATTTTATAAACACAGAGAGGATTTTATTTATTTTATTTTTTTTTTTTTTAATATTTTATGAAATTTACAATTGTATATTATTATACATCAAGTAAATATGCGGATAAAAGATAGTGTACATGAAAAACATGAAGAGAAACTGCCTATAAGCACAGTTTCTTAGTAGTAGTCCATAGTGAGTTTTTCAGTCATATTTAGCAAATTTTATTGTCTGATTTCCGATTTCAGTTAGTTAGTCAATTTAGTGTAATATGTTTTGTCCGTTGGATATCTAGTCCTTTGCCACTTCGATCTTTCTCTACGTTATTCCCTTAATAAGATGTGAATGCGCTGTTGCAGGTTAGTTTGTTGATGTTTGTTGTTTGTACTGTTATCGAATATACTGTTACTTATTGATTCTCTAAGTTTTCCTACGGCACTGTCAATATCTATTTTAGTCTTTAATGGTATCGTCAAGTCCAATTTGGTCTCCAAGTCTATAGAGAGGATTAAATTGTATTATTTAACGATTTTTTCTTATTTTTTATTTAAATAACAAAGTATATTATATAATAACTTTATTCAGTAATATTACAATTTGTCTCATTAGGGACAGTAATAATTGTAATAAATTACCTCATACACACAATAATAAAAATTAATTTATTATAATATGATATTAAATATATTTTATTAATTTATATAGAAGAACGTGAGATATTTGCTATGTAATGCTTTTGCTTGGGCACGCAAGCATTAGGAAAAGGTTCATTTATAATTGCCAAGTATTTTATAACAAGGTGACGTGTTAACAACCTACACGCAAATGTATCGTTACCTATCATCGATTCTCCAATCTCCTATGCTCTCCAAAGGAAAATCAGAAAGATATATGTCTGTGTGTGCTTGTGTGTGTGTGTGTGTATGTATATATATAATGGTATGTATAAAAAAATAAATAAAAAAAATCAACGAAAAAGTCGTTTTATTAAATCCAAGGTTTCGAGGGACTATAAATATTTTAATCCTATTTAATACTTACCAATACTTAATAATCCCTTTAGAGCATTTTGTATGCTTGTTTAATGACATTCGGCTACTTTAAAAAAAAAGCCTCGATTTAGTTGTTTTAAATAAGAGATACTGAAAGAATCCCACGAAATTCTCATAATTTTAAGGCATTACTGGAAAAAAAAAAATCACAGCTGCTAGATCAATTATTGAAATTATTGAACATGAGGGGAAAGGTAGGTAGGTTTCTCAGCACTGATGAGAGCGGGTAAATATACAAGTTGAACTAATTGGATATCCAACTAAAAGAGAATAGAGCAAATATATTTTTATTTTTTTACACAATTTTTATGTTTTTGAACATAAGAACAGTAATATCGACGTATAACATACCTTTGGGAAGCTAAAGATTTAAAAAAAAAAAACAAAAAACCAATATTATCTTATACACATAATTGTAAATTTTAATAGAGTGATAAAAAGTCGATAAAATTAACTAATTTTTGTCGATAATAATAAAATGGAAAATTTTATAATACACATGTTTCTTTTAAAACTAAATGTAATAAATTCTTTAAACTTGTTTCATCTCTTCTTAATTTTAAAAACGTGGGTAAGAGAAATTCGTGTGTTGCACACACCAGACTTTTATATTAGCAGAGGTTTTTAAAATCATTAACCATTAATAAATCAGAACTTGGGCATGATTGTTGAACTTGAAACTTCAAAAGGTTTCTACTTATAATGGAATCACATTATGCATTCAGTTTTATTTAAATTCAACTCTTGTAAAGCTTTTCTCTAAGCAGATTATTTGCGCATTTAAATAATTTAATACAAATGGCATTTTATGCTGTAATGGAAATGTTGTCCAGTTATCCAGGCGCTGGAGTGACTGTTCCTCCTGGAAAGGATATTCTATATTTTAGCATGGAAACTGTAGGCGCAATGCGGTCCAATCCACCCTCTCATCCCTCAAATTCTTCTTCAATTCTTCTAATACTAGAATATTTTGGTAACATACCCACGCACCAGAAACCTTTAATTAATTGTTGGTAAATATTCATGGTTATTACTATTATTTGAAGAACTATTCCGATATAAATATTATTTTCAGATAAATAATAAAACGAAAAATAACATTTATAAGTGAAAGTTATAAAAACAATGGCTGCGTGTTCATTGAAATACTACAAATAAGTAAACTTATTTATCGTGCCAAAGTTTCGGCCTTAATTTTACGTTCATCTTCATGGCTATAAAAAATGCAAGACAACAACAATTAAAGAATATATATATATATATATATATATATATATATATATATATATATATATATATATATATATATATATATATATAAAGTATCCACACTAAGTAATTAGACAGCAATTGACTGTGGTGATAAATAATAAAAAATTTGACTAATAATTAGTGATAAAAGGAGAGTATGAAAAATTAAAGCAAATCAAATAAAAATACTTAATTCGAAATAGTAATAAAAAAAAAACGAAGGTCCCAGAATAAAATTTTCGTTTCTTTCTTTCTTTCTTTTTTCGATTTTAAATATTAATGAACACCAATAAGGACAAATAGCAATGTGATATGAAATAAAATGATGGGTGATATATGAAATAGCAATTATATAATAAAAAAAATAAGTCTTGAAAATGGGGAAACAGCCCCGAAACGTCGAGAAATATGAAAAGCTTATGAATGAAGTGATTAAGTGAGAAATGGAAGTCAATGTGTACTCTTTTAAGTGTTTATATTAAGAAAAACTTCCGAAAAAAATTAAAAAAGAAAAGAAATTAAATATTAATGTAATTCAATAATTATATAGTTAATGTTACTGTATTACACACGTGTTTGCCCTACTCTGAAGGGCAAGGAGGTGAAAAAATCTAAAAAAAAAATTTAGATCAGTGTACAGCAGCAGTAGGATTAATTAAATACTCATGTACGGGGAGGGCAGACCCTCCTTCTCCTCACTGGCCCTCTCTCAGCCCCAAAATTAATTATTTAACGCAAAGCACAATCAAATAGTCCTGCTGGTTCGTCTGCAAAATAAAATCAAGCTAGTAATTTAATCATTTCTATGCAAAAATTCCCTTGGTTGTGCCTCAATTTTATGAATATTAAAAATAATTTCAAAAATTAGTTTATAACAATTTGGCAAAAAAATAATTTTCTTCTATTAATGATTTTTTTTTTTTTTTTTTTTTTTGAAATGGAAAATCCGCTGCACAGGCGGTTAACAATAATTTCAGTGCGTATGGCGATTATGCCTTGCGAGAAAGCACTGTCCGTAAGTGGTTTGCTCGGGTCAAAACTGGAAATTGTGACTTGAAATACACAAAGCGCTCGGATCGTCCTTCAACAGTTGATAATAACCAAATTCAAAAAAATACCTGAAAGATGGCATCATATAACAGATCAAAATAAGATGACTTAAATCGAATAAGTCACTGGGCTGTAGTCAATAAGTTAAAACAAAATGCTGAAAAAACACAAGAAATAATAATAGGATCTCATCACCTCCTGAAAACTGTTCCACATATTTCCTGTTCCTAAATAGTGATCCTATTAAGTTCTACCCGACTGTCGGAAATCTGGAAGCAATCTTCGAACGAACGCTATGCTTCGAAAATCATGTTTCCGAAACTCCCGACCTACCTTTTCGACCTTAAAGCGACCGAATTACCTTCGTCACCTACTCATGTATGAAACCCGAAAATTCCTCGTTACTTCTCTAATATTTCCCCACTTTGACTACTACTTTACGGTATACGGTAGTGTATCTGGGGATCTCGAGGAAAAAATAAAACGCTTAATTAATTGCTTTGTTCGATTCATATTCTGAGTCCCTAGGTATACCTCCGTGTCCCAATTTTATGGCGAGTTGAAGTGTCTTCACTCTTCCAATCGTCGCAAATATTTCCTTGCATCATTCCTTTACCAGATTATCTAATACTGCCGTCCTTCATACAGTTTTGACCTACAATTCAAATCCTCTGTCCATCCTGCCATCAGATTTATCCACTACGGCCCACCGAACTGCACATTTCGACAGATCATTTCTCATTCGATCATCAATCCTATGGAACTCTATTCCTCTTTCCATTCGTCGTTCCAACTCTCTTTCTACCTTTAATTCCCGCATATTTAATCATTTAATGAATATCCAGTCATAATAGAATAGTAAATAAGCTTTATTTTTTATTTTATATGATTCAGTTTTTTTTTTCAACAACAATTTTTATTGAGTAAAATTACAATCTGTCCCAATTTGGACATTAATAGTAGTGCTGAAAGATATCATACATACTACATTCATACAATATTTACACGACATAAAATTACAATAAAATATATACACAATAATGAATCAATACAATAGTCAAGAATTCACTTATACCTATATACACATACACACACTCATACATACATCACATTGAGTGGAGAATCTAGCCAGTGCTAGAACTCCAATATATTTACAAAAGGTCGCGGGGCCACTGCCGTTTCAACCTTCTAGGTGGGTTGTATGGATGAGTGGAGCTGGATAGGGATTGAGCTAGAGGATTAGTACGATGAAATAGGTTCTGGTGGAATTTGGAAAATTTGGATGAAATTAGGTCTGAAATAAATGGAACATTAAGGTCGTGGTGCAAGGTATAGTTGGAGACATAATAAGGAGCATTTACAATTGTACGGAGGGCTTTGGATTGAAAGGATTGAATGCGTTTGATGTTAGTACGTTTAGCTGTCCCCCACAGTTCAAGTCCGTAGGTCCAGATGGGCTTCAGTATTGTCTTGTAAATTAATAATTTGTTGTCAACTGTAAGTTCAGATTCAGTTTTAGCTTTTTTTTTTCTTTTTTTTGTATTTAATTTACTCTTAAGACTCTAAAGCTCA
Source organism: Piezodorus guildinii (assembly GCA_023052935.1). Classification (NCBI taxonomy): domain Eukaryota; kingdom Metazoa; phylum Arthropoda; class Insecta; order Hemiptera; family Pentatomidae; genus Piezodorus; species Piezodorus guildinii. Next base: position 130,085,954 of record CM041295.1, on the reverse strand, counting down.
TTTTCTACATTCATTAAATGTTATTCCAAAGGGACATGTCCCAGAATAATAAAGAATTATTATTATTATCAAAATGGGTCATATTAAATTGATTAAAGACATTTACAATAATCTAAAGTTTTTATTACAATCGCCAGTAAAAAACGCAACGAACTTATTTTACAACCCAATGATAAGATGTAAGTTATTAATTAGTTAATATTATTGGGTAGTTTCACATTAAATGTCCGTTTTTATAGTTTCTGAAATACATAAAGGATTTTGCAGGTCTCTGTTATTTTCTTCCGAATGTTTAAATATTTAAAGTAAACATTTACTAATCCTCTACCTTTTTATTATAAACATTAGCTTCCCAATCAATTACCCACTTTTTAGTATACCTCCAAATATGGACATGGAAACACGCGATTTTCGAGTAATATTTTTGTACGAGTTTAAACTCGGCCATTCAGCAACTGAGGCCGCTAGAAATATTTGCAAGGCGTTTGGGGAAAGGAGTGGTAATGAACGGACCATTCGCCGTTGGTTTACTATGTTTTCAGCTGGGGATACCGACTTAAAAAACTTGCCCCGAGGAAGACCTCCGTCCGTAATAGACAACGATGTCCTCAAGCATACAGTTGAAGGAAACCCCTACCAAACAGTTAAAGGACTCTCAGCATAACTAAATGCAAGTGCATCTACCGTTTCCAGACATTTAAAGTGTATTGGGAAAGTAAAAAAGCTTGATACATGGGTACCTCATGATCTCACTGAGCGGCAGCAAGACCCCATGTTTCAAAACATACCTCGCAAACATTGAAAGAACTGGGCTACGAAGTTCTTCCGCACCCACCATATTCTCCCGACTTGTATCCAGATTACCACCTGTTCAGGAATTTAGACAACTTAGTCAAAGGAAAACTTTTTGAAACTGATGTTCAACTGAAAAGTGCGTTTTCAGATTTTGTTTCCTTTCAAAGCTCAGAGTTTTTCAGTTCGGGGATAAAAAAATTGATGTCACGTTGGGAAAAATGTGTAGAAAAAGAAGATAAATACTTAGAATAAAATTATCTTGTTTTCATATCGTATTATTAATAAAAATCCTTTACCTTGAAAACGAACATTTCATGTGACACAACCAAATACATTGTTCCAAAAAATGAATTCTAGATTAAATTAAATTGGTCTAATATCAAATTAATAGGAGATTTTCGTAGAACATCAAGATATTGCACATAGAAGTACTCTTTGCAATTATTCCTTGGATGATGATTATCCATAGATCCATAGATCATAGGCATAGGAGAGCTGTGTGAAGTAACAAAGTAACATACGTAAGGAGAACTGTGAAGTGTGTAAACCCAAACTGGACTATAAACCTGCTGATGATCCTAGCCTTTAAAGAAACCGTTGAGGTTGACATTTATCAAGTTTTATCACCAAAGCTTTTTTTTATTGTCCCTATAACTGCTCTTTTTATTTTAATGTCGAGGATAAATGTTGTTTAAACAATCTTTTCTAGCCAATTGCATCTTCTTTATTGTTCACCGGGACCTATTGTTACTCTCCAGGAAAGGAACAGTTTTTTATTATTTCTTGTTCTATTTTTAATCGAACATACGTTGTGATCGTTTTTCTCTGGACAACAGAATCCTCACTTCTGCGAAAACTTATTTAATTTAAGGGTTTTTTTTGTTGTGTTTTTTTTTTTTCTAGAGGGTCCAAAATGCGCTACTCGTTTAGTATTATTTATGATTTATAATATTATTACTTCCAGCGGGGAGCGGCGTGGTCTAGTGGATAGAGCACTATTCTACTGTTCTCCAGATCCTGGGTTCGAATCCCGGCTGAGTCAGAATATTAATTATTCTGTTATTTCGACCAGGGAGCGACCCTAGGGTATGGAGACCCTCCTGGGGCATATCCAGCCTCTTTTAAGTGGGTATCCAAAAAATGGGGGAAACCTGATGGCTGAGCGGGATCTTGGCCTCAATCACCTCCAGAAACAGTACAAATATGTATACTGAACCCAAGACCACTTATGGGTTGTAGAGGTACAGGCTTTTTTATATTGTCACCTACCTCTTTATGGAATACATAGTAAGAAAAAACATTGCAATTGTAAAAATCTTCGAATTCAAGTTTTCACCGGAAATACACGATTTAAGATCCATTGAGTCCAAACCACCAAGTCTTGAAAAAATCTGTGGCTATGTTATAAATCTAGCACAGAAAACGAAAGGTAGTAATAAGCTGAAATTTCACATTTTAAAATATATATATATATATATATGCTAGAGACGTCACAGCCTATTATTCATTAAAATCGGTGAACCAGAAGAGCCACTTTATCGTTACGCATTTCGCACTTTTTCATGTTTTTATCCTGATTTTCATAGAATTCGGTTAATCGATGTAAAATTTAATGAGCTTTAATAATATGTAGATATATTTTTTTTATTGAAATAGACTGACTGGACTTTAATGCCGTTATTTTAAATTTTCTTTCTCTAAACTACCTGTAATTTTATAGATTCGAAAAAATGAAACATCATTTTATTAGCACTGATAAAAAACGGCTAATTACACAAGTCAAACTTATAGATAGATAGATAACTTTTTTTTTTTTTTTTTTTTTTTTTTTTTTTTTTTTTTTTTATTTCAGCATATTACAACAAAAATATAACATATGAAAAAACATTAATAGAACTATGGTCTTTTAGACCGTCTACTCCGGAGCCGACCTGTTCAATTTTACAATTTCTACAACAGTAACTATATATGCTTATCCAATACAATACATAATAACAGTAAAACAATCTCACTCACAAGTCAAACGTACTTGATAAGCAACTAAAGGGGAAAAAAGCAAAAGTATTTTTTAGGTAAACTTTTGTTTCGCGTCCCTAAGAATAGTATTATAGATGCATAATATATAATTATAAAATAAAGATTTCTGCAATTTTTGGTTATATTACATACAAATTTGTGGAAGGTACTGTAAAGTGACGAATAGGTGATTTTTGTATTTAACAAGTTTATACTTTGTTATTATTTAATCTAAAATATGTGTTTCCGACGAAATTAATATATTTTTTTAAGCTTTTTGCAACTCTAACTTTATTTAATAGTTCTTAAAATTATTTTAACAACCGGAGTAGTAGATAATAATTCATACTTTTATATTATTTAATCTAAAAAAATGTTTCCATAGAAACATTATAATTTTTCATGACTTCCTACGACAGACAGACTTGTACAATAGGTTATAATATTTAATAAATGTACTATAGCGATATGAGGCGAAAATTACTCATGTGGTTTAAGCCTTCATAACTAATAAAATTTTAAAAATCCATGTCATCAAAAAATATCAATATCAATCACTATAACCTCCATTACATTACAAATAACACATGTTCATAACTTTATGGGCTTATAACAACTTTCTATTCCTGTAAACCATCAGGATAAAATTCCCTAAATGATAGAAAAAACGGTATCAAAATCCGTCCAGTGGTTTAGAAGAAGTACGTAGAAACCAAGAATCGCGGTATCATTAAATATATATATATATATAATATATATATATATATATATATAGAGAGAGAGAGAGAGAGAGAGATGTTAAATACCAATATCGTAAAATATGTCCTTCAGTGCCTTTTTAGAAATCAGCGTCTCAATCGCCAAAGGCTGACGCTAAGGATAGTGTCAGTCAAAATCTTGTGAATTTGGTTTGATGGGGCTGAATGAAAGTGAGGGAGGTTGGGACTGTATCGGTATCCTGTCTCCAACTTCCGTAATCCTCATTATAATTATTCACGTGAAGGTTTAATGAAGTGCTTAATATTGAATACTTCGAGGGAAGTTATTGCATCCAACTTGCTTACCCCGCTAGAACTAAGGCTATTATCCCGTAAGTCTCAGGTCCAACTTTTAAGGGGATCATTGGAAGGGGAAAGGGTGGAGGGTTACAACCCCTCCGTCACGTGAGATAGCTAATCTAGGGCAGGGCATTACGGAATCTAGGTTCACTGCAATGTATTCCTCAAAGGGCACGCTGTACAGTGGTTCAAAAGCTTAGTAATTCGGAAAAAAAACTCCGTAGATTGCGCAATTTTGGCGTACAAATTTTGAAAAAAGTTAAACGTTTCCTTTGGATCAATTATATTTCGGGGTCACCGAATGATTTAATTAGGTATTATGATTGGGTAGTAAGCCACCTTAAATTAGACTTAATTGTTTTTTCTCATATCCTAAAAAATAATTTTTAAAACCATGTACACAAAAATCTTACTCATTTTATTCTTAAAAGATTTTTATTTCATATATATATATATATATATATATATAATATATATATATATATATATATATATATATTGGGTTGATGCAAAATTAATGCAGGTTTTTAGTAGGTATTGTAAATACGCCATATCTTTACTTTAACCATATATATTTAATCAAAATAATTTCCATCTGAATCAATGCACTTTTGCCAACGTTCAACAAGCTTTCTTATTTCACCAGAAAAAAAATCCAAATCCCTGGACTCAATGAAATCACGAAAAGAATTTTCAATGTCGTCCTGGTTTTGAAAATTTTTCTCCCTCAAAAAGTTGTCCAGATGCCTGAAAAAGTGGAAGTCTGTAGGAGAGAGGTCAGGTGAATAAGGCGGATGTTGGAGAACTTCGTAGCCCAACTCGTGCAGTCGTCGAAGCGTTATTTGTGCAACGTGTGGTCTGGCGTTATCGTGGAGCAGGATCGGCCCCTTGCGATTCATCAATGCTGGGCAAAGACGTTGCAATTTTTGAGTTCCGAGTTCCGCCGCCATTTCTCGTGTGGTTTTGGTTGGGTCTTCTTCCACTTTTGACCTCAGCTGGTCGTTGTCCAGAGCAAGATGACGGCCCCGACCTTCCTTGTCTTCGAGGTCGAAATCTCCTCTGCGAAACTTCTGGAACCAACGCTGCACCGTGCACTCATTAATAGCCCCCTGACCCCACACTTCATTAATATTACGAGCCGTTTGCGCAGCGCTGCGCCCTAATTTAAATTCGTAAAAATAAATTTGACGAAAATCGCACTTTGACATTTTCGATTCAAGACCTTTGAACACACTGAACAAAACGATTTTACTAAACAAATTCATGGTGAAAGAGAGGGTATTAGATAAGGTTTGTTTTGGTATAATAATGATCAATGTTAGGATTAGCTTTGTTTACACAATTGGAATTAAGATATTGCAATAGAGGAAACCTGCATTAATTTTGCATCAACCTAATATATATATATATATATATATATATATATATATATATATATATATAATATATATATATATATTCGTAAATATACGAATATTTTCAGTTTCGTACATACTTTTTGATCTAGAGATAAACTTACACGCATATCCTTTTACGAATCGTAGATAATAGGGCATATTAAAAAAAAAAAAAAAGACCGTTTTATAAAATTCAAGATTTTGAAGGACTGTAAAAATATTTATTTCTATTTAATACTTTATAATCCCTTTACTGAGGATGTACAGCTCATTACGAAAAAGAGGCTCTTCCATGCATTCGTCGAAACCACAACACTATATGCCGCAGAAACATGGGCTGTTCCGGCTGGCTCAGCAAGAAAACTTGTCTCAATGAAATGGATTTCTGGAGACGTAGATTTGGGATTTTTAGGTTACAACACGTCCCAAATTACGTAATCAGAAAAAAGGTCGAGGAACCCCTAAACATCCTTCGTTCCGTTGAGACAAGAAAGCTGAGCTGGTACGAACATATTATGAGGATGCCGGACGACCGATGACTGAAAAGAACTCTCCACCATGTACCATATGGAAGAGAGTTAGGAGGGAAAAGAGATGGGCGGAAGGGCTGTATGAAGCTATGAGGACTAGGGGCCTCACTGAGGAAGATTATAAGGACAGATCGAAATGGCGGCTAGGACTGTTAGGAAACGACATATAACATAAGTTTTTAATAAAGTCGTTTATATATAAAAAATCCCTTTACTAAATTCTTCAAGCTTGTTTAATGTCATTCGACTTCTTGAAAAAAATCTTTAGTTCAATAATTTGTTTCAAAAAGAATCCTAACCGTGTCTCACGAAATTATTGTAATTTTCAGGCATTACTGAAAAAAAAATCAAAGCCTCTGAAGCAACTCGCAAATTATTAAATACGAAGGGGAATGTGTCCTTGACCATCACACTCCTCGGCTTTGGTCTGAAAAATTTAGTAGTGGCGACACTATGTTGGAAAGGAAGAAGGGCTTCGAAATACCTTTAATGGATATTGATGATGTTCTACAGGAAGCAGTTGAGCCAAATCCGTCCACAAGTACTCGTGATCTTGCCAGAAAGTGTGGTGTGCCGAAATTGAAAAGTATCTTCCTTAGTCGCTATCTACTCTCCATGGGGAAGTTGAAAAATTGCAGTAGACTGATCCCTCATGGACTTACTCTTCAACAATCAGCTCACACTTACAGTCAAACCAAAAAAATACTTAAGAACTTCATGGGTTCAAACTCCTGATGAAGAAGTTAAAATTCCGGTCCAAGAGTTCTTTTACAGCCATTCCAAAGAATGGTATCCGCGTCGGGTCGAGCAATTCGCTAGCAGATGACTAATGACGGTAAATAACAATGTACTATACTTTGAGTATTAATTGTATTTTATATCAAAGAGATAATAATAGGAATATTTGGTTGAAAAACGGTCATTTTTTGTTTTTTACACACCCTATTATTTAAATTTAGGAAATACCTTTAAACATGTTTTACCGTTATGAACTTAGATTCGAAAATTTCCGTTCAGACATATTAACAATGTGTGCTGCATAATACATATCACGGTGAAAAAGTATTTTTGTAACATTATAACCGTTGAACTTAACAATTAATAGTTTAAATATTAATATTTTATATAGATCTTAGGAGTTAAATTATGAATTAATTTTAGTGGAATAAAGCCCTTTGACGTATATGCCATGTAACTGCTTGAAGATGGTTCAAAGGCCACGGAGCCTTTATGGTCTACCTTCATCAAATGTTGCTTGCCTCCATCCTGCGATAAGCTTTGATCACCTTCGTAAAATTAACGGCAACGATCAGACAGCAAATGCCAGCTTGTCACTCTCAGCCATGGAAGTCACTTACATTCAATAAGAATTATTCATTTGTTATTCAATTTAAAAATAAGATTCAATTTATTTTCTAATTAATACCTTAGTAGTTGTAGTCTACAATGATGACCTTTTTCTCTTACCGGTATTTTTTTATGTTTAAAAAACAGTTGTTTTTTTTTATCGTTACGTGTTACCAAGTGGCGCCAATATTTAATCGGCACAAGAAACTGGCTTTGTTGAGCATTTTCTATAATAAATAAATATATGAAACATTCATTGGTACTATGATTAATTCAAACATTATTTGATCCAGATGCTGTTGCGGCCTTTCTAAGACATTCCACTGCGGCAGCGTCACACCAGCACAAAAACCGGTATCTGAAGATGAAGTTTGGCTTCCGGGAAAGCACACCATTCCAAGCCCCACTGACGCTTATGGGACGATCGAATTCCAAGGCGGTCCTCACCCAACCAAAGCACAGGTATTTTTTGACAATATTTATGTGAGCTTAATTTGTTATATTGTTTACAACTAGTTTTAAGGGACTTTATGTTCTGGCAATCAGCTGAAAAATTAAGTCGTTACTTGTTCGTATCTAATCGAACGATATTCAAAATTTCTTGATTGTGCATCGATAAAAGCTTTATCTGGTACATTATACCATAGATCCTTTCTTCCAATTTATATTTGATTCTTGTTACAGGAGGCTCTAATTTTAACTGCTTATTTCGTGACTTAATATAAATAGTTATAGATATTATCGGAAGGTCCCATGGTACAGTTTGTGAGACCTTCCTTGCTTTAGAAACAATAACGGGACTACTGGGACTACATCTGAATGCAGCGAAAACAAAGTATATGACCTCTTAGCCTATCACATTGACATTACTGCTCAGTTTGACCCCTTTACAATAACTTGGCGCTAGTGATGAATGGATTTTTCTACCTGAGGTGGCTAATAACACTTCAAATGAAATCGAGAAAAAAAAAATTAAATGCTGACCGATGTTACTTTGGGAATGGGAGATACATAAGAAGCAAATATCTTTCAAAGTTTACCAAACTATAGCTTTACCAGATATTAAGTAGGCCGGTTATAACATACGGTTCAGAACTACTTACAGAGACCATTCATAGCACCAGACGTAGGTTATGATAAGATTATCCGTGTTGGAAGGATGGATGACGTGAGGACGCTTGAAGGATCCCAGGGACAGGCATTAGAGAGCTGTTGCCCAAAAACTTTCAGAATCGCGAAGGTTATTAGAAGATGCCAAGGACCATTAATGGTCTGTTAAGCCCCTGGTAGAAGGAAGAGGTTTTAGACAGATAATATAATAAATAAATATAAATCAATAAAGCCATTTATAGCAAGAATAAACAAAAATAACAGTCAATTTTAAGATTGGTAATAATATAAGTATATACATTAAACATATTTTGTCTCCCACAGACCTCCCCTAGCTGGGGGTGATGGTTTAACTTCTCTGGAGACCAAACCTGCTGGGAAGTGTAGACAGACAAATAATATAAGCTTCAACAAAAAATTGCTGCAAATAAAATAATTCCTAAAACACTCCACTAATAAAGAGTTAATTTCGTTTTAGCAAAATATATGCTCCCTAGAACCTAAAAAATAATAAAAGTGACTGGTCGAAAAGAAAAACCGAAAACAAATTGTGATTCCCATGATTGTTCCCAACACTTTTTCCTTTTAGGATTTTTATAACTTCCTGAACTGAATAGTAAGAAATTTGAACTAATCGTTTTGTTCTGCTTTTTTTTTCTAAATTGATTTGATGAATTAGACATAATGAAAATTATCCAATGAAGTTTCTTTAAGATATGAATAATAACCTCTCATCAATTTTTTAAAGCTAAAGGGACGACTTTACTTTCTTTCTGATCGCATACAACAGATCGCAGCACTCCCGTTTTGATTTTGTTTTAGCGCCTGATATCATCGAAATAACGTAGTTGACCGATTTTGATTTCAAAATATTCATTTGTTTGTTTTAAAGAGCAGATTTCGGGAAAATTTTATTCAAATTTCCTTCTTAAAAATTTGAAATCTAAAATCGGTCTTATGCATTTTTCAAAAAAGTGTAAATCAGCGCAAATGCAAAACAAAATCTTGTATTTAATGCACTTTTCAGATTCGAAATCCGTCAAACCGTGCCGTCGGAAACAGAAATTTACGATCTCAAAGTAATATCACCGCCGCGACAGTGGATGATAGTAAGTAGGGATTGCCAGGTAGGCAGGTAGGTAGGTATCTCATAGCCCAGCAAGCCGAGGCAGCGTTTTGGCTTCGTAGAGGGTCCAGTCATTTTGTACGAGGCATGTTTTTTAAGTAAGTACCGTTTTGGAATTAAAAAAAAGACGTGCAAAGATATCGCAATGATTTTATTTTTACATGAAAGCCTGTACCTTAATCTACTTTTCTACATAATTTCCATGAATTTTGAGGCACTTGTCATAACGCTGCACCAGTTTATGAATACCCTCCTCAAAAAATTCTGCCGCCTGACTTCTTAACCACTGCATCACAAATGTTTTGACTTCGTTATCGTCTTGAAGACGCCGACCGCCCAGGTGTTTCTTCAAGTGCAGGAACGAATGGTAGTCGCTGGGCGCCAGATCAGGACTGTATGGAGGGTGATCTAGAGTTTCCCATTTAAATGATTTTATGAGATCTTTGGTCCGACTGGCCACATGTGGACGGGCATTGTCATGCAGCAAAACGATACCCTTACTCAACTTGCTACGTCTTTTGTTCTGGATTGCACGACGCAGATTTTTCAATGTCTCACAATAAGACGCTGCATTGATTGTCTCATCACGAGGCAGAAACTCCACTAGCAATACGGACGCCCACTCCGTTCTTCATCATGCACATTTGTGCGGCCATTTTTAAATGCTCTGACCCATTTCCTTACCATTCCATCACTCATAATGTTTTGTCCGTAAACTTCAACGACCTCACGATGAATATCGATCGGTTTTACGCCTTTAGCACTAAGAAATCGTATAACAGCCCGTACTTCACAATCAGCGGGACTCACGATTGTCGGAGGCATCTTAAACACTCAGTAAACAACGTATACAATGAAGAAAATTAATGGAAATTATGTAGAAAAGTAGATTAAGGTACAGGCTTTCATGTAAAAATAAAATTATTGCGATATCTTTGCACGTCTTTTTTTAAATTCCGAAACGGCACTTTCATAAAAAACATGCCTCGTATTTCAGAAATGATGGTATGTAATGAACCACAGTTAAAAATTAGATTTGTAAATCTTTTCTTGCTGGGCTGTGAGCTACCTGCCTACCTGGCAATCCCTAATTACTATCATCCACTGTCGTGGTGGTGATATTTCTTTGAGATCGTAAATTTCTGTTTCAATTTACAAATTTGAAAACTTCTTTCCCGGAATCTGCTCTTTACAACGAAAAAAACGAATATTTTTAAATAAAAATCGGACAACTATTTCGATGAGATTGGGCAAAACAAAATCGAGCGACGTTGCTGCGATCTGTTGGTTCAGAAACAAATTAAACTGTCGTCCCCTTTAGCCTTAACTATTCTCCTATACCAATGGATGCTATTAGGTATTCACTGCTATTTTTTAATTACTTTCACAAATGCTTATTTTTCTTCTTCCAACTAAGATGTCCTATCACAGCTCCTTTCCCATTATGATTATTCCCAAGAAAAATGCTAAAGTTATTGAAGTATAATCCTTGATGTAATTTTGAAATAAAACCATCATTATTAGGTGACAGATCTGAACGTATAATAATTTATGCTAGCAATGGATGTGTTCACAACTAAATTATTGATAATGACATACATTTTTTTTTCCAGTATGTCCGTTTAGCTTATGACACTAGACCAGAATTAATCTTGCAATTATTCACTCGAGAATGGAATCTTGAATTACCAAAGTTATTGATAACTGTACAAGGTGGGAAAGCCAATTTTGAACTACAATCAAAATTGAAAAAAGTTCTTAGAAAGGGACTTTTAAAAGCAGCAAAAACCACCGGAGCATGGGTCTTTACTGGAGGAACGAATACAGGTGAGATTATGGGTTAATTTAACTTTATGAAACTTTTAGATGTAAGAATGTTACAATTTTTGTTTCTCCCTAAAGTATTAGGTTTATTAACTAGTTTAAATGAAATGTTATTTTTTTTTTTAATTATGTTTATTTTAATTTGATATTAAAATTTTAATTCAGGTTTTTTTTTTTTTCCTTTTTCTTATAATTATATATTTATTTATTTCAAAGGCATTTTGAATTGACTGTATCTACAAATTTACTTTAACATATCATTTTAAAGGATTTTTTTCTACAGTATTCATCCATTATCTATTAAAAATGGTTATGAATTCTATAAAAATATTATATCCTTATTTTTTATTACTGTAACTTACCTATTTTATTTATTTATTGTAATTGACAACTGCATTGAATTAATGCATCTGGTAAATGTAAATTATGAATAAATGACATTAAAATGTCTTATGAAACAACAATCCTTTCAAAAATTACTATTTTAAGTAAGTAGGATCCAAGGACATCTATAACCAATTCTGAAATCAAAAAGAACCTATTTGTCGTATTAATGTCACATATTGATTTTATTATGTATATTGAAGGCATTTCATGTCTTTAATATTTTTAAGATATAATTGAAATATTCCTAAAATGAAATCATAAGTCTCTAAATACACTGTTGATAACTAACCTGTCATGTTTCACTGATAGAGGTGTTATTAAGACCAAAAAAAACATTCACATAAATGCAGACAATAGACAACACACCTCATACCAACTCTCTAAAAACCACATTGACTAGAAACAGAAATCTTGACTTGTATTCCTCCTATCCTCCGCTCATATGCATGGAATTATTTTTCCCTTACTAGAATTATTATACAACTCACTTAACTTGTCCTGTTTGTCAACCTGGAATAGGTTCCGACCTTTTTATCTTTTACAAGCTGTTTAGACAAAACAATTCATAAAAGGACGATGTGTTAATTAATATATATAAATATATTTCAGGTGTCACAAGGCAAGTTGGAGATGCCTTACTTATGGAGCGTTCTCAAAGGAGTGGACGAGTTGTGAGCATTGGTATTGCTCCATGGGGAATAGTCGAAAATAATCATGAATTGATTGGTCATAATAGAGATGTCCCTTACCATTCCATTTCTTCTCCCAGGTACTTACATACACACTCACACATATGAGTTTGGATTTATTGAAGGCAAAAATCTCTAGTTTATTAATCCCTTCTTATTGTTTCTAGTTTTCATTGTGTATAAAATATATTTAAAGACCTTTTGAGTAAATGTATTCTATCTTTCAGGTCTAAGTTGGCAGTTCTAAACAATAGACATGCTTATTTCTTGTTGGTTGATAATGGCACAGCAGGAAAATATGGTGCAGAAATAGTCCTCCGTCGCAAACTAGAAAAATACATATCTATTCAGAAATTGCATCCATGTAAGTTAGAATATGATAATATTTTATCTCATAATTTGAAAACAAAATTCCATTGATTTAATATTTCTAATTCTTGTGTAATAAATAATTTTTTTTTTTTTTTACTATTCTGATTTATAATTCATAGTGGGGGTCACCTGTGGTATAGTTTCTTACATAACAGTCTTCTGCGCCCAAGGTCATGGGTTCAAACCTGGCAGATGGCCCTAGGATTTTTTAATTGGAATAAAAAATCCTTAGTTTTAAGGGAACATAAAATGGTAGTCTGAGCCTGTGTGATGTCAGGTCAAGTACTCAAGATCCCCATCCTAATTAAATCCCGATTAGCAAAATTTATGACTCCCATTGTGGCATCATCCGATTAGCCGAAGATGCATAAAGTGACGTAAATGAATAAACATATTAATTCATAGTGTCTGATAAAAAAAAGAAAAAAAAAAAGATAGTTAAATAGTTCAACAAATGTTTAAACTATCTCAGTAATAGAGCTCCCTTCTTAAAAAAATAATCTTTGATTTATTATTATTTGCTCACTGTTTTTCATTTTTGTGACATTTTAGGGTAACGTTTCCAATCATTAATATCACATTAATGTTTAAGTTGGACTTTCCTCGATTGATTATGAAACTATAAATATACTTGTCACAAATTAGCGATTATATTTTAATATTTATTTCCATGATAAAACTAGATACCTTACTACTCAACGTTTTGATTCTATAAAGTAAATCACATGGGTAGCTAATGGTTGTGGAGCTTCGAACCCTAATTCAAAAGTTTCTTTACTTATCAAGTATAGTTACATTATAGGATTTTATTTTTTATAATTTTATTGACCATTATTACAAAAACTTCAACATATAACTTTAGATACACTTAGTTTTTGTGAAAATTTCTTTTTATTAATTTATTGAACATAAATTAACTGATGAATTCAATAATACACAACATTACACTTTTTTTTTTACCAGTAATGAAAACTAGAAAGGTATAAATCCTAATTCATCATCATCATCATCACAGGCTCTACAACCCGGTTCAGGTCTTCACCACGTCAAGCCGTTGCCTCCATTCTTCTCTGTCCTGTACCAGGGTCTGCCAAGCTCTAGTGCAAACCAGTTTATAACCGTGTTCCTCGACCTCGTCCACCCATCTTAGTCATGGACGCCCCCTTTTCCTCCTTCCGTCCACGTACCCAAATAATAACTTTTTTATTCGCAAGTCACCATCCATTCTCGCAACATGACCGGCCCACCCCAATCTTAAAATTCTGATGAATTGTACCACGTCCCGCTCTTGATATAGTTGGTACAGTTCCGTATTGTACCTGAGTCTGTATTCCTCCCCATCCTTCACCAGGCCAAACATCCTTCACAAGATTTTTCTTTTAAAAATCTGTAGGCAATTGGTGTCAACACGTGATAGGGGCCATGTTTCGGAGGTGTATGTTATTACCGGCCGGATCAGTGTTTTATACAAACAGATTTTTGTTTTTCTCGATAACAAATGGCTTTTCAATGATTTCGCTAGGCTAAAATATAATGCTGTGGTGATTCACCTCTGTACCTCTGGGCTGGGTCTATTATCTGCACACTCTAAAGATCCTAGGTATACAAACTGTTCAACACTTTCAAATGTGTGCTCTCCAAAGATGATGGTAGGTGGTCGTGGCAATCGAGGGTTGGCAACCATGTATTTGGTCTTTGCTTGGTTTATTGTGATAACCATATCCTGTCCTGCAGCTTCTAATACAAGGAAGGCACATTTCAATTCTCTCTGTGATCGGGCAATAATATTCACATCATCCTCATAGGCCAGGATTTGTGTAGATTTATTTAGTATAGAGCCATTTCTCTCTACACCTGAATCCCTTATCACCTTTTCCAGTGTCAGGTTGAAAAGTAGGCATGATAAACCATCTCCTTGTCTCAGGCCTCTTGTGCTTCTCAGTGAATGCTTCTGAGAGGTCACCTTGTATTCTAACTTGACACCTCCATTCCATCATCAATAACTCTGTAAGGTGGATCAATTCAAGTGGAATGTTCATTTCTTGCAATGCCTTATACAACCTTTCTCTGATGTCATTGTCATAAGCACTGCTAAAATCGACGAAAAGGTTGTGTGGTGATATTTTATTCCCTCTTTCTTTCAAGTTGGGTTCTCAAAGCGAATATTAGATAATCCTAATTAACAGTAAAAATTATTTTGTTATTTAATTGTTTTAAATTTATCCTGCATAAAATTTTTTGGTACAGCAGCAGGTGTTAGAATTTTAGACAGTTTGGAGAGTAATGTTTCCTCCTTTTGCTTTACTTCCTATAAGTAAAAATCTTTTTTTAATTTTAAATATTTTGTGTCGATTATGGGTATTAACTTTATCTTTCAGTGTATACTTGTGTTAGAAGGGTATCCATTGCATAAAGGTATAAATCCCTTTATTGCCAGGCCATAAAATATTTATATTATTTAAATTTACAAAGTTTAAAAATTCTAAAACTGGTATCTGAGAAAGTTTTTACTAAAAAGTACATTATTTAAGGTTATATTACTTGATTGTTTTTGTTTTAATCTAAGCATGGAAAGTTTATGTAATAAACTGTAATTTTAATTAATGTGATTAGAGTATCGGCATGGCTTTGCGTCTATCTCATAGTTAAAAAGTTAAACTTTGTCTATAAAAGTGATTTTTGAAAAGTTAGTTTTGTATAAAGCATTATGCCCACAAAACTTGATTGAGTTGTCTATTTGTAATTTATGTACAAAAAAAAATAAATAAATAAAAAGTATTCATTGATTAATAAGATTATAAACCCAAAGATTATTTTATATTATTATTTGGGATCACTTGTAGCTGGGCAGCTAGTATAACAGCCTCCTATGCCAAAGGTCACGGGTTCAAACCGGCAAGTGCAACTAGGATTTTTTAATGGGAGTAAAAAATCCTTATTTATGCTATCCTTCAGAGGGGACGTTAAAAGGTGGTCCCAAGCCTGTGCGATGTCAGGTACTCGTTAAAGATCCCTATCCTAATAAAACCTGGATAGGCAAAATTTAAGACTCCCACTGTAGCATCGTCTGATTAGCCATAGTATCATAAAGTGACGTTAACTAACTAAATAATAATATTATTATTTGTTTCAGGCACTCATTGTAGTACACCTGTAGTTTGTTTGGTAATTGAAGGGGGAACAAACACTATAAGAGCTGTCCTTGAATATGTCACCGATACTCCTCCAGTTCCTATAGTAGTTTGTGATGGATCAGGAAGAGCTGCTGATCTACTTGCTTTTACTCATAAGTAATAGCTGATAATTACATATTTAGTTGCCAAAAATTATTTACAAAATTAATGATCAACTGTATTATTTATAAGATAAAACAAAATGTTAAACTACATAATTCAAGTATATGGTGCTTTATAACTTTGAATATTATTTGGAGGATTGAAACTATTTTATATTTTTTAAATTGGTTTTTTTAATATTAAAAAAAAAAAATGAATATTTATTTCATTAAATCAATTATTCTACAGTAGCTATGAAACAATTAATTTGCGTTCATAACTTCTAAAAATTTGTCTGATTATAATTCATGTATTAGAGTATCTTTATTTGTATTATCTTTTAGCTCTGTTATATATTTTACTGATTAGTGAAATAAATGATTTTTTTACTTTTTTTATAGTCATATTTTAGTTGTAACATGCTTCCACTTGTTAGGTATGCTTCTGACGATAGTGAAGAGCAAACTGTTTTAGAAAGTATGAAAGAGTACTTACTAACAACTATTGAAAGAACCTTTGAAGTTGGATCTGAGCAAGCAGAACGTCTATATTATGAGCTTTTACAATGCACTCGTAAGAAAAATTTGGTATGTTACTGTTTATATGATAGACTATTGTTATTATTAAAAATGACATTTAGCTGATTAATTTTGCATTGCTAGATAACTGTCTTTCGGATCTCTGATCGTGGGGAAAGTGGTCAAGAGCTAGATCAAACAATTTTAACAGCTTTATTCAAAAGCCAACAGTTATCTCCTTCGAACAATTGAGCCTTGCCCTAACTTGGAATCGGGTTGATATCGCACGCTCTGAAATTTTCATTTATGGACAAGAATGGCCTACAGGTTTAATATTATTTATATTGTTAATTGTAAATCACAATAAATGCTGTTTTTTTTTTCAGAAAACATTTTTCTAAAACTGTTTTAGGAGCACTCGATGAAGCCATGATGCAGGCCCTTGAACATGATCGCATTGATTTTGTCAAATTACTATTAGAAAATGGAGTTAGCATGAGAAAATTTTTAACTATACCTCGTTTGGAAGAGTTATATAATACAGTAAGGTTTTAACAATTTTAAATGTTTTACTTGTTTGTTTTTTTCCATAGTTTAAAATAGGCTTTCAAAATTGTTTTTGTTTAAGAACAAGTATTAAGATTTTATGGCTTCTATATTCTGAAAATTTTAATACCTTAATATATTAAAAATAACTTTTTAATTGACTGATAATTTTTAATTTATTAAGGGAAACTTAAATATTTTAGGCTTTTCAATCATAAACTGAGTTTATTAACAGTTTATGCTTGCCATGGCTTACTTGATGTGATGCCCTAATGATCCTTAAGCCAAAATGTAAAAAAAAAAAAATATATATATATATATATATATATTTTTTTTTTTTTTTTTTTTTTTTTAACATGACTGACTCCCAATCATTTTTTATCTTTAATATATCTAATGCCATGCATACAAAAGATCAAATTTATTTGTTTTTTTAACTTTAGTTAAAATATCTAATATAGAAAAATTAGAAAGTGTTGTAAATTGTTAAAATAACTATACTTAATAATTGATTTTATTTCCTAAACATATAAAAAAATTATTTTTAAATAACTTTATAGAAACAAGGACCATCTAATACTCTGGGTTATATTTTACGTGATGTAAGACCTCATATTCCTCGTGGATATGTCTATACTCTTCATGATATTGGACTTGTAATTAATAAACTGATGGGAGGTGCATATAGGTAATTTTTTTTTTTTTAATTTTATGGATTATTGTTTAAAATACTCATTTTATAATTATGAATCTTAGATTATTACAAGAATTCAACAAATACTTTACTTTTATGAAATATTATTTGTGTAATTATATGTAATTATTTGTAAAATTCAATATTGACGGATACAATTTTTTTTTTTCAGATCTCAATATACTCGACGAAAATTCCGCTTAATATATGCTAAAGTTATGAAAAAATCACCCCATGTTCATCGGAACAGTTCTTCTTTCATTAAATACTATGGTAATGCAAACTTAACCCTCAGTTTGCTGGCAGAGACTCTACCTGCTTCTAAAGAAATGCCACTGTTTGATTACCCTTTCAATGAACTTATGGTATTTTTTTTTTTTTGTATTTATTTTGAAATACTACTATTTGTATTACTGAATAATAATAAATATAGATTAATTAATATGAAACATTTTTGAAATGTAGATATTTTTATATAAAATATATACTTCTTATAGACATGGGCTGTTCTGACAAAACGTCAGCAAATGGCTTTGCTTATGTGGCAGCATGGGGAAGAAGCTCTTGCAAAGGCATTAGTTGCATGCAAGTTGTACAAAGCAATGGCTCATGAAGCTGCAGAAGATGATTTGGAAACAGAAATTTATGAAGAGCTTAGAAACTATGGGAAAGAATTTGAAGCTATCGGTACTATCTCAAATACATAAATCAATTTATTATAAGTTAATTTTAATTTTTTCTATAAATTGTTTTATTACAGGTTTTACATATATAATTATATTTCAATAAATTATTAACTTACAATTAATGAACTAGGAAAAGTTCTATTTCAGCTATTTTTTGTTCATACATTGCTCTAACCAAATGAATAAATAAAATTAGTTTAGATATGGAATAAGCGATATATCTCTTATAATAAATGTAAAATATTTTTTATTTTTAAATATCACCCATCTAGGGTTTATCATAAATTATCTTTCTAATGTTCTAAACCATTGTAAACTGATTTAAGCAGAAAACGTTTATATCATGTTACAGGACTGGAACTCTTAGACTACTGTTATCGGCAAGATGATGACCAAACACAACAATTATTGACATGTGAACTCCAAAACTGGAGTGGACAAACATGTTTAAGTTTAGCAGTTGCAGCTAACCATAGACAACTTCTTGCCCATCCTTGCAGTCAAATAATTTTAGCTGATTTGTGGATGGGTGGTTTGAGAACACGAAAAAATACTAATATTAAAGTATGTTTCTCTTTGAATAATAAGAAATCATCTAATAGTATTACTCTGTCTCAATCTATCATCTATTGCATAGACATTTAATCAGAAAAAAAATTATAATTATAATTATAATTTATATATATATATATATATATATATATATATATATACAATCATTCATTGCATATGAAACATCATTCAATTTTTCTAAACATTTAATCTAATAGAGTGAGTAATTAAAAATGTAATTTTAAGTCACAAAAACTTATGTCATTATCATTATAAAGTCTTATTAAAATAAAATTAAGATTTTTCTTATAACTGCATTGAGAATAAGGATCTAGTTTTTATTACAATTCTTCTGGAACTCTTAATGAGCCTATTAAATATACCAATCTAAATTAATACTTTTAAATACAAATATCTAAAATAATGATCATATACAACTTCATTTTTTCTAGGTGATTTTTGGATTACTTTTTCCAATTTATATCGCCAAGTTAGAGTTTAAATCAAAAGAAGAACTACAATTGATGCCACAAACCGAAGAAGAGCATATGACTGGTTTGGAAGAGGAAAATGAAAGCACTGAAGGCTTGAAAGGTCTTGATTCTCATAGGAGTGAACATGATGTGGAAGTTAGTGCAGCAAAGCATTTACTTGATAAAATATTTTATGTATACTTTGAGCCATTGTTTTAATATTTATTTTTAATTTACATGAGTTGATATATTGTTTCATCAGACTCTCTCTCTCTCTCTCTCTCTCTCTATATATATATATATATATATATATATATATAATATATATATATATATAGTTAGTAATATTTTAATATATTGTTAATTGAAATGAGATATATAGAAATTAAAGATTTAAATATCAGATTCTTATTAATGTAATAACTAATTATAAAGACACATCATCATATCACAAAAGAGGACCGAGGACGGATTGTAACAACTATCGTGGGATCTCTCTTCTCCCAGTATGCTATAAAATATTCTCGTCAATACTAACTAGCCGAATCATGGAATACGCTGAGGAAATTATCGGAGACTACAAATGTGGTTTTAGGCGGAATCGCTTGACTATTGATCAAATA
Source organism: Piezodorus guildinii (assembly GCA_023052935.1). Classification (NCBI taxonomy): domain Eukaryota; kingdom Metazoa; phylum Arthropoda; class Insecta; order Hemiptera; family Pentatomidae; genus Piezodorus; species Piezodorus guildinii. The sequence goes on along the minus strand of CM041295.1, from coordinate 130,065,936 downwards.
TTTTCCTTATGTGAAATATTAGAGAAAAAATTTGAATACATGGGTGTAATCCATCAACTTTATATTGATTTTATAAAGGATTATGATTCCATAGACCGTCAGAAGCTGTATAACATTATAATTGAACAGGGAATACCTAGAAAGTTAATAAACCTAGTAGAGATGAGTTTGTCGGAAACATTCCATAAAGTTAGAATCGCTCATAATTAATCCGAGAAATTTGAGGTGTGATTAGGTTTGAAACAGGGTGAATCCCTTTCACCTGTTTTATTTAATTTAGCTTTAAAATAGATCATAGAGAAGGTGATATATGGGTGATAAGATTCCATTTTTGGGGTATCCTGATGATTTGGTACTGCTAGGTGAAGAAGAGAAACCATACAACTATATACAAGTGTGTTGATGAAAAACGGTTAAGAAATAGAACTCGAATTAACTACTGATAAGATGAAATATATGATTAGTAGCAGAAACGGTGACGATCTTGGTGATATTGATATATCAGGGTATACTTTTGAAAACGTAGAAAAATTCAAGTACTTAGGTTTAATGATAACAATAAAAAAATGAAATCCAGGAAGAAATAAAGTTCTGGTTAAAGGTGGAAAATGTGTGTTATTATTCAGGTGCTAAATTACTTAGTTAACAGCTTCTGTCTAAAAACTTAAAGTTTAGAATTTATAAAACTATTATTCTTCCGACGGTTCTGATCTTGGGGGCTTGGGCTTGAACGGTGAACATTGGATGCGTCTGTGGAGGCGGAGTTTGGTGGTATCGGCATCGAACCTTCGGGATCGGTAAGCCTATTATTATATTATTTTTATCATTATTATAAAGAAGGTGAAGATTATAATAAAAAATGTAAGGTATTGAACAAATGTTTATAAAAACAAATAAATATAACAACAAAGTGGATAAAGCAGTTGAATAATCATTTTATTTTTCTTTGATATCCCCACAGACTCCCCCACACACCATACAGCAGTGGTTGAAAAGGGGGGATATTAAGGAACTAACCAAAAGCCTGCGGGTTTCAAATGGAAGAAGGTGACAAAGGTAATTGAAGAGTTTTAAAGTGGAAAACATGCGGCGAGTGATTTCAGAGACATTGTTTTTCCAGGACAAGATTTGATCAAGGGTGATTCCTAGGTTTGAACGGTTAGATGGAACTTTATTGGATTATCATTCAGAAACAGTATTGGGATTGGTAGAAGGTTTTTAGGAGAGGATTGGATCTTATTACAATTGACTTAGTTTTCTCTGCATTTAGCTTTAGCTTGTTGTTGGCTGTCCAAGAACTAATTCGGTTCAGATTGTCTAGCAGCTTTTTGATTGCTTATATTTGATTATAGGGGAAGTACCCAAAATATTTGATGCTGCAACATTTGTAACTACTAAAAACAGTTCTGATCTGTAAAATGTTCTTATATTTAATAAATAGATGTGAGATATAGATTCATTTAATTAACAACTTAATGTAATTTTCTGTATAATTTTAATTGTTATGAGAATAATTTTTTTGTCTATATCTATGTATATATTTACCTTTTTTTTTTCTTCACAACAAATCTTTTAAATAGTTTTGTGTACATACATATAAATTTCATGCTATATTAATAATTATTGAAATGTATAAATCCACTATAAAATGGTAAAACCTTAAAATTTTAATATAAATCAATTTATAATCTTTTACAGAAATTTTAGTTTAAGATTAAAATAAAATTCTTGTTGTTTTTTTTAAATCCAATAACTTTTTTGTAATAAAAGATATTTTATGCTTTATAAACTTAATCAAAATAGAATTTATTTTGTTATAATACTATTGATGAAATCTTTTAGGCATTAATATCTCAAGAACCAGCTGCTAGAGATACTATTGTAACGGAGAATGGACAAGTTATAGCAGACAGTTCAAGTTCAGACGGAGGAAGTCAGTTTTTGCCTCTCCCAAAAGAATTTTATGATTTAAAGCCAACTAGACCTTTAAGGCTAAAAAGGAAACTTTATGAATTTTACACAGCACCTATAGCAAAATTTTGGTCTCACTCTGTAAGTTCCAGAAATTATTACCAGCCATTTTTTTCTTTAATTTATCTCTCATTAACTATGGATAACTAACTATTGATCTTATTTTACCATCTTCTTCTGAAATGTGTACATATACTTGGAGAATGAGTTATAGGTATTTTTTATTTATATAGTCTTTTGAAGAGTGATAAGTAGTTGTTATAAATCAAGATGACAAAACCATCATATTGTACTCCATTATTTCATTAGTGACATTTCTTGTCTATTACCAAATTACATTTGCTATACTATAAGTCCTTTTTCTTAAAGATGGTAAGTATTGGGTTGTGTCACATGAAATGTCCGTTTTCAAGGTAAAGGATTTTTATTAAAAATACAATATGAAAACAAGATAATTTTATTCGAAGTATTTATCTTCTTTTTATACACATTTTTCCCAACGTGACACCAACTTTTTTATCCCCGAGCTGAAAAACTCTGAGCTTTGAAGTGAAACAAAATCTGAAAACGCACTTTTCACTTAATCATCATTTTCAAAAAGTTTTCATTTGACAAAGTTGTCTAAATTCCTTAACAGGAGGTAATCTGTTGGAGACAAGTCGGGAGAATATGGTGGGTGCAGAAGAACTTCGTAGCCCAGTTCTTTCAATTTTTGCAGGGTATGTTTTGATACATGGGGTCTTGCTGCCGCTCAGTGAAATCATGAGGTACCCATGTATCGAGCTTTTTTACTTTCCCAGTACACTTTAAATGTCTGGAAACGGTAGATGCACTTGCATTTAGTTGTGCTAAGAGTCCTTTAACTGTTTGGTAGGGGTTTCCTTCTACTCTATGTTTGAGGACATCGTTGTCTATTACGGACGGAGATTGTATAACTTCCTCGGGGCAAGTTTTCCAAGTCGGTATCCCCAGCTGAAAACTTAGCAAACCAGCAGGCGAATGGTCCGTTCATTAACACTCCCTTCCCCAAACACCTTGCAAATATTTCTAGCGGCCTCAGCTGCTGAATGGCCGAGTTTAAACTCATCCAAAAATATTACTCGAAAATTGAGTGTTTCCATGTTCATATTTGGAAGTATACTAAAAAGTGGGTAATTGATTGGGAAGCTAATGTTTATAATACAAAGGTAGAGGATTAGTGACTGTTTACTTTAAATATGTAAACATTCAGAAGAAAACAACAGAGACCTCCAAAATCCTTTATGTATTTCAGAAACTATAAAAACGGACATTTCATGTGAATTAACCCAATATTCAACTTCCTTCTTACATGTATTTATTTATGAAGAGTATTAAAATACATAAATGTTAATAAATAAATGAACATACATATGAAGAGTGTTGGCAAGGGTGTATGAAGTATTTCCATTATGGGCCAGGTAAGTTGGTTGCCATTTTTTGGGAGGTAAGGAAGTGGGTTGAAAATGTAAATTATATATTCCAAACACTTTTTATAGGTATAAATTTTAAAATTAATCATGTGCATGGAAATAAAAACACCTTTAACAGTACCTTTTATCCTAATACCTTATTTTATAATTTTTTTCTGTACAAATAATGCTTCAAGAGAAGGCCACGCCCTCTTCTCTTTCCCTGTTTGCACCCATAAGTATTGATATATCTTTGATACTTACATTATATGCTTGAATTGCATTCCTAATACTTATTTATTTCTGCTAATTTTAAATATCATTAAATATGTCTGTTTTAGGTTGCCTATTTGTTTTTTTTATTCATCTTTAGTTATGTGGTACTTGTTAGAATGGATACTTATCCTTCTTGGCAAGAAATGTATTGTATTGCATATATAGCTACTCTTGGATGTGAGAAAATAAGAGAGATAGCCTCTTCAGAACCAGTTGCCATAAGGTATTCAATATGTATAATCCGTGGTTTTATCTTTTTATCTCTATTTTGTCCTTTTAGTCACTTTAATATCAAAGTTAACATCAAGAGATTTTTCAATACCATTATTAATTTAGACTTCTAGGGGTGTAACAGAATATTTTCTCCCATAGTAGTATTTAAAAAAAAAAATAATAATAATGTCTCTGAATAGGAATTTAATTATTACATCTCCCCAAGCATTATTGCACTGCAATAACATATACAGGATTCTATAATTTCCTGGGGTCCTTGTTTAATTAAACAACAATTCATCAGATTTTATTATCTAAGGTGACTCTCAAGAAGATAGTTTTATTTACATTCAGATCAACTTAGTAAAATTTGCAGTGCATATTGATTCCCATCTCATTAGTGTGGTGAGGTAGACTAAGAAAATTTTATCACATTAGCAGAATTAACTAAGGTCATAAAAGACATACAATTGTGTTTAAGAGGCTAAAAGTGAGTTTTAGTCTTTATTTTTATTTATTTTTTTACTTATGTAAAAGTTAGTCTGATATGATCAGAGACACCTAGTTGAACAATCTGATAAATATGATTTAACTTCACAAGGTTGGGTTCTAAAGAGTTTCAAGTATGTTCTGGGATGGTATTCTTCTAATGCCTGAATGCAATTGGTTGTTGTGCAAGGAAATTTTTATTTGTTCCAAGGCACTCAGAATACTGAGTGGTAAAGTTTCAAGTGCCATTTGGTCCCAACATCTAAACAGGCTTTTCTGGTTGCCAACTTTATTTTTTCATCAAATCATTGAGGGGGAAGACAAAATCTAAGATGTTTCTTCTTAATTTCCCAACAGTAAGTTTTTTTAAAAATAAAAACACATCATATCAATAAAATTACCTTTTAGGTAGAATCAGTTTATATTCTAATTAGTTATTAACTGAAATATTTTATCACAATTTTATGAGTTTAAAAATGGTGATTTAATCAAATTTTTTTTAACAATTTGTATTTTTAAGAGGTCATACCCTTATTATTATGTTCCCAAAGTGACATCCTTTGTGTACCAGATATTCTCTTGCTCTTCTAAGTGTGTGGTATTATCGTAATTTCATAAAATATTCTTGATTAAGAAAAAACTGTAAGGAAATTTCGTAATCATGTTAATAAAATATATATTTGAATACTTCAGTAAATATAAGCTAAAAAAATTATACTGGTTTATAAATTAATAAATATGTTTATTGTGCTTTTTTTTAGTCACAAGTTTTCAGTATGGGCTTGGAATATGTGGAATCCATGTGATGCTATTGCAATTATATTTTTTTTAATTGGCCTTTCCTTGAGATTAAAACCCACATCAATGGCTATTGGAAGAGTCATGTTTTGTGTTGATATTGTTTATTGGTATCTTCGAATTTTGAATATACTTGGAGTTAACAAATATTTAGGTAAATATGTAATATTAACAGTTATGATTCGTGATTTTATATGAATGTCATACCTATTTCCTTATATTAATCCTTATATTAATGTTATATTATCCCTTATATTTATGACAGTCTCTGTGTCTCTTTCCATATCTTGAAATTTGGGACATACAATAAAAAGGAGTAATATCTGGCTAAGACTTTTAGTACCTTCTAATGGGACTTTTAATACATGAGAAGCAGGGGACATAATTTTGAGATTTAGTTTGTAATATGGTTTTATGATGAATAAAGTATTATTAAAAGGCTTTCTATATTTTTCCATGTATTTTAAAACAAAAAAAATTATAGGAATGTTATTTTTTAGCTAACATCATTAGAACGATTTATATATTTCATTTTTCTGATACATGATTGGATTTCACCTGACCAGATTCCATGCAAAATCCTACTTCTGTTATCCGGTATACACATCCTCTTCTATAGATAAATTGGTTTAATGCCTATCATAAAATCTACTGGCCTTTCTTAATCACCACACTCCTCTGCCACATTCCAACATTCCCAGCTCTTGGATCCCTCCAGAAATAAGAGACATAATGAGAAAATAGACAAAGCCGGGAAATAGTTTTGTTGCACTCAATTTCCGAATACTTCTTTTAAGTTCCTACAAAACCTTTAGCAGTCATCCATGTACTGTGCTAAGGAGCAATTCTTTCGGAACTATTTAGTTCAAGCTCTTGATACTAGGTTCAAGTGGAAGATCCTCTGAAAACTTTAAATTCTTCACCTCAAATTAATAATACCAAAGAATAGTAAGAAGGAGGCCATAAAAACGGCAAAAAAGAGGTCTTGGGAAGAATTTGAGAGAGATTGAACCAAGATCATGGTGTAAACATAAAATTATTCTGGATAAAAATCAAAGCACTGAGAGGCCGAACAGGCAAGGGAATCAGGAATATTAAGAATGAGCTAGAAGTAATGGTTGTAGAGGATAAAGGCATCCTAGAGGTATGGAGGAAGCATTATGAAAAACAATTCATAAATAAGCATATGTATCCTTTCAACAGTCAAGAAGGGTGCTGGAATGAAGCTGAGTTCGATGAGGTCATAGAGAAGTAAGAAGTTGGGCTAGCTATTGAAAAAATTAAGACAGGAAAAGCTCCAGGACAGGTACTGTAGTTGAAGAGTTTGTTAAGTATCGTGGCATAGAGTTAGTGAAGTCTCTCCAAATACTTTTTCAAAAAGCATGGGACGAGAAAAAGATCCCTATAGAATGGGATATAATGTGATAACTCCCATACATAAAAAAGGCAGCCAGGCTGAATGCTCCAACTGCAGACCTATATGCCTGTCTTCAGTGGTATACAAGTTGTATACAACCATCCTGCATGACAGAATAAAACCTGTAGTTGTTCTGTTTATAGGAGAGGAGCAAGCTGGATTCAGACCAGGACGTCAGATGCAGGACCATATATTCACCCTTAGGAATATTATGCAAAAATCATAGGATCATGATAAAAATTTGTACCTTGCCTTCCTAGACCTTCAAGGTGCATTTGACTTGGTCCCAAGAATCGAAATATGGGAAACACTAAGAGCAAAGAATGTTCCAAGAAGCCTTGTGGAAGCCATAAAATCCATATACCAAGATCCAGCATAGTCAGACTGAATGGACAGGAATCTGGCCATTTTAGCATAGCTAGAGGGGTTAAACAAGGAGATAGTTTAAGCCCATTGCTATTCACATTGTATATGGATGAAATAGCTCCAATCTGCAAAGAGCGAACAGAAAGGACTTTCCTAGAACGAAGGAATCTGCTTCCAGTTGTGGTACAGCTTCTCCTGTATGCGGACGATATTGTCCTAATTGCAGATTCTGTTGAGAAATTGCAGCAGGCAGTTGACAAATCTAGCAAAGAGCTCCGCAGGAAGGGCATGAACCAAAGTAAGATCCTACAGGTTGGAAGGATACAGGAAGATGTTATGGTATACTGCAATGGAGAGGTGATGGTAGTGGTGTCATACTTCACCTACCTTGGCACAGTTGTGGATCAATCTGGAAAGGTAGACTCAGAAATAGTGAACTGGATAAGCAAGGCCAACGCTATATATTACCAGATCTGCAATACAGTCATTGGGAAGAGATAAGTAAGCAGAAATGTGAAACTGCACATATTTAAGGCTTTACCTTTCTGCACTCCTTTATGGTGCAGAAAGCTGTGTTTAGACTGGCAGACTGGAGTCTAAAGTCATTACTGGGAAGATGAGGTTTCTTCGAAGGATCACAGGAAGAACAAGACGTGACTGCATTCGCAATGAAAGGATCAGAGTGGAGTTGGGAGTTCCCCCAATGAAGGATGTCCTGGAAACTCAGCAGCTTAAGTGGTTTGGACGTTTTCAGGATGGAGAGACACAGAGATCCATTGAAAACCATGGACTATATTCCCAATGGTAAAAGACCCCGTGGCCGACCAAGAATGCCATACCTGGAGTACCTCGACCGCTTATGCAAAAAACAAAATAAAAATATTCCCCTAGCCAGAAATCTAGCATACAACAGGGAACATTGGCAATCCTGGCTAAACGCTCCCCTACACTGAAAGGCACTACAGGGTGATACAAAAGAAGAAGAAGAACCTCAAATTAATCATTTTCATTTTAAAATTTTACTATCCTTATTCAGTCTTGCAAAGATTCCAGCTCTCCGGGTACCCAGAATGAAACTCTCTTAAACTCATTTCTAGTGGGTTTTTGTTGTGGCTATTCTTCTTAACCTGTGTGTGTTTTGAGTGTATATTTATGGACACAAAGATGTTGATGAATCTGTGTTTATACTATAATATATATATATAATTTATATTATATGTAGTGGTAGCTATACTGTAGGCACCTGATTTTGTCCAAGGGGAATAGGTTCCAGAATAAAGATTTTTGTTTAGATATAGTATTAACTGTTATTTTCTTCAATGTATCTGATTGTTGGTTGTATATATATATTCTCTTATATATGTAAAAAATTAATTTAAAAAAATACAGGAATTAAAACAGTTGAACCAAGAATAAAGTACATATTCCTTTTTAGCTATTTTTTGGTTGAGTACCTTATACTCCATAGTCTCAGATAGTGAGTAAAATATGTAGCCAATGCTAGCATTAATTATATGAATTAAAGTTAAGCACAATAAATACTGCTGAAATAAGTTATTTTATGCTTCCTTTAATGCTTTATTTCATATTTTATCTTATGTTTGTTTTGTGTGGGAGGTTTAGGAAAAAGTAAAAGTTTGAGTGATAGATATTTAGTAATGTAATGTAATTTATTTTTAAATAATTATTGATTGATATATTACAGGTCCTTTAGTAACCATGATGGGAAAAATGGTAAAGAACATGATATACTTTGTTGTTCTCTTACTTGTTGTACTAATGAGTTTTGGGGTTTGTCGTCAAGCGATTCTATTTCCTGATTCTGATCCTAACTGGTCTCTTGCAAAAGATGTTTTTTTCCAACCATATTTTATGTTATATGGAGAGGTAAATAAATTATTCAAATTTATCATTATAATCATATTTAGTAGAAATAATAACTATAAAATAATAGCAGATAATTTATCTATTCTATACATATCACTCATATTTATTTATATATCTTAGGGTTTTATTATGTAATTTTAGCCAAGGGACTGAGGTAGTGTGACCCTCCTGGGATTCACCCAACCTCTATGAAGTGGGTATCAAAATTTGGGGGAAAACATGGTGGTTGAGCATAATCTCAGCCTAATTACCTTGTCCCACAACCATGTACAGTTGATTTCTAAATGTTAATCGATAAAACATTTGTAATTTTCTTACATATTTTCTGCTGAGTCAGGTAATTTTTCTTTTTTTCTGCTATGGATCCTCCATTAATCCAAGGAGCATTCAATGCTGCTATCAAATTTCTCTCCTGTACTAAAGTAGATGACAACCTAATTATAAATCTTACATGAAAAGAGTGTTAGATTTTAGAGTGTTCGGGGGCTTCTGATCTAAGAGGGAACAAAGAAATGAATTCATTGAGCTAAAAACTCAGAGCTGGCAGTTTTATTTTATTTTCCTTCTCTGTTTTCTTTCCTTTTTATTTATTTTGTAATATGTGGTTATATATATTTATAATTAAATGAACCAGAGCATATACTGAGTACAATATATCATATATATATATATATATATATATATATATATAAAATATATATATATATATATATATAATTTTTATTTTATTTTTTTTCCTGATTTTATTTATTTATAATGGCCAAGCGGAATAAGACACAATAGATAAACAACTAATATGGACTATCTGAATTGGGCAAAGGGTGATTGTGAGGTGATATGCACTCTGCCACCATTAAAACCATAATTCATAGTTAAAACCATGCAAAGCAAGGTCCCATGAATAACACTGTTGTAGCGGTACCTCCAGGCTGCTTGTTTTCCCACTGGTAAAAATTGTCTATGAGAAGACCACATCACATTTTCAAAAATCTCTATGTTGGTGCCATTAATATTTATAAATATATTAAGGGGGAAAAAAGTTGTTTCCTGAATATATAAATAATTTTTAATGGAATAAAAACATTATGGATGAAAACACCTTATTCTTTTTTTGTTTTCAGGATCTTGTAATATCAATTCTTATCATTTTAACACTGACAAAGATCTCATATCCTTCTATGTTTACTTAATTTTATTACTTAATTATTGTTATCTTTTGTTTTTCTGTTTTAAATGTTATATTAGTTAAATATATTTTATTAAAGGTATTTGCTGATTCAATTGATCCTCCTTGTGGTGATGAACCTGGCATGGAGCCTTGTCAGACTGGTCGTTGGATAACTGTTGTTGTAATGTCAACATATTTGCTTGTTGCTAATATATTGCTCATTAATCTCCTGATTGCTGTGTTCAACAATATTTTCATTGAAGTCAATGCCATAGCACATCAGGTGAGTGTTTAATTGCTAACTATGTAAGTAGCTGTTATATAATATAGATCAGCATTTATGAAAGATTTCAATATTTATTGTTATGTTAAAAATTTCAAAGTTATTATGATGTGTTTGTTTGATAATATCAATGAAAAATTATTATTATTAAATTATTAATTTAATACTCTCAATTTATTTTTTATTGTTTCAGGTTTGGATGTTTCAAAGATTTACAGTTGTTATGGAATATGAACAAAAACCAGTTTTACCTCCGCCCCTTATAACTTTTTGCCATGTTTATCTATTGTTTAAATTTCTTCGAAGAAAACTGAAAGGTGTTCAAGAAACATATGATAATGGTCTAAAACTCTTTTTGGATTCTGAAGACTTAGAACGACTTTATGATTTCGAAGAAGAATGTGTAGAAGGATATTTTCGAGAAAAAGAGTCAAAATTACAACAATCAACTGATGAAAGAATTAAACAAACAACTGACAAAGTTGATCATATTTATCAAAAAGTAGAAGATATAAATCAAAAAGAAAATACTCAAAATTCCACTATTCAGGTAAACATAAATTTGTATTTTGTGAAACCATTAACACACTAATGTTCATTCAAGTTAGCATCTTTTTTTTTTTTTTTTTTTTATATATAAATAATTTAAAGTATAATTTATTTAAAAATAGTTAGTATTGTTATAACTGGGCAAGTTCATTGACTTTTTGGGAAATATTACCTTGCCACCTTGTTTGGCATATAAAGGCAGGTCTGAACTAATATATATAAATAATACATGCACATGTACATCTGGAATAATTTTGTGTAAAGTAAATTATTCCCACTAATTTATGTGTTCAATAACCGAAGAACTTTCTTTTCTTATAGTCCGTTGATTTCCGTCTCCGAAAACTAGAAGAAATTGCTGAACAAACAACAAAAACTTTGGGTGTTATACATCGTTTTATGGCAATACATAGTCGCTCAGACCTTGAATTTTTTCCTGATCTTCCAAGACCTCGAAGAGCCAGTGAACATTCAGATGCCTTCTCAGAGATATCTGATTCTAATATATTAACTGTAGAAAAACCACGTAGAAAAGGGCTGCCTGTAAGAGCAATGACTGAGGTCAGGTCAGATTATGTAGTTTTTGAACCATATCATTGTATCACAAAACAAACTTCAGCGCCTAAAACTGAGAAAATTGCTAAAAATGGTTGTACAGAAGGAAATTCAGATGATAAGGTAATTAATATTATTATTAATTTCAGGGTTTGAAAAGATAAATTTATTTAAATAAACTATTTATTTACTAAACTAAGTTTTTTTCTTTTCTTATGTTTAAAGTTCAATTATAGAATAATTATCCCTGTTTTTGTTGTGCAAAAGTGAGTAGTATCATGAAATATGAGAGAAAGGTACTGTATTCAATGCTAATGAATTTTTTTTTTCTTGAACTTTTTATTCCTTCTGCTAATTTAAAGTGTTTTTTAGCATCTATATAATAATTTTAAAAATACATAATGAAAATAGCCAGATTTTTCTATGGAATTTAATTTTTTTTTAATTATAACAAAATTATTATTTCAATTTTAAAATAGTTGCTTTAAATAAGGAAATTAAAAAAATTCCTCTTTCCTTTTGGACTAAAACATACTTACGATATTATTTCTACACATGCATATACTTCTATGTGTATATTTTGGCTTTTTAAATTTCTTATCCTAATAACACTGGAGCTCGTGAGCTAATGTTTGACTCATTAAAATCAAGCTAAAATGTTTTGTCATAATTCTAAGTTCAATACTTACTATGGTTGATAATTTCATATCATCTACTTTGGGTTCAAAATTATCATATAACATTATGATTTTCGAAAAAAAAAAACAATTTTTAAAAATTATATTTATTGAAATTTACAATTGTATTATTGGATACATCTAGTACATTTTAAAAAGGTAAAACGATTTATTAAAGTTAACTTAAATATTTTTTTGTTTTCTTTTTAAAAAAAATTGAAACAACAGTCAAGAAATATTTAACAAAGTGACGTTGACTAGTGGTTGGTTGGAGAATTGATTCAGAAATGGAATCACTGAATCAGGCTCTACAATCAGTCACCTCATAATACAGAGCAGAAGGAAGAGTAGATCAAGAAATATTTAACAAAGTGACGTTGACTAGTGGTTGGTTGGAGAATTGATTCAGAAATGGAATCACTGAATCAGGCTCTACAATCAGTCACCTCATAATACAGAGCAGAAGGAAGAGTAGATCAAGAAATAAATAAATAATAGTATGGTGGTGAAACCATGATTTTAGGTCTTTCTGATCTTTCTGGACAAAATTTTTAAAAAATGGTTCTATGATGTTATTGACTGCATGTTAAATACCACACTAGTTTTCTTAAATTTCAAACAGTAAAAAAACAAATAATTTAGTCCATTTTTCCACTAAAATAATTAAAGTAGAATTGCTGTTCAGATAATTTTTGGTTATGTCATCATGCATATTTGCTTTAGGGTATTTTAAGAAATTTCTTGTCTGTAGTAAAAAGTATCTTGAAGCTTTCTAGATAGTTTTCTTCACATAGATTGAACACCATTCTGCATATCAACTTCCATACTATTAAACGTTAATGCCATCGATATTTGTCCAGGATCGATAATTTTCAAAAATAACATAAATAATATTTTATTGCACCTTAAATATGTGTATTCTTAATATCTATTACATAAATTTTTTTAGCGATTAAAAGTTATGAACAATTTTTAACATTAGATTTCAGAAGAATGTGTTGAAGAAGACATATATGATGGGGGAATGCCAAGCAGTGAAGGTAGTTCATTACAATTTCCTGTTCATCGTCAATTATCTCAAACACATTCTGAACCTGATACTGCTATAACAGATTCTTCAAGCAGGCATATTGGTGTTGAACGTTCTGTAACTTGGGCTGAACCTAGAATTAAGGTCATACCTCCATCTTCTCATGGAAGATCCATGCTAATGGCTATGCATACTGAATATACCAGGTATTTTTTTATTTGGTATTATCAAATAATGTGTTTTTAATGAACCTTATGTGTAATATCTCATTATTAATATTCCCTCTCTCTGTATCATATCACATTTTCCCTGGTGCTCCATGTTGGCAGATGTGTTGTAACACTGTTAAAGAAGATTTTATTTTATTTCAGCATTACTGATGAACTTGAAACAGTCTGTGGATTACTTAGTCCTCCTAAGTCTCCTAGTCTTCTTACACCTGCATTGCACACTGATATACAACCATCACCTTCTGGCACTAGACGTTCTCGTCATCATTCAGAAATGTCCAACCCAGAAATGGCTCGATTTTTAGAAAAAGAACATTTGAGAGATGCTGAGGACAGTGATTATCAGTTGATGGAAGATCTAATTCAGCGACGGTTGAAATCTTCTAAAGAACGACATATGTTAACTTCATCAAATACTGAAACTGAACGTTATCAGGTATCTGTCATGATTTTTTTTCTTCTTGCATAATAACTAAGTGAGCTAACTAAATCCAATATGCATATTATATTTTAATATATGATTAAAACAAACATACATACATACATGTATATGTATATATATATATTATCATATCCAAAAAAACAAGTTTCTATCCCTATTAAAAGAAAAGCATATTATTCAAATTTTTAATACTATTACACACATACATTATATATATAATATATATTTTTTTTTGGGGGGGTAGGGGATAATATCTCTTTAAAAAAAACATCTGTACCTCAAGAACCCATGAAGGAAGGGTCTTGGGCTCAGTACATACAGAGATTTGTACTGTTTCTAGGCTAACGGCCGTGCAATTAGTTGATTAGGCCAAGATCACATTCAGCCACCAGGTTTTTCCCCTATTTTTCTTTTGGTACATACTTTATAGATGCTGGGTCTGCCCCAGGAGGTTCTCCAATCCCTAGGGTCACACATTACTCCAGAGAGAGTCAGGATTGCTGTGTGCTTACATCTTTGCTATACTTGAAACTAAGCCATTGCCCCCCTTTCTCAATTTTTTCTCTAAGCTGTATGCCGGTTTATACTGGATATTCTGAAACAGCATTCCAGCTCCCTGGTTGGTCATAATTAGGGTGGCTAATTTTTACCTCATTGCCTTCTGTCCAAGAATCCCATCTAATGCTTCTCTTTCTTGATCAAGACATGGGCAATGAAATAATGCATGTTTCACTATTTCATTCACCTAGGTGCAAGTTGAGCATAATGAATCGTCCTCTATGTCTGTGCTAAATATGACCTGACTGAAACAGCGATATTCTTAATGTATTTGGGTGAAGTAGTAGTCCACTTCTCTGTACTTCCAAGATACTCATGCTGATACGACAAAATAAAACGGTAAATTCATCTTGTAGTGGATGAGGTATTCGAGTGTCTTTGCTATTTTTCGATAATATGATACTTCTCTGGTTTTGTTAAGGTTCCTTGATGGGACTGGAACCTTACTCCTGTCTACAGTTCTTCCATATACCATTAACAAGCAGCTGGCACAACTCCCAGGGCTTATATACGTTATCTCCTGCTGATTGTTGGTTCTGGAAACGCTTATTCCCCCTGGTTTCTCCCCACCCAGGTGGTGCAATCTCAATGCAACCATCATCCTTTCCAGGCAGTATAACTCCCTTAAAGTAAAAATGAAATGTGGAGACAAACAAAACCCAGAGTTAAAGTTAATATAATTAGGTAAAGGTGCATATCGATCTTTCAGATAAGCACATAATATGAATCACTTTGTGGAAGTTTTCTTTACACTGGAAACATCCATTGTTGAGTGGTACCATCGCACCAAGAGAATGTTTTCTCCTGCAAGGTTGAGCATGGGCATTTAAGGAAATACCCATTTGGCCAGCAGTACATGGTACTGCAATATGTGTTAAATCAACCCGCCTTCATCAAAACAAGACCCATGAACCACATTCCTCTGCCAAATGGTTGATTGGAGGCATACTGGAAATAAAACACACAGCGCCATAAGAACCATTGAGGAAAGCACGAGTGACACACAGAGCTCTATTTTGGTATATGCTAATGTCCTTATAAATTTAAAATTTCAACATCACAGCTTCCGCCCAGATCAGTGCTGTATACAGAAGCATAGAGCCGGCTACACTAGCACTAGCTACACAACATCCCCTTCAACTATCCAGCAATGTCATCGTGTGGTGGACATAATCTCCTCTACATTAGAGCCTGGATTTCACTGCATGAGAACCTTCTATGATGTAGAACAGGCGATTGACTGAGTCTGGCACTCAAGATTGCTTTGCAAACTCCATCAATTCCTTTCTCCTAAAGATCCTTCAGAATAAATAATTCCAATTCGTCTCTTTTTTCACAGGCTGCTAGTGTTCCTCAAGGTAGAATCCTAGAACCTATTCTTTACATAGTTTATATAGCTGATATCCCAACCCATCCTAACACCTTCCTTTCTACCTATTCTGATGACACTTGTGTGTTATCAGTAAATAATTATCCAAATTCTGCTTTCCAAACTCTTCAATCCCACATCAGAGACCTTGAACAATGGTGTCAAAATCAGAGAAACAAAATAAACTACAATAAATCCCATCAAATAACCTTTTCCCTTTGTGGTAAACTTATGACTTCCTGCCCTACAGCAACCTTTGATAACTTTCCTCTAGTCCCTGTTGAACAGAGCCTTTACCTAGGACTCCATCTTGACAAATGTTTAACTTGGAATCCTCATACAAGACTGAAACAATAGAAAACTGCTGGACATTTTTGACTACTTCAACACTTACTAGATAAACGTTCTAATCGTTCACTAAAATAAAACGGCTCATTTACATGATTATTATAAGGCCGATCTGGACATATGGAGTTGAGTTTTAGGTTCTACTAAACCATCAAATTCCTCTTGAATCCAATCCTTACAATCCAAAATCCTTCGTAAAATCCTCAATGCTCTCTCCTTTGTCTTGAACAAACTCATCCATAATGACCTTAATGTTCCGTATGTTACTGATTTGGCCCAAACCAGATACCTCTCCTTCCATGACAAACTCCATTCCCCCTATATCCCATTAGTTTCAATCTATTCTTCCTCTCCAATACCTCATGATCCTCCATAGATGGCTTCGAGATCTTCTGGTTTAGAATATTTTTAGAGTGCTGCAAATGGGTAGTTTCTCTACAAGTCTTGTTTATGTCTATTTTCTTTTAGCCTATTTACTAGTTGTGTTCTGTAATACAGTTGTAAATATCAATAGATAATTTTTTTTTTTCAATTATTGTTTGTTGAACTAGAATGTTTATGTTAAGATTTTTTTTTATTTATAAATACTTTCCAGTCTTGAATAACGTAAATTTAAAATATTTCTTTTTAGATCAGCACTAAAAAGAACTTTTTCTCTTAAATTTTGCTTTATTTTTTAATAACCCATCACACATAGTTTTAAATTATCTATTACAATAATTTAGTAACAGCAGTTAAAATCCATAGTTAGAATTTTGAAAGTTTCTAACTCATTTTCCAGGGAAAGCTGAGAAGAGCGAGTGCATTTGAGGCTGATTTACCTACACCACATGTCTCTGCTTCAAATACTCCTGCAGCACAAAGTCCAGTGGATCCTTCTACAAGTCAAACTTTTCCTATCAGAACTGATTCAACCTTTTCAATTGATTCAACATTTTCAGCTAATAAACTTTTTAAAAATGTTCAGAAAGAAGTTCAATTGTAATTATATTACTTAAATTATTTTTAGCAAAAACAAAAAATAATTAAAAAATATATAGACATGACTGATTAGTTTATGATGAAATGCTATATTAACATGCTGAAAGGGATCAATTTTTATCTGTTTGGTCTTTTTTTTTAAATATATATATATATATATATATATATATATATATATATATATATATATATATATATATATATTATATTATTGGATGTAGAAATGTAATAAAAAAATCTATGAATTATGAAAGTCATATTTTTAAAATTGATTTTATTAAAATAAATAATAAGAATAAAATAATTAATCTTAAATGTAATTATCATAAGAAAACTAAACAATGTTTTAGCAATAATATTGTAAAATTGTCTTACCATATCTTTTATCAAATGAGGCATACACATTTATTGTTTTTATATTAGTGCATTACTAAGAAATATGCAGTTATAGGTAATGTCTAATACACTATGAAGCAGATTTCTAAGGTTGATATAAAATAAAATATTTCAGTGTAATGTTTTTAAGCTAAAAAAGTTTCATAAAATGTTTATAATTAATAAAAGACAATATTATGCTATAAATTGTGAATTGTTATATAACTGACATATATTGTAGTGGTAATTTAATAAAAGTTTGTAAACAAGAACCAAAGGTATATTTAGTTGTTTTAATTATTAAACAATACATTCAGTATTACAGACAATCACTAATCTATCTATACTTATTCGCATAGGTTCTGATTATTAGTTTTTTTTTAAAGATTTAATTTTTTTTTTTTTTTGTAATTATTTGTATTTTGCAGCAGATTGGGTATTATGATTAATTTTATTATTTTTTAAAATGTTTTTTTTTTAATTATTATTATTATTATTAAAAAAGGAAATGTGTACTTTTGTTTAAAAATTTGTCCAAAAATAAATTTTACACTTTGATAGTTATGTTGATCTGTTTTTATATTTTTTAAAAACAGCACATGCCTAAGAATAATTTAATATATAAGTGTATTTATGTTTATGTTTATGAGTGTGTGTGTGTTGTGTCCGAGTGTTTGAAAGTTTGCATCTGAGTGCATATATTTAATCAATGTATATATATATATATATATATAATATATATATAAAAACCATACCTATGTTTATATATATTTATATATTAATTATATTTATGTTTATACTAGTGCCCAAAATTGTATTATTGTAATATGTAAATATTTTACATACCAACTAAGTAATTTATTTATTTTTATTGTGTTGTTTTTTCAAGCATCAATCTTGAATATATAAATATAGAATTTAAAATTATTTAACTAAACCCAATAAATATTTGCACAATAAAATTGCCAAGGGATTATGTAAAATTATAATTTGCTCAGTATTTTATTTATTAGTTTTTAAAGATAAATAGGTTATTGAAATATTCCATTAATGTTTTTTTAATCGTTACATTTATGTTATGCAGAATTAATCAACCTCAATAAAATTATTTCATAGTTGACTGACATGTCTAACTTGAAAATAAGAGAAATATTGTTGAAATATCAATTCTCGTTTACAAATATTAATTAGTGTTATAAATACTTAACTGCACTCAAATAGAAATAAATTTATTATTAACACAATGATGAATTGTAATCTCTCTATTACTTTAAGTGTATATAAGTATTTATGTACATATACACATATGATATATGCATAATAAAATCATTATGTATATATTATATACCATTTTAAGAAATATTTTTGTAATGTAATGATAACTAATCAAACTTTTAAATTTTTGTAATGAAATATTTAGTTGTCTTAGTAAATGTATGTTAATTCAATGGAAGGTTTATCATTACATAATTGAAAATGAAAAAATATATATGTTTTCAGTTCTGTTGTCATTTTTTCTCCTAGCTTATTTCTAATATATTTTTATTTCATTATATAGCTTATTTCTATTGATTTAATGAATAAATCAACTAAAGTGATTTTAGATTAAGAATTATATATGTGTCTACTAAATATATCATACATATGTTTTAGGTGTTTAATAAGATCAGATTGTGAGTGGTTGTTGGAACAGTGAGCATCAAATAATTTTGTAATGAAGTTTATTTGAATTAGTACTTTTTTAGATTCAATAATGAAATATAAGGTTTTTACCAACTGCCACCTTCCATAATTGTGTAATATTGGTATCATATACTGTAACTATTATTAATTTGAATAGTTATTATTATATAATGGTTATGATTGCATTGTTGGCATATTGTCTCTCTTATCTCAAAACACACAGCAGTGCCATATGACTCTAATTAATAAAATAAAATAGTTGTTCATGATTATAATTTCTATTCAAGAACACAACAGTTATATTGGCTATACAGTTATTTAATCTTTCAGTATGGATACATTATTCTTAACAAGAAAGAAATCAGTATTAAGGAGAAGGTTAACGCATATGTTATTCTTGTTTTCATCTACAGTTTAAAAAAATTATCTTTATCTAAATTGAAAGAGGAGTCAATATTCAGGTAAGATTTTTAATGAATTCAATGAACTATCAATGCTTTTGCTAAACACTCTAGACGATGCTTATTTTGAAAAATTTGAGAAGGATTACTTTCAAATTAAAAGTGTTCTGGGAGAAAAAATAGCTGAAGCTTCCCAAAAAAATATTGATTATACAGCTTTAAGTTTTAATATTAAACGTGAGGTTGCACCGATTAGAATTTAAGTGTTTAAAGGGGACATGAAATTGTGGAACTCCTTTTACGAATTGTTTAGGTCTATCGTTCATGAAAAATCAATGGTAAGATGATGTTCAACGTTTTCAGATCTTAAAATCATCACTGGAGGGAGAAACATTGGGTAGGCCAAGGAGGTTGTAATAGTATGGAGGGAGCCTTACCCCTCCTTCCCTTTGTCTTGCCTGTGGCAACGCCGTTCGCTTAAAGATATTCAACCCGCACAACTGTATGTTCCACAAATGTGAATTCAAGGCAGTTTGAATCACAACTTACTAATTATTCCTTTACTTTTAACAGTAATAATATTTTAAAACATTTTTTAACTTCTTTTTTTTGCCATGGAGCTTATTAAAAAAGACTTCATCCAACTTTTATTTTAAAATTCTATCAAATAAAATTACTCCAATGAAAATTCAACCCCCTTTTAACTACGTATTGCTATTGTTTATTCAATAAAATATTTTATATATTTAATAGGATGTTCCTAAATTTTTATTTTAAGGGAGGAATCTAAATTAATAAGCCATTGGTAAGATTCTCAAAACTTGTGATACTTTAAGGATCAAGGATACCATTGAAAAATACTAATCAATTTTTTCGTAACTAGAATCTTTTCTCATGAAAATTATCAGAAAAGTCTTTATAAAACTTTTGTTTTAAAAATTCTGATAAATCAGTCCATTTAAACAAAAAATCAAACCCTGCTTACAAGTAATATCTCATGGACGATGAGGCACTAGTCCTTTAATAGGTAGCTCCTCAATTAACATATAATGTTAAGAAGAAATGTTAAGGATTAAGGATGGAATTAAAAATGCTAATCAATAAAAATGTTTGGAATAGACAATCATTTATTTCACATATAATACATTCAAGTCTTCTTCTTCTTGGAGCCTCCTGGCTGCCTCCACATCCAGTAATCATTCCAGTAGGTCGTTCCGAGAAATAAAATAAATTAATATACATAGTATAAACTACACACATAATCATAATAATAGGTTTATAGTACATGCAAAAATAAATGTAATATAAGATGCAAAAAAATAACACAATAAAATGGATATATACATAATATAAAATAATGAAACGGTTAATTAATTATAATAAAAAGCATGTTTCATGAAAAATATATCAACTGTTATTAAAGAAATAGAAACTTCTTAATTGCTTCTAAACAAGGTAATTTTGTTGTTGAACTGCCTTACACTCACCCCTTGGGCCACTTCAGATATACTTTTGCAAGAGTAGCTAACCCTTACTTTCATATAATATTTAATAATTACTTTAATAAGGTGGTACATATGACTATCATCAACGCTCTGATTTAATATGTGCTGTGAAAGGCAGCTGAAAGCTTGCAGGTCAAGGCTTTTTTGGACAATTGATATCGTTAAAGCCTTCTCTGAATAGGTGCTCCAATGATGCAGGCCTCTTACTTTTGTAAATCCCCGCAGAGCTTGCTTTGTTTCTACAAACTATGAACACATCCTGGCTAGGATAAAGTAAACCACCCTTATCTTTAATATGCATCAAACCAGATGAAAGGGACACATTGCTTCTTAAGGTGGATAAACACACCGTACAATGAATGCTTTTGTCAATTTTATTAACTACCAGCCACATATACATATTAACCAGGCTCGTCTTCTTTCTGGTTCCTTTAAACCAGGAAACCTACAAAATAAACAGGTTGGATATAATGATATATTTTTGTCATTTTGGGAAGGAAATGGAGACTTCATTGATACACTGATTACATTGTTCCTTTAAATCAGGAAACCTACAAAATATATCATTAAAATATAACAACATTACTTAAACAATTAAGTCAAGTACCAGAACAAATTAACATTCTTTATTTTAGATATTTTATATTTAACCAGTCATGTTATATAAAATTAATTACTCTATCTAAACTAGAATAAAAAACATCAAAAGTATTCAAGATAAATGCAAAACAGTAAAAATACACCTGGGAAACAATTAGATAATTTGATACCTGTCAACAGTATTAGACCTGTTAACATATTATTCTTCACACTTGGAACCAATTATTAATTTATTTCACTTTGCCAGTACATATAAACTTGTATTTCACGATTTTCTAATAAAAATTATAGGTTTCAGGATCAATCAAAAAGTTATGCTCAAAAAATTGTATAAACATACGTATATCTAATTAAAGATGAAACACTTACCTAAAAAAGCTCAGTTTCTTTATACGATTATCCTTGCCATTATTATTACTGCAACCATAATGCCACATAATGCACCGTAATTGGAAATTATGTTTATAAATAAAAGACAGAATAAAGTGACAACCAAGAGACAACTGACTGCACTAGCAATCCACAGACAATGGCGGCTATGCAGGTATAAGTTGCCACCCCTAAATTGCCCCCATGCTCCCTCCATACTATTACAAACTCCTTGGGGTAGGCTATCGCAAGGAGGTTGTAATAGTACTATTACAACCTCCTTGGGCTATCGGGACTGGACATGACCTTTGCTAATTATGCCGTTGCTCTTGAAAGATTAATCGATGTTTATCAAAAAAATAAGTATGTTTTGTATAATCATTTAGAGAGGGTTATAGACCATCCAAGAGTAGAGTCGAGTGAGAGTATCAAAAATTTGGTTAATACTACCAGATAGGTTCTCAATGTTGTCAAAAGTTTTGGTATTAACACTGAAAGCTGGAATGCAATCATACAATTTCTAATTTTACTTAAACTTGATAAGAAGTCTAAGCATTTGTGGGAATCGCATGACAGTTCCACTGATTTTTTTCCTATTGAGGAATAGCTAGGATTTTTAGAGAAGCAGGCCCACATCCGGCGTGATCATATCATAGAGGTCTCGTAATCTATAGATGTACATGATGTGCGAAAATAAAAAATAAATTATCACCGACGAATTTCAGGAAATGTTCTCCCTGTGCGAACCACCATAAATTTCGTTGCTGTCCTGCATGGGGAAAAACTTGTATTCATTATAAAGGAAAACATCATTTTGCAATCACTTGCCAAGTTGATGGACTGGATTCCAAGAATGTTTGTGAATTGGAATCGAAAAATGTACATGGCATTGTTGATGAAACTTTTTTTATTGGTGAAGTAGGGTCTCAAAATAGTTGGTGGTTGCAAGATATACAAATAGGTGGCTGTCGTGTAACTTTCGAAATTTATACGGGAACAGATATAAGTGTCATTCCCAAGATCTTGGCTACTAAGTTGAGGGCGTCTATTTATATGCCAGTGTTTTCAGCATTGACATACACAGTAGAAAAAACTCCTTTAGTTGGATCTACTGTTCTTGAATATACTATTGGAGACGTTAGTCATCTTATTCAGTTTACAGTGGATAAAATTCCTTTATTGGAATTGCAGTCAAACTTGACTTAATTGCAAGGGTAGATACCGTACGTGAGCAGCTGCAAATAGTGCAGTTAAACCGAGATTTTTTCGAGGGTTTAGGTAAATTTCCATTTGTGCATTCTATTAAGTTAGATAGTTCCTTTCAACCATTTACAGAAAATACCCGAAGAATACCTTATACTTTAATAAGAAATTAAAGTTAAAAGAAATAAAAGAATAAGGAATCATTCAGAAAGTTACTTACCCAACAAAGATAGTTAACCCTGTAGTCGTAGTGAAAAAAAAAAAATAGTAATTTAAGGGTCTATTTGGATTTGAGAAAACTCAATAAATCGGTTATGAGAGAACGTTTTGTTATTCCGAATGTTGATGACATTGCTTAAGCATTAGAAGGTAAGAATATATTTACTATGTTGGACCTAAAAGACGGCTATTTATATATTGAACTTGACAGTGCGTCGGCTGATCTGTGTACTTTTGCCACTATTTTTGGGAGCTTTAAATTTCATAGGATGCCGTTCAGATTAAATGGGTTTTAAAGGTTTTGGGAATTATTGAATATGTTTCTGAATTTATACCGAATTTGTCGGAAAATCAGTTCCGTTGAGGAACATGACCAAGTATGATGATAGTTGTTGGAAGTGGGATGATGAAGAGAAACAGTCATTTCGATCACTAAAAAAGGCTATTCTTGGGGCTCCGGTATTAGCATACTTTGACACGGAAAAGGTGTCTGAAATGCATGTAGATGCCTGCAACAATGGATTGGGAGAATTTTTATTTCAAGAAAAGCGCCCTGTTGCATTTGCATCCAGATCCAGATCAGGACAAAAGTATGCCATAATTGAAAAAGAGCTTTTGGCTGTACACCTTGGTGCGACAAAGTTTCATCAGTTTTTGTATGGGAAAAAAGTTGTTGTGAAAACAGATCACGAGCCACTAGTGAAAATTCTGAACAAAGATATCAGCAATCTTATTCCCCGCTTACAACATAATAGATTGAAATTACTAAATTATGAATTCGATGTACACAATGTTCCTGGCCGTGAAATACTCATACCTGATGCACTTTCTCGGTTACAGTTAAAGTCATGTGAACCTGCAAGTGATATTGAATCTGTAGTTCATGCTTTTATGAAGTCATTGCCAATTTCAATCAAGCAGAGGGAAAGGATTTTGAAGGCTATGGAAAATGATCAGGTTATGTTAAAGCTGAAGAAATACATTCATACTGGTTGGCCGAGGAAACTACAAGGGGAATTAACCCTCTATCCGCATGAGGCAGTAGCAATATGTGAAGATCTGTACCTAACTGGTATCTCCCTAGGTCAGATTAACTCTGCCTTTGTAATATTATGTGGTCTATCTATTAATAATAGATATCTGTAATATTATCTAAAATAAAAGCTCAAAAGTTATTATTTGTCAGTATCTACGGTTAAATATTTTTTACACGTCTTTAATAATATAGTTAAATTTGCTAAATTCACACAAATAGTACATACAAATTCAAAACAAACTTCATAATTAGATACTTTCTTATTTTAGTGCCATAAATAGATAAATTGTCCTTTGAATATTCACTTTCTTTATGAATAATAGATAATCAATGTAATTAACATACAAAGAAAGATATTTCTCAGAGGGAGAATAAGGAAATATACATAACTTAGTAATTAACGATATAGAGACGTTAGTTATCACTAATGTTGTATCAGGAAGGTTATAGTGACTGTTACGAACTTTTCTCGCGTTATATTCTTCCAAAAAGTACTATATCCCTTTTAATTCCTTCCAAAAAGTACTATGTCCATGTTTCGTTCCAAAAGGTACTATATCCATATTATATTGTTTAAAATCATCGTTTGTGAAATAACAAATGGCCACTGAAATTTTGTTTCAGCCCAAGATCAATATCTATGAGTTGTGAACCATATGTACATATTTCAGTCCCGTTGGCTGCAAATAATTTAAAATCAGAATCTTTTTCTTTGTTATTCTTTTTGGCGGGAATGCCTGAAACATCAGCTCCACTATCCACCAAGAAAGTTTGTGCTGTTTCTATCAGTTACGAACAGTCTGTATGTGCGGCCAAAAGGAATTTCAGCAACAGTTGTGGTCGCTACATCTGCTGCTGATTGGAGTTTCCCTGATTTTCCTTGGTCTACTTCCCTCTGGCATGGAACTTTACATTTATCTAGTCGACATTTTGATCCAAATCTAAAGTGAAAATAACAATATTTTCCTCCATCAATATACCTACCTCGGCTTTGACTTCTACCTCGACCTCGGCGAAGTGCTGCATTGGTATCTCTAAACCTACTGAGACGTTTGATTTCTTTATCCATAGCCTCCAACTTAGAAATCAATTGAGGAAAAGAAAAAGTGTCTGAAGTGTTAGGTTTTGGTTCCCTAACCTCTTCCATCACATGGTGTGGTTGGATCTCCAAAATTCGGTCACCAATATCCGCTAGTTTATCTAAATCACCATCTGTGATTATTAAAATGTTTTTTATTTGGCTCGGGAGCTTATCAAGCCAGAGAGTTTTGATTAATTTGTCAGACACTTCCCTTTCATTTTACAAATTACCTTGACAGGTTTTTTTATTCTTATAAATCAGTTACATGAACACAGATATTTACAATGGTGTTAATAAGTAACAATATACAATATTATTGAATTATACGTCTTCATATATTTGGGCGGTAACCCATGTGGCGGCCGCTAGCGCTATCTGTGAACGAACGTGTGAAGTATCCGTCACAGAACAATTAGCTACAACACAGAGAAGCTTAAGAAAGAGGATATGACTAAGAAATTCGGAGATTGTACTGATCAGAAAGTGGTAGCATGGAAGCGGTCTGATAGCGTGTTACAGTGAGTACAGAGCCACTGGGATGGCCTGAAGGGTATTTTGTCTGTCGCTGCAGAGGACAGAACATACAAAGGAGTGAGTGGTTCGATAACGAGTGTAAGGAAGTAACGGATATAAAGAATAAGTCATATAAAATTATGATTCTAAGAAAAAGTACTAGGGCCGCACTGGAAGAATATAAAAATGAAAAGAAAGTCCATAGAGAGAAAAAAAGAAAGCATATGACAGAGCAGCTGCAAAGCATAGAGGAGTTCAAAAGCAAGAAATTAAGCCGAGACATGTATAGAAAAGTCAACAACATGAGACGAGAATTCCAGCCTCCATCTATTGCTTGTAGAGATAAAAGTTTTTTAAGACTGCAGGTCAGGACTTTGTGAAGGAATTAACCCATCTCATGGAGCGGATTTGGACAGAGGAGGAAATGCCTGAAGACTGGAATAATGGAATAATCTTCCTAATACACAAGAAAGGCGATCCGTTTATCTTTAAAAAATACAGAGGCATTTCTCTGCTGACTACACCATACAAAATATTATCCAATATAATATTTACCCGATTACTTCCGTATGCAGAAATGATTATAAAGGACTACCAATGTGGCTTCATGCGAGGTAAATCAACCACTGATCAGATCTTCACGCTAAGACTAATACAGGAAAAAACATTAGAATTTGGAATTACAACGCACCATTTATTTGTGGACTTTGAAGCTGCGTATGACTCCATAAATAGAGAGATGCTGTATAAAGCTATGAGAGAGATGAATATACCGCCCAAATGGGTTCGTATGGTGAGAGTAGCCATCTCCAACGCTAAATGTCTAATTAGGATCCAATCCAACCTGTCAGATCCCATACAAACATGGAATGGACTGAAGCAGAGAGACGCCCTGGCATGCCTACTATTCAACATAGCTCTAGAGAAAGTCATAAGGGATTCCCAAATACAAACAGGCGGACATATCTTTAATAAAAGTTTTCAGCTACTAACTTATGCAGATGACATAGATATAGTCAGTAGATTTTTTTTAAATTTGTTTTATTAAGAGATAATACGATCTGCCACCTCCTGGGGCAATGAGTATTTAGAGATAAAATAAATCATTCATACCATATGTACAGATAGTCAGTAGATTAGAATCGGGCATAAGAGAGACTTTTAAAGCTTTAGAGCAATGTGCTAAGACAATGGGACTTGTCATAAATAAATCGAAGACCAAGTATATGGTTTCAGGGACTGAGATACGAGAACCATGTATTGAGATACAAGGATACAAATTTTAAACAGTTCAGGGATTTGTGTACCTTGGGTCGTTTGTAGATGCCAAAAATAAGTCCTCCAAAGAAATAGAGAAGATAATTGTTGCTTCTACGAGGGGTTATTATGGTCTAACAAGAATATTTTAAACTAAAGAAATTAATAAGGAAACGAAGGCCACGCTCTACGAAACACTGATTAGACCCATACTGACTTATGGCTGTGAATCCTGGGTGTTACGGAAAACAGATGAACAAAAGATTGCTGTTTTCGAGCGAAGAGTACTAAGAAGGATTTATGGGCCTATATGGGAAAATGGTCTTTGGAGAATTAGACACAGTCGAGAACTATATGAAAAGTATAAGGGTGTCCCAGCGGTGAGATTTATATAAGCAGGCTACGTTGGGCTGACCACGTTCAAAGGATGGCAGATGATAGTATCCCCAGGAGAATAATGAGCTATGCGCCGGTGGGCAAAAGGAAGAGAGGGAGACCCCGAATGAGATGGTTGGACCAGGTTGGAAAGGATGCAGTGCAGCTTGGGGCGTCAGGCTGGTGGACGATGGCCAGGAATAGAGAAGAGTGGGGAAGGTTTCTTTTGAAGGCCAGGGCCTGAACTGGGCTGTAACGCCGAGGATGTATGTATGTATGTTGCTGCAAGAAGAAATACTATAAAAAAACTTAATTTAATTGACAACCTACGAGAACCGAAGCGACGCAATTAAGTTGTTTAAAACGGCCTAAAAACTAATTATAAGGTTAAAATCATTGATCAAAATAATAGCGGTGACTCAAGACGTGTTAAATGAACCAATAAAAATAGTACGTTTTGGAACGAAACATGGATATAGTACCTTTTGGAATGAAATGCAATTTTTAAATACTTTTATGTTTTTTAGATAAAATTTGATGACGGATTTAGACAAAACTAAACCATTAGAATACAAATATGTGAATATATCAACTTCGAAAAAAATGCCCTTTAGTACCTTTTGGAAATCAACGTCTCAATTTTGCCCATTTGATGTCGCGCTCTAGTGCATTGCATCTGTGCGTGTGTGTGTGTTAGGCATTACTTCATGGAGGGGAATGGCAGTGTGCCGCCTCTTATTTGCCAACCTTCATTATGGCTCCCTCCTCCTCAGGCACTTCTCCTCGACCTTTCCCCCGCTCTAAGTTTCTTGAGAATTACTGTTGCGAAGTTTTTCACTTTTGGCCAATGCGCAACATCTGATCTACTAAGTGTTTAGGGGTTACCTTTGTTGCACACACTTTCTCCAATCTTTTCCTATCCACAGAAAAACGGATGCAGACGAAAAATACGTATACTGCGGTTTCGTCATACCCTAGATATGAAGTATTATCCAACTTGAATCGATGTTGGTATGCTCTGAAACATTCCATGACCAGACAACAGTTGTGTCATGTAATAGTCTATCTTACCACGACGAAGACCATACCACGAACTAATTAATATCAGGCACCAATCTGTATGTCCACCTTCCGTTGAAAGCTGCATTCCATTGTTGCTGCCAACGATCGATGGTTATGCTTCATTGCTCTTCTTTTGAAATTTGTCGACTATGGCCGTAGGATCTACTTCTCTCATCAACTAGAAGTTCAACTGGAGGCATTCGAGCTATTGGAACAAAATCACCACCACCACACATACTCCTTTACGTCATCTATCTTACTCCTGAATTATTCGTTGATATAGTATTTCACTTTTCTTTTTACAACCTAATCTCATCTTATTCCAACATCATCCTCTCCAGACTCTTCAAGACCAAAATATATTCTCATCTTCCTCTTCAACTCAACAAACCTCTGTATAGCCCTGTACAATCTATAGCCACTTTACTAACTCTTGTCTCGCATCTTTCATTACCTTGTTCTTATAAGCATTACTTATTAGGGTTTCTACAACAAAAAAACTTGGGAAAAATTTCCAAACATAACTTTCAAAGGATTCCTGCCAATGAGATCATCCCCAAAATGCTCAGTAAAAAGCAGATAAACTTGTCAAAAATGTCTGTACATTGCAGTTAAGAAAGAAGGATCTACAGTATAATGAATTTTATTCATTGCACAAAAGTAGGCTACAATATATTTTTTTCCATTGGAGCATGAAGCTATTTTGGCCCTTGGCCACATGATGTAGTCTCCTTGGGAACCACACTCCAATTCGCGATGTTATAGAGTAGTGACATCACTCCTTATGACAATTTTTGTGAGTTGCCAATATTTGGTCACACATACGGTGGAGAGGGAGGGGGAGGCTGTGAATGAATTCTGAAATCCCCACCTTCTTGGGATTCAATGGAATAACATCAAATTGTTAAAACTATGCCTTCCCGAAATCCTGCCAGTCCTTCTTTTCATCTACAATTTTTTCCTCCAACTCTGTAGTTTCTCCTACTTCTTGGAATAAAGCCATAGTTCATCCTATAAACAAAATCTCTAACCTATCAACCCCTAAAGAATAATGACCTATATCCATCCTATCTAAACTTCTAAACCTCTTGAGTGTGTGGGAGAAATCAACAATCAATAAAATCGATTGCAAACATATGTTTTCATAATACATATGGGAAGGTTAAAAAAGTTTAATAGTGTAAAATAATGAAATGTGCTAGGTGGTAAAATAATAAAGTGTTTTAGTAAAAGATCTCTCCTCATTCATAAAATACATCAACCCCCCTACAAGTGAATAGTACAATTCCAAATATCCAATTTTCTTGAAGAAACCAATAAACTTGACCCTTACCAATCCAGCTTCTGACCTGGCTACTCCACTCAATCTGCCCTGCCCAAAATCATCAGCGATATTTAAACCACTCTCTGAACCATTTGCTCCTGTTTTCAAAATTAAAATGGTTTCTTTGTTTTATTTATTTAATGTCACTTTATGCTACTGTGGATTTCCTGGTTTTATTAGGATAGGGATCTTTAATGAGTACCAGACATCACACAGGCTTGGGACCACCTTTTTACATCCCCTCCGAAGGACAGCATAACTCTATTCCCATTAAAAAATCCTCGGACCACCAGCAGCTTTGAACCCATGATCTATGGCATAGGAGGTTGTTATGCTAGCCGTCCTGCTACATGTGATCCCAAAATTACAATCATTATCCTATCCCAAAAGTTCTATTAGATGGTTTCAATATTTTCTTTCCGACCATATTCAAGCAGTTGTTATTCCTAATCAACCCTTATCCACCTTCTATGCCTTATCATCAGGCATATCCATATGTCAATCGATATGTACCTTGAAATTATTCCACTGATCTCACCACCTTCTTTCACAATCCTGCTGTTAACTCCTAGTTTTCTCTCTCCTTTCCCCCCACTTTGACTATGATTATGAGGTATGTGGCAGTCTATTGAAGGTTTTTGAGGGCAGATTAAAAGGGATTTCTTTTTGCTTTTGTGCTCCGTAACTCCAGAAAGTTACATGTATCCCACATCCCACTATGATGAGCTTAAAGTGGTTATCCTCCACCATTCAAAGACAATATTTCCTTGGATCATTTCTCTATCAAATCAACTCCCACCAATGGGGTTACCTGTAGCGTGGTAGTTAGCATAACAGCCTCTTAAGCCCAAGGTTCCAGGTTCAAACCCGCAGGTGGCCCAAGGACTTTTTAATGGAATTAAAAAATCCTTAGTTATGCCGTCCTTAGGAGGGGACGTTAAAAGGTGGTCCCAAGCCTGTGTGATGTCAGGTACTCATTAAAGATCACTATCCTAATTACACCTGGATAGGCAAAATTTAGGACTCCCACTGTAGCATCGTCCGATTAGCCACAGCAGCATTAAGGGACGTTAAATAAAATAAACAAACTCCCACCATCCCTGCTACGTCCACAGCCTTCTGCTATTCAAATCCTTAAACTATTCCCAGGAAACAAGATTCCATCTGACCGAAAATATGGGTGCTCCTTTTAGCCTGGTTCACTGTCTTCTGAAATTTCTCCCATTAAACATCCGCCATGCTCAATCCCTACCCTTATATAAATCCCTCTTCTTTCAATACCTTTCCAATCAGATGTAAGCTAATTGTATTATACCAACAAATGTGAGATGAATAGTGAACACATTATTAATGAACAGTAAAAATTATATTTTTTTTATTCTCATTTATTTTATTTTGTCTAGAATATGTACATAGATATGTCACTATGACCTTCTTTATTTTTTTTTCTTTAGTTATTTTATTGTATATAATTGTGTACACTTACTATTATATTAATGTTTTTTGGCCAGTTATGGCTTTTATTTTACTAGTTTAAATTGTAATATATCTCTATAAATATCAACAAAAAAAAAAAAAAAAAAAAAAAAATGTACTCATATATGTTATTCTTAAGGCACATTGTCCAAGAATAAAATTTCTTGTTCTATTTTATTTTGTATTTGATATTTTATTCAAGCTTTGGAAGTGAAGTGTGTTTTATATGGTCAGCATTAAAAGTCGTTTCAGTCTTGATAATGTTAGAATTATGAAATAATTTAATGGATAGTTTTTTTGTTCATTGTAGGGACTGGAGACTTTTCCAATTATAGCTTAATTATAGGTTTTTCCTGTCTCTTTTTTCTCTCATTTTGAGTGACAATATGATCATCTCCAATTAAAGAGCAGAAAATGAGGAAACTTAATCACTATTTTATATAACATTCCAACTTAATACAAAGAGAAGGTTTAAAAAGAATGAATGCAAATAGCTAAAGATTCTCTTTAATTAGTATTACATTGGTTCAATACAAGTTCTGAATAAAAAAATTCATGACTGCTACATTAAACAGGCAAATTTACGTTGTTCTTTTTTCTTAAAAAAGAGATTTTGCAATTCACAGAAGTCGATTTATTCTTAGATCATTTATAATATCACCATTTTTTCCTTGCTTACAACCTTAGGTGGAGACACATTTAATTTAAATGTACAAGGCATTTTAGAAATAATATAGACAAGATAATATTTTATAATATTACTAAAAGTTAAATGTGATTTAATTCAATATTCCCTATGTCAGCTAAAAAAGCAGTCATGTGCACCTTTCAATACCATCTATCTCATATGTCCTTCATTAATTTGTATAATACTTTTCCTGAAGTCTCTCTTTTAAACCCTAATCTTTTTTTTTTTTTTTTTTTTTTTTTTTTTTTGTTTGTTATTATTATTATACAATCGATTTTCAGGTAAATATTGACTTTGGGTTGAAAATGGTGATTAATTCTACAATGGAATCCTAAAATTTCTGTAGTATCTATTTCTATTTGTACTATAGCTTAAAACTAACTATAAAATACAAACAATGTTAAAAACTGGAAAACAGTTTATATTATATAAAAACAAGGTATATTAAGCCATTTTACAATACTTTATATTGATAAGCTGAAAATAAACAAATTTAATTATAATATTGCTTTTATTCATTTAGTTGGTTAAAAAACTGAAACAATGCTTGCTTCACAAGATAAAATTTGTATCATAATGTTTTATCAGTAAGTAATACACTACAAAGTAACATCAGTGATGTATAAAAAAACGATAACATTGCTTAGCACATCAATCACTTTTATAAAAAAATAAAAAAAAATAGCAATTATAGTACAGGCACAATGAATGCTATTATACATGTGTAGAATTAACCTCTAATATTGTTAATGATAGGAAGAACATTCTTACATAATTTTAAATTTTTATACATAAAAAACTGTCTTTGATACAACATAATTATGTCATTATAAAGATTAAAAGTTAAAAATAAAGATATTTTTTAGTTGAAAGTTAAAAATAAAGTTAGCAAAAGATTGAAGAAAAATTAACGCTCATTCTTAATAACAGCCAAATTTATAAAGTAAGACAGTTCTTTCTTTTCATTACCTATTTCTTAGCACTTACTACTAATGTGTAATGGGAGTAGTTATCACTTATATTAAGAAAATAAAATATATTTTCTTTAATATCTTTTTTTTTTTCTTAAGTTCATGCGTACTTAATATATGTATCAAAGTTCTAGAAGTGTTTTATTAAAAAACCTGCCAGCTCTAATTGTTAAAAGCCCATGCTATATAAAGTTTATTATTTCTAATATAAATGCTAATTTAGCGAATACATTTTATCTAACCTATAATCATTCTCATTTAAATTTCTTAACATCATAAATACAAAAAAACTAGACTATTTAAGATAAAAAACAGTTTTAGCCGGCACTCAATGTTGGAAGAAGCATTTACAATAATCTTTATCATATTCACATACATATTAATAAATAAAGTAACCATAAAATATTTACAATATCTAATCTAAACTTAGCCTGATTTCCCTACAGAGCATTAGAAAATATATTTTAAAAGAAATAAAAAAAAAATAAGAAATAGAAAAAATACTAAAAAGCAAAAGATAAAAAAATATATATATATATTTAACGCATAATTAAATCATGCGTTATTTTCACATGTTTTCTTTATCTAAAAAAATAACTGGATATAAAGGAGTATATATAATTACTTTTCAAACTTTCAACGTAGTGGAATTTGTAAGAAAAAATTTAACTATGAATATCAGTTAAAAAAAATTAAATTTAACCAAATGTAAGTAAAATAATTATTAACCAGTCATTTTTTTTTTTTATTAGGTTACAGAATCAATGTAAATGGCAACATATAACAGTGAAAAAGGATTACTTTAATACAAGATACAGTGAAAACTTAATTTTCACTAAGTAATAGTGAAGTTGTGAAAGAACATTATTTATTATTTTTGGTAAAGCATTTATCAGATAATAATTAAATAAATATCTTAAGGCATGATGAACTATTACATTTAAGCCTATTTGATGGTTGAAAATATACTAATAAAAATTCTAAAACTATATTCATTATTAAAAAAAATTGAGTTTGAAACAACTTGATTCGGTAATTAAACCTTACTATAATAATTAAAGGTATTAAACATAATATAAATTGTGATAATGAAATAAAAACTGGAGATATAAAACATTTTAAAAGCATAAATTTATTAATTGCTCTTTGTGAAACGTTCTGATTATTCACTAAATGTTTTCAGTCTTTTTCATGTTTATATAACTGGGCCATAGCATGATTAGTATACTTGAAGCAGTAATGAATCAAAAGTATTTTCCTTTATACATTTTTTAATTTTTTGTAAAAAGAAATTTTTTCACTTAAAAAATATAGATGAAATTTGAAACTGTTCAAACCAATCTGATATACCTATTTAATTACTGAAAAAATCAAAATATGTAGACACTATAAAGACCTGACAAAAATGATTAGAAGTTTCCAGCTGTTCCACTGGTCCAAAACGAGAAGTTTTATATATATATATATATATATATATATATATATATAATATATATATAATATATATATATATATATATAAGCATATGTGTGTATGTTTATATGTATTCGTAAGTATATTGGTGGGGCCAAAGGAAGAACAAGATCCAAAACAAATAAATGAAGCAAAAAAGGTTCATAAGTCATATTGCATTCAAATCTACTTCCAAAATACAAAATAGACTTTTTAATTTTTCTATTTTTTTTTTTTTCTGAAAATAAAGCATGAGATGAAGGAATTATGATCCACAAACTTTTTTACTCAAAATCTCGATTTATTTTGGTTCTGGACTTGAGCCTTATTTCCATGACACCATCAATATATAAAAACACACACATATTTTTAAAACTATTTATTAAATATTTACAATTTACAGATAAATATAATTAAACTATAGATATCCTGGTTGTGTTATTTTTGATAATTTTAAGTTTAATTTCACCAAAACAAAATAAAATATTCATCCATAATTGGAATTTTTTTTTCCTATTTTTTTCTCTTATTTTTTCTTTTATTTATTTTTTTTTTATTATTTATCCAAATCCAATTGTTTCTCTAAACTATTAATAACAGTAAATGCTTCTTTACAAATATAGTATCATATGAAGTGATTTAATTTCACCACTACATCATTCTAGCTAACATACAACTTTTGGTGCCATAAAGTGCATCTCATAATATCACAAGATTTCAACAGATATTTACTATGATATAGTCAGAATAGTGAGTATATAAAATGCAGTGCGCCCATAGCCATAGTCGTTGGTAACTTCTATCATAACAAAATCAGCAACCTGAAACATTGCTTCTAGCAAATATAATTAAGTTCGAAGACTGTGTAATATACATATAAAATTTAAAAAGGGTGCACCAAAAAAATTTTTTTTTTTTATAAAATCTGTACATGCGATTAATGAATTAATAAAATAATAATAATAATATGAACTTATCAGTCTTGTTTACCTATATTTTAAAAACTATAAGATTGAATGTATATATGTATACATATAAATATATGTACATATACATATTTTTATATACACACCTAGTAACTATTATTAAATACTATTTGCAAAAAGTTAACATATCTATAACTGCCCTGTCCATTTATTAAACATATTCTATGCGACAAAATAATCAGAAAGCTTTCTATCATAATTTTGAATCATTCAGTAGTCACTTGTGCTTATCACATGACAAAGAGCTATCAATACAATAGCACTGCTTTAAATAACTCTAATATAACAATAATGTAAATATATATAATTTTCTATATATACATTTCCATAAATCTAAAATAGTATTAATATTAATAATACCATAAAATTAATGCTTTTCTACTGGACGAGTTGCACACAACAGAAGCGTCATGCAAAATAAGTCATAAGGTAATATGTATACAATGGATATTTTCCTGTTAAAAGATCTATTTACAAAGTCAATGTTCATAATTATAATGTAATAATTGGAAATCTTTGGAGTGATATTTATGCACTAGTTTATTACCAACTACATGAAAAAATGCCTTAGATCAATACCATTCAAAAGTTAAATATAAGAATCTAAATAATTTTTTCTACTTTTGAATAAATATATAATATATATACATATACAGAGAAAGAAATGTATATCAAAATATCAACTAATGTGATATATTTGTCATTATTACTACAGAAGTTTTAATAGATTTCGGTCCATAGTTATGTATAAATAATAAATATCCAAAACTTGATCAAAGAATTGCCTTGTTGCAGTAGTTCTACATTATAATTTGAGGTATCATGAAGATATAAACTTGGTGTAGATATCTTAGTCTCAGATATCTTAATGTAATCTTTAACAAAATAAAATATAGTTAAGATAAAAATGTGCAATCCCCTATGACTTCAACACACACCTAAAATGTATCTTATTTTTACAATTTAATAATTGTTTGATTGCCAATAAACAACAAATGAATTCTGTATCTACTAGATCAAATCAAACAATTTTTTTTTAAGTGGTCAGGCAATCATTAATATCTTCTTTAGAAATAATAAATAAGATATAAACCACTAAGATTTCAGATAACATTATGCATTTAATTTTCTCACAAGCTGGGGTTAATAAATACAGTTAATAGACACACTTATACATATAAACGTTTAATTTTTATACATAGAACTTCCACAAAAAGGCACAAGTAAAATATTTTTCTATTACATGCAATGCAATTATTTCTAACAAATATGAAATAAAATACATATGATCACAGTATTGATTTTAGGTTGAACTTATTCACTTTATTCCTTTTCTTTGTGTAATGTTTGGAGAATAATTAAGAATTATTAAACTGCAAAATGGAGAAATCAACAATGCCTAAATAGGCTAACCACAAATCTAGTTACAAACTAACTGTCAAATTCAACAAGAAGGCAACTGCGAGTCGCTATTTGCAGTCAGCTGAAAACTAAGTCTTCCTAAAGACAGTGCTGCTTAATACACAGAGACTTACAAATATTCCATTCTTCCATGACTTATCTTTAATAAACTGAGTACACTAGCAATTAATGATAATTTAGAAGAAGATTCAGAGTAAAATTGAATATTCAGTAAGCGATCAAGGAAAATATAAAAGCTAAATCATTCTTTCAAGTTTGTTATTAGTTCTTGTAATAGCGACATATTAAAGGCAAAATTAAAACTTATCAAAATATTTTATCATGAAAACATTTGTAAGCCAATGCTTATTAACAACAATATTTGGCACTTGACAAATGGTCCAGAATTCACGCTCTGTATATATAGCTGCATGGTTGCGGTGGAGTGTCTGGTGGGGAGGGGCTAGAGGAAGGAGGAGAAGGGGAAGAGCTGGAGGGAGGGGAGCTGGCCAGGGGGTGCCTTCTGGCACGCCCTGGCAGGCTTCTACCACCCTCCCCACCTGTCTCTCAGAGGTAAACTTTCTTTACAGATCGAGTAGTCCCAAAACCATCACGGTATCCCATTCCTGCACAGTCATTCTGAAACAAACATAGAATAAATACTATTTTAATAATATTGTTACAGCTTCACATTGTATAAAATAAAAATTACAAAAATATCAACAACTAATAGTATGGAAAGGGAATAGAGTAACTTACAAAATTAAAATTTCCTGTCATACATTATTTTCAAAATTATTATGGAATTAAATAAGATAAATCAATATTGTTAATATCATACTATGGTAGAGAATGAAATTTTACTTAACAGAAAGATTTTGCATTATGTGTTACAACTAAAAGAAAAGACACATTGAAAATGTGATATAAGAAACATTACTACAACAAAACTTACAGTGAACTTTGATATTTAACATAAACTTTTTTGACCAACTTCACTTAGGAAAACAGATATTTAGCGAAAGCCAAAAAATGATGCAATGTTTTGCCAATATTTAAATAATTTCAGTTTTGAAAGTTCTATAGCTCAGTTGATGTTTAAAAAAAATAATAAAAGTTGCATAAAATGATACCAAATTTAAGGCTATTTAAAATTGAATGCTACTACTTTAATAAAGGAGATATTTAAAGAAAAGAAAAAAAACAAAACTTAAGATTGTTTTTAGACACTGGAGCATGAGAAATTGTCTTTCTAGGTCAGAAACTTGATGTTTTGTTTTCA
Organism: Piezodorus guildinii; assembly: GCA_023052935.1. Classification (NCBI taxonomy): domain Eukaryota; kingdom Metazoa; phylum Arthropoda; class Insecta; order Hemiptera; family Pentatomidae; genus Piezodorus; species Piezodorus guildinii. Next base: position 130,027,640 of record CM041295.1, on the reverse strand, counting down.
CATTATTACTGAAGCAGTGTTGGATGCACTGAAGGGAATGGGGAACTACTTCCCCCAAAATGACAATGGGAAAAAAAAATAGAGAGTAGCTATTTTGAAGTAATTTAACATAGAAAAGAAAAAAAAACAAAAGACTTATGATTGTTTTTAGACCACTGGAGCATGAGAAATTGTCTTTCTAGGTCAGAAACTTTGATGTTTTGTATTCACATTATTACTGAAGCAGTGTTGGATGCACTGAAGGGAATGGGGAACTACTTCCCCCAAAATGACAATGGGAAAAAAAAATAGAGAGTAGCTATTTTGAAGTAATTTAACATATACTATATCTAAAAATATCAATGATCATGAATTAATTTTATATGCTATATTATGGAAATGGAATAATAAAAGGGTGTCATAATGCATGCCCCCCCTTCCATAACCACCCTGGATCAGCTACTGTAATGAACAATATGAAATAATTAAATTGAATATCAGAACTTGTATGTTATTAAAAAAATAGATAAGCATTCAATTTTACAGTTTGTCCTAAGAATATACATTATTTGGGCCTTATTAATATATATACATTGGTAGGAGTATAATTATGTAAAAATGGTAATGTGACACAAACTACAAAACTATGAATGACTACAAAATGTGTTCGTGAGGTTTATACATTATTAAAAAATTTGAAAACAGACATACAAAACTTTCTCAGTAACTTTATACAAACACTTCTGAAAATTTAATCATTCAGCACTTCAAACTCTATTGAATTAACTACTTTTACAATAAAATGTTGTAGCCAATATATAAAGAATAATTGAATCACAAAAAAATAAATTTAACATTTTGCCTAAAATCATCATTATTATATTACTCTATCATTGCATCAAAATGAGAAAATTATTTGTTCTATATTATTACAATAATCAATATTCAAATCATACTATCAGCTAATATATTATAGAATCATTAAAAAAGTGGTATTCACTATAAAATTATCATAATGAACTGTAATAAAACTAAAACTACCTTTGAAGCATCCCTCTGAGATCTTAAGGTGCCAAAATGATCTCGATTAGGTCTTGCATAAGGGGGATTATAATTTTCACTGAACTGAAACAGGTTTTCATTTTTTCTAAGTGTTGCTTTTGGTGAATTCATTGTTTTATTAGGAGGCACTAAAACTGGTTCAGCATATGTGACTTCTTCTTGTGGTAGCAATTTAGGTTCAGCAGGCATTCTCCTAAAATAAAATAAAAATGACATTTTTCAGTATTATTACACTTAAATTGTAAGATATAGTATTTTGTCTAATCTTAAATTACATACTTTCATATAAATAATGATATTAAAGGTCAAAAAAAAAAAAAAAAAAAAAAAAAAAAGAAAGAAAGAATAATAAAACACAAAAATATGTAAAAATACAATTAGGTTTTTACTGGAAGCAAGAGTGAGGTATCTCATAAGGTTTACTGGCTGGGGCTGGATACTTATTTAATCTGTTATATCAGTTGAAGATTGACTTGGGATCTGAAGATCCTCCAAGGGATCACCCAGTTTCTATAAACACGGCACCCAAAGATTAGGGGAAACACATGTCAATAGAACATGATCTGACAAATCACCTACTTACACTAACACGGGCCTAGAAACAGTGGTGATCCTTACCATATGCTGAAGCCAAGACCATTCATGAGTTGTAGTGGTACAGGTTTTATAAATTTATTTATTTTTTTAAATATTTTTGATTCCGAATCAAAGCCTCCACTTTCTCAAATCAAAATTAATACTAACCAGCCGCTAATGATTTAGTTCGAAAAAATTACAAATACATAAATAATAACATTAATACAAGTGTTATCTTTATTTGTTAAGTTTTTATGTCACCAATTACATGTAATTCACAAGGATTCAATGTTGTGTTTAGCAGTATCTTAAGTCCTAATATCTGATAATGATTGATAATAACAACTTCATAGATTGGTATGTTGAAGAAAATAGTACTTCAGACAATTTTGTTGGTTAAACCTTTTAAATTATTATTGAATGGTTATTTTATTTGTTTATTTATTTAATCAATACAAATGAGCTTAAAATTTGAAATCAAATCCTGTTAAGTCAATACATTTTTTTATTACTTTATTTAATATAATAATTACTTTAAAATTTCTGTTTTAAACAAATTTAATTAATGATAAATTGTGATGATTTTTGAGGGATGAGTAGTTAATAATTAGTGCATATTCAACCAGAAAAACAAGTTTGACTTATAGGTTAATTCACTTTATAATTTCAAATAGCCAAAAAAAACAGTACTGGAAATTTATAAAAAAGGAATACAACAGAACTAAAAACTTTAATTTACTGAAACTTACAAATTAACGTTTTGTCTCTGTTCAAAGTATTCATATTCAGTATCAGGATATGGTAAATTATCATCTTCATCCTTATGACATTTTCGGCCACAAAGATAACCAGAAACAAACCCTACTAGAAGAGCAGCTAATGAAGCAGCTACAACAGACATGGCCATTGTTTCAACAGTGTAGTGAAGAGCTGAACTATCTGCAGCACTTACTTCTGGTACTGAAAAAAAGAAGAATATTAATCATTGCTGTACAAGTATTGTTTTCATGTAAAATTTAAGACTGGAGTTCAAAACATGGACAAGAAATGAAAAAATAAACATAATAAAACAACAATGTCCAGTAATAAAAGACTAACACTTTAGATGATTTTATAAGATAATACCTCAACTTGATTTGAGTAAATGGTTTCTTAATCAGTTAAAGTATTTTATATCATATAAATATTAAATAACTTCAAGTATGCAATGGATTTAACCATGATTAGTTACACAAATATATGCTAATAAAATTATATTATATATTTAACAATTTTTGTTCACAGCTACCAAATCAGGTATTTATTAACATAGTTTTACTATGAAAAAAATTAATAGGTATCTATTAAATAATTTCAATATTTGATAATGGCTCTAAATTGTGAAATTTGAAATAATTCTAGTTTATTTCAACTGTTATAGCTGCTCTTAATACTTGAAATCTATTAAAAATAAAGCGACAAACCAATGAAGTTGTTTCCATCTTCATGAGTTATTGTGATAACTTCACCATCTCCATTGTGCTTTCCTCCAGAAATATCAGGTTTTGGGAGAGATGCAGAATAACCTACACTGCTGGCATCTATTTTTCTTCCAGCTAATAAAGAAAATATTATATAAATATTTAAAGTAGAATTAATTTCATATTTCTCATACTTTTGTTTAAGATGTATGATACTAAATTATTCTCTACACTCCTAATAACACTAATTTTTAGAAAGCTAAGATCTTACTGATTTTTCTAGCAACATTGAAAATCACTCAACATAAGATCAGATGTCAAATTATAACTTAAAATTATATTAAACAAAATTGAAAATTATTATTTGAAATTAATGGCAGAAATAAAGTAACCAATCAGTTTCAAATGAGAGAAAAAGCTTTATTGATAAAACAAAATTTAAAAGCCATGCCAGAAAAAAATAACAATTTAGAGACAAAAATAAATAAAATATTCTCTCTAATAAGATTAACTTACAATATCTAATATTTTTTATTAAGAAGTATACTACTGAATTTGTTAATGAAATAGTAAACAAATTATCATTTCATGAATATTATAATCAAAACTAAGTTTTAGAACATTACTTTGGTCAATGTTATTCAAGTAAGCGAGTGGAAGAACTGAGGTTGATTAATAGCTGTAATATTTATCATGGGCTGAATTAAAAATTACAACATTATAATATTAGAACAAGATTAACATCACAGTTTTTACATGCGAAAGAATGAAGTAATTCTAACACATTGACCCGAAAGTGTACCACCGGTGACTCCTACATGATAGTCTCATTTGGCAGCATGCATTACTGATGGATCACAATGACTGCGATATGTTGTAACTCTTCTAGTTTTTTCATAGTATAATCTCTACCATTTTTTGAAGATAATTATTCATAACAATCCTGCCCAATACGTTTTGAAAGCAATCACCAAAGGGTGAAAAATAGTAATAGTCCCAGCGTGAACTTGTTAGTATAATGTAACAAAGGTGTTTAACATAATATAGATTATTACTTGAAGGACAAGAAGTATGAACCCCATGTTGTATATTTTGAATAAAAATTTTGTCATCATTCCAACGAGTGGCTCCAACAGATTTACATTTTCCACTCAAAGTATTCCAAGCACAATATGGGTCTTGAAGAGCAACACATTCACTGAAAATAAAAGAAACATTTTGAAATAAATACACTATTTAAGGATATTTTTAAATAATTTGACCAATATTGAAAGATATGGATTTGTTTGCTAACCAGAAATTCTGAAGATGAGACATATAAACCTCGAAACTTTAATTGTAATATTAATGAATTAATAAACATTATTAAAAAGAGGGGATTGTTCCAAAGATTTGTTATAAAGGATATTTTTAATATTTGATTAAATAAAGAATAGGTATCTAGTAGGTACTTGTAAAGCAGTATGATTTTAGATCTATTAGTATTTTGGGAGACAATATGGCGAGTACTCTGAACACCTTCTTTATCTCCTGAATAATATCAGGCTAACATTTTAGGATGATTGGACCTAGGAAATATGTATTAAAATTGGTTCTCACACTGAACTACTGATGGTTCTCTTAAAAATCCACTAATTTTTAATCAAGAGAAAACTGAGTGGGCCAGCCATGCATCCAGCAATGATTTCCCAATGCGGAAATACAGGGCTCTACTCACTATATTGGCTTTTAAGAAATGGAAAGATGTAAATAATAATAAGAAAAAAAAGTAAATTAAATTTTAAAAGAGAAAAAGTATAATTTAAAATAATTCACCTGCAACCAGAATTCACTTTGTCACAGCGATGTAATCTCAATGATAATACTTCAAAATCAGAAACAACAATAAGCCGTCCTTCAGGGTGCGCATCAGTTCTTACAATTTGTAAGTTCCTCACACTAACATTCTGAGGAAATACTTGAAGTTCTTCAATAACCACTGGTGTAACACGCTGAATAGAATGAGCTGATTCAGCATTCACAGTTTTTAATACCTTACCATTATCTACGATGAAAAAAAATTATTGGTCAATTTGAGCAATACAAAAGAAACAAATAATTTAGTAAAAAATACATAAGGTATGTAAAAATGGAATATTACTATCTAAAAAAAAAAAAAAATGATTGACCTGCTTATCAAATCATTTGTTAGCACAATGGCAGTTGGTATGAAAAGGTGCACAGTTATTAGTCTTAAGACATTTCTCTAATTTCATTTATTTTTTTCAGGAAACGTGAAAACATTTTCCGGATAGAGTTTTTAACAGGCATTGGAAAATTATTTGAATTTTGTATGAAACATTCTCTATAAAAATAATAACATTGTTATATAAAATGTTTGATGTAAAATTCAAGCCATTGGTTTTCTAATCAGTGGCTTTATCTGCTCAATAATGGGCAAGTGAAAAAAGAATATCCGGAATTAAAACCAATAAAAAATATAAATAAAAAAATATAAAAACAATGAAGAAGTTCAATTTTTTATACAAGTTGAAGAAAACATATTTTCGTCTTTTGCAAAGTACCATTTATATTTGTAAAAGAGAATGATTCATTATTATGACATTCATCTATGACATAGAAGACTTCGGCTTTACTTTGGCTAAAATTAAACTTGATATAAAATATAAATAAATAAATAAAACAAATAATTAAAAAGATAAATTTTTAATAATACAATTGGAAGAAAAAATATTTTTATCTTTTGCAAAGTACCATTTATAATATTTGTAAAATAGAATGATTCATTATTATCTCATTCATCAATGACGTGGAAGACTTAGCTTTTTGTTAGAAAGATAATAATTTTTTTTTTTTAATAAAATAATTATATAAAAAAAATATTTAAACAAACCTGTTCCAATAAAAAGGACATCATATGCTTTTCCACCAGGTGTTTTAATCTGTGGATCAACAGCTATTTGTGTGAAGCGATAACTGCAAGAAGAAAAACATTAATTAAATTGAAACATTAATGTTCCTTATTTCAATACTATACCATGTTTACTTACTGGAAATTAGTGCGTACTAAAATTGGTTGCCGAAAGAACGATGGTACAGACTCATCCATTAGTGCATGAGTTTTTATAAAATTCAGAGTTAAATCAGGCAGTGTGCGTGAATCATTAACACATTGTCCTGGTCGAGGATCAGGGACCTGCAATATTTACAATTAAAAAATTCAAATATAACATTTGATATAATACTTTCAAAGGAAATGAAAATTCTAAGACAAAAATTAAAAATGAATTTGAGGAGTAAAATTTTACCAAAAGAATATAAAGGTTAAACTTAATTTGACTAAAAGATTATTAAGGTTGAACTTTTAGCATTTCAATAAACATAATGAAGGATGAGGATGCCACTCCATCAATGTTTAAAAATTGCAGTAAAAAATATTTATTGTGAAACAAACATTTTAACCAAAATTGCAGGGCTTCTTCAGGACTGTTCAATCTCAACGGTCTGAAGCAATACAAATATTAGCTTTTGTTTTTTACAGTTGCTTCCAACTGTTCATAAAGAGAAACCCTAATGAAGAGGTACAAAGTGGGTTGAAACATTGAATTAACAATAAATATATTTTTTTAATCATTCATTGAAAACCAATCGAACTATCATATTATTAATTGTATAAATATGATCTACTGTTCAATATTCAATAAATTTACAATTCACCTTAAAAATGTATAAAGTTAAAACAATAAACTGATAGAATGAATAAATTAATTTTTAAATAAAATGATTTAATAACCTTCACACTCTGCACTGGTAGCCAATTAGAATTGAGTTCTGATTGCTCTTTGAAATTTCCTTCAAAAGTGTCTGTTATATCTTGGAGCTGAAAGGCACAAACAGCAGATCCTCCAATACTATTAACAGGTGTTGTAAATACAGCGTACAGCAAATGTGTAGTGAGAGAACCGTATGTTCCTTCTACTAGTTCAGTTGTTGATTCTGAAATTCAGAAATTAGTCTTGATAATTACAGGGAATTATACATATAGTGTTCAAAAAATATAATAAACCTCATTATAACAACTGATGTACCCTTAATAATGTATATTTCTACTCAGGATACGTTTATCCAATTAATCAAATCATTATCTAAAAATGTTTCCTTAATAATATTAAATCAGATGGCGTAATGATCCATATGTTATTTGAAAAAAATGAATAATAATAGATCAGAGGTGTAACTAAGGATAGAATGGCTGTGTCTCAATGCAAGGGTTTTTCATGTTTAGGAGTAAAGTAATGGAATACCATTTCATCCTCTTAACTATACATTATTCACCAAAATTCTTTATTTTAACATACCTCTTAATACAAGAATATCAAACTAAGGTTTATAAACTTACAAAATATAAATCAACCTCTACTTGGTCCTTTCCTCAACAATTATTCCATTCTTTTTCGGACAAATGTTCAAGATCAAAACTGAGAAGAAAAAAACGCAAACTTGACACTATCCTTATCTTTTAATTTAATAGAATTGCCATTTTTATGGTAATTTAAAAATATAGGGACATACAAACAACTGAATTAAATGATTTTATTTTTTAAGTCATTGACTTTTATTACTTAAGAAACAATAAGTTATAAACATATTTGGATATTAATTTTGTTGAGATATATTAATTATTTCATGTCTCCAAGAAACCATTACATTTAAAATGGTTCTTTTTTATTTTATTAATCATAAAAAGAACTGAAGAATGATTATAATTAATAACTTCAGATACATAAATTAATATAATCAGTTACATATAATGGCAAATATTTAGTTAAATAATATCATAACTAACGTATTTCATTGAAGTAGAATGGAAAATCTCCTTGAACTGAGCAGTTGAGTCTTGATTTAAGAAATGATGTCCATCTATTTCTAAAGCGATGGGGTCCTCCTCTATCATATTTACATACACGAGCAACTCTTGAAAAAACCGCCTGAAATAATGAGAACATTAACAAATAAAATATGCTAAAACCAGAAAAATAACAACAACAAAAAAATGAATCTACTAATAGACTACTAGTAAAGGAAGAACACTTATTAAAAAAAAAAAAAAAAAAAAATACTTGTCCTGAAATTTGTTTTGTTCCATAAAAAAAAAAAAAAAATACATCAATGACTACTCATGTCATAATAAAAAAGTTTCAATAAATTTGAATTTATAATATTAAAAACACAGTCATGCTTTATTTACCTTCCCACAATTAATGTACTCCACAGCAGTTTCTCGGAAGAAAAAATAAACAAAATCTCCCTGCGTCATTGAGTTAACAAAATTGGGAGCTAAAAAGAAAGGACATACAAAGTATGTTAATGATATAAAATAAACATATAATTTTAGAGGAATGAAACTATTAATTAACAATATATTAACCATTTAAACTCATTGAATCATATTGCTCTGTTTGAAGAGGCTCTCTATAAATAATGGGATCCATTCCTGAAAAGTCTGCAACCGTTCCAGTATACAAATCTCCATCTGTAAGAAAAAGAAAACATGAATCACAGAAGACATAGAAAGCTATAATAGTGAAGTTTAAGTGATCCTTAGGTAACTATGAGTGCACTAAAAGTTAAATTTATATAATGTATAAAACAAAAAAATAAATACAATTTAAATAAAAGCAATATAATAATATGTTTTCACTTATACACAAATTTAGTTTTTATTCAGTCTTCTTCTTCGATCTTCCCTCAAATAGTGATGTCCAGGAGTAGAATTGTGTATATAATTTTTAAAAATAAGTAAAGAGGATTAATATATCAGGTTAATGATTAAACAATCAAATAATGTGTTGATAAAGAGCTAATAGGAAGTTTAAAAATGCATAAACTGCTTCTATAAGCACAAAAAATATACAATATAAATAAGGAAAATTATTTCTAACTTCAAGAATAATTATTACACTTATGATCATAAATAATATAAACTTTTCCTCTGTGTACTGTTTCAAGAAAATAGTTTCAATCAAAAGTTCACCAAAGAAAGTGGGAGTAGCTTTTTGTGAGAGCTTATGCTCCAGAAGCATGAGACAACATCCATACTGTCAGAATGTTATTAAATCCTAACCATTGTAGATATGTTAAAAGCAATAAAGAAACGTTATTTTTTCTTTTATTATTTCTTTTTTTTCTGGGGACATTGTACCAATTAAAATATTTTTAACCTCTTTGTTCATGAAATAGAACTAAAAGTTAATTTAAGAATAACTTAAATTACATATAATTCATGAAAAGAACATTTAACAGAATGATAAAAATCAATTTTAAAAATCTTAGATTTTATATCATACTAACCAACATAAACAGCAGTGCTGTTATGTAAGGGATCATAAGGGCATACAGCTTGACCAGGTTTTTCTCTTATAAACGTGTATGATCCAGCCTGGAAATAAAGAGAATGTCAATAACAGTATAAAATATTTTTCATTTTAAAAGAACAGGATAAAAACTTACAGTGATTCCATATTCTCTGCAAACTGGTTTAAATGAATTTGTTCCACAAAGAATGAGATTACCTAGCTCATTTCTAGCAATTATACGAATGTAATTTTGACAGTTTTCCTACAAAAAAAAAAAACAATAATATCTTTATACAATATTTCATGTCATAAATTAAGCAAAACAAATTATTTTAATGACTATTTGTATTTTATATCAATAGTTTATAAGAACAAATATGGATAAAATTGTTCAAAACTTAATTCATCGAGTTAAAACAGATAAATAAATTTTGATAATAATAACTTACTATTATTACAGAGTGTAAAACATAAATTCCAGCAAAAGCTAATTGTAAGAAATGCTACTATAGAATCACATAATTTTGTAAAATTGATTTAGAATTCATAAAAACAGGATTTTTTAAAAAACATCTAATTATGATATTCTGCTAATCAAATGAAACAGAACAGACAAAGTTTCAACAAAGATATGAAGTAAATATGAAAAAATATTTTGCATGAATGAACAAGTTAATAATTTATTATTATCAGTTTTCTTTCAAGTAGAGGATCTTTGTCAAAGATTGAGGAGCAATTAAAAGAAAAACTAAAAGAGTATTTTCTTTACTATTCTCAAATTGGTTTTTTTAAAAAATCTGTTTATTTCTTTCAATAAAAAATATTTAAAATAATCAGAATTCATAGCGTTATACTTTCAATAACAACAACAACTTTAATAGAAGAGAGAAAATATAATGTTTAATGGCATGAAATTTGAAACAGATTTTAACATATTGTTCTGATCAATAATTAAGATCTTTGTAAAACTGAGATCAAAAGAATATTTAATAAAATTGAGAAATTAATTACTAATTTACCTCATCTTTTCCTTTGACAAGACACATTTTCACAACATCATCTGGTGAATACCATTGCAGCTTCTAAAGATGATAAAACAATAATTATTAATACAATTTAAATACCACTTTAATAGAAATTAAAATGTTGGCTAGAGAAGCTTTATCTAAGAAAAAATTACAGAATATTAGCTAAGACATAGATTTAAAAATACTAAATACTAGGCATACAAATTTTTGAAAAATACTGATGTGTAAATTTATAGAAAGGTTTCCTCTTAACAATACTATTAACCTTCATTATATACATTTATCAATCAAGAGGCCATTTCAAAAACAGCCCTATAACAATAGAACTACAAGATACGATCTGAATTGTTTCTATCCCGAATGTGTTTTTATTTATTTATTTTATATCAACTCAATTTATATCATAAAGCATAAATAATTTAGAGTACACATGAATCAAATTAAATCAAAAGCCTATAGTTTAAATTTTCAAGATGATTGTGAGCTGTGAAAAACAATGAAAATGATAAAGTCAGGTTTGAAAAATTATTTCATGAATAATATTAGTCACACCTATTATTTGCAGACAAATAACTAAGCTCACTACAGCCTACCACAGCAAACATCCATTCCTTAATAAGTACAAATATCTGAATAAAGGGAAAGACATTGTGTACACAGAAAATTAGGTAAATTGTATTTTTATAAAAAATCACACCGGAAAAGTTATGTTAATGAAAATCAAAAAAGTACTTGTATAAAAACATACAATAAAATAATATGAAGACAATTAATCACCGTACCTGTCTGAACAAAATAGTTTAATGCAAGGCCATAGTAATCAAACCAGTAGGATTTTACCTCATTGATTGATAAACATTCATATATGATAAGTAATGCTTTGTAAAAATTTAAGTAAAATATATATCATTTTTGTACCACAAATGAAAAAACTAACAGCTCATTAAAACAAATACTTTTTTGTTAAATCATCAAATAACATATACATAGTATAGAAAAATTATTTATTAAAATAATTCACCTTAAATTTTAATAATAAAAATAATTAATTGAGGGAAAATGTATATACCTGAGCTTCACTAAAATCAGCAATACTGATATTGTACACTATGTTCCTGAAATTATATTAAAAAAATATTAATATAACAAGATTCATGACAGCCTTAACTAATAAAAAATTCTGATAAACATATTTTTCTTCTTAATGTTATATCATTGTATTTTCATGTAAAAAAAAAAAAAATTCTTTGTATTATTATAAGTAAGGAAGAGTACCTTGCTCCTATGAGGATGTAGTTTCCATCTTTTAAGATAAGTCGGAAAAAGTCTATATTTGTGGTATTCCCAGTAAATCTGTCAACATCTTCAGCACCTGAAACCCAAAGTACAACAGTTCAGTAATACTATTCTTATATTTGTCAATTGCCAAAAAGGAGGGAAATACATTTAATAAGAAAATTAAATTAGTTTTTGATTTTCTCATGGACAATTAGATATTTAATGTAAATCTCATATTTTTATATTAGAAAAAGATTAATTTCATATCATTGTATTTAAAAGCACTACTATATTAATAAATATGATCTGGTTATAATCATACTAAAATGTTTTTCGAACCCAAAGATTTGATACTGATGCCAACAATTTTTGCCAGCACAAGTCCATCCAAGCCCTCAAGATCTGTGTTGACACAATTCTCCCACCTACACTTCGGTTTACTTCACGGATTCCTACCTGTTGGTTCAGAGCTTGTTAACAATTTAGGAATTCTATAGTTTGTAAACTTAGGTCCATTTGGATGCTATCATGCCCAATATACAAAGAGGATGCCACAGCTCCTCCATTCTGTATTATGTGGCCATCTTAATTCTCTAAAGGATTCATCCCTCTTCAGAAAAAAACAATTATCAAATACCATATTCTCAGAATCCTTAATGGGTTGATTCTTCCCTTAAAGTTAGCAACCAAGTTTCACACTCTTATAGAAAAGTGGGAAGTATTGGGTTGAAACACATGAAACGGCCGTTTTTGGAATCAGGAAGAATATAAAAAATTGAGATAAAATCTAACATATTTTTTATTCCAAGTATTTATCATCATTTTTGTTACACTCCTGCCCATGGCTAACGAAGTTTCCTATGTCAGATTTGAAAAAAACTTTTGAGTTAGGTGTTGAAAAATATTCAGAAAACGCATTTTTAATGTCTAAATCATTGGTAAACAATTTTCCTCTCAAAAAGTCGTCCAAACCCCCAAAATAAGTTAGAATCTGTAGGGGATAGATCAGGAATGGGAAAATGGTGGGAGAATTAAGAACCCACTAAAATCAAGAGCATTAGTGAACATTTCTTCCAGATTTCATTGTATTTTAGTATATATTGGACTTGAAGAAGTCATGTTACAAGGAATATTAGCAACTGTTGAAGATGGGAGGTATGACTAATCTCATCTCCAACAGTAGTGATATTTTATAATCAGAAGTGGATTTACACTATCTGCTTAGCGAGTAGCAATCTGCTCCTATGGCCTTGTTTATAAGGAAAGCGATTAGCAAGGAAGATAGAAAGTAAGAATCAGTATGAAGGTATACGTTGCGTTATTATACAGATCGGGAATTATTTTCATTTAGTTATCATATAAAAGAAGTCTTGAATTTACTCTCAATAATTTCCGTTGAATGTCTGTTAAACTCATGATGATTAGCGAACAAATCTAAATATTGACCTCTTCAACAGTTGAAAATCTAATCTATACCATCTAAGCGACTCCAATTCTCTACTCCTCGCTAATCGCTCCTAGTATAAACAATCCCTAAGAGAACGTCTTCAGGTGAGACACTCTCCCCTAAATTCACCAACGTTCATAATGGCTATTGTTGTTTTAACAAGTATGTGATTAAATAATAATGATAATGGTAGGACATCAAATGCATGACGACCACGAACACGCAAACATAGGGTTTATAACCTCAAATATGTCAATAAAAGTTTACGCCCCTGGGGGAAGTGTACAATGTCAGCGAGGGGATCCTTCCGCCCTTATTAGCTCCTTCAAGTACTTGGGGGGGGGAAGGATAGGAGGGGGTGTAACTATCACAACACGATCTTATAAGCTCAGCAGTGTTATTGCACTTCTCAGAGTAATATCAGTAAGAATTGTACAGCTAACAAGTTGACCAATGGAGAGTACAAAAAATTCGACAATTTTTAACTTATAATCAGATGCTTTAAATATGACCCTGATAATGAAGCTTGATTTATGTACGCTTTATAGAGAGAATAAAAAGTTGTCATTTGAGTCTAGGTTCTCCTTGACCTAGACTCAATTGACAACTCTTTCTTGTTCTTTGCATTGAATATCGTCTCAACTTACTCATTTGACGTCACTTAATGTCAGGTTTGATTGGTATACGGATTTTCAACGAGTAGGATAGAGCAGGGCTGGTTGAGCATAGGTTCAAGCTGGGCAATTAAAATATCTCACAAACTATTCACCGTACGCATAGGCATCTTATGGCGGAAAGAAAGAGTCGTGGGAGGGATAATCACCACGCGATCGCTAGAGGCGGCTGGATGAGTCAGTGAGACGCTCCTGTGTTTTGTTTATTTTGTGACCAAAAAGTAAAAACGTCGTTCATGACAAGTTTTCGTCTGTATTAGTAAATGCTTATCTAATTTTAATCAGGTAAGTGTTAATCTCTCAGAGAATTATTGTACTTTTGATATGTGGAGTTGTTCTGGGTACAATTCTTAAGATTTTTTATAACCTCGCTTTTGTTTTAAAATTCCGGGAAGGGGTTAGTTGAGCTATAGTTGCGAATGTTACGCTGAAAGTTTACCAGAAGGAAATTGGATCCAGTGTCAAGCTTGCAGGGAATGGGCGCATACAGAATGTGTTCCAGATGCTGGTCTTACTTTCGTTTGTGTCAATTACAACAGTGACAATGACGATTAAGTTTTTTTTTTAAAGATATTTAAGTCTGATTTTAAACAAAAAGAATGAAATTAGTCCTGAAGTTAGTCTTAAGATACCTTAATGTTCTGTTTATTATGTTTTCAGTTAATTATTCAAAGAAAATTACTTCAAGTTTTGTTATTCAATCACTAACACTACATAAACTTATTTTCATTTTTTTCAATTGCTACAGTGACAATGATCATCAAGTTCCAAAGATCCAATTAATATTTTTTTAAGATATCAGCTATATGAGTAGTAATATAAACATTTAAGTCTGATTTTAAATAGCAAGACTGAATCTAATGTTGAAGTTAATCTTAAGATACGTTAATGTTTTATTGATTTTAGTTTTGGTTAATTATTCAAAGAAAATTACTTTAAATTTTGTGGTTCTGTCACTAAAAGACGATAAATAAACAGCTGATTGAAATTGCAGTCGAAATTGAACCCATGGTTTGGTTAGACATTCTTGGTGTTCAACTTGCCCCATACCCTTGCTCTACTTACCACACCTATGGGGTACATTGAGCAGGCTTGACTTCCTGGATTTAAATAGCTGTAGTTCTTAAATTCGACTTCTTACAAAATAATTATTAGGGACATTTTTGCTAAGGGATATATTAAGAATCCATCAAGCCGCTTAAAGACACCATTAAGACTTATCATTGAGGAGCTATATCCGTTCAAGTGAAAATTTGCTCAACTAGCCCCGCTCTTCCCCACCTGACATCGCATAGGATCGGGACCACAGTTTTACTTCCCCTCCAAAGGACGACATAACCAACGATTTTTCACTCCCTTTAAAAAACTCTAGGGCCAACTGGCGGGTTTACACCCATGACCATGGGCATAGAAGGCTGTTATGCTAGCCACTACACCAAAGGGGACCATAAGAAGGCTATATTAGTGCCTTAATGGCTGTTGTTATAAAAAAAAAGAAGGATAATAAAGAAGCATGCTCCCAGTTTGAATAACTCACTTTGAGGGATCTCAATGTAGTCGAGTGATAAATAATAATGACCCATAGCGACCTTAAAGCAAAATAAAGTAGAATCGTTGTTATTGTATAAACGCAATAACTTTTACTAGACTAAAGTAGCTATCTGCTTGAGCAGAAAGAAGAAAATAAACTTTATTTACAAAATGACAAGATATTTACAAATGATTTCGGATGAGACTCCCTTAAAACCTTTTTTTTTGGTAATTAGAATTCATTAATTATAAATTGAAACTGAAATTATAGTGCAGTAGTAGGAAAAAATATACAAAAAAAAAAAAACCCACATAGGAAAACGAATAAAATAATGGAAAATATAAAATTTATAAATTTAAACAAACTATCTTAATTTAACAACACAGTTTCGTTATTTAATAAGTGTAGCGTTTCATAGAAGATTTATTATAATTACCCATTTCTTTCATTAATAGGTTTTCGGAGGCTGGACTTTTACTGAAATGAGAATAAGTTTGAGAATGGACAAATTGTTTAACTGTAGGCAGCTGCAATATACTTGAGATAACATGTCTGTAACAGGTCCATTTAAATTACAAGCCACCTCACCTAATATCTTTTTTAAACAAGTTTTCATCATACACATCATAGTCACACGAATCACCCTATTTGGAGCAACAGATTTGTAAATATGTTTATTCCTTGTATAACTATACAAGGAATGACCAAGGGATTTATTTAATTAAATAGGCAGTGGATCCAAGCAATTCTAAATTTCATCAGTGCACTTTTTAGTTACAAGAAATTTATTTAGCTAGGAATGTCTTTGTCTCCTCATTCCTAATTATGTAACTAAGTTTCTATTTTTTAACTCAGTTTTATAATCTGTTTTCTACTTCTTATGTAAAAGCAATTATAAACATATTTTAGCAAATAGCACTATTTTATTATCTATTACATAATTTGTTACATAAATGTTTAAATTTCGTTTGTGACGCAGTGTTATCAAGAAATAGCCCCATTGGGTCCTATGATACACTGTTTCCGCGAGAAAAACAAGATTTGGGGAAATGAAATGAAAGGTGCACCGTTAGTAAAAAAAAAAAAAAGGAGCCATGAGGATCATGGAAACCGTTAACGAAATTACAAAAGCTGTTAACGAAATTGCACTCCATGTTGAATTATTTTAAGTGAAACCTAGAGAAAAGGATAGAGCTACCAAGGCTCTAAATCCATGTCCTCGAACATCGAAAAAAATCTGGTGCGCGCAACACACGACTTTTACTTACCTCCGTTGTTACAATAAATGTAAGAATTTTTAAATACATGTAGAGATAAAAATAAATTGTTAAAGAATTAATTATATTGAATTCCAATAGAAAAATGTGTTTTATTAAATAATCTATTGTATTTTGATCTACAACAATCAGTTAGTGTTTGGGGTAATCACCTCCAACTCAAATGTCAAGGGGCTCTGCTTCCTTGACATGCCGCCAGGTGGCAGCACGGTCAACATGAATTTCTCTTTTCAGAAACCAGAAACTGATAGTTTTATCGGTTTTTCTTCACTCTCTATTACCCTTTATAATTCCGTGTATCAGATAATGTCTTTTCTAAAATCTTTAGCTATCCAACGGTATATTACACATCTATATTACTATTCTTGTGTTCAAAAAAAAAAACATAAAATAAAATAAAATTTGCATAAAAAAACATGTTTGCACTTTTCTGCTTTAGTTGTTTATCAAATTCGCTTAACTTTGATATTTAGCCGTCCCTTATCAGTGATATTAAGATGATATGGTTAATATTTTGGAATGTACAAAATTAAAGGTAGTTTAGAGGATGAAAATTTAAAATATCGACATTTAAGCCCTGTCAAACTATTTCAATCAGAATTAAACTTACATGATATTAAAGCTTATTAAATTTTACATCGATATAGCGAGTTTAATCAAAATAGTTAGAGCCGTTTTTGAGAAAATCGTAAAAAGGTGCTAAATGCATGGGCTAAAGCAGGACTTCCGGTTAAGCCGATTTTAGTGAAAAAGTTGTTGTAACATCTCGGGCGTATAGTTGTCTTAAATATGAAATTTCAGTTTCGTATGACTTATGGTTTTTGCGCTAGACTTACTACACACACACATTCACACAGATCTTTTTTCGGGAATTGGTCATTTGGACTCAGAAGACCCTAAAACGTGTATTTCCATCTAAAACTGGGATTCGAAAATTTTCATGATCACAATACTTTCCCTTACTGTATATAGTTAGTGAAAGTAAAAATTAAAGGATACTAGAATATGGTGGGTTGTTCAAAATAAATCCTGATTTTGAACAGTACCAGAGTAGTATGGCAGGTATTTAGGTATTTCTTTACTTATTAAATGTTGATGAGGATTTTCCACGTCTGGCAGCTGGTAGTCATTGCGTTTACTACTTCGCATCCACATCGCATCGCACAAATGTTACATTTTCACATCATTTAATCGGTACTGTAACCTATACATAAAAAAACGTGTTATGAATTGTTCGATATACTCCCATAATAAGTCCCCGTAAATCTCAGTAATTTCCCACACCGGGTATTGTAGGGAGGAGTGGGAGAATTTAATATAACTGACCTTTTTTAGGTTTTCGTTGATCCAAATTATTATTTCTATCGCAAAGATTGTAATAAGCAAAGTTGGTGCGCTTTAAATATTATATAATAGTGGTTATAGGCATTTTTATGTACATAAAAATGATTACGCAGATATTTCAGGGATAAAATGTGCACGAAAAGAACTATTTCGAAGGATAAGCCCGATTATAATATTTTAAAAACTGTTTTAATTAATTTTTTTAATTCTAAATTCTCTAGCCCTTCTCGTAACTAGGATTAACAGACTTTAGAGGACACATTTTAATACAGCGACTCTCTTCCCGATGCAAGAATCGGTAATCAATAACATAAGGCTGACTGTCAATATAAGGAAGGAAGGTTGGATTGCAAACGAAAAGGACTATTTTTACTATTTCAAAGGATATGCTCGATTATATTTTAAGAGCTGTTTTAATATTTTTTTAATTCTAAGTTCGAGTGGCCATTCTCGGTGAAAGGGTTCTGAACAATAAACCCATCATGTAACCAGGATAAGATTAAAAATAAAAGAGAACCCCCATATGTGACAAGATTCCCTTTTATAAAGGATACGAATCTAAACATTTCTGTGGTAACTAGGACTACCACACTTAAGAGGAGACTTTTAATACAGCAACTCTCTTCCCGATGCAAGAATCGATACTAAATAACATAAGGCTAACTGTCAATATTAGGGAGGGAGGTTAGGTTGCGCAGGAAAAGGACTATTTTTACTATTTCAAAGGATATGCCATATTATATTATTTTAAAAACTGTTTTAATTATTTTTTTATTTTAAGTTCAAGTTGCCATTCTCGTTGATGAAAAGATTCTAAACAATAGTCATAAATTTTAACTAGGATAAGATTCAAAATGGAAAAGACAACCAATGAGAATGGAGACTTGAAATTAAAATAAAAAAAATAAAAAAACGATCCCCACTTTCCGTAAAAATGTCCAAAACTTCATGAAATTGGTGTGATAAAAATAAACATATATAGTCATAATTACATAATTTTATAATTCCTTTAATTTTGTTCATTAAAAAGTATGTGATTAACATTAATATTTTTAGAGATAGTCATAAAAAAAATAAATCTTAAAAACCAGTTTTTTCCATTTCTTTCTCTCCTCCCCATATAACCCGGCAGGGGTTATTACGGGAAGAATAAAGAACAATTGAGTCGTTGATTTCCAAAAGGTACTATATCCATTCTAGGAGATTTTACAGGAGGCGCGAAAATCACTAATTATTATATTATTAAATTAGCTAATTTGATTCTTTTCTCATTAAAATCCAGAATTATTTTTTTAGTATATTAATAACATCATATTAAACATATGAAACGAGATGTTTTGGTATAATTTGGAACGAAATTAAATGTGTAATTATTTCCTTTAGTAAATAATTATATTTCTAAATTGCGTTTATAAAGGGCTTAGGTGTTCATTAGATAAAATCAAAAAGGAGATTAAGATATAACTAATTGATGAGAATACAAATATGTAAAAAAATCAATTTTATAAAAAATGTCCTTTAGTACTTTTTGGAAATCAACGTCTCAATTTATATAAAGTATCATCTATGTTTTCTTAAACTTAGGATTACTGTAGATAAATGTTTCGAAAATGTATCATTTTTTTAAAAAGGATGCCCGGTAGTAAACGCAACAGCAGTTAGCAGCCAGAGGTGGTGCATTCTTATCAGTATTCAATAAATAAAAAAATATCTAAATACCAGCCATACTGAAATGAATTTTCGAAAACGTTCTCTTACTACTGTAGAATATTGTACAATCATAAAACTGATGGTTGTAGAACCATTATTGCCAATCAATTCTTTTTAAATGTAAATTATAAATTGTTAAATTATTATAAAACGTATCCTGGAAGTGGTTAACAAATAAATCTGTTAAAAAGGTATCCTAAATCTATGAAATATAAATAGAGAAAGATCAATAAGATGGCGCCGATATAGGCTAGCAAGAATTTGATGGTTTAGTAGAGCCCCATAGCTCTACTCCGTAAGTCCATATCAGCCTTATGATGGTCAGTAAATAAGTTTTTTGTAATTAAGAGGAAGTTCGGAGCGTTTGTTCAGCAAGTGTTGAAAAAGTCGAAAACGTCGGGCAGTTTCTTGTCGTTTCAGTCTTGTATTGGGATTCCAAAGCAGACATTTGTCAAGGTGGAGTACTAGGTATCGAATCTCTTCAACAGGGACTAGTGGAGTATCATTAAAGGATACTGTAGGGAAGGAAGTCGTTGGTTTACGGGGTAAAGGTTATTTGGTAGGATTTTTTAGAATTAATTTTAATATTAAAATTTACAACTGTATTACTTAATACAACCTGCAAATATGCAAATAGACAAAAGACTTGAATCAGACTTGTGGAGAAGTAACCCTTTAGCAGCACTCTAAACGAGAAGGTCTATGGGTCATCTTCTTTTTAGACGCATCGGAGGATTATCAGGAATAGAAGCGGAAGCAATAGTTGAATAGTGGGTTAGAGGGAAAAGGGAGTTTGTAATAGGAGTGGTACTTGGCTCAGGCCAAATCAACAACATACGGAACATTAACTTTAAGGATTCGTGAAAAAGTAAGGAGCGTTGAGGATTACGGATTGTAAGGATTTGATACTGGTAGAATTCGATGGTTTGGTAGAGCCCCCAAGGCTCGACTGTGTAAGTCCAGTTAGGTCTTATGATGGTCATGTAGATATGTTTTTTATAGTTTTGTGGAAGGTTAGAGCGGCTTGCAATATGTATTGAAGTAACCGAAAGCGGTTAGCAGGTTTCTTGTCGTTTCAGTCTTGTAGCAGATAAGTTCAACCGAGACAAGCAGAATATTATAGAAGGCTACTGTAAAGCAGGATGTCATAGCGAAAATATTTTAAACTTAAAATGACATCGTACACGTTACACACCACAATCATTTACCACCCTTCTTGAAATCAATCTTAATAGGTTTTAAGTTTAATAAATAAAAATAATTATTTATTTTATACCCTGAATAATATCATTAGGTTTCGTTCTGATTGAAATAGTCTGACAGGGCTTAAATGCTGATTTTTAAAATTTTATTTATTAAAAGTACTTTTAATTTTATAGATTCCAAGAAATCAACCATACCATATTCTTAGCATTGATAAAAAACGCCTATATATACAAGTTGAACTAATTCGATAACTAACTAAAAGAGAAAAGAGCAAAAAAATTTTGTTCTCAGTAAATTTAGTTTTTCCGAACATAAGACTAGTAATATAGACGTATAATATACTGTTGGAAAGTTAAAGATTTGTGATAAAATTGTATCTTATACATAAAGCCAACTCTTAACTTTATTTAATAGTTCTAAAATTGAATTGGACAACGGAGGTAAGCGAAAGACATGAGTTGTCTGCACCAAATATTTAATCATATTCAGACAGACAGGAAAAAAAAAAAGTAGAGTCAATAACAAAACAGAAGCTTGAGTAAAAGTATGGGGATAAACGTTGCATAACAATTACGCAATAAAGGAGGAATGTTATGACAAGAGTGGCAGCCCTGCGAATGACAGATTCGGTTCCTACACTCATCATGTCCAGGGCCTCAGCATAACGCAATTATACCAACCCTATAAGATTGTCTTAATGTTGTAAACAGTATTTGCGAAAATAAAAAGTCTGGTTTCAAATTTTTATTTATTCAGTAAAACATAACTAACTGCCTCAAATCCGGTCGTTATAGCAGTTTTTGAGAAAATCGTAAAATGGTGCAAAAAGCATGGTACAAAGTGGCTCTTTTGGTTCGCAGATTTGGTAAACAAAGAAGCTGTAATATCTAGGGCGTATAGTTGTCTTATTTCCATCTGTCTTATTGCGAATTTCCCAATACAGTTAGAGATAAAAATGAGTGCAACAATTGAAGCATTAATGAAATTGAATTAATATAGAAACATGTGTTTTATTAAAAACTCTATTATACTATTAGCTAAAATAATCAGTTAGTTTTATCGGCTTTTTATCACTCTTTGTTCAATTTTAGGAGCTGGTGTATAAGATAATATATTTTCTATAGTCATTCTCTTTCAAACGGTATATTATACGTCTATATTACTGTTCTTATGTTAAAAAACAAAATTGGCGCGCTGTGCTTCCATCATTGACAAGCCGCCAGGTTGCAGCACCGTCACCATGAGTTTTCCTTTTCGGGAACCCAAAAAACAGTTAGCTTTATAGGTTTTTCATCACTCTCCATTACCCTTTACAATTCCGTGAATCAGATCATATTTTCCGAAATCTTTAGCTATCCAACGGTATATTATACATCTATATTACTATTGTGTTCAAAAACACAAAAAATGCATAAACAAATATTTGTTCAGTTTTCTCCTTTAGTCGTTTATCAAAATCGCTCAACGGGCATATTTAGCTGTTAATTATCAATAATAACAAGATAATATAATTATTTTTATAGAATCTACAAAATAAAAGGTACTTTAGAGGAAAGAAAATTTAAAATATCTGCATTTAAGCCCTATCAGACTATTTCAAACAGAATGAAACATGCATGCTATTAAAGCCCATTAAATTTTACATCAATATAGCGAGTTTAATCAAAATCCTAATAGCCCTTTTTGAGAAAATCGTAAAAAGATGCTAAATGCATGGTATAAAGTAGGACTTCCGGTCAGCCGATTTTAGTGAAAAAGTTGCAGTAACATCTCGGGTGTATAGTAGTCTTAAATATGAAATTTCAGTTCCGTACGACTTTTCGTTTTTGCGCTAGAGTTAACATACACGGACACACAGACAAACAGACCTTTTTGCGGGACTTGGTTATTTCGACTCAGGGGACCCTAAAACGTGTATTTCAGTTGAAAACTGGAATTCGAAAATTTTCACGATCGCAATACTTTCCCTTACTATATATTTCATATATAGGTAAGTGAAAGTAAAAAATAATACGTGGTGAACGTATATATTCGTAAAGAAATAATAATAATACTGGAAAATATTGTTATCGAATATAAATATGTATTTGAAAAAAAAAATTAATTGTAAGTATGCCTAATTTAAGTCAATAAAAAAAAATGAAGATATTCAAAGTTCGTTAATTATTGGATTGTGTCACACGAAATGTCCGTTTTCAAGGTAAAGGATTTTTATTAAAAATACGATATGAAAACAAGATAATTGTATTCGAAGTTTAATCCTTCTATTTCTACACATTTTTCCCAACGTGACACCAACTTTTTTATCCCCGAACTGAAAAACTCTGAGCTTTGAAATGTAACAAAATCTGAAAACGCACTTTTCACTTGATCATCATTTCAAAAAGTTATCCTTTGATGAAGTTGTCTAAATTCCTGAACAGGTAGTAATCTGTTGGAGAAAAGTCGGGAGAATATGGCGGGTGCGGAAGAACTTCGTAGTCTAGTTCTTTCAATTTTTGCACGGTATGTTTTGAAACATGGGGTCTTGCTGCCGCTCAGTGAGATAATGAGGTACCCATGTATCGAGCTTTTTTACTTTCCCGATACACTTTAAATGTCTGGAAACGGTAGATGCACTTGCATTTAGTTGTGCTGAGAGTCCTTTGACTGTTCGGTAGGGGTTTCCTTCTACTGTATGTTTGAGGACATCGTTGTCTATTACGGACGGAGGTCTTCCTCGGGGCAAGTTTTCCAAGCCGGTATCCCCAGCTGAAAACTTAGCAAACCAACGGCGAATGGTCCGTTCATTAACACTTCCTTCCCCAAACGTCTTGCAAATATTTCTAGGGGCCTCTGCTGAATGGCCGAGTTCAAACTCGTACAAAAATATTACTCGAAAATCGCGTGTTTCCATGTTCATATTTGGAGGTATACTAAAAAGTGGGTAATTATTGGGAAGCTAATGTTTATAATACAAAGGTATAGGATTAGTAACTGTTTACTTTAAATGTGTAAACATTCGGAAGAAAACAACAGAGACCTGCAAAATCCTTTATGTATTTCAGAAACTATAAAAACGGACATTTCATGTGAAACAACCCAATACAAAGAGAAATAAATGAATAGAAAATAGATGGAAGGCGTTAATGTAATATCCATTATAAATAAATGAATATATATTTCTATGTAAATGTATATATATAAACCTGTACCACCACAACCCGTGAAGGGTTAGTACACACAAGGTTTCTGGCCAACGGCCGTGCAAGGAGGTGATTTAGCCGAGATCATGCTCTACCTTCAGGTTCATAGATTTATATCATTTATAGAGGCTGTGTGAGCCCCAAGGAAGATCTCCCTATCGTATGGTCCACTTACAGCTGAAATAACAGAAAATAATTACGGATATCAGTAGTCCAGTGACATAGGGTGTATATTATTAATCAATGAATGTATGATTTTTAGGGAGTATTTTTTTCAAATTTAAATAAAATTGTTACCCGATTCGGTTTTTTCCATTAGTTAATTTATTTTTTCCGCATATGGTTCACTTTCTGGCTCACTTATCCGCAGATCTCTACGGTTTGGATAAGGACGAATAAAAAACCCTCCCTCTCAATTTACAAGAGCAAATTAATGAAAGAAAAATAACACGCCCTGATCGAAGAATAATAAAAAACGAACGAAGTTCATGAATTCATTCAAAAACACATAAAAAAAGAGAAGTGTTTATCCAGGTTCAACAAAGGAAATAATAATATAACTAAAACGGGCAATAGTCGTAATGTGTACTTATTATTTACTTCTGGAAAATTAAAAATTTACAAAAATACTGAAGATTAGAAAAAATATTATCTAACATAAAAAAGAAAACGGAGAGTGACCTAAAGCCAATTGGATAAGTTATTGTTATCAATAATAATAATTTACATGGTTAAATCATTATGTCGAAAATAAATGTACCGATGAAAATTAAAAATCAACTTTCCAAATTTATTTAAACGGGGGACTCCTTTCTAGCCTCCCCTGATATTGTGCGCTAAATTGACGTAAATTTTCGTGAATTTGTTTAACAATTTTCATAGCTACTTAGGTAATATGTTGTAAGAAACAAAAATTTAGACTGTACTGCCATCGTCATTCTAGTTTTTGTTTTAATCTTAAACATGCAAAATTACCAGAGTAAATAATTTTAAAGACATTTTTTTTTTTATTAGCCAGGAGATTTTTTTAAATTCGGGAACCAACTGAGTCACAGTCACCAAACTTAAACTGAGTCACATATGCTCATGATATAGATGTGTAATCTGTAAGTTTCATAATTTTTCACCCAGTCCCTTTTGAGATATTTCCGTATATATGTCACGAAAAATTAATATTTGGTGTTTTTGAAAATTCATAAACATAAAAGGACTATCGTATGTTCTAAAAATCGAAATTTTCACAGCGTGTAGGACTATGACCAAGCTATATAAGAAAAACAAATCAAAGCTGAGTCACTTTTCCTTTATTAAATTTTAACTCATTAAACGTCTCGTTTTTTGTTAATTTTCGAGAATTTTTTATACCACTTTCTTCAGCATTTAAGTAATGAGTTTCGGGACAGAAAATATAAAAAATATGCTTATACTATTGTTAGTTTTGGTTTTGATTTCATACCTACAAAATTAAAAGGATCAGAAAGATTTTCCCAGCACGTGTTTTCAACCGCAAAGCTGACTTGAAATGGCTGTACTAAACGTATTAGCAAGAAAAATATTTTATCGTACAGAAATGCAAGTACTTAGGTTCAATGATAACAAGAAAAATGAAATCCAGGAAGAAATAAAGTCCCGGTTAAAGGTGGGAAATGGGTGTTATTATTCAGTAGCTAAGTTACTTAGCTCGCGGCTTCTATCTAAAAACTTAAAGGTTAGAATTTATAAAACTATTATTCTTCCGACGGTTCTTTGCGGATGTGAAACGTGGCCGCTTACTTTAAAGGATGAACAACAGCTTAAGGTTTTCGACAATAAGTTACTACGTAAAATATTTGGTCCGAAGAGAAATGAGGCCACTGGGGTGTTTAGAAGGTTGCACAACGCGGAATTGTGGAACTTGTATCCTGTGAATATAATTGAGTTGATAGCATCGCGGAGACTCAAATGGGCGCGTAAAGTGGTTGGGCTCGGTGGGGAACGGATTCCAAGAAAGTTGGTACTCGCTGAACCGACTGGTAGGCGTCCGAAAGGCAAGCCGAAGCGTCGATGGGAGGATTGCGTTAAGACTGATCTCGGGGGCTTGGGCTTGAACGGTGCATTGGACGAGTCTGTGTAGGCAGACTTTGGTGGTATCGGCATCGAACCTTCGGGTTCGGTAAGCCTATTATTATTATTATTATTATATGACAAAGTTATATCAAAACAAACAATCATAATACACACATTAGGAAAACATGCTTTTAAAATTTAGAAACACCATTTAAGGAAATTAAACACTATTTATAATAAAAGGTAAATGATAAAGTTATATAAACGAAAATGAACCTCGTGGTTAACGCCTTTATACATAAAAAGTAAAGAAATTTATACAGAAAATGCGGTTATTGTATATTTATTATAATAGGTTGAAAATGTATGATAATTCACTATCGCCGACTTATCATATATTTTCATATTTTACTTTCCTAAGGCAAACGGCAGTAAAAAGAGGTGATTAGGGGTGGCTTTCACGCTCAACCGCCAGGCTTTTCTCTCAATTTTTGGGCAACCACTTAAAAGTGGTTGAGTGAGCCCTAGAAAGGCCGCCTAAATTATTCCGGCAGGGCAAGTTTCGTACCCAAGACCCGGTGAATAGTATCCCAGTCTTCTAAGCACTCCGTATTCGATATTAATACGGGAAAACAAAAAAATAATTTTTATGCTTTCTCTATAAATAAAAGCTGTTTATGATGAACGCTTTCCAAAATAAATAAAATATTTTGTCGTAAGCTTGATAGTAAGATGAACTATAAATTTGTTTATAGTAGGTTTTTACGTTTTAACGCCTATTTGCTGGTAATTAATTGTTTACCTCTTTTACGAAATACCGTACGTAAACAAAATTGTTTTTTATTACTACGAGAAAACGATTAGACATTTTTAACTTTTAATTTTAGAAGGTTGTGTGTATGATGTTAATGTATTTATTACTTCTTTATTTAATTTATTTGTATTTATCTCAATTATAGGTTCTTTTTTTGTATAAATATATATATATATATATATATATATATATATATATATTATATTTTATATAATTTGACTTTATCATTGTATACTGTATATATTGAGTGAATAGGATCTTATATCACTAATACTAATGTTCATATAGAAACAAATTGTAATATATCTCAATAAATAAATATTAAAAATGTTAGACATTTCTGTAATGAGTCATGTTCAATACGTCCTTCTATACAAATTTATTTTGTTATTATTTTTTATTTATTTATTCTATAATATTTAAGACAGCATAGCGAGGGCATTGGTAATTGTGACCTGAGATCCATTCACACTATATTTACAGAGACCAAAAAAAAGTAATATCTTAGTTATACAAAAATTATAAATATCCCCACTCAAAAAACAAAAAAAACAAAAAAAAAAGATCTTTAGGATATGCATACATATGTAAAATATTTACAAACAGTTAGGATTTCTCCGAGTAAGGTTTATCCCTAAACATGTCAAGAGAAAAGCAGAACCTAGGAGATCTATGTAATGCTCTTTCAGGCGCGTCACTATCTAAACAAATATTTTTTAAATTATATTTTTATTGAAATTTACAACTGTACAAAAAATACATCAAGTAAATATGCTGAAATGTTAAAACACATGAAATAAACATGAAGAGAAAATGCCCATTGGCAGCACTCTTTGGTAGTGACTCTAAACAAGAAGGTCTCGAGGCCATCTTCTTTTCAGACACCTCGGAGGATTATCAGGAATCGAAGAGGAAGCAAGGATTGAAACTAATGGATTAGAGTGGGAGTGGAGTTTTGCATGGAAGGTGTGATACCTGGTACGGGCCAAATCAGCAACATATGGAACATTAAGGTCATTGTGGATGATTTTATTCGTGACAAAGTAAAGAGCATTGGAGATTTTACGAAGGATTTTGGACTGTAGGGATTGGATACGAGAAGAATTTGATGGTTTAGTAGAGCCCCAGAGCTCAACTCCGTAAGTCGTGTAGATGAGTCTTTTGTAGTTAAGTGGGAGATTATAACGTTTGTCTAGTAAGTGTTTAAGTAGTAGAAAACATCGTGCAGATTCTTGTCGGTCATCGCAAACAATCTACGAATTACTGTCCGTGAGATAGCTGTGGAGTTAAGAGCCTGCAAATCGACCGTTTTGATCATCGAAAGAAGGCCGGGTACGTCTGCCGTTACAACGTTTGGGTTGCCCATGAGCTCAGTGAAAGGAACCTTATTGAAAGGATTTCATGTTGTAATTATTTGCTGAAAAAAAAAATGATCCATTTCTAAAACGAGTTACTACTGGTGATGAAAAATAGATCCTCTACATCAGCACCAGCGGAAAAAAATCTTGGGGGTTGCCTGAACGACGCCGCACGCAACAACAAAGGCTGGATTGCATCCAAGAAAGGTGATGCTCAGTATTTGTCGGGATTGGAATGGACCCATACATTTTGAGCTCCTTCCACAAAACCAAACTATAAATACAGACGGACTTTTACTGCGCCCAGTTAGATCGATTGAAGGCAGCAATTGAAGAGAAACGGCCAGAGTTGGCAAATCGGAAAGGAGTGCTATTCCACCAAGCCAACCAACACTAGACCCCACGTGTTTTTAAGGACTCGTCAAAAGTTATTAAGCTTCAGATCGGAGGTTTTACGTCACCCGCCGTACTCTTCTGACATTGCTCCTTTGGATTTCCATCTTTTCCGTTCCCTCGAAATTTTTCTACAAGCAAAATCCTACCCTACAGAAGATTACGTCAAAAGGGACCTTTTATTGTTCTACAGGAGTAAGGACAGAGTTGCGGGAAAAAAGGGGTAAAGGACCTTTTAAGCCAGTGGTAATTATTTTGTAGATTAAATAAATAAATTTTAATTTTTGCCCAAATTTCTCTACGAACTTTAAGGACAACGCAATATATTCTTTTGAAAACTTCTTAATCTCGATCATAATAACAGAAATTGACGCAGACGAAGTCGCGGGTACAGCTAGTATTAAATAAACGCAAATAAGGTTGATTAGGCATTGTTAAATAATTTATATTAACGTTTGATAATAATTGTTAATATTACACATTATAATTATGGATAAGTTAAAAATGTGAAAGGAAAAAAAAAGAGAATGTTTAAACAAATGTCTGATGTAGATGGATGAAGTATGCAGTGCCACTTCAATATGCATGACGGTAGATAACAATGTACTATACTTTGAATATTCGTTTATTTTATATCAAATAATTAATAATAATAGAAATACTTAGTTGAAACACAATATTTTTTTAAATTTTACACACCCCATTATTTATTTCTTTTATGAGGCCTTTACATCACTATTTATTATTGAAGTGTAAATAATGAATCAACGTTGGGATATTAACAGATTTTAGTGTGGATTTAATTGATTAACATTTATTATCCGTGAAATATGATTTTGAGATTGTTAAAATATTAATGGCGACTTTGTAACTTTGGATGGTTATTTCAGCGATTCCAGGTAGATCAAGGCAGCTCCTTTATCAAGAACCCGTCCTTGATCGTCAAGCCCCATTGCCTGTGGTAATTGTTTTACTTCAATCATAGTATTTCAACGACAGTAAGTCATAACAGATTTGAAATGGATTCCTTATCGACTAGCTAGTAAAGTCATTTGTCATAGGTTTCCAGGTAGGGAAAAGTACACGCTCCGTTATCCTACTGTTGGGGATATCTTTGTTTTCTTGTATTAGCGTATTGATTTTACTTTTTTTCAAAGCATTTCTGTGTGTATTTTGTCCTTTGAAACCGGCCCCACATGCAATAGAAGAAAAAATTCTACACTGGATTAGCAACGTCCCAAGACTTGTCCATAACCACGAACGAAATGAGAGTTTAGGGAAGATATTCAAGAAACACTTGTTGAAAGATTATTTACTTCTCTTGAGGCGATTGCTAGTTTGAATTATTTAAATGTATCGATCGTGCAAGACTGAAAAAAAAAGAAACTGTTTTCGGCTGTTTCAACATTTACTAGATAAACGTTCTAATATACCACGCAACTACAAAAGGCTTATCAAAATGACTATTATAAGGTCGATATCTATATCTAACCTGTACCTCTAAAACCCATGAAAAGTCTTGGGATCAGTCTTGATCACGCTCAGCCACCAGGATTTTCCTCCAATTTGGGTACCCAATTTATTGGGTCTGCCCCAGGAGGGTCTCCATACCATAGGGTCACTTCGCGGTTGAATTAACAGAATAAATATTATTCTATCATAGCCGGGAATTGAACCCAGAACCCAGGGAACAGTAGACTAGACTCTATCCACTAGACTAAATGTAAAAACTAAGGCTCCCTAAATGTAATCCTTACAATCCAAAATCGTTCATAAAATCCTCAACGCTCCGCATTCTGTAACAAATAAACTTATCTTATTAGAACTAATTTTTTTTTTTTTTTTTTTTTTTTTTTTTTTTTTTTTTTTTTTTTTTTTTTTTTTTTTGAGGCGCGACAGGACTTTGGCCGCGTGGTGTAATCTGCTGGGAAAATACACACACTTTACTAGACGAAATGTTTGTAGGGCAGGGTTATCACTCCCTACGCCTATTTTTGTGAGTGGCGACCATTTTGCTGACGCGTCTCATATACCCGGGGGAGTGAATCCCAATATTTAACTGTTTTATCTATAAAATGGATACCAAAATTTTAGATGAAAAACATGAAAGCGTCATCTCGGCCTGGCCATTTCCTTGCACAGCCGTCAGCCTAGATTCATTACGATCCTTACAACGATCTACTGAGCCCAAGAACCTCGAAGGGTTGTAGTATTTTTTTTTTTTCTCCAATTGAAGACGATAGAAATTCACAAAGTGACATTTAATATATATATATATATATATTTTTTTTTTTAAACCTATTTATTGATATTTACAACTGTATTATTATATACAACAAGTAAATGTGATGGACATAGTAAACTGACATGAGTTACATGTAGAGACGCTACCCATTGGTAGCACTCTAATAGTATTTTAAACTAGAAGGTCTCGAGGCCATCTTCTTTTCAGATGCCTCGGGGGATTGTCAGGAATGGAAGAGGATGACAGAATAGAAACTAGTGGATTAGAGTGGAAATGGAGTTTTTCATGGAATGATTGATACCTGGTTCGTGCTAATTCAGAAACATATGGGACATTAAGGTCTTTATGGATGAGCTTATTCGTGACAAAGTAAGGAGCGTTAAGGATTTTACGAAGGATTTTGGATTGTAAGGATTGGATACGAGAAGAATTCGATGGTTTAGTAGAGCCCCATAGCTCTATTCCGTAAGTCCATATCGGTCTAATGATGGTCATATAAATAAGTCTTTTGTAATTAAGTGGTAGGTTGGAACGTTTGTCCAGTAAGTGTTGAAGTAGTCGAAAACGACGGGCAGTTTCTTGTCGTTTCAGTCTTGTATGGGGATTCCAAGTTAGACGTTTGTCAAGGTGGAGTCCTAGATATCGAATCTGTTCAACAGGGGCTAGTGGAGTGTCATTAAAGGATACTGTTGGGCAGGAAGTCATGGGTTTACGACGAAGGGTAAATGTTATCTGGTGGGATTTGTTAGAATTAATTTTAATCCTCCAATTCTGGCACCATACTTCAAGATCTCGGATGTGGGATTGAAGGGTGTGGGAGGCTGTAATAGGATCATTATCTACTGATAGCACACACGTGTCATCAGCATAGGTAGAAAGGAAAGTGTTTGCATGGGTTGGGATATCAGCTGTATAGACTGTATAAAGAACGGGTCCTAGGATGCTGCCTTGAGGAACACCAGCATATTGAGAAAACAGGGAGGAATAGGAACTATTGTGATCTATTTTAAAAGATCTATCAGCGAGGTAGGATTGGATAATTAGAAAATAGGTAGGAGGGAGGAATAGACGGAGCTTGTAAAGCAATCCCGGGTGCCAGACTCGGTCAAAGGCCTGTTACATTTAATATATATGAA
Source organism: Piezodorus guildinii (assembly GCA_023052935.1). Taxonomy (NCBI): domain Eukaryota; kingdom Metazoa; phylum Arthropoda; class Insecta; order Hemiptera; family Pentatomidae; genus Piezodorus; species Piezodorus guildinii. The sequence goes on along the minus strand of CM041295.1, from coordinate 129,995,535 downwards.
ATAAAAAAAAATGATTTTTTTAGAAATGACAAAAGAACAAACATATTTCTAGGTATTTTTTTCAGAACAGAAGAATAGAAGTACAATATATCGTTGGGAAGCTGAAGATTTAAGAAAAAATATTATCTTAAATATGAAGTAGTGGAAGGTAATGTAAAACGGTGGAGGGGGAATGCCTTATACATAAGAATTTTATAATGTTGCACTATTTAATAATTTTAATTTAATTATTTATACCATTACTGCGCTACAATCTGATGCAAGGCACCGAAAGATTCGCTTAAGCAAACAACTGTGGAACAAAGACATTGCTAATAATTTTTAAAAAGGATTTTCTTGAGACAACAGAACATATTTCCTTAATGAGTGACAGGTTTGCCGATCGTCATCAAAGCAAATTAACTTATATAACATAGGACTCGTGTAAGTCAAATCCAAAGTTTGCAGAGAAAACAATAAGCGCAAACACTGCATTATCATAGAAAAATATATTTTATTTGTTAGTTAATTTGTCAGGATTATCAATTATGTACACATGTAGCTAAATTCTACATCAAATTGAATAACATTTTTGTAAGATAACGAACCAAAGACAATTTAACTGACTACTGTGTGATTTAAAAAATATATCGTACTGACGACGATGGTACATGGGCAAACAATGTGTTGCAGTGTTGGTCTGGGAGAGAATCTCGTTTAAGAAGCCAACGATGTCAAAATTTTCATAAACATAAATTAACGAGGGATTTAAATAATTTAAGTTTATGATAAAGGGGCAGAAATATATCTTATCCGAATTTATCACATGGGAAACACTATTTATTTTAACAAATAGTCGGTCAACTACTTTATACGTAGCACTAAATATATTATTCTAAAAAAGGATTAGTTAAGTTGCTTTTATGCGCGGTTTCTTATCTTCAAGTGGTATTTTGCTTGTTCAAAATGGAAAAGAAGAATAATTCATTTTCGTCATTTTATGATTTTTTATATCCAAAAAAGAAATCTGCAACACAGACGGTTAACAAAATTTCCAGTGTGTATGGCGAAGATGCCTAAGGAAAAAGCACAGGAAATAGTTGACGCGGAAAACGCAAAGCGCTCTGGTCGGTCGTCCTTTAACTGTTGATGATGACCAAATTCAAGCATTGGTCAAAGACAACCCGCACTCTACATATCACAGAATGGCTTAACATATCTCATTTACAAGAATCTGATTTTTAAAAAATATAAATCTTCAGTAAAAAACGCCACGAAATTTATTTACAACCCAATATATTATCTGAGAGAGGTTAGTTCAGGGTGCGGTCAAAAGAATACACAATTAAGTATAAACTTCATTAACTGGTGCCGACGTTTCGGTCTAAGTTATAGGCCTTTTACAGGGCGTTTGAAGGAGAGAGTCACAACAGTCACAACACTGAACCAACGATTATTGCTCCAATATATTATCATTTTAACCAAAACAAGCTATAAAAAAAAAAAAAATAAAATAAAATAAAAATGAAAATGCATATATATATATATATATATTTATATAATTTACGTCTAGTTTCTGCTTTGTTTGCTAAACCAAACACCTCATATCGCAAATTCCTTAAGGGCCAAACTTCGATAGTCGACGTTGAATTCCTTCTCTAACTCCAAGAAATAACTAAAAACCTTTACAGCATTTTTTTCGCAGTATGTATAGTAAAATAAGATGAAGGATTAAGATAAAATTTCATATTTTAGAACCTGAGCAACGAATTGTTTGTTATCTTTGAAAATCGAATTGGTGATTGTCAACATTTGAAAATTTCATCTGTCAACCAAGTACATGGTCGTCTATAAATTGGTTGAGCAGAAAGTAGTTTATAACTTCCTCTTATTACTATATTATGTTTACAGGCTTTATTCAATAATAAAATACAAAAGTTTATACTTAATAATGCATGCGAATTCATCTCTAAGAACGATCAAGCAGTTGTCATAAGTTTTTTAATGACATTTCGACTGACAGTCAACTATAACTTTTTTACGTTTACATAACTATATATATTAAATATCTAGAAATGGAAAGTATTGCGATCGTGAAATTTTTTGAACTCGAGTATTCAAGGGGTGGTTTTTGAGTCGATTGAGGGAATTTACTTTTTTTGGGTCCACTGTGTATGAACGGCCAAGGACCGCAAAATGGTCAAAGAGTGTTTTTCTGTATTCAGTAAGTCTGGCTTCTTTTAAAAAAAAAAAAAAAATGAAATGATAAAGCTGAGATTTCTTATTTAAGGCGATTATAGGCCTGAGATGTTACAGCAAATTTTTCACCAAAATTGACAGACCAAAAATGTTCAAACCATGCATTTTGCACCATTTTATGCTATGGAAATGTAGAATTAAATAGTCTTTAATTACGGGTAAGTTATATCTTAGTTGAAATAACGCGACAGAGCTTTAATTATGAATATTAAAAATTCCTTCCTGTGAAGTACTTTTAATTTTGTTGGTTCAAACCATTTATGTTTATTAGACTTGATAAAAAATGAGTAATTGTGAAAGAATTCGATAGCCAACTCAAGGAGAAAACAGCAAAGATATTTTTACAGGAGGAAAGAAGAATATTATTGTGTTGTGTCACATGAAATGCCCGTTTTCAAGGTAAAGGATTTTTATTAAAAATACTATATGAAAAAAAGATAATTTTATTCGAAGTATTTACCTTCTTTTTCTACACATTTTTCCCAACGTGACACCAACTTTTTTATCCCCGAACTGTTTTCAGTTCACTCTGAGCTTTGAAGTGAAACAAAATCTGAAAACGCACTTTTCACTTGATCATCATTTTCAAAAAGTTTTCCTTTGACTAAGTTGTCTAAATTCCTGAACAATGTGGTAATCTGTTGGAGACAAGCCCAGTTCTTTCAATTTTTGCATGGTATGTTTTGAAACATGCCGCTCAGTGAGATCATGGGGTACCCATGTATCGAGATTTTTTACTTTCCCAATACACTTTAAATGTCTGGAAACGGTAGATGCACTTGCATTTAGTTGTGTTGAAGGTCTAGTTGAGTTGTTTAACTGTTTGGTAGGGGTTTCCTTCTACTGTATGTTTGAGGACATCGTTGTCTATTACGGACGGAGGTATTCCTCGGGGCAAGTTTCCAAGTCGGTATCCCCAGCTGAAAACTTAGCAAACCAACGGCGAATGGTCCGTTCATTAACACTCCCTTCCCCAAACACCTTGCAAATATTTCTAGCGGCCTCAGCTACCGAATCGCCGAGTTTAAACTCGTACAAAAATATTACTCAAAAATCGCGTGTTTCCATGTTCATATTTGGAGGTATACTAAAAAGTGTGTAATTGATTGGGAAGCTAATGTTTATAATACAAAGGTAGAGGATTAGTAACTGTTTACTTTAAATATGTAAACATTCGGAAGAAAACAACAGAGACCTGCAAAATCCTTTATGTATTTCAGAAACTATGAAAACGGACATTTCATGTGAAACAACCCAATAGTACCAGAATAAATTTTTTTTTTTTTTCATTCCATTACTGGAAAGTAGGGTCTCCCTACCCCAGAGTCACTCCAGTGCTGAAATAATATAATAATAACCATCCTGTCACAGCTGAGTAGAATCTGAGACTTGAAGAGTACTAATCCGATAAATAAAATTAGGCAAAAAAAAAAAAAAAAAAAATCTGCTGCACGGCAACCTTACTTTTGTTATTATCCCTCCGTGGGTAAAGTGAATTCCAGACTCGTTCACGTTAAGGATCCGACCCGCTACTTTGAGAAATAAGATTAAACTTTTTGGAGAGTTGATTTTAATAATATTTCATATCATTTCATATAATCAACCAAGGTTGGTTGGGGTTTTTCAAGATTTTTAACAAGGAAAAGTAATCGGGGAAAAGTTATATGATTCTGAAATATATCTAATATATATATATATAGTTTTCTACAGGTCTTGAAGTTCAGTTTAGGTTACGTTATACGCATAGAATAATTAGTAGATGACATTGTTACACAGAAAGAATACATTTTTCAGTGAATTCACAATGAATGGAGAAATTGTAATTAAATAGATATCTTAATTTGAATTCAAATTTTGTTTAAACATTATTAATACATATAAAATAATTATATTATATGACACTATGTTTTTACATATAAATTGTAAGTAATTTTAAGTTTCTTAAGGGTCTCGAGGTTCAGGCAATAAATAAATAGTTATTTATTTATTTGTATGGCTCAGTCAATAAATTAACGATTGCGCTCAGGATAAATTTCGAGAATTTGTTTTTCTCATATTCATGTCCTAACACTGAAAAAACGAAACAGAATATTAAAATTTGCAACGATTAATTAGTATATGACATTATTCTTTAATATAAACATTTTTGAATAAATTTGAGAATGCAGCGAATTCGTAATGAATGGATAAATAGTGGTTAAATAGATATCTTAATTGTAATTATATTTTTTTAAATCATTATTAATGCATATAAAATTATTATATTACAATAATATTATATGTATGACACTATATTGTTACAAATTGTAAGTTAAGGGTCTCGAGGTTCAAGCAATAAATAAATAGTTATTTATTTATTTGTATGGCTCAGTCAATAAATTAACGATTGCGTTCAGGATAAGTTTCGAGAATTTATTTTCTCATATTCATGTCCTAACACTGAAAAAAACGAAACAGAATTTTAAAATTTGCATAGATTAATTAGTAGATGACATTATTGTTTAATATAAACATTTTTGAATCAATTAAAAAGAATGCAGCGAATTCACAATGAATGGATAAATAGCGGTTAAATAGATATCTTAATTATAATTGCCTCAAGGACCACCCGGCTAACTACAAGGGATGTCAAATCTACAAGAACCTCAAAAGCAGATACCAAAAACCTCAGAATCTGGATGAAACAGCTGAACCGATCAGAAGCAGAAGACAACCTTCAAAAACAATTGATTCCAATGTAACATTTGCCCATCTACTTGGAGGTGGGAACCAGAACAAAGAGGCCGAGGCCCTGCCGGAACAACGCACATTTCAAAATCCTCAACCCGTTCCACAACCAGCTATTCCTCAAAATTTACCCAGCCCTCAAAAACCTCATCCGCATCAAATTTCTTATATTCCTCCACCATCAAATGTCTCAGACCTTACAAGTTTGATGACATCCTTCATCACTGAAATCAAATCTCTCGTTATGCCGCTAATATCACTACTTACTAATCTTGTATCAAACTTAATTCCTTCCTTAAAAAATCCTTAAATGACTTCACCTAACTCCTTATCCATTCTCCTATGGAATGCGAATGGTGTTAGAAATCATACTGACGAACTTACAGCTTTATTGCAAGACAAAAACGTTGACGTAGCACTTATTACTGAAACTAGACTAACCACTAAACAGTTCTTCAAAATACCTCAATACGTAACATACCGTACGGACCACCCAGACGGCAAAGCCCATGCCGGTACTGCTGTCATTGTGCACCAGTCCCTCTCTCATCACTTACTCCCACTTCCTACCTATGATTTCCTACAAGCCACAGCCATAGTAATCAAAACTTTTTCCTTTCCGCTAACCCTTACATCAGCATATTGCCCTCCCAAACATTCCATTTCCAACACCGAATTTGTATCCTTTCTAAATTCCTTAGGAAATCATTTCATTCTGGGTGCAGACTTAAATGCCAAGCATCAGCAGTGGGGTTCGAGAACCACGAATTCTCGTGGACGAAATTTGCTGTCTGCACTCAACTCCCGTCATTTCAATCTCCTACCTCCTGATTCCCCTACCTACTGGCCAACCGATCCCAACCGTAATCCTGACATCCTTGACTTCTTCATTCACAGCGGATTAGGCTCCCTCAACTTATCTGTAACTCGACTTGATGAACTATCCTCAGACCATAGTCCACTGATCCTAAAAGTATCTCTCACTCCAATTCCAAAACCTATCCCACCGTCATTTATCCGAGGCCCTGTCAACTGGAACCTATTTCGCCAAATCCTGACCGATAATATTAACCTCAGAGCGACCCTCAAAACCCCAGAAGACCTTGACGATTCCGTCTACTCCTTCACCACCGCCATTCAGCAAGCTGTCTGGACTGCCTCCTCTCCTAAGCACTCCAATATAACTCCTATCCAAAACCATTTGCCGCAACACCTTACAGACCTAATCCATGCAAAACGCCGTGCCAGATCATTATGGCAGCGCACCCGACACCCAACAGATCGCCGTTCCTATAACTTCTATTGTAGACAATTGAAGCAGGAGTTGGCGACCTTCCGTTCCCAGTCCTTTAATTCCTACCTCTCCTCTCTGTCAGCTAGTGATAATTCCTTGTGGAATGTCACGAAGAAGATTTTAAAATCCCATCAAGTTTCCCATCCTCTCCGGCGTGGTGATGACTCCTGGGCTGCGTCTGATGAAGATAAAGCCGAGGAATTCGCCACACACCTCTCCAAAGTATTCACTCCTCACCCGGAATCCCAAAGCAATCATACCGCAGCAGTACAAGACTTCCTTTTGTCACCAATACCTCTTTCCCTACCTCCTAAACCTATTAATCCCTCTGAGGTTAAATATCTTCTCCAGAAACTGACCCTCCGTAAATCTCCTGGACATGATCTCCTTACCCCCCAGATCCTCCGTCAACTTCCGCAGAAAGCTATTATATTCCTTACCTATATCTACAACTGCATCCTACGCACCACCTATTTTCCTCTCTTGTGGAAACATTCCACAATCATTCTCTTCCTAAAACCAGGTAAACCTTCCAGCAACACTTCATCCTACAGACCTATTAGTCTACTCCCCATCCTCTCAAAAGTGTTTGAAAAACTCCTTCTAAAACGAATCCTGCCTATATTAGAATCACAAAATCTTCCTTCCCATCAGTTTGGTTTCCGTGCTCATCATTCCACTGTTCAACAAGGACTCCGAGTTGTAGACCATATTTCCTCAGCCCTTGAATGCAAAGAGTATTGTTCTGGTGCGTTTCTGGACATAGCGCAAGCTTTTGACCGGGTATGGCACACCGGATTACTCTTCAAGCTTAAAACGCATTTACCCCAGTCTCTATACCTCATTCTACGATCCTATCTCTCAAACCGCTCCTTCCGAGTTCGCTGTGGTGTAGAATTTTCTAACTTTTATCCCATTGAGGCCGGTGTTCCTCAAGGCAGCGTCTTGGGACCCGTCCTCTACATCCTTTACACTGCTGATATTCCTAATCATCCTGACACCTTTCTGGCAACATTTGCAGATGACACCGCCATCCTATCATCCAATTCCGATCCTGAAATAGCATCCTTAATCCTGCAAAGACACCTTTGTCTTATCGAAGACTGGTGTAATGCTTGGCGTATTAAGGTTAATGAAAGCAAATGCACCCACGTCACCTTCACCCTTCGACGCCAATCCTGTCCAATGGTTCATTTCAATTCCATACCGCTTCCTTCCTCAGACACAGTCCGGTATCTTGGCTTACTACTAGACAAAAGATTGACGTGGAACCCACATACAAGACTTAAACGAAAAGAACTCAACAGACGATTCGGACAGTTATACAGACTACTAAACAGAAAATCTAAGCTTACAGTTGACAACAAATTGTTGCTTTACAAGACAATACTGAAGCCAATGTGGACCTACGGACTTGAACTGTGGGGAACAGCCAAACGTTCTAACATCAAACGCATTCAATCCTTTCAATCCAAAGTCCTCCGAACAATAGTAAATGCTCCTTATTATGTCTCCAATTATACCTTACACCACGACCTTAATGTTCCATTTATTTCAGACCTGATTCCATCTAAATTTTCCAAATTCCACCAGAACCTCATTCATCATCCTAATCCTCTAGCACAATCCCTATCCAGCTCCACTCATCCATACGACCCTCCTAGAAGGTTGAAACGGCAGTGGCCCCGAGACATATTGTAAACACCTATTCTGGAGTTCTGACACTGGTCAGATTCTCCTCTCATGTGCGGTGTGATTGTGGCTGTGGCGCCCTTACTTAGCTTCCGCTGGCTCTCACCAGTGATGCGGCTGAGAGGGAGGCGCTGGGATCCTTTGGACTCTGCTTGTCCTTCCACAAGGGGGGGGGACAAGCCCCGTCTGGGGTTCCCGAGCTGATTGTAAATATTGTACATAGGTATGAATGTGACATGTTTTGTTTATTTATTTGTTAACTTCATTTATTTGTATTTATTTTGTCTATAAATTTTGTTATTGTATACGTTTATTTATTTTTATTTTATTTTATGTACTTTGACTTTCCTTTTGTTTATATTGTAAATATTGTATGAGTGAGATCCTGTAGCACTATTATTATTGTCTATTATGACAAATTGTAATATATACGAATAAAAAAAAAAAAAAAAAAAAAAAAAAAAAAAAAATTATAATTATATATTTTAAAAACATTATTAATACATATAAAATAATTATATTACAATGATATTATATGTATAACAATATATTTTGTTTCAAATCGTAAGTTTTTTAAGGGTATCGAGGTTCATTCAATAAATAGATAGTTATTATTTATTTATATGAATCAGTCAATTTATTATCATCATTCGAGAACTAACGATATATATGTATATACTTGAATAAAACAACTTATGGATTTACGAGAGCACATTAAATAATTAAGGACCTTGTATTAATACCAAAGGATTCTAAAAAATATTTAACTTTAATTTAATTACTGCTATAAAAGACCTGAAGACAGAAGAAGGTACCTGTGGACACCGAAGTATCCTTAGCTACTAGTCTCCACAGTATTCGGTAACTTTGTTGTAAACAATATTTGTTTATTCATTTTAACGAGCCTCCGAGTCTTAAAATAGAGTTTTGACGACAACGACAACAAGGCGATACAGAACCCAGCAAAACGCATTTGATTACACAATTACTAAGCAAAGATTTAATATTGAATAATGGGTTTATGGGAGGTAGGTTGGGTAGGGGCAGTGCAGATAATAAGTTGGCAATGAGACCCGAGTGGGGAGACGAGTAGCAGCGGTTCCACCGGAGAGATGGAATCCAGGGGTCTTGCCACCTTCAGGCAATATGTCACTGCTGCATCAGGTATTTAGAAATATATATTATAATTTATAAATATATCATCAATAAAAAAGAAAATTTAGTATAAATATATAAATATAAATATATAAATATAAATATATATATATATATATATATATATATATATATATATATATATATATATATATATATATACATAAATCTCGTGTCACGGTGTTTGTGTCCGTACTCCTCCGAAACGGCTAGACCAATTTTTATGAAACTTTGTAAATATATTTGGTAGGTATGAAAATCGGTCCTAAAGTATACAATTTTTTATTATTTTGAAAAAACCTTTCTGTATTTATTTTTCATATGGCATAATATATATATATATATATATATATATATATATATATATATATATATATATATATATATAGATATATATATATATATATATATATATATATTTTTTTTTTTTTTTTTTTTTTTTTGGGGCTGTGAATTATTTTAATTATTTGTTTATTTATTTAACTTTACTTTGCGCTGCTGTGGCTAATCGGACGATGCTACAGTGGGACTCCTAAATTTTACCTTTCCAGATTTATAATTAGGATAGGGATCTTTAACGAGTAACTGACATCTTAGAAGCTCGGGACCAGTTTTTTACGTCTCCTCCGAAGAACAGCATATTCTGCGGGTTTGAACCCTTAACCTTAGGCATAGAAGGATGTTTTGCTAGCCACTATGCAACAGGTGACGTCTTATTTTAATTATAGGTTCTTTAAATGAATTTTGTCCGTATTTTACTTCATTCAAGAATTTATTTTTTGTAGGTTTTGGACTATGCCATTTTCGGATAATCCTAATAAAACACACAAATTTCTTTATCTATCTATTTATATTTAATAACAATTAGAAACCATTTCAGAATGTTAACACTGATAGAAAATGGGTATAAATGAAACAATACGATATCCTACTGAAGGCAAAGAAACTCTATGTAATTCTTTAAACTTTTTTTTAAATATTAATAATTAGATCAAGTTAGCTAATTTAGATCCTTTAAAATATTCCACTATAAATTTAAACAATTTTAAAATGTTGGCTATTGTGTACGTGCTTTGCCTTCTAATGACTATTTATGGTATTAAAATGTTCCTGCACTGTTGTTTTATCTAGCTTCATTTCAAAAACTTTAAGTCTATAAAAATAAAACGAATTACCATCGAAAAGTAATAAAATAAATATTAATTATTATTTTAATAGTAAGACGTTTACCGATTTTTTGGTGTTGTTAGTTTCAAACACATGATTCACCGCATTCGACAATTTAAATATATGTATGCATTTTTTGAGATATGTTGCAAAAAATATATATTTAGATACCTAAATAAAGAAATATATTAAGAGGTTTTTTCCATGTCAGATCTGTCCCTGAATAATTATTTAATTGGGTAGTTCAGGGAATGGAATTATGAACGACATGGCTCACAGAGAATAGTGGTTACTAATATCATTTTACATGAACTAATTTTTTTTGTTTTAATGACATATTTCGCTGAAGTAATGTAAAGTGAAAAATAAAAGGAACGAAAAAAAAAATTAATTAGATTACAGGAAATAAAAGAGAGACAAATGAACCTTTATAATTGCATTAAAAAGGCTTAAAACAATTGAATAAACATTTATCTCTAATTATAGAGAAAAAAAGTTAATTAATATAAATTGTTTTTTGTGCCCATCTTCAACCCTTGCCACTGGGGAACTGCAATGAATTGCGCATATCTCAAATAAAATAAGCCAAATAGAAGGCATAATTGCCTAAAATTTAATAAATTGAATATTTAACAAAATCTATAATTGCCAGAAGATGATGTTTTTTCCACAATTAGTGCCGTATCGGATAATTTACGAAAAAATAAAGCATTACTAGTCAACAAAAAAAACATACAGTTTCATACGTTGAGCACTCTGTTATAATACAAGACATAATGCATAATTGCCTAAAATTTAATAAATTGAATACTTAACAAAATCTATAATTGCCAGAAGATGATGTTTTTTTCCACAATTAGTGCAATATCGGACAATTTACGATAAAATAAAGCATTACTGGTCAACAAAAAAAACATACATTTTTATACGTTGAAGACTCTGTTATATTACAAGACATAGTGCATAATTGCGTAAAATTTAAGAAATTGAATATTTAACAAAATCTATAATTGCCAGAAGATGATGTTTTTTTCCCACAAATAGTGACAGGTAAAAAAAAAAAAGAAAAAAAAGTAGTAAATATTACTTTTTAATAATCCTTGAGTTAATATAAAATAAAAAAATCTGGAAGATCACTCACTATTAATTATAATTACTACAACTTAATCTTGGACTCTTACCTCAAAACATAGGAGCCAAATCCAGGCCATGGAAATGAGGTATCTTCGAAAAATAGAGAGAAAGACACGCAGAGATAGGATACGGAACGCTACTATAAGGGCTAACCTTGACGTCAAACCGGCGGAGACCATTCTAGAGGAACACAAAACTGAGGTGGTTTGGACATCTTCTTTGAATGGATCCGGAGAGAAGTGCCAGGAAGACGTAAGAGACCCGCACAGAGGGAAAAAGGTCCAGAGGAAGACCCCGCATCTCCTGGGAGGACGGTGTAAAGGAAGCATGCAGGAGGCGTGGGATAGACTGGAGTAGGAGAGTGGAGTTGGCACAGGAAAGAGACATATGGTTCAGACTCTACAGGCAGGATCCTCACACCGAACAGCGGTAGAAGAGGAAACGATTATGATGATGATGATGACAACTTAATTCATTTTATTTGAAAAGAAATTAATTTTAAAGAGGTATACAAACAATAATTAGTTGATTCTGCACAAAATTAGAATTAATTACTCAAATTCGTAAATTCACACCAATGGAATAATACAAATCAATCGAATCAAGCAATAAAATAAAACTCATTCATTGCAAATATACCTCTTTGCTGTGAATGAGCTTATTTACGATGTACACTGATGTAAATAAGGAAACATAAAACTTCTTTGCAACCTGAATAAACGAGGAAGAGTTAGATAAAATAAGCAAAATATAATTACAGTTCAAATCGATTTTCCAAGTTTACTGTAATATCATTATTTAAAAAAAAATCTGGTGCGCGCGACACACACGACTTTCGCTTACCTACTTTCTTAACATCTATTCAAGAATTTTTAAACAGAGTTTGAGATGGATATTTTCAAACAATTTATTGCATTGAGATTCGATAGGAACATGTGTTTTATTTAATGATGAATTATATTATTATTGTGAACTATCAGTTATTTTTATCCGCTTTTCATCAATCTCCATTACATTTTACAACTGTGTGTGCAAGATAATATTTTTTCTAAAATCATTAGCTTTCAAAAGGTATGTTATACATCTATATTACTATTGTATACTGCATCCGCCACTCACAGTACCACCTATATGCAGATGATCTGCAAATCAATCTTTATTTCCATCCTTCCGAAATGCTAATGGCTATCAAAAAACTATAACAAAATATTCACAACATAAATGCATGGGCTAACACAAATGATTTGAAGTTGAATGCTGGAAAAACCAAAGTCATTCCCATCGGTTCCAAGAACCTTGTAAATTCTCTTCCATATTATCCACTCCTTTACCTCAATAGCATACCTATCCACTTCCACACCTCTGCAAGAAATCTTGGAGTCGTTATTGATTTGAACCTATCTTGGAGTAACCATGTTTCTCAAATCACCCGAAAATCCATCGCTATCCTAAAACCATTTCTAAGATTTCGTGACTCTATCCCACCTAAAATCCGTATGCCACTCGTCTCTTCGCTCATTTTCCCCCAGTTTGACTACGGTTGCCTCGTATATGGCGGGCTGTCTGAGAAATTCGACATGAGACTCAAAAGACTTATGAATTGTTTCATTAGATTCAGATGTGGAATCCCCAGACGCTCCCATGTTTCTAGAAAGTATACCGAGTTGAATATGCTTTATCCTTCTTTCCGTCGGCAGTACTTCCTTGGTGTCTGTCTCTTCCGATTTTTCAATACAAAAAAACCTCCTTATATTCTTGATATGCTTACCATTTTTTCCTCTGTCTATTCAGTAAACACTAGATACCAACCTATAAACTTGTATATAACTTCTCACAGATCTGCCTCCTTCAAAACATCCTTTGTCATTCTTGCTACCCTATTTTGGAATTCCTTGCCTGTATCCATTCGTAAATCCTTATCATTATCCACTCTCAAACACCGACTATTTCTCCATCTCCTTAAGTATCAATCTTCCCAACATATGTAATATTTAAAAGCTATAGATGATAAGTATTCATTGTCACAAAATCTTTCTATTATTGTTAAACTGAAGTCTTACACGACCAGATAATTATTATTTATATTCTGCTTTTCTTGTTATTCTTAGTGGACTACTCGTCCCAGAATAAAATTACTTTTCATTTCATTGTTGTTTTCGAAATTTTCTTCTTTAGTTGATTAATGAATTCGTCCAACTTATATATTTACTCTTTTTTTATCAATGGTAACAGGATGAAATAGTTAATTTATTCAAACCTACAATAATTAAAGGTACTTCAGAGGAAGAAAATTTAAACTATCGGCATACAAGTCCTGTCCGACTATTTCGATCAGAGTGAAACCAATATGGTATCGAGAAACTTCCAATTGGCAACTCTCAGTGCAAAAGACTGTTACGCACGATAAGGACTAATTTTACTATATCGAAGGATATTTCAGATTTTTATATTTAAAGGACTGTTTTAATAATTTATTTATTTCATTCCAAGTTTAAGTAGCTATTCATTTTCAAAGGATTTTTAACAACTGGTATATCTTGTAACTTTGACACGATTCAAAATAGAAGAGAACCACCATTTTTGACACGATTCCGTTTTAAAAGGATAGGAACCGAAACTAGGAGGACCACACTAAAAAGGACACTTTGTAATACAGCAACTCTCTTCCCGATGCAAGAATCGGCCCCAAATTGTATAAGTCTATATTTCAATCTTAAAACTCCTAAATTACAATCGTAACCTTATTCCATTTGAAACCCGTAGGCTCTTGGTTTGTTCACTAATATTCCCCACTTTGACTACTGCTGTGCGATGTATGGGGGAGTCTCTGGATAACTAGAAGAAAACTAAGGCGATTATTTAACTGCCTGTTTCATCTTTGGGATATCCAGGGACACCTCTGTAACCCATAAGCATTGTGGATGTTTTCATAAGCATTGTAAATTTATTTTAATTAGCGCTGTATATATGAAAATATTTTTATTTTCACTTACCTGTATATGAAATACATAGTAAGGGAAAGTATTGAGATCGTAAAAATTTTCGAATTATAGTTTTCAATGAAAATACACGCTTTCAGGTCGCTTGAAAAAGACTGTACGTGTGTTGTAAATCTAGCACGGAAACGAAAAGTCCTACGAAACAGAAAATTCATATTTAAGACAAATATACTCCCGAGATGTTGCAGCAATTTTTCCACTAAAATCGGCTGGTCGAAAGTGGTACTTCATACAATGGATTTTGCACCGTTTTACGATTTACTCCAAAACGGCTCTAACGATGTTGATTAAACTCACTATATTGACGTAAAATTTAATGGGCTTTAATTTTATATAAATTTTATTTTGATTGAAATAGTCTATTCTGATTAAAGGACGTTTTTTTTGTATTTTCTTCCTCTAAAGTACCTTTAAGTTTGTACATTATAAAATATTAACGATATCATTTTATCAGCACTGACAAATAACCGTTGGAAAGAGAAAGCTCTTAGAAAAAACATTATCTTATACACAAAGTAGTAAAAATTATAGACAAAAAGAGAGCTTAAACTTATTACTGACTATTATACGTAACAATGTAATATAGTTATATTATTTAATCTAAATCATATGTTTCCAATGAAACTGAATACACTTTTTATTTATGATAACTTAAAACTTTTTTATAATCTTTGAGTTGAAGTAATATTTCTTAAATTGATTGTAACAGCCGAGGTAAGAGAAGGTCATGTGTTTCCCGCACCAGATTTTTTTTTATTCTGGTCTAGTTTGTTTTGTTTGTTTCTTAAAATTATTATAAGAAGCTACCTACTAATTTATTACTATTATTCATTTTCTTTGCTATTTCTGTTGTTTTTGTTTGTGTTTTTACTCTAAGACAATGTAGTTCTTATTTATTTTTCTGTAATATTTTTCTGAAGGGACTTGTCCCAGAATAAATAAAGAATTTATTATTAATATATTAGGGCGAGAGGGCGGTTTATGCACTAATATGTACAAATATAGATTTCGTAAAAAATATCCTTTAGTACCTTCTTGGAAACCAACGCCGCAATTATCGACGCCGGCTACAGAACATCCCATGGAGTATAATGGCTGGGGGGTTTGAGGGATTATCTGGAATCAACTGGAAGATCCATTGGGACGCATTACTCCACAATCCTTAAATCGCGCGGGGGAGGGGATGGCGTAATTTATAAATTATCAAGGACTAATCAATCAAAAGTGACCCTACTACCTAATTGGGGGGAGGGTAGGCAAGAAAGGGATAATGCCGGGGGAGAAGAAATGAGATTGCGGGCAAACACCCCTCCCCCCCGCACTAACCAGATTAGGAGAACCATTCATAGGCCTTGGGGAAGAATAGTACAAGACCTCTGCCCTTCCATTTCGGGTTCGCAGGTCCGAAAAACATTCCAACCTAAGGCAACCATGAACCGATTTTATTTTATTTACAATATTAGCTGGTAAAATGTAACAATTTTTACCCTCACTTACCTCTAAATAGCATATATAGAAGTAATATATATATATATATATATATATAGCGGTGTGGTCTAGTGGATAGAGCGTTAGTCTACTGTTCTCCGGGTCCTGGGTTCGAATGCCGGCTTTGACAGAATATTATTTATTCTGTTAATTCAGCCGGAGGGCGACCATAGTTCATGGAGACCCTCCTGGGGCAGACATAGCCTCTTTTAAGTGAGTACCCAATGTGGAGAAAAAACATTTCGGCCGAGCCTGATCGAGGCCATATCACCTCATTACACGTCCGTCGGCCTAAAAACAGTACGAATCTCTACTGCTATGTACCAAGCCCAAGACCCGTCATGAGTTGTAGAGTTACAGGTTTTTTATTTATTATTTTTTTTTTCTTCCATACCTATATATATACAAGTGGCTCCTACAATCTACAAGGAGGGAATATTTTCTCGGATCATACCTTTACCAAATCGTCAACCTCACGGTATCCTTCAATTTAAATCCTCAGTCTACTCACTTGAAACATGATTCCGCCATTCCGACCTTTACATTCTCATCCACCGAACTAAATCTTTTGATCATTTCTTTTATATCTCTTCTGCAGCCCTCTGGAATTCCTTACCGACTCATATTCGCCATGCTTCTTCCATCCTTTCAATTAAATCCCACCTTTTCCGATATCTGTTGGCATCCCGAATAGACTTGACAAATGTGAATTTGCAACTCTTAACTTAAAAATTATCTTAATTTTAATGCAAGATATAATTATATATTTTGCCCAAACCATCGCTGTGAAATAATAATTTTTTTTTCTATAACTTCATCAACCATAGTATCTTTTAGGGGATTCCTTTTCTTTCTTTCCTTTGTTTTTGTTCATTATCCATATTTTTGTACATCAATGTATGTAGGTCCTATTTGTGTTTAATTTATTTATTTAAAAAAAAAAAAATTTGCACATTTGTAAATAAAAATTAATTTTATTGGTTCTTCGGCCGGACATAAATATTAATATATTCTGTACGATACTGTTATACTTAAGGGACATAGTCCCAGAGTAAAGTTTTTATTATTAAAATTATTATAAAAATCTGATGCGCGGATCACACAACTTTCCCTAATAAAAGTTATTAACAAACAAAAAAAAATCATTAAATCTTAATAAAAAGAATTAAGTATATTGGTCTAATAATAAATAAATGACAGGTTTTTGTGTTCCCTGTAAAATTTTCCAAAGTGGATATAGTACCTTTTAGAATCCAACAACTCAATTCTCGGTTTTAGCAGACAGTATTGATCGTTTTGAAGAAGTCTCTATTATAGGGTTCAATGTTTGTTAATCATCACGGCGGAAAAATAGCAATTTAGTAGATAACATTCTGTAACTTGTGGTCAAATTGAGTTAAATATTTTTTTCATTTGTTAGTATGGGATTTCCTTTATTAGCGGGAGTGACAAAAACAAAACAACTATTGCTATAAATAAAAAATCAGGTGCGCGCAACACACAACTTTCACTTACCTGCGTTGTTAAAATCAATTCAAGAATTTTTAAATACAGTTAGAGATGAAAATAAATTGTTAATAGTTCCAATAGCAGTTTCGGGTTATTAAGGCTACAATACAGATTGTTTTAATCATGTTTCCATTCTAAAAATAGTCATGTTAACAAAACGTAACGTCATTGTACTCATTAAAATATCTAATGAATTTCCAATAGTCTTCAACCTGAAAACGTGTACACGCAATTTGATTTTAAATAAAATTAGATCTAGGAATTTTATTTTTTTAAATAAACACTATAAATCTTACACTTTTTTTTATTTTCAGTTACCTATATATGAAATATATAGTAAGGAAAAGTATTGCGATCGTGAAAATGTTCGAATTCTATTTTTCAACGGAAATACACGTTTTAAGGTTGCCTGAGTCCAAACAACAAAGGTCTGTCTGTGTGTAGCGGTAGGTCTAGTGCGAAAATGAAAAGTCTCATGAAACAGAAATTTCATATTTAAGACAAATATACGCCCGAGATAGTACAGCAAGTTTTTCACAAAATCAACTAACCAGAAGAGCTATTTATGCCATGATTTTAGCACCTTTTTCCGATTTTTATTTTTTTTTTTCATAAACGGTTCTAACCGTTTTGATTAAGCTGCCTATATCGATGTAAATATTAATTGGCTTTAATGTTATTTAGATTTCATTTTGATTGAAATAGTCTGATAGGGTTTAAATACAGATATTTTAAATTGTCTTCCTCTAAAGCATCTTTAATTCTGTAAATTCCATAAAAAAACCTATATCACCTTTTTAGCACTGATAAAAAGATGATAAATATATAATTTGAACGAATACTGTATTCAACTAAAGGAGGAAAATCTGGTGCGGGCAACACACGACTTTCACTTACCTCGATTTTTAAAATCAATGAAAGAATTTTCAAATACAGTTAGAGATAAAAATACGTGAAACTATAAAGGAATTAATCAAATTAAATTTCTATAGAAACATGTGTTTCATTAAAAAATCTATTATATTATTATCTAAAATAATCAGTTAATTTTATGTACATTTCGTCACTCTCTATTAACTTTTAAAAGCTTGTGTATGAGATGATATTTTTTCTAAAATCTTTAGCTTTCCAACGGTATATCATACATGTTTATTACTGCTCTTATGTTCAAAAACGAAAAATTGCATTAAAAAAATATTTTTTCTGTTTTCTCCTTTAGTTGGGTATCGAATTTATTCAATTTATATATTTACCTGTTTTTCATCAGCGTTAACAAGATAATCTAGTTATTATAATTGAATCTACAAAATTAAAGGTACTTTAGGGGACGACAATTTAAAATATCGGCATTTAAGCCCTGTCACACCATTTTAATCAGAATAAAACCTACATGATATTAAAGCCCATTAAATTTTACATCGATATAGCGAGTTTAATCAAAATCGTCGGAACCGTTTTTGAGAAAATCGAAAAAAGGTGCAAAATGCATGGTGTAAAGTGCCTCTTGTGGTAAGCTCATTTTAATGAAAAAAGTTTTGTCACGTCTCGGGCGTATAGTTGTCTGAAATATGAAATTTCAGTTTCATAGGACTTACCGTTTCCGCCCGGGAGTTATCACACACACCTTTTTGCGGGACTTGGTTATTTGGACTCAGGGGACCCTAAAACGTGTATTTCCGTTGAAAACTGGAATTCGAAAATTTTCACGATCGCAATACTTTCCCCTTACTATATATAGTAAGTTAAAGTAAAAAAGAGAAAAAAAATTAATGGATTTTTATTGGTATTAATCAAGCGTAAAATTTTAGATAAAATATTATCTAAAAAACAAACTTGTAAAGGTTAATAGAGAGTATTTAAAAGCGGAAAGACTTTAGTAGATAATGATGTAATAAATTATTTAATAAAACACATTTCTATCAAAACGCAATGTAATTAATCCTTAAATCTTTTTTGCATCTATGTATTCAAAAATTCTTAAATGCATTTTGAGAACGGAGGTCAGTGAAAGTCGTGTTTTGAGCGCATTAGAGTATTATTAAACAAATAGTAATTCATTAAAAAGTTCTTAAAACGCTTTAGAATTTCACAGGACATCCAATAAACGAGTTTTCAAAGTGTGAAACCTTTATATCCATACATTTGCATAAAGCTAATTTTCAGGTTATTGGAGTAATAAATCTATGTAGATTAATTATGGAGCAATACTGGCTATTAATATTCATACTAAATTAGTAACCCTTTGTAGAAAGATAAACAAAATGAGCAGTGTGGCCGAACCTAAATTAACTGTGTATTTCTGCCACCATCCACCCTTCACCCACTTCCATAACAAATGTTAACCCAAACCACTTTAAAATTTAGTTAGATTAAGGTGAAGAAGGTGCTAACTTACCTAAATGGTCGGACAAACAAACTCCCCGATTTAAATCCTCATGTTCGAAAAACTAAAATTTTTTATTGATGACTGTAAAATTGATTTCATATATACTATCAGGTTTAGATTCTTTAGACTGAAAGTCAAATTCTATGAATAAAGTCAGAGGCTGATATTTAACTTCACCACCCTTATATTAAACATAGATGCACAACGCTTTGGCTAAAATGCCATCTTCAGGTGCAAAAGAACATTTTTATCTGCAAGTACAAAATAGCATATAATTAAAAATAATAAATCTCATAAATATACCATGAAAATTATGTAACTATACAAAATGTTTAATACATTTAATAAAATTTAAGAAGTAAAAATGTTATAAATCTATTATAGGCGGAAATTAAGTCCCGGTTAAATGTGGGAAATGCGTGTTATTATTCAGTTGCTAAATTACTTAACTCGCGGTTTCTATCTAAAAACTTAAAGGTTAGAATTTATAAAACTATTATTCTTTCGACGGTTCTTTACATGGCCGCTTACTTTGAAGGATGAACAACTGCTTAAGGTTTTCGAAAATAAAGTACTGCGTAATATATTTGGTCCAAAGAGAAATGAGGCAACTGGGGAGTTTAGAAGGTTGCACGACGTGGAATTGCGGGACTTGTATCCTGTGAATATAATTGAGTTGATAGCATCGCGGAGACTCAAATGGTAGGCCGATGCGTCGATGGGAGGATAGCGTTAAGGCTGATCTTGGAGGCTGGGGCTTGAGCGGTGAGCATTGGACGAGTCAATGTAGGCGGAATTTGGTGGTATCGGCATCGAACCTTCGGGTTCGGTAAGCTTATTATTATTATACAAAACGTTTTATAAAATAAATAAAATTTATGATGTAAAAATGTTAATTATCTATTAATTGTTAATTAGTGATTTTTTATATTTATAAACTATATTTTAACATTGATGAGCATAGTACATCAACTGATTGCTTTCACAGTTATTCATTTGTATAGTAGAATTATTTTTATTGTTCTTTTGTTTCATATTTTCAATTTTTAATGTTTTTTTTATCTATTTTTAGGAATCTAACGTTAATCATATTATAGATTCTTAACTTGAGGATGTATAGTCGACTTTAGATACTATTATAGGTGGAATAATCAGGAATCAGTCATTTTTTGAAATTTTTTAATTTTTCCAAAGTTTCGGCTAAAGCTTGTGAGCCAACATCAGGGCTACAAACATCAGAACAAAAGAGATACATATTAATATGGTATTGAAATAATAATAATAATTTTTATTACAATAAAGTAATAATTATTGTACAAATTGCTTGTGTAATTTATATTTTATTTACTGTATATTTATATTTTCGTTTATAACACCTCTGGTTTTTGTTTTTGTTATTTATTTATTTTATTTTTTTTTTATTATATACCTCATGGATCTTTTACATACCTCAGATTCTCTAGTGATTATAATTTTCTGTTAAAAATGTTGAGCCTTATTGTACATACGAGTATATTGTTTTGTTTTTCCATTGTATAATTTTGTAAAACCTTTTAAAAACAAAGATAAGCTGTAGTATTTATATTTAGAGGGGAAAACCTTCAGGGTTTTTACATGAACCCCTCCCCATACTACCTATGTTTATGGTTTTCCTCAGTTAATGCTTGGACATGGCTCAGTAATGGTACGTTCATATATTTTTTTTTTTACTTCTATATTTAAGTCTGAAGTTTTGTTTTTATGCTTATCATCATCAGATTATGTATCATATTATCATTATTTGTATCTATAATATTTAGGTATGTTGGTATATTTTCTGTTTTATTTCAAATGTTATCATTGTCACTACATTCAAAAGAAAATTTTCTCTTTTGTTCTGATGTTTGTAGCCCTGATGATGGCTCACAAGCTAGAGCCGAAGCGGTGGAAAAATTAAAAATTTTCAAAAAATAACTGATTCCTGATTATTCCACCTATTATAGTTTCTACAATCGACTATACATCCTCAAGTTAAGAATCTATAATATGATTAACGTTAGATTCCTAAAAATAGATAAAAAAACATTAAAAAATTGAAAATATGAAACAAAAGAACAATAAAAATAATTCCACTGTACAAATGAATAACTATGAAAGTAATCAGTTGATGTACTATGCTCATCAATGTTAAAATATAGTTTATAAATATAAAAAATCACTAATTAACAATTAATAGATAATTAACATTTTTACTTCATAAATTTTATTTATTTTATAAAACGTTTTGTATAATAATAATAAGCTTACCGAACCGAAGGTTCGATGCCGATACCACCAAATTCCGCCTTTTTTTTATTTATTTATTGTAATTAACAACAATATTAAAGACATGTGATTAGGTCCCGAGGCCACCTTTTTTTTAATCGTCTTAAAAGACTTGTGTCTATTACATGCCATAATACTTATTTTACACTTATAGAAGCCGTTATTTATTTATTTTTATTTTTTATTGTGGTAAGGCTGTATAGTTTTGTTAGTGTCAATTTTTTTCACAGTCTAAAATGTAACTTTTTTACACGTTCTAGCTCTGTTGGTGTCTCACGGAACGAAACTTTTTCAGACTATTTCCTTGTAAGAGGACATTTTTGTTATATAATATTTGTGGTGTTATACAATATTTGTAGCCAGAACCTACCTATTAGGAGCTATATTGCTTTGAATAAAAAAAGGAACGTTCTGCAAATATTTTTTAAAGGTGTTGGGGCTTTCTTAATGTTGTTGTTTGGCTTTTTGTGTTGTTCAGTTCGGATCGCAAATATGCCGACAGTATCCGAATCAGACATTTAATGGATAATATTTTTGTAATGACACTTGTAGCCAGAACTAATCGTTAAGGTGCTTTTTTTCTCCTTCTCAGTGATTACGTTGTGAAGAAGAAATCTCAAGGGGGAGAGGTGAGGGGGTCCTTTAATTTCTTTAAATAAGAAAACAGTCGAGGACTACTCGATGTAACCCCAAGACCTGTTCGTGGAATAGATAAATGCTCGATTTTTAACCTTTCTCAGGTAATTAGAACTCGTTTCATTAAAACAGTGGAGAAAAAATCCTTACTTAAGAGCGCGGTTAAAATGGAAAAGTTATTAAGCACGCCATGCTCATTAAAGTTTATCGGAAAATAAAACTGAAGAGCTATGGTCGCCAACCAATTAATTAAAAATATTTTTGGACGACGTCTTTCTTCGAGGGTAGAGTGGATTTATATTTTTAAGATTTCCTCTGAAATGTATCAAAAGATTTGGATTATTTTGATGTAAAATTATATGGGTTTTAGTATTGTTTAGGTTTTTCCCACCTGGAAAATAATCTGCAAGAACTAGAATGCCGAATTTTATTCCTCCAAAGTACGTTTGATTTTGTCGATTTAAAATAATAAACCATTAGCGTTGATATAAAATGTGAAAACACACACACAAAAAAAATAAATAAAAAAAATAAACCGTTGGAAACCTAAATATTATAGGAATAATATTATATGAAATAGAGAGTTGCAGAAGATAATCGAGGGTGAGACAAAATTAATTAATTGTTATGGATAGTAAATTCTATAGTTACAGTATTTATCCTCCCAGGCGTCTGAAAAGAAGATGGCCTCGAGACATACTAGTTTAGAATATTTTTAGAGTGCTGCCGCTAGGTAGCTTCTCTACGTCTTGTTCGTGCCTATTTTCTTTTAGTCTATTCACTAGATGTGTTGTACAATACAGTAGTAAATATCAATAAATAATCTTAAAAAAAAACAAACAATATTTTATTTAATATGAAATAATAGTTTCGATCGAAACCTAATGTAAACCTTTTTTCATCTTCAACATTGTTTAAAAATTCTTGAATTTAACAAGAATGGTGAGAGAAAGTAGTTTGTTATGTTCGTATTTTTTTAATTATTTTATTTTAATGAAATTGAAAACTGCATTATGCAATAATACAGGCATTTGAAGAAACTACCCAGTGGTACTTCGGTGTTTATTTAAATTAGCAGGTCTTAAGGCCTTCGTATTTTTAGCCACCTCCGAGGATTATCAGGAATATATGGAAATGTGGGTTTATGTGGGCAGGTAATTTGGACTTAAAGGTGGTATATCTAGTTCGGGCTATGTCTGCAACTAATATAATATTCAGGTCTTCATGGATCATTTTATTAGTGACGGAGTAAGGGGCATTTAGGATCTTTCGAAGGGTTTTGGGTTGCAAGGATTTAATACAGGTGGAACTGGATGGTTTGGTGGATCCTCACACCTCAATGCCATATGTCCAGATAGGCCTTATGATGTCAATATAAATAAGTTGTTTGTAGTATGAGGGAATTTTTTGGCGTTTGTCAAGTAAATGTTGAAATTGGAAAATTAAAATTGTAAAATGTCTTCAGTGGCTTGTCTATCTTATACCGTAAGGGGGAAGTGACTTAACATAATTTCTCATTAAATAATCTATAATTAAATGTATCAGTTGAAAAATATGGTATTTTAGGAGCGTATTTAACACTTACAGTGAGTGTCAAAAGTATTCGGAATTCACTACTATTCTGTAATTCACTTTTTTGTAACTTATTCTTTATGTTTTTAAAGAGTTATTAACCACTTTATAATGTTAGAATAGCTAAAACCAAAAATTATGACAACAATAATTTTATTAATAACGTCTTGAATGTTTATTTACGAAAAAATTAGATATAGTGTACGTTAATGGTGTCAATAGTATTCGGAATTTCGTGGTTTCGTAGTTATATTGGTGCAGTGATCATAAATAAACATCCTGTTGGTAAAAACTTTTGTATAATTATATATTTTAGCCAACTAGGAATTGATCTTACTAATTAATTAATTGTTTAGTGTGAAATATTACCCCACTCCAACACTTATTGTATCTTGAGGCCATTTCCATTTTGAACATAGTATTTCCTGATTTTTCTAGTAAGACCCAAAAATAGTTAATTAAATTCGAAAGAAATAATGGAAGAGGGATTTCCAGAACTTTTTGATAATTTTGCAGCGACTAAATCTGAATAGATGACGTATGTTGATAGTTAATGTCCAGAATCATGGTCGCGCGTATGTTAAACATTTAATTTATAAGTCATTTTTCTTCTGCTTTTAATCCTGGCTTTTCATACATATAAGATACACAAACCTATCAATAATTTTGTTCATGAATCCAATATTATTAAACTTTTTCAAAGAAAAACATACCTAACTATCCATGACCGCCCAAGGTGTTTTACTAAGGCATACTAAATTCTTTATTTGGTTTACTCCGAATCATAATGTCTTCATAAGAATCATGTATATTAGTATGGGAGTCATCTATAAACACTTTAATTCATCAACCTTCTCTTTAAAAAAATGTTACAAACATTCAGCCTATTCTCTTATTGCCTTGCCTCCTGAAAGACTTTTCCGGACATCTTGTACCATGTTTTTCTTTTCGTCATATTTTTTTAGAACACGGCGAACAGTTGAAACATTTATTATGTATCCAGATGTTCTGAAAAATTCAGAAATAAGCTGAGGTTTACTAATTTAATGTATTGTTTTCTTATTAGATGAATAATAAGTCTTTCAGTTGTAACATTTAATGTTTTTTGGACATTCACTGTTTTGTTTTTATGTTTTATTATTATATCCTCTACACTTTACTCAAACATCCACATATTTTCATCAATTGTTTTAAAATTTCAACAATTTCTAGTTAAAACACTATTCGAAGCCGTTGTTCGATCGTTGCGTTTTTATTTTAAAAATATTTCTTTCGAAGGTAGGTTATATGTTACATAAGGGAGAAGAATTGTTTAGAACATAAAGTAATGTTGAAGATCAGTGAGAAGACGAACATTTGAAACCATTAAACAACAGAATATAGCGATTTCCGAATACTTTTGACACTGAACGAACTGATAATTTTACATTAATTATCGGATATTTTTAAAAACAATAAACTTTTCGGTTATCTGGTCAGTGATTTTCCTTTATGGGAGTCTCTTTTAAAGATTTATGAATAAAAAAGAATTATATACATTCATAGTTGTGAAATATGCTTGAGAAATACGAATTCCGAATACTTTTGACACTCACTGTAATTATACCAAATAAATCCAAGCGACCATGCTACATCATATATTCGCAACAGTTTTAACATTGTTTATTTGAGATACTTTTTTTTTTTTTTTTTTGTTTAATTTAAAACCTTTATATCTTCAGCGAATATGATGTTTGACGAAGTGAAGAACTGATGGAAGGCATCCATGCATGTATAGACCTGCATGCAGATCCCCACACTGCATATGAATATGATAATGCATATACTGCTATATCGATTCCAAGTTAAGAGCGCAATATATGACGTGTGAAGTAGCTCCCTCATCATGTATCTAACAAAAGAATATTCATTGCAATTTAAAATTTTTAAATGGAGTTAAAGTTGAAAAACGCTACAAATTATTACAAAATGGTTCATTGTTTCCTAATAATTATATTAGGATATAAATGTTTATATACATAGGTGTTTAAAGGCAATTAACTAATATGAAAAGCAATAAATAATTCAAATGAAAATGGTCAAATCACTACTAATAACTTTTATTTTTTTGTAGGATATTTAATTATCTGTCGAATGGCACTAACAACTAAATAATGTGTATTTATTTAATAATTGGTATTTATTCATTTATCTTCAAAAATAACTGAGTTAAGTGCGTTTTTATTTTACTTTTATTTTACAGCAGCATCTACCAACGGGCCTAAGCCCAATTACAGGTGGAATGTTGTAAATAATAACAATAAATGTAACTAATAGAAACAATAATAATAATGATTGACTTGTATACCAATATGTAATGTAACACATACCCACATCATTTATAAAAAAAATATTTTACCTATATATATATAATATATAATTTTTTTTCTGTTTTATAATTAATAACGGTGTACTGATTCTAAAACTCTTTTCTAAAAATGTGTTCTCTATCTTCGAAAATATCGGATTACAACCTTATATAAAGGAAAGATTTCAATTTTTTTTTTTATTCGTCACGGTCTCCTCATTCTAAAATTCAATAATTTTATCAGTTTTCTCTATCTGAGTTATAGGCATATTTATGAGTAAAATGTTTTTTTGTTTTTTTATTTATTTATTGTAATTTATAACTGTATTAAAGAACACAATAAGTAAATATGAGGAATACAAAAAATAATGTCATGAAAATGTCTCGAGAAAGAACTACCCAGTGGTAGCACTTCACTAACTATTTAACTCAGTAGGTCCCGAGGCCACCTTCTTTTCAGTCGCCTTGGAGGATTATCTGGGATATCTAAGGAAGATAAATTACGGACAAGTGGATTTATATGTGCAGGGAGTTTAGAATGAAAAAAGGAGTATCTATCACGGGCTATGTCTGCAACAAATGGGATGTTAAGGTCATTATGAATGAGTTGATTTATAACAAAATAAGGAGGATTCAGGATTTTAGTAAAATGTTTAATTTTTTTTTTCATTTTACAATTATTCGCGGTTTCTTGGTTGAAAAAACTCAAATAAAATTTTTCTCTATCTTTAAAAATAACTGAGTTATTTAATAGAATCATATTTAATCGGCCGCTATTTTAAAATTAATCGGCGGATATTAACGTCTAGGTATTAGAATATCAACGTCTAGGTGTTAGAATATCAACGTCTAGGTGTTAGAATATCAACGTCTAGGTGTCTATTTGAAAAATGTTGGCAATGAATAGTTATTTTCTTTCAGTAAATTATGAAATGTCAGAATTGATGAGCGTCTTTGTAGGAAGAAAGAATGTATTGAAAAATTTGTGTTTTGAATGATGGTAGAGAAGCATGATGGATATGAGTAACTTGGGTATTCCAGAGGGTAGCAGAGCATACAAAATAGAAACAATCTAAAGTTTTGTTCTTTTTGTAAATATAGGGCGTTACATCGGCCACCGTGTACAGCTATTCTCACTTAAGGGAATTGAGGCTTGGTTAAGCGCTCAATTGAATTTCACTTGTCACTAACTGTAGGTGAGGCTAACGTGTTATTTTTTTGTCTGAATTGCTCAATACTGGAGCGGTTCCCATTACTCATAGCTCTAGTTTTGCCCTTTTTTTTTTTTTTTTTATCAGAATGGTGGGAATCGCTACCCTTCCACTATCCTACCCCCGGGGGAGGGGTGCATCGATCGGGATGAGATGAGGATCGACAAGGATGGCTTGGCGGTTGGTGGATTGCTGGAACACGTTTCTCCACTCCCGCTAATCGCCACCACTCCCAGGGACAACACTCCCGCACCTGCTTCGCGATTTCATCCAAAAACTAATTAACAAGGGAGCAATGCGATTGGATCGAAAAGCTTTTCGGGTCGGGGGAATTAGATAGCTACATGCCCTGACTAATTTGAAATTTAAAAGTTTAAAGGTACAATTCATTGCTTTCCAACGAAAAAAAAGAAGTTATCGTTACATGTTTAATCTTCGGAAAAATGTGGTGCACGCAACACACGACTTTCATTTACCTCCGTTTTTTAAATCAATCAAAGAACATTTCAATCAAGTTAGAGTTAAAAAAAAGTTAAAAAAAAAATCAAGTAGTTTTGTTGGATACATATACGGATACATATATAAATACAAATACACTCGTACGTTTTCAAATAATTAATCTAACAATATAAGTTATGATGAAATAATAATAAATGCGCAGGAGGAACAGATAAATAACACTTACTGTAAAAAAAAAAAAAAACCCTGTACCACTACAACCAATGAAGGGTCAAGGGCTCAGTACATATAGAGATTCGTACTGTTTCTAGGCCAACGGCAGTGCAATGAGGTGATTAGGCCGCCAGGTTTTTCCCCAATTAATTTGGGTACACACTTTATTGAGGCTGGGTCTGCCCCAGGAGGGTCTCCATACCCTAGGGTCGCCCCCCGACTGAATTAACAGAATAAATAATATTCTGCCACAGCCGGGATTCGAACCCAGGACCCGGAGCACAACAGACTAGTGCTGTATCTACTAGACCACGCCGCTCCCTTAATACTTACTGTAAAAAAAGTAAAAATTACAGCAGGTAACAATATGGAGTTGTCTGATGACGTCGTTATTAATCAACTGAGAGACACGGAATCTTACAAATATTTAGGTATGCACCAACTGCTTAAGTTCAAGTCCGATTCAAAGAAACTCTTTGAAGAAGAATTTAGATGCCGAATCAAGTTAATAGTCAAATCTTATTTAAATGGAAGAAATTTAATAAAGGCAATAAACAAGTGGGCGATACTAGCTTTAGCCTATTCGATTGAATTACTGAATTGACCACTTAGAAACATTAGATCGGATGGTTAGAAGACAGATGGTGCTTAATAGGAAAGACACCCCAAATCCTCAGTAGCAAGGTTGTACCTTTCCAAAAAATCCGGTGGACATGGTCTGATCAGTTGAGCCGTGGGGAGGAAAACAATTTGCGAAGATATATGTTTAATAATGACTCTTTGATTCTTTCGTCTATAGCAGCATTGGATGCAAATTACACAGCTTTGAATCTAGTCAACAGCGCAACCCTGACTTGGAAAATAAGCCATTACATGGGCGATTTTATCATTCATTGAACGAAACAGGAATAGACGTGCAGACATCGCTAACATGGTTCAAATTTTTTTTCCTGAAACAGAAGGGTTTCTGTTTGCTATCCAAGACCAAGTAATAACCACAAAAGCATACAGAAAACATATTTGCGGAGAGAACATAAGTGACCTATGCCGTTCATGCAAAAAGGCAACATGTGACTTCGGGTTGTCCAATTCTGGCTGGTGAGGAGTATCTCCAAAGCTTCAACAAAGGAGCAAAAATTATTCATCAAGCCGTTGCATCAAAGATGAATCTCCTAAGCAGCGAATCTCCCTATTACAAATATAATCCATTACCAATAACTACTGGTCACAAAACTAGAATTTACTGGGATCACCCTATCATTACGGACCACACAGAATTAAATAATCGGCCAGACAATTTAGTTATTGATAAAAATATAAAATTCGCACAGATTGTTGAAATAGGCGTCCCATCGGATGACAATCTGCAAAAAACAGTTTCTCAAAAGAAAAGGAAATACCAGGAGCTGGCAGAGGAGCTTAAGCAAATCTATAGATTGGAGAGTTACGGGATTTACCCAATTATACTATCTTGTAATGGTCTGGTTCCAGAGAGTACAATAGAATCAATCCAACGACTAGATAAAGATTCTAGCGGAGGTTTAACGAGCAGGCGTTCTAGGGACAGCAGCCACTGTTGGACAATTTTAAAATACAACATAATTAGAGCCAACCCTTGACTCATTGAGTCCGGGTCGGTGAAAATTACCAGAGAAAGTTGAGGAAGTGCGAAATTCTGAAATAATAATAAATAAATTCTTTATTATCCTGGTACATGTCCCTTTAGAATAAAATACACAGAATGTAAAAAATGTCCTTTGGAGCCTTAGAGTAAATTAAATACATGTACACAGGTTAATAATTACTGATATAAAATAGACATATTTAGATGAGAAAAAAAAGAAGCTTATTTACGATTCTATTAAGCCTAGCTATTCATTAAGTGATTGAATATGCGAAATTTTATGGTAGAAAGAGAGTTGGAATGACGGATGAAAGGAGGGATAGAATTCCATAGGGTTGGGGATCGAATGAGAAAGGATTTGTCGAAATGTGTAGTTCGGTGGGCGGTTGTGTATAAATCTGAAGGCCTGGAGCGTGTACAACGGGGATGGATAGAGGATTTGAATTGTAGGTCAAAAATGTATGATGGACTGATAGAGGAAGGGTAAAGCCACTTGAAATCGCCATAAAATTGGGATACGAAGGTGTACCTACAGCATGATATACAGCAATTACTTAATTTTATCCTCTTTTCAGCACTCTCCATTATCTTACACAATTTTGTATATAATATAACATTATATGTAAAATTGTCAGCGTTCTAACACTATATTATACACTCTTAATTACTATTTTATCTTCAAAAAAATAAATTTACCTTAAAAAATATTTTATCTCTTTTCTCCTGTATTTGCGAATCAAATTCGTTCAACATTTTGTTATTTTACGGTTATATTAGCTGTCTTTTGTGAATTTTAACAACATGTAATGGTCAATTTTTCCGAATAAATTCAATTAAAGGTACTTCAGAGGAAGAAAATTAAATATTTCGACATTTAAGCTCAGTCAGACTATTTTAATCATAAACAAAACCACTTTATATTAAAGTCCATTCAATTTTACATCGGTTTTAGCGAGTTTAACCAAAATCGTTAGAGACGTCTTTGAGAAAATCGTAAAAAGGTGCAAAATGCATGGTATAAAACAGGTTTTCTGGTCAGCTAATTTCAGTGAAAAAGTTGGTGTAACGTCTTGAGTATATTTTAATCTTAAATGCAAAATTTCGGTTTTGTGAAACTTTTCGTATTCGAGCTAAACTTGCCACACACACACACACAAAAACTTTTTTCCCGACTTGGTTATTTGAACTTAGTCGTGGATTTACGTTGAAAACTATATATATATATATATATATATATATATAAATATTTGGAAAACAATATTTAAAATATAATATTAATATTCATTTACGTAGATTAAAGTCAATGAGGCAATTTATCTTTAAAAAATTACAAATATTAACTATTAGGAATTAGAAATTCGTAGGTAAATAAGTACTAAATTGTTACTAAACTTATAGACTAGAATTGCTTACTTTGCAAACATATCAACGAGATTACTATATCATTATAATAATCCTTTTAAAAATCATTTATTTAAAAGAACATAATAATAACTCAACAAGTTAAACATAAATTCATTCACGAATGCACTTAAATAAAGAAAAAATCATTAATACTTACTGAAACTTCTTCATTCTAATTACTATGATACCGTATAACACTCTTTTCTTACCTGAAACAAGAAAACTAAATTAGTAAATCCCATTAAGCAACAAGATATATTTAACTCTCTAATTAAATTATTCTTAAATAATTCAACTTTATTGTATTGTTCCCTAAAAACAAAAATGGTGAGGAAAAAGATTTGTATATACTTTTCGATCTATAATTTAGCCAAATTAAAATACATTCATTCCATCAACTGGAATACTGGAAAAATCATACCCTCTCTACAGATATTCATCGATCCATGATCTCCAATTACAACCCCATGTATAGAGTTTTTTTCCAGTTTTAATAATAATAGCCCAGAGACTTATTTGACTTATGGAACCAGGTTAAATAAAGTAAGATTGGTGAGCTTTTCAAACACTAAATTAATTAACTTTTATGCTAAACAGAAAACTTACAGCTTTAAATCACAAGAAAACTGCCTTTTTTGTAACCATTTTATTAAAAATAGCCTATTCCATATTCTCCTCCACTGTGAAAAACTTTATTGAAGACAGAGAAAAATATTTAAGAACATTATTATCCGACCATAGTAATCAACAGAACATTGAAAATATACTCCAAATCAACTGCCTACCAAAACTAAATACAATCTACATGTTTTAGTGTCAGTGTGCAGAAATTAAGACCCCTTAAATAGTGATGAGATATAATTTCAATTAAGTGATATGATATAATTCCGTGTATTATCTTTGTTTATGATGATTTTCTTATATTGTTTTTTGTTTTTGGCTATTGTTTTTGTATATTATTTTTTTTTTAATGATAGTAAGATGAGAAATCAATATTAATAAGAGTGCGGTAAAGTTGCAATATATAACCAAATTGATAGAGTATTCTTTAACAAATTAATATATATACAATATTTTATAAGATGTAATATCTTTAACAAATATAATATATATATATTCCATCTACTCGTCTCATTTTAAGAAATAAAAATCGTTAGGACTCTTAAATTTACCGAAATCGACACAAAATTATAGTTTATATTTTTTTTGTAGGAAAGATATTCGGGATTTTCACGCTTATGAGCTAATTATGTATGTTTAATTTAATTACATATTGATGAGTACGGTACTATTATTTAAAACAGAATCAGATATTGAAACTGAAAATCATTGTTCATACAACATTTTCCGATATAATTGCTTGTAATAAATTGATATAATTAAAAACCGAATTGAATAAATTTCAATTTTTGCTCAGTGTATATGGACCATTTAAATTAAATTTTTATAACAAGAATTTGTAAAGCTGAATTCCCCATAAAGTTCAATTTATTATAATAATAATAATAATAATAGGCTTAGCGAACCCGAAGGTTCGATGCCGATACCACCAAATTCCGCCTACACAGACTCGTCCAATGTTCATCATTCAAGCCCAAGCTCCCGAGATCAGCCTTAACGCAATCCTCCCATCTCCGCTTCGGCCTACCTTTCGGACGCCTACCAGTCGGATCAGCAAATACCTCATCTCTCTTCGGACCAAATATTTTACGCAATACCTTATTTTCGAAAACCTTAAGCCGTTGTTCATCCTTCAAAGTAAGCGGCCACGTTTCACAAAAATTTCACAAAGTTCAATTATTAAGAAAAAAAATTTCTTTTCATCGCTAGTGTTATTATTCTGATGGTTGTGCGTCCTTTTGTTGCTGGGGGGCTTTTAACTCAGTACGAATCCCCCGACTTCTCCCCCTGGCGAGCGAGAAAGCCGCGTATAACCTACAAAGGCGAGGTAGGGGTAAGACAAAAAAAAAAAAAAAAAAAAAAATATAGAATTTAAATACCTAGAGAATCTAATTTAAAAAATATAGTGAAATTGAACAAAATATAAAAATCTATTAATATGATGCGAAAGATGCGAAACGCGTTTAATGATTCATTCAGGGGAGAATTAATTTTTTTTTCTACAATGCATTACTCATCCAAATCAAACAGTACAAACCCAATACAGATGGTTTATAGAACAACTATATAGTATAATTATTCACCGACGGTATAGAATTTGCATATTAGATAGTAAGGGAATCATAATTTCAGCAAATATTAACATTCCAGCTTACACAAACATTCTAAAATTCAGGGCCATATTCTCCTATGGCAGGATTCAATCCAATTTAATCAGGACATGAAGTACGAAATTTAATAGGAATTGTAATTGATTTCGGGGATTGAGGCTATATAGGACTTCATCTTGACAAGAGACCAACTCATACGAGTACATTCAAGACCACTTCACTCACATTCACTTGACAAACCCACTAATCCACGAATGCAAAAAGCTCATTTGTATGGTTAATGGCCAAAATGTATTGTAAAATCCGCCAAGTAATTTAATATGAATATATAACGAAATTAATTTCCCATATGTAATGAATTTGACCCTATGTAAGAGCCTGTTATAAGCTAAAAATCGAAAGAATCTATCTCGTTTTTAAACTTGCTTCCAATCGATAGGTGGTAATTCAGTGGTGTTGGATATTTGAACAGAATATAGTAGCAGGGTCGCCCAACACGGAATAGCCATTACCTCCTATCTTTGCTCACCTCTCGTCGAGGAATGTCCAATCACCATATTGACTTTTTGTATTTACCTTTAAGTATCAATAAATAAATACATTTAAAAATAAAATATTATCTCCGGAGAACTTGTGTTGGAAATTATTTTAAAAAATCTGGTGCTGGCAAAACGAGACTTTCACTTACTTCGTCTATTAAAATCTATTTAATAAACTTTTTATTTATTTATTTATAGTAATTTACAACTGTATTAAAGAACACAATGAGTAAATATGCAGTATGAAGGAAAGCCATGAAAATGTCTTGAGAGAGAACTACCCAGTGGTAGCACTTCACTGACTATTTTAAGGCAGTAGGTCCCGAGGTCACCTTCTTTACAGTCGCCTCGGAGGGTTATCAGGAATATCTAAAGATGTTCAATTACGAACAAGTGGGTTTGTGTGGACAGGGAGTTTAGAATGAAAAGAGGAGTATCTACCACGGGCTATGTCTGCAACAAATGGGATGTTTAGGTCATAATGGAGAAGTTGATTTGTGACAAAATAAAGGGCATTCAGGATTTTTCGAAGGATTTTGGATTGTAAGGATTGGACGCGGGAGGAATTAGATGGTTTCGTAGAGCCCCAAAGCTGGATTCCATATGTCCAAATAGGTCTGATAATAGTGATGTACTCGTAAATGAGTCTTTAAGCTATTCGGAAACTCTTCGGCTTTCCAACGGTATATTTTCACCTATCTTACTGTTTTTATGTTCAAAAAACACAAAAATTGCATTAAAAATATGTTTGCTCTTTTCTCCTTTAGTTGGATATTAGATTCTTTTAACTCATATAATATATATATAATAATAATAGGCTTACCGAACCCAAAGGTTCGATGCCGATACCACCAAATTCCGCCTACACAGACTCGTCCAATGTTCACCCCCGAGATCAGCTTAACGCAATCCTCCCATCGACGTTTCGGCCTACCTTTCGGACACCTACTAGTTGGATCAGCGAATACCAACTTTCTCAGATTCCGATCCTCACCGAGCAACAACTTTACTCGCCCATTTGAGTCTCCACGATGCTATCAACCAATTATGTTCACAGGGTACAAGCTCCGCAATTCCGCGTTGGGCAACCTTCTAAAGTCCCCAGTGGCTCATTTCTCTTCGGACCAAATATTTTACGCAGTACCTTATTTCGAAAACCTTAAGCCGTTGTTCATCGTTCAATGTAAGCGGCCACGTTTCACATATGTAAAGAACCGTCGGAAGAATAATAGTTTTATAATACACACACACACTAATATAATCTATATATATATATATATATATATATATATATCCGGTTTTTTCAATGTCTAAAAGATGATATGGTTAATTTTGTGGAACGTACAATATTTAAGATACTTTAGAGGAAGAAAAATTTAATTATCGGTATTTAGCCCTGTCAGGCTATTTTCTATGTGATATTAGGGGTACTCACTACGTTTGCTATAGCATATTTTTTGTGCTATTTTGCTAAACTTTTCGAGTTTCTAAAGGAAATAACTGTAGAAACTCGACGGGTTTAGCAAAATAGCACAAAAAATATGCTATAGCAAACGTAGTGAGTACCCCCATCATAACCCATTAAATTTAACATCGATATACCGAGTTTAATCAAAATCGTTTGAGCCGTTTTTGAGAAAATCGTAACAAGATGCAAAATACATGGTATAAAGCCCTACCGGTCAGCCGATCTTATGAGTTGCTGTAAAATCTCGGACGTAAAGTTGTCTTAACATGGTTTCATTTTTTTTTTCTTACCACAACACGAACAATCTTTTCTTTTATATCACCTCACGGTCAACCATCGATTATTCCATATATATTAAAAATTCTATTATCTATAATAAATGATCTAATAATATTAATGCAGCTCTTTAACAATGAATGAGTTCTGATAATACTAGCTAATAGTTGTATTTAATTAATAAAAATAACAAAAGTTGCTTTTCTATAAAACATACTCGTATATGGTTTTGGAAAGGAAACATGACGCCTGTGCGTTATTTAAATGCGGTTAAATATTTTATATCTCTTAAATGTTTAAAGAGATATAAAATATTTTGAGTTAATTCATGGCAAACGAAGTCCTTTTCATCGATATCAAACCCAATTTTTAATGGTGATTAGAAGATATTCTATAAAATAAATCTGTAAAGAAAACATGAAAATGCAAATGATTATGAAAGATAAATGGAATGGTCAGGATAAATTATGCCTACCGGGATTCTAAAATTGAGTATGACTGGACAATCGGATTCATCAGATAAGAGTGAATACTTAATAACGAAATTTTGTTTGATGACGCTCAACCGTTATTTCATTCTTCTTAAGTTATTGTACGGTATCCACCAGCTCTTCCAGCACTCCTTCACTGAATATAATACTATAGACTATCTGTTTCAAAAAATTATAATAAAAAATGTTTCCTTTTTCTGTTACAGCAAGTATATCTGTCATCATCCTCGGCACTTCCTTGGGGTGGCCGTCTCCCGTTCTCCCAAGGATGCAAGATGAAGGCTCTCCATTCTACATGTCGGACGAGGAAGTTTCCTGGATGGTTTCCCTCCTCTACCTCGGGAACCTCATGTCCCCTATACCAGCCGGCTACCTCATGGATCTCTTGGGAAGGAAGAATTCTCTACTCGTCCTAACGATCATACCTCTCTCAGCTTGGATCATGATAACATTCGCCTACGCTCCTATAATGCTGTACTTCGCTCGTTTCTTAGCAGGTCAGTTTCGTTTTACATATTCAGTAAGATGTCATGTTTTATAGGAAAAAAGTTATGTTACATTGCTCAGTAATGCTTTAATGAGATTATAATTTTCTGCCTTAGGTACTTGGAGTGGAATAGTAAGCACAATCGCACCGATGTACCTTGCAGAGATTTCTGAACCACGGGTGAGAGGAGCATTGAGCACGTTCGTCCAACTGATGACCAACCTGGGGGTGCTCTTCGAGTACATAATCGGTCCTATGGTCTCATACAAATTCCTAGGATATTTTTCTGGTTCCTTGCCTATCATTTTTATCACAATTTTCTTTTGGATGCCGGAAAGCCCATACTGGTTACTGATGAAGGGAAAGAAAGACAAGGCGGCGAAATCTCTCGCTTGGCTAAGAGGGCTTGACAACTCGTCTCAGGTGAAAGAAGAGTTCGAAACATTAGAAAATGTTGTGACGGCAGAGATGAAAAACAAGAAGCGTCTGAAAGATCTAGTGGCGACCAAAGGGAACAGGAAAGCACTGCTGGTAGTGGAAGCACTTGCAATATTCCAACGGATGTCAGGTATCAGCGCTCTCATGGCCTACACTTCGACCACCTTACCTAAGGCAGGAGCTGGCTCCCTAACGCCCAACGATTGTGTCATAGTCATGGGCTTGGTCTGGGTGGTCAGTGTCTTCGTGGCTACAGTGCTCGTCGACTCTCTGGGGAGGAAGCCTTTACTCCTCACCTCCAGCGTTGGCTGCTGCATAGCATTGTTTTCCGCTGGTTTGTGGTTTTTCTTGGACGAGAAGACCTATTACGACGTCAGTAGTTTTTACTGGGTTCCGTTCGGGTCTTTCTTGGTCTACGGCTTCTGCTTTTGCATCGGTCTCGGGCCGATCGCCAGCACGATTCAAGGAGAAGCTTTCCCTACCAACATCAAAGGCCTAGCTTCGGGAATAACCTCTGTAGTACTTGCTTTGACATCGTTCGTCATGAATAAGATATATCACACTGTTGCTGATCAGTTCGGTATGTATTTGAATTACTGGATATTTTCCGGTGCCTGTCTAGCTTCGACTATTTTTGTATTAGTATATCTAGTCGAAACCAAAGGGAAAACACTCCATGAAATTCATGAGGAACTGAATAACAAAACCAAGAAAGTGAATGCAAATAATGAAGGGGCATGATCACAAAACTAGATTAGTCATTTTATCGACTGGGTTATTGCCAATGAAAAACGATAGATCTTGATGGGTTCAAGAAGATAGGGGCTGAAAAAGATCGACCCGTATTAGAATATATGTTTCAGGCGCATTAGGATTTTTATTTTCATAATATGGATAAGACGAAATAACGATAAAAAGAAGAAAAAAAAAGGATACTATAAATATTATAATAAAAATGTAAAAAAAAAAAAACTGCAAAAAAGTTAATGAAATTTCAAGGGCTAAGACTGGATAATTTTTAAGGGTGAAATGAACTGTAATCCAATCGTTAGAACAAAACTGAAGAAAATGTCGCAAACTATGCGTCCTGTGTTTGAATCTCATGGAGAAGTTAAAAAATAAAAAAAGTATTAAACGAATGTAATTGCCCATTAGTCATAGCTTTAATCAAAGTCAAAATATTTGAACAAATTTTTATGGCTACGTGTAACTGAATAACTGATATTTGTTAATAACAATTAACACTACAATAGATATCAGTTATAAATTTGAGACTATTCTATGAATTGATTTTGTATTTTCAAAATGTGTATTCTATTTTGCTAATTAGTATTTATTTTCAAACAATATGCATTTCAAAAGTAATCAGGGACCGGAATTTTATGCTATTAAGTAAGTAATAAGATATATATTAAGTATACATATTGTTAAGTTTACTCAAATGTTTGTTAACAAAATATCTTTTTGCTGTTCAGGAAACAGAAACGATATTACTTGATCGTACAAAAATTCGGTAACAATATAACAAAAACTCATAATATTGTAATAGTAGTAATGTTAGTTTAGTTCAGGATAATGAATAATAAACCGTGCCAAAAATTAGATTATAGCATCTCATGTTTTTACTATTTCATCTAACGAGCTTAGAATTAGATATTGCTTGTATTTTTGTTTTATTATAAGAAAGAAAGTTCATAATGAGTTCTTTATTACGACTGAATATGTAACTGTGATATGTCCAATAAATTTTATGTAATAAAACGAAGGTTTACAATTTGTTTACCTATTATTTATTCTCACATTTATTTTTATGAATGGTAGTTCTGGACTTTATGGGGTAGTATCCACGGTGATGGGGTTTGTATCTCACTTCTAATAGTACCTACTTTGTCCATTAATGTTAGACGAAAAACTGTTCACTGAGTGTGTAATATCCTACAATACTGGGAAATCGGTAATCCTGACCACTATCGTACTTTAATGATACAACAAAAAATTAATATATATATATATATATATATATATATATATATATATATATATATATATATATATATATATATATATATATATATATAAATGAATCACCTTTTCACTTGGTCTTCGCATCACGCGTGAACAGCTCGACGGATTCCTCTAATTCTTTTTTTGTTATGTTTCTAACAGTCAGGAGAAAGATCTTATGAAAGAGAAAAGCTAATTTGGATGATAGTTTTTTTTTTTTTTTTTTTTTTCCTAGGGCAAACTCTTTATTTACATATATAAAAATGATTTCTCCGTTTTCTTGGTCATCGCATCACGCATGAACGGCTTGACCGATTTCACAGACAGACTGGCTAGGAGATAGTTCAGACAGGACATCGCCTGTCGGGTCAGCTAGTATATAAATAAAGAGTAGGGTAAAACCATGCTGCCTACATCAGGCAAATTTTATTTTCCTCTTAGTTAAAATAAATTTAAATGTATTTATATTACAGTTTATGGGTTTAGTATTTGAGCATAAATATAGTATTTGATGATTATCAATGTGTATAATTTTACAAATCAGTCTTACATACATTCACTCACAACCTTCAATTATCTTGAATTTTAAAGAAACCTAAAATTCTCAGAAAATTATTACATAGATTTTTTTTTTTTTTTTTATTATTCCAACAATTTATTCTATACTAAATAATGTAATAATAAAAATAACTATCGACAAAAATTATTTAAATTGAAGCGCTGTTTGCCACTTCTATTTATACCTATCACAGGTTATTTTTTATTTTATGATTTTTTTTACAAAAAATCTTTATCTTTTTAACGGTATATGATACTATTATTTTTCCAGAAATAAATTAAATATTACTATTCCTAATTTAGAAGCAAAATAGATTTTTTATTACAACTAAATTACCTTTACATTGGAGGATGAATGAAAAAAATTGAGAGCAAAGCCATTTCAATGACGGATATTAATAAGACTATTTTAATAAGAATAACATCGGCATGGTCCTTCATTCAATCAAAATCACATCACCGAAATCGTTAGATTTTTTTTTTCATTGGTGCGACAGGCCGTGTACGCCCTTGGTCGTGCTGTAATCTGCTGAGAGAATACACACGCATTACTCGGTGGAATTTTTGTATGGTAGGGTCATCACTCACCACAACTCTTTTTGTGAGTGGCCACCTTTTGGCAGACTGGTCCCACATACCCGGGGGAGGGTCTGTGAGAGAAATTCCCATTAAATGCTTGAAAAAGACCCTCCGTGACTGTCATTCGAACTCACAACCTTTAGCGTGGAGAGAGTAGCGCGCTGGCCACTCAGCCACGGGTCCCCCCGTTAGAGCTATTTATATTTAAAAAATAAGGGGTGTAAAACGCATGTGTATAAAGTAATATAAAGTGGCACTTTCGGTAAGCCGATATAATTCAAAATATCTTTGCATCATCCCAAGCATATACCTGACTTTATTTATTTATTGAAGTGATTTATTAGTCGTACCACTTTTGGTTTTTGAGACGGACTTGCCAATTACAAAAACCCAGACAATTTTGAGATACTGGGTTATTCAGATTTTTGAACTTCACCTGGACTTTTTAAAGAGTTTATACATATAAAAATTAAGTTTGAAATTTTGCAAGATCGCAGTACTTTCTCTAACTTTATATATAGGTAAGTGGAATCCGTAAGAATCCGCTCAAGTCATAAATGCATAAACATTTCGATTCCTAAACATCTCTACCAGAGTTTGCGGACATTTTTTATATTTATTACCTAACCCTGCTAAAAGGTACCGGATTTTTAAATCTGTTGATAATAATGTTGAAATTGGAGAATGCTGTGGAGGCTACAAACAAAAAGAACATCCACTGTATCGTATTTCCTCCCTAATTCTTTTTGACTTGAATACTTAAATATTTTTTGGATCTGCAATTTCAACCCTTATTCAGGGTACTAATACCCTAGCTAAATGTATTATTTCTCACACGAACATTAAATAAATAAATAACTAGGTGTCTGCAACACTATTTACTTATTCCGTAGTAAAAAAATTGATTAATGTAAAAAAAAATTACATTTATTTTTTATGAAAATATTTGTTTTAGATTAAATAATATAAAAATAGAAATTATATTCTAGAAAAATTATACAAAACAAATAGCTATTTTAAAATAGGACATTAATGACCATAGCTGTCGAGTGTCGATTTGCTCAAAAACCTAACCTAATTTAGAAATATTACTTAATTTGATCCGTTTTCACCACTCTCATTTATCTTCAGTAATTTTGTAATTAAATAATATAATTCCTCAAATATTTATATTTGTAACAGTATAGTATGTTTCTTATATGTTACATCTATATTACTAGTTTTATTTGCGTTATAAAAAAATTAATCCGGAATTTTTTTTTTTCTCGTTAGCTGGTTATCAATTTTTTTATTTTTTTTTTATCACTAACATCCAGAAATAGTTAATTATTTCGAATCAAGAAAATTATATGTATTTAAGAAGAATTAATGTTGACAATTCATTATTTAATCACACTATGACTGTTTTAATAGAGATGAAACCTATGTGAAACTTAAGCCACTTTGATTTTATATCAATATAGCGAGTTTAATCAAAATTGTTGCAGCGGATTTTGAGAAAGTAATAAAAAAGGAGCCAAATCATAACATAAAGTAGCATTCCTGTTCAGACGATTTTGGTGAGAAGTTACTGTAATATCATAATTATGAAATTTCAGTTAGGACCCTTTAAAACGCCTGACTCCGTTGAAAACTGGAATCCGAAAATTTTCACGATCACAATACCTTCCCTTACTGTATATTTCATTTATGGATAAGTAAAAGTTAAAAAAAAAAAACTAGAAACAAGCGATTAGATTATCAAATAGATTCTGGATCTGTACAAACACATATAAATGTACATATGTATGTATATAAATATATTTAATATTAGTTTTTAAAGCGTTCTTTAGATGAAATCGGACAACGGATTTCACTAAAACTATACCGTAAAACAGGGTGAATAGGAACACAATATGGTATCTTGAGAAAAATAAGAAATTTATTTTTTATCTCAACTAATTGAACAATACAAATTTGTCATGAAGTGACAATGGTTGACTGTGTATATATATGAGAGAAGTTGGTTGAGGGTGGATGGAGGATTTATAACTCTTTTTCTCTTTGTAATTTTTACAAATTTTGTAAATTTGTTTAAAATTTTTTTAACTGTATAATTTCTCGCTATTATACCTATTTCATCACTATTTTTTGACTTTCATCACTTTACATATGTTTTAAATTTATAACGTCTCACATTAATTAAATAAGTAATTAATTAAAAACTGTAAAATATAACACATCTTTTATTAAAATGTCTTCCCCTCTTTTGTTTTTGTTTGTAGGAATTATTACATTTATCAATTGTCATTACTACTTTTTCACTTTGTTTGTAATCTTTAGTACAATTTATTTTTCTTATCATCTTTATATATTGTATTCCACTGCTGGTTGTTATCTTTGTTTTTTTGTTTTTCTTATAGCCCTGAAGAAAGCCTATAATTTAGGCCGAAACGTCGGCACCAATAAATTAAGTGTACGCTTAATAGTGTGTTAAATTGACTGCACCCTCAACCAACTTCTCTCAAATACAAATTTTTTTACAAGACAACAAAAATTTTAATTATTGTTTATGATTTGACTGTATTTCTAAACATAAATGATAAATACACTTCAAAAAGCTTACAAGTTTTATGTTAAACATATATGTATAGACTATTTCAATTCACACATATAATCATGGAATTGTTATCTTACTTTTCAGATAACAATAAATAAAACTAAAACAAATGATAACTAAAACAACAATAAAAAGGAAAATCATCACAAAAACAGAAATTTAT
Organism: Piezodorus guildinii; assembly: GCA_023052935.1. Classification (NCBI taxonomy): domain Eukaryota; kingdom Metazoa; phylum Arthropoda; class Insecta; order Hemiptera; family Pentatomidae; genus Piezodorus; species Piezodorus guildinii. Next base: position 129,952,143 of record CM041295.1, on the reverse strand, counting down.
TTTATTTTATTGATTATCCATTTTATTGATTCATTATTGTATATATATTTTATTGTAATTTTATTGCTCAGTAAATATTGTATGAATGTAGTATGTTATCTTTCACCATTATTATTGATGTTCAAAGTGCGACAGATTGTAATGATACTCAATAAAAAAATGTAGTTGAAAGAATTGTAATTGGTAAGTGGACCGTCATTATTAAGGAATCTTGTGTTGTACACGCTGTCACTAGTAAAAAATATATTTTATCTAGTGTCTCTAGGCTATTAATGATATGTAATATGTTTTCAATATATATATATATATATATATATATATATTGTAGGATATCCAGACATTAAAATCGAGTATAAAGAGTTGAAATAAAACGTGTATCACGAAAATTCGGTCTTTAATTAATCCATAGGATTGATTGTTAGAGTTATTTCTGTTCCGATTAAACTGATTTAATAATGATTGAAAAAGAAATTGTTGTTTTTTTTGTTTTTTTTTTTATAGATATAAATGTAATTCCAAAGTATCATCTTTAACTGTATCAACATTATTATCAGGTTATAACTACAGATTCATGCTTTCTCACACGCTTTTTTACACTAATTAAAAATTTTATTATTATTTCACATAATAAAATTTTTAATTTAAAAAAAAAAAAAAAATATATATATATATATATATATATATATATATATATATATATATATATATATATATATTAATTAAAATCTGTATTATTATTTCACAAAAATTTAATTTAACTATAAATTTCATAATATTTTACGTTTAAAAAATAAATATATTTTTTTTTTTTTACTCTGTATATGTGCCATGGGATATAGTCTGCTGTATTAACATCTCGTTCACTTCAGTGCGGCAGAATGAATCATTTTTCAATACAAACTCTTTAATAGAGAATTCATTCAGACTTTAAGAATAGATTAAATTAAACAAAATTATGGTATTAACTCTTTTTCTTAATTATTTATAGTTTTACGTCACTCTTATTTTACTTATTTATGTTTATATTATATATTTTTACTCATAGACCAAAGTTTTTTTTTTTTACTTTTTACCTAAGGCCCTGAGAAGGGATGTACTTTTAAAAATTAATTTTTAATTAATTAGGTTTTATTTATTTTTTTTTTTAAACCAAAAATATTCATTTTATGATGAACAGTAATGTAATACTTTATGTAACCATGTCTTTCAAAAAGATTTGTGTATGTATATGTCGTGAGTTAAGCTCATAAAAGCATCACGAAACTAATATTCCATATATAAAATATTTATATTTATGCAAGATCTTAGCCTGGATTTGTAGACTCTCCTGGTAGACTCATCTTCTATAAAAGTGGGTAACCAAAAATGAGTAAAAACCTGGCTGCTGAATGTGATCTTTATTTGTGCTGAGCTCAAGACCCTTCAGGAGTTGTAGAGGTACAGGTTTTTATTTATAATCAGGAGATGCTTAGTTTTTGAGTTATTAAAAAAAACAATTTTTTCATAGTTTTATTTATTATTATTATTTTTAACACTAAGAGGTCAAATTTTTAAATAAAGCCTTATTGCATATCTACACGATAAGGGGAACACCAAATAAAAATATTGCAGCTTCAGAACAATAGCGATTCTAGAGATACTGCGATGGCCACGGTAGTAAGTAAATAGTAACATCCTTTTATAAATATTGATTGTTCAATCTAAATTAAAAATCTTAATCAATACTCAATATATTTAGGTTTATGTGATTTTTTTTATTTTAAACTATTTTTTATTGAGTTATATTACATCCTGTCCTAATTAGGACATTTATAATAATGCTCAAGTACAAAATTCATACAATATTTACAAAACTATAAAATGGTATACAATAAAGAATCGATAAAATATTTAAAAAGTCTAGAAGTCATATGTAAAACATTTCAAAGAAGGGAGGTAATTGATAGTTGTGCGATGCGAGCACCAGATTTTAAGAGAAACGGCATATGGCATGTGAATTCCTGAAAAAGGAAAATCGAAATTATACCCTGTAAATTAATTTCTAGGGGAGCTTCGTTGCCAACTTTAAATGTATGCGTATCTTGGATAGAATCGTTTTACAACAAGCTGGTTGGAATAACAGGGTTGAATAACAAAATTTTAGCAAGGGAGGAACCTTTTACATTATTGACTTACAGTTGCGGTTTCAACAAGCCGGAGAAAAGCTATACAAGATTTAACATAACACTAAAAGCTTGTACTAAACATCTTTTGTCTCTATCCTAAAGCTACAAAACATTTCAACCGTTGCCATTCTTTTAGAATAATAAGACAGTTTAACATATCTAAGTTGTAGAAAGTCAGAATAAATAATAAAGAAATTAATAATCATAAAACGAGTTCGATAACACTGTTATATAAAAATAAAATTAGGAAAAAATATAAAAATAACGTTACCACATCCTTATTATGATAGATTTTTTTTTTAAATACCATAAATAAATAATAATTGTTATAAATGATATAAATTTATATCAAATACCTTGGAGACTGAATTTCAGAAGACTTAATTGAAAAAAAAGGCTTTCAAACAAAGGAGAATTAAATTAAACAGGGCATCTTATGTCTGAACAAATCTGTACGCCTCAAAACTGTCTTTCCACAAATGTCGAACTGAGACACTATAATGAAGTAGTCAGACCTGCAATCCTCTACGCCTTTGAGTGCTTATCTCTAACAAAGAAGATACCTCTAAGAGCACTCCAAGTACAAGAAAGGAAATCCTTGTGAAGAATTGTGGGATCTAGGATCTTACCAGATGGAAGGCGATGGTATAAACCAAATTGCGAACTCTACCAACACCTGGAAAACCTCAGACATGCAATCGTTTGGCTTTATGCGGCCATCTGTACAGAATGGACCAACACAGGCTGTCCCATATGATCTTTAGAGTAGCCAACAAGGGAAAATCCACTGGAATCCCGTGGACCAAGCAAGTTGAGAGGGATCTTGCAGAACTTAATATTGAGCAAGATACCATCAATGATAGAAGTCGCTACCGCATGGCCGACCAAACAAGAAATGGCCCGAGGATCGCAAGGTAGAGTTCAGCAGAAAAATATAAGAATACTGGGCTAACAGAAAAGCTAAAGGTATTGGCAGGAAATCAACCTCCCAAAATCTTTTTTATATTCCAAAACGGTACTTACTTAAAAAACATGTCTCGTATATTTTATGTATAGAAAGTAAACAAAACTAAGTTGAACTATTTTAGACAGAATAATACAACAACATAAATTATTATCTAAAACAATCACTTAACTGTAAACCCTTTTTGTAACTCTGTATAATTCTGTAGCCTTCTAAAAAGATGAGGGAAGAGAATTTTAATATCGAAAAGTGTCATTTTTAGTGTGATAATCCTAGTTACCACAAAAATATTTCGATTAGTATCCTTCATAAATGGGGATTTTGAAAAAAATGGTGGTTCTCTATCATTTTGAATCGAATCCTAATTACAAGATATGTCAATTGTTAAGAATACTTTTAATGAGAATGGCGACATGAACCTAGAATTTAAAAAAAAAATATTAGTCTTTTAAATATTTAAATCGGGAATATCCTTCGAAATAGTAAAATTAGTCATTTTCTTGCGTGTCATTCTTCTGCAGAGAGAACTGCCAATGGGAAGTTTCTCTTTAATATCAATCATTCCTTTCTTTAATATTTTCCTCAAATTTATTTGATGCATTAATGTTAATACAGATGTAAATTTCTCAACAAATATAATTAAAAAAAATAAGTTAACCACGATAAATTCCAAACCGGTGAAGTACATTTATAAAAAACATGAGATAAATTATATAAAATCAATTCTAAGGGGCATTCAAGTAATAAGAAATATGTTAAATGTATACAAAGAGAATACAGAAAAGTAGAAAGCTTAAAGAGTAGCCATGCGTAATCCAAAGGAGTATTTGAGGGGAGATGTATTCATACTTTGCTGATGAATACACATTTAGCGGTCCTCGCACGAGGAAGTAATCAGGGAACCCGCTCCACTTACTTTGGAACAGCTCGAGTTAAAGCTTTTGTAAAAGGACTCCAACCTGAATCAATAAAACCAGGGGCAAAGGGGGAAAGGAACTCAAGATATTCTTAGCTAACAATATCTAGATGAAATATGAAAATGATAAAGAAAAGTAGAAGAAAATGAATAGAAAAGATGAAAGGGAAGGGACAAAAAAAAAAAAAGAAAAAAAGAAATGAGGTTCAATGAACAGCGTTTTGATGTTCAAGAGCTTGAAAACATGTTATAATGAAATACGCAAAGAAAACAACTGTCAACTGAAAAATAATAATACGACAGGCTTCAAGAAGCTTCTTTGAAGAAACTTCAATAGAATTCGTTTGAAAAAATTATAGATAATATAGTAATAAATAGAAGGGTTGGGGGAAATTACGGTGAAATTTTATGTGGAACAAATTTATGTAGATCTGCAAATCAACAACTACTCTCCTTTCGAAAATAAAAAAAACCCACTTTATATTAAATTTGAAATATGCAACTTAAGTCTTGTATATTATACTAAACACGTCCTTAGAGTCACCTGTTATGTGGTAGCTAGCACAACATCCTTCTACGTCTAAGGACACTGGTCCAAACTGGCAATTGTTTCAGTTTTAAAAATTGCTTAGGTATGTTGTACTTTGAAGACTACGTAAAAAGTTCCCGAGCCTGTGTAATGTCAGGTAGACATTACAGATTCCTATTCTCATAAAAGCTGGATAGGCAAAATTTATGACTCTCACGACAGTATCATCCGATTAGACACAGTTACGTAAAAGTGACGTTAAACATATAAATAAACAAACGAGGCTCCCTTAGTCCAAGTAACCTATTCTCGAAAATGGTCTATGTGGTAGGTCATGCAAAAAACAACAACAAAAATTATGGTGCGCACAACACACGACTTTCACTTACCTCCGTTATTTATATCAATTTAGGAATTTTTAAACAAATTTAGAAACGAAATTAATTGTTAAAGAATTATTTATATTGAATTTTAATAGAAACATGTGTTTTATTAAATAATCTATTATATTATTATTTACGACAATCAGTTTGTTTTATCGGCATTTTATCACTCTCCGTTAACTTTTACAATACATGTGTAAGAAGATATTTTTTCTAAAATCTTTAGCTTTCCAACGGTATGTTATACATGTATATTACCGTTCTAAAGTTCAAAAAATAAAAATTACATTTAAAAAATAGTTTTTGCAGTTTTCTCCTTTAGTTAGATATCGAATTGGTTAAACTTCTATATATACCTGTTTTTTAGCAATGCTAATCAGATAATATGGCCAATTTTATAAAATCTACAAAATTAAAGATACTTTAGACGAAGAAATTTTGAAATATCGGGATTTAAGCCCTGTCAGACTTTTTCAATCAGAATGAAACCTATATCATACGAAAGCCCATTAAATTGTAAATCGATATAGCAAGTTTAATCAAAATCGTCAAAGCCGTTTTTGAGAAAATCTTAAAAAAGTGCAAATGCATGGTATAAAGTGGCCCTTCTGGTTAGCCGATTTTGATGTAAAACTTGCTGTAACATTTCGGGGGTATAGGTGTCTAAATATAAAATTTCATTTACGTACGTACACCTTTTCCTTTTCGTGTTGGACTTACCACAAACACACAGAACATTTTGCGGGACTTTGTTATTTCGACTCAGGGGACCCTAAAACGTGTATTTCCGTTGAAAACTGGAATTCGAAAATTTTCACGATCACAATACTTTCCCTTACTATATATTTCATATGTAGGTAAGTGAAAGTAAAAACAGATGGCTTTATTCTATTGGGCTGGAGTGTTAGATTTAAGATAGGTATATCTCTAAGATTATCCTGTGCTCCAACTTCTGAAAAACTGTTCTTACAATATTTATTTAACTCCACGTAGTAAAGTATAATTAAAAGTATTAATTCTGTGCTAAGATGGCTCTTAAAAGATTCCTAACCTAATTTAACCTGGATAGGAAAAATTCAGGCATCTTTCGATTAGCCACAGCCGCATAAAGTGAATTTAAATTAATAAACAAACACATAATACATTCTTTAGGAATTTTAATGAGTCATTAAAATTAATTGGTACTGGACCACTAACATACAGGTCCAGAGTTTGAATCCCGCAGTGGAAGAATAATTATTGAATAAAACTGGCGGTTGTGTGTGATCACCTTATCAATTGAGACGTTGATTTCCAAAAGGTACTATATCCATTCTAGGAAATTTTACAGGAAGCGCGAAAATCTCTCATTACTATATTATTAAACTACCTAATTTGGGTCTTTTTGCTTTAAAATTTAGAATTATTTTTTTACTATAATAACAACATCATATTACAGGTATGAAATGAATTTTTTTAGAATGATTTGGAACGAAAATAAATGCGTAATTAGTACTTTTAGAAAATGACCGCATTTCTAAATCGCGTTTTTTAAGGACTTGAGAATTCATTAGATAACATCAAATAGAATATTTAGATAAAACTAAATGATGAGAATACAAATATGTAAAAATATCAATTTCGTAAAAAATGTCCTTTAGTACCTTTTGGAAATCAACGTCTCAATTCCTTGCATTAATAATCACGTTCAAAATTCATATTTTATCACTTAACAATACTGTAAGAACCAATTTATCACTTGATAGCATAGTGTCATTGGATAATTAATTAATGAGATATTCTGGCAATCCTCCTCCACCTCTCCCTTAAGTAGAGCCAAAAGTATAACTCACATAATTATATAGACACATTTAAAGAGCATGTGCTAAGGGAAATACCGATGTGATTTTAAGTAGAAGTTAATATGTCTAATGTTCATTCTAACGAAAACCCAACGAGTAGCGCCACTTTTATTTTGGATGTTTACATAGCTGTTGTAAAAACATGTTTACATTTCGTCATGCTTTCGCTTGATTAAAAAAAAAAAAAAGATAAAAAATAATTACGCTCACATCGTCACAAGAAAGTGACACAGTCTACCTAGGGATCTTCTACTGCAGTGGTTAGACCTACCAAACGGAAATTCTTTACATACCATTATTTAAATTACAATTAATAGAAATTGCCATAATAAAAAACTGGTAAATTCAGGTCTAGTAATCTCAGAGGGTAACTAAGAGGCTTTCCTATCCTTCCTATTATTTTTTACTTTTTTCCAGTGACAAAAAAACTGATTATTGAGGCAATCGAATTAGCGTAGCTTATCCGTTACAATAAAAAATAAAGTCGTCATCAAAAATTAAGTTTTTATCTCTTCGTCACTCGGCAAAGTCATGTTACTACTTCAATAGAGATAAAGCCTAACTGATAATTCTGTGCTCAGCTCCAGAATTCAAAACAAATTTAATTCTTAAAAAAGTGACTTATGCCATTTTGAGATCTAAGCTCAGAATTAAAAAATAAAATAAAAACCTGTACCACTACAAACCATGAAGAGTTTTGGGCTTAGTACAAATAGAGATTCGTACAGTTTCTAGGCCAATGGTCGTGCCATGAGGTGATTTGGCAGTGATCACGCTGAGCCGCAACGTTTTTTTCCCCTATGTCCGGTTACCCACTTGATTGAGGCTGGGTGTGCCCCAGGAGGGTCTCCATATCCCAGGATCGCCCCCGGATGAAATAACAGAATAAATAATATTCCGCCTCAGCCGGGTTTCGAACCCAGGACCCGGAGCACAGTAGACTAGCGCTGTACCCACTAGACCACGCCTCTCCCTTTAGCTCAGAATTGATACTTTTAATTATACATTGATACGATGAGTTAAATAAATATGGTAAGAACGGTTTTAGAGAAGTTGAAACACAGGATAATCTGAGGGATGTACCTATCTCAAATATAATACTCCAGCTCAAAAAGGATATATGTTGTTTTTTTTTCTGCATGAGTTACCACATTGACTATTTTGCGAGAATAGGTTACTAGGACTAAGGGAGCCTCGTTTGTTTATTTATTTATTTAACGTAACTTTTACGTAACTGTGACTAATCGGATGATGCTACAGTGAGAGTCAAAAATTTTGCCTACAGTTTGCCTCTAAAGGATAGGAATCTTTATGTCTACCTGACTTCGCACAGGGTCAGGACATCCATCTTACGTCCCCTCCGACTTATTATTAATTGACTATTATTATTAATAGGCCCAGTTATTGATCGATATCTTAGTACATAGTAGCAAGAACAGGGTTAGTAGTAGTAGGATTAGAAGATGGAGTAGTAATGAGTAATGTACAGAAGGGAGGATATAATCTTTGGTTTACTAACTATGTAGATGCCCCCGAGCTCAATCCTGCCCATACAGCTAACGTAAAGGAATTCCTCTCCTCTCCAATTCCTCTCTCTCCGCCCCCTAAAGCTATTAACCCCTCTGAGGTCAAATTCCTTATAAAGAAACTAATACCTCGAAAAGCTCCTGGCTACGACCTCCTCAATTCTAAGATCCTTCGTCAACTGCCCCAAAAAGCAATTATATTCCTTACCTACCTCTATAATAGTATTCTCCGTACAACCCACTTTCCTTTGGTGTGGAAACACTCCATCATTCTCCTTTTTCCCAAACCTGGTAAACCTCCCAACGACACCTCATCCTATAGGCCTATTAGTCTCCTTCCGATCCTTTCAAAAATCTTTGAAAAAATCCTTCTCAAGCGTATCCTACAGTTAATTGAAATTCCTTTCCACCAGTTCGGATTCCGCTCACAGCACTCCACTGTACATCAAGGCCTACGAGTGGTTGACCATATATCCTTTGCCCTTGAAAACAAGCAATATTGCACTGGTGCCTTTCTGGACGTTGCTCAGGCATTCGACCGGGTCTGGCACGATGGCTTGCTTTTCAAACTAAAAACCCATTTACCCCAATCCTTATATCTAATCCTACAATCCTACCTTTCAAACCGTTCCTTCAGAGTCCGCTCTGGTTCAGAATTTTCCAATAGTTACCTGATCGAGGCTGGTGTACCTCAAGGCAGTGTCCTAGGTCCTGTCCTCTATCTCCTATTTACAGCTGACATACCTACAGATCCTGATACCTTCTTAGCAACTTTTGCCGACGATACTGCCATTTTATCAACCCAATCAGATCCCGAAATTGCATCTTCCTATCTACAAAGACATCTATCCTTGATTGAATTTTGGTGCGCTAATTGGCGTATCAAAATTAATGAATCCAAATGTAAGCACATCACCTTTACCCTTCGCCGCAGATCCTGTCCACAAGTCAATTTTAACTCCATACCCCTTCCCTGCTCTGACACAGTCCGGTATCTGGGATTCTTACTAGACAAAAGACTAACGTGGAACCCACACACTCGACTTAAACGACAAGAACTCAACAGACGATACGGCCAACTATATAGACTACTAAACAGAACATCAAAACTTTCTATTGCTAATAAACTACTCATTTACAAGACGATTCTAAAACCGATATGGACCTACGGACTCGAACTGTGGGGGACAACTAAATTTTCGAACATCAGGCGTATCCAATCCTTTCAGTCCAAAGTCCTTAGAACAATAGTCAATGCTCCCTATTATGTTACAAACAAGACCTTACACAATGATCTGAATATCCCATTTGTCCTCGATCTAATCCCATCTAAATTCCTAAACTTCCACCAGAGGCTAACTCACCTTCCTAATCCTTTATCCCAATCCCTATCTAGCTCCAGCCATCCCTATAACCCTCCTCGTAGGTTGAAACGGCAGTGGCCTAGAGATCTCTTATAACTAAGCAATGCTGAGTGTTGGCAATGGCCAGCTTCTCCACTCATGCCTGAGAGTCTGTGGCTCTAGCGCCCTCTCTCAGTCTCCACTGGCTTATTAGACCGGTGACGCGACTGACTGAGAGGCGCTGGGATCTCCTAGCTTTGGGCCCCGACGCCCACTTGTGGGCGTGGGGGTTTAATTCGGAGTTCCCAAGGGCAGTATGTAAATATTGTATATATATGTATGAATGTGACCAAGATTATTATTATTTATTTCTTTTATTTTCTTTTTATCTTTATTTACGGTTATTTATTCTTCTTTATATTTTATTTATTTATATTTATTTTCTATTCATTAATTTTTTATTTCTTTATTTTTTGTACATAAGGAATGAATGAATTCTAATATCACTAATACTTATTGCCCAAGATTGTGGCAGATTGTATTATTTCTAAATAAATAAAATAAATAATAAAACTATGTAGATGCGATGAAGTCTTGGGAAAAGATAGTTATAATAATACAAACAGTTTGAAAAGACTATTAGTTTATAAAATCCATATTAAATAATTGTAAAAGGCTCATTAGATTCATCTAAGGAATTCCCAGGCGCTCTCAGGTCTCCACCTGGTACGCCGAGTTGAAGCGGCTTTACCCAAAATTCCGAAGGCAATACTTCCTAGGAACCCATATTTTCCAATCCTTCACAACCAAAAAACCTTTATCTATAACATGTTTACCCCACTATCCTCTGTCCACTCTATCATCACAAGATCCCAGTCCCTGAACTTGTTCATTCCCTCCTACCGAACTGCTTTCTTAAAGAGATCTTTCTTTATTCGCGCTACTTCCTTTTGGAATTCCTTATCCGTATATTTTTAAGACTTAATAGCCAGAAGATGAATATTTAATGTACATTAATATTATTCTTAGGGGACTAGCTGTCCCAGAATAAAAATTATTTTTTATTTCATTTAAAAAATAAAAATAAAAATAAACATTTCAATAAGCCTCACGTGCTGATTATAATCTGTATTGCTGAAAAAATAAAAAAAATACATAGCGGAAAGGCGCAGGACGAATATTGTGTAAAATAAAGACCAGAAGGTTGTACGGTGGGAATAAAGAACTCCCTTTGATTCAAACCTTTCAACGGTTATGGAAATTTAAAAGTTTTGGCGCTGCTTTAGAGGAACATATAAAAGGACTTTGCTCTTAAAACAAGTTTCAAGTAGCAGAGGATTTGTTTCTTAGCATCAAAATAAACAACTTGACAAAGTCTGCTGAGTTTAAAAAATGTAATGCATGAACCCATCGAATACTTTGAAGAATATTTCGGCCATGTAAGGAGTTCAACTCAGGCATACAAATCATTATTTACTATTATAGCAAGAATAGTAAAATAAATCTCTTGTTCTAGAAATCAAAATTGAGGTCCTATCCTTGACAAAAATCTAACTATCCTTGTCGTCTAGATTTTTATTTGTATTTTTTTAAATTTATTTTTAGGCTATTGGCCGATGATATGTTATAGAGTAGGGTCATCACTACCTAAACCTATTTTTGTGAGTGGCCACCGGTTGCCTGACGGGACTAAAGTTTCCGGGGGGGGGGGGAAGGGGAGGGGTTGCGAGTAAATCTCCTTTTAATATTTTTTTTTTCAGAAAAACATTTTTATTGAGTAATATTACAATCAGTCCAATTTATGACATTACCTTTTAATAATATGCTTGAAAAATTCCTCACGGGACTGGGATTTGAACTTACAACTTTTGGCGTGAGGACCCAGCGCGGTAGTCACACAGCCACGGTCTTGTCGTCTTGTAGAAAAATTAAATATTAAACAACTAAATTCTTCGTATCTCTGTTGTTTTTTTTTTTTTTTTGTTGACCAAAGAATAAATAGTATCAAAATAAATTTTCAGCTACTAATTTGTTTTTTCTATCATAGATACTTCCTTTTGTCCCCTTCTATTACAGCTATGGTATTACTTAATTGATTTATTCATTATTTTTTGTTTCTGTAAATATTGTGTGAATGAATCTAGGATCACTATTGTAGACTGCGATATAAATATATTTAAAAAAAAATAATACTCTTGGGGAATGATTTCAACAAAATATAATCTATAAGCAGGGAATGGTTATATTCATGTAAAAGAGTAAACCTTAAGGAGATATAAAAAAGTAAATAAATAAAATTTATTAGTTTTGGTTTTATAGTTATATAAATAAATACCGGTAAATCAGTAAATAAAAAAATAAATTTATTAAAAAAATAACAACACTTCAAAGCACTGAAACCCACCAAAGATTCATACAAGTGGTGTCATTAGAACTAACAATTAAAATCATTGGATGAGGCCAAAAATTGAATATTTTACTCTTTAAGAATTAATTCAATAAAATATAATTTATAAGCAGAGAATGGTTATATTTGTGTAAAAGTTAATTAGATAAAACAAAAGTAAATAAATACACTTTATTGGTTCATTGGGTAATATCATTATATAAATAAATACCGGTAAATCGGGGAAAAAAGAAGAAAAACAAATTATAGCCCTGAAACCCGTCAGCGATATAGACAAGCTGTGTTATTGCACTAAAAATTTAAAAATCAGTAAATATGAACAGGATTACATTTAGCCAAAAGGTTTTTCCTCCAACCCGTTGAGGGAATAGGTTCCCAATTTACAAGAGCTGGGTGTTACTAACCGACCTACTCAATGAGTTATACCCCCCGCTATAATGCTCTTCAAGAGGGAATTAAACCACCCGCGATATAGGAGTAAGCGGTAGAGTAATATGGGGGGTGGGGTGAAAAATACAAATCATTCAAAGAAATATACAATCATTCATATTGAAAAAAAAAATGTCCTAGCTTCTTTGTTAAAATCACTTTTAAAGAAATTTTATTGAGAATGTACAGTCGACTGTAGAAATTATCGTGGGTAGAAATAATCGGGAGTCTTTTTTTTTTTTTTTTTTTTTTTTTTAATTTTGCCAACGTTTCGGCTCAACTTGTGAGCCATCATCAGGGCATTACTGAGCCATGTCAAGCATAAACTCAAGAAACGTCGACAAAATTAAAATATTTTAAAAAAAAAAACGACTGACTCCCAATTATTTTTACCTAAGATTTATTAAGAAAACATTTATATTAGCTTTAATATTACATCAATAGAAAACTTAAGTTCATGGGTTTTTAGTCACTATTCATACCTCCTCAAAACTTTGTATACTAGTATAAAATCTTTAGCGTACCAAAAATATATTATATTAAACATCTATAGAACTATTCAGCTATTTAATATACTTCATTATTTATTAAAAAAAAAAAAAAAAAAACCTGTACCATTACAAGGTAGAGTCATAAGCTCAGTACATATAGAGATTCGTACTGTTTCTAGGGCAAAGGTGGTGCAATGAGGTGATTAGGCCTTAATTACGCTTGAACGAAAGATTTTCTCCCAATTTTTTGGGTACCCACTTTATAGACGCTGGATATGCCCCAGGAGGGTCTCCATACCCTTGACCCTAGTCCCTATCCACTAGACCACGCCGCTCCCTTTATTTATTAAAATTTACAAATAAATTACGTAACGCAATCAGTAAATCTGCTAGACAAAGGACGTGAAGGAGACTTGAGAGAAGCACGCTTTGGCAGCACTCCAATAAATATTCTAAACCAGAAACTTTAGCGGCCAACTTTTTAGACGCCTCGGTAGATTATGAGGAAACGAAGAGCAAAGAAATTGAACTAATGGGCTAGAGTGGGAATGCAGTTTTTCATTGAAAGAATGGTATGTGGTTCGGACTAATGTCAACAACATACGAAATATTAAGGTGTTTAAGGATGGGTTTATATTATGACAAGTAAGAGGTATAGAGGGTTTTGGAATGTAAAGTTAGATATGAGAAGAATTCGATATTTTAATAGACCCCATTCGTATGGCCTTATGATAGTCATGTAATGAGCCGTTTGTAGTTCAATGTAAAATTAAAACATTTGTCTAGTACGTGTTGAAGTAGCCGAAAACGTCGAGCAGTTTCTTGTCGTTTCAGTCTTGTAAGATGGTTCCAAGTAAGACATTTTTCAAGATGGAGTCCTGGATATCCGATCTGTTTAACAGGGAGAAGCAAGAGTGTTATTAAATAATACTGTAGAGCATGGAGTGATTAATATATTTAAAAATATTTCTGCTGTTCTGTGCTTAACATAAATTTCTAGTCGTATTGCCGTAGCCGATACTAGATCTCTAAATAAACAAAAAAGTTTATATGACTTATAGGCCGATTGTCAACAGTATACCTAACCGTTGACAATTACACTCTGGGCCATATCAAGTCAATTCAAAATAACCATGTCCCACAAAAAAGGTTTGTATATTGTTGGGCGAGTCAAGCTCAAAAACCAAAAGGTGTACGAAACCGAACTTCTATATTTAAAGTAAGTACAGGCCTTAGATATTACAGGAACTTTTTCCCCACAAATCGATTAAGTTACGAACCACTACGTATCAGGTATTTTGCATTTTTTTTTTTTTTTTTTTTCAATCGGCCTGTCAACGGTTAGGAAGAAAATCTCAAAATTGGATTTTCCTCCCTAAACGTTGACAATCGGACAAAGGGTCATATCAACTTTTTTGTTCTGTTTGAGGTCTATTATCTGCTCTCACGATATGACGAGACATTTATGAAACATCCTGTATATTCGGCAAAATATCCTGGGACGAAATACAAAGGAACGGGAAAAAACATTGTGCTTTCCTTAAAACTCACTAAAAGTGTTATGGTATTAAAGTTCATCTAACGAATTTCCATTTGGAACTGAATAGCCCATTGCACTATAATATTTTTAAAAAATCCCCGAGAGCTGAGCATAGAATGGTTTTGGGTGAGGGGGGACTGGCTCAGGTGGACTGCAAATTGAGTATTAACAAGGTGGTGGCAATTAGGGTATGGGGCGTTTATGGAAGCGGTCGGAAGGCTCAAACATGGGATGGCTTGAATACGCTACAGTTTAGATTGGATATACCACCGGCTGCGGGAAACGAACCCAGGCCGATCGATACCCTCCACCGCCTGCTCAATCACCGAGGGTACCTTAGACCCGTGCCAAGGCGGGGAAAACAAGAGGAGGTGGAAGGCTAGAAACAAACATCCTTAGCCTTTCCATCTTACTAAGCAGTCTGTAATTCATTAACTGATACTCCATCCTAACAGCTCTTAACAGATAATACGGCTGTCTAATTGCGAGAATGCGTTCCCTCCACTAATGGTTAGGCTAAACTTCCAATGTTTGAAATTACAAACCCGAGTGGGTAAAAAGAAAATAAAACAAAATTAATACGCAGAACACACTACTCTCAATTACATCTCTTCTTGAAATAAGTTGTAATAGTTTAGGAAAGAGAGAAACGCTTTATTTATTTGGCAATGCTGCCCAAATAAATCGGGTTGCTTACAGCACACAGCATACTATATGAATCCTATAGACATTTTAATTTTTTATTCTATTCTAATACTAATTTCTAAATGCTATATACAATTATTTTCCCTTTTATTTCTTTACATTATTTTATTTATTTTTTTTTATCAATTTATTTATTTCTCTCTAACAACTATATTTAAAATTAATACCTCTAGAGCGCACGTTACACTATCAAAATATGAATAAATTACCCATTTAATTGGCTTACAGATGATGTTAGATAATCCCCAGGGGACCAAAATCACGTTTTATTATATTATATGTTATATTATATTATATACATATATATTATATGTATTATAGTTACTATTACTTTTATAAACGTATATAAACTAATTTTGATGAGGAAGATGGTTGGGGGTGCGGTCATAAATTAGAAACACACATTTAAAATAAGTGTTATTTTAATTATGTGCCGACGTTTCGGCCTAAAATGTAGGCCTTCATCAGGGTTGACTCTGACCTGAAGACGCTGCCTAAAGGAGCAACACTCCTTAATAACAAGTAAATGATGAGCAAAACTAAATGATTATAATACAAATATGTCAAAATATCAATAACGTAAAAAATGTCTTCTAGTACATTTTGAAAATCAACGTATCAATTATTTATTGGGGTATGGAGACCCTTAGGGCACACCCAGCCTCTATAAAGAGCTATATAGGCTTAATCACCAACTTGCACAGCCGTTGGCCAGTACCTTCATTCATTTAGAACCTTCATGGGTTGTAGTAATATAGATTTTTTTTATTGTTTATACATACCCACACACATATATATGGACATATATTACATAAATGGATGAGAAGCATTTGGGAATATTAAAAAATGGTATATGAGGAGGTATATCCCTCCAACCACCTGCGTGTCTATTCGAAGAACACTTTTATAACTGGGCAATAAAAACAAGACGTCTCGTAGTCCGTAGTATTTTTAAAGGTGCTATAAAGTAAATTTGAAAACACGCAGAGCTGTCGAACTAATGGATTATCAATGGACAATTAATTAAGTTACGCTAAGAGCGCAAGTGATCAAAATAACTAAGGCTAATAATGCATTTTATCAATAAAAAGTATTTATGATGGACTTGGTGAAATCGAAAGGAAAAGTTGCAACGCTTTTTAACTCTCAGAAATCCGATTATACAATATAATAGTTTTAATGATATTTTACATTCATTTACCTATACGGGAAATACATAGTAAGGGAAAGTATCGCGATGTTTTTCACCAGGAATATATTGTGTGTATATATATATATATATATATATATATATATTTTTTTTTTTTTTTTTTTTTTTTTTTTTTTTTTTTTTTTTTTTTATAAGATTCCAACTTCATTTTAATGTTCTAACATTGATAATAAAATGGAGGTATGCAAAAGTCATATGTTTCGCAAACCAGATCTATTATTATTATTATTATTTTTAATAATGAAATTGATGCTTTTGAATCGAATTATAATTGCTTGTAAATTGGAATTAAGGGCAACCGTAAATGAAATCTGTCAAAAGTATTATAAAATAGTTACATATATTCATTTATTACAGTCTAAACCTTACATCCCAATTTACATAGTTTTACTGGTGAACAAACACCAGTTATATGAGAGTTAATGTGGTATGACTTAAAAAAGTAATATTAACGATTATTAAAAAAGTTATAATAAAGAAAAAGTGACTAAGAAAATACAAAGTTAAAAAATATTTTATTTAAGTTTTTAAGGACATCGTCAGAACTGTAAAAAGTATAAAAATGTAAGTACCATCTATTTCCTAAATTATTCTCCTCCCCCCCCCACAAACATACAATAAGTAAAAAAAAAAAAAAATTAAGATAAAGTATGAAATACTTTAGAATTTATTGAACAAATTCTTTTTGTTTCTATAATTTACTTCAAGCTAACTTCTTATTTAAAAGAAATAATAATACGATAATAGTACTCGTAAAATAAAAAATAATAAAACTTTAAATAATTAATGTTGAATACTTCTTTCTTTTCTATTGGTTTACATTTCAGGTCAGAAACTTAATAAAATATGTACAAATCCAGAACCGATGTATCATTTATTCAGAAAACCGGGGAAACTGCAGTATTACCTAATGTTTTTCTATCTTTTTTTAGGGAAAGGTGGGGAGATAATTTAGTAAATAGACTGTACTTACATTTTTTATAACATTGAAATACGTCGTAAGTCGTAAGAAATCGATTGATGTTGATTATTTATTTTGTGATTACTTAATCTTTAAAGTATGAAATTTTTCATAAGAATGCTTTTAATGTTTACATTATGGATCGTACTTATTAAAATAATATTCTTTTTTTTTTTTTGTTTTATAAGAAAAACTATTTTAGGTGCGACTACGGGGTACTGAATGTTTTAAAAGACGTCACTGTAACGGATATGTAGATTTAAATATATATATATATATATATATATATAAATATATAATGTTTTAAATATATTATGTACAAATAAGATTATTATATTATTAATGCAACGGACATGACGCGTTTATATAGTATCTGATTTAAATATAGAGAATGATAAATAAATAAATATTTAGCATCAATTTTTTTTTAATTATTTATATTTTATTTATTACCTAATTAGTGAGATCTGGTACGGTTTTTTTCCCCCCACATTTAGCAGGGGCAGAAATTGTTAATTCCAACTATTTTCTATATCCAATTCTATTAAAATTCCACAATCCTATTAAAATATGTGTTTCTGGAAACTTTTAAACCAAATTTATGTGGCTACAATAAGAAATACGATGAAAAAACTTAACTTGTTGATAACTCACGAGAACTAAAGCAACATAACTAAATTGTTTAAAATAACTTTTGAAATTGCCTATTAGGTTAAAACTATTGATAAAATAATACCAGTGATTAAAACCGACGAAAATGAACCCATGAAAAATCACAAAATAAAGAAAACAATAAATTATGGTAGCATATTATGGAAGTTAGTTGCTTCTGCTTTTTAGTCCGTGAGCCAACAACGAAAAAAGCATCCCATTTTATCAAAATGTTTAGTATGTTTTATGCAAAGCATCTATCATGGTGAAGCAAAAAAAAAAGAACACGTCTGCCAACTCTAAACGGCTGGATTACAAAATAGTGACCATTCAAAAAGGGAATATCACGAAATATCACTATTTTCTAACATAATTATGGTCACGATGGTGGAAACAGCTCATCCTATGAAGATAATCACTATAAAGTAAATCATCAAGTATTTGATAAGCTTTCATTTTAGTGGTAAAAGACATTTGTATGTTCAATATTCAACAATATAGAGGTATTACAAAAAAATATATATAATTTTGCGGATAACGTGATATCACTTTTTTGTAAACATTAGTATGACTACTATCATGGAAACGGCTCTTCCTAGGAGGATAATCGTTATAACAATTAATATAGACAGTTAAATTACCTTTAATTTTATCTGTAAAACATGCCTGTTTGACTAATAGTAATATAGATATGGTCCTTAAAAAACAAAAAAACGAGAAACTTGTTATTTTTGTCATTAATTTGGTTGTTATCATGGAAACGGCTGTTTCTAACAATAATAATGGTCATAAACTACTTTACGAGGCATAAAATTAGCTTTAAAATGAGTAGTAATAGAAATCCGTGGGTCTAATACTTATTGACATAATGTTAGTCCATAAAAACCCGTCTACCGCGGTCTTACCGTCGTTTGATTCGTATTATCGCCTATTATTATGTGTTCAAAAGGAAAATCGTGGTCAAATGAATCAGTATGTCGTCTTCTTAGTCTCTTTTTGAATGGCCGCCATTTTGTAATCCACCCGTTTTGAGTTGGCAAACGTGTATTTTTTGCTTTACTATGATAGATGCTGTGCATAAAAAATACTAAACATTTTTATAAAATGGGTTGCTTTTTTCGTTGCTGGCTCACAGACTATTATTTGTTTTAGTTACTTTTTTTTTTCTTGTGACGCGACTGAGAGCAAGGAGCTAGGATCTCTTGGACTCATCTTTTCCCTCTACAAGTGCAGGAAAAGGCCCAATCTGGGGTTCTTTTAGCAAATTGTATAAAGTTATGATTGTGTGTATGATGTTAATGTATTTATTACTTCTTTATTTCATTTATTTGTATTTATCTCAATTATAGGTTGTTGTTTGTTTTGTTTTTTGTA
Source organism: Piezodorus guildinii (assembly GCA_023052935.1). Classification (NCBI taxonomy): domain Eukaryota; kingdom Metazoa; phylum Arthropoda; class Insecta; order Hemiptera; family Pentatomidae; genus Piezodorus; species Piezodorus guildinii. The sequence goes on along the minus strand of CM041295.1, from coordinate 129,932,708 downwards.
TATATATTATATTTTATATAATTTGACTTTATCATTGTATATTGTATATATTGTGTGAATGGGTTCTTATATCACTATTACTAATGTTCATATAGAAACAAATTGTAATATATGTCAATAAATAAATATTTTTAAAAAAAAGTTACTTTTTTAGGTTTGAATTTAATTTTAAAATGTAAAATATTACCCAAATAATTATAAAAAATACCTGCACTTTGGCTCAAGACAAAATTGAAGAAAAAAAAATGTATAGATGCTAAACCAATTTTTTTTTTTAAAGCAAGTGTTCAGTTAGTCAGGACCTTGGGCGGAACCTTGATAAAAAGTGTGTTGAGTGAACCTTATCGTTGTAGCGATAGTATTTTTCCAGGTAAATCACAACCACAATCCCAATCATAATTACTAAAAATTATATTTTTTCGACTGTAAATGTATTAAAACGCGCAATAACACACACCAAAGTCGTAGATCACTAATGAATGGTTAAGGAGACAACAGAAAATTCAATCAACATGAAAATTTTAATTATAATGAGCGATACGCATTGAGGAAAAAATAATACACGGAATTCGTTTTGTATATTAATTAATCCAATTATTTTTTTCACTTGGATAAATATTTAAATAAGGAACACTAAGGTATCAACACATTAACATTACCAATAAAAAAAATCTGAGGGCATCACACGACTTTCACTTACCTCCGGTTTTAAAATCGATGTAAGAACTATTAAATAATGTCAGACTTAAAAAAGGTTGAATAATTACATTGCCTTTCAATAGAAACATGTGATTGAGATTAAATAATCTAACAGCAGAAATCATTACCTGCAACAATTACTTAGTTTTTTCCGCTTTTCATCACTATCCGTTACCTTATATTACATTGTAAATAAAATAACATTATTTATAAAATCTTTAGTTTTTCAATTATATATTATACATCTATATTGTTATACTTATGCTCGTGAAAATTTTTTTTGCTCTTTTCTCCATCAGATATTTATCTAATTCGTCTAACTTATATTGAGGATGTATAGTCGACTGTAGAAACTATTATAGGTGGAATAGTCAGGAATCAGTCATTTTTTGAAAAGTTTTTAATTTTGCCAACTGGTCAGTTTATGCTTGGACATGGCTCAGTAATGTCCTGATGATGGCTCACAAGCTTGAGCCGAAACGTAGGCAAAATTAAAAACTTTTCAAAAAATGACTGATTCCTGACTATTCCACCTATAATAAATTCGTCTAACGTATATATTTACCCATCTTTCATCAATTTCAACAAGACCAAACGGTTCATTTTTTATTTTATTATTTTTTTTTTAGAATTAACAAAATAAAGGTAATTTAGACGAAGACAATTTTAAATACGGGGATTTAAGCCTTGTCAGACTAATTCAATCACTCCTTAAACCTCCAAAGGCACCTTACTCTGATAGAAGAATGGCGTAAGAACTAGCGAATTAAAGTTAACCAACCCAAATGTAAACATGTTACCTTCACCCTCCGAAGACAATCCTGCTCTCCAGTCCTCTTTAACTCTAATCCGATCACTTTTTATGACAGTCCGGTATCATGGCTTCCTTCTAGACAAAAGACTAACTTATAACCCGCATTTTAGACTTAAACGACAAGAAATTTATCGACGATTTGGCCAATTATACAGACTATTGAACAGAAATTCTAAACTATCTATTGATAATAAACTGCAAATATACAAGACACTATTGAAACCTATCCTACGGACTTGAACTGTGAGGGACAGCCAAATTATTTAACATCAAACGCGTTCAACCCTTTCAATCCAAAGTCCTCCGAACAATAGATAATGCTCCTTAATATGTCACCAACCAAACCATACAATACGACCTAAACATTCCATTTATTTTGGACATGATTCCTTCAGAACCTTATCCATCACCCCAATCCTTTAGCTCATCCCTATCCACCACACTCCCTTACCATCCCCCTAGAAGGTTGAAACTGCAGTGGCCCCGTTCCTCTTGTAAACATGTATATTGGAGTTCTATCAATAGCTAGATTCTCCACTCAATGTGCCGTATGTTTGAGGATTGTACGACTTCTAGACTTTGTAAATATTTTATTAATTTTTTATTGGATATGATTTTATGGTTTTGTAAATATTGTATTGTACGTACCTCGGGACCACTATAAGTAGTGATGGTAAAATAGATCAGGTGGTCCTAAATCGAGTGACAAAGGCCAATGGACTATACTACCAGATCTCAAAAACAATCATAGGCAAGCTGGAAGTTAGTAGGGAGGCTAAAGTGAAGTTATTTAAATCTCTGTTTCTCCCAGTGCTGCTGTATGGAGCTGAAAGCTGGACAACCCTTCAGCAAGCATCTGAGTAAGATCACATCTGCTGAAATGAGATTCCTCAGAAAAATAGTAGGAAAGACAAGGAGGGATTGCATCAGGAATGAGAGGACGTGAGGATTTGGGTGTCGGGTCAGTCTGTGACGTGCTGGAACAAAGACAACTTAAATGGTATGGGCATGTTTGTAGAATGGACGACACCCGAAAAGCCAGGTGGTACTTGGAAGCCAGACCGGAAGGCAGACGACCTCGTGGCAGACCCAGATCTATGTATAATGACTACATTGGAAAACTTAAACAGCGAGAGTACGTACCATCCGGGAGATGAGAAGACTTGCCAGGGACAGAAACCAGTGGGCTCAATGGACTGGAGTTACAGGAAGAAGAAGAAGAAGTAAATATTGTATGAATGTGTACTTGAGCACTATTATAAATGTCCTGATTGACAGATTGTAATATCATTAAATAAAAAAAATATATTAAAAAAATTCGTCATAATGAAACCTACATCATATAAAAGCACATTGAATTTTACATCGATATCGCGAATTTAATCAAAATCGACCAGTTTTTGAAAATACTGTAAAAAGGTGCTCTACAGGTTTGCTGTAACATCTCAGGTATATACGCTTTTACAGACCTTTTCGTCATATTTGGATTCGGGCGAACCTAAAACGTGCATTTAGGTGAAATCTGGAATTTTCAAGATCGTAATACTTTCCCTTACTATATATTTCATATACAGGTAAGTGAAATTAATAAGTAACGCTGTTGCTATACACCCTTCCCATTGGCTAATCTCCCAATAAATCCCTTCCAGTATAAAGACCTTAAGAGCCCTCAACTGGAAGTCAACGGAGACTCCAGGCGGACTCCAGAAGCAAACACCGACTAATCTACTAAATGCTAGTTCAATATTTGCTAACCTATGCTAATTATATGATTAATTCAGCATATTCCTAGAATATTTTTTATCAAACTGAAACAATTGACGCTAGTGGTAAGTCAACATATAAATACATCATCACTGATATACGTCATACACATATATGATATAAGATACGTCACACGTCTCATAGACAATAAATATTTAGAAATCAGTCGCCATGCGTTATTCATATTAGTATGTTCTAGTTTTATATTTAATTTATCCCATCCAACCAAGCAGTGTCCTTATTATTAGGTTGTTTCACATGAAATGTCCGTTTTTATAGTTTCTGAAATACATAAAGGATTTTGCAGGTCTCTGTTGTTTTCTTCCGAATGTTTACATATTGAGGGTGTATAGTCGACTGTAGAAACTATTATAGGTGGAATAGTCAGGAATCAGTCATTTTTAAAAAGTTTTTAATTTTGCCAACGTTTCGGCTCAAGCTTGTGAGCCATCATCAGGGCATTACTGAGCCATGTCCAAGCATAAACTGAGTTTATGCTTGGACATGGCTCAGTAATGCCCTGATGATGGCTCACAAGCTTGAGCCGAAACGTTGGCAAAATTAAAAACTTTTTAAAAATGACTGATTCCTGACTATTCCACCTATAATGAATGTTTACATATTTAAAGTAAACAGTTACTAATCCTCTACCTTTATATTATAAACATTAGCTTCCCAATCAATTACCCACTTTTTAGTATACCTCCAAATATGAACATGAAAACACGCGATTTTGGAGTAATATTTTTGAACAAGTTTAAACTCGGCCAATCAGCAAGCGTTAATGAACGGACCATTCGCCGTTGGTTTGCTAAGTTTTCAGCTGAGGATACCGACTTGGAAAACTTGCCCCGAGGAAGACCTCCGTCCGCAATAGACAACGATTTCCTCTAACATACAGAAGAAGGAAACCCCTACCAAACAGTTAAAGGACTCTCAGCACAATGAAATGGAAGTACATCTACCGTTTCCAGACATTTAAAGTGTATTGGGAAAGTAAAAAAGCTCGATACATGGCTACCTCATGATCTCACAGAGCGGCAGCAAGACCCCATGTTTCAAAACATATCGTTTTCTTTTTGAAAATGACGATCAAGTGAAAAGTGCGTTTTCAGATTTTGTTTCACTTCAAAGCTCAGAGTTTTTGAGTTCGGGGATAAAAAAGTTGATGTCACGTTGGGAAAAATGTGTAGAAAAAGAAGGTAAATACTTCGAATAAAATTATCTTGTTTTCATATCTTATTTTTAATAAAAATCATTTACCTTGAAAACGGACATTTCATGTGACACAACCCAATACTTACGCCGATGACCACTGTATCGTTTATTTCACTTACTCCTGTTAAACAGATCCGCTACTTACTTTAAACTCCATCTTAACAAACGCCCAAAATGGAATAATCATACTGATACAGGAAACTTCTCGTAGATACAGATTACTACAACTATTATCGACAAAATCCCAAAACTTCTTTTTCCTTTTTACTACTAAAAAATTATTTATATAACCATTATCAGGCCTATTTAGACCTACGGGGTACGCTAAACGACCAAATTCCACTCGTATCCAATCCTTGCGATCCAAAATTCTTCGAAAAATCCTTAATTCTCCATACTTGTTACTGACAAAATCATTAATAAGGACCTACACATACCAATAATTGAAGACTTAGCCCGATATAGATAAACCTCTTTTCATTCCAAACTCCCTGCCCACACAAACCAGCTTATCCGTGACCTCTCCTCCAAGTTAATTATTCACCGAGGCTACTTAAAACAAGACCTCCCACCGAATGTTAGATATCGGAGTGCTACTAATAGGTAGTTTCTTCACAGGACTGTCATGTGTTTTAACCATAACTCACTTTACTTCTTGTAATGAATCAATACAGTTGTAAATTTCTTTAAAAATTTAAAGCAAATATTTAATTTACTTTTCCCATTATGTTATTTACTTCTGAATTTTTGCTTTTAGCATAATTGACATATCTCTAATAAATATTTCTTAGCTAATATTAGATCTGATGAATCAGTATTGAATTAAGCCTAAGTATTAATTAATGATTTGTTATATATGATAGAAGTCCATTTTTTTTTTTTTTTTTTTTTTATGCTATTGATTTATTATGAATACCAACAGCTGGTCGTTGGTTAATTCAGGAGAAAATTAGTCCGAGTGGCGGTCAAAGAAAGCAAAACAATGAAATAGTGTAACCTATTTATTGTTTTGCCAACGTTTCGGCCCACTTTTTAGTTCACCATCAGGTCCCATTAAGAAAAGGCAGCAAGGAAAAGATACACAACATAAACGAGTCTTTTATAATATCATTAAAACAAATTAACTTTGTATTTTTATGATACATTAACGATTTTATTCGAATTGAATTATCTATTTTTTTTTTTCATTCTTCATGATCCATATATTTTTTAAATGTTGTAAATAAATCATGTTATATTACTTAATCTAATAATGATACATCAAAGCTGAAAATAAATCAAAGATGCCTAATAAGGATAAAAATATGGTAAGATCAAAACATTAGAAGTAAATAAAATGCTAAGAGGACATCATAAAAGAAAATTAAAAATTCAATATACAATAAATAGTAATTTAGATATCATATTTATTAGATCGATAATGATGAACTCAGCATATTACATAACTGTAAACACTTCATATGAACAGTCGTTTCATTAATAGATACTAAAATAAAAATAGATTATACCTATTAGTATTATTTTATCTATTATGTAAATAACTAATTAATTTGTTTTTATCTTATAAACTGATTGTTATATCATTTTTAAGTATGTTTTTTCTTTTCTAAGCTGATATAACATGTTGAACGTAATATTATATACATGGTATATTATATTATAGACTAGCTCAAAAGATAAATTAGATGTTATGATAGGAATTTAACAAAGATTCTTCTCCTTAAGAAGATTTAGTTTTGTTTATACGAAGTAATTAACAACCTCTTATTGTAAGTAATATTAAAAAAAAAAATAATAGTAATAAACAAAAGGAAAAAAAAAGTAAATATTTTTCTTAGTATTAAATGTTTTAAAGTAATATAGTGGTTATAATATACTACTGAAAAGTTGTTGTTTTTTTAAAACATATTTATTGATATCTACAACTGCATTACAAATATACATCAAGTAAATGTGATGATAATATAGAAAGATGTCATAAATTGCATGTAGAGACAGTACCCAGTCTAAAAATTATTTAAACTAGAAGGTCTCGTGGCCATCTTCTTTTCAGACGCCTCGGAGGATCATCAGGGATCGAAGAGGAAGCAAGCATTTAAACTAATGGATTGGAGTGGGAATGGAGTTTGTCACGGAAGGAATGGTACCTGGTTCGGGCTAAGACTGGAAAGTTAATGGTAGAAAAAAAAATCTGAAAAAGAAAGTATAATTTTACTAAGATAGAAACTTCACGATTGTAGAAGATAATGATGTATATGAATATAATATTTAATAAACTTTTTCTATATTTTTTTTCAAAGAAAATCAATTTCATCTCTGAAAATAAAGAAAAAATGAAATTTGGGCTTCGAGCTCCCGATTTTTTTACTTTCACTTAACTATTTATTAATTATTCGAATTCGTGTTTTCATGGGAAATACACGTGTTAGGGTCCTTTGATTCCAAATGGCCAAGTCCCGAAAAAAGGTCAGTGTGTGACTATGTGAAAAAACCAGCTCGAAAATTAGAAGTACGAAACTGAAATTTTATATTGAAGAAAAACGTATGCCTGGGATAATACTGAAACTCTCCCCCCCCCCTCCCACTATTTACTAAATATAATTACCACTTTGAACTATGCATTTTGTACGTGTTTAAGGAATTTCTCAAAAACGGCTAAAACGATTTCGATGAAACACACTATAATGGTGTAAAATTAAATAGGCTTTAATTTCAAGTAGGTGATATTCTGATAGAAATAGGGTGTCAGGGATTAACAGCTGAATTTTTACTTTTACTAAAGTAACTTATACTTTGTTAATGAGAAATAACCATTTTTACTTGGTAGGATAAGAAAAAGAGAAATCCTATTTCTTCTTATTATAAGTACACACGATCGTTTTGGTGATTAAATTTTCTAGGGATTGAAAAAATGTTCTCATCGCAAAAAAAAATCTTTCGATGAAGACTATTGGTGTAAAGGCCAGGGAATACTTTGCATCTATCCACTCTAATTTGTTTTAAAAAAATGGTTAGCCTTTGTCCTACCATTCTTCGCAATTCATCCATCCTAAGGTCACTTTTTATTATGCCAGTGATCTGACACAAATTCCCATTTTCCGAGACATGATTTGTACGGAATTTCTTCTCATTTACGTAGGCACTGCTCTGACAGGATTTGCCGTTATCACAGTGCTAGGACAACCCGGTCGAGGTCTTTCACCTAAAGTTTTTTTTTTGGAATTTATTTTGTTATGAGATAATACAATCTGCCACCTTCTGTGGCAATGAGTATTACAGATATAAGAAATCATCCATTCCATACGTACATTCACATAAAGTTAGGGTCTCATTATATCCATTTCTAGTACGGCACATGAACATACTGCTCATAGATATCGGCATGTTGAAAATCTCTAACCTACAAGTTTCAACTTTGTGTGAGGCGACAACAGCCGTTCGTTATTCTTAATCAGCCCACTCTATGTTGACTGAACGAAAGAAAAATACAAACTAATTGGAATTATTACCGTGGATTATAAAGAAAAAATTTGACAAAGGTGAGGATTATCTGAATAATATCAAAAAATGTAAACAAAGTTTAACCTTTGTAACATCATTTATGGCAGAACCAGATACACAGGACTAGATATAAAGTACTGTTGTAAAGCTAAATATTTTAGAAAATTTTTATTCAACATTAAAAGTTACAGAAGGTAATGCAATGTGAGGAAAAGGACATGAAAGAACATCAATATTTTTTAAAGTTAATAACTTATATCGTTATACTATTTATTCTAAAATAAATTTTTCATCTAAATTGTTTTTCAACTATAACTTTATTTATAACTAGATTTCAAGAAGACAAGTAAAAATGGTCGGTTGCGCGGACCAGATGTTTTAATGTTTGCTACGTTTTCAAAAATTATAAATTATGAAGAAAATTAAAAAACAAACTAATATGCGACATTGAGACGAAACGGAATTTGTTTGTTCATCATTTAACATCATTTTATGCTACTATGGCTAATCGGACGATGTTACAGTGGAGCCCTTATTTTCTATTAGTTTAAATAGAATAGGGATCTTTAACGAGTAGCTTACATTGCACAAGCTTAGGACCATCCTTTTACGTCCCCTACGAAGGATAACTAAGGATATTTAACTCCGATTAAAAAATCAAGGCCATGGTTTGAACCCCGCCTTGGGCATTACATTTTTTTTTTTTATCCGTTCACTGACAATTTGTATTCAGATATTTTACAATTGGACAATAATCATAATACTATAAGATCATATTCGTTCAATATTTACAGAATAAACAATGGTAAAGTCAAATTACATTAAAAATAAATGAATGCAAATAATAAAAAAAATATCTAAATAAAATAAATACAGGTTAACAAATAAATTAACATAACATGAAGCATTCATGCCTCAATAAAATATTTACAATATGCTAGGGAACCCTGGACAGGGCTTGTCCCCCCACTTGTGAAATGGCAAGCAGACTTCGAGTGATCCCAGCGCAACTCTGTCAGCCGCGTTACTGGGGGTCATGGCACTAAAAAGGATTTTTTGAAGACCTTTTTAGACATTCTGAACGAATAATAATATCCAAAATTCTATTAAAAAATCTGGTGCGGGCAACACACGACTTTCACTTACCTTCATTTTTAAAATCAATGAACGAATTTTCAAAAACAGTTAGAGATAAAAATGAGTGAAACCATCAAAGAATTAATTAAATTGAATTTAAATAGAAACATGTGTTTTATTAAAAAATCTATTATATTATATCTAAAACTATCAGTTAGTTTTATGATTCATTTCATTCACTTTCTATTAACTTTTAAATGCTTGTGTATGAGATAATATTTTTTCTAAAATCTTTAGCTTTCCAACGGTATATCATACATGTATATTACTGCTCTTATGTTCAAAAACTAAAAATTGCATTAAAAAAATATTTTTTCTGTTTTCTCCTTTAGTTGGGTATCGAATTTATTCAATTTATATATTTACCTGTTTTTCATCAGCGTTAACAAGATAATATAGTTATTTTTATTAAATCTACAAAATTAAAGGTACTTTAGGGGAAGAAAATTTAAAATATCGGCATTTAAGTCCTGTCAGACCATTTTAACTCAGAATAAAACTTACATGATAATAAAGCCCATTAAATTCTACATCGATATAGTGAGTTTAATCAATATCGTCGGAACCGTTTTCGAGAAAATCGAAAAAAGGTGCAAAAAGGTATAAAGTGCCTCTTCTGATAAGCCCATTTTGATGAAAAAAGTTTTGTCACGTCTCGGGCGTATAGTTGTCTAAAATATGAAATTTCAGTTTCATAGGACTTACCGTTTCTGCCCGGGAGTTACCACACACACACACACACACAGACCTTTTTGCGGGACTTGGTTATTTGGACTCAGGGGACCCTAAAACGTGTATTTCCGTTGAAAACTGGAATTCGAAAATTTTCACGATCGCAATACTTCCCCTTACTATATAGTAGTAAGTGAAAGTAAAAATGAAATAATATAATAGAGAAAGTGGAAACTTCTTAGCCAAAACAGGAAGCAGCAGAACGACAGGATAAGTTAGTCCGCAGATTGGAGAAGTTAGCAAGTCGTTACGCTTGCATCGCAATAAGCTTCGTATCCGGGGAAACTTATGTCAAACAAGATAGCGGCTGGACAATATTTGTATTTGTGAACAAGCGGGGGCGCACATTCCTGGCCGGGTCTCGTATCCTCAATCCTATGTCAATTCGACCCGGTAGAGAGATATATTCTGGATAATATCACCATTTAAAGTGGGGTCACCTGTTGTGCAGTAGCAAGCACAAGGTCGTGGGTTCAAACCCGGCTGACACCCTGGGATTATTTTAAGTTAGTAATATATACTTAGTTATGTCGTTCTTTGGTGGGGTCGTTAAATTGTGTTTTCGAGCCTGAACAATGTTATATACTCGATAAAGATCCTCATCCTAATTAAATCCGGATAAGCAAAATTAAATAAACAAATAAACAACCCTATTAGAGTTAGAGCTAAAATAATATTAAACTATTAAAAAGGATTGCCGACACCCTGTCCTACAGTACTCTTTAATAATGTCCCACACTATATCCCTTTCTAAAAAATCTATCCTGACAAATCCATCGAAAGACTTAAATAGTATCCTTTCAAACTACGAGAAATTTCTCGTAGATACCGACTAATACAATACTTACAGGATCCTTCAATAAGCTCTCGCAGCTTATTAAAATTTACCAGTACCATGTGCGTTTGATTCAGGTGGTAACGCACTTCTAAAATATACTGTCGGTAAGCTTAGACTGAAACATGTTATTTTTTTGAAGATGAAGAATAAGAGAATTTAATAAAGATCAATGTCAACATATGCTGAACTTTGGAAATCATGAATAGTAGATGGAACAACGGGTTCGAAACGTTTCAATGCATAGGACTGATCCAGAAGCAAGCACATTGTTCGCCTTGGGAGTTGTCTCACGCGTTCTTTGCCAAGAGAAAGGGAAGATTTTGGGATCATATCTATACTGTATACAGAATATAAGAACGATAATCCTAAGTATAAAAATCGTGGGACGATCTAGGTCAGGTGTCAAAATCATATAGCAACATCCACGGTTCGAAGCCCCTCATTCAAATTTGGTGGGATCAGAACTAAGAAATTTATAATGAGCTACTCAAAATTAATTAAACTATCATGGGAAAAGGTTAATGACTGCAACTAATGAATTTGAGCCGAATCCTAAAGGAAAACCGAGCGGAACAGAGAGAAAACAACGCTTTAAAAGATATATAACAAAAGGAATTATAAAAGAGTGTGTGTGTATATGTGAAGTTGGTTCTTTTAAGGTGTTAATTTGAGTTTAGACTTTATATGTATTTTTTTATTGTTTATTTTTAATTGATTTTTTTTAATGAATATATTTTATTAGTATTTGCTAGTTGTATATATTCCATTGATTTTATTTTGTATATATTTTGTAAAATTATTTTATTATCTTTAAAATTGTGTGAATGTAACCTCAAAGCACTATGAAGTTAAAAGTTTCGTATCAATTTTGTTTTTTCCGATTTTTAAATCTTGAACAAAATTGAAATTAAAATCAACTTTGGAAATGTTTTCACCAGTGTAATATGAAATATGAGATTAAAAAAATCTGGTGAGCACAACACACGATTTTCACTTACTTGCATTAATAAAATCAATAAAAGAATTTTCAAAGACAGTCAAACTTTGTCACAAATAAACTCATCCATAAAGAACCAGATATCACTCCTTCCACAACATACTCTTTTCCCACTCTAACCCAATAGTTTCAATCCTTGCTTCCTCTTCCATTCCTGACAATCCTCCGAGGCGTCTGAAGAGAAGATGGCCTCGGGACCTTCTGGTTTAGAATAGCTACAGGAGTGCTACCATTAGGCAGTTTCTCTTCATGTACACTATCTTTTATCGGCATATTTACTTGATGTATTACAATATGTATAGCTTAGAATAGTTACAGGAGTGCTACCATTAGGTATGTTTCCTGCAAAGTTTCTTTTATCGTATTCACTTGTTGTATTATGAGGTACATTTGTATATTTCAAAGAATAATGTTTTAAAAAATACAGTATAAGATGAAATATATATATATATATATATATATATATAAAAGTGAAAGTAAAAAGGTTAAGGAATAAATTAAAGTGAATTTCGAAAGAAAAAACATTTGTTTTATTAAATAATTTCTTATATTAATCTTTACATTAATAATTTTTTTCATCTTTCTCTCCATTAACTTTTACAATTTTAAGTATAAGATAATATTTTTTCTATAATCTTTAGCTTTCCAATGGTATATTATACATCTATATTAATGTTCTTATGTTAAAAAACACAAAGATAGCATAAGAATATATTTGTTTCCTATTTTTTTTTATTTAGTTTGACATCGAATCCGTTCAAGTTGCATATGTTTTCTGTTTTCTATCAATGCTTATAAGATGATAAGTTTCATTTTTTTAAATCTTTAAAATTAAAGGTACTTTAGAGAAAGAAAATTTAACGTATCGACAATTATGCTCTATCAGATTATTGAAATCAGAGTGAAACCTATATGATATTAAGGCCCGTTGATTTTTACCTCGATATAAATATAAAATTGCAGTTTCGTACGAATATTCGTTTTCGTGCTAGACTTTCCACACACGAACACAGACCTTTTTGAGGGACTAGGTCATTTGGAACGAAAAACGTGTATTTCCGGTGAAAAATGGAATCCGAAAATTTTCAGGATCACAATATTCCAGGTATAGGTAAGTGAAACTAATAAATTAATATCCGAGTTGTGAAACAAACAATATTCAGATGGTTGCGAGAGTTTGCGTTTTGAAGTGAATTCAATTAGCAGGCATTACTAAAATTATTAAAGCGCTTGGTGTCAGTTACAGTGGCCGTACTTCTTGACAGTTGTATGCCGACGTAAGGTTGAACACCGATCCGGTTACTCTATTGTTACTCGCTAGAAGTTACTGTAATTAATAATTAGTTTAGTTTCAGTTTACGACATAATAAAATAAATAAGCGGCCAGGCTTGTTTTGAAGTTTTGAGATATACATTTCGGAGAACGAGAGCACATCGGAGTAGCTGTTACAATAAGGCCTAAATTTGGTAACAAAATTTTTCTGTTATCTCTACGTCTATAAATATAAAATGATGCGATTTTTGGTTTCAGCGAACTCCTAAATAACGCTTTAATACGGTTTTCACTATCTATTAGGACATTATTTCCTTAAGTATAATACATTGCAATTGGGTTTATACCTAAATTATTAGTATTAATATAGACGCATTATATATTGGGTTGTTTCACATGAAATGTCCGTTTTTATAGTTTCTGAAATACCTAAAGGATTTTGCATGTCTCTGTTGTTTTCTTCCAAATGTTTACATATTTACTAATCCTCTACCTTTGTATTATAAACATTAGCTTCCCAATCAATTACCCACTTTTTAGTATACCTCCAAATATGAATATGGAAACACGCGATTTTCGAGTAATATTTTTGTACGATTTTAAACTCGGCTATTAAGCAGCTGAGGACGCTAGAAATATTTGCAAGGCGTTTGGGGAAGGGAGTGTTAATGAACGGACCATTCGCCGTTGTTTTGCTAAGTTTTCAGCTGGGGATATTGACTTGGAAAACTTGCCCCGAGGAAGACCTCTGTCGGTAATAGACAACGCTGTCCTCAAACATACAGTAGAAGGAAACCCCTACCAAACAGTTAAAGGACTCTCAGTCCTTCCTCTTCAATTCCTGATCATCCTCCGAGACGCCTGAAAAGGAGATGGCCCGGGACCTTCTAGTTTAGAATATTTTTAGAGTGCTTCCAACGGAAAGCTTCTCTGCATGTATTTCATGTCATTGTATTATATAACTATTACATTTACTCTTATTGCTTTTTTGAATACAGTTGTAAACATCAATAAAAATGATTAAGAAAAGAAACTTACATATTTATGAAATATACGATAGAGTAATTGCGATCATAAACATTTTCGATTACCAGTTTTAAACGGAAATACCCGTTACTGGAAATACCGTACTGCGATGAGCAAAAATGAATCCACGCAAAAGGATGTGAGTTCGAATCCCAGTCCTAAGAGGAATTTCCCTAGCATGTAATTAAATGGGTATTAACTCACAATTTCGCCCTTGGTATGCGAGACCCGCCATCCCTACCCTATAAAACATCATCATTGCTGTATGGAATCTTACGAAACCATGCCGAGCGGCCAAGGGTCCCCAATGCTTGTCGCGTCAAAATAAGAAAAAAAAAATATTTTGATATAATTCATCTACATATTTAGTTTTTCTGATTCGAAAATAGACTGATGATTTATCAAGTCTACAAGACACAATTCCGAATGCAGATCCCAGTATCTATCATAAAACCTTCAGTATAAATTGTTCTCGAGACGACCTGCTCCTCAGCTTTCACCAATTCTCACTAACTGAAGCAATGAGACTTTAAAATTAATTTGAAGTCTAAGAAGCGAGGAGGAAGGGGGGAAGACAAGACAGGGATGGACCTTCGAGTTCATTTCAGCAGAAGTTACAAGGTGTTTTAATTAAACTGTGACTTCATCAAGAACAATTCGATTAAAAAGTAATTAAACGGTAGCCCCCCCCCCCCCCGACACAATAGTGATTAAGCCTTCCTCCCCCGGGGCCCCCTCTATCACCCCCACCCCTCTGGGCCCCAGGAAGCACCGGCCCCACTTCCCCCTTCCAGCAAGTCCTGTCTGTATTGGCCGAGGAATACAAAGACGGTATCCTAACTGAGGAAATATTTAAGGGAGAGAAAAATCCTTGGAAATTAAAAAGAAACAATCTGGTGCGGGCAACACACGACTTTCAGTTACCTCCGTTTTTAGAATCGATCAAAGAATTTTCAAATACAGTAAGAGATAAAAATGAGGGAATCAATTAATGAACTAATTAAATGGAATTTATATAGTAATATGTGTTTTATTGGGGTGTATATATAGTATAGATATATATAGTGTATATGTGTATAGTGTATATATAGTATAGATATATATAGTGTATATATAGTATAGATATATAGTAATATGTGTTTTATTATGGGGAGCGGCGTGGTCTAGTGGATAGAGCACTAGTCTGCTGTGCTCCGGGTCCTGGGTTCGATTCCCGCCTGTGGCAGAATATTATTTATTCTGTTAATTCAGTCGGGGGGCGACCCTAGGATATAGAGACCCTCCTGGGGCAGACCCAGCCTCTATAAAGTGGGTACCTAAATTAATTGGGGAAAAACCTGGCGGCTGAGGGTGATTAAGGCCTAATCACCTCATTGCACTGCCGTTGGCCTAGAAAAAGTACGAATCTCTATATGTACTGAGCCCAAGACCCTTCATGGGTTGTAGTGGTACAGGTTTTTTGTATTTATTTTTTTTTTTATGTGTTTTATTAGAAAATCTATTATATTATTATCTAAAATAATCACTTAGTTTTATCGGCTTTTCATCACTCTCTATTAACTTTTAAATGCTCGTGTATGAGATAATACTCTTTCTAAAATCTTTAACTTTCCAACGGTATATTATACATGTATATTACTGTTTGTTCGCGTAACATGTACGCTCAATTTAATAATGTTCCACAAGCGGCCATATTGTGTTATAAGAAAATCATATGGTGGGAAGAGAAGCTAAAGTACAGTAGAAGTGTGCACGCTACACACCATCTTCCATCATCTTTTCCGAGTACGTTCCAATAAGAATGGAGTAGAAGAAGAAAAGGTCACCCTAGGCTGGACGACAAGGCGGAGAGAGAAGAGATGAACTGAGAAGACGAACATACCAACATGTAAATATGAAGCCTACCTAAATTTAATCTATAACCTAACCCAATGTTGAAAATACACCAATATTTTATTCTTAAAGTTTTTCTTTTCAATCATTCAATACAGTCCACTTCTAGCTGCCACTTGGTCTAGTCCCAATCATTTTTCATAATGACGGTTAGACCAAACACTGTTCTTAAATTAAAAAACAAACTATTGCATTAAAAAAATAGTTTTTCAGTTTTATCCTTTATTTGTTTTTCAAATTCGCTCAACATGCATATTTAGTTGTTATTGATCAATATACAAACTTTTAGGTACTCTAAAGTACTCTAAGAAAAAAGTTTAAAATATCAGCATTTAAGCCCTGTCAGACTATTTTAATCAGAATGAAACCTACATGATATAAATACCCATTAAATTTTACATCAGTTAATGAATCACACACAGTGAAGATATTAATAATAATGCTTTTATTATCAGAACAAAATAGATATTCATAATACAATAAACTGTGCTGAGGAGTTTGAGTGACTACAAGTGTACACTCCGAGGTCTCCTTCTATGAATGTGACACAAGTAAATGTTACAACTAGAGTGATGAGTTTTGAGGATCAAAGGGTATATATATCAAGGTTTTGTAGAGGGGATAAGGATTCGGCATCGGTACCTCAAAGGAAGTGCTTCCAGATGTTGGGTTCTGTGTCCTAAGTACAGGTATGTGTTCTTTGTCGGTACTTGGCCTGTCCTTTCTAGGTTTATGGGTGACACCCTCAGGTATAGAAAAGGAAGTTGTTAATAATTACTGTATATTATTTATTAGTTAGGTCTCATTCTATAACTACTCTCCCCCTTAAGCACGAAGCCCCTTGAGTGCAATGTTTAAGTTTGTCAGTTAATATTGTTATAATAAAGTAGATGGAGTTTGTCCTATTTGTTCTGGATAGGAAAGTGTATTGTAGGAAAGGATTCTACAGGAATGGGAACAGTGACATTTTTCCAAAGTTTACAATAATTCTTAAGAATATAAATGTATACAATAAAAACTTTTAAAAAATACTTAATTACAATAATTGATGTTACATTCAATAATTAATTAGTTTTACCAATCGTCATTACATTATTCCTATACAAATTTATACATTGTTAATAGTCTTGAAACTTATAAGTACAATTATATAAAACTAAAATTTCTCATTATTATCTATAAATAATTAAAAACATAACCATAACACTAAATTAAACAAAAGCATGAACTATGTTGTTTTTTATTACAATCTATAAAACGTTTTCTCAATTTTTATATAAACATTTTTTTTTTTTTTTTTTTTTCTATTTATCTTATAAAGTTATTATTACCTATATATAGTTCTAAAAATAACATTTCAAATTAGTGTAAAAAATTGACAATGAATATTAACATTAAGTGCAACCATCAATATAATAAACAATACACTATTATGAATATTTTTATTTAATTTATTAACAGTACCTGATTATTGTTACTATTATTTATCCTTTTTTTTTTTTTTTTGTATCAATTTTAAAACTACATAAATCTCGGACCGCTATCACTGTTGAGATTTTCATCTGGCTTCAACGTCCAGAGATATATTAAATCTTTTCTAATGGATTTTACCATTTTGGGAATATTTCCTGAGGAAACCTTTTTTCTGCAATTCTTATTTAATTGAGGGGGTTTTATTACCTCTTTCGTTTTAATTATAACATTCTGTTTATGTAAACTCGCAGTAAAGTTGATATTTTATTATTATAATCGAGAGATTTATTATTTTTAAATTCAAATTCATCTGTATGGATAGCCGGAGGCTCCTTAGACTGGCTTGTCCTGTCATCATACATAGATTGTTTGTTATGTTTAAAGTTTTGATTTGACAATTTGTTTAATTTAACTTTCGATTTAGCACCAAATTGATTTACTTTTTTAATTTATTTTTTCGAATTCCTTTTTTTTTTTTTCCCCCGTGTTTTTTTTTTTTTTTTTTTTTTTTATTTTATTTTACTTTATTATTCTTATTATTATTTTTTTTTTTTCACACCTCGACCCGCCAGATAGGTAGTAGAATTTTCATCAGGTTTAAGCATCCAGAGGCAAATTTCATCCTTGCCCTTGGGCCATCTGGAAATATTTTGAATTTCATCTTTTACTCTACTTTTTAAAATTTTGTCAATATCACCAAAGGTAACTTTCTTTTCTGTTAGTTTAGTTTTTTCCCTAAACAAAGAATATTTTAACAACTGCTTCGGATTAACTTTAAAATAGTTCTTTTTTTGATTTACTATAATAAATGATACATCTTTTATTTTATTATTATTTAATGGCCTAATTTCTCTAACATTAATCTCACTAATACTCACGGGTTCCTCAGGTTTTGTAAATTTCTTTATTTTTAGTTTTTGTGTTTGAAGTTTACTAACATTAGATGAATTTTGTTTGAAATTCGGGCTTTCAAGTGATTTATCATTTAAAATAGATTATGTTTTATAATTAAGTTTATCTTCAGATTGGGAAATATTTATTAAGTCTGTATTTGGAACTAAATGAGTTTCAATTGTGGTTATTGAACTATTTTCTTGATAAGATTTCATGGACTCCGTATTTTTCATTATAAACTGTTTTAAACTACTGGATTCGACCACAAATAATTTTTTATTTACATCAGCCGGTTTTAATAAGTTTAAATCTGGTTTTAGCGGTAATGTTTCAGAGGCTATTTTCTTTTCTTGAATATTAATTTTAGGTAATTGTTCAAATTTATTATTTGGAATTCCGGATTTTATTTTTGGCTGTTCGTCAGCGTCTTTGGACAACAAATGTTCTTGTGGAAAAGGTTTATTAAAATTTGTCTCGGTTGGGTTATGATCTTTAAATTTACGTATTAGAATATTTAACAAATCGTCAATATTGTTTAAATCATAAAACTTAATTTCATCCGCGACTGTTTTAGGAAGGTGACATTTGGCCATCTTACATATCCTGAATTCATTAACGATTCTAAATGGATTATTTTCTGCACAAAAAGTGTCTTTAATTTCTTTTACGTTATTTATGAATTTAAACAAAGTATGCGGTTTACCATCAAAGTACGACATAGGCATATGCTCAAAGTCTGAGTTTCGAAAAAGTAACGATTCCATATTTTTTTAGATATTAAAATCTTACTTATGTCTACTATAATTTAAATTTTACTTAAATTGTGCTCAGTAACAATCATTATCTGATTATAAAAAAATTTGATGTGATTTTTATACAGCTTATATCAGTATTCATAAAATGTCATACATTTTAAATGTTATCACAATTAAACAGCACATAAACAAACATATAAAATAAATAATTTTAAACTCTTACTGTGTTGGTGGTTCTTAACATTCCTCCTGGATATCTGTTGAGCAGTGAAGTCCAGTGAGGTTCAGCAGGACATCTCGGGTGAGTATTGTCTTGACTGAAGGAGGGTGAGAGATGATCTTCTTACTTGGTGTCTATCTTCTTGTAGATCCTTCGTCAGAAGTATCTTCGTCCTCTCGGAAACTGCGGAGGCATTCAAAATCTAATTTGATGCTTGCAGTGCCTGTCTCGGGCGCAAGTTAATGAATCACACACAGTGAAGATATTAAAATACTGCTTTTATGATCAGAACAAATATATATTCAGAATACAATAAACTGTGCTGAGGAGTTAGGGTGACTACAAGTGTACACTCCGAGGTCTCCTTCTATGAGTGTGACACAAGTAAATGTTACAACTAGAGTGATGAGTTTTGAGGATCAAAGGGTATATATATCAAGGTTTTGTAGAGGGGATAAGGATTCGGCATCGGTACCTCAAAGGAAGTGCTTCCAGATGTTGGGTTCTGTGTCCTAAGTACAGGTATGTGTTCTTTGTCGGTACTTGGCCTGTCCTTTCTAGGTTTATGGGTGACACCCTCGGGTATAGAAAAGGAAGTTGTTAATAATTACTGTATATTATTTATTAGTTAGGTCTCATTCTATAACTATCGATATAGCGAGTTTAATCAAAATCGTCAGAGCCGTTTTTGAGAAAATCATAAAAAGATGCAATAAGCATAGTATAAAGTGGCTCTTATGGTAAGCCGATTTTGATGAAATAGTTTTTATAACATCTCGGGCGTATAGTTGTCTTGAATATACAGACCTTTTTGCGGGTTTGAGTAGTTGTCGAGTAAGTGTTGAATTAGTCGAAAACGTCGGGCAGTTTCAGTCTTGTATTGAAGTTCTAAAGTATGACGTCCACTTACCTATATATGAAATAAATAATAGGGGGAAGAAATGCTATCGTGAAAATTTGGGAATTCGAGTTTTTTACCGGAAATACAGATTTTAGGATTTCCCGAGTCCAAAAGACCAGATATGAGCCGGCCAAACGTGCCCAAGCTCGTATCTTTATAAATGTTATGAGTTTGAAATTCGGCACTTACGGAAGTTGAAAATATAAAAAACTTACAAAACCGTTTATTAATTATCCTATTAGTTTTGGGAGAAAAATGTCTATATAAAAAAAAATTGTATGTTTTCTTTATACAATATGGATGTCTATACCGTTCCTATTTGGGAAGCCAATATGAATCAGAAACGTAATTTTTAATTTAACTTAATTAGATCAGAAGTAAAAGACTTTTGGCCACTAAATCCTGATTTTTTCCCACTGTGTATTGTATCTCCTGAAGAACATAAGTAACCCGACGACAAATGTTTTTTTCATTAGAGCTCCATTCATTAAACGCTTGGTTAATATTCTTTACCAGGGTTGCGGAATGACCGAGTTTGAACCAATAAAAGTTTTTCTATAGAAATTAATGGCAAACCCTGTATGGGGCTTGTTCCCCCACAGCCCAAAGGATCTCAACGCCTCCCTCATATCTGCATCACTGGAAGCTGAGTGAGGGTGCGTAAAAACGTCCCGGGGTCACTGCCGTTTCAACCTTCTAAAAGGGTTGTATGGATGAGTGGAGCTGGATAGGGATTGTGCTAGAGGATTAGGGTGATGAATGAGATTCTGATGTAATTTGGAAAGGATCAGGCATAAAATAAATGGAGCATTAAGGTCATGGTGCAAGGTACAGTTGGTGTCATAATAAGGAGCATTTACTATTGTTCGGGAAACTTTGGATTGAAAGGATTGAATGCGTTTGATGTTAGAATCTGTATCCCACAGTTCAATTTAAGGTGTAAAGTAACACTTTTGGTTCGTAGATTTTGGTTGGAAAAATGCTTTAACATCGTATACACAAATCTACCTTCAATATAAAATTTTAGTTTCATATGATATTTTGTTTTTGAACTTGCCTTACTATACAAATACACACAAAGAAACCATTTGCCAATTTTTGTTATTTTAACCTGGAGACCTTAAAACATGTATTTCCGTTAAAATCCTGATTTCAAAAATTGTCTATGTATTACTCTTAACTAAATATTCCATACAACGGTAAGTGTAAACTTCAATAATATAAAATAAAAACATTCTTCCCGTCACTAACCTACATGACAGTAACAATCATACGACACGCCCTACACATTAAATTGTTGCTAGCCATAATTGATTACTCCATTAATGTAATTAACATTAATTAATAGAGTAAATAATGCTAAATGCCGCATAAATTATGCATTACTAAATTATGATAATGTCAGATGCAAGGCCGATTCCGACCAAACACCAAGGCTAGGTAACAGTTGCAGGGCAAGGAAAACGTAACAGAATACGTACTGTACTAATCTATAAGCAGTTTCTTGACTAGCGTATAAAAGCTGCGAATTTTGTATCACTTACTAGAAGTATCTAACGCCTTTTTTAGTAGCTACATGTTCAATACTTGTAATATTTTTAAATTGTGCCCTTTAAATTACAAGAGTGATACCTAGCGACTTTTGCACTGATTCTAAGTTCTATGTTCTCGGGTTCTTTTTTCAATATGTAGTATGAATGTTAGGCCTGATCAATATCAAAAATGTCCTAGAGAAGAGAGAAATGCTTTATTTTATCAAAATTACAATAAAACAAAACAGTGCTGCCCAACTGTATTGGGTTGCTATCATACACAGCGTACTTATCAATCTTGATGACATGTGATATTGACCAGAAAAGTTATAAATTTACAATATAATTACTTTCTTTATCAACAGATTTCTATGTTATATCTTATAATATGTAATATAGTCTATAATCCAAAGCAAAATCCAAGCATAAAAAAAAAACAAAAAGAAACAGATTTGAAAATGCACACCTAAAGGACCAACAGAATCAATGACAAAATTTAAGCAAAAAGATAAGACGAATAAAGAAAAACATAAATATAAGTCTTGTAAGGAAAAATCTTAACCTACTAATATCCATAGAGGTGATGATGAATAATCCCCAGGGAGTCCAATATTATATTCTCGGCCATCATGGACAATTCACTATTACCAATACCTCAGCCTTCTAGAAGGCTCCTTGTTCTACTGGGGATAGTCCCGCGAGATCCGAACCAGAGGCCTCTCACGGTGAACTCTCTCTCTCTCCGAAGGTCTCGCGGAACTTCTCT
The DNA here is from genome assembly GCA_023052935.1 of Piezodorus guildinii. Classification (NCBI taxonomy): domain Eukaryota; kingdom Metazoa; phylum Arthropoda; class Insecta; order Hemiptera; family Pentatomidae; genus Piezodorus; species Piezodorus guildinii. The sequence goes on along the minus strand of CM041295.1, from coordinate 129,910,275 downwards.
TTTAGGAAAGGGATACACTTATAATAGATCTCTCTCTTTTCCCTATCCACTTCATCTGCCTGATCGAGGTCGTTTGTTTCATACCTGACGGTCGGGTCGAGGATCAATGCTGTTCTCCCGTTCTTGGAGAATGCTACAATGTCAGCATACCTCGCAGAACCGTCCGTGTCCACGCAGTAGACCTCGTCAAAGCAGGTATATTCCTTTTCCCTAAGAAGCCTTATTAACGCATGCTTAACTCGATGGTGCCGGCGAGTAAATTATAATTATATAATTAATATTACTCAATAAAAAATTGTTTCTGGAAAAAAAAGAAGAAAGAAATATAACTTAATTCTAAAGAAATAACTTAAAATCTGTTGTTTTCACATTAAAAACCAATTTATAGACATTTTGCAATGTTTTCTCGTTTTCCTAGAGTCTGCTTCGGAAGTTAACAGTCCTTCCTCGTCCAAACAAGTTGAGGAAAGGATGAAACGAGAAGGGGAGTTCGAGGTTGGCCAAGGCGGGTTCGAATATTAGAAATAGCGAGCAATACCGAGAACCACTAACTCCAATATCTCCTCATTCCATAACAAACTGACTCCTTGCAGTTATATAATTCATTTCGCCAGGTTCTTTTACGCGTCCTATAAATATCACAACGACCATATTTCTCAAGGATCTAAACAATAAATTCAATACTATAAAATTCTATTATTTGCAGTTAAATAAATTCCACATATTAAATTTCACTTTAACATATATATAAAGCATAAAGTAAGGGAAAGTATTGCAACCGTGTAAGATTTCTGATTCTTGTTTTCGAACGGAAATACACGTTTTATCGTTCTCATGGTTTAAAAAAACAAGTCCAAGATTAAAAAAAAATTAATCAGCCAGTAGTCCTCGGAAAAAAATTTAGAAAAGAAAACCGCTCACCAAAACAAAGGAAAATATAGCTGGATAGATAAAAAAATATATAAACTAAGTTTAACTTTTATTAAGTTAACAGTAACTTAACAACACGTGTTTGCATATCTAATGGATCTAGCGTATAAGGGAAGATTCACTGTGATTACGAATTTCTTTCATGAGATAAGGGGTACTCACTACGTTTGCTATTTGTGCTATTGTGCTAAACTCATCAATTTTATACAGGAAATAACTGTAGAAACTCGACCGGTTTAGCACAATAGCACAAATAGCATGCTATAGCAAACGTAGTGAGTACCCCTATTGTTTGAGTTAGATCGAATTGCTAAATATGGAAAGTTGTATTTCTTCAAGTATAGCGGGTTGTTTTTTTGTACCGGTGATGGCTATTGATTATTATCATTGAAATATTTAGGACTCTTTCAGCATTCCTGTACTTTGTTTAACAGGTCAAGCTCCAGACTTAACAAACTAAAGCTCGGCCTAATTGAAAACTACAGAAAACTGGAAAGATATGAAAAATGGATTCATAATCCAAATAATGCGAATAATCAATAAATATATTCGGTACACAAAAATATCCTTAATGCTTAAATACATTGAACTCTCTACAATTCAGCAATTCTTCCTAGCCTAAATTATCACATATTTCAATAAAAAAACTTCTGAAAACTCCTTAATCCGAATAATCGGTGGCTAAATTAAATCTTCTATAAAACGTTACGCCCACAAGAAATTGATAAACACTGTTGATTTGATTTTTTAAGTTTATATTTTATTTAATTTTTTTCAGAAATCGTTTGTACAATTATTGCGTTATTTTTCATTTTTTGTAAATAAAAGTTTTATTATTATAAAAAACAATAAAAAAAAAAATTAGGAAAACGAAATTAAATATTTATTACAGGCATATTATCTGGCAGCAATGACAGCAACTTTTTCATTTAAATCGAAAAAGTTCGATCGAAAAATCGACAAATCAGACGTACCACTTTATATCATGAATTTTACATCCTTCAGCAATTTTATCGATTTTAGCTAAAACGATTTGGGCTACGTTCGCTAAATTGATGTTAAATTCAATTAGCTCTTCATCCCATCATAAGAATTTTCAAAATAACTTCCCTTAAGACTTGTGAATTGTTTCATTAGATTCACATGTGGAATCCCCAGACGCTCCCATGTTTCTAGTTGGTAAACCGAGTTGAATTTGGCTCTATCCCTCTTTCCGTCGTTAGTACCTCCTTGGTGTCTGTCTCTTCCGACTTTTAAAAGCAAAAAACCTCCTTATATTCTTGATGTGCTTACCACTTGTGACTCTGTCCTTCAGTAAACAATTGATCCCTACCCATAAACCTGTCATACCTCCCCAAAGATCCGTCTTCTTCAAAAAATCTTTGTCATTTGTGCTACTCTATATTGGAATTCCTTGCCTATATCCATTTACAAAGCATTGTAATTGTCCACTTTTGAAATATTAACTATTTCTTCCATCTCCTAAAGTATCAATTTCCCAACATATGTATATTTAAAGGTAAAGATGATAACATTCACAGTCACAAAATCCAGTCTTTTTATAGTTAAACTAAGTCTTAAACGACCAGATAATCATCATTTATATTGTAATTTTCTTGTTATTTTTGGGGATATACTCATCCCAGAATAAAAATTTTTTTTTTCATTTCACTTCATTTAAAGTACTTTTATTTATTTTAAATAATCCAAAATATCTTTTGTTGTTAGAGGTAATAAGTAATTTTGTAAGTATAAAATAAAAAAAATTTGAAAAAATTGTTTTCGTTTTTCTGAATATAAAAAATGTAATGTAGCTGTATAAAATATCGTTGGAAAGCTCAAAAATATTTTAAAAATTTCTATAACATACAAAACTGTAAAGTGTAATAGAGAGTGATGAAAAATAAAGTTAAATAATGTTTTTAGAAATAATTTCTATGGCTTGATTATTTAATTGAAATTTAATATTTGTTTTTCATATAATCAACTTCATGTTTACTTGGTACTTTCAAAGTTGTCTTTAAGAAAGTAGGTAAATGCGCTAGATTTTTTTCAGCATATGTGAATAAAAAGAAAAACAAATATTAAATTGTTAAAGGACCGATTTTAATTATTAATAATTTTTACTTATGAAGAATGTCGAAAACTGAGTTTTCAACGGAAGTAAACAACCTCTGAATCAAATCAGGAAAACTTTCAAAAATGGAACATATCAAACGCTTAAGACTCTTCTTTAATTGGCAAGGACTCATAAAAGAGAGTTATTTAATCGATAATGAGTTATTGAATTCATTCATAATTACATTTTTTTTTTTTACTGACAGTTAACAACTGTATATTGTAATACATCAAGTAAATATGCCGATAAAATATAGTGCACATGAAAAACACGAAGAGAAACTGCCCATTGGCAGCACTCTAGTAATCAATCTAAACAAGAAGGTCACGAGGCCATCTTCTTTTCAGACGCCTCGGAGGATTGTCAGGAATGGAAGAGGAAGCAAGGATTGAAACTAGTGGGTTAGAGGAGGAGTGTAGTTTGTCATGGAAGGATTGATACCCGGTTCGGGTCAAATCAGCTACAAAGGGAATATTAAAGTTTTTATGGGTGAGCTTATTAGTGACAAAATAGAGAGCGTTTAGGATTTTGGATTGTAAGGATCGGATACGGGAAGAATTTTATGGTTTAGTGGAGCCCCATAGCTCAACTCCGTAAGTCCAGATAGGTCTTATGATGGTTATCTAGATGAGTCTTTTGTAGTTAAGTGGAAGTATAGAGCGTTTGTTTAGTAAGTGTTGAAGTAACCGAAAGCGGCGAGCAGTTTCTTCTCGTTTCAGTCTAGTAGGCGGATTCCATGTTAAACGTTTGTCAAGTAGGAGTCCTAGGTAGCGGATCTGATCAACTGGAACAAGCGGAATATTGCTAAAGAATGTCATAGGTTTACGGCGTAGCATAATTCATTACAATGAATAAAATAAAAAAGAACTGAACATCTTTGACAATACTAAAAACGAAGGGAACTATTTATTAAAACGTATAAAAAAAAATTCCCAAGGTAGGGGTATACGGAATTATTATGACGACATAAACGCTCCTGAGATAAGATGGCTGTATTTTTAAGATAGATCAATCCGTTTCAAGTGAAGATCCTCTCAACTGTCCAAAAATATTTAAACTCGTCAGCCAGATTTTTATTTTTAGGTACATGTAATTACTCGGTTCTTAAGTGTTATTTATCTCAGACGTGTTTATCTAAACCCGTAGAGAATAGAGGCTATTCAAATAAAATTACGTAAGATATTGTAACACGGAGACACTCTAGTATTTCTGCGTAAACACAATCTGGGCGATTTTTATCTCGACAGTTTATTCACCTGTTTATTAATGGAAATACAAATCATAATTTTCTAAGACGCCAGGTTATCTCTCAGCCAAAATTTATGATCCGTAAAAACAAATTCGTCAACGTGTGTTGATGTCTAATTGAAGTATAGATTTAAACTATTTACAAGCGGACACCTGAATTAGTGAACATTAAACATATTCAATCATCCCAGTCTTAAGCCCTTATATTTAAATAATAATAAATAATAATATAAATAATAATAATAAGTAATTTGACTTTCCTTTTGTTTATATTGTAAATATTGTATGAATGAGATCTTGTAGCACTATTATTATTGTCTATTATGACAAATTGTAATATATACGAATAAAAAAAAAAAAAAAAAGTATATATTTATTTTTCTCTTTTTCTTTTCTTACTTCTTATATTATTGTAAATAAGAATTAATCATGATCATTTGCTTTTTAGGCCAGATACATTGTATACCTTAGTTGTATTAGGTTGTTTCACATGAAATGTCCGTTTTATAGTTTCTGAAATACATAAAGGATTTTGCAGTTCTCTGTTCTTTTCTTCCGAATGTTTAAATATTTAAAGTGAACAGTTACTAATCCTCTACCTTTGTATTATAAACATACAGTAGAAGGAAACCCCTACAAAACAGTTAAAGGACTCTCAGCACAACTAAATGCAAGTGCATCTACCGTTTCCAGACATTTAAAGTGTATTGGGAAAGTAAAAAAGCTCGATACATGGGTACCTCATGATCTCACTGAGCGGCAGCAAGACCCCATTTTTCAAAACATACCGTGCAAAAATTTAAAGAACAGGGCTAAGATGTCCTTCCGCACCCACCATATTCTCCCGACTTGTCTCCAACAGATTACCACCTGTTTAGGAATTTAGACAACTACGTCAAAGGAAAACTTTTTGAAATGATGATCAAGTGAAAAGTGCGTTTTCAGATTTTGTTTCACTTCAAAGCTCGGAGTTTTTCAGTTCGGGGATAAAAAAGTTGGTGTCACGTTGGGAAAAATGTGTAGAAAAAGAAGGTAAATACTTCGAATAAAATTATCTTGTTTTCATATCGTACTATTAATAAAAATCCTTGAAAACGGACATTTCATGTGACACAATCCAATACATATTTGTTGTTCTTAAGAGGCTCTGTTCCAGAATAAAAATTATTTTCTATTATATTTATATATATACATTTATATATATATATTTTTTTTTTTTTTTTTTTCGTTTTGTAGAAAATAAACTTTATATATATGCAATATTTTAATGTTTTTCCTTTTCTTTTCTTTTTATTTTATTCGTCGCGGTGTCCTGATCCTAAATCTCGAATACAATGTTTTAAATCTCTTTTAAAAATCGACTGAGTTATAGGCGTATTTGTGGATAACATTTTTATTTATTTTTTACTTATAATTATCAGAAGTTTCGAGTTTAAAAAACTCTTATAGTTTTTTGTCTATCTTCAAAAATAATTGAGTTATTGAATTAAATCATATTTAATCGGCCACCATTTAAAACTAATCGGCAGATATCAACTTCTAGTGTTAAAAGTCATAGTTGGATGCCCTAGTGTTTTTGTGCCGAGTTTAAAAAACATTAGTCCATTAGTTTCGGAGAAAAGCTGCGGACGGCGGAAAACGATTTTTTTGTTATTCGTTATAGGATTCTACGTATCTTTGTTAGATATCACATTTTGATAGGGTTTTTTAATTTTTTTTCGAAAACAAAGGTTCTTTTTTGGAAATAATAAACCAAAATATTAAAAGTTTTTTACCTGTAAAGTCCTTTATTAATATACACATTCCTTTAAACACGCCCTAATCAATATTTAATTAATTTTCTGTCAAAAGGTGTTCTGTGAAAAAAATAGATTGGAGAAGGCCCAGAAAGATAAGGAATAAAGGGAGGAGCGAATATTAGTTGGGGCTCAGTCAATGAGAGCAATATCCATAATAAAGAATTTTCAAGAGGGGACGTAATAAATATAGCTTATGAAAATCCACTCTTTTCTTGTTTTTTTCATCAATTTGATTATATATGAAATACATGTATATGCTAAGTAAAATTGTCAAAATGTTGTTTTCATATATAGAATAGAATAGAAAAAAAAATTTTATTCTGGGACTAGGTCCCCTAAGAATAACAGGTTTGTACAATATATGGAAATATACATGTCTGGCCAACAGACAGAAGGAACATAATCAATAAATAATTACAATTATGGGTTAATATATGTGTGCTTATCATAAACGCATATACACACATATATCCAAAAAAATAAATACAATGATAAAATTAAAATAAAAACAATTCTTAGAAAGTATTTTGTTGAACGGAATTAAAAATTAATTAGTAGATAACAGCATTTAAATATAGACAATGAACAAAATTATTCTTCATTCAAAGTGTGATTTCAGAAATAAAAATGTTTCTGAGCGTCTTTTTGGGATAATAAAAGGTATTGGAAAAGTTGGGATTTGAATGAGGAGAGGGAAGCAGCATGGCGGATATGAGTAGGTAGAGAATTCCAGAAATTAGAGGAGCGGACAAGGAAGGAACGATCAAATGTTTTAGTCCTATGGATAGGCAAATAAAGGTCGGGATGGCGCGATCTTGTTTCAAGTGTGTGGACTGAGGATTTAAATTGTAGGAGACTATGGATGTATGGAGGGTGTTGAGAGTTAATGATTTGGAAAAGGTATGATCCTAGGAAATATTGTCTGCGGATTGGGGGGAGGAGCCACTTTAACTCACCGTAAAAATGGGTCACATGAGACCTCTTCGGAGTACTGAGGACAAATCTTAAAAATATGTATAGATGCACAGTCATGAACTAATCACCTACTATTCATTGCTAATTTTTTTTTTTTTTTTTTTTTTTTTTTTTTTTTTTATTGGATATATTACAATTGTTACAAAATGAACAATAATAATATTGATAAGAGACCACATTCATACTATATATACAGAAAATAATAATAATGGTCAAAATTGCTAATAGTTATTCATAGCTAATAAAATGTCTCCTTCATTTTAAATCCTCAGTCCACTTTCTTGAAACAAGATCGAGTCATTCCGACCTTTATATGCCATCCCACAGAACTAAAGCCTTCGATCGATCCTTTCTCGCCCGTTCCATTACATTTTGGAATTCCATTCCTTCCAATATACGTCATGCTTCTTCCTTACCCACGTTCAAATATCGCCTTTTCCAACACATATTATTCCAAACTGACGCTTGTTAATCTTTAATTTTAAATTAGATTTTTCATTATAATCATTATAAGGAATGTATATCCTATGTTTACCTTCTTGTTTATTAATTTTTTTATTTGATATATACATGTATATATTATTATTATTTTTGGTTAGAGTGTTCAAAATTAGTTGTTTCTTACTTTCAATTTACTATTTGTTTACTTTACTTTGTTATGCTTTTTCTTATCTTTGGTACATAGAGATGTGTATGTACATACATTTATATAAATTTCATTTTCTACCTCTTTTACCAATGTACATAATTATGTCTATTTAATGTTATCTGGCCAGATGTGCTACCTTTACTTGTAAATTTCATGTTATTCTTAAGGGACAAAGTCCTAGAATAATTTTGTTTTCCCTATTCTATTCTATTCTAATGTAGTTGCCATTTGTATACTGGTCTTCATGAAAGTGGACTGTGAGAATATTATAGAAAAATAAATTAAAATATTGAACATTAAACAAAATTGAACGCAACTTTGAAAAAGATATGCACATGGTTTTGAATGAAGAGAAATTAAAATGGATGTGTATGTTAGCTATTTAATTTAGGAATGGCCCGTACCAGGTATCACACCTTCCATGAAAAACTCCACTCCCACTCTAATCCATTAGTTTCAATCCTTGCTTCCTCTTCCATTCCTGATAATCCTCCGAGGCGTCTGAAAAGAAGATGGCCTCGAGACCTTCTTGTTTAGACTCACTACCAAAGAGTGCTGTCAATGGGCAGTTTCTCTTCATGTTCATTCCATGTGTTATAACATTACAGCATATTTACTTGATGTATTTTTTGTACAGTTGTAAATTTCAATAAAAAAAAAAAAAAAAAAAAAAAAATTAGGAATATTGTAAAATGATTTAAATGTTGCTGATCTAGTTTGAATAAGTGATTGTAATAGCGTAGATAGTGTTCCAGATGTGCAAAAATACCTGTATGGTTCTCTTATCTTTATTATTCTGCTCTTGATATATTTAAACGTATATTTATACTCTTAATACATAAAATTTAAAAATTAATTAAGTTATGGATGAGCAATGAATAATATTTCTTTTTTATATTCAAAATCTGATATTTGATATAAAACGTCAGAATTATTGAGCGTCTGTTTGGGAATACAGGAGGTATTGGGGACTTGAATGATGACAGAGAAGAAGCATGGCGGATATGAGTAGATAGGGGATTCCAGAGATTAGCAGAGCGGACAAGAAAGGAGTGATACAATTTTTTTGTTCAATGGGTAAGAATGTAATAGTCAGAATCACTGAAACCGGTTTAGAAATATCAGAGTATATTTTAGGTACATTTTTCTTTGAACTATTTATTGGTTTTTAAATTAGTTAATTTGAGTTATTTTAGGAAAATAATAAGGTCTAAGGAGTGCTGTATGATTTAAACGGTATCGAGAAAAAAATTGTTTCTGCTTCGGGGATGGAGTGTTTTCAAACGATTTGGTAGGAAGGTGAAATGGGGAGGGTACAAGGACCGCCGTGCGGTTGATTTGTTCCAGAAGGATGGGAGAGGGTGGTAAAGAGGTTGTTGGTACCCCACTAGAGGAGTACCTTCTACGTAACTTGTTAGGGTCCAAAAGATCATCGGCAAGGTGGGTCGCCAAAAAAATAACTCTAAAATCAGTGACATTTATGTTCTGAGAATTAATTTTTAAAAAATTTACAACTGTATTATACAGTAAAATATATTAAGTAAATGTGTTGTTTGATCAAGTGGGCGTGATACAGGCATGTGAAGAAACTACTCAGTGGTAGCACTTAAGTGTTTATTTAAAGTAGTAGGTCGCGAGGCCATCGTCTTTTCAGCCGCCTCGGGGGATTATCAGGAATATATGGTAATGAGAGCTTGCTGACGAGTGGGTTGGAGTGGACGGGTAATATGGGATAAAAGGAGGTATATCTGGTTCGGGCTAGATCTGCGACTAATGGGATATTTAGGTCTTTATGAATTATTTTATTGGTGGCAAAGTAAGGGGCATTTAGGATCTTTCGGAGGATTTCGGATTGCAAGGATAGAATGCAGAAGAAATTGGATGGTTTAGTAAATCCCCATAACTCAATCCCATATGTACAAATAGGCCTAATGATGGTAATATAAATTAATTTTTTGTGGTATGCGGAAAGTTTTGACCGTTTGTCCAGTAAGCAATGTAGTAAACGGTATTTACGAGTTGTTTCTTTTCGTTTCAGTCTAGTGTGAGGATTCCAAGTAAGGCGTTTGTCTAGATGGAGTCCTAGGCACCAGTATGTTCAACTGAGGAGAGTGGAATATTGCTTAAGGATATAGTGGGACAGGCGGACATAGGTTTTCGACGAAGGGTAAAGGGAATTTGATGGGATTTAGTAGGGTTGATTTTAATTCTCCACTTTTGAAACCATTCTTCAATGGAAAAAAATGTGGGACTGAAGGGATTTGGAAGCAACAGATTGGTCATTATTTACGGATAAGAATCATGTGTCATCTGCGTAAGTTGTAAGGACAGTACCAGGATGGATTGGAATATCAGCTGTATATATGGTATAAAGGTTTGGGCCCAGAATACTAGCCTGAGGTACACCGGCGGACTGAGGAAATATGGATGAGTAGGAAAGGTTATGACTAACTTCAAAGGTTTTTTCACTGAGGTAGGAACGGATTAATAAGAATTACGTAGGAGAGAGGAATTGGCGAAGTTTGTAGAGCAGTCCTGCTCTGAGAAAATTAAAAAAATAAAATAAAAATAATAAAAATCACCAGACCAGACCTAGCATCTTAAAATCAAGTTTTAAATAAACTTAATACGACTAACATTGTTTCTATAGAAAGGTATTTTAGATTAAATAATATAAATTATTATTTACAATTATACATATAAACAATCGCTCAACATTATGCCCTTTCTGTCAATCAGCATTACTTTCTTCAACTTTAAATATAAGATAACATTTTTTTCCAACGGTATATTATACACCTATATTACTATTCTTAATTAAAGAGGAAAAAATAACCTGGAAAAATATTCTTCATCAGTTCGTAATAAAATTATTTTATAATTAACCATTTATTATTAATCTTAACAAACAGGAATTCATATATTTTTTCTAATTAACAGAATTAAAAGTACTTCAGAAAATGGAATTAATAAAATTGGTGTTTGATGCCTTGCTATATATATATTTAAAAAAATTAAACCTACATGAAATAATTTAACACTTACACATTTACATTTATTTCTATAGTCTATATTTATCACTTTTACTGCGACAATCATTAGTAAATATCTTAAACCTTAATTAGCTTTCTTAACTATTATATTAATTTTCAGTTACTCTCCAATCCCACATCAGAGACCTTAAGGTATGGTGTCAGAATAGGATAATTAAAATCAATTCCAATAAATCCCATCAAATTACCTTCACCCTTCTTCGTAAACCTATGACACCCATAAATTTAACTTTTGAGATTGTACTTGTTAAAGTTTGTTTAATAATTTCTCTGGTTTTCCTGTCAATTTTGAATTCTTCTAAAGTGTTGAACAGAGTTTGCCCATCTATCGAATCAGAAGCCTTTCTTAAATCGACAAAGGTTATAAAAGTGTTCCTGCATCTTATAATTTGTTATACTGTCTTTAGGACGAGATCGTTTTGTTAATAAATTGACTGATATATTGTGTGTGCGATGCTCTTGAGTTGCTTCTGCAGAAGGCTCGAGTATGAAGAGGATGAGGAGGAAACACTTTACCTGAGGCGAACTTTGCCGCTCAGTGACACGGCCCATTAATAATGCTAAGGACGATGACTATATGCAACATTAATTAGTGTGAAACTATAGTCTTGGCGCTGGTTATGGAACCTTTGTAGAGTATTCTCCAGCACCACTCCAGTATCAGGCGGCTCTAAGAGCCTCTGTTATGCTTATTTATTGCACAACTGAGTCGCGCATAACATCATAATGGGTAATTTAATTATTTATTCATTATTGTATCTCAAGGAAAAGAAAATTGTAAAATACAAACGCATTCTACAAATTAAAAAATTTGACAGAACTAAATCTATAAATATACTCCAACAACCTATGAAGGGTCTTAGGCTCAGCACATCTGGGAATGAGTCCTGAATTTAGGCCAACGGGTTTAAACTACTATTGTTTTCATCTTGACTTAATTTATTTTAATAATGAATTTAAATTTAAAATTAATTTTAAAAAATAAATAAAATTTAAAATTAATCTTAATTTTTTTTTATTTTATTGTTTATTTTATTTACTTTTACTTCTTTTTTTATTGTTATTTTTTTTACTTCTTTTTTAATTACTTGTTTAACTATTATATTTATTACATTATTTATTAAGTAATATAAATGTATTAATATTTTTTATTATTGTTTATTTTATTTACTTTTTTTTTTCCTTGAATATTATCTAGCATTCATTCATCTCAAATAACTTATACATATATAATGATATCATTTAATGAATATATCTTTTAATATTTCAACTAATACCTTTTATCTTAAATTAATCTTCTATAAAATGAATATATCTGGCACTGATGACTGTGATGTTTTGTGCCATTAAAATTTTAAAAACCAACCAAACTATCTATAAAATATATAGTATAGGAAAGTATTGCGATCGAAAAAATTTTCGAATTCCAATTTTAACTGGAAACACACGTTTTAGCGGACCGCTCAGTGAGATCATGAGGTACCCATCTATCGAGCTTTTTTACTTTCCCAACTTTCCCAATACACTTTAAATGTCCGGAAACGGTAGATGCACTTGAATTTAGTTGTGCTGAGAGTCCTTTAACTGTTTGGTAGGGGTTTCCTTCTACTGTATGTTTGAGGACATCGGTGTCTATTACGGACGGAGGTCTTCCTCGGGGCAAGTTTTCGAAGTCGGTATCCCCAGCTGAAAACTTAGCAAACCAACGGCGAATGGTCCGTTCATTAATACTCCCTTCCCCAAACGCCTTGCAAATATTTCTAGCGGCCTCAGCTGCTGAATGGCGAGTTTAAACTCGTACAAAAATATTTCTCGAAAATCGCGTGTTTCCATGTTCATGTTTGGAGGTATACTAAAAAGTGGGTAATCGATTGGGAAGCTAATGTTTATAATACAAAGGTAGAGGATTAGTAACTGTTTCACTTTAAATAATTTAAACATTCGGAAGAAAACGAACAGGGACTGCAAAATCCTTTATGTATTTCAGAAACTATAAAAACGGACATTTCATGTGAAACAACCCAATATTTTATTAAACCTGTATATTCTTTATTTATATTTTATATGTTAGATTTTGAGTTGTGAAATGATATTTAAATAACTAATGCTTAAAGTGCCGGGCATGTTGTTGAAAGTTGGGAACTAGTTGAATATTTTTGGAAATATATATAATAAAGCTCGTTATATAATAATAACATACAGTTTATTTACTAATAAAAATAACGCGATAAATAACGAATTTAGGAAGTCCCTGGAAGACGCCTTGTTTCAAAAGAGTTATATCGCTTATTTTTTCGAGAAAAGTACGTTGACATTATTATTACTGACAGGGGGCGGGCGCCTCGCTAATTTTAATTCCCTTTTGCCATGTAATAGAGAAGAGCTTTTCATAATATTCCCCTTATTTTCCACCAGAATTTTTTCTCTTATTTTTTTAATAGTCTAGGAGATCTTGAGGGCGCCCTTTTGATTATTTGCTGATCGAACTAAAGTCGATTACTTTCTAGTTAAATAATTTGTTGAACACGTTTAAATAAAATAAAATATGTTATTGGTATAAATTCTGATTTTATAATGAAAGTCGTTTTAATTTAATCAATTTTTTGGGCTTTATAATCTATTTTTTCTGGCTTCATTTATTAATGATTATCTAATCAACTAGTAATTATGAAATGATGACATCATGCAGTTTTGGTCCTCTAGATCAACATTGAGTTATTCGACAAATCGATGCGGAAAGTTTAACTAGTTATTACGGGGAAGGAAAAATGAACAATTATAATCAAGTTTCAAGTGTCTTTTCTTTTTTTGTTTTAACTGAAATAATAACGTACTGCGGTGCCAAAGATCAACACTGAGATTGAGTTTATATATTACTATAAGATTAAGCAATCGATATCAAGGGTGTTTCTTAACTGCACGGCACTATGTTAGGTATTTGTTCACTAGCACAAAATAAACAAAACAGTTAATGTTAAAATATATACTGGTCATACCAGCAGTAAAAGTAAAAATCTGGTGCGGGCAACACACGACTTTCACTTACCTCCGTTTTTAAAACCAGTCATAAAAATGAGTGAAACCATTAAAGAATTAATTAATTGAAATTAATATAGAAACATGTGTTTAATTAAAAACTCTATTATATTATTATCTAAAATAATCAGTTAGTTTTATTGGCTTTTTATCATTCTTTATTCAATTTTACAAAATTGTGTATAAGATAATTTATTTTCTAAAGTCTTTCTCTTTCAAACTGTATATTATACGTCTATATTACTGTTTTTTATGTTCAAAAACAAAATTTTTGACAAGCATTTTCATTGACAAGCAGCCAGGTTGCACGATAATCAACATGAATTTCTCTTTTCGGAAACCTCAAAAACAGTTAGTTTTATCTGATTTTCATCACTCTCCATTACCCTTAACAATTCCTTGTATCAGATAATATTTTTTCTAAAATATTTAGCTATCCAACGGTATATTATACATCTATATTACTATTGTTGTGATCAAAAACACAAAAAATGCATACAAAAATATTTGTTCAGTTTTCTCCTTTAATTGTTTATCAAATTCGCTCAACTTTGATATTTAGCCGTCCTTTATCTGTGCCATTAAGATGATATGGTACATCTTTTGGAATGCACAAAATTAAAGATAGTTTAGAGGAAGAAAATTTAAAATATCGGCATTTAAGCCCTGTCAGACTATTTCAATCAGAATTAAACTTACATGATATTAAAGCCTATTAACTTTTACATCGATATAGCGAGAAATCGTTAAAGCTGTTTTTGAGAAAATCGTAAAAAGGTTCTAAATGGGGTAAAGTAGGACTTCCGGTCAGCCGATTTAAGTGAAAAAGTTGCTGTAAGATTTCGGGCGAATAGTTCTCTTAAATATGAAATTTCAGTATCGTACGACTTATGGTTTTTGTGCTAGGCTTACCACACAGACACTCAGACCTTTTTTCGGAACTTGGTCATTTGGACTCAGAAGACCCTAAAACGTGTATTTTCGTCGAAAACTGGAATTCGAAAATTTTCGCGATCACTATACTTTCCTTACTATATATAGTAAGTGAAAGTAAAAATTTAACATTTTCAAAGCATATCTGTACAGAAACCCGTCTTTTGAAAAATGAAAGCTGAAAATTTATTGATGCTCGTTATTGTACTCGTTAGAGTCCACTGCTATTAAAAAATTCTTCAAACATCTAAAAATTGCAATGATAAAGATTAACAATGAGTATGACATTGATAGATCCATATTATATTAATGAAGATGAAATGAAACAGACTGTCACTGTGTACGAAACCTTACTATCATAGATAGCGCAGTCTACTTGTTGCATTATAAATATTCTTCTCATGATATCTGCTAAAAAGTTAAGGAATTTCACGCGTCGGGTTTTCTATGGAGAGGGGGACTTTTGAGAAACCTGATTTCCCAAAGGTTTTTCGTGAATATCTCAAAAACTATTACGGTTATTGCAAAGGTTGTAAAAAAAAAAAAAAAAAAGTTAAAGGATTTTACAAAAATCAATAATAATGATTCTATAAATTATTATTAGAAAATATATCAGAAAAAAAAAAAAAAAAGGATTTTCGACGTTCTGTAGAAGTGGTCGTAAAATCATGAAATTTTGGTCCTCTAGATCAACATTGAGTTATTCGAAAACTCTATGGGGAAAGTTTTACTAGTTATTACGGGAAGGAAAATTAACAATTCATATCAAATTTCAAGTTTCTTATCTTTTTTTGTTTATTCAGATTACTGCACTAATAATAAAATATTGCGTTAGGTTATTTTGGAACAAACTTTTCTTTTTATTATAATTCATTTATTCTTCATATTTTATAATTAGCGTTTCGGGGCTAATAATGCCTCATCTTCAGAATTTTTTCGTCAATCAATAAAAACATCTACTAATATTGTAAATTTTTTCAAAATTCTTATTTGATTTAATAATGGTCATTTTTTTTCTCTA
Organism: Piezodorus guildinii; assembly: GCA_023052935.1. Taxonomy (NCBI): domain Eukaryota; kingdom Metazoa; phylum Arthropoda; class Insecta; order Hemiptera; family Pentatomidae; genus Piezodorus; species Piezodorus guildinii. Next base: position 129,894,512 of record CM041295.1, on the reverse strand, counting down.
CTTTTACTTTCACTTTCTATATATAGCAAGGGAAAGTATTGCGATCGTGAAAATTTTCGAATTCCAATTTTCAACGGAAATACACGTTTTAGTGTCCCTTGAGTCCAAAAACCAAGCCTCGAAAAAAAATCTGTGTGGTAAGTCTAGCGCAAAAACGAAAAGTCGTCCGAAAATGAAATTTCATATTCGAATATTAATAAAAGTTGTTTGTTTTTCTTTGCATTCATATATAAATGCAAAGAAAAAACAAAACAAAAAAGCAAGAAAATATTAAAAACAAGTTAAACTTATTTAAAGTAACACAGCATAATAAAACAAACTTATTTAAAATATAACAAAATGATGAAATAAACGTATTTAAATTATTACAGCATAATATACAACTGAATATCTATTACTATCAAAACTCGTAAGTTACTGTTATATTTATGCTTTTTTTATATTTATTTACTTTATTTATAATAATTTTGACATTATCCGCTCTCCGCTTATGAAGATTTTGTAACTATTTGTTTTGTTTTGTTATTATGTTTGTCAAACAGGATTTAATTATTGTAGTTTAATAATATAGTTCCACTCGATTGTATCAGCACTTACTTTGTTTATTTATTTAACGTCTCTTTAAATCCTAAGATCCTTGAGTCCTACATTTTGCCTATCCAGGTTTAGTTAGGATTAACTTTTTACGTCCTATTCGAAGGACGGCATAACTAAGAATTTTTTACTGTCATTAAAGAATCCAAGGACCACCTGCGGGTTTGAACCCGTGAACTTTTGCATAGGAGGCTGTTGCATAGGCTTGGGAATGTTTCCTCTTTCTCCAATATTGATCCACCACTGGGAAGAACGTGGCAGCGTCAAGACATTTGGTAAAATATGACTGCTGGAGCGAGGTCTGGCAAAGGCCAAGTTTCCAGTGAAAGGCAGAGATGAGATGGAAACGCACTGAAGCCTATTTCCCAATAGGAAATACATCTTGAAAATATTTATAAAGAAATATAAGAAATGGATATTTTCATATTTTACCGAGTTTCCTTAGAGGAAGCATAAATGTCACAATATTAAGTATTCCAACCCCGTCTTTTATTCCTTTCTCTTATCTAATCCCATTGGGGATCAACTTTGTGTGAAATTAGCAAGGCGCCTTTCATTCTCTCCAGGAAAAAGTAATTTCCGACGACTAAAAAAAAAACTTTTTCCAATAGCTGTATCAGTATGGGGTCAGAATACTCCTGCTTCCTAAAACTGAGCGGAGGATAAGGATGGCGGCGGTAGACAAGGAAGTGGATGACATTTGTAGGGCACTGGCTGCTAGGGAGGGACCCCACTATCGATTGCTAGGAGGGCCAGCGAGCCCCAAAGGACCCCAACCTAAAGTTGTAGGAGCCAGGGTGCCCCTCCCCCAACCCGGCTAACCTACTCCCCGCCACGTTATGCCCTCGCGTCATCGGCTTCGATAAAACGCTTTGCTTAACTACCGCGACCCCATTTCATTCAACACAAATCCATCCAAGCGCGGAAGTTCCGGCTACAGTCGTTGATGAGTGCCATGGCAGACGGTACTAAAACTCGGGGAGTTTAAGTGAGGCTTGAAGTAAGAGAAAAAAAGTGAGACTATCAACTTTAAGTAGTTTAGGGGCTTTTACTCGGTATAATACTTCTTCTCTCAGAGAAGAACATAAAGAAATAAAAGTTCTTTTATTTTATATACTTTTTATTTATACCATATACATTATATGCTTCGGGCCTTTTATATATTAAGGCTCCCAATTAAGTTTTATCACAAAATGACTACTTTAAAAGTAATCATTATTATTATTGTTTTTTAAATACATGAAACCATATGACACCAACAAACACTATTAAGAAGGTTATTAAACCTGTACCACTACAACCCGTGAAGGGTCTTGGGCTCAGTACATTTTTTTTTTTTTTTTTTTAATTTGTTTTATTAAGAGATAATACAATCTGCCACCCAGTACATATAGAGATTCGTACTGTTTCTAGACCAACGGCCGTGCAATAAGAAAATCAGGCCTTGATCACGCTCAGCCGCCAGGTTATTCCCCAATTTTTTTGGGTACTTACTTTATAAAGGCTGGGTTTGTATAAATAATATTCTACCACAGCCGAGATTCGAATCCAGGACCCCGATAACAGTAGACTAGTGTTCTATCCACTATACCACGTCGCTCTCCAAGAAGGTTATTACCTGTGTGTGTAATGTAAAAAGAGGTGAATTTAATGATTTAATTTTGTGTTAGTCCTCACTACTTAGGCAGATGACACGTGTGTTATCCGTAAATAATGACCCAGCCCATCTGTTGCTTCCAAAACCCTCCAGTCTCACATTTTTTCCATTGAAGAATGGTGGCAAAAGTGGAGAATGAAAACCAATCCTACTAATTCCCAGCAACTTACCTTTACCCTTCTCCGAAAACCTGTGTCTGCCTGTCCCACTGTATCCTTTAGCAATATTCCACTTAACTCAGGTGAACAGTTACTTAGGACTCCATTTTGACAAACGTCTTACTGGAATCCTCACACGAAACTGAAACGACAAGAAACAGCTAGTAGATATCGATTATTCCAATATTTACTTGAAGAACGCTCAAAACAATCCACATACCACAAAAAATCAATTTATATAAACATCATTAGACCTTTTTCCTCATTATTGTCGTAATTGTTCTTTTGGTTGAATATTTGTTCGATACATATTAGGCCGTTCTACAAAAGAAATCTTGAATATATTTAATGTATATAATGTAACTCGAAATGCATAAAATCAAAATTGGCTACAGGTCTGTCACAACACTGGGATAAATATAAACATATTTTTGATTTTGATAATATCTCGGTCCTACATAAGGAAGAAAATATAAATAAGAGGATCATTGAATGAATTTATATAACAAAAAATTTAGAAAAATCAGTTAACCAACAAACAGACGTTGACAACCTGAACACCTTTTATGCAAGTGCTATTGACAATGTAAATATATAAAGCTTATGGCATCCCCACCCCAAGTTAGTAGCTCATGAGAACACCTATAAGACGGCCGAAAACTGTTGAGTAAGTTAATAAACATGTTTCTTTTCTTTTTGAATAAATAGATCCCTTTTTTTTAATCGATGATGAAATATAATGTGATATTTTTGAGAACAGGTGTTTTTGAAAAATGATATTTTTAAAAATTATGACGACGCTGCTAAAAAGCGGTGAAATGAATTGATATGTAACATGGATATGCATGGTAAGTAACATAATTATTAAAAATAATTTATCATGTGTTGATATTATATGTTAAAAATGTATAAATACAATGAAACTTTAATTGATTACAGAAGCTTGAAAATGGCCCTAGAGGCTGAAACGATGCGATGACTGCAAATTAAATAAATTATTTTAAAAAATATATCCAAGATTTCTTTTGTAAAATGGCCTAATATTTATCGAACAAATCATTAGGCCTATTTGTAAATATGGGATTGAGTTTTGAGGATCTACCAAACCATCCAATTTCTCCTGCATTCAATCCTTGCAATCCAAAATCCTCCGAAAGATCCTAAACGCCCCTTACTTCGTCACCAATAAAATAATCCATAAAGACCTAACTATCCCATTAGTTGCTGATCAAACCCGAGATGGATGTACCTCCTTTAATTTTCAATTACCCGTCCACTCCAACCGACTCGTCCGCAACATCTCATCACTATTTATTTCTGATAATCCTCAGAGGCGGGGGAAAAGACGATGGCCTCGCGACCTACTACATTAAATAAAGTAAATTATACTGTACCAACCCCATATGATTAATTGATACATTTACTTAACGTGTTTTATTGTATAATACAGTTGTAAATGACTTTAAAATAAATATAATAAAAAAATAAAAAAAATGTTTTGTAATAAAGAAGAAAATTTCTTACATTATTTCAAGATAAAGGTGCCTTACCTAAATTAAAAAGCGTGACAATGGACACAATATGAAATTAAACAATAAACAAAAATCTGGTGCGGGCAACACACGACTTTCACTTACCTCCATTTTTAAAATCAATGAAAGAATTTTCAAATACAGTTAGAGATAAAAATACGTGAAATTATTAAGGAATTAATCAAATTAAATTTCTATAGAAACATGTGTTTCATTAAAAAATCTATTATATTATTTTCTAAAATAATCAGTTAGTTTTAGGTTCATTTCATTACTCTCTATTAACGTTTAAAAGCTTGTGTATGAGATGATATTTTTTCTAAAATCTTTAGCTTTCCAACGGTATATCATACATGTATATTACTGCTCTTATGTTCAAAAACGAAAAATTGCGTTAAAAAAATATTTTTTTCTGTTTTCTCCTTTAGTTGGGTATCGAATTTATTCAATTTATATATTTACCTGTTTTTCATCAGCGTTAACAAGATAATCTAGTTATTATTATTGAATCGATATAGCGAGTTTAATTAAAATCGTCGGAACCGTTTTCGAGAAAATCGAAAAAAGGTGCAAAATGCATGGTATAAAGTGCCTCTTCTGGTAAGCTCATTTTAATGAAAAAAGTTTTGCCACGTCTCGGGCGTATAGTTGTCTTAAATATGAAATTTCAGTTTCATAGGACTTACCGTTTCCGCCCGGGAGTTACCACACACACACACACACACACACACACAGACCTTTTTGCGGGACTTGGTTATTTGGACTCAGGGGACCCTAAAACGTGTATTTCCGTTGAAAACTGGAATTCGAAAATTTCCACGATCGTAATACTTCCCCTTACTATATATAGTAAGTGAAAGTAAAAAAAATGGGTTTGCTATATAAGAAAGTGTTGATTAATAACTTTTTTTAAATATTTGAAGTTTATTGGAAATTTAATTAAAAGAAACTAGGAAAGTGAATGTGTTTTGCGCACTGGACTTTTTTAATGTTTTACATGCATTATTAATTTAACGATGTATTACCAATTTAGAGATCCGTGTCTAAAGAAGCGTGTAATAATAAAAATAGAAAGTAAATAAAAAACGTTTATTTCTTTATGTTGGCTCTCATCCTCCCTGAATGAACACGTGTAATCCCGGACTGAAGCCCCAGTCGATACAAGTTTCATGGCAATTGATTGAGTAATCCCATAAGTAAACTTACAGCCTCCGGGGAATCAGCTAGAGAGGAAAGAATTCACTTGAAACTGATACAATAACAGGATTCGTCTCAAAGGTGTCCCAAATACTTCGGGTATCTACAATTCCTTTATACTATTCAAGAAATAAGTTAAATTGGAAGTTCTAAAATTCAAAAGAGACTAAAATATAAATATGTTTAGCCTTAAAAGAAAATTATGAATTACATATTCGGATGTACAATTTAGTTGGCTTATCTATATATAAAAAGATCTAGCGCAAAACACGACTTTAACTTACCCCCGTTGTTAAAATCAATTTAAGAACTTTCAAATGAAGTTAGGAGTTGAAAAAAAAGGTTAAATAATTACACTGGGCTGAAGTTAGATGGAAACTTGTTTCGGATTAAATAAACCAACAATTGAATTTGTCATTTACAATAATTGTCTTTGTGCTCATTTCATCTTTCTGTTTTCCCAAAAAATACAATTTACATTAGCATATAAGAGTTCACTCGTATACTTTCTAATATTATAAAAGTCATGGATTTATAAATAAATGGTCGTGGATTTTCCACCGTCCGACAATTTTGCCCATTTTTTGACGCTCTCTAGTGGCAAAACGGCCCATCATACAATAAAACTTGACGAATAAAAAATGTAGCAAATTTTGTTAACTTTAATTGTTCGCCTAGTAAATTTTATCGAAAGATCCTTGGTTTTCGAGATAAAGTAAAAAACAACAACAGAAAATGAGCCAAAATGTTATCAAAAAGTGTGAAAAAATAACATGTTCCGGTCAAAATATTTGCCTGCAAACTTCAGATTCGCGTTTAGCGACATAAAAAACATAAAGGGTAAAAAATCAAAACTTTCCGATGGAAATGCTAATTGCTACTTGGATTGTGTACATTTTCTCCAAAAACCCTTCGTTTTCGAGATATAGTAAAAAAACAAACCAGAAAATGTGCCAAAATATTGGCAAAAATTGTGAAAAAATCAAAACTGGATCAAAACTTTCCCATGAAAATGCCAATATGACTAGAATAGAAGCAAAATCTGGATTATGCTGGACAAGCAAGATAGCCGAGTGACAGCAGCCGAGATGAAGTTCCTGCGGAGAGGTGCTGGAAAGACCAGAAGATACCGCGTCAAGAATGAACGCATTTGAGATCTAGAGATGCCGGAACTTAAGACATTGTTGGAGAATCGAAAGTTGAAGTGGTTTGGCCACGTTTGCCGAATGGAGGATGAGAGAGATCCACGAAAAGTTTTGGAAGCTCGATCCACTGGAGCCGTCCCAGAATTTCTTATCAGGAATATATTCAGCGGATTGGATATAGGAGAGGCAAAACACTCCAAGAAATGAAGCGGCTTAGTAGGGGCAGAGGCATGGCTGCATTGGATAGAGGCTAGCGATGGCACGAAGAGGAAGTCAAAGAAGAAGAACTATACATTAAACATACATTAGATAAGACTCTGCAAAATATTAGGGGCTAAAGCTCCCCAGTGGTCTCGTAAAATCGGAAAATTTTCGCTCGATAAACAAATTTTATTTAATATCTCTGGATCTGGTGAAGATTGGAAAATAAGTTCGGTGTCAAAATTACCCTATTTAAAGTAGAATAATTAAATAAACAAGTCACTAGATCATATAAGTTTCATGCTTGGTAATACCACCAAACATATAAATAATCTCTTAATATCAATCATTATTATAGAAGAGTAAATTATATTGGTAGAGAAGAGTAATTTATCAGGAAATGTACAGTTTTTGAGTTTCTTTAAAAACCAAATTTGTAAAAGGTATTAGAATTTTTTTTTTCAATCACTTACGAGAAAAGGATCCCAAATGTGTCTTACCGATATTGATGACATTTTTTAAGGTAAAACTAGACATTAACTATTAGGCTCTGAATATTGGAAAATATCAGGAGCAACGTTCCCCAGGAGTCGCGTAAAATCGGTAAGTTTGCGTGCGAAAAACACATTTTATTTAATATCTTTGGTTCTAATGGAGGTAAAAAATAAGTTTGGTCACAAAATTACTCTATTCCAAAAGAGGAATAATTTAAAATTACCTTTAAAATTTAAAGTTTTATGCTTGGTAATAACAGTAAAAAAGTAAATATTTTTTTCAAAAAAGTACTTTTTATAAGGTTTCATAAAAACTGGGCTCAAATGAAGATTCCTTTTTAGGAGTGAGGAAAACTATTTTTTTATTTATTTTTTTTTTTTATAAAACTTATTAGAAGTACTGTTTTGACGAGATTATTTATAATGAATGTAGTAGTTGGAACTATCTCTTCTCTTTCTTTATATTTTTATTATTATAACATAAATAAAACTTAATTATAACGTTTCGAGGTAATTTCTATGCCTCATCTTCAGATTATAAAAATTCATATAATATTATAAATATTGGTCATATAATCTTATTTACACATAGCACCTATATATGAATCATTTCGTCAATTGTTAAAAAATATTCTCTATTTCAATATCACATAAAAAATTGTTTCAATATTTTACTTTACTTAAGTTACTAGTTACTTTAGTCTGCTTCATAGATGCATTTATTTAGCAGTCAAATGTTGAAACAATTTTTTTTTTTCAAGCGCTCTCAAACTATTTTAATCAGAATAAAACTTACATGATATTGAAGCCCATTTAATATTACACAAATATAGTGAGTTCACTGATTTTGTTTTCAAAGTTGCTGTAACATCTCAGGCATGCACGCTTCTAGTGTATGAAAAGTTTTATAAAACTTATCGGTTTCTAGTTGGACAAGACAGAACATTTAGACTCAGGTGAACCTAAAACGTGTATATTTCTGGTAAAAACACGAAATAGCAGTATTTTTCCTTACTATATAATTCATATATAAGTAATTGAAAATAAAAATCATTTTTTCTTAAATACGATTTGTCTTAATACTTTGAAAATAAAAAGAGTATTTTAGAAATTTCAAATTTTTGAAGCGTATATATGTATAAACGCTCCTAAAGTACGATATTTTAGTTTCGTACGACTTTTTGAGTTAGTTAAAAACTCGATGCGGAAAATTTCACCATGAACAGTTTATATTACATATGAGTCTAGAGAAGATGCGAAAGACTGAATGGTAACTATCGAAATCATTTCCAAGACATTAAGTTATTCAAAATTGAAATAAATTCAATCAAATTCAAATCCTGACCTCGCTATTGTTGGTAAGGCAAAAGACAGGGAGGTATTCATTGATCCACACTAATAGGCCCCAATCTTCTCAAGCAGAAACTTGAGAATTAGGACAGCACTTCAATATAACAAGGGATAAAAAAGTTTTATTACACTTCTCCTCAAGCTCTGGAAAATAAAATAGTTATGAGCTTCGAGTAAAAACCTTTAATGCTACATTTATCTCCAAAATCAATAATTAATTTATGTTTAAAACCTAAGAGCATATATTTATTTTAGGAAAGACATTTCTAGGTTGTTGAAGTAACCTAAATGCCACTTTATACCCTTTTATTTAAAGAATGAGTTTATTGCACCAGATTTTTTAATTAAATTTGTATTCAGTATTTATGGACTTAAGAGGGTAAGTCCATTTTACAGCCAAAAGTGACATGCTGTGAAAATGAGAATGGAACTCTCCTCAGAGGAGAGGTCCTCATGAGATTTGTTAGACACTTAAAAAAAAAAAAAAAACTAAGCACAACAGAACCTATACCAGAACCAGTTGAGTTGGTACCACTCACCAGTAGAGGATGTGGAACCTCCGAGTGAGGATGCTCCAAAAATACTGAAAAATAAAAAGGCAACTTGATAACATTCTGTCTGAGGTTTTGAGGAATGGAGGAGAAGGAATCAAGAGATCGCTGCACAGTCTCATCACTTGATATATATGAACAGATCTTACAGAACGGAGAAAGGTAATGTTCCCAATCCATAAAAAAGGATACAAGACGGAGTGGGAAAATTACCGAGGAATTACCCTCCTCTCCTATGCATATAAAGTTTTGGCGAACATTCTGTATGTTCGACTATTCCTATATGCGGAGAGAGAACTCGGCAGATACCAAGCAGGCTTCAGAAAGGACGAACCAGATATTTTCACTTAGGCGAATTCTGGAGAAGTGAACTGAGTATAAAGTAGTCACACACAACCTCTTCGTAGACTTCAAAGCTGCCTATGATAGCGTGGATAGAAGGGGACCCTATAGAATGGATGAGTATACCCAAGAAGCAAATCCGTCTTGTCAAAATGACAATGAAAGGATCAAAGTGCGCGGCGAAAATTGGATCCTACCTCCCGAAGGAGTTCAGCTTCGACAAAGGAGTAAGACAGGGTGAGGACCTTACCTGCCTAATTTTCAATCTTGTCGAATAAAAAGCCATCAGGAACTCTAGAATAAAGATTGAAAGAATGCTCTCCAACAAGCTTGTTCAAATCCAGAGTTATGCGGATGATCTCGATATCATAGCCAGATCAAAAAGGTTTTTGGTGGAAGCATTCCTTTCGCTTGAAGAGGCAGCCAGAAACTTGGTCTTGCTGTCAATGTATGCAAGACAAAGTAGTAAATGCGAGTGGGAGGTACTGAAGGAAAGGAAGAATACTTCTTTCCTTTAAAATCGGCTGACCTCAAGATCTATTTCGCACCATTCTACGGTTTTCAGGAAAACGGCTCTAACGATTTTGATAAATTCCCGAAAAAAGGTCTGGGTGAGTGGTAAGTCTAGCACAAAAACAAAAAGTCGTACGAAAATGAAATTTCATATTTAAGAAAACTATACGCACGAGATGTTACAGCAACTTTTTCATCAATCGGCTAACCAGAAAAGCCACTTTATACCATGCATTTTGCACCTTGTTACGATTTTCTCAAAACAGTTCTAAAGATTTTGATTAAACTCGCTATATCGATGTAAAATTTAATGGCTTTAATATCATGTAGGTTTTATTTGATTAAAATGGTCTGACAGGGCTTAAATGCCGATATTTTAATTGTCTTTCCCTAAAGTACCTTAATTTTGTAGATTCAAAAAAATAACTATTTTATCTTGTTAACGCTGATTAAAAACATCGGTGTAAAATTTAAAGAGCTTAAATACGTGTAGTTTCATTCTGATTGAAATAGTCTGAAGAGCTTTATTGCTGATAGTTCAAATTGTCTTCCTCTGTGAAGAAAATTTTGTAGATTTAATAAATTAACCATATAATTTTGTTAGCATGAATAAAAAACGTATAAGTTAATCGAAATCTATGTCCAAAGATAAAGAGAAGAGCAAAAGTATTTTGTCATGTAAGTTTTGTGTTTTTGGACTTAAGAAGAGTAATCTAGATGCAAAACATACCGTTAGAAAGCTTAAGACTTTAGAAAAAATATTATCTTATACATAACATCCAAAACTTTAATGGTGAGTGATGAAAAATCGATAAAACTAACCGATTGTCGTAGATAAAAATATGATAGATTATTTAATAAAACACGCGTTTCTATTGAAAATCAATGCAATTAATTCTTTAACAATTTTTTTTCCGTTTCTAAATGTATTTAAAATTTCTTAAATTGATTATAACATCGAAGGTAAGTGAACGTCATGTGTTGCGTGCATCAGATTTTTTTTGAGACGACATTATTATTAAATTATTGCTGGAAACATTTTAGATATTTCAGCTCTAGTCTATTCTCGGTAAGAATTGATAATACCGACTTCCCCAAAATGTTTCGCTTTGATATTAATAAGTAAAGTTTTTGCACGCGGGTTCCTGAGCTAGAAGTTTTATATCCATTTAGTGATAAGAAAACTTTCCACTTTGCTAAATTATTCACTATAGTCCGTGCTATATAGTCCCGTTGAAATAATAATGTAAAATAGCTATGGTTTATCTTAACTACTTGTTTTGAATGTAAATATATGTCAATATTCCATTAAATTTCTGGTAATAAAATGATGAAAAAATTATTTTTACTTCCGATTTCATATAAATGAAATATATAACAAGGGAAAGTGTTGCTATTGTAAAAAAATTCGAATTCCAGTTTTCAACGGAAATACACGTTTTAGGGTCCTTTGAGTCCAAATGACCCAGCCCCGCAAAAAGGTCTCTGTGTGTGGTAAGTCTAGCGCGAAACGAAAATTCGTATGAAACTAAAATTGCATATTTAAGACAACTATACGCCGGAAATATTACAGCAACTTTTTCATCAGAATCAGCAAACCAGAAGAGCCACTTTATACCATGCATTTTGCACATCTTTAGGATTTTCTCAAAAATGCCTTTAATTATTTTGATGAAACTCGCTATATCGATGTGAAATTTCATATAATATACTTTTTATTTTGATTGAAACAGTCTGACAGAGCTTAAATGCCGATATTTCAAATGTTCCTCCTCTAAAGTACGATTAGTTTTGCAGATTCTATAAAAATAACCATATAATCTTTTTAGCATTGATGGAAAACAAATACAATATCTAAGTTAAACAAATTCAATATAAAACTTAAGGAGAAAAGAGCAAAAATATTGTTTGTAGTTTGTCAACACAATAACCTAAGTTTCATAAACCGTTATATTTTTCTATAACCTATAATATGTCGAGTTTCGTGCCTACAAACTATTCTCCAGACTAGGCTCCGTCTGATTATCATCTATTCGCATCATTGGGACATGCACTCGCAAAAAAACACTTCGATTCGTAAGAAAATATACGAACATAACTCAACAACTGATACTCTTCAAAGGAAGAATTGTTTTTTTGTTTTTTTGGCGTGGCATTCATAGTCTGCCGAAGAGGTGGGGAAAATTTATAAATTCCAATGGAGACTATTTTGAATAAAATATTTTTATTATTTTCAAATAACAGACGTGCAATTGTTACAAAAGGGGTACTCACTACGTTTGCTATAGCATGCTATTTGTGCTATTGTGCTAAACCCATCAATTTTATACAGGAAATAACTGTAGAAACTCGACGGGTTTAGCAAAATAACACAAATAGCAGTACCCCTAAAAAAAAAAAAAAAAAAAAAAATGAGGTTTCATACTTTTACACCTGGTAGAAATTTGATAAGCCTCGCAGTCAATAAAATGATTGATGAAGATTTGAAATCATTATGATAGTATCCCCTCACACATATTATTTTAATAAACATAGCCATGAATGCTTTATATAACAGCTGTAAAAACAGAGTAGTTTAAGCACAGTTTGTCGAGTTTAAAAATTATTAAGCAGTTATTTTCTAATTTTATAGGTTGATTATAAAGTCTAAACTCACTTTTGGCCTGTTGGAATATGCTGTGAAAAAATATTAAAAGTAGAATGCATTCTCGACAAGGATATGGTAGCAAGCTGGTGCACAGAGGGCAAGCGGGGGTGGCGCAATATTGGTGATGAGGAGTCCAATTTAGTGATCCATCAATATTGGTGATATTGGAGCATTAGTTGGAGGCTGGCTAATCCTTCATGAACCAGGTCCTTGGCTCCAGCAATAAGGCCCTTCCTCAACACTAAGCCTACCAAAGATAAAATTAATGGTCCCACGCTACTTTGTCTTATGAACAGGTGAGGACGATTTGGATTAGGGTAGGTTCAATATATTCTCATCACTCGCTAAGGTTAATCGATATTTTTGTAGAGATGAGTAACAGATTAACCCCTTCACGCTCATATGTGGACATTTAATACTTTATGATTATACTGTATGATGTCAGAATCGGAGAATTAAAATAAATTCCAACAAAACCCACCAAATTACCTTTACCCTTCGTCGTAAACCTATAATATCATACAGTGTTCTTCAATAACGTTCCGCTAGTTCCTGTTGAACAGATTTGATATCTAGGACTTCCACCTTGACAAACGGCCTATATGAGACGGAGTAGAGCATTGGGGCTTGATATACTAAACCATCAAATTCTTACCGTATCCAATCCCTACAATCCAAAATTCATAAAACCTCAATCTCCTTACTTTTAACGCATAAACTGATCCATAAAGACCTTAATGTTTCGTATGTTGCTGATCTGTCCCGAACCAGATATCATTGTTTTCATGACAAACTCCATTCCCTCTCTAATCCTCCAGTTTCAATACTTTCTTCCACTTCAGTTCCTGATAATCCTCCGAGGCGTTTGAAAAGAAGATGACCTCGAGACCTTCTAGTTTAGAGTATTTTTAGAGTTCTGCCGATGGGTACCCTTCTCTACATGTCTTGTTCATGACTATTTTCGTTTAGACCTGTTTTTTTTTATATATAAAATATAAATTAAAAGTTTAGTCATACTGTGGGGACAGATACTAGACCTCAAGTCGAACTAAAAAGTTAATATGACTGAAAGTCCGATTCTCAGCGGTTAGGGAAAATTTCGTTTGAAGCTTTTTGCTGTTATCCATGGTTTTCATAAGATGTAATATCCATCCAGATAAACCTACCGAAAATTAGAGGTGGTTCAAAATACATGTATCAGAATCCTAAATAATAATGCTCGTTATACGCGAATCACAACTATGCTATCCGATTTACAACAGATTAAAAAAATGTCCGTAGCACAATTTTTTTCCTCTTTTCTTCAAATTCTGACCACCCCAATCTTTCGAAAAATTGGCGACTATAAAAATACAATCTAAAACGTTATACACATAACCATACAAAACAGATCTTACTTAAATGTGGAATGTAAAATTGTATTAGTTATAGTATACACAAATGAAATCAATAGTTTATATTTTATGTTATCTATCTACCTTATTTCATTATGTTAATTAATAATTTGTTTTGTTTTGTATTTACTTTAAATTTTTTATGTGAAGATTTTTCCTGAAATTTAGAAGTAATTAGGTACAATAACCATTAACCATTACAGTAAATATCTCTTGAGTGTCACATGTGTTGGTGCAGTACCACACAGTTTAAATTTTGAGCTTTGTGGCCGATTGTAAAAGTGTTCAAAAATTATGCTTAAAAAAAAATATATATACTAAATAAAAATATTAATATTATAATATTATATATATATATAAATATATATATATTTATTCTGAAAAAGAGCTCTACCTCAAACAGACAATACTTTAAATGTACTTTTTAATTTCAAATAAATTGATTTTCTTTCGATTAGCTAAAGTAGAAAGAATGTAACGTTAATGAAATTAATAGAATTTCCTATGAAATCCTTCTTTGGCCTAGTTAGCTAATCGATGATTTTAAAAAGGTAAATGCACCTTGGAGAAGCCTATGGCTGATGGCTAGCGCGCTAGTCTATCACGCCAAAAGTTGTGATTCGAATCCCGTGAGTAATTTTCAAGCATATTGATTAGTGGGGATTCACTCACAGCCTCTCTCCTGGTATGTGAGATCCCGTCAGCCAACTGGTGGCCACTCACAAAAATAGGCGGAGGTAGTGATGGCCTTACCCTATAAAATTCGTAGAGAAACGGTCTCCCAGCATAGTACACAGCGCGGCCAAGTGCCTACACGTCCTGTCGCATCAATGGGGAAAAAAACTTTAGTCAAAGTAACCCATACAAAAAAATAATATCGACCCAAAGAAAAAAATCACATATGGTAATATCAATAAGAAAAAAATATATAATATTAAAAAATTAAATCAATAGTAATTTATGTAGTTCACTCCTTCGATCGGTACATACTCGTTTTTTATATCTGATTTAAATGTCTCTCACCTCTTTACCTATCCACCCCTAACATCTCAACTTTTCCAAGATATCATTTTGTTTTTTATTTTTCTCCGTAAATTTTTTTTTCACAGAGAGTTATGTATAAATGCTTATTCACTATATTTTATAAAATATGTTTCACGTTTTATACAAGTTTTGACATTTTGTACTCTATTAAAATAATTTGATATTTTAATTAACAAAGTCCAATTTAATATAAACATTTCATTGTGATTTAAAGTGAAATTTAACGATTGCACGAATACGAAACTAATCAAAAGAGAGCCGAAAAATTCATTACATAGTCGTGTTCTATTGGCTGTATCGTATTGTCCAACCTGTCATCCCAACTATAGTATTTTACGATTCTAATAGAGTTATGGAGGAATAAAAGGAATGACAAGAGAAAGGGAGCATTGTGTGTAAGAATAGGGGGAGGAAGGGCACATATGTTACATTAACCCCCCTCCACCCCTTCCCCCTCCACTGACCACGCTCTTGTAAATATTTGATAAGTACAGCCCGCCTCGGCCGGTCTCCTTCACTTCAATTACCTTGGTTTATTCATTCAATTGCTAAGTAAAGGCCGGGTGTCACACAAGGAGGACTAGAGCAAACAACGCTGATTTTTATTTTCTCTTCAGTGCATATCGATTTTTTTAGTTGCCTGTCTAGCCTTGGGCACTTTTATTCAACGGACGGACGTATAGCAACGGATATCCTTAATCACTATTCCTTATCAACTAAAACAAGGATACTTAAGTGTTGCTGTCTAAATCCGGTGTATTTCTAGTGAAACCGAGCCTAAAAGTAATCAAAAACCGCCCCCATCGGTATTCAGTACTTATTACTTCCTATTATTTTTTACTTTTTTCCAGTAACAAAAAAAACTGATTATTGAGGCAATCGAATTAGCGTAGCTTATCCGTTACAATAAAAAATAAAGTCGTCGTCAAAAATTAAGTTTTTATCTCTTCGTCACAAAGTCATGTTACTACTTCAATAGAGATAAAGCCTAACTGATAATTCTGTGCTCAGCTCCAGAATTCGAAACAAATTTAATTCTTGAAAAAGTGACTTATGCCATTTTGAGATCTTACCTACAAAATAAAAAAAACAAAAAAAAACAACCTGTACCACTACAACCCATGAAGGGTCTTGGGTTCAGTACATATAGAGATTCGTACTGTTTCTAGGCCAACGGCAGTGCAATGAGGGGATAAGGCCTTAATCACGCTCAGCCGCCAGGTTTTTCCCCAATTATTTTTGGTACCCACTTTATAGAGGCTGGGTCTGCCCCAGGAGGGTCTCCATACCCTAGGGTCGCTCCCTGACTGAATTAACAGAATAAATAATATTCCGCCACAGCCGGGATTCGAACCCAGGACCCGGAGCACAGCAGACTGGAGCTCTATCCACTAGACCACGCCGCCCCCCTTTCACTTACCTATACACGAAATATATAATAAAGGAAACTATTGAGATTGAGAATATTTTCGAATTCGAGTTTTAAACGGAAATAAACGTTTTAGGGCCCTTTGAGTTCAAATGACCTACCCCGCAAAAAGGTCTGTGTGTGCGCGGTTAGTCAAGCACGAAAACGAAAAGTCGTGTGAAACTGAAATTGCATATCTAAGACAACTTTACGCCAGAAATGTAACAGCAACTTTTTTTACCAAAATCAGCTAACCAGAAGAGCCACTTTGCATTTTGCATATTTCTACTATTTTCACAAAAACGGCTATGACAATTCTGATTAAACTCGCTATATCAATGTTATTGTATATATATTTTATTGTAATTTTATGCTGTGTAAATATTGTATGAATGTAGTATGTATGATAACTTTCACCACTACTATTGATGTCCAAATTGGGACAAATTGTATTTTACTCAATAAAAATTGTTGTTGTTGATATCAATGTATAATTTAACGGGATTTAATATGATATAGATTATGAATGTATTATTCGGAATAATCTCTTCTTTTTATTTATATATTTATTTATCATAACATATATAAAATATGATTATAAAACTGTTACGTTTCGAGGTACTTCTTATGCCTTATCTTCAGATCTTTAAAAATCATCTAAAATACAATTCAATAAATATTATAAGCAACCATACAAACAATAACAAACATTCTCAATAATTTAGAGTTCATTTATCACTTAAAATATTTACAATCTGTTTATAAAAATTTTTATTAAAATTCTACTTACATTTATTTCCATATTATATCCTAATATTGGTCATTTAATAATGTAATATTATTCATATTTAGTCCCTTTATATGAATAATTCTGTCAGTCTGTTAAAATATCTATTATTTCATTATCACATAATAATTCCTTCCACATTTTTCTGCCAAACACTTGCAACTATCAGGCAGACTAAATTAGCATTTCATCTAATTCCATTCTTGTATTATTCAATGTTTTCAAATAAACGTACATGAATAATACATTCATAATTTAAATTACTCTTCTATAATAATAATTGATATATAATGATGGAGTTTTGTTGACCGTAGAGAAATTAGATGAGGAAGATGGTTGGGGGTGCGGTCATAAATTAAAAACACACAATTAAAAATAAGCGTTATTTTAATTATGTGCCGACGTTTCGGCCTACAATGTGGGCCTTCATCAGGGATGACGACGTGACAAGCGTTGCCTACAGAAGACTTCTTCATCATCTAATAATTGATATAGATTTTATTCTGATTGAAATAGTCTGATAGGGCGTACGTGCCGATATTTTCATAGACATTTTCATTTTTGAGATGCTGTAAAGTCTGCGTTAACCATTTTGTAGCTTTATTTCACCCCTGAAGCATAAGTATTGGATTGTTAAACAAGTCCGTAGCGTTTTTTACTGTTGATTTCAATAAAAAATTCAGATTCTTGTAAATATTTCCATCTATATATGATTTGGTTATTTAATGAAAAATTATTGAATTCGGTCACCATCAACAGTTGAAGGACGACCCGAGCGCTTTCAAGTCAAAATTTCCGGTTCTGAAACAAGCAAACCACTTAGAGACGGTGATTTCGCCTAAGGAATATTCTTCAGACCAACTGCAATTTTTTTTCTTTTCCATTTCCGGCAATCATAATACTACTTAAAGATGAGGAATCTCTGATGAAGCCGATGCTTAACTAATCCTTTTTTACTTTCACTTACTATATATAGTAAGGGGGAGTGTTGCGATCGTGAAAATTTTCGAATTCCAGTTTTCAACGGAAATACGGTCTGTGTGTGTGTGTGTGTGTGTGTGGTAACTCCCGGGCGGAAACGGTAAGTCCTATGAAACTTAAATTTCATATTTAAGACAACTATACGCCCGAGACGTGACAAAACTTTTTTCATCAAAATGAGCTTACCAGAAAAGGCACTTTATATCATGCATTTTGCACCTTTTTTCGATTTTCTCGAAGACGGTTCTGACGATTTTGATTGAACTCGCTATATCGATGTAAAATTTAATGGGGTTTAATATCATGTAGGTTTTATTCTGATTAAAATGGTCTGAAAGGGCTTAAATGCCGATATTTTAAATTTTCTTCCCCTAAAGTACCTTTAATTTTGTAGATTCAATAAAAATAACTATATTATCTTGTTAACGCTGATGAAAAACAGGTAAATATATAAATTGAATAAATTCGATACCCAAATAAAGGAGAAAACAAAAAAAATATTTTTTTAATGCAATTTTACGTTTTTGAATTTAAGAGCAGTAATACACATGTATGATATACCGTTGGAAAGCTAAAGATTTTAGAAAATATATTATATCATACACAAGATTTTAAAAGTTAATAGAGAGTGATGAAATAAACATAAAACTAACTGATTATTTTAGATAATAATATAATAGATTTTTTAATAAAACACACGTTTTTTAGCAATTCCATTTAACTAATTCTTTAATGGTTTCACTCATTTTGATCTCTTACTGTATTTGAAAATTCTTTAATCGATTTTAAAAACGGAGGTAAGTGAAAGTCGTGTGTTGCCCGCACCAGATTTTTAGTATATGTAAACATTATTGACCGAGTAAACACGATTTTATAAACACAGAGAGTATTCAATTAAAGTATTGAAAAACGCTATGAGCTTATTTTACAATCCACTATCACGTGAGTCGAAATATTGACAATAAATATTTAATATGTCATTGTTTCTCTTGATCGCAATCCGCAACTTTTTCCACAATACCACTAATCTTCATCGTTCCGAAACTCCTGCAATATCGAAAGATCTCTTTCCAGGATAACGGAATACCAACAAGTAGGAAGGAGGAGGCCGGCGTATTAAAAGTTATTATTTAAACAATTTTAGAAAATAACAGTTTAGCGAAAGAAACATCTTTCACAATTAGTCCAATAACGGACTCGACAGCCACCCCCACCCTTCTAGTTCATAATTACTGGAGCCGTGGCCTATGTTTAAGAGGGCCCAGGCCCTAGGACCATTAATCAATGGCCGACGTAACAACCATTAGCAGTTTCTCACAAAATCATAAAACAAGCTCAACTGAGTATAGATTAATGTTGATGAACCTAGCAGCAATTATAACTATTTATAGAAAATAATTTTTTTTTTCTCATCATTGTCGTAATTGTTCTTTTGTTTGAATATCAATAAATATGATCAATAGAGCAAAGATACTAACTGATGACAACCACATGGATAAGGTAAAATCAATAATATTTGGCATACTAAAACAAAATTGTATTGAGGGTGTATAGTCGACTGTAGAAACTATTATAGGTGGAATAGTCAGGAATCAGTCATTTTTGAAAAGTTTTTAATTTTGCCAACGTTTCGGCTCAAGCTTGTGGGCCATCATCAGGGCTACAAACATCAGAATATCAATAATTGTATCTAAAATATTTATAATAAAATTGTATCTATAATATTTAAGTATGTTGGTATATTTTCTGTTTTATTTCAAATGTTACCATTGTCACTACATTCAGAAGAAAATTTTCATTATCATATTAATATGTATCTCTTTTGTTCTGATGTTTGTAGCCCTGATGATGGCTCACAAGCTTGAGCCGAAACACTGGCAAAATTAAAAACTTTTCAAAAATGACTGATTCCTGACTATTCCACCTATAAAACAAAATTGGTATCCGATGAAAATGGTCAAAAAATTATGGTACAAAAATAAAATGAATGAAGACAATAGTACCAATGGACAAAATATTGACATTAAAAATTTACAGGATAATAATAAAAAAAAATCAAGATGGTATAATAGATGTAAAAAATAATAATATTAAACAAAATGAAATAAATCTGATTACGAATTATTTTAAAATAGATAAAAAAATAAAACCAAAAGAAAAAAGATACCAAAATAAATGAGCCAGAAAATAATAAAGAATGTAACAAAATTCACAATACATATCCTAAAAAATATTATTCAGTAACGTATATAAAAAATCTAACTAATAAAGTAGAAAAAACATTTAAAAAATATGATATAACCGAAATCAAATTCGGGAAAAAAACTGTAAATAAAATCGAAAAACTTTATACTAAAACTAAGGACGAAATACCAATACAAAAGATGACAAATGTCATATATAAAATAGATTGTAAAAATTGTGCAAATAAATCATATTATGGACAAACGTCGCAGTGGCTCCATAAGAGAGTACAGCAACATAAACAAAACTGTAACTCGAAATGCACAAAATCAAAATTGGCTACTGGTTTGTCACAACACTGCGATAAACATAAACATATTTTTGATTTTGATAATATCTCGGTCCTACATAAGGAAGAAAACATAAATAAACGGAGAATCATAGAATCAATTTATATAACAAAAAATTTAGAAAAATCAGTTAACCACCAAACAGACGTTGACAACCTAAACACCTTTTATGCAAGTACTATCGACAGAGTAAATATATAAATCCTTTGGCATCCCCACCCCAAGTTCAGTCGCGCACGAGAACACCTAAAAGGCGGCTGAAAACTGTTAAGTAAGTTGGAAAAAATGTTTCTTTTCTTTTTTGAATAAATAGATCCCCATTTTCAATTGATGGTGAAAAATAATATGATATTTTTGAATACAGGTTTTTTTGAAAAATGACATTTTAAAAAAATTATGACGACGCTGCTGAAAAGCGGTGAAATGAAAAGATAATTAAGATGGATATGCATGGTAGGTGACATAATTATTAATTATATGTTGTTGTAATTGAATTGTTGAAAATGTATAAATGCAATGAGACTTTAATTGATTACAGAAGCTTGATAATGGCCCTAGAGGCTGAAACGTCGTGATGACTGGATTAAATAAATTGTTTAAAAAAAATATTCAAGAATTTCTTTAGAAAATAATGATTTTTCTTACTGAGAAAAATTTAATAAAAAAAAAACTGGCAGGCATAACACACTCCTTTAACTTATATATCTTGTAACTAGGATACGATTAAAAATGGAAGAGAACCACCATTTTTGACTCGATTCTCCTTTTAAAAGGACACGAATAAAAATAATTCAATCGTAACTAGGATTAGGATTCTTTTTCTTCTTTCAGAGGCGCGACAGGCCTTGTAGGCCCTGGACCTCGCGGTGTAAACTCCTGCGAGTTTACACTCACGCTTCACGATGCTATTTTTAATCATCACTCCCTACGACTAATTTTGTGAGTGACCACCCTTTGGCTCACATACCCGGGGGAGAGGTTGTGAGTGCATCCCCATTTTTTTACATCCTTATAAAAGCCCCGCCGGAACTGGGATTCGAACTCAGAACCTGTAGCATGAGAGATTAGCTCAAGAATTAGGATTACCACACTACAAAGGACACTTGTCTATAGGGGTACTCACTACGTTTGCTATAGCATGCTATCTGTGCTATTGTGCTAAACCCGTCGAGTTTCTACAGTTATTTCCTGTATAAAATTGATGGGTTTAGCACAATATCACAAATAGCATCCTATAGCAAACGTAGTGAGAACCCCTAATATAGAAACCATCCGAAATAGCATAAGTCTGCCTATATAAGGGAGAGAGGGTTGATTACGCACGAAAAGAACTGATTTTACTATTTCGAAGGATATGCCCGATTTTTATATTTTAAAGACTGTTTTAATTATTTTTTATTTTAAGTTAAAGTCGCCAATCTCATTGAAAGGATACTTGTAATTTATTGTAACTATAATACGATTTAAAGTGGAAGAGAACCATCAATTTTGTCTCGATTCTTCTTTTAAAAGGATACGACTCGAAATATTTTTGTGGTAACTAGGATTTAATTAATTTTATATTTGCATGCCTTAATTTTATATCTTGTATATATGTATATGTATTCCTTACAGCTTTTAAGCTTAGTCAATTACTGCTTCATACTGTGTTACTTTCTTTATAATTGTATTTTATATTCCTTATGTATTATATTGTTTTTGCTGTGTAGTGTGTTACTGTTTCTTTATAATTGTATTTTATATTTCTTATGTATTATATTTTTTTTTTTGCTGTATAGTGTGTTACTGTTTCTTTATAAAATTGTGTTATATTATTTAAGTATTGTATTGCATCATACTGTATACTGTTACTGTTTGTTATTGTACTTTTATTGAATTGCCGCAGGTGAACTCCTTTCCCACACACGGGCTCGCCTTAGTGGGATAGTGACTTCTACTTGCACTGTAATATGTCTGTGTTTTGATTCAAATAAAGAAGTTTATAAAAAAAAAAAAAAAAATTGTATCAGTGGCGCGACAGGCCATACACGGCCCTAGGCCTCGCTAAGTAATCTCCTGAGAGTTTACACTCAACGTTTCTCGTTGCATTTTGTAGTGTAGGGTCATCAATCCCTACGCCTAATTTTGTGAGTGGCCACCATTTGGCAGGGAGGGTGGGTTTTATAGGAAAAATAGATTTTAGGACTTGCAAAATTTAATGCTGAAAAAATAATTATATTTAGTTTAGAAGGAAATATATTCTCTTAGGTCAAATAATATGAAGGGTAAAGAGGAAGATGATAAATCACTTTTTCCATACGAGTATTTTAAAAATGTCTACGCTTTCCGTTATCCACTACTAGGGGTTTTCCATTTCTGTCAATGTTATTAGTATTTTTACTATTTACAAAAATATATATTATTAAAAATCTATATTTTATCAAATTCTCTAATTATTCCGGGACAAGTCCCCAGTGAAAATACTACAGGAAAATTAAATTAGAACATCAATATCTTACAGTAAAAAACAAAAAAAACAAAAAAAAAAAACTAATAAATTAAAAGTTATTTTCTAGACAAAGTAGACAAGAATAAAAAAAAGAAATTGTTCATGCCCGCGGCACTAATTAAAATAAACTAATAATGCTAGAGAAATTGTGTGAAACAAGATACATACATGTTTCAAGACGATGAAAAATATAATAAATAATCGTTTCTCTCTGCTTTATTTATTTATTTTTATTGAAATTTGCGAATCGATTGGGGTTGTTTGATAATTAAATAGACAGCAAATGTTTGAATAAACGGAATTTAAAGGTCGAAAGAGTATTGGAATGACAAATATAAGAAAGGATAGAATTATATACGGACGAGGATCGGATAAGGAAAGGTCTGTAGGACTTTCAGCGTTTGAGCAGTGTGGCAATCATTTTGCAAGACTTAGTTTCGGAAACTTTAATTTAAACATTTTTACGATCGCAATAATTTCGTGCGAAGTTAAAGTAAAAATAGTAAAGGAATATTAAACTGGATGATTTATCGATCCTTACGTGAATAGTTAAAATAAAAGTTCTTGTTTCCCCTCTAGTAACCCATTTTAAATATTCCGCTAGCATGAAGCGGAAACCAATTATAAACTCTGACAGGAGTTCAATCAATTACTATTGTAAATGTTAGCATAACAAAAAAAAAATATTATAGAATTGTGTCTAAACAAAAGTGATAGGAGTTTGATAAAACTTCAAACAATGAATGTTTTTTATTGATGTCTAACATGATTGTAATTAAAAAACTTTAATTAAAATTCAATATTTTTTTTCTTTTAACAATTGTATTTGTTGCGCAAAAGGAGCTTTTGAGGATTCTTGTAAAGATTACATTGGGTTGAAATTTGAAAGTTTTGTGGAGTCCAAAAGCTGAACTCCGTATTTCCAAATAGGTCAAATAACCGTTACGTATATGAGTTTTTTTTAAAAGTAAATTTAAGTTTAGAGCGTTCGTCGAGTACTCGGAATCTACTATCAGTTTCTTGTTTTGTCTTGAATAAGGATTCCATGTAAAATGGAGTCTATGGTAGCGGATCCGTTCGACATGAATAAGTGGAGGTCCAAAAAAAATTATTAATTTACGCTTCTGACCTCCAAAATCAGAACTTCCCCTATTTGACTAATTATATATTTTAAAAAAAATGTAATTAATCTGGAAAATTAAATTGAATAAAGAGAACTTCATGATAAGTTTTTATTATATTATAAAACTCATTAATTATTCCAATAGTTCTGTCATATTACACGACCCACTCCTGCTTCGCACGGGTGCAGTTGGAATGTAGAGTCGTTTTATGTTTAAGAAAGCACTGATAGACCGATTTAGAATTTATCAGAGATGAAGAGACATTAAAAACTTTATAGACTTATAAAAGCTTTGTATTAACGTTTATGACTTATTTTATTTACTTAAAATATTGCGCTTTCCAACGGTATATTACATATTTTATAACGGTATATTTTTTGATGACTTGATTAAAGAAACTTTATTTTTACCTAGTAAATAAAAACGTAATTGCAATATATTTCACTTATAAACCGTTAGGGGGAAATATCCTAAATCGTAGTAAAAACGATATAAAAATCCGTCATGTATTTTTATAAGAGTTCACGGAAAGCAAGAAGCACGGTATTATTTTAGATGTAGAGAGATAGATACCTAGACACCTATCTAGGTAACCTTCCGTTACATATTGGTAACAGTTACTAAACGGCAGGAATTCATGTATATTTTTTCTTTAAGACGGAACTAAGTTATTTGAATATAGAAAACAAAGGACTGAATATTGACGGTCACGCTGCCTCAGTTCTACATCATAGAGAAATGATCCTGGCCTTGAAGTGTCAACCACTCCAATGGCTCTATGCCATGCCCAGACATGGAAACCTTTAGACCAAGAACAAATCAAAGAGAGGGAGGGCACCCAAAAAAAAAAAAAAAAAAAAAAAAAAAAAATTAATTCCCAGTCATTCAGGAAACGAGGAATTGGACAAAGCAGCAACAAAGGTATATTATTTAGAAGAAATAACGCCTTGTTTTATTCCATCATCTGAGCTGTTTCAAAGAATTAACGTGAAGATCTCCAATGAATTCACCTCTAGCCTTCAATTCCGGCAGAACAAGTTATATTTCTACAAAGGGTTATTCCACTAGGATCCTGCTGTACGCATCGGAAACTTGAGAGACAGAAAAACGGAATTGAACAAGATCTCGTAATCTTTGTGACAAAAATTCTTTGAAGAATATTTGGTGGAATACAGATGGAATGCTGAAATGTACGCAAAATTTAATGAGCAAGATGTCGTTCTGAGGATGAAGCTTGGAAGACTTAGATGGGCTGGATCCAAGTGGCAAAGATGGAGAATAAAGAGATCCCTAAGAAGATCCTGACATAACATTCTACGGCACATGAAGAAGAGGGACCAAAAATAAGATGGTCAGACGGTGTAGCAAAAGATTCAAGGAATTCCCTGGGAGTCGGGAACTGGATGATGGCCGCACAGAGCAGAGATGACTGAAGGAAGTTGGTGGAGGAGACCAAGATTCCTCACCGAGTTGTAGCGCTGTGCTAGGTAGTTAGTCCCCAATGAATGGCAACAGCCTAGGACCATGTTGGAAAACAAAAAATTGAACAGCGTTAAACCGACCATCAGCTGCTGGGACTTATCATCCAGAAAGAGCAGGCGTAGTTATCGCCCTATTCGCCTCAAGATAGGACACTGCCGTCTCACCCATGAGCACCTCGGGGCACCACCTCTATGTCAACTCTGTGAAGTGACTCTCACAGTAAATCATATTTTTGAAGAGTGTCCTCAGTATAGTAGAGAATTTATAAAATGTAGCGTACCACGTAAAGTCTCTGAGGCATTGAGCGATAGTGATCGGGCCGTCGGCAGTTTCATTGAGTTGGTGAAGAACATCCGATTATAACAGCTTATCTTACACATTCATCTTTTCTATTCAACTTCTGATATTAGTTTCATATCATCATTGTTATGTTGTTCGTATTATTTTATTTTATTCTTATTGATTTCTTTTTTTCCATTAAGAATACTGAAAATAAATTTGCATCTTAGATATTAACCTTTTGGGTATCGCTGCACCACTATTTTGCACATTTCGAGATTTCACGAGCATTATTTTTCACGAGGTTTTTTATAGCACGTTTTACAGCTTTTTACCGTTTTCTAATTCGGTCTCTAATCATCATCGTCTGAACGGTGATGATTGGACGAATCTGGAGGCAAAATCTGATGGTATCAGAAGCGAATGTTTGGGTTCGGTGGGCCTAATGTTATTTATCCATTTCGGTAATCACTTGCACGTATATTGCTATATTGATCAAAACTTTTGTTGATTTTATACAGTTATTGATCAACAAAGACTTTTAAAAATAAATAAATATAACCCAGTACCTCAACAACCTTTGAAGAATCTTGGATTCGGTACACATATAGATTCGTATTAGTTAAAAGGCAACGGTCGTGCAAGGAGGATTTTCAAAAAAATTAAGAGCCTCAGGATCCGGAGTTTTCAACGAAAATTTTTTTGGGAGATCTAGAGTTTAAATAAACAAGATAACTTCCAAAGTAATTTGTAAAATATACAAATTGGATCCATTTTTCATTGGTTCATCCTGAAGGAGGCGGAAAACGTTTTGTTGGATATAATTATTAAAATTGTACGTGAACTAAAAATGAGATTTTCTAGAAAGGTAGGATGGTAATTAATTGCCCCCCAGTTTATTCCCCGATGCCTAACTTATCTCATTTTTATCAATTTTCTCCAGCCCTTCCTTGAAGAACCTTTTGAGAACTTAACAACATAATTTAAAACCGTCTACTAAGCAATTATCAATATGGAAAGTTTCCACCGCGAAGTAATAACATTATGAGAGCTAGTCAACATAATATTTAATAGATTTTTAATGAAAACTTGTCTTTTATTATTAGCTTATTACTTAAAGGGTTTCAAAGAAAAACCTATAAAGAACTTTATTATAAAATACGCTTATGTACTTAAATTGGCGGACTTCGTTTTATTTCAGGATATGAATGAACAAAGTGTAAACATATTAAAATTATTAACTCGAAGATTGTATATTTATTTAAAAAATTAAAATTAAAACCTTTCTTTCTAAAAATGTTTTTATTTATTCTCGCAATAATATATTCATATCAGTTAAACAAATTATGAAAAAAATAAAATGACTTATTTCATTAAATGACTTTTTTTGAAAACAAAAGAAAATATGTTATTGAATAATTTTGGACCTATATTAATGTTTTAAATATCGAAGGTATATTATGCTAGAAATAGAATTTTATTGTGTGACAAGGATACAGATGTAAATTTTTATATAGTTGTTCTTAAATGTTTAAATCATTCTTGATTTTAATAAATATTATTGTTTTAGTCTGTTACGCAATTTTGAAAATGTTAAACATAGCCAAAAATGGCACTGATTATACAAGAGAATAAACTTTATATAAGATTAAAATGCTGACTAGTACTTCTTATGGTATTCATACCTAATATATAAATATACATAAAAAGTCGGTTATTTCAGAAGATGATTGAGAATTTATGTTGATTGAAATTGTTTTGCTGGCTGTTTATAATATAGGTTTTTTGGGGGTCTAGGTTCTGACCTAAATATAAACTGTGTTTTGGAGACGTTTTGGGAAATTTAAAAAAAATGACATTAGCATGTTGTTTTTTTTTTCTTTTTGTGGGTGTAACTGCCAGTTTTTTTGGGGAGCCCATGGCTGAGTGGCTAGCGCGCTAGTCTCTCATGCTAAAAGTTGTGAGTTCGAATCCCAGTCCCGACGGGGCTTTTATAAGGTTGTAATTAAATGGGGATCCACTCACAGCCTCTCTGCTGGATATGTGAGACCCGTCAGCCAAATGGTGGCTACTCACAAAATTAGGCGTAGGGAGTGATGACCCCTACACTAAAAATGCATCATGAAACGTGAGTGCAATCTCCCAGGAGATTACACCGCGAGGCCCAGGGCACCCACGGCCTGTCGCGTCACTGAAGAAGAAGAAAAAGAAGAAGGGTGTAACTGCAGACGGAATTTTTTCTTCCCTTGGTGTCTAAAACATTAAAAATTTCCGATTATTTTTTTATTATTATCGGTTTTTGTAATTTTCTCACATTCCGGTCCTCAACAAATTTTATCTCCATTATCTCTTGTCCATACAATCCTCCTCTACCAGACGTCTATATTGCTATTCTAGCCATTTCTTCTTTAACTTCTTCTGCCCGTTGCTTCCAAGGATCCATCGAGTTTCAACCATTCTCATGGCATGTACAAACCACATCAATCTTCTTTAATTGATGTCATTAAGAATGTTGAGTTCAGTTCCCACATTGTTTCTTATTACCATTATTGTTTGTTATTATCATTTTCGATTCTAATGATCTAATTACTTTCTACTTTCTTCAAGAATACATCGGCTTATACCTTACCCTAAACCAATGACAGATAATTATTTTTTCAGGAAGCAATTATAGAATATGGGGCTATATACGTCGCACCTGTGTAAACAAGATAAAATTTAATTTTGGACAGACAAGTAGTAGACAAATAAACTTTAAAAGCAAATAAAAAAGTAGTTTAATACGAGAATAAGCACAAACTAGTTATAAGTAATGCGCATTACATATTTATATTCTCCTCATTTAGTTTTATCTAAATCTTAAATTTGATTTTATTTAATGAACACTCATGTCCCTTAATAACGTGATTTAGAAATGTTATTAATTTCTTAAGATACTTATTACACATTTAGTTTCATTCCAAATCATACCAGAACATTTCATTTCATAACTTTAATATGGTTTTATTAATATAGTAAAGAAATAATTCTAGATTTTAATGCGAAAAGAATCAAATTAGCTGGTTTAATAATATCGTAATGAGAGATTTTCGCGCTTCCTGTAAAATTCCCCAGAATGGATATAGTACCTTTTTGAAATCAA
Source organism: Piezodorus guildinii (assembly GCA_023052935.1). NCBI lineage: Eukaryota > Metazoa > Arthropoda > Insecta > Hemiptera > Pentatomidae > Piezodorus > Piezodorus guildinii. The sequence continues at coordinate 129,865,468 of CM041295.1, read as the reverse complement.
CGTCTCAATTGATGATTTTTTAAAATTATTACGTTTATCAATTTGTCCTACCTATCTTCCCCCTCCCCTAAAAAAAGTAATAATAATAATGGAATACCATCTCGTAAAACAATGTAACCTTTAATTATAAATAAAAAGAATCTATTTTATAGCACCATATATATATAGCACCTTTTCCCATTGATAGAGGAGTAAAGCAGGGAGACAGTCTGAGCCCGCTTCTGTTTACAGTTTTTATGGATGAGATCCATAAAATTTGTAAAAGGCGAACTGCCCGAACAGTGCTTGGTAAGTGGAACATGAGGACGATACTGAGCCAGTCACTGTTATACGCTGATGATATCGTCCTTATTTGCGATACGAAAGACAAATTACAGCAAGCTCTAATAGAATGGCAAGAAGAACTTCAGCGAAAGGGAATGACCATAAATGTCTCCAAGAGCAAAATACTGGTCCTGTCCCGAGATGAGGAAGAGAATGTGGAGGTGATTTGTAATGGCGAGGCTCTCGAAGTAGTTGATAACTTTCTCTACTTAGGCTGCAATATAAATAGGCAGGGAAAAATAGATTACGAAATTGCTAACAGGATTGCTAAAGCAAATCAAATCTATTACAGTATATGCAATAGTATTGTTGGCCATCGAGATGTGGGGCTAGAGACGAAGCTCCACATTTACAAATCTATATACCTCCCCACTCTTACCTACGGGAGCGAGAGCTGGGTAATGCTGGACAAACAAATAAGCCGAATTACTGCAGCTGAAATGAGGTATTTACGTAGGGTCGCAGGAAAAACGAGAAGAGACCGCGTAAGAAATGAAGGAATTAGAGCGGAGCTGAAAATTCCTGCGCTGAAAACCATCCTCGAGAAGCGACAGCTAAAATGGTTCGGCCATGTTTGTCGAATGAATGAGGACCGCGAACCCAGAAAGGTGTTGGAAGCTCGACCCACTGGAAAAAGGCCGCGCGGAAGGCCTAGGATTTTGTATGATGGATATATCCAGAAGATCGGAGGGAAAAGATTGCAGGAACTTAAACAACTCTGCAGAAATCGTGAAGCTTGGCAACGTTGGATCGAGGCCCCTCCACGCTAGTAAAGGCACATAGGAGGAAGATAAAGAAGAAGAAGAATCTATTTAATTTACATTTTCAATGATAATTTAATATTTATATAATGAATGAATGAATAAAGCCTTTATTGCAAGAATAACATTTGAATTGTAATATTCAATTTGAGTGCTAATACAAGTGTATATACTTTTTTTTTTTTTTTTTTTTTTTTTTTTTTTTTTTTTTTAATTGAGAAATATTACAGTTTGTTATACATTCATACAATATATACAGAATAATGATGATAAAGTCAAATTACATAAAATCGGAAAATAAATAAATTCAAATATATACAAGAAAATAACAATTAAAAAAAACAAAAAAACAACAAACAAATCTAAACAACAACCTGTAGTAGAGATAAATACAAGTTGGGAAATAAATAAAAATCATACAAGCAAACTTAGCTATATACAATATATACAATCTGCTAAAGGGACCCTAGACTCCGCTGCTCCCTCCACAAGTGGGGGGAGAAGCCGAATCCAAGAGATCCCAGCGCCTCTCACCCGGCGCATCACTGGTGTAAGCCAGTGGAGGCCGAGCTAGGGCGGAATGTATATACTTAATAAATGAACAAGACTATATAACTAATGTTCCTTAATTGCTTACATTATTTACAATATGTTATCCCTACAGGCCTCTCCTTACGGAGGTGATGGTCTAACTTTCCCGGTGAACAAATCTATTGGAAAGTGATTTGTATAATAATATATCTTAATACAGTATTAAATTCTAATTAATCATGTTCATATTTATATTTGTATTTCTGTTTACTTTCTCTCACCTATATATAAAAAGTTCAGTAAGGGAATGCATTGCAATCGCGAAAATGTTTGAAAGAGAGTTTTCACTGGAAATGCAAGTATTGGGACCCTTAAATCCAAAAAGATCGGTCGGTGTATGTGTGTATCCGTAAGTATTTCTGTGGTAAGTTGTACCAAATTGAAATCTCATATTATAAAAGAGGATATTGCCTGATAGCAACTTTTTAAAAAAAAATCGGCGAACTATAAGAGCCGCTTTATACCATGTATTTAACACATTTTTACGATTTTCTCAAAAAATAGCTCTAACGATTTTGATTAAACCCGCTATATCGATGTAAAATTTATTGAGCTTAAATATCACGCAGGTTCATTTTGATTGAAATAGTCTGTCAGAGCTGAAATGCTTATATTTTAAATTTTCATCTTTAAAAGCACCTTATATTTTGTAGATTTGAAAAATTACACATATAATTTGTTAGCGCTCATAAAACACCGGTAAATATATAAGTAGAATGAATTTGATAACTAATCAAAAGAGAAAATAGCAAACATACTTTTCATTTTTTTTTTTTTCGAACATAAGAACAGTAATAAAGATTTTTAACATACCATTGTAAAGCTAAATAGTTCAGAAAATATTATCTTATAAACTAAATCGTCAAAGGTAATAGAGAGTGATAAGAAGCGAATAAAACAAAGTGATTCTTGTAGATAATAGATTATTTAATGAAACTCATTATAATTCTTTACCCATATTCATTTTTAACTTCTATGGTAAGTATAGCTCAAGTTAAGTTGTATAAAACTGAAATTGCATATTTTAGGAGCGTGTGACATCAACTTTTTACGAAAAATCGACTAACCAGAAGAGCCACTTTATGCCATGCATTTAGCACATTTTTACGATTTTCACAAAAACGGCTCTAACGATTTTGATTAAACTCGCTATATCGATGTAAATATTATTGGCCTTAAATCTCACGTAGGTTGCATTTTGATTTAAATAGTATGACAGGGCCTAACCGCGGATATTTTTAATTTTCTTTATCCTAAGTACTTAAATATTGTAAATTCGAAAAAAGTAAGTATTTCATGTTGTTAGGATTGATAAAAAACGGGTAAATATTCAAGATAAAAGAATTTGATCAACGACTGATGGAGAAAAGTGCAGAAATAATAATAGTAATATAGATGTCGAGTAGGTAACGCATTTATTAAAAATAATTTATTAAAATGTTGACAGTAGATGTACTTGAAAAAAAATGCCATAAACATTTTTTAATTGTTTACAGATGCTTTGAAAATGGCCCTAGAGGCTGTAAAGTTGCGATGTCTAAAAATTAAATAAATAAAAAAATGTATCAAAGACTTCTTTTGTAGAGCGGCCAAACATATATCGCACATATAATAAAGTGTTGGAGAGCTAAAGGTTTTATGAAAAAATTTACTAAAAAAAAAAAATCTATAAAGTAATTAAGAGAGATGAAAAGTGGAACTGGCTAAAAACTAAATGATTGTTCTACATAATAATATATATTGTTTGATTATTTTATCTGAAACACATATTTCCAACATAATCTCAATGTAATTGATTAACCGTTTTTTCATTTCTAACTTTACTTATAAGTTCTTGAATTAATTTTAACAACGGACATTTCGTGTGTAATGCGCACAGAATTTTAATATGTAAGAGAGTTTCTACGTACTACGAATATCAAATGTAGATTTAGTTATCCTGCATTTATTCGGAGGGTGGGGGGTCTATGCAGCCTATTGTTACAATCACAGGAGCATTTAATTCAACGCATACAGATTGCCTTTGATGAATTATCCCGGCAAATAGATTAAATCAACCGTGCAGTGCAAATTTTGAGGAAAACTCCACTCGAATTTTAGGTTTTACCATTCACAGCAAACTTAGAGTAAAAAAAAGTATACTTTTATACATGAAAAAAATTAATAATAATAATAAAAAATAAATAAAAAAAACACCCCTCGGAGTTTACAGTCATTTTGACATTTCCTTTTTTTTTTCATATATATTTATTATAATTTACAACTGTCCGTAAATAAAATTAAAGTTATTATTTTACTTTTTATTAAATATTATTTAGTGGCATAATTTCTCATCGTAGAGATTATGTACAGTAAAGGTGAAGAATGATAAGTCAGTTTTTGATTTTTTTCCAGGAGATAATTTTTAGATTTTCAAATATTCACATCATGTAATTTTAGCGGATTTTTCCATTTCTTTGAATGTTATTATGTATGTTTAATAAGGCGACCAGACGTCGGCAGGACAGTCCCGATGTTTCACAATTTTTCTCGTGTCCCGCGACGTTTTTCAAAAGTCCAGACTTTTAGAATTAAGTTAAATTTTATATTTATGAAAATAATTTTTTTGCGTCCTAAGAATCAACAACAATTAATTTCACATTTTTTCTACAGTAAATCAAGTGTGGACATCTTTGATTTTTGAAAAATCAAAATTAAGCGTTGAAACTTTGAAAGCCATTTTATGTGTCAAATATAATTTGACGAATTTTCGTGAAGATTTTTACAATATTTAAAAAAATGACAACAATTTATTGTAAAAAAATTCACTCAAATAAAAAATATTTCAAGGAATAAAATATTATACATTTGTTTATAATAATAAATTGTACTTAAGTAAAAAATAAAAATAAAATATTACGATATTATTTTTATTCTGTATGAAAATTTCTGTTGATACCCACCCCCCTCTCCTTCAGAGATATCCCGCTTTGCCCATCTAAAAGTCTGGTCACCTTAATGTTTAATATATTTTAAAAGTATTGAAATAACTATTACTATAGTTTTATGCTTGATATTGGATTTTAGTCAAATTTGTGCAGGACAGCATGGACTTGCTACGATATTCTCGAGAAAAAAAGTTAATTTAATGATTGATTGTTGATGGAAAAAAAAAAAAAATAATAAAAAAAAAAAAAAAATATATATATATATATATATATATATATATATATATATATATATATATATATATATATATATATATATATATTCACTAAGAAAAACCTAAAATTACTTTTAACTTTGATTTCTTACATAATAAGAAACCAAATTACTGCTTATACTGTAAACCTATAATGTTTTCCCCTTTAAACCAATAGTCGCCTAAAAGTACACTCTTTGCGCCAACAGATAGCAGCACTAACACAAAACTTGAAAAAGAGAGATTTATCACTTATTTTCATTGTACTTCTCAAATCTGATGGACAAGTCACTTTTGTACTTTTCACCGCTTATTTATGTTCCTGTATTTATGTCCTATTCTGTTATATAGTGACCAAAGAAAGTATTTCCAGACCAGGTTTTTTTTTTAATAATAAACGTCATTAAAGTAATAAAAAAACCTATTATTTAAAAAATAAAAAGTATATTTATAACTAAAAATAAAATTCAAATGAAATCTTCTTTCATGAAAATACAAAACATAAAATTTTCCAAAAAATACGGAAAAGAAGTATTTCACACCTTGTGTTTTATTATTTTTTTAAATTTAATATTTTGTATGAAGTCCTTTGGCATCCATAACCACTTTGAGTAGACGAGGTTTTTAATTAAATACGCTTTAATTTGTTCCCATTCTTGCTGTAATAGATCTTGGAGTGTTGTCTTTCAGTTATTTGATGTTTAAGAACATTATTATCTAAAATATGCCATAAATTTTCAATTATTTTTAAGACATAAGACTGTGGAAGAAGGAGAAGTTTTCGGCGAGTTTTTAACTACACTGAGTAGTTTTTTTCTGTATGTTTCGGATCATTATCATGCATACAAATATAACGATCCTGAATTTTTAATTTGGCTGCACTGGCTAGCAGGCTATGGTTCAAAATCTTGACATAAACTTCTGCATTTAAAATCCCTTCAATAGGCACGGTTTTCCTACATCTTAATGAGCCATGCATCCCCAAACGATCGCACCAATTGTATATACAATTGTAAAACTCAATAAAATGTATTTGAATATATATTACATTACTTAAAAAAAATTCATCTAACCGCCCTCTTACTTCTTAATTGATAGTTATAAATTTTAATATATTTGTTCCACGTATATTTCTCTACGTTTACGCCAATATAAATCAAATTTGCATACACTTTATTTATGTTCTTGTTTTTTTTCTATAATCTTTAAATATGTTTATACCGAAATATCATCTTATATTAATTTGACTTTCAATTAGCAATATATAATAGGGGAAAGTATTGCGATCGTGAGAATTTTCGAATTCCAGTTTTCGACGAAAATACACGTTATGGGGTTTCCTGAGGACAAAAAACCAAGCCCCGAAAAAAGATTTGTCCGTGTGTGTGTGTTAGTGGTAAGTCTAGCATGAAAACGAAAAGTCGCACGAAACTGAAAATTCATATTTAAGGCAACTATACGCCCGAGATGTTACAGCAACACTTTCATCCAAATCAGCGGACCGGATGTGGTACTTTATACCATGCATATTGCACCATTTTACGATTTACTCAAAAACGGCTCTAACGATTTTGATTAAACTTACTATATCGATGTATGATGTAAAATTTAATAGGAATTAATATGATTTCGTTCAATTGAAATAGTCTAGCAGGGCTTAAATGGCGTATTTTTGCATTTTCTTCCCCTAAAGTACGTTTAATTTTGTACATTTTAAGAGATTAACTATATCATCTAATCAGCATTGACAAATTACGGCTTTTTAAACAACTTGAACGAATTTGATGACCATCTAAAGGATTAAAGAGCAAAAATATTTTTTTGATGTAATGTTTGTTTTTTATATATTGAGTTGTTTCCCATGAAATGTCCGTTTTTATAGTTTCTGAAATACATAAAGGATTTTGCAAGTCTCTGTTGTTTTCTTCCGAATGTTTACATATTTAAAGTAAACAGTTACTAATCCTCTACCTTTGTATTATAAACATTAGCTTCCCAATCAATAACCCACTTTTTAGTATACCTCCAAATATGAACATGGAAACACGCGATTTTCGAGTAATATTTTTGTACGATTTTAAACTCGGCCATTCAGCAGCTGAGGCCGCTAGAAATATTTGCAAGGCGTTTGGAGAAGGGAGTGTTTGCTAAGTTTTCAGCTGGGGATACTTTGGAAAACTTGCCCCGAGGAAGACCAAGTGCATCTACTGTTTCCAGACATTTAAAGTGTATTGGGAAAGTAAAAAAGCTCGATACATAGGTACCTCATAATCTCACTGAGCGGCAGCAAGACCCCATGTTTCAAAACATACCGTGCACAAATTGAAAGAACTGGGCTACGAAGTTCTTCCGCACCCACTATATTCTCCCGACTTGTCTCCAACAGATTACCACCTGTTCAGGAATTTAGACAACTTCGTCAAAGGAAAACATTTTGAAAATGATGATCAAGTGAAATGTGCGTTTTCAGATTTTGTTTCTCTTCAAAGCTCAGAGTTTTTCAGTTCGGGAATAAAAAAGGTGGTGTCACGTTGGGAAAAATGTGTAGAAAAAGAAGGTAAATACTTCGAATAAAATTATCTTGTTTTCATATCGCATTTTTAATAAAAATCCTTTACCTTGAAAATGGACATTTCATGTGACACAGCCCAATATTAAGAACAGTAATACAGACATAGAATGTAGCGTCGGAAAGAGAAATATTTTAGAAAAAGCATTATCTTAAACAGAAAGTTGTAAAAATTAATGTTAAGTGACAAACAGAGCATAAACTTATAACTGATTATTATACGTGAGAATTTAATTTAGTAATATCATTTAATCTAAATCATATGTTTCCAACAAAACTGAATACAATTTTTATTTAAATTAACTTGAAACTGTTTTTATAAACCATTGTGGATATAATTAGTTGACCGTTGAGAATTACTGAAGGAATTAGTCCGGGTGGCGGTCATTAAATGAAACAACTGAATAGTTTCAACTATTTTATTGTTTGCCAACGTTTCGACCCCCATTGTGGGTCATCATCAGGGCTAAAAAGATACAAAAAGGATACATTTAAAATAAGATTACAAATACTATTTAAAAAAAAATTAACAATTTCACTAGAGAATGTCAATATTATAACATAAAAGAAAATAGATGTGTAAAGAAATCAATTAATTAAATTACAATGATAAAGGTATACTAATGAGAGCTAAACAGACCAGATAATGACTAAAGATAATGTACAAATATATAAGAAAAAATTACATGAAATAAAAACCATTAACAAAATGGAGTACAGTGGAGATACGTACCGTCTGGTAGGTGAGTGGAAACTAGGTTCAATTTGGTCATAAGGAATATAGGCAGGTAGATAGGAAAGTACGTACAAAAGGTTGGGTAAAATGGAAAATACGTACCATATTTCTAGACGGGATCTGACAACAATGAGTAAAATTGTAATATTAACATAAAAGGAAGTGTTCAGATTAAACCTACAATATTAATAATATCATAACGGTATTAGAAGATGTTTTAACAAGATTGTTGAAGTAAAAACAATATAATACAATAGTAAGAATAATAATGTATAAAATATATATAGTAAAACTGACTACCTCCCAACCAACGTTTTAATAATTATTGTACATATATTAAGACATTAAAATTAACCAAGTGAAAATATTATGACAAAAAATAATAATAAGTAACAATCATTGACAGATCATATAGTTGATACAAAATAGTAAAATAAATTACAAATAGGAATAAATTGAATTGTAAAACCATTAAGAATTTATTAAGTGCAGAAACAAATGAAATAGATACATATATAAAATAAATGTATACATAAATAAGTAAAAAATAAACCAATAAATAAACAAAAGGTATACAGTGGGATGGACATGGGAAGCTGTATTACTTAAGAGAGTTTAATATATGGCTGTAGGTGGAGGAGATGCACTGTTTATCAGTTTTATGATTGACAGGATTAGATTGGAGATGGATGTGGACGGATTCAGCGATGAGCCTTTTTTTATGGTTGGGAACAGAATCTAAAATGGAACAATCTTGAAAGTTAAATGAATGATTAAAAGTTATGGAGTGTTCGGAGAGTTTTGAGGCTAGAAGGTTTCGAGAGGATATGGAGGATTTATGTTGAGATATGCGGGTTTTTAAGTAGTTTTTTGTTTCACCCACATAGGACACGTCGCAATCTAAACAAGGTATTTTATACACAATATTTGAGCGGTAGAGAGGATGTTTTTATAAACGAGGAGGAGATGTTTTTATAAACGTTAAGATTATGGAATAATTCCTAAATTGATTTTAACAGCCGAGGCAAGTGAAAGTGGTGTGTTGCCCGCATTAGATTTTTATATTATTACTATACTGTTAACTTGTTGTTTTAATTTTTTTTAAATAGAATTATTCATCTTGTTTCTTCTTCACCCTGATGACTGCCTACAACTTAGGCCGAAACGTATATTTAAGCCACACAAATATTACAAGTTCTCCTTATTATCGTGTTGTTTCTTAATGACCGATCACCATTATTAAAATTGTTTCGTTTTTGCAAGTTCACGGTAAAGACTATTTGTTCTTAATACAGTCGGTAAGGTAAGTAATTTTCAGAAAACCCTGTTTAACAGGAAATCAAGTTAATATACAATAACAAACAGGTGGGCCAAATTCAATTGATAAGAAAAAAAATGACTCAGAGGAAACATCTCCAATCTCAGGGAACTCACTGTAAAGGAAACCAGAGGAAAAGAAGTCTCAAAAGGAAACTAAATTTGTTCGCTTAGGAAGGTAGCAATGGCCAAAGAAACAAGATTCCAACTCAAACAAGAGAGAAGAGCTAAGGAAAATACCAGAAAAAGAAATACTGATAGTTTGCTAAGGCCTACTTCGGGGTCCTTTCAACAAGCTACGATTTATTTATTTTATTATTTTTTTTTTTTGAGAGAGAAAAAAAACATAATTTAAACCTCAGGTTAGGGATGTGAGTCAAAAAGTGCAAATCAACAAGCATTCAGAACTTCATCTTTTTCTTCTTGTCCTGTACCATTATATTTATTTCGTAGCTTTCAATCATTTGCAATAAAAAATTGAGGAATAAGATCGTCATCGAAGTCGCTATAACCCTTTATTGAACTTCAAAAACAAAACATTTTTCGATTCCCAGAAACTTCAAACCCGTGCGAAGTGTTAAAAATATTAGGGAACATGTTCTCAGAATCAATTAGACTGTTGCTTTCAAACGATTCCTACGGGTAATATATTTAAAACTTCAGGAAAACACCGTTTCAATTTCATAAAACGAAATATAAATACAAAAATATTGAGGAAAAATGTATTCAAGACCTTTTTCCAAAGCCCTTCTATTATAAATATAACTTGAATCAAGGAAAATGATATCACATGCAATAATATTACTTTTTTTTCTTTTTTTTTTTCTTAAGACATAATACAATCTGCCACCTGCTGGGGCAATGAGTAATACAGCCAGAAACAATCACTCATCTCATATGTACCATAGTGAATAAAAAAATAAAATAAAAATTACAAGAATAATTAATAAAGGCTAAATAAAGAAGAAAAGAGATAATAATATCACTATAGATTTTCATTTCAATATCAAGCCCTTTGTACAATAGTCTATGCTCTATAATATGGTACAAAGAAGACCCTACGTCATGCATCAATATCCCATATGTCTTTGACCTTAATCCTTCGAAATTCTACAATCTTTTACCGGAATATCATTCCTCTCCCTAGCCTTTCAGCATAATTCATATCTAGCTTTAACCATCCCTTTAACCCTCCTCTAAGTTTGAAAAGGCAGAAGCCCCGATACCTTTTGTGAATATGTTATTAGAGTAGTTGTAACGGACAGCTTCTCTGGGAGAGAAGTACTGCGATCTCCTGCAAGCCCCACACCCGAATAAAGCTTGGAGTTGCCATGGCTAAAATGACAACATTTTTTACTGTATGAATTTGTATTCTTAGTGAAAATTAATTCATTTAAAATCTATGGTAATCAGTATTTAGCTCAAAGTATTTCCCATAACCAGCCATTACTTACTTCTAGTTTTCGGAAATATTTTGTGAATTCCTAGTCGGAAAAATTACTGGAATTACAAACAAATTACATACTTTTTTTGTTTTTGTATCGTCATTAGAATGGAAGATCTGCTCAGTCAAACAATAATCCATAGAAATAAGTAATAATACAGCGGCTATGGAGGGACTTATACTGGTCTTGCTACCGAAGCAAACATCCTTGTTTGCATTTTCTTTGAGGAATCGGCTCCATGTCTATAGGGGTAGTTTGATTCGTCATGAGAAGACCATAGGGGAGCCCGTGGCTGAGTGGCTAGGGCGCTAATCTCTCATGATATAGGTTGTGAGTTCGAACCCCAGTTCCGGCGGGTCTTTTATAAGGATGTAATTTAATGGGGATTCACTCACAGCCTCTCCCTCGGGGGTATGTGAGACCCGTCAGCCAAATGGTGGCCACTCATAAAATTAGGCGTAAGGAGTGTGACTCTACAAAAAAAAAAAAAAAAATCATTGAGAAACGTGAGTGTAATCTCACATGTTACATCACGAGGCCCAAGGCCTACACGGCCTGTCGCGCCACTGATAGAAGAAGGAGAAAGAAGCAACTCATAATAAATTTTAAAATGCAGATCCCTTTGATGTTGGAGGTTGGAACCATGGGTATTTGCCTTTGCGTCAGATTTTGACGCATGGTCGGGTTTACTCCACGGTTGTGAGTTCGAATCCCAGTCCCGGCGGGGCTTTTATTAGGATGTAAAAAAAAGGGAATTCACTCACAGCCTCTCCCCCGGGTATGTGAGACTTGTCAGCCAAATGGTGGCCACTCACAAAATTAGGCGAAGGGACTGATGACCCTACACTAAAAATTGCATCATGAAACGTGAGTGTTTAACTCACAGGAGTTTACACCGCGAGGCCCAGGGCCTACACGCCCTGTCGCGCCACTGAAAGAAGAAGAAGAAGAATATGAACTCAATCTAATAGCTCCTTATGGATGAGTCAGTACACCATTTGAGCCAGTTCGTGAATGTAATGAGCTTTTTTTTCATTTATATAAACTATAAAATTTATAAAAAATCAAAAATATAAGAATTATTCATGCTCTTTATTATATATTATACCTTAACTTAAAACTCCTTTCCCAAAATTTTAACTACATTACAATGAGTGAGTTAATGACACAATGACAAGAACAATAGTGTATACTTCTAACCCTAACAAAGTCATTTCTGAGCTTTTTATTTATAAATTAAAACAATTCAATTAATGCTTGATCTAAGAATTATAAAATATCGTAAATACATCATCGTGATAAAAAAATCTAATTGTGGATTTTTCTAGTCTCACATTGTTACATGAGTGATAAAACAATGTGCTATGTGCTTGGGTAACCACTTTATAGAGGCTTAGTCTGCCTTAGGAGGGTCTCCATACCCTAAGATGAGATTTTGAAACCCTTAGTCAAGAAATTATCAACCAGCATTACTATACCACACAAATTATGAATAGCTTAAATAATTAAATCCTCTCGGAAGCAAGATAGGTTGATAGATTCGGCGAAAGCTCCATTTGATAGTAAATATTCCAAGGGGCTGACAGCAGAGGCGCTTCGCCTGTCAAGATTCTGTTACAAGTCACATTTGGAGGAACATGGAGCAACTGTCTAGGGGGGCTGCATCTCCCTAAGGCAGGGGCAAACCATTCAATATACATCAGTACTTAAACTTAAAAAGTCTGGTGCGCGCAACACACGTCTTGACTAATGTAGGTTGTTCAGATCAATTTAAGCACTTTTAAATCGAGTAAGAGTACAAAAAAGCTTAAACAATTACATTCAGTTTCATTTGAAACAAATGTTTTAGATTATTCTCGGACCTTGATGTAATGTCTGCAAAAAAATTATACATGTTCTCAATTATGAAGAAGCTGTATTTTAGACGGGATGAGCTAGTCGGGAAGATTGACCACCGTTTTTCCACAAGAGTGAAAAATTACTATAGCTTAGTTGCGCCAAGACCAAAACATGTTACACCAAAACATACATGGACGACACACCAGACATGTTATTCCATTGCTACTATTTACAATAATATTCCTCCAAATTTTTAATTTTCTCACACAAATCCTCCAAAGTATTCTAATTATTACTACAATGTTGAAATATGGGCTAAATCCCTCAGTGAAGAAAAAATTACAGAATTATTGAATTCAAATTAGTTTCCGCTATAGACATGTCCTCGATACCAGCCTGCGTCTGTATTCTGATATATATCCTGTATACAAGTATATGTATTCTTTATTGCCTTTTGATTTTGTCAATTACTGTTCCTTGTTGTGTACTATGTTATGTTTCTTTATAATTGCTTATTATGTGATTTAATCTTGTATTTACTTGCCTTAATTTTATATCTTGTATATATAAAATAGTATTCTTTATTGCTTTTGGTTTAGTCAATTACTGTGTACTGTTTTACTGTTTCTTATAATAATGGAGTTTTGTTGACCGTAGAGAAATTAGATGAGGAAGATGGTTGGGGGTGCGGTCATAAATTAAAACCACACAATTAAAAATAAGAGTTATTTTTATTATGTGCCGACGTTTCGGCCTACAATGTGGGCCTTCATCAGGGCTAAAAGAAACAAGATAACAACCAATGTAATTAGACTTAATAATGCGTTAGGTATATAATAATAATATGACAGTAATAAATTATGGGAACATAAATAATATTAAATGTAAAATGATAATAAGATAAATTAAAACCACAATTTTTTTTTTTTCATTTACTGAGTCTCTATTTATATATTCTCATTACAATATTATCATCTCAATTATGTCTACTTCCATACTTTATAACTATCATCTTAATTTTGTTTATTTCCATACTTTATAACTGTCACCTTATTTCCATACTTTATAATTGTCATCTTATTATCATTTTACATTTAATATTATTTATGTTCCCATAATTTATTACTGTCATATTATTATTATATACCTAACTACTTATAATAGTTTTTTTTTGTATTAATTAGGTATTATATAATTCAATTTTGTATCGCATGCTGTAATTTGAAGGTTTATAGTTTACTTTCCATTAATAACTACCTGCAGGTTCGTGACGTTTTACGAAGAAAAAAAAAATATTAAATATTTTTTTTCCTTTTAGCACCCGCTATTTTTCAGATGTTGTCCCTATAAATTCTTGTTTCTTTGTTTGTTTATACTTCATGAACGTATTATTGTCTTTAATTCTCATGAATCGTAAAAATAAATTATCACCTGATGCTCTAAATTTGTTAATAAATTACTTTTCTTTTTTAAAGTAAAATATATAACATAATTATATACATATATTGGGTTGATGCAAAATTAATGCAGGCTTCCTCTATTGCAATATCTTAATTCCAATTGTGTAAACAAAGCTAATCCTAACATTGATCATTATTATACCAAAACAAACCTTATCTAATACCCTCTCTTTCACCATGAATTTGTTTAGTAAAATCGTTTTGTTCAGTGTGTTAAAAGGTCTTGAATCGAAAATGTCAAAGTGCGATTTTCGTCAAATTTATTTTTACGAATTTAAATTAGGGCGCAGCGCTGCGCAAACGGCTCGTAATATTAATGAAGTGTGGGGTCAGGGGGCTATTAATGAGTGCACGGTGCAGCGTTGGTTCCAGAAGTTTCGCAGAGGAGATTTCGACCTCGAAGACAAGGAAGGTCGGGGCCGTCATCTTGCTCTGGACAACGACCAGCTGAGGTCAAAAGTGGAAGAAGATCCAACCAAAACCACACGAGAAATGGCGGCGGAACTCGGAACTCAAAAATTGCAACGTCTTTGCCCAGCATTGATGAATCGGAGGGGGCCGATCCTGCTCCACGAAAACGCCAGACCACACGTTGCACAACCAACGCTTCGACGACTGCACGAGTTGGGCTACGAAGTTCTCCAACATCCGCCTTATTCACCTGACCTCTCTCCTACAGACTTCCACTTTTTCAGGCATCTGGACAACTTTTTGAGGGAGAAAAATTTTCAAAACCAGGACGACATTGAAAATTCTTTTCGTGATTTCATTGAGTCCAGGGATTCGGATTTTTTTTCTGGTGGAATAAGAAAGCTTGTTGAACGTTGGCAAAAGTGCATTGATTCAGATGGAAATTATTTTGATTAAATATATATGGTTAAAGTAAAATATGGCGTATTTACAATACCTACTAAAAACCTGCATTAATTTTGCATCAACCCAATACATAACAAACATAATAAGTAAAAGTAACTAATTATAATATTTTGAATACAAATTTGTATGGATTTTGTTCATGTTTTTTTATTGTCAATTGAATGGTACCTACTCCTCTTATATGGAAAAGCGGGAGGGGGTTGGTTTTCCCAAAAACTCCGTAATCCTAAAAAAAAGTGCCCTAAGTAAAAGTTGCTGGAAATGGGTGTGAGATCAATTTACGACGTCAAATCATAGGATCCCAATTTAAAAAAAAAAACGTCTTCTCTGACACTCTGTACATCAAAATTAAAATCTGAATGCAGAAATCGATTCCTCGTTAAAAAATAATGAGGGTCTACGTTCAACCTTTTTCCGTTCGGCCAACAGTCTGGCCATAATACTACAATGTCCAATAATTTGATGTTTCGCCCCAGTGTGCGACAGTCTCTAGTTATAGATCCTATGTTTGTTGTTTCCTTATAGATTTCTTGATTCTTATTAATTAATGATTTAAAAAAAAACAAGCTGTATGTCTTGCGTGACAATCCAATACTAATTGCTGCTTTTAAAATCAAAAAGAGCCCTTATGCAAATAGTTTGAAGGTTAAAAGAAAATCTCTCAAATAGCAGTAATTTATCATTCAAAGTTTCCAGTGGATGAATGGTGATTTAAATAGATAATTTTGAGCTGATAAGTATAAAAAAAAAAAACCTGTGCCACTACAACCCATAAAGAGTTTTGTCCTCAGTACATGTAGAGTACTGTTTCTAGGCCAACGGCCGTGCAATGAGGTGATTCGGCCGAGATCACGCTCAGCCGCCGGGTTTTTCCCCATTTTTGGGTACCTACTTGATTGAGGCTGGGTGTGCCCCAGGAGGGTCTCCTTACCTCAGGATCGATCCCCGGCTGAAATAACAGAATAAATAATATTCCGCCACGGCCGGGATTCGAATCCAGGACCCGGAGCACAGTAGACTAGCGAAAATAATAAATAAAATAATATAATAAAATAAAATAAAATAAAAATACAAAATAAAATAAAATAAAATAATAGCTAATAAGTATATCAAAGAAATATACACACAGATGCTTATATCGTCACGGAAAATAAGTACGCAAGTTTAAAAATGCCCCTCTTGGATAAGTATATCGCGATCACATTCTGTGAGAGACTGTGAATAAATTGACACCTCACGCCTCAATCTATCCTTATGAAATGATTTAGATTAACAATAAAAAATAAAGAGTAAAAACATTTTATAAAAAAAAAAAATAATGCTGGAAAAGTAATAAGAAGTTCTCGCTCTCTTTAAATTCTTGAAGAGCACTGGCAACTATAAGGGAATATAAATTATCCTTTGACGTCAATGACCCTTAGAAGTAGAGGCGGGGAAACAAAAAAAAAATTATATGATCATCCGCAAATTTTATTGGAGAAACTTTAATTCAGTTTAACAAAAAAAAAAAAAAAAAAAAAAAAAAAAAATGAGAGAGAGAGGAAAAAAAGGATTCTTGATTAAAGCCTGAAGAGCATAAAACCAAAAGCCCAGCTCAGGCGCTTCTTAAGTTTAAGATATTTGGATATTATTATGAACCAATTACATCATCATAATTTTAATATTAATTAATTAGGCAATCTAGAACTATTAAAACTAAAAAAAAAGGTTTAGTAAAATGAATTCTGCCTTGGAGGGTATTTTATACTTAATTGAGATTACATTTTACTTATTATGTATTATTATTGAAATTAACAACCGTATTTATAATAACATACGTAAATATATTATATGACATAATACATGAAGAAAACATGTAGAGAAACTCCCCATTGGCAGCTCTCCATTAGGTAATCTACACATAAGGTTTCGAGACCATCTTCTTTTCAGACGCCTCAGAGAACGGAAGGAGTGATGCTTGGTTCGGGCCAAATTAGTAACATATAGAACATAAAGATATTTATAGATGAGTTTATTCGTGACTAAGTAGGGAGTATTGAGGATTTTACGAAGGATTTTTGTATTGTAAGGATTGGATAAGTGAGGAAAGATGGTTTAGTAAAGTCCCAAAGCTCTACTCCTCAAGTCCAGGATAGTCGTGTAGATGAGCCCTTTGTAGTTAAGGATTTTACATAGGATTTTGTATATCAAGGATTGGATTCATGGACAATTATGAACAATAAAAGATTTTTAAGTACTAAAAGCTTATATCACTATAAGGTGAAGACACGGAAACCATACAACTAAATACAAGTGTGTTAATAAAAACCGGTAAAGAAATAGGACTCGAATTAAATACCGATAAAACGAAGTATATGATTAGTAGCAGAAACGGTGTCGATCTTGGAGATATTGATGTATCAGGTCATACTTTTGAACACGTAGAGAAATTCAAGTATTTAGGTTCAATTATAACTAGAAAAAATGAAATCCAGGAAGAAATAAAGTCCCGGTTAAAGGTGGGAAATGCGTGTTATTATTCAGTTGCTAAGTTACTTAGTTCGCGGCTTCTATCTAAAAACTTAAAGATTAGAATTTATAAAACTATTATTCTTCCAACGGTTCTTTACGGATGTGAAACGTGGCCGCTTACTTTAAAGGATGAACAGCGGCTTAAGGTTTTCGAAAATAAAGTATTGCGTAAAATATTTGGTCCAAAGAGAGATGAGGCCACTGGGGAGTTTAGAAGGTTGCATAACGCGGAATTGCGGAACTTGCATCCTGTGAATATAATTGAGCTGATTGCATCGCGGAGACTCAAATGGGCGAGTAAAGTTGTTGGGCTCGATGACGAACGGATTCCGAGAAAGTTGGTATTTGCTGATCCGACTGGTAGGCGTCCGAAAGGTAGGCCGAAGCGAAGATGGGAGGATTGCGTTAAGGCTGATCTCGGGAGCTTGGGCTTGAATGGTGAGCATTGGACGAGTCTGTGTAGGCGGAATTTGGTGGTATCGGCATCGAACCTTCGGGTTCGCTAAGCCTATTATTATTATTATTATTATAAAAGCTTATATCAGAGGGAGCCTATGGCTGAGTGGCTAGCGCGCTAGTCTCTTATGCTAAAGGTTGTGAGTTCGAATCCCAGTCCCGGCGGGGCTTTTATGAGGATGTAAATAAATGGGGATTCACTCACAGCCTCTCCCCCGGGTATGTGAGACCCGTCAGCCAAATGGTGGCCACTCACAAAATTAGGCGTAGGGAGTGTTGACCCTACACTACAATATGCATCGTGAAACGTGAGTGTAATCTCCCAGGAGTTGACCCCGCGAGGCCCAGGGCCTATCGCGCCACTGGAATAAGAAGAAAATCTTATATCTCTGGTTTTACATGTTCGATTTACTTATAAATATATCAACTAATCAAATACAATGTTTTTACTCTATCAATTATGATTGGTTTTGAATTTTCTTTAATGAAAACCTAATTAATATAAATTTATATATTGGAGTCCGTGGCTAAGTGTCTAGCGCGCTAGTTTCTCACGCCAGAGGTTATGAGTACGAATTCATTCCGGGCGGGACTTTTTCAAGCATAAAATTAAGAAGGGATTCACTCACATCCTCTTCCCCGGGTATATGAGACACGTCAGCCAACTGGTGGCCACTCGCAAAAATCGGCTTAGGGAGTGATAACCCTACCCTGTAAAATTCCATCGAGAAATGTGAATGTATTTTCTCAGCATATTACACCACTCGGCCAAGGACGAACACGGCCTATCGCGCCAGCGAAAAAAAGAGAATATATATATATATGTATATATATATATTGATATTATATATGATATAATATAATTTATATATATTATATCTAAATATATATATTAATTGATTTAAATAGATAAACTGAGTTTTGAATGATAGTTTAGGTCCTAAGAATATTACATTTAAATTATTAGTGTACACTTTATAAGGCTAGCTTTAGCCAGGTTATCCAAAGTTTAGATACTCCTTTACAGAAGGTAGGACTCCGGTGAGTACTCTACTACATGTAGCTCCAACTTTAATAACAGAAACAAATATTTATCCTGCCATATCCGGGTTAGAACCCCATAGTTTCCTATCCTCTGGACTACCCAAACCCTTTATTTTAAGAAAGATTCGTCATAAAAGAAACAATATAAAATTAATGCAAAACCTTTCCCTTTTTAAAGGATGTCATATTTTTTCCAAGCATTTAAAATAAATATTGAAATATATATTTTTATAAGCCTGTTTAAATTGATATTCGAAAAGATAAGATAAAAGATCAAATAATAAGTAACTTGGCATATTTAAGGTATGTTAAAAGATTGATAGATCATCAGTGTCAACGACTTTAGTATGGGAGCTGATATCCATTATGATATAATTAAAATCGATAACATATTAACCAAGTTTACTGATAATGCCACCGTTAGATTAAAGGTTAAAAAGCTACTAGGATATTACTATAAATGCCAAAGGAAAATGTATTTTTTATTGGTATAATTAAAAAAACAAAAAAAAACAAGAAAAATATAAATAAGTGTATTAAATAACATATTGAAACGAAAACTGGACTGAATATACTACAACAGAATAAATAGCAATAAAATAAACAATGAATTTATACAAAAACTAATTAATGGTCCAATCAACTAAACGATTATATATATGATGAGTAATATTTACTCTAAATATTAATTTATTCAACGAATATTCAAAGAGTCATTAAATGTTTTATTACCTAATACAAACAAAACTTATTAAATAGGGTTAATGGAATCTAAATTTAAATATAAAAGAGCAGTTGAGCGTCGAAACATAAAATTGTAATTTATTAAACATTCTCAGCATTAGAATGTTTAATTTACTTTAATTATTTCAAAATTAAATACGCTTTCTTTTCGATTTCTATCTTTCACTCATTTTCCAAAAACGGAGTTCTTTATTTTCTGAGCTAAAAGGTAATCTTCGCAAAAGTAAAATAATTTAAAGATGTAAAATTAATAAATTTAAATATCAAGCATTTAAAAATATTTCACTAAAATAAAATAATAATACGTGCATCAACACACCGACATTCAGACATGAACAAACAGGTATAAACATTTTTTTTTTAAATAAAAGTTAAAAGCATCATACATAACGCAAAAGAAACAATCATACATAAACTAATTAGATACTTCACTCACACTCACACAAACACACACACAACACACACACACACACCACACACACACACACACCACACACACACACATATTTGTAAAATTCATCAACACTATCAATAAGTGTTGTCTCATATTAAAATATGCACACAAGGCAATAAATAATGTTAATTGCAAATCTAAAATGATTTTAAACAAAATATGGGACATTTGAATGCAGGTATTTCATTAATTCATTTGATTTAGTGATGGCTTTTTAAAAAATATAATTAAAATATTATAATTTCTTTTGTAAATGTCCCACTCAGAAATTTACTTTTAAAGCCGTTGTGATTTCGTCCATGGCAAGAAATCCAATCTCACTATTCTTAATCCTTTGAAATATATATCTTGCCTCAGGCCGAATGTTCAACGGTACAAAAATTAATTCTTGATTTATGTTCTCTGGATCCATTTTACAATCTTAGAACTTCCATTAGATACGAAATTAATCCCATTTGTTCCCTCGAAATTGTTTACAAAATGGGAGAGTAAAATATAAATCATTAGGCGTTTACTTACACATTAATGGGTTGATTCATCTCTATCAACATAGTAGTCTGTTACATACCTGAAAAATAAAAATGATATTATTATTTTGTAATGATTTTTAAATGTTATACAAATTACATACAATAAATAAAGCATAAGATTAATATAATAGGGATATATGTACAAATGTATACAACTAATTTTACATCGCCCTAATTTCTGTAAATATGTAAATTGTAAAAATGATTAAAAATATTCTATATCAACTTTTACCTTTAGCTTAAATTTTCTTATTATGTATTTTTCGCTATTGTTTATTTAGTAATTAAATAAAAGCTATGAAACTAGACTTCTTAAAGGACTCTCATCAGGTTATAGAATATAACGTTATTGTATATTATTAATATTGAAAGAGGTTTATCATCAAGATACTGACTTATCACGCTTTCACTCTAATATATATCGTGTAACACCGTTTATACCCAACGTGAAAATGAAAAATTATTAGCTTTATAAATTGAAACGTTAATAATTTAGACATGGCAAACGATGTTACTTTTGTTATAGCATATTTCGATAAGAAACATTCTGAAATAATAAAGTATCCAAAATAACAGAGAGAACAATATTTGTGAAGCCTTTGCTTATTACGAGCTATATTTATGTTAAGGAATTAAAAAAAAAAAAAAAAAAATATTGATATTTACAACTGTATTATAAAGCAAAACTAGTAAATAGGGTAAAATAAAATAGACATGAACAAGACTTGTAGAACAGCTACTCATCGGTAGCACTCGAAAAATATTTTAAACTAGAAGGTAGACTGAAACGACAAGAAACTGCCTCTAGATACCGCTTCTCAACAATTACTTGACAAACGATCAAACTCTCTATTTACTACAAAAACTCATTTACATCATGATTATCCAATCTATTTGGACCTATGGCATTGAGCTATGGGGGTCCACTAAACTATCAAATTCCTCCCACATTCAATTCTTGCAATTCAAAATCCTACGAAAAATCCTCAATGCTCCTTACTTTGTAACTAATAAACTCATCCATAGAGACCTAAATAACCCACTGGTTGCAGACTTGGCCCGCAATAGATACACCCCCCTAAACTACCTGCCCACTCAAACCCGCTTGTCCGTAACCTCTCATCTACATCTATTCCCGGTAATCCTCTGAGGCACCTGAAAAGACGGTGGCTTCGAGACCTGCTCATAAAATAAACTTTGAAGTACTACCACTGGGTAGATTCTTTACACGTCTATTCATTCATTTTATTGTAATTCAGCCATTTTACTTATTGTATTTGTATATACAGTTGTAAAAAAATATAAAATATTTTTTTTTTTTAACAAAAAAACTAGGAGGTCTCGTGGCCATCTTCTTTTCAGACGCCTCAGAGGATTATTAGGCATTGAAGAGGAAGAAATGATTGAAACTAATGGGTTAGAGGGGGAATGGAGTATGTCATGGAAGGAGGGGTATCTGGTTTGGGCCGAATCAGTTACATACGTTACATTAAGGCATTATGGATGAGTTTATTCGTGACAAAGTAGGATGCGTTGAGGATTTTATGAAGGATTTTGGATTGTAATGATTAGATTCGGGAGGAATTTGGTGGTTTAGTTGAGCCCCGAAGCTCAAAGGTAATTTCAAATTATTTCCCAATGAAATCTCGCGGAACCTCTGGACATCATCTACGGACCACTACTTTAGAAACTTATATTTTTTAGTTTAATTTATAGTAGTAGTTTATGTTTCTCATTTCATGTATCATACTATCATTTTATATTAAAAGTATAATAATATTTGAATTAATGTATATAATATGTATTACGCTCGATATAAATAATTGTATATATTACTGTTGTTATATCATCAATATATACTTTTTACTTTCACTTGCCTATGTATGAAATATATAGTAAGGGAAAGTATTGCGATCGTGAAAATTTTCGAGTTTTAGTTTTCGATGGAAATACACGTTTTAGGGTTTCCTGAGTCCAAATAACCAAGTCCTGCAAAAATTTCTGAGTGTGTGTGTGTGTGTGATAAGTCCCACACGAAGACGAAAAGTCTAATGAAACTGAAATTTCATATTTAAGACAACTATACGCCCGAGATGTTACAGCAAGTTTACCATCAAAAACAGCTAACAAGAAGAGCCAATTTATACCATGCGTTTTACACCTTTTCACGATTTCCTCTAAAACAGCAATAACGATTTTGATTAAATTCGATATATCGATGCAATAGTTAATGGACTGTAATATGATGTAGGTTTAATTCTGATCGAAATAGTGTGACTGGGCTTAAATGCCAATAGTTAGAATTTTCTTCTTCTAAAGAAAAGAAAAAAAAAAAAAAAACCTGTACCACTACAATCCATGAAGGGTCTTGGGCTCAGTACATATATAGATGCGTACTGTTTCTAGGCCAACGGCAGTGCAATGAGGTGATTAGGCCTTAATCGCGCTCAGCCGCCAGGTTTTTCCCAATTAATTTGGGTACACACTTTATTGAGGCTGGGTCTGCCCCAGGAGGGTCTCCATACCCCAGGGTCGCTCCCCGACTGAATTAACAGAATAAATAATATTCTGTCACATCCGGGATTCGAACCCGGGACCCAGAGCACAGCAGACTAGTGCTCTATCTACTAGACCACGCCGTTCCCTCTTCTTCTAAAGTATCTACATCTCATTTTTGTAGATTCGATAACATAAAACATATCATCTTATTAACATTGATAGAAAACGGTTCAATTTGCAGTTTGAACGAATTTGATAATAACCAAAGGAAAAAAAAGATAAATTTTTTTTTTAATTGTAATTGTTGGCTTTTTGATATAAACTACAGACGTATATTGTACCGTTGGAAATAGAAAGATTTCAGAAAAAAATATTATTTCATACACAAAGTTGTAAAAGGTATTGTGAAGCGACGGATAGTACATAAAATTATTACTGATTATTATACGGAGCGATTTGATATTGTTATATCATTTAATCTAAATCATATGTTTCTAACGAAACTGAATACAATTTTTATTAAAATTAACTTTAAACTTTTTTCAAAGTTGTTTATTTAATAGTTTTTAAATAGATTTCAATGCCGAAGTAAGGAAAAGTCGTGTGTTGCCCGCACCTAATTTTTTAAAATTCTAACGACTTATTTATTTTTAACTTAATCATCATCTCTGACAATATGAAAAAAGTTTTACTTCAATTGCGCATAAAGGGTTTAATGATATAATTATAATGTAAATATATATATTTTTTATTTTATTTTGTGGCCCATTCCGAGGCGCCAACAAGACGACACGCTTTGTATTATTAAAGT
The DNA here is from genome assembly GCA_023052935.1 of Piezodorus guildinii. NCBI lineage: Eukaryota > Metazoa > Arthropoda > Insecta > Hemiptera > Pentatomidae > Piezodorus > Piezodorus guildinii. The sequence goes on along the minus strand of CM041295.1, from coordinate 129,841,320 downwards.
AACTTTATGTTTTTGAAGTGATTTAAACTTAATCTTAAGTTTCCCACCCCATTCGTGCTACTGTTGGATGTAGAAATTCCGTGCGGTGGTAAGACTAGAACAAGGACGGATTCACGAACAGCGCTGGGATTTTCCATGACAGCTTTCCTACCTGTAATGGATTTCCGGAAAAACACACTGAGCCGCCATGCTTTTAGCTTTCTGATATTTCATTGCTTTTCTGACTCGGATAATATTACGTTACTCTTCTATAACGCTACAAGTTCTTTATAATTTTATCGTTCAAAACAAATTTAGAAATTATAGCCATTTTATTGAACGCACGAAAAGGGCTAATTTCAAAATTACACTTTATGTTATTTACTATATAATCCTTTTTTTTAATTTGTATCTGCATACATCGTGTGAATGAAATTCAACGCACTATTAAAGTCTTTAGGGAGATAATGTAATGTTACTGAAAGTATAAATAATAATAATTATTATCAATAATAAATTATAATAATGATAGGCTTATCGAGCCCGAAAGTTCGATGCTGATACCTCCAGATTCCGCCTACACAGACTCGTCCAATTTTCAGCGTTCAAGCCCAATCCCCCGAGATCAGCCTTAACGCATTCCTCCCATCAACGCTTCGGCCTACCTTTCGGACGCCTACCAGTCGGATCAGCGAATACCAACTTTCTCGGAATCCGTTCCTCACCGAGCCTAACAACTTTACTCCCCCATTGAGCCTCCGCGATGCTATCAACTCGATTATATTCACAGGGTACAAGCTCCGCAATTCCGCGTAGTGCAACCTTCTAAACTTCCCTAGGGCCTCATCTCTCTTCGGACCTTATAATCGAAAACCTTAAGCCGTCGTTCATCCTTTAAAGTAAGCGGCCACGTTTCACATCCGTAAAGAACCGTCCGAAGAATAATAATTTTAGAAATTTTAACCTTTAAGTTATTAGATAGAAGCCGCGAGCCAACTAATTTAGTAACTGAATAATAACACGCATTTCCCGCCTTTAACCGGGTCTTTATTTCTTCCTGGATTTTGTTTTTTCTTGTTATCATTGAACCTAAATACTTGAATTTCTCTACCTGTTCAAAAGTATGCCCTGATATATCAATATCAACAAGATCGCCACCGTTTCTGCTACTAATCATATATTTCGTCTTATCGGTATTTAATTCGAGTCCTATTTCTTTACCGGTTTTTATTGTCACACTTATCAGTAATAAATTATTTACATTTAAATAGCGTTGCAACTATTTTAATTCTTAGTTGTGATTAGCGAACGACCACCCGTCTGTTGCCTTAACAGTAAATAATATTTTTTTTTTTTTTTTTTTTTTTTTTTTTTTTTTTTTTTTTTTTTTTTTTTTTTTTATTTTAAATTGATGATTAAAATCCAAATAAACAAAATTATGATTCTTAATATTTACAAAGCATCAGAAGAATATAATCAATAACAGGAACGAACACAAACCGCGTCATTGATTTTTTTTCAACCACCTGATTTTTGTGAACTTAGATTGTTATAAAGCTTTGGATGCGTATGAACCTTAACAAGAAATTGTTAGGTATAGCGAGCCAGTGAGCCGATTTTGATGAAATTTTCTATGCTTGGTGTCTTTAAGCACCCCTACCCTTGTGTATTTTCAGCTTCCTTGCCTTCCGGAGCACCAGACAAAGCGGCCTCGGAAAAAGTTCCACACTACCTGTGATATGTTTAGATCTTCTTTTTTTCAAACATTCATTACTTATATCACGTATTTTAAAATCTGATTAAAAACAATCAAAACGGTGACTAAGATCGAAACGAAATAATATCAAGACATAAATAAAAATTAAGATGCTGATTTCTAAAAGTTTGATACTTTATTTATTCAACTTTTTTACGAAATTGATATTTTTATTATAGAAATCAGAGATCCTATTTCGTGGAAAAAAATAAACGAAAAGTTTAAGTTTTTTAAAAACTGAGCTAAACGTTTATAAAGGAAAAAAGACCTATCTTTGATTATTTCACCTAACATTGCGTAGCCATTATCATATTTTCAAATATTACGATCATCATTCTCGTTTTGGTTTTGTTCTAAAACCTCATTACTAAATTACTCCTTCATTTTAACATAGAAATTTAATCAACGGTTCATTTCAACGATGGTATGTTGTTTTATATACCCCTATTAGATCAATTTTTTAATCGTTTAGTATTATAGAAATCCGAGATTCAATTTTTTCAAAAAAACCGTTCAAGTTCTTTAAAAACGTTTTTATGCTGGATATTTTTTGTTTCGAAATTCGTTACCTTTTCAACGGTATATTACGTAGTATTACCTGGCTGCTTGCGCATATTTAATTTTTGTTAATTTATATGCGTTTATGGTTATAGTCACTATAATACAAAAAAGCAATCTAGCTCTTCAAACTATTTTTATGCTCAACGAAGGAAGTATTGAATTTAATGCCATATTTAAATTGTATCTGACCAAATTCATAATAAATAACCAATATAAGTAGGGATACCCATGATCACTCATAGCGTTTTAGACTTATTACTAAAAAACGTATTAGAATATTCGTGAGTGAAGTACTCCAGCAGAATTTTTTTATGGCCAGCCAATTTTAATGAAATAAATAAAACTACGAAATTGCTACACATAAATAAAAATGTTGATACTACCAATGTTGTGTGGACATGTATTATAGAAATTCACCACAGTTAGATATGAGTAACTCTTTAAACATGCCTGTGAAAATGAAATGAAATGAAATGAAATGAATGAAATGAAATGAAATGAAAAATGAAATGAAAAAAATAATTTTTATTCTGGGACAGCTAGTCCCCTAAGAATAATATAAATGTACATTAAAGTATTAATCTTCTGGCTATTACGTCTACAGAATATACATCATATAACAAATTATAATCATATTATGAATAAAAAAAAAATAAATAATAAAAAATAGAAAATGCATAAATACACTTAAACACACGCATATATATGTACAAGGTAATATTGCAACCTTATAATTAATAAAAGAAATAAAATGAACTGAAGCATTGAATAGTTAAAAAAAAAGAAATTAAATAAATTAACAAAGTATCAACAAGATGGCCGCACCTACAGTTCTATATTCATATCGCTCTGTATTTGTTACCTTGCCATTTCTGTTTTACTGAGTAAACAGCCCTCAAACTTTGTGAATAGTGAGTTAGTGAACAGTTAAACACTTAATAAACCACAACTGGAGAGACAGGTGAGTGCAGTTAATTTTTATAAGCACGTAATAGACTGGTGTTCGCTAGAGCCTGGAAGTAGTGCTACGAGGCTACTTTCGGCACCTGCCGAGAGGCTACTAATTCCTTCTGCCCAGCTATTGTTTACAAGGTCTTGGCCAGCACTGTTGTCATTTCCCAATTCGTAACCGGGACATTTCATATCTGGTTTAATTTTTGTGATTTTAAGACTTTATTTCCTTAAAGTTATTATTTCGAACTATTTTATTTCTTTATTTTTGTGTATTTCTTTTATTTGTTTACTTGTTTCTATATATAAATCAGATATGTTTCTTTTAATTATGTTTTTATGTGTATATAATGTAGATAGTTTAGTTTTAAGATTTTTTTAAGTAAATTTTTTGTTTATTAGCTATTGTAGGTATATATATATATATATATATATATATATATATTTTTTTTTTTTTTTTTTCTCTTCTCTTCTCTTATATTAGTGATTATGGACCCAGATATGATTACATCGTGTGATGACTTGGACGAAGAGACACCATTTTCAGAAATCAGTGAATCTGATTCGCAATATTTAAAGCGCCGGTCACTTCAGAAAAGAAACCGCCACTCAAACCCTGGATCCCTGGAGAATTCGCCAACCAAACAGAAAAATAAACAGGCCAAGATAAAACAATCACCTAAAGAAATTATATCTCCTCCTAAAACTCGCAGTACGACTGCAGCCAACAAAAATGAAAGAATTATACCGTCAGCCGCTACATTAACGACTGCCGCCCCATCAACATCCGCCGCTCATTCTACAGCCAAAAATGTCAACGAAGTTCCGAGCCAAGGGTTTACAAATCCAGAACCACCTCCTATATTTGTCTCTAAAATCAGCGATTTTATGTCCTTCGGTCGAGAAATGGCAAAGTTGATCGGACAGTCTAATTTTCGTTGCTTTTCGAGACAGAGTGACATAAAAATCAACACCACCAGCAAAGAAAGTTATAAAAAGCTCATCAGTTATTTAACAACAAACAATTATGACTTCCATTGCTACCAATTAAAAGAAGAAAAATCATATCGAGTGGTTTTACGAGGACTCCACTCAACCACACCTACAGAAGCCATCAAACGCGACCTGGAAGAAATTGGACATGTTGTTAGAAAGATTTCACCCGTCGTACATCCAAAAGAAAAATATACGCTTCCACTATTTTTCGTAGATCTAGAACCGGCCAAAAACAACTCGGAAATTTTTAATATCACTAGATTAGTCTACTCAACAGTCCGTTTCGAAGAACCAAGGAAGCAAACCAGCATTGTTCAATGCACAAAGTGTCAAAACTTGGGACACACAAAGACATACTGCTTTCCACCCGGCAAGGTGCGTTAAATGCGCTGGTCCCCATGCCTCTGAAACCTGCCCGAAGCCTCGAACTGAGACAGCAACGTGTGCTCTTTGTGGCGAAGCCCATCCGGCGAGCTACAGGGGCTGCACTGTTTACAAAAATCTACTTCGGCAACGATCTCAAAATACACCGGGACTAAGAATAGAACAGAAGACTTGCTCCCAGGTACCTGCACTAGATAATTTGACTGACTTCCCAAGATTTAAGCAACCGCCACTTATCATCGCGCAACCGCAGCCTCTACCTCTACCTTCTACCTCTACCGTCAGCGATGTTAAAGATGACTTCAGGAAATCATTCTCTGAGACCGCCACCTTTAAGAAGCAGCAACCTAGACGTCAGGCGCCTCCAACCTCCCACACCAAGCCTCCTGCATCCCATCTACATCCACAAACTCCACTTCGGCCAACTCCTTCCCACCACCAATCCCTGCGGGTAAAACTACCTCCTGAACACCCTCAGAAAATCACACCCCGTCCTATTGTTCAGCCAAGCCAGCCGAAACCCTTACCTGAAGTTTCACAGAGGACTGAACATCCTCGTACCCCGCGCCTAATCCAGTCTCCTGTCAATACCCCTGACCACATAACTTATTCTTCTCATATTCCTTATCCGCACCCTTTTCCCAACCAAGATCTATCTAGCATATATACCATCCTGAACTCCTTTCTCTCAGATCTTGCAGAAACCATCAAACCTCTTGTCACCCTTCTCACTAGACTCCTTTCCGAAATACCATTAAATCTCCCACGATGAATGTAAAGCCCTTAACTATAGTATTGTGGAATGCTAATGGCCTACATAACCACCGTGACGAACTCGACGTATTTCTACATGACAAACAGATAGACGTAGCATTACTGACTGAAACCCACTTCACTAAACGATCAAAGTTTTACATACGTGACTACATTACTTATAGATCAGACCACCCTGACAACACTGCCCATGCCGGATCATGCATCCTAATCCATAAATCCCTATCCCATTCCCTTATTCCATCTACTCCAACTGACACCATACAATCAACCTCTATAATCATTTCAACTCGTCCTTTCCATGTAACCCTTTCAGCTGTATACTGTCCTCCCAATAAACCTCTTTCCTATAAGCTACTCGATACCCTATTTCGATCACTAGGACCGCGCTTCATTGCTGGAGGAGACTATAACGCCAAACACCAGCGATGGGGTTGTCGTACATCCAATCCCCGTGGCAATATCCTCTCAAGCGTCTCAATATCCAACTGTTATACTATCCTCTCACCCATGAACCCCACTTACTGGCCTACATCTCTCCGAAAACGTCCTGATATCCTCGATATATTTGTCTCTTTTCAGATATCCTTCTCCCAAACTATGATCGAAGCCCTGAATGACCTTTCATCAGATCACAGTCCAGTTCTGCTATCCTTGCATTCGAGCTATGTTCCTAAACCCCCAATCAACTCATTAATTACAGGACGTGTGGACTGGGACGGATTCCGATGCGACTTGGAGAATACATTGGATCTAAAAATTCCCCTCAAGACTAGACATGACATTGATAAAGCTGTAGGAATACTGACAGACTCAATAACTAACAGTATAAAAGATAACACTTCATCCACATTCAACATCAATACTACTCAACAGACTGTACTGCCACAGCACATTCGTATCTTATTAAGAGAAAAACGCAGAGCAAGATCGAAGTGGCATAGGACAAGATATCCTTCAGATAAAACTAATTATACAAAATTGACCAACAAACTAAAATCAGAACTCAGTAAATTCAAAACTCAAACATTACTTAACATGACTGAAAACCTCACTACCACTGATAATTCACTGTGGACGACCACTAAAAAACTCCTAAAGTTCAAAGATTTTAATCATCCCCTCCTAAATGAATCACAATCCTGGACAAGATCAGACGACGAAAAATCCCGGACGTTCGCAGAACATCTCTCTAAAATATATAACCCTCATCCTGATATCCTTAATCCTCATCACCTGGAATGTATTGCAGCAGAACTGGATATTCCTCTCCAAATGAATCTTCCCCCTAAAGCGTTCCATCCATCCGAAATATCGAACATCATCCAGAGTTTACCATCCCGCAAAGCCCCTGGACATGACCTCATAACTTCCCGTATCCTAAAACTACTTCCTCGAAAAGCCATCCTATATCTTACTTACATCTGTAATGCCGTTCTCCGCTCCACATATTTTCCCGCTTCCTGGAAATTATCCATCATTAAAATGATCCCCAAACCCAAAAAGCCTCCAGAATACCCTTCCTCCTACCGCCCCATCTCTCTCATATGCATCATGGGTAAAATCCTTGAAAAACTTCTGCTTAAACGCATACATCCCATCCTTGATTCCAATCACATTATCCCAGATCATCAGTTTGGTTTCCGAACATCTCACTCCACTATCCAGCAATGCCATCGTGTGGTGGACGTTATCTCGTCTTCATTGGAGCGCGGATTGTACTGCACGGGAGCCTTCCTCGATGTAGAACAGGCCTTTGACCGAGTGTGGCACCCGGGACTGCTTTACAAACTCCGTAAATTCCTCCCACCTACATACTTCCTAATTATCCAATCCTATCTCACAGACAGGTCCTTCAAAGTAAATCATAACCGTTCCTGTTCATCCCTTTTTAATCAGTATGCAGGTGTTCCTCAAGGCAGTATTCTAGGACCCATCCTTTACACAGTTTATACAGCTGATATCCCATCCCATCCTAGCACTTTCCTTTCTACCTATGCTGATGACACATGTGTGTTATCAGTCAACAACGATCCAACTATTGCCTCTCAATCACACATCAAAGACCTTGAAGTATGGTGTCAGAACTGGAGAATAAAAATAAATTCCAATAAATCCCACCAAATCACCTTTACCCTTCGTCGTAAACCTATGACATCCTGCCCAACAGTATCCTTCAATAACACTCCTCTTGTCCCGGTTGAACAGATCCGATACCTAGGACTGCACCTGGACAAACGTCTTACTTGGAACCCTCATACAAGACTGAAAAGACAAGAAACTGCCCGACGTTTTCGACTCCTTCAACACTTACTAGACAAACGCTCTAACCTTCCACTTAAGTACAAAAGGCTCATCTATATGACTATCATCAGACCGATATGGACTTACGGAGTAGAGATTTGGGGCTCTACTAAACCATCAAATTCTTCCCGTCTCCAATCCTTGCAATCAAAAATCCTTCGAAAAATCCTCAACGCTCCTTATTTTGTCGCAAATAAACTCATCCATAAAGACCTTAAGGTTCCCTATGTTGCTGACTTGGCGCGAACCAGGTACCACTCCTTTCATGGCAAACTCCATTCCCACTCTAATCCACTTGTTTCAATCCTTGCTTCCTCTACAATCCCCGATAATCCTCCGAGGCGTCTGAAAAGAAGATGGCCACGAGACCTTCTAGTTTAACATAGTCTTTGGGGAGCTGCCAATGGGTAGTATCCCCACATGTGAATCCATGCCATTTTTATCTTGTATCCCATTTACTAGATGTATATCATTATACAGTTGTAAATAGCAATAAATCTATCTAAAAAAAAAAAAAAATAAAAAATAAATTAACAATGTAATTAGTCAAAACTTATAAAGGCGCGGTAGACTGATATTCAAGGAGATGGATAAATAGTTTATGCTTGAAGGAAGTTAAGGGTTGGGATGTACGAATAGGCATGGGTAAGGAATTCCAAAATGAAGTAGCACGAATAACGAAAGATCTCTTGAAGGAAGTAGTTCTGTAAGAGGGAATGAACAAGTTCAGGGACTGGGATCTTGTGTTGATAGAGTGGACAGAGGATAGTGGTGTGAACATATTATAGATATAGAAAGGTTTTTTGGTTCTCAAGGATTGGTAAAAATGGGTTCCTAGGAAGTATTGCCTTCGGAATTTAGGACCTGTGTATAATAAATACAATATTATTAATTCACGTCTGATATGAATTTTATTCGGTCTAAGTTACAATAATATACCTGTACCAAGTAGTCATCTAGGAATTATTCAAAACCATCGTTTTATTTTTTACTTTCACTTACTATATATAGTAAGAGGAAGTATTGCGATCGTGAAAATTTTCGAATTCCAGTTTTCAACGGAAATACACGTTTTAGGGTCCCCTGAGTCCAAAAAGGTCTGTGTGTGTGTGTGGTAACGGTAAGTCCTATGAAACTGAAATTTCATATTTAAGACAACTATACGCCCGAGACAAAACTTTTTTCATCAAAATCAGCTTACCAGAAGAGCCACTTTATACTATGCATTTTCCACCTTTTTTCGATTTTCTCGAAAACGGTTCCGACGATTTTGTTTAAACTCGCTATATCGATGCAAAATTAAATGGGCTTTAATATCATTTAGTTTTCATTCGGATTAAAATGGTCTGACAAGGCTTAAATGCCGATATTTTAAATTTTCTTTCTCTAAAGTACCTTTAATGTTGTTGATTCTATAAAAATAACTATATTATCTTGTTACTACTGATGAAAAACAGGTAAATATAGAAATTGAATGAATTCGATACCCAACTAAAGGAGAAAACTGAAAAAAAATATTTTTTATGCAATTTTTTGTTCTTGAACATAAGAACAGTAATATACATGTGTGATGAACCGTTGGAAAGCATGAGATTATAGAAAAAATATTATCTCATACACAAACTTTTAAAAGTTAGAGTGTTGAAAAGCCGATAAAACTAAGTGATTATTTTATATAATAATATAACAGATTTTTTAATAAAACACATGTTTCTATATAAATTCAATTTCATTAATTCTTTAATAGTTTCCGTTTTTTTTTTTTTCTCTAACTGTATTTGAAAATTCTTTCATTGATTTTAAAATTGGAGGCAAGTGAAAGTCGTGTGTTGCCCGCACCAGATTTTTAAACATTGTATAACACCATAACACCTCAGCAACTTAAATACGTACTTTTTTCCCAATTGTAGGTGAAGCCTTTCTCCAAAATAAACCTTTTTTTGAATTTTTTTTATTATTTAGGATTCAGAATTAAAACGAAACGTTTTTCAGGAACTTGGGGCTTTTTTAAACTAATTAATTGAAAATGTTTCCATCGGAACCAACAACGGAAACATGGATACGAAGCACCCTGGGGCAAAATTGAAAAATCCTGTCCAAAAACTAGAAAATTGTATCGTTATATATTCCACATATAACATGTTGGAAACTCAGTAGCAAACCATCGGACCTTTGGAATTTTTTAATAGCAATGGATATACACCAGATGAAACATGACGATCCCCTCTTGTTGTTATTCGAGTAATGAGAATAGCGAGACAAGTTGTTCAGTCAGTGATTCTCAAACAGTGATATTAAAATCCTGGCAACACGAATTGATGATAGACAGCCCTCAGAAAGGTCAGATATTGTATTTATTTTTTCAACTTCAGAATCGATATTTTGAAATGATACTTAAAAAAAAAAATTGTTTTATTTATTTAATAGTAATTTAAAACTGTATTAAAGAACACAATGAGTAAATAAGCAGAATGAAAAAAAAAAAAAGTCATGAAAATGTCTTGAGAAAGAACTAACCAGTGGTAGCACTTCACTAACTAATTTTAAGGCAGTAGGTCCGAGGCCACCTTCTATTCAGTCGCCTCGGAGGGTTATCAGAGATATCTAAGGAAGACAACTTATGGACAATTGGGTTTGTATGGGCAGGGAGTTTAGAATGAAAAAAGGAGTATCTATCACGGGCTATGTCTGCAACAAATGGGATGTTTAGGTCATTATGGAGGAGTTGATTTGTGACAAAATAAGGGCATTCAGGATTTGCGAAGGATTTTGGATTGTGAGGATTGGATGAGGGAGGAATCAGATGGTTTCAGTAGAGCCCCAAGCTCGATTCCATATGTCCAAATAGGTCTGATAATATTAATGTAAATGAGTCTTTTGTAATATACTGGAAGTTGTGAACGTTTGTCTAGTAAGTGTTGTATAAACGATATCTTTGAGTAGTTACTTGTCGTTTCAGTCTTATGTGAGGATTCCAAGTAAGGCTCTTATCAAATAAAATTAAAAAGGCAGCTTTGTAAATGGATGTGGGAGTCTAATAGCAAGGCAATTGATGAAAAATTCAGTTTCTAATACATAAAATTATCGATGTTTTTAGGCTCCGATAGAAGATGATGTCGCCTATTTACAGCCCAAACTAACTTTTCAAGTATCAAACAAAAATGGCCAAAGATCGTGAAAACAAGCCCTTTTATAAAAAATAAACGAGTCGTGGTTCAGTGGAACCCTTCAGTTTCCGCATCGCAAAGGGACGCATGCAGTGGGCGGCAAGCAGCAAATCGACATAAACGTTACTAGTGAGGGAAGTTGGCGTCCAAAGTCTGGGTAATTGACCATGGCAGCTGGAAAGGTATGTAACTCCCTAACAGTTACATGAAGTCCCATCTACCCTGAGGTGTCACCAATGCAAATCTACGTCAAATGATTTCAGTAAATTAACCCACGTCATGAAGATTGACGCTGACGAATCCACTCTCGGTTTCGGTTTGTCAATTCTTTATTCTTGGATCAGGTTCTTTGAGTGTTTGTAGCATATTTATTACTAGCTCCAAAAATAAAGAAATAAAAAATAAAATGGCTAGTTAGGTATGCGAAAGAATAAATGTTGGTTTAGGATCGAAAACGGAAAATACAGCGTAAATTGCGGAAACGACTGGTTCTGGTAATCGACAATCCGAAACTGAAATTTCATCCTACAAACAATCTATAGCGAATTACAGAATAATCCCTTACTTTTTGAAGAATATTGTCATGAAACAGCGAAACTGTATAGCATACCTGTATGGGTTCATAAATTACCGATTCACGGCTCAGCTGTTTTAAGCTTGCCCTTTTACCGATCGGGGCCCAGGAAATTATGAAAAAGTGCTTCTAAGTGAATAGAGAAAGATATACCAGAAAATGGTCAAGAAAGATAATTTGGAGATGTCTTCAAACGGTTGCTGATCTCATCAGATTCCTCGTTGGATTCAATGCGACAAGCATAAAATGTTCGAGCTAAAAACTTTTTTCAAGAAACGATAAGTTTGTTTGAGACAACAAGTTCAACCCCCAAACGAGGAAAGTTCATTTGATTCGGAATGATCAATTAGTTGTATATTCTTTTTCTCCTTTTTGTGTATTTTTTAAATCATAAATACATACATGCTTTTGAAAGGTTTGTAATTTATTTTTATTCCATGGTATCCTAGAAATTAATTTACTATATCAAGGGGGAGCCCTTGGCTGAGTGGCTAGCGCGCAAGCTTCTCATGCTTCAGGTTCTGAGTTCGAACCCCACTTCCGGCGGGGCTTTTATAAGGTTGTAACAAAATGGGGATTCACTCACAGCCTCTCCCCCGGGTATGTGAGACCCGTCAGCCAAAGGGTGGCCACTCACAAAATTAGTCGTAGGGAGTGATGACCCTACACTAAAAATTGCATCGTGAAACGTGAGTGTAAACTCGTAGGAGTAGTGAGAGCCCTGGGAAAATATCAAGCCTTTTAATACGTCAATGTTTTTAAAAAAAACACGAAAATCATCAAGTTACCTCAATTCATCGATTATTTACAGGAGCTCCATAGAATTTAATAAGGATTTGATTCGTCTTTAACAGCTCAAAAAAACATAGATGTAGATGGTTTCAAAGTATTGGCCACAATTTTTCAATTTTGCCCCAGTTTGCAATGCACTAATATGTGAAAATATGATCCCTGCTTCATTTCAACACGGAAATTTAATCAACGTTTTATTTCAACGAATAGAATAGAATAGATTTTATTTGTCTTTGGGGTATTCCCCTTACAAATAGAGCCTAGCTTGGCTATTCTTAATAAATTTTTTTTTTAAAGTTATATACATATTTTAATAAAAATAAATCAACAGTTTTTTTTTTTCTTCCAATATAGTTGAGATAAAATTAAAAAAAAAAGATAAATATGTTTTTGAAATAATGATACATCTGTTTAAAAAAATATATATAAATAACAATAAAATAAAATAAATATGGTTTTAAAATAATAATACATCAGTTTAAAAAAAAATTGAATAAATAAATATATTGATAAAGATAAATTAACAGTTTTTTTTTGTTTTTTTTTCAATATAGTAAAGATGAAATAACAATAAAATACATATGTCTTCAAAATAATAATACACCTATAAAAAAAAAGAAAAGAGAAAAAAAAAAATTAGTTTATTGATATAGATAAATTAACAGTCTTTTTTTTCCCCTTTTTTTCCAATATGGTTGAGATAAAACAAAAAATAAAAATATATATGTTTTTAAATTAATAATACAAAAAAAAAAAATAATAAAATAGACGCTATAAATAAATTAAAAAAAACAAACAAGCAAAACAAAACAAAAAAAAAACATCTGTTAAGGCTTTTTAGATTAAAATTTTACATTACATTGATAAACTTCGGTTAGACTAGTTACATCAGTTACAATTTATATTAAGCTAATATTTACTTTAGATATAATAGAATTGTTTATGAATATATCATCAATTTATATACATAAAACTGTCATTGGGGATATCGTATTGTTGACATATTATTGTTTTTGTTTACTGCATTATTTATATTTCGTATGTAAGCATATTGTTTTTATTCGTTGATAATAAACGATCTCATTTCTAGGCAATTATTTATATAATAACGTATTTGGTTTAATTTTTTATGGTCTTCTACTATAAATATTGTTGGGAACTTATTTTCTGGAATATTGTTTACGTGTGGTATGTGATAGTTTCTGATGGAGGAGTAGATTGGGCATACTTGGATTAAATGATAGAGGGTTTCATAGGTATTCATATTACATATGGTACAGATTTCTGTGGGTTTGATATTATAGAAATTGTTTTTATGAGAGAATTTAATATATTTTCGGGATAGGCGGGCCTGTGTTATTATTTTTATTCTGTTAAACGGAATACTGTCTATTGTTATATAATTTGGATAGTGTAGAGTCGGTTGGTAAATGAAATTATACTGAGGGCTGTACTGAATTTTTTTTAAGGATTCAAGGTCATTGTTGAATAGGATCTTTAAATAGAGCAAGAATTATCGGAATATTGGATTGGAAGATATATGGGTTTCTCATCATTGTCGTAATTGTTCTTTTGTTTGAATATCTGTTCGATAAATATTAGGCCGTTTAGTCGCGCACGAGAACACCTATAAGACGGCCGAAAACTGTTGAGTAAGTTGATAAAAATGTTTCTTTTCTTTTTTGAATAAATAGATCCCCTTTTTCAATTGATGATGAAAAATAATATGATATTTTTGAGTTCAGGTTTTTTTGAAAAATGATATTTTTAAAAATATATGACGACGCTGCTGAAAAGCGGTGAAATAAAATGATAATTAAGATGGATATGCATGGTAGGTGACATAATTTATAGGTGAAATAAATTAACATCATTCACACAATCATAACTATACACAATAGGGGTGCTCACTACGTTTGATATAGCATTTTTTTTGTGCTATTTCGCTAAACCCATCGACTTTCTACTGGAAATAACTGTATAAATTCGACGGGTTTAGCAAAATAGCAAAAAAAATATGCTATAGCAAACATAGTGAGTACCCCTAATATACAAATTTACAATCTGCTATAGGACCCCCAGACTGGGTTGTACTCTTCAAATATCGAGGGAAAAGCGGAACCCAAGAGATCCGCAGGTCTCTATCAGCCGCATCACTGTTGTGAGACAGTGGAGGCTGAGCTAAGGCACAATAGCCACAAACATACAGTACAGTACCAGTGTCCGAACTCCTGCATAAATGTTTACTAAACGTCTCCCGGCCACCGCCGTTTCTGTCTTCGAGGAGGGGAGTATTGTAGGGAAGTGTGGTGCTGGATAGAGATTGTGCTAAAGGGTTAGGATGATGAGTAAGGTTCTGATGAAATTTGGAAAACTTGGGAAGTACCAAGTCTAAAATAAATGGAATACTTAGGAATTGGTGTAAGATACAGTTAGTAACATTATAAGGAGCATTAACTATTGTTCGAAGGACTTTGGATTGGAAGATATATGGGTTTCTCATCATTGTCGTAATTGTTCTTTTGTTTGAATATCTGTTCGATAAATATTAGGCCGTTTAGTCGCGCACGAGAACACCTATAAGACGGCCGAAAACTGTTGAGTAAGTTGATAAAAATGTTTCTTTTCTTTTTTGAATAAATAGATCCCCTTTTTCAATTGATGATGAAAAATAATATGATATTTTTGAGTTCAGGTTTTTTTGAAAAATGATATTTTTAAAAATATATGACGACGCTGCTGAAAAGCGGTGAAATAAAATGATAATTAAGATGGATATGCATGGTAGGTGACATAATTATTAAAAATAATTTATTATCTGTTGTAATTAAAAAATTTTGAAAATGTATAAATGAAATGAAACTTTAATTGATTACAGAAGCTGGAGAATGGACCTAGAAGCTGAAACGTTGCGATGACTGGATTAAATATATTGTTTAAAAAAAAAAAATATATCCAAGAATTTCTTTTGTAAAACGGCCTAATATTTATCGAACAGATATATGGGTTATTTTCAAATAAATTTTGATATGGGTTATATTTCAACGATGATATATTGTTTTACCCAACCCTGATGAATTCAATTTATTATTAGAAGGGTAAATTTTTAAACAATGTTTTTCACTAAGGGGAATGAAACGTTTTACGACTCGAATAAACTCTTCGAAATAGCTAGTGAGGAGAGCGGTGTTTAAACTGCGGGTAGATTTTATTAGATTTTCGCTTCATTGCAATTTAGGGCCAATTCAATTCCACTTAATTACCGAAGTAATTATTTACTAATTACCTAAGGGAGCAAGTTGGTCGTCGCCCATCATGTTTCCAGTGTCACCCATCTTCCACGGCAACCATCAGTTCATATTTAGTAACTCCTTCCTAACTACTTTCCAAGAGTACAGTCTATTTATTTTTAATATTCGGTTAATCGAGAACGATTGAGACGTTGATTTTCAATAGGTGCTAAAGGAAATTTTTTCCAAGTTGATATCTTGACATATTTATATTATAATGGTTTAGTCTAATATTTTTATCTTTATCCGTCGCACATTGGGCTAAATCCCCAATTTAGGTGGACAAAAGTTTGGAATTTTTCAGTGCTTCACCTTTTTATTATTAGTTGGCAAGACCCTTAATACTAATATTTCCCGCCATACCGTGTTTATAAATAAATAGTAAATGAATGAATCATTCCTGTTCACACAAGTGCCTTGTAACCGGCAGTGGGATTATCTCTATTCGATGGTCATTTATTGTGTTCAAGGTGTATTAAGAGCAAAGTCTTTTTGCTTTTATTTAACAATGGGCATTGTAAAGACAGGTAAGACATTATATTTCCAAATTCATTGTTGATTTGTTTATTCGTTTAACGTCACTTTTATGCTGCTATGGCTAATCGGACGATGCTACAGTGGGAGTCCTAAATTTTGCCTATCCAGGTTTTATAAGGATAGGGGTCTTTAACGAGTACCTAATATCGCACAGGCTCGGGACCACCTTTTAACGTCCCCTCCGAAGGACGGCATAACTAAGGATTTTTTACTCTCATTAAAAAAATCCTAGGGCCACCGCGGATTTGAACCGGCAACCTTTGGCATAGAAAGCTGTTATGCTAACCATTACGCTATGGGTGGCCCCAATTCATTGTTGAATATACGTTGCAATCTCACCTGTAGAGTTAATTTAGAAATTTGTAAATGTATGCCCTATTCAATAACGAAAAACTATATAACCCCCAAATTACCCCAAGGATTTGTTTCAATTCTTCTAGTCTTTAGATATTACAAAGAATTTTTGCGTTTTGGGTGATGCATAATTTTTTCAGACACAACACTCCGAATCAAAAGTTTTGCAATCTATAATTTCAAGAATTTCCTAAATGATATAAAATACATCTCTGAGCAGGTTTTAGCAACTCCAAGCCGTAATTAGATTTTTTGTATTACTTTTTCCTTATTCTGGGACTTCAAACTATAGTAATATATAGGGAAGTTTTAAATTTTAGCAAATAAATTTGGTGTTTGAACACTGAACGCTCGCCAATCTTGTCAAAAAATTAATTATTTATAATATTTTTTTCTTATATTTTTTTTTCTCTAATTTGGGACCCTAAAGGTTAATTGTAGACAAGTTTCAGAATTTTGTCCACCTAAATCGGTCATATTGTCCACTGTGCTTCGTCAGATTTTACCTAAAAAACATACAAAGAACTTTAAAAACGTGTTTACAAATTGCAGTTCATTCCAAATGGTACTAAATCCACATTTCATTTTATTTTAAAAGGTACCGTTCCAAAATGTACTAATCCTCTGTAAACAGATAACCATTCTTTTCATTTCTTTCCAAAAGGTAATTTATTTCCTAGTACACAGCAGAAGCACCTAACCCCGTTATATATCACTATTAATTTATTGTTTTCTTTTATTTGTGAATTTTATTGGTTCATTCAGCACGTCTTGAATCACCGCTATTATTTTAATAAATGATTTTAACCTAATAATCAGTGTTATGGGTGTTTTAAACAAGTTAGTTACGTCGATTTGGTTCTCATAGGTTCTCAGTTAAATTAAGTTTTCCATAGTATTTCTTCTTGCAGCCACATAAATTTGGTTTAAAACATTTTCGGAAAATTTTATTTTAATAGAATAATGATATTTTATCCTTAAAATGGGTAACATAGATTCCCTGACTAAATTTAAGAAGAAAAATCGTGCTTGTTCTAACCTGATACATTTTTTTTTAGTTATTTATTTATGAGTCTCTACAGTTGAATATTGTTTACACGTAGGAAATAGGATAAATAAATTTGCCAACTTTAAAGAAATATTAATTGTACGGTATTCTATTGCTGGAGTTGGGAAATGTGAAAAACAACGTGCTATTTAGGAATTTTCCAATGGCATTCAACCGTAACAATAGCTGGAAACAATCCGGATGTAATTAGCAAGTAATATGAACTCAATGCTTGGGTCAAAAAGGGGTATAATAATAACGTTTAATTAGCGTTTATGTAAGCTTAGAGGAAATTAATATAGGTAGGTGTTGAATGACCATATAATTTTATTTTTTTAAATGTATATTCTGAGTGATATGAGACCACATTCATGCAATATATACAGAAAATAATGATGAAGACTGATATATATATAATATATCAAAAATTATTTATTATCAACAACGTGACCTATAATTGAGATAAATACAACATGTGAAATAAATTAACATCATTCACACAATCATAACTATACACAATAGGGGTGCTCACTACGTTTGATATAGCATTTTTTTTGTGCTATTTCGCTAAACCCATCGACTTTCTACTGGAAATAACTGTATAAATTCGACGGGTTTAGCAAAATAGCAAAAAAAATATGCTATAGCAAACATAGTGAGTACCCCTAATATACAAATTTACAATCTGCTATAAGGACCCCCAGACTGGGTTGTACTCTTCAAATATCGAGGGAAAAGCGGAACCCAAGAGATCCGCAGGTCTCTATCAGCCGCATCACTGTTGTGAGACAGTGGAGGCTGAGCTAAGGCACAATAGCCACAAACATACAGTACAGTACCAGTGTCCGAACTCCTGCATAAATGTTTACTAAACGTCTCCCGGCCACCGCCGTTTCTGTCTTCGAGGAGGGGAGTATTGTAGGGAAGTGTGGTGCTGGATAGAGATTGTGCTAAAGGGTTAGGATGATGAGTAAGGTTCTGATGAAATTTGGAAAACTTGGGAAGTACCAAGTCTAAAATAAATGGAATACTTAGGAATTGGTGTAAGATACAGTTAGTAACATTATAAGGAGCATTAACTATTGTTCGAAGGACTTTGGATATGAAGGATTGGATGCGTTTGAAGATAAAATATTTAGTAGTCCCTCACAAGTCTGTAGATCCATATAGGTTTCAGTTCTGTCTTGTATATTAGGAATGTGTTGTCAACTATAAGGAGATTTTCTGTTTAGTAATATGTATAACTGGCCGAATCTGCGGTTGAGTTCTTTTCTTTTAAGTCTTGTATGTGGGTTCCACGTCAGTCTTTTGTCTAGTAAAAAGCCAAGATACCGAACTGTGTCTGAGGAAGGAAGCGGTATGAAACTGAAATCAACCGTTGGACAGGATTAGTGTAAAAGGGTGAAGGTGACATGTATGCAATTGCTTTGATCACCTTAATACGCCAAGTAATACTCCAGTCTTCAACAAAGGAAAGGTGCCTTTGGAGATTTAGAGATGGTGCTTAAGGATTGGAATTTGGTGATAAAATGGCGGTGTCATCAGTAAATGTTACCAGAAGGGTATCGTGATCAATAGGGATATCGGTAGTGTAGAGGATGTAGAGGACGGGCCCCAAGACGCTCCCTTGAGGAACAGTGGCTTCAACAGTATAATGTTTAGAAAATTTTGAACCACAGCGAACTCGGAAGGAGCGGTTTGATAGATAGGATCGGAGGACTAGATATTAGGATTGGGGTAATTGGGTTTCCAGCTTTACGAGCAACCACGGGTGCCACGCTCAAAAGCTTGACTTATGTCCAGAATGGACCCGAACAATACTCCTTTCACACGAGGGCGGAGGAAATGTGGTCAACAACTCGGAGTCGTTTCTGAACCGAGGAATGTTGAGAACGAAATCCAAACAGATATGAAGAAAAATTTTGAAATTTGGCTCGGATTCGTTATAGCAGGAGCTTTTCGTAAATTGTTTAGAGCATTGGAAGTAGGCTAATAGGTCTGTAAGATGACGTGCTGTTGGAAGGTTTGCGTGGTTTCAGGAAAAGGATAATAGTGAGTGTTTCCATTAGAGAAAGAAATAGGTAGTGCGTAGGATACAGTTATATTGATAGATATACGAGGAATGTAATGTTTTTTGGTGGAAGTTGTCTTAAGATTTGAGGAGTAATAGTATCCATGGGATTTACGGAGAGGAAGGTTTTTAAGATGATATTTGACCTCAGAGGGATTAACTGCTTTAGGTGGTAAGGAGAGTGGTATTGGTTACGTAAGGAACTCTTCAACTGTTGCGGTATGGGTAGGATTGAACTCAGAATGTGGAGTGAAAACTTTGGAATGGTGCTTTGAAAATTCCTCGGCTTTATCTTTGTCAAAAGCAGTCCAGGAACTATCACCACGCCTGGGAGGATGGGAAATCATGTGAAATTTTAGAACTCTCTTCGTGACATTCCACAGGAAGTTTTCAGATGCCGAGAGAGAGGAGAGGTAGGAATTGTAGGATTGGGAACGAAAGATCTCCAACTCCCGCTTTAATTTTCTACAATAAAAGTTATAGAAGCGGCGATCTTCTGGATGGCGGGTGCGTTGCCATAATGTTCTGGCTCGGCGTTTTGTGTTGATGAGGTCTGTTCAGTTGAAAGTGTAATTCAGAGGATGTCAGGATTACGGTTAGGATCTGTTGGCCAGAAGCTATGGAAATCGGGAGGTAGAAGATGAAAGCGTCGGAAGTTGAGAGCAGACTGGAATGTCCGTCCACGAGAATTCGTGGTTCTGGAACCCCATTTTTGGTGCTTAGAGTTTAAGTCAGCACTCAGAATGAAGTGATTCCTCAAGGAGTTGAGGAAGGGTCCAAATTGTTCAGAGGAAATGGGATGTTTAGGAGGGGAGTATGCTGATGCGAGGATGAGCGGAAAGGATAAAGTCTTGATTATAATGGAAGTGGCTTGTAGGTAATCGTGGGCGGGAAGTGGGTGTAAGTGATGGGTGAGGGATCGGCGGACTATGACAGCAGTACAAGCATGGGCTTTGCCGTCTGGATGGTCTGTCCGGTATGTCGCGTATCCTGGTATTTTGAAGTACTGTTTAGTAGTTAGTCTAGTTCCAGTAATAAGCGCAACTTTCTTGCCTCGAAGTAAAGCTGTAAGTTCGTCCGTGTGAGTTAAAAAAATTAGCAACATATATATATATAGATTCAAACTTATCATTGGAGCAAATTATTAGGTAGTCGTTCATGTCCTATTTTTTTTATATCTTTAATTTTCGATCCATATTTCATTCTTTTATCAGTATTAAGGATAAAAATATGAATAGAGAGTGATATACGAGTATTAGAATAAACGTAAATGTTTAAAATAACCTAATAAAAACATGACAAGTAACTTATATGTATGCTTCTGTGCTAATTTTTAAATTTATAATACTTGTGTACAAAAATATGAAGAGTCTTAGTTTAAATAAATATAGGGAGTAGTATCGTTCAGAGATGAGCGAATATTAAAAAAATTTAAAAATTAAATTTGTACGAGATTTTGTGCTCAAATAATCAGACAACTGAAGTACTAAGGCAGTATAGCCAGTATCTTAGTTCCTAGCTGCGAAGTACAAAACATACTCCACTTTACTCCAGAGTAATAAATATTTTCCCCAGGTACTCAGAATTTGTGTACTTCAAGTTCTGAATACTTTCTTATATAAGGCCACCAGAGTTCAGTATATCACCTACATATATTGAATCCGGGTTTTATCCATTTTGAGGTCTATTATTAATTAATCTAGGCGATCTTTTACTCACATTGTCGATTTTTAAAAATATCATTTTGAACTATTTAGATATATCAAAATTACTACTACTTTAAAATGGTACAATCGAAATCGCACGGTTGAGTATCGGTCATTCAAAACTCATCTGATACAACCATGGATTATTATGTTTTTCTACTCGTAGGCTTGAGTATTGATTATTTTAAACTCTTCAGATATATATTTGATATTTCTGTATACCTAATACTGCCTCAGTACTTCAACTGTCTGACTATTTGAGTTTTTTTTAAATATTTACCTACCTGTAGCACAGTACAGAGATGATATTTAGCCAGTTTTTTCTTTACATATTTAGGTACTCATTTTATAGGGGTTGTGTGATCCCCAAGAGGTTCGTCGGCTAAAAGAAGGCCGTGTGACTAGTAGCGCGATAGCCTACCACGCTGAAGGTTTTGAGTACGAATCCCAATCCTGGAAGGACATTTTCAAGCATGCAATTACAGCGGGATTCACTCACAGCTCCTCTCATGTATATGAGACCCATCAGCCAACTGGGGGCTTCTCAGAAAAATTGGTGTTGTGCGTGATGACCGTACTCGATAAAATATAACCTAGAATCGCGGTGTGAAATCTTAGGAAACCATACCGCGTGGCCAAGAGTCTCCAAGACCTGTCGAGCTAACCGAAAAAGAAATCAATGGTTACAATTATTTCATTTTATCATTTCCCTCTACATGAACCATCTCCTTCTTAAAATAATTAGTTATTTCTTTCAAAATTGTTAAGCGATTTATTTTTTGGGGGGAGTTTTCTTTGTTCTCTTCAATTTCAGAGCCAATTACGAGATAAAAGAGTATCAGGAAGGTTTAATATCAGCTTTGGAAAAACGTGCTCGGGTCGTTCTGTGGCCAAATAGTCTGTTTACTTTATTTACTTTGAATGGATCTTAAGCCAATAAAAGCGGATCAAAAAGAATAGCTTATGAATGTTCAACTACCCTCGTTCAAACGGCCACTAACTGGAATTAGACGGGGCTAACAAAACCCTGTTCATACTATTTTATCCTCTCCTTTTTATTGACATGATCGAGGGAGGTAAGGGGGTAAGGGTTGGGAGTCGACGCAACGAAAACCAATTACCAAAGAAGTGATTTCCATTAAATTAAAAACCACATCGTTATCGAATTGAGTAAATAAATAAAAATTAAAAAGATCTTTGGGAGCAATCAAGATAATTTATCAATTATTAACAACAATATTAACATAGCGGTATGTTTTGTACACAATATACGAAGACCTCAAGTTTATTATTATTATTTTTTAATAAGTCGTAATGCTATTTTAATGGATAATTTAAGTCATGTAATTATAACCTTCAATATATTTTTTTTTTTTTGTACAAGATTTTGTTTTTGTACAAAACTTTTATTCTTAGAGGACTGAAAGTACCAGAATAAAATTTTATTTTTTAACTTTTTTTCTTTTTCTTTTATTAAAAATTTAGAGTGATTAAAAAAAAAAAAATTCCGATTGAATAAGAAAATTCATTCTCAGAGACTAATTAATAGACAGAGGCTAAGACTGTATTAAACTTAAACAATTAATTCAAGCTTTTGGTATTATTAAATAAAAAAAAAAAGACAATTATAAGGTGTGGTGGAACTTAAGTGGTGGAAATCTGATGGTGAAGATGCTCTGGAAGGTGAACCTGTTCTTCTCTCCTCCTCCCCTTTGGCCAGGGATATTTCTTCTAAAATCCTTCTACTCCATATTAAAAAGGGACCAGAACTTGAGCAAAAAACTAGAGCAAACTGTCTGGCACAACCAGCCAGGACCCCCCAACTTCTCTGTTTCTTCCTTTGGCCGCTAGGTGGCAGTGCAATCACAATGAATTTCTCTTTTCGGGAACCCGAAACATCCCTATTCTCACTATGTACCTTCTGTCTTTCAAAAACTTATGTCATTAGATCTTTTTTTCTCAAGATGCGTTCTTCAACTGTTTAACTCAATTACGCGGATCTTCTTTTTGGGCTCCATCAATGCAGTTATATAGTCGCCCTCTCCTATAGTTCCGTTTCAACGGGAATTTTGTCTTTAAAAACCTAGTTAATTAGGCATTGGAACTAAATTTCACTGAGATCCCCAAATTACTAACAAAGTGTCAGTGATTGGGTAAAGGCATGTTTTTCGGTACCCAAATCCTAACACCACAAAAGTGATTGTTATAACAGTACTTTGCACAGAAAGCGTCTATTCTTATTACCTAACATCAATATTGAATTGATAGAAAAGAATTCAAATGTAGAAACAAATTAGAAATGTTATAATAGATGAAATTGAGACTCATCCCCTTAGCAAAAACGTAACGATCAGACAGCAGAAGAGAGACAGAGGCTAACAATTCATTCCTGCACAGCTTATCATTAATGCTGAATTGATCATGATGGTAATCTGTCAGAAATTACTGTTGTTTTGATTCGGGGCCAATTTCTAACTAATATATAGCTTGAAACTCTTATTTTTCCAGGAAGAATGAACATGTGTCAGTAATTGGGATAGTGTCAGCAATTGGTGCCTATATCAAATTACATAATGTATTATACGAAAATAGAGGTGTATTCGTCCAGACACATAGTAAAATATACAGGCATAAACCATATTCAATTAAAATTCAATTAATTTACAAAAGAGATTAATAAAAAGAAAAACCACAAAGGATATGTTCCAGAAATAAATTTGTTTCAATTCCCGAAACCTGATATTACATATAATAACGTATCAGAGTTCGTTAAGGTTTTATTTTATTTTAGTCGTTTTTTTGCTTCGATGATAAAAGTGTTTAGGTTCATTAAACATTGCAATATTTATTGGTATTAAATAATAATCGTGCCTGTATGTTGAATTTTCAACGATTGAAGTTTACACCATCACATTCAATTAACTTATCGCCACATGATATTACATTTTTTTTTTTTATAAATAAATAAAATATTACTGCTATTCTGTCGCTTTCTATACATGTTCCTTACTTTATTTAACGATATAAAAATAACTATCCTAGTTGGTCTTAGATTAAATTGATCAAACTGTTTTTCTTATCTTATTTTCAAAAAGATAATGAAAATAAAAAGGTGGCTATTAAGAGAGATAATTTTGGCACATGATCCGTAAATAATTCTTAATTAAATTAATTGGGATTTTAATCATCAAATTTCTACCATCCTTAAAAACCAAAATCCTTCCCAAATACTCAATTCCCTTACAGAAAAAAAAAAAAAAAATTGTAAAAGCTGAAATCCCTTTCTTAGATAGCAAGTTTCAGGCCCACACAAACCCTCTTGTATGTACACTATTACCAATATGATTTCCAGGTTATCTTTTTAAGGGATTGAAAAGCAGATGGAAAGTTGAAGATAGAAAGAATTTTAGCTAACATAAAGGTTGTGGAGGATAATGCAATGTAAGTAAAGGGCATACAACTAAGTGATTGTTGTTGATAATAATTTCTTTTGCTATGATATTTGATTTTTTTTTAATTGTTCATCGTGAGAAAGTAATTTTTTTATCAAGTTTGTTTTTACTTTTACTTATCAATATATATGAAATATACAGGAAGGAAAAGTATTTCGTGGAAATTTTTGAATTTCAGTTTTCAACGGAAATACACGTTTTAGGGTCCTCTCAGTTCAAATAATCAATCAAGTCGCGCGAAGAGGTCCGTGTGGTTTAATCTAGCAAAAAACGGAAAGTCGTACGAAACTGAAATTTCATATTTATGACAACTTATACGCTCGAGATGTTACAGCAGGTTTTTCATTCAAATCGGTGAATCAGAACACCAACATTATACTATCATGCACTATTACGATTTTCTGAAAAATGGCTCTGATGATTTTGAATAAACTACCCTGTATTAATGTAAACTTTTATGGGTTTCATTCTGTATGAAAAAAAAATAAAAATATAAATGCCCCTTTTTGGCTCGCTTCACTAGTTTCTGGAATCCTCTCCCATCAAACATTCGTCATGCTCCCTACCTCTCCTCATTCAAATACATATCTACAGGCATGCCAAAATGATACTGACAATTAATAGTTTTAGTTAGATTGTATTAAATATTTTATATTTTTTTCAACAATTTATTTATGATACTTCAACTTTACTATCTAGAGAACTTCTTTCTTTAATTCGATCATTACAGTATTTTTTTATATTGTCACTAGAAAAATTCATTTCATGTTAGTATATTATTTTTATTTATGCTAAAATTAATTTATTTTTCATTAATTGAGCAGATATTGATCCTTTATTATGTCAAAGCTAACGTTACTCTTAGAAGACCAAGTACCAGAATAAAGTTTATTTTTCTTCTTTTTATTTGATATTTAAATGCTGTAATCAATTCATTTATTTGTCATTTTGTCTAACATAATTATGTTCTGAAAATTATTTTTATTTATTATTATTTTTTTTTACGGTATATATATTTATCCATTTTTTCAACTATTAGTTAATTATATTCTTTTTGTTTGTTGGTCAGACATGTTGTAAATCTCAACTGTACAAACCTGTTATTCTTAAAGGACCTGTCCTTGAATAAACATTATTTTATATTATTGTGAAATAGACTGAAAGGGCTTAAATGTCGATATTTCAAACTGTCTCCTTCTTAAATATCTTTAATTTTTTAGATTCGAAAAATTAAACATATCATCTTTTTAGGATTGATAAAAAACAGCTAAATATACAAGAAGAACGAATATAATTACCAACTAGAGAAGAAAAGAGAAAACATTTTTTATTTTTTTCTAACATAACAATAGTAATAATGATGTATAATATACTGCTGGAAAACTAAGGATTTCAGAAATAATGTAATCATATACACAAAACTGTAAGAGAATACAAAAGACGAAATAAATTTGAGTGATTATTGTAGATAATAATTTCTATTGTTATATTATTTAATCTGAAACACATGTTTCCATCGAAACTAAATTTAATTCTTTAACTTTTTTTCGAATGTAACTTTATTTAAAAGTTCTTAAATTTATATTAATAACGGAGGTAAGCCAAAGTCGTAAGTTGCAATTACAATTTTTTTTTTATTATGTTTATTTAAATCTTGATTACAAGAAAAGAGGTTCATGAAAGTTGTGTTGCGCGCACCAGATTTACGTTTTTATAAAATGATATTAGGTATGAGCCTATATATATAGTAATTACTTAAGATATGTTAATATACATTTTTTACATTTGATATTTTTGTCCCCTTCTATGTCTTGTTATTATGTTTTTTGTAGTTTTCATTCATATCTGCATATAAAATCGGGCTTTATTATTTTGTTTTAATGAGAGATAATTTAAGGTGGGGGGCAGCAACTTTTCATCGGAGCCCTGAATGGTCTGGCTGGCTATTTGCGTGCATCAGGCGAACCATGTCAGCATAGAGTAAGCGACCTACAGATAAAGCTCACGAACCAGCAAGAGCCAAAACTAAATTAAGGGAAAATACTAGTCAGTTATTTTTGACAAAATATTAATGCTAATAAAAACCAAAAATAAATTTTCATATAATGTAGAACCTGGTTCTAAGGGTTTTTACAATAATCTATAAGTCTACATTATAATATATTTTACTAAATACATGCATCCGTTATAGCTCGCTTTATATTTTTTGCATGAACTAACCTATTTGTATTTTTAATATATTAATTGAATTTCACAATCTGGAATTGATTATTATAACAATTTTAAACGTTCATGATATACACGTAAAGAAGCTACCCACTGACAGCTCTCCAAAAACTAAGCCAAAACAGAAGGTCTCGGGGCCATCATTTTTTCAGACGCCTCAGTGAATTATCAGGAATTGTAGAGGAGGCAAGAATTGAAAATAGTGAGTAAGAGTGGGAATGGAATGTAGTTAAAGATGATGCGCGCGTATAAAATTTACATATATATAGTGTTCCTAATTGTTTAGTGGCATATGACCAGTAACATTATTCTAAGTTTTTATTGAAATTTATTTGAAGATTTGTCACTGAGGAGATGTATGGATAAGTAGGTATGGAATTCCAGAACGAAAGTAAAGAATTTTTTAAAGGAAGATTTCTGTGAGTAGGAAAATATAAGTTAGGCTTTCTTGTGCTAGGATATCTTTTTAAACGAATAGACAGAGAAACAAGGAAGAATTAGGTCAAGTATGTAAGTTTTTTTTTTTTTTGGTTTTGACAGTACGAAATAGGTATACTCCCAAGAAATGTTGCCGAGAAACTGGATTGAACCATATCAACTCGGTAGGCCTACTTAAGACGCTGGAGTGCATGGGGACTCCGAAGATGAATCTAATGAAACTTAAAAATATGATTTAATTAAATTAAATAAACATTACAAACTGACCCTGGCTTTTCTTGAAATAACAATACCCATATTGTACATTAATGTATAGTATAAAATTAAATTTTTAATCTATTGATATATACAAAAACTAAATATTAATATAAAATTCCTATACCACTCATGAAGGCATAGATATCAGGACCAGTCTTTATGGATGAGTTTCTTTGTGACAAAGTAAGGCGCATTCAAGATTTCACGAAGAATGGCTACGGCAAGAATTTGACTGTTTAAAAGAGCACTCTACTCCGTCCATATCGGACTTATGAGTTTCTTGACTGTCTAGGATAAAGAATTTAAGTAAGAAATTTGTCGAGGTAGAGTCCTATTTACCGTATCAGTTGAACAGGGGCAAGCGGAGTGGTATTGAAGGATACAGTAAGGCAGGATCTTATATATTTACGACGAAGTGTAAAGGTTAGTCAGTGAGATTAGTTGGAATTTTATGTTATTCTATCCCACAATTGACGGACTTTCTCATAAAATAAAACATTTCCCTTAGGCAATGTTCACAATCTGAGTATCCAAGATTACTGTGTACGAAAATAAATCAAATAAAAGCTTCTATAAAGCTTTTGGTGCAATCGTTGTTTAAATTTATGGCGCCCAACCCAACTGCGATAGGACACGCTTTCAATATTCTTTGACCTATAACAGTTTTGCTCTCAACTCTCAGTTATTCTAAGAAATTTATGCTTTTTAGTGTCACATTTTGGTATTAGTTGACATTAACAAATAATACCAAAATGTGAAACTATTGTAAAAAGTGGATATATAATAATATATATTATATATTATATATTATATATATAATATATATATATATATATATCCACGTTGAATATTTAGGAGTGTCTTTCTACCTCAGGTTCGCCCCACGGCTGAAATAAAAATAACAAATAATTATCTAACCACGACCGGCTTCGAACCCGTGAATCGGAGGTCAGTAGTACAGTAACCTCTACCTAGGTGGCTATCTGTCTCCCCTAATTTATTATTCTATTGTAGATTAATATTCGTTTCTAATTTTGGAACACAATATTCAGGAATAAAACTTCATTTGTTAAAATTCAGCATGGTAATTTGAATAAGTTATTTCCCAGCAGATCATCAGGACTTCCTTGAACCACGCTTAAAGACAAGATAGATACCTAATGGAGTTTTCTTAAGTGTATTTTATTTAAACTTCTCTCGACTAGATTAAGCCCTGTATTTAATTTTTATAAGGGATTTCAATATTTCCCTTCCTTATGCAAGAAGGAGTTAAAGGGAAAAGGGCCTGAAAAAGGTCGGACTCGACGCTAGGGGTTACTCTTAAGCGCTCATTTAAATACTCTTGAGGTATTTTCGTTAGATTGCCGAATAAGCTTTCCCTCGGTTTCATTTTCCTTAAAAACTTTTCAGTATAACATTTCGTCTCAAAGCTAGAATAAATTCATGAATTCAAATTTAAAACAAGAGAATATCTAACCGACAATTTCCAGAAACTGAATTATAAAATCGGGTTTAGTTTAGGAATAATAATTGTAAGGCGTTTAGTACTTTATATTCATATTCAAGTTAAAATGTTATTTCCCAAGAATTATTATCCATGCTACCCTTTAATTTAATGGTTCTTTCAACATAGAATAAAAAATTGGTGTTAAGATTAATTAACGCTAACCTTTCTTCATCCGCCACCAAGAAACAGAAGTCCCCTTATCGAAAATAACAACCCTAGATCTACTTCTGACCGGTAGGAATTGAACTAAAGTATTTTAGCTTTTAGAAAGTTCCAGATGAAACTTAGACAAAGAAGACCAGTAATCCTCAATGTTTTTCATACTAAGTATAGACATAAAGTGTATCCATCATTTAGGTATCATAGATCATAGATCTATCAAAGTTATCATATGTTTCCGTTTTTATGGTTTCATTTAAATTGGAAGTTGGACAATTCTAATTTTCAGGTTTAAGAGCAAATGTCGGATCATAAAAAAATTTAAATCCATGGAAGCGACTGTGAAAGTTGGTTTTCTTTTGTTATTACAATGACGCTGCCATACCACAAACAAAAGAATATTATTTGAACTCGAAAAAGCAATATAATTACTCATCGGCTTTGTAAAAACTATTAATTACATATTGATTTGCAGTATCCTCTGATATTTTCACTAAAGCCAGTTGAACAGATTCACTTTCTGGACCCATCTTGACCAGCGTCTTACATACAAGACTAAAACGACGAAAAACTGCAACAGATACCAAATACTAATACACTTAATCGAAAAACGGTTTAAATTTCTTATTCAGTAATACAAAAATAATGATAATAAGTTGTTTGTATAAATTTTTCTAGTCATGATTAATTAAAAAAGAATTTAAAAAAATGAAGATTGGATTTGAACAGTATCTACTAAGTCCTAAATTCAATTCTATCCATCGATTATATGATCCTAGGTCTCATGGTCATATAATCGATATAGATAATCGAATTTAGGATCCAGCAAACATTTAAATTCTTTTCAAATCCAATCTTGTAAATTCAAAATTCTTTTTTGATTAATATTGAGTAGTAAAATTTATTTAAACATCTTATAATATTTATTCTTGTATTGGGTTGTATAATTATTTCTTAGCGTTTTTAACTGCTGATTTCAATAAAAACTTTAGATTATTGTAAATATTTTTAACCAATTAAATATGACCCATTTTAATCTATTACCTGTTGCCATATTTCAGGTAATTTTTCAATTCCGTCCTCCCGGAATTTTTCAGGGCAACCCTACCATTTTTCGTCTTCCAAGCCAAAATTTCCGGTTCTGAACCAAGCAAACCACTTACGGACGGTGGTTTTGTCTTAAGGCCTCATCACCATAGACACTGCAAATATTATTAACCGTCTGTTCAGCGGATGCTCGTTTTTGGAAATAAAAAATCATTAAATGTCGAAAATACATTTTTTCTCTTCCATTGAGCAAGCAATATACCAAGATAAGGAATCTCGCTTGAAACATTTGAGTTATTATCATATATATATATATATATATATATATATATATATATATATATATATATATATATATCCGATATATCCGATATATATCCGAATTAGTTCTTGGGCAGCCGACAACAAGCTAAAACTAAATGTAGAGAAAACTAAAGCTATCGTGATAGGATCCCATCCTCTCCTTAAAAACCTTCCACCAATCCCAACACTGTTTCTCAATGACAATCCAATAAAGTTTCACCAAACCGTTAAAAACCTAGGACTCACCCTCGATCAAACCTTATCCTGGAAAAACCATATCTTTGAAATCTCTTGTCGCACATTTTCCACCTTAAAACACCTAAATTACCTTCGTCATCTTCTTCCTTTTGAAACACGTAGGCTTTTGGTTAGTTCCTTAATATTCCCCCACTTTGACTACAGCTGTGCGGTGTATGGGGTTGTCTCTGGAGATCTCGAAGCAAAACTAAAACGATTATTCAACTGCTTTATCCGCTTCATCTTTGAGATATCCAGGGCCACCTCTGTCACCCGATTCTACGAAGAGTTGAAGTGACTTTACCCTTCCTACCGTTGTAAGTACTTCCTGGCTTCCTTTCTCTTCCAAGTTCTCCAATTCCGCCGTCCGTCTTACATAACAGATATGTTTCTTTTCAAATTCTCAGTCCACTCTCGCCATACTCGCTCACGGCCTTCGGACATGTATATGATGCCCCATCGAACTGCAGCTTTCGACAGATCTTTCCTAATTCGATCTTCATCCTTATGGAACTCTATTCCTTCTAATATCCGTGACTCCAATACTCTTCCGACATTCAAATATCGCCTGTTCAATCATCTCCTGTTCCTCCAATTTCTGAAGAATCCTAATTAGTTTTCTAATCTCAATTAAAATTAATAACAAAACAGATAGAAACGTTTATATACCTATTATATTTTATGTTCTCTGGTGTTTTGCACTTATTATATTATTAGCATATTGTTAAAAAACAAAAAACACTGAAATGCTTTTTTAATGAAAATTGTGTATAAGTACATATTTGTTATTATGTTTATTATCTAGTTTAATTTTAAATATTATTATTTAAGACTGCTTTTTAATCCATTGTTTGTAATTTCTATTGTTTCTTTGTATTCCTTTTGTATACTCTAAGACCTTAAAGTTTTTATTTTGATTTTCCTGTTATGTTATTCTAAAGGGACTAGTCCCAGAATAAATAAAGATTTATTATTATTATTATTATTATTATATATATATATATATATATATATATATATATATATATATATATATATATATATATATATATAAAATACTTTTTACCAGGCAACATTCTACCATAAATCCTTCGTGTAAATAAAAATAGTAATTTCAATTTATAATAAAGCGATTGAAAGGTAAAGATTTAAAAAAATATTTTGTGGAACATACAAATCTTCTTAAGCTAATCGAGTGAAACGAAAAGCGAATGAACTTAGGTGATAGTAGTGGACCATATTTTCTATTATATATTTTTTTAAACTTAAATAATTTTTTCTCTCAAAACTCGATTAAACTATTTTTTTCAAGATTTTCTAAACTAGCTAACCCGAAATTCCAGATTTTCGAACTAAAAAGTTAGGTAGAGAAAAACGAGGAAGTACATTCAATTACTTTTCGCCTGAGCCAATATATCAGAGAGGAAAATCCTACGCGTCAAATTAATTGAACGAGGCGTGAAGGTATGTGAGACAAATAATTTCCGGAGCATTTAATTTTAATGCACTTTATTCGCGAGGTGAATAAATCGCGAGTGGCCTGAAATACACCTAATTAGCGAAAACTGTATTTTCAAGAACTTTCTAGGCTTGAGTTGTGATTGAGGAGACCAACGATCTGTTTCATGTCACGGTTTACTAGGCGTTCTTCCGACCTTACAGGAAATTGTAAATTTTTTTAAACCGAAAACTTCCCTACATACATGCCGACCTAATGTTTTCAATACATATTTAGTTATAGAACAGAGAATACCTGTTTTCTTCAGGAAATCATTCATTATTCGTGACACCTTATTTTGGAATGCCATTTTGCTTTTCATGGAGTTAAACTAAAATGAACTATTCACGTCTGTGAATACTTTTAGGGACTCTTAGAATCCTGAACCCTCAGCTCGTAAATTTAAATAGCACATCTGCTTAAGAAAAATAAATATATTCATGAAGTTTTCTGTCAAAATATAGAAGGATCGGCAAGATTTGTTGATATTCTAGGAATTATTACTACAGAAAATAAAGCACCAATAGCAGAGAGGGTCACTTGTAGCTGGGGGGCCAGCGTAACAGCCTCCCATGCAAAAGGTCACGGGTTCAAATCCGCAGGTGGTCCTAGGATTTTTTAATGGGAGTAAAAAATCCTTATTTACGCCGTCCTTCGGAGGGGACGTTAAAAGGTGGTCCCGAGCCTGTGCGATGTCAGGTACTCGTTAAAGATCCCTATCCTAATAAAACCTGGATAGGCGAAATTTAGGACTCCCACTGTAGCATCGTCCGATTAGCCATAGTAGCATAAAGTGACGTTAAATAAATAAACAAACAAACAAACAAACCAATAGCAGAGTCGACTATCATTAGATTTGAAACAAGTCGTTGAAAAAGAATAATAAGTAGAAAGTATATTCCGTACCTGCATACTGCAAGTACATATTTGGATATGCTTTTTGTTGAAAATAAACCTCGAGGCCATTATTTTGGACTAGTAGAGGATGGGCATCTTACAACATCGTCCATTTTAAAACTAGTAAACTGTTTTCAATTCCTCTGAAGAATGTTGTGCAGAGAGCTATTAGAAGAAGCTATATCAGAGCGATTTAGTGTCACTATACAATAAAAATAATCTGACATGCGAATTTACATTTACTCGTCAGTAAACATGACAGGATTCCAGTCAGGGTCCTTTGTTGAGAGCCCTCTGCACCATACTTTTCCGAGCTGCTGGTGGCGGACTATTGCTGGAGGTCGTTTCAAAGGAGCATACAAAGTGTTGCCGACTTCCTGCAAACGATTGCGAATCATATTTGTTGAAAAATATATAGAAAAACAAGTAGAACTTCATTTGGAACCTAACCGAATCCTAAAAATTTCTCATTCAACGCTTTCCCTACTGTCCTCAAACCTCAATCCATTTGGGCACATGCCTTGCCGAGAAGGCTTTTTAAGCACCCTCAGGAGCCTTCAACGACTGAGTTCAGCATGTATGGTGTAAATTTTTCAAGAAAACCAGTGACAATATTATTCAAAGCATACCTAATCGGTGTACACAGGTTTTGGCACAGAGAACTTTACACAAGGCACGAGTTTTATCCAAAAAATATAGCGTTAAAAAAAAATGTAATTATTTATTTACTTTTTTAAACATATTTAAAACTTTTTTTATATACATCAAGTAAATGTGATAGATAAAGTAAACTGACATGAAATACATGTAGAGACGCTACCTATTGGTATCTCTCTAAAAATATTCTGAACTAGAAAGTCTCGGGTCCATCTTCTGTTAAGACGCCTTGGAGGATTATCAGGAATCGAAGAGGATGATATAATAAAAGATGTTAGAGTGGAAGTTGAATTTTTCATGCAATGATTGATACCTGGTTCAGGCTAAATCAATAAAATATGGAACATTATAGTCTTAATGGATGAGTTTATTTGTGACAAAGTTAAGGATTTTGGATTGTGAGGATTGGATACGAGAAGAATTCGATACTCCGTAAGTCCATATCAGTCAGAAGATGGTCATATAAATAAGTCTTTTGTAATTAAGTGGAAGCTTGGAGCGTTTGTCCAGTAAGTGTTTCTCGTTGATTCAATCTTGTATGGGGATTCCAAGTTACACGTTTGTCTAGTTGGAGTCCTAGATATTGAATCTGTTCAATAGAGGCTAGTGGAGTGTCATTAAAGGATACTGTAGGGCAGGAAGTCATTGGTTTACGATGAAGAGTAAAGGTTATTTAGTGGGATTTGTTGGAATTTATTTAAATGTGGGATTGAAGAGAGTGAGAGGTAGTAACTGGATCATTATCTACTGATAGTACACACGTGTCATCAGCATAGGTATAAAGAAAAGTGTTAGGATGGGTTGGGATATCAGCTGTATAGACTGTTTAAAAAATGTAATTAAAACCTTTTATTTTCCAAAATCCATTCACTAAATATTCCGGCAATAAAAATCATCTTGAAACCCTAATAATTGTCTGTAATTATTTTTAATTTTTTAACTGTCGTTTATATCTGTCTTTCGGCTTAATCCAGTATGCTGTGTTCGTATCAACTCATTAACTCTTTTAAATTCCCCCTTCACGAACTATCAAAACGAAAACTCATGATAAGTCGCCCTTCGATACTAAATCAGCTAAAAATAGTTTTCTATCCTTAATTAGGAATATAATCAACTCTTTAATTTAGAAGTTAACACGTTTACATAATGAATTATTTAGTAATCGAAATTAACATATAATCAGTGTAGGGGGACACACAATTACGTTAAGTGTTAATTACAGCTTAGGTCCACACGTCGGTGTAAAATGTAACTGGATCAATAGCGGTAATTGCGAGTACATAGCCAATACAAAGGGTAATTGCACGGGACTCCATTGGATTTAATTGTTAGCGTCAGGCAAGTGTCAACCTTTGTAGTACCTGGGGAGTGGGAAATAGGGGCGGGGAGGGGTTGAGCTAACGAAATCTCGAGGGACTTGCGGTCCTCGCTCGCCGTGGTCATTACTCAATTAGCAATCCAATGGAGGGTCAAAAGTGTCAACAAATATTTCAAAAAATGTGCAAATGTTTATTTTCCATGAAAATCGATCTATTGTCGAAAATCACTAACAGATATTATGTCAATTAAGCTGAACTATTTTTCACTCAAACCAAAATATTTATTTAAAGCAATAACAATATTTTGATTAAGTCGTATTTTTTTTTAAAACATTCCTCACAGTTTAATCACAGGTGAAGCTTATAAGTGAGTAAGCCATTATTTGGTTATCACTTGAACGTGACCCTTGACCGACAATTCCATCATCAAGGGTGCCAGAAATGATACTTCCTTTTGAAAATCATGATTAAATCCACAATTATGTTTATGACAAATGTTCGTTTACTCATTCATTTCACATCACTTTAAGTTAACGGGAGAGGCGTTGTCTAGTGGATAGACAACTAGTCTATTGTTCTCTGTGTCCTGGGTTCGAATCCCGTATGTGATAGAATATTATTTATTCTGTTAATTCAGCTAGGGGGCAACCTTAGGATAAGGAGATCCTTCTGGGGCAGACCCAGCCTCTTTAAAGAGGGTACACAAAATTGGGGAAAAAACCTGGCGGCTGAGTGTGATCTCGGCCTAATTACCTCATTGCACGGCCGTTGGCCTAGAAACAGTACGAATTTCTATATGTAATTAGCCCAAGACCCTTCATGGACTGTAATGGTACAGGCCCCCCCCCTTTATGTTACTGTGGCTAAGTGGACGAAGCTACAATGGGAGTTCTAAATGTTGCCTATCCAGGTTTATTTAGAACAGGGTACCTGAGATTAGAAAGGCTCGAGACCATTTTTTTACGGCCTTAATATCCTCAAAACGTAGGGAAAAGAAAATAGCTGCCGGGTAGACTCATGCTGTTCAAATTGTGACATGATAATACTAATATGGCGTCTGGGTAGACTTATGCTTTGTAAACTGTGACGTCATAAAAACTAAATGGCGGCCGGGTAGACTTATACTTTATAAAGACTTAATAACCTCGAAACGTAGGGGAAAAAATGGCAGCCGGGTAGACTCATACTTTATTAAGACTTAATACCTTCAAACAGCAGTAAACAGGGCTCACGTGAGCAAAAAGGGGCGTGGCCTATCGGTTTAGGTTAGGTTGATAGGAGGTCACGTGACTAAAAAGGGGCGTGGTCTGGTGGTTTAGGTTAGGTTGATGGCGCGAACCTGGGTGGTCAAGGTAAGGTCGAGGTCGAAATTAAAATTCAAATCTCCCGCTAGGATTACGTCATAGGTCATGTGACCAAAAGATGGCCTCTGATTGGCTGCCCAAAAAAGTGTACGAGCTCCCGAAAATCTTATGTAATAAGATTAGGTCGATTACATTCGACAACAACGGCGGCATAACCTAGGATTTTATATTGCCTTTAATCCTAAAACCATCAGTCGAGTTTGAACCAGCGATCTTGGGCAGTCTTATCAATTTTTTATAAAATAGAGTTGGTTGTTCAATAGTTGCTAAGCTGAGTCGGTTTTACCATCCTAAGGACATACTTATCAAGCACATCTTATTAACATATAGTTTCCGTTTCCCATTGTTTTATGTATTTTCACAACACACGACTATACATAATTACAATTTTCAACGAGAAGAACTATATTCACATCAAACACACACACACACACACACACACATTTATATATCTATAAGTATATCTATATATAGAGTAAGTTTTAATATTGTTATTAAAATTATTCATATATATTTACCAAGTTAGTACGTCCAGCTGGGAAATAAGATACTGAAGTATTCTTCTTATTGTACATAAAACATAAATACAGCTATTTTTTACCTTCAA
This sequence comes from Piezodorus guildinii, assembly GCA_023052935.1. Lineage (NCBI taxonomy): Eukaryota > Metazoa > Arthropoda > Insecta > Hemiptera > Pentatomidae > Piezodorus > Piezodorus guildinii. Next base: position 129,804,107 of record CM041295.1, on the reverse strand, counting down.
TGCCGTTGGGAATAAGTAAACCTAATAGAGATAAAGGAATTTCAATTTTTGTCAAAACTTCCAAAAGATATTTCCAGATACTTCTAGATATGAGACTTAATACGTCAATTATAGCGAATACCTCGTAATAAAGCTAGCTGTATGATAGATAAGACAGAAGTCGCAACCTATGGTGAAAGAAATTGCGAATACCAACTCTCAGAACGGCACTAATATGTGAGCTTAACGACAAAAGGATCGAATACCAATAGGCCGGAATAACAAGATGGAAACTTGATCCGAAAAGAGAAGGTAATGGTTCCTCGAAGGAAAAGAAAAAGGCTGATGAACTTAAGAAAATGGAAGGAACCGTCAAAGGGAAGCTACGCAACAGGAATATTAAAACCGAATTCTAAGCCTACTCTATATTTAGTCCCTGATAAAGAGTTTAACCTTCCTTAACATTAAGGCTTTTACATACCCTATATAAATTATATTTATGTATTAAAATGGTAAAGTTAAGAGACCGAAACATAAAATAAAAAATGTTTAAGGTTAAAATGGTTAATAAAACAAGAACAAATTACTATGAACAGATACCATACAAAACAAAAATCGGTTTATATTTATATTTTATATTTTTTAGAGTAATAGTTAACAAAACGAATTTTTTTTTTGTTATATTTTTTAAAATTTGTTTCATTATATAAATTAAGCTTGTATGTAGTACATGACCAATTAGTTTGAATTTCAATTATTATTATTATATTAATTAATATAGGGTAATGTGATTTATTTGTATAATTTACCGTCTGTAATTAAACCTTGGCCAGTTGATGGATGATGTAAAAAAAAAATAAAAAAAAAGACGATAATTACTATGTTAAGTAAACAATGAGTCTAGAAAACCAATACTAAAGTAACAATAACTTGGTAGGGTTATAAAATAGTCAGAGAACAGACACTTAAACAGCCATTGACGGCTGATCAACTTAATACCATGTTTAGCATTTATCACTAGAATAAATCAGGCGAAATTCACACGAGTCATTTAAACACAGATTTCATCAAGAATTTCAACTTAAACAAGTATTGTACACCCGGTCCTTAGTCTGCTGTTGGTCCTATTTCATAGAGAATTATATTTTGAGGGAAAGTTAGTAGAGGGTGCACTCAAATTGACACACAATTAAGTTTCAACTCTACACAGTTACAAAAAAGATTTATTGAAATCGGTTAACAAATAACAGAGATATAGCGTCTTGACATAAGAAATGGTAATAGAACATTTTAGGCCATTTTCCTATGAATTATTTATTGCTTTTAATAATAGTCAAGTGCCTATAATTAACATTATAAACAGTTATACCCTAATATAGCTATTTGAAAATAAATAAACCGTGGTGTAATAATTTGCAGTTTTTTTATGTTTTGTACTCGGAGACTTTTATATATAAAAACACGAGCGTGATTTAATTTTGATTTTGTGGCTTTCAATTCTGAGGTTCTTTTCATTTCTATAAGGTATTGCGACTCGCCATGGCATTTATAGTGTCATGAAAGTTGTGCCATGTGCCAGAGACCCAAGGTGATCATTCCCCCATAACACTTTGACTGCCTACATGCCATTAAATGTTATTGCGTTTTTGATACTGCATCAAAATTCTATTAAAGTAATATTGGAATTGAAAAATGCTCGTACACTATAAAACGAAGTGCAATATCATGGTCAGTTAAAAAATAGAAAAACTTCCGCTTTTAACATTTAATTTATTAAATTGGGGCTACGGTAAACATCAAATTTCTTCCGCACCTAATACTTGCTTGAAATTGAAATTCAGAGTTTTCCTTATCCTCACAAAAGACTGAAACGACAAGAAACTGATCAAGATATCGATTAACGTTCAAGACTTCCAGTATATTACAAAAGACTCATTTACATCACTATTATCAGACCTATTTGGACATATGGAATCAAGCTTCGGGCTCTACAAAACCATCTAATTCCTCCCACATCCAGTCCTTACAATCCAAAATCCTTCGCAAAATCCTGAATGCCCCTTATTTTGTTGCAAATCACCTCATTCATAATGACCTTAACATCCCATTTTGTTGCAGACATAGCCCGTGATAGATACTCTTTTTTCATTCTAAACTCCCTGCCCATACAAACCCACTTGTCCGTAATTTATCTTCCTTAGATATCCCTGATAACCCTCCAAGGCGACTGAAAAGAAGGTGGCCTCGGGACTTACTGAGTTAAAATAGTTAGTGAAGTGCTACCTACACTGGGTAGTTCTTTCTCGAGACATTTTCATGACTTTTTTTTTTCAGCCCTCATATTTACCTATTGTGTTCTTTAATACAGTTGTGAATTACTATAAATAAAAAAAAGTTTTCTTTAATTGGTCAGCAATAAAATAGTCGACTATGCTACCAATGCATAATTCCTTTACTTCGTGAAGTCAAGTCAAACAATCTTATTCTTACACATTTACCAGTTTAATTATTTTAATTCTGTTTTAAATTCAGTAGAGAAAAAATATATATTGAGATTAAGCACTAACAGCATAAATAATTATACTATGATAGTAGACTGGAAATCCAGCGATAAGTTAAAAGGCATTGGGATCTCCTTGAGTTCTGCCTGGTTCCATCATTTATTTTTTTATCTTAGTGCTACCTTTATTTATTTTTATACTCTTTGTACTACCTCTATTATTATGTTTACTTTCACTTACCTATATATGAAATATATAGTAAGGGAACGTATTGCGATCGTGAACCTTATCGAACTTCAGTTTTAAACGGAAATACACGTTTTAGAATCCCCTGAGTCCAAATGACCAAGTCCCAAAAAGGTCTGTGTGTAGTAAGTCTAGCACGAAAACTAAAATTTGAGGAAAATTAAATTTCATATTTAAGACAACAATAAGCCCGAGACGTTAAAGCAACGTTTTGAAATAAATCGGAAAACCTGAAGAGCCACTTCATACCATGTATTTTGCACCTTTTTAAGGTTTCTCAAAAACGGCTCTAGGGCTCACAATTTTTACTAAACTCGCCACATCGATGTAAAATTTAATGGGCTTTAATATCATGCAGGTTTCATTCTGATTAAATTGGTCTAACAGTGCTTAAAAGCCTATATTTTATATTTTCTTCCTCTAAACTACCTTAATTTATTCTCTAATTTTATACTACTACTCTAATACTCTAATTTACTACTCTTCAATCGTGTACATTCAAACAGAATAATCATAGTATCTTACTTACGGATATTGATGAAGGACGGCTAAATATACAAGTAGGGCGAATTTGAAGACCGACTATAGCATAATAGAGTCAATCTATTTTTTATGTAATTTTTATTTTAAAATATCGATTACTACAACACTTACTGGACAAGCGTTCAAAACTTCCAGTATATTACAAAAGACTCATTTAAAGCACTATTATCAGACCTATTTGGACATATGGAATCGAGCTTTGGGGTTCTACGAAACCATCTAATTCCTCTCACATCTAGTCCTTACAATCCAAAATCCTTCGCAAAATCCTGAATGCCCCTAATTTTGTTGCAAATCAACTCCTTCATAATGACCTTAACATCCCTTTTGTCTTCCTTAGATATCCCTGATAACCCTCCAAGGCGACTGAAAAGAAGGTGGCCTCGGGACCAACTGAGTTAAAGTAGTTAGTGAAGTATTTTTTTTTTTTTTTATTTGTGAAGTACTTTTTTTTTTTTCCTAATATTTACTTATTGGATTCTTTAATGCAGTTGTAAATTACTGAAAAATTTTTTTTTAAAAAAATAAAAGTTTTTTATGATAAGAACAGTAATATAGACGTATAATATACCGTTGGAAAGAGAAAGATTTTAGAAAAAATACTATCTGATACACAAAGCTGTAATAGGTAATATAAAGTGACTAATAGGTGGAATAAACCTATTACTGATTAACAATTTCATATAGTTATATTATTTGTTTAATCTAATGTTTCCACCGAAAACGAATACACGTTTTATTTAAATCAACTTAAAATATTTTCCAATTGAAGTATATTTAAAGTTTTTTGATTGATTTTAACAGTCGAGGTAAGTGAAAGTCGTGTGTTGCCCGTGTGCTCATTCTAATGATTTATTTTATTATTATTATTTTGTTCACTCTGGACAAATGGGATGAATGATTTCTAATAGCTTTAATCCTTATTGCCCTAGAATGTGGTAGATCGTATTATTTCTGAATAAATCAATTGAATTAAAATTTAAAAACAAATAAAAAAATAACCTGTACCTCTACAACCCAGAGGGGTCTTGGGTTCAGTAAATATAGAGATCCGTATTGTTTCAAAGCCAACGGAAGTGTGAGGGGTTGATTAGGCCTTCATCACGCTCAGCCGCCAGGTTTTTCCCTAATTTTGGGTACCCACTTTAAAGAGGCAGGGTGTGCCCCAGGAGGGTTTCGAGGTTTGAGCCTCTTGTTCTCGGCCTGAGTTCGAACGCTGGACCTGGATAACAGTAGAGTAGTGCTCCATATACAAGATCACACCACTACCTAAATAAAACAGAGGGAATAAAAATTTTTTTCTAGTGGTGCGACAGACTGTGTAGTCCCTGGGCCTGGTGGTGGTATCACCTGGGAGATTACACTCACGTTTCTCGATGTATTTTGTAGTGCACGGCCGTCCTTCCCTACGCCTAATTTTGTGAGTGGCCACCATTTGGCTGACGGATCTCACATACCCAGGGAAGAGGCTGTGAGTGAATCCCCAATTACTTACATCCTTATTAAAGTCCCACCGGGACAGGGATTCGAATTCATAACCTTTAGCATGAAGAGACTAGCGCGCCAGCCACTAAGCCACGGGATCCAGGAAAGAAAAAAGTGCTACCTTTGTTATTTTATATTTTATTTATAATCGTACGTCTTCTCTGTATCAGTTTTTCAATCCTATTTTATGACTCTTTGAATATAAGGCGAGAATGCAATCTTACGGCCCAATGCTTATTGCTGGTAATTTAGTCGAGGGTACGGATCCTTTATATCTACTGAACCAAATAATAATAATCATGCTGTCGAAACAAATAAATCACCATATAATGAAATAAAAAAAGAGATAATTTTAATATGTTTTTTCAAGCGCAAGGAACTTAAATTGGAACAGAGGGCTCAGGGCAAAGGGCCTCTAAATTTCAAAATCTGTTTCATATCAATTTTTTTTTTTCTTTTTGCCTTCGATGGGGAGGAGGGTTTTATCGTTGCGGTACACCCCATCGGTAAGCGGATTGTTGGAACGGTTGCCTATTTGATTACTTACCCCCGCTTGGGCACCAATGTGTATACTTGATTAGCGGTACCTGGAGTCATTTTTGGTGTATTCTTCATAAACTGATCGTTTTTTTTTGTTTTTTTTTCATTAAGATGTCCGTGCAATGCAAACAATAAATCAGCTGTAATAAATAACTTTGGTATGAGATGTTCAATTTAATATATTCAAAATACAGTATTTACCACCTCTATGCTGACGATTTACAAATACACCTTTCCTTCCCACCTTCCGACCTATTACCAGCTACAATAAGACTACAAGAGGACTTAATTCGAATGTCACTGGGCTGTAGTCAATAAGTTAAAACTAAATGCTGAAAAAACAAAAGCAATTTTAATAGGATCCCATTACCTCCTGAAAACTATTCCACATATCCCAACCCTGTACCTAAATAGTAATCCTATGAAGTTCCACCCGACTGTCAGGAATCTGGGAGTAACTATCGAGCAAAGACTTGTCAGACCGCTTCAATAATGATAAAACCTACATGATATTAAAGCATGTACTTATACATAGGATTTCAATTAAAATCGATAGTGAGGTTCTTGAACTAATGATAAAATTAAAAAAAAATCTATTATTAGAAAGACAAAAAAATCTAAAATCCTAGAAATATATATACCTGAAATATATAATTTTAATTTTGTTCGAAATCAATTAACAAATTTATTGATTATTAAAAACTATCAACAATCAATACATTGTCATCCTTAAAAAATACCTCAGTACTGAGAATAATGAAATTTCTAGTTAGTCTATTATAATGAAACAAAAGAGATATTTATCAAATTTATCTAAATCTATTGAATGATAATCTTGGAATAATAGGTATACACCGTTTTGGATTTAGTGGAAATTAAAAATATGGTTTATTTCCTCTGAAAATTGGTCGCACTCCGTTCGGAAATTGGTTCCTGAGTATGATTGAAACTCTTGATTGAAATTCTACTTCAATTATCGGTAATCAGGAACCCAAGTACAAATTAGCGTCATTATCTAATTAGTACGGTAATTGTAACGAGTTTACTGTAGCTGTAAATTATTCTTCGTCTTAATACTTTTTAATAATAATTATGTTGTCGAAACAAATCAATCTCTATTTTATGAAATTTTAAGTATTGTACATACCTCTCTCTCATCTTTACATACCTCCCACCATTATCGGGACTAAGAAAGCAGTGATCTGCTGGGTCCTGCTTTTTCCATCACTTGTTATAGTGTTAGAAAGCCTTGCAGTTTTATTTATAGCCATTTCCTTATCTTTTTTTTTCATAGAATATATGTATATATATATATATATATATATATATATATATATATATATATATATATATATATATATATATATATATGTGTGTATGTGTGTGTGTGTGTGTGTGTGTATGTTTTTTTTATATATATTTCTTCTTTCTTGTATACATCCATGATTTTACTTATGGTGTGAATCTCAGAGCACGATTTTGGTATATTATTTACTACCTTTAATTTAGTAGATTCTAAAAAAACAACCATTTCATCTTGTTAGCATTGATAAAAAAACGGGTAAACATGTAAGTTGAACCAATTTAATAATAAACTAAAGGAAAAATAAGCAAAAAATATTTGATTATTTATGTCCGAGATGTTACAGAATCTTTTTCATCAAAATCAGCTGACCGGATGATCTACATTATACCATGCATTTAGCACCTTTTTAAGATTTTCTCAAAAACAGTTTTAACGTTTTTGCTTAACCTCCCTATATCGATGTAAAATTTAATGGGCTCTAATATCATGTAGGTTTCATTCTGGTTGAAATAGTCTGACAGGGCTTAAATGCCGATATTTCAAAATCTCTTCCTCTACAGTACATTTAATTTTGCAAATTCGAAAAAATTAACCATATCGACTGGTAAGCATTTCTAAAAAACAGGTAAATATAAAAGTTGAACGAATTCTATATCCAACTAAACGTGAAAACTAAAAAAATATTTGTTTAATGCATTTTTTTTGTTTTTGAACTTAAGAACAGTAATATAGACGTATAATACTACCTTTGGAAAGCTAAATATTATAGAAAAAATGTTTTATTACATAAAAACTTGTGGAAGGTAATGTAAAGTGACGAATAGGCCATAAACTTAGGTGATGGTTGTACACAACAATTTTATACTGCTATAATAATTAATCTTAGACATGTCTAGTCTAATCTATCTAACGAAAATGAATTTAATTCTTTAAGCTCCTTTTAAAAAGCCTTTAATATATTTTTACAAAGGAGATATGTGAAAATCGAGTGTTGCGCTAGCAGATTATTTTTATTTACTTTATTTAGCTTGATTATATACTTTCTTTCAGCTGAATAATAATTTTTAAAAATATTATGCAACTAAAATTATTGTTTGCAAGAAATGAATTATGAGAAAAGGATATGGCCCGGGCCAGAATGTCTCATCAATCCACTTGTTCCAGTGACTCACCCCTAAATTACTTAGGCGACTGATCGAGCGTGCATGACTGGGCCGAAGAATTATTCATGTAACAAGATTTTTATTTTTAACAGATACTCATACCTTTATTAAAAACATAATAATTAACATTTTTCAGTATTATTATTTTTTTAAATAGATATTCATTTATATTAGCATTATTGTACTTAAATCAATAAGAGTTACTAGAAATAATGATAGAAGACTTCATACACTCCTTACAACAAAAAAAAAAATTAAATAATAAAATTTAAAAAAAAAATTAGGTGGGCACAACACACGACTTTCACTTCCCTTCGTTGTTAAAATCAATTTAAGAATTTTAAATACATTTAGGTATAAAAATAAATAGTTAAAATACTCACATTGAGTTTAAGTAGAAACATGTTTTGTTTTTTTAAAATAATCTATTATATTGTTATCTACGTCAATCAGTTGTATATAACTCTCCGTTAACTCGTACAATGTTGTGTATAAGATAGTATTTTTTATAAAATTTTTAGCTTCCCGATGGTATATTATACATCTATATTTTTGTTCTTATGTTCAAAAAAATAAAAATTATATTTAATTTTTTTGTTTTTTTGCTCTTTTATCTTTTAGTTTTATATTTTATTCGTTCGACCGTCTATTATCAATGCTAACTAGATGAAATGGCTAATTTTTTCAAATTAAAGGTACTTTGAAGAAAGAAAACTTAAATTATACCCATTAAAGTCCTGTCAGACTATTTCAATCATAATAAAACCTACATGCTATTAAAGCTTGTCAAATTCTACATCGATATAGCGTGTTAAATCAAAATCGTTGTAGCCGTCTTTGAGAAAATCGTAAAAAGGTGCAATGCATGCTATAAAGTTCTTAATATTTTAATAAAAAAAAGTTGTAACACCTTGTAATGTAACATCACGGGCATATAGTAGTCTTAAATATCAAACAGATTAAAACACTAATAATTATATGACGAAATAATTTATATAACAATGAAAACAAAGGTGATAATAATAATTTGATATCGATATGACCTATATTTATAGGTTTATGTAGTTTATTTAAATACGTTGTTTTCTTAATTTTTTGTCTTCATTGTATCTCTTTTTTAATTTTGTGGGGATGAAGTATTTTATCACTATTACTATTGCCCTTAACGAGAAAGAACGTAATATAACAAAATAAAAACGTTGTAATCTAAAATTTAAAAAAGAAATTATATATAATATTTTTAATTTAACAACTGACACTGACATTTTTGAAATTATATTGTTATGATGATACGTAAGAACTTTTAATATTTATTTAGAAGTATGCACATGATTTTATAATGTTGTTTTTAACTGTCAATATTCATTAGGTGAATTTTGTTATGATATTATTTGAAAATTTTTGCTCTTTTCAACGGTGAATCACCGTGATAAATAAACAATATTATTTATAATACATTCGAAAAATACAATAAATATATTTAGTTGTTGGGAACAAGTTTAGTAATAAGGTAAATTCAGATACTAGGAGACTAACGTATGAGGGTGAAATATTTGGCATTGGCAATGGTGATATACCGGGGCTGTGGTATTGTACCATATGGTATCAGGCATGGTTTGTGGTTTCTGGTCACCACCTGGACAGCTAGCTAATTGCCAAAGCACCAAGCCCACCCAACAACAATAGTTATTATTTGTCCAATATTTAACACGTCTCTTAAATTATACCATACATATTTTAAGTTTTGACGATGAAGTGCTTTAAAAACGTTGGAAATTTTTTTTTTACTTTCAATAACAAATATATAAAAATTATAATCGGTTTTCGGTAGAAATACACGTTTTGGAGACCCTTGAGTCCAAATGACCAAGCTAAAATTGTCTCTGTGTGAGCGAAAAATCTTTAAAATTGTATTTAAAACATATCTATACTCAGGATGTCACAGAAACATTTTCTCTGAAATTGAGTCGCAAGAAGAGCCACTTTATATATACCATGCATTTTAGGCCTTTTTATAATTTTCTTAAAAAACGGATCAAACTATTTTAATTTTTTTTTTTTTTTAGAATAGAAAATATTTTTTATTCTGGTACTGGGTTTTTTAAGAATAACGGGTAATTACAGCTGAAATTTACAACGTGACTGGCCAAAAGACATAAGGAGCATAATTAACGACTATTTACAATTATGGATGAATATCTATACAACAAACAATAAATAAATAAAAACAATTATAAGAAGATAATTGTGTTGGACAAAATGAAAAATAAATGAATTGATAACAACGTAAAATACAAAAGAAGAAAAAGAAAAAAAACTTTATTCTGGTACTTAGTCTTCTAAGAATAACATTAGCTTTGACATAATAAAGGATATATATTTGGCCACGAATTAATAAAAATAAACCCATTCAACAAAAATAAAAATAATATATTACAATAATTAGAGATGAATTCTTCTAGTGACAATATAAAATAAGAAGAAAAAAAATACTGAAACGGTTAAACTAAAAGAGGTTCACTTCATAGGAAAGTTGAAATATCACAATAAAATACATGTAAAAATATTGAATACCACCTAACAAATATTATTTGATTGTCAGGCAGCATCAATTTGGGATACTAGAAGGTGTTGGAAAGGAAGCTGTTTGAATATGAAGAGGGAGGGAGCATGACGGATGTTTGATGGGAGGGAATTCCAGAAACGAGTCGAATGGAACAGAAAGGAGCGTTCATATTTTTTTGTTCTGTGGAAAAGGATATACAGGTCGGATAGACGGTATCTCGTTTCTTATGGATGAATATATTATAGGTTTCATTCTCATTGAAATAGTCTGGCAGAGCCTAAATGCTGATTTTTAAAAACATTTCATATCCAAAATGTTTTTTTTTAAATTATATTTTATTGAATTTTACAACTGTATCCAAAATACTATTAATTTTATCGGTTCAAAACAAATAACCAATTCTTGTAGTTAACATTGATTAATGTATAAAACGAATAAATTTGATAACCATATGTAGGAGAAAAGAGCATTTTTATACAAATAGCTATAAAGTTAATGCATTGCATAAAATAAGTCATTATTTGTGTAGTTTTTCTCTGAGGTCACTTTGAAAGGGCAAATTTAACCTTTCTTTTTTTTTAAAGGGTGTGTTCATGGAAGCAATTAATTAAGTTTCAAACCATGTTTACAAGTCCATAGCGCTTTAAAACCTCAATTACCCTACATTCATTTTAAACTAAAGAAATTAGTGTGGTCTAAATGTTGCCCAAGCGTGCCACACGTGGTTTTACTTTGACAAACTTCCTCTGAAGGAAATAATTAAAACCTTTTTTATTATTACATATATAAGTTAACTATAAGTTAGCACAGCTATAGAAATTATATTAATATAATATTATTATTAGGAAATAATAAACCATTATACAACGCTTTCCTTCAAACTTCAGCAGTACAAGAATGGTAAATTAATGGACGAAATCGCATATGGGATGGAATTATTTAAAATTTAAATTGCATACACTTTTCAGTTCAGAAACAATTTCCATAGGAATCTTCCATCATCTAAAGTACAAAAAAACAAACCCTAGTTTATTAGCACACTTTTTGTGAAGACCTTGCAGGATACGCTCAACTGATCATCGTAATTGTCACTGCTTTGATCTTTCTACCGTATAACGTCCAAATGTTTTAAACCATGTACAGGCTTTCTTTATTAACTTTGTTGTTTAAATAGAGAAATTATTCTCTGCAGTTAGAAAAACAAAAAAATCGTGTATGTTGACTTGACTTAAGTAAGTATAGAAGAGGTAGGCCAATGATTTATTTATTATTTCTATTTCAACCAAATTCATCTTAAAATAGTTTTAGCTCAAGCCTTGAAATTATTTAAATGAAAAATTAATAAATTATTTAACGATTTATGTTTAACCAAAATCATCCTCACTGAATATTAAAAACGCTCTCATATGAATTTAATATAGATATTTAGCCCTTAAATGCAATTTAATATGGAAATAGGGAGTCACTCGTAGCGTAGTGGCTAGTATAACAGCTTTTTTATGCCCAAGATCATGGATTCAAAACCCGCAGGTGCCCCTACGATTTTTTAATGGGAGTGAAAAATCCTTAGTTATGCCGTCAGGTACTCGTTAAAGATCCCTGTCCAAATTAAACCTGGATAGGCAAAATTTAGGATTCGTAAAGTAAGCATCGTTCCATTTGCCACAGCAGCATAAAGGGACGTTAAATAAATAATCACATGGAAGCTAGTGTAGGTATACATTGGACTCGAAAGAGTTAATTAATGTTTTAAAGCAATTAATGTATACAATAATTTACGGTTTATTAAAAATAATTGCTATTTTTTAAAATTTCATTTGTCTCATAAGTTTGTACAAATACTTTTGATTATAACTGTATAGTGCATTAGTTGAAAGTTCAATAGTATTGTAGTATTACTTAGAGACATAGACTGTTAAGATTATAGAAAAGAATACTTCCAGCAGATATGGGTTTCTGGAGAAGATATGTCAGGTTTACATGGATGGGGCATGTCAGAAACAACGGAATCAAAGAAAGGACATTAGTAAAAAGGAACATCTTAGAAGTTATTTAAGAAAGGGTGTGTGGTGGTACGGCCTCTTAAAACGAATGAAGCCAGATCGATTACCGAAATTGATAATGGAAAGGAAGGCTGAAGGGAGAAAGAAGATAGGCATGGAAAAATAAGGTAGAAGAAAGTATGTTTGGACATGGATTGATGGAAGAGGGAGCGATTGATAAGAAGCAAAAGAAAAAGAGAGAGGCTCCGGAAAACTTCATATGAAGATGTAGCTTGAAAAACCTAAGAAGGACTTGCAACCCACGATTTTCACTTACCATCCTTGTTTAAATACATTTTAGAACTTTATTTGTTCATTATCTATTGTAATTTACAACTATATTAAACAAATACAACAGGTAAATGTGTAGAAAACGGCTTATGAATGAACTACCCATTGATAGCACTTTAATATTTTTTTTAAGCATGTCCTAAGGCCACCTTCTTTTCAATCGCCTCGGAGGGCTATCAGGAATGTTTTAGGAAGATAGGTTACCGACAAGTGGGTTTGTGTGAGCAGGGAGTTTGAAATTAAATGATGTATATCTATTCCGGGCTAGGTTTGCGATAATGATTTGATTTGTGACAAAATAATAAATTAAATAATGAAATTAGGATTTTGCGAAGGAGTTTTTATTGTAAGGATTGAACGCGGTTGACATTAGATGGTTTATAACCTAAGCTCAATTCCATATGTCCGAATAGTTCTGATAATAATGACGTAAATGAGCTTATTGTAATAGACTGGAAGTTTTGAACATTTGTCAAGTAAGTGTTGTAGTAATCGGTATCTACGAGCAGTTGCTTGTCGTTTCGGTCCAGTGTGATGTAGGGCGCTAGTCAAGATGGAGTCTTAGATATCGGATTTATCCTAAAGGAGTGAATGCGATGTAATTAAAGGATACTGCGGGGTCAGGAATACATCGGTTTGCGTTGAAGGATAAGGGTGATTTGATGGGATTTGTTAGGATTTATTTTAATCTTCTAATTTTGAAACCATTCTTCAATGGCTGTGATATGGATCTGAAGGATTTGGGATGCAGCTGTTGGATTATCATGAACGGATAATGTTTCATCAGCGTAAGATCTGAAAACAGTGTTAGGATGTGTTGGAATATCAGTTGTATAAAGGGAGTAGAAAATGGGACTTAAGATACTACCTTGAGGCACACCAGCAGATTGAGAAAATATTGATGAGGAGGAAATGTTATTGTGTAGAATAAATTTAAAGTTAAAATAATAATTGCATTAAATTTCGATCAAAACATTTATTTTAAATAAAAAGTAAATATTATTAAAACTATTATGTACAACAATTAATTAAATTTATGCGCTTATACGTCGCTCTCTATTAAGTTAAATAGCTTTCCATGTTAGATAACATTTTTTTCTAATATATTTAACTCTCCAACGGTATATAATACATACATAATAATATTTTCAGAAAAAAATTGTTTTTATAAGTATTTATCTATTTCTTATTAGTGTCCAAAACAGAATATGGTTAATTATTTCGAATCAACAAAATGAATGGTAATTATATAAATTCGGAACATAAGTTTTATCAGACTACTTACAGATGATAAAATATACAAGGCATCAAACCCAATTTAATTTTAAATGAATATAGCGAGTTTAAGCGAAATTACTAAAGCCTTTGATATAAAACATGGCCTAATGATAAAACAGTAAAAGCTCTAAAACGCATAGAATGAAGTTTCACTTTGGATCCGTCGATTCTGGCGATAAACCAGTTTCTGTAACTTCTGAGAGTGTTATAGGAATGCCTTAAAAAATCAATTTCGTTTGCCTTTTTGTTTTTGAGCTTAATCAGTAATCACATGCAGACAGATAGTCAATTTTGTAGGGTTAAAGTAGCCTCAAGGGACCATAAAACATGTGTTTCAGTTGAGAAGTTGAATTTCACGGTCATAATATTTACCCTTGCTAAATATTTTACAAATAGATTTTTTTTTTTAACTAAGTAAGAATTGTATTTTATTTGTTTAGTCTAAATTGTGTTTGGGAACATGATAATTATTTGTTTCTTATATTTTTTAAACATCACTTATATTTTTTTACAAATATTTTCATAGCCATTAGTTTTCGAAGATATATACTGGTTTATAATGTTTTTATTTTATTGATTTTTTTTATTGTTTTCTTTTTTTACTTATTATTATTCCCTGTATATTTTTTTCTTTTCTTTTTTTTTAATCATACTTCAAGACAGTAAATCTCACATTATTGTATTTTGTGCTATTTTAAAGGGACTAGTCCCAGAATAAATAAATAATTATTATCATTATTATTATTAAAAAATCCTATAGGTAAAAACAAAAAACAAAAAAAAAAAAAAAAAAAAAAAAAAAAAAAAAAAAAAAAAAAAAAAAAAAAAAAAAAAAAGATTTGCCCTTAAATATGAAAAACTTTGCCCAATTAAAAATCAAAATACCGTATTACAAAGCTTTAATGTTCAACTAATATAGATTCGTATATCTCTGAGGGGATGCGATGATAATCGTTCCGAACTCTTAAAATCACGTCCCATCTTCGGAATCCTAAATGAATAAATTCCTGTTTGTGGGAAGGCATTCAGCGTAATATTTGCTCCAAGGCTCCATCCCATTGCCATGCATAGAAATGAACTCTAGGAAATTCTTGGCACATATATTTGGTAAAAATAGTTTATGAAATATACCACATAATACTGAAGTGAATTGCGATATGGCTTTAGTTGAATGGATCACATTATTATTACAGACCATAAATGATATATCAATTATACGGCTACAGTACTTATTTGGATTGAAAGCTCACATGGCTCAATCATTTCTATAATTAATAATAATTTTTTTTTCTTTTTGGAGTGATGGAGGGATGGGCGGAGATTTAACTGTCAATCAAATGACAATAAAAAAAGATACCACAATACGTATAAATTTAGGGTAATATTGTTATATCATAATCATTTCATTTCCAGATCAGCTTCTTGAACCATACATGGGGTTTTTATGAACAAAAAAGCAATCTTTAACAATTGGCAAAGTGCGGTGTATATATATATATATATATATATATATATAATATATAGTTATATTCAATAAGACATAAGATTTTATCTTCATAATTATTCTTAAAAATTAAATAATAAAAGTAAACTTATAAAAGAACGAATTATTTAAAAAATAGTGAAACAATAGAAAAGTGTGAAAAAATAAAATCTTATACAGCAATTATGTATAAAATAATTCTTAAACTAAGGTAAAAATTAATAATAATAATGACGACAAATTAATTTGAAATATATGGAAAAATAAGAAGCTTGAGAGTAAAATTCAAAACCTAACGTCTTGCAGAAGTCTGGGTGTGATGCCTAAGGTTGACAGCTGTGGAAACAATAGCATAGTAATATAAGGTTGTATAAGGTAATGGAGAGTGATAAAAAGCGAAAAAAAACTAAGAGACTGTTGTAAATAACATCTATTGTTATATTATTGGATATATATTAAGGGTCCTTTCTGTCCTGTTCCACTAGTTTCTGGAATTCCCTCCCATCAAACATCCGTTATGCTCCCTCCCAATCCTCATTCAAATAGCTTCTTTTCCAGCACCTTCTAGGATCCCCAAATGACGCTGCCTGACAATGATATAATTTTAGTTAGATTGTACACAATTTTTTATTTTTGTTCACAAGTACTTATTTATGATATTTCAACATTTTTATCTCGTGAACATCTTTTTATTTAATCGTTACAGTATTTTTTTTTTATTAAATATATACAAATATATATAATATATATATATATATATATATATATATATATATATATATATATATATACATATACATATATATATTTATATATATTGTCACTAGAAGAATTCATTTGTTATTATTATATATTATTATTTTTATTTATGTTTAATTGGATTATCTTTTATTAAACTTTGGCAGGATTTAGATCCTTTATTATTTCAAAGTTAATGTTATTCTTATAAGACTAAGTATCAGAATAATGTTAGTAATTATTTATTTTTAAATTTAAACTCTGTCATCAATTCGTTTATATATTATTTTTTATAACACAATTAGTTTCTGAAGATTGTTTTTATTTCATTTATTTATTTTGTTGTATATATACTCATCCATAACTGTGAATAGTAGTTAATTACGCTCATTTTGTCAGTTGGCAAGACATATTCTATATTTAAACCGTACAAACCTGTTATTCTTAAGGGACCCAGTCCCAGATAAAAATTATTTTCAATTCTACTCTCAAATAAATGTTGTTTTTTTAAATAAAAACTCTATGTAATGCTTGTTTTTGTTTTTTTTAACTCTAACTTTATTTCAAAGTTTTTAAAATATTTTTTCTTGAAAGAACGGAGGTAGGTGGAAGTCGCCTGTTTTACGCTCACCAAATCTACTTTCCACATATTTCCTTTTCTTTTTATTAAATTTATAATAAATAATAAAATTAAAAACAGTTTATGTCTCATTCTTCTATTAGTTTCGGCAATACAGTCGACAGTAAAACAGTTTCCACGCTTAGAATGATCCGGTGGGACAAATCCCTAAAAAACATCAACCCAAAAATAAAATCAACATAATGGTTGAAGAGATAAGGGTGGGACAGACAAACAGAGCTGTAGCTGAAAATCCGTTTTTTGGAGCCAAGCTGTTCTGTAGCAGAACCCGCCAACCCCCTAGTTTTTTGCGCACTTCCCCTTTCCCTATAATACCGCTTAGGACCATCCCTCAAGATTCTCAGGGCGCTTGGAGAGGTGGCTGTTCAAATATTAGGTTGAAAAGGGTTTATATCGATTGGTGTGAATTGCACGGTGTGGAGCTGGCAGGTGTGTGTGTACTCTGTAATTACAACTGTTTCGATCGAAACGTTAAAAAAAGAAAAGACTCTGGTACGTAGTATTAAATTTAATTGATCTACAGTTCGGTTAAAAATGGAAAAGATGTGAGCTCAACACACGACGTTCACTTAACTTCCTTAATAAAATCAATTTTCGAAACTTTTAAATAAAGCTAAAAATTGAAAAAAAAAAAAAAAAAAAACACCCATTGATTTTCGATAGAAATTTTGTTATAGATTAAATAATATTGCAATATATAAATTATTAGTTACAACGATAACTTAACTTGTTCCCTTCGACAATTTTGCAAGATGGATTACACTATTTTCTAAACTCTTTATCTTCTTTATTATTTATGAATCTACATTTCAATTCTTATTTACAACTAAAATTTAACAGAAAAAATGTTCCCGTGGCATCTCCTTCTGTTAGTTATCAAATTGTCATATATTTACTATTTGAATAAGCATAAATAGTAAACCTGCATGCTAATAATGCTCATTTAATTTTACATCAATATAATCAAAATAGCCCGAACCAATTAAGAAAAATTTGTAAAAAGGAGTAGAATAAATAGGACAAAGGACTTACGCGTAACATTGGGTTGTAAAATAGGTCAGCAGCCTTTTCCAATATTTCAATTTCATCCTATCTGTCTTTATAAACTCATGTTTACTTGGTCAATAATGTTTACATATTCTAAAAAAAATGATTATTTAATGCGCTTTTAAGCATTAGTTTCAACCGAGTTTCCTTATCTTTAAAAAGCAAAATACCACTTGCTTGCTCAAAATGCAAGAGAAAAAAAATTCATTTTTATTAATTATTCATTTTTTTATCTTGGAAAAGGACAATCCACAGCACAGACGGTTAATAAAATTTGCAGTGTGTATAGCTATGACGCTTTAGGAGGAAGAACCTACGTGGTTTGCTCTGTCCAGAACCGGGAAATTAAAATTGGAAGACGCAAAGCGCTTGGTTCGTCCTTCAACGCTGGGTCGATGATGACTAAATTCAAGAATAAGTCATAGATAACCCTCACTCTACGATGATCACACGTTTCATATATATTGGGATTGTTTAACATAAAATGTCCGTTTTTATAGTTTATGAAATACATAAAGGAGACCTGCAAACTCTGTTGTTTTCTTCCGAATTTTTACATATTAAAAGTAAACAGTTACTAATCCTCTACCTTTGTATTATAAACATTAGCTTCCCAATCAATTACCTACTTTTTAGTATACCTCCAAATATGAACATGGAAACACGCGATTTTAGAGTAATATTTTGTACGAGTTTAAACTCGGCCATTCAGCAGCTGAGGCCGCTAGAAATATTTGCAAGGCGTTTGGGGAAGGGAGTGTTAATGAACGGACCATTCGCCGTTGGTTTGCTAAGTTTTCAGCTGGCGATACCGACTTGGAAAACTTGCCCCGAGGAAGACCTCCGTCCGTAATAGACAACGACGTCCTCAAACATACAGTAGAAGGAAACCCCTACCAAACAGTTAAAGGACTCTCAGCACAATTAAATGTGTGACGGATGCTACACACGCTCGCTCACAGATAGCGCTAGCGGCGTCCATATGACTTACTGGGAAATGTAAGAAGACGCTATATCCTATGAAATTGTATATTGTTGTTAATTAATATCATTGTAACTATTTATACCGATATAACTGTTTTATGAGAATAAATAAAGCACTTAAGGTAATTTGACCTAGGGCCAAGACCCTAGTCTGCTAGCAAAGCTCTCACTGTCAATTATCGACATGGATGACTAACATCCCCAAGGCATAGCTCTTCAGATCACCCAAGCGGGTATCTCCCTAGGTCAGATATACTCTGCCTTTGTAACACAATGTGGTCTATCTTTATTTTACTTCCTTCTTTTACCTTGACTCCTTCTTACCTTCGCTACTGTCGGGCTACTACCCCGCAGGGCGATTTCCTCCTTATCCACGCTACTGTCGTGCTACTACCACGCAGGGCGAATTCTCTCCTTATCCACGCTACTGTCGTGCTACTACCACGCAGGGTGAATTTAATGTCATCTCCATTAAACTCTCTTCCTTGCATGAATACGCAATTGTTGAGGCCTTCTGATACTCTTTCTTGACCATTATAACAACCATACCTCGACAAATGCAAGTGCATCTATCGTTTCCAGACATATAAAGTGTATTGGTAAAGTAAAAAAGCTCGATACATGGGTACCTCATGATCTCACTGAACGGCGTGTTTCAAAAATTGAATGAACTGGGCTATGAAGTTCTGCCGCCCCCACCATATTCTTCCGACTTGTCTCCAACAGATTACCACCTGTTCAGGAATTTAAACAACTTCGTCAAAGGAAAACTTTTTGAAAATGACTATCAAGTGAAAGTGCGTTTTCAGATTTTGTTTCACTTTAAAGCTCAGAGTTCTTCAGTTCAGGGATAAAAAAGTTGGTGTCACGTTGGGAAAAATGTGTAGAAAAAGGAGGAAAATACTTCGAATAAAATTATCTTGTTTTCATATCGTATTTTTTAAAAAATCCTTCACCTTGAAAACGGATATTTCATGTGACACAACCCAACATTTGTTTAAAAAAATTTGTTTAAAAATTTACTCTACCCTCACGGGAAGACAGTCAAAAATATAATTTAATTTATTGGCTGACGACCATACCTCTTCAATTTTATTTTCCGATAAACGTTAATGAGCCAGGCGTGCTTAATAACTTTTCCCTTTTTGATCAGGTTCTGAAGTAGGGATTTTTTTCCTCACGGTTTTAATGAAAGTAGAAGTACTTTCGAGGAAGTAATTTCAAAAATTATGAAATAAAGACCTCACACAATACTTTAATGAGAATAAACTATACGTAAAATGAAAGCCTATCTAACGATCTTCAACAATTGAGACGTTGATTTCCAAAAAGGTACTATATCCACTTTAGAAAATTTTACAGGAAACGCAAAAATCTGTCATTTATTTTTCATTGGACCAATTTATGTGATTCTTTTTTTATTAAAATCAAAAGTTGATTGTGTGCTGCCAACTCATTTTTCCAAATTATTGCACTTTTCCGATGATTTTAAACAATATACTATGGACATAGTACTTTTTGTTACGAAACATGAATATAGTACTTTCTGGAAAGAATTAAAAAGGATATAGTACTTTTTGGAAAGAATATAACGTGCGATAAGTTGGTAAGAGTCACTATAACCTTCCTGATACAACATTACCGATAACTAACGTCTTGATATCGTTAATTACTAAGTTTTGTAAATTTCCTTATTCTCCCTCTGAGAAATATCTTTCTTTGTTGTTTAATTGCATTGATTATCAATTATTCATAAAAAAAGTAAATATTTAAAGGACAATTTATCTATTAAGGCACTATAATAAGAAAGTATGTAATTATAGAATAGAATAGAAAAATAATTTTTTCTGGGACTGGGTACCTTAAGAACAATATGATATGTACAATTAATATATACAATGTGTCTAGCCACAAGACCAAAGGATCATAATTAATTCTTATTTACAAAGAAGAAAAGTAGGATACAATAAAACAAAAGAATAAAATAACTAAAAGAGTAAAATAAATGAATAACTTCTGATAGGTTGAACAAAACTTAACACTGAAACTGATTCATAATAATTGATCGATATAGAAACATGAACAATAAATAATAAGTTTTTATTTTTAATAGATATTTGATTTGAAATATCAGGCTTGTGGAGCGTCTGCTTGAGATGACAATAGGTACTCAAACAGCTGGGACTTGAATGATGGTAGGGAAGAAGCATGTCGGATATGAGTAGGTAGGGAATTCCAGAGAGTAGTAGAGCGGACAAGAAAGGAATGTTCAAAACTTGTTGTTCTGTGGGCAGAAATATAAAGGTCAGAATGGCGCGATCTTGTTTGGAGGGAACGGACCGACGATTTAAATTGCAGAAGTTTGTGGATATAGAGAGGTAGCTGGGAGTTGATGGTTTGGTAAAGGAATGACCAAAGGAAATATTGTCTGCGGTTTGAGGGAAGGAGCCACTTTAACTCACTGTATAAATGGGTCACATGAGACCTCTTAGGTTTGTAATTCATATTATATGAATATTATACCGGGATTCATATTATATAGTTTGTTTTGAACTTGTATTTACTATTTGTGTGAATTTAGCAAATTCAGCTATATTATTAACGACGTATAAACAATATTTAACCATAGATACTGATAAATAATAACTTTTGAGCATTTATTTAACATAAAAAAATCGACTAAGTTAGATCAGGCACGGATTTTCTTCACATATTTAGCAAGTTCGTGGAATGCTAATTCCAACTATTTGCTGCATCAAATACCATTATTCTATAAAAATGTGAGTTTCTGAAAATTTTTAAACCAAATTTATGTTGCTGCAAGAAGAAATATTATAAAAAAAACTTAATTTAATCGACAACCTAAAAGAACCAAAGCGACGCAACTAAGTTGTTTCAAATAGCCTAAAAACGGATTATTAGGTTGAAACCAGTTATCAAAATAATAGCGGTGATTCAAGACGTGCTAAATGAACCAATAAAAATGCATAAAATAATGAAAACAATAAATTAATGGTGATATATTACAGGATTAGGTGCTTCTGCCGCATAGTAGGAAATATAGTACCCTTTGGAAGGAAATGAAAAGAAAGGTTATATCTGTTTACATAGGATATAGTACGTTTTGGAACAAAACATGGATATAGTATCTTTTGGAATGAAATAAAATGTGGATTTAGTACCTATTGGAATGAAATGCAATTTTTTAATACTTTTTTAAAGGATTTTTATGTTTCTTAGATAAAATTTGATGACGGATTTAGATAAAACTAAGCCATTAGAATACAAATATGTGAAAATATTACCTTTGAAAAAAATATCCTTTAGTACCTTTTGGAAATCAACGTCTCAATTCTTGGTTTCACATGTTGTTAAAATCAGTGGAATGTTATAATAAATTCATTTAATAACATTTCTATTATTGATTTATAGTTTTAGATTACATCATGAAGACAGACGTTTCCTTATAAACTAAATAGGATTCCCACGGAAACTAAATTAAACTTTTAAAATACATTTTAAATAGCTTATCTCAAAATAAAATATACCTGCTTAGACGAGGTAGGTAAATTGCGTGGACACGGACAGTTCTGCGAGGTATGCTGACATTGTAACATTCCCCAAGAACGGGAAACCAGCATAGATCCCCGACCCGACCGTCAGGTATGAAAAACACTCAGAGATGGGCAAAATCGCATTCGGATATACGAATACGAATGCGTTCGGGAAGATCGAGTTTTGAAAATACGAATACGAATGCAATCGTATTTCAAAAAAGAATACGAATGCATTCGTATTTCGAAAAAGAATACGAATGCATTCGTATTTCGAAAAAATATACGAATAGGAATATACTCACAGATGTAGACAGGTACAAACCCGAATTTCACAGGTATGCAAAGGGATACGGTCATATTCCACTGGTGTGGGCCGTATTCCACTGGTCTAAAAACGTATACGGACCTGTGTACAAGTCAATATGTACGCATTTGCAGGCGTGAATTCGAATGCGGTCAATAATATATTATATTAAAAGACATAAAATTTAATTAATTTAATTAATTAAATTTTATGAATTTTTTAAAAAATATGATTCAAATATTGTTGAAATAACTTCTTTAAATACGAATATCTATTTATTTACATATATCAACTCTCATACAGTTCTCTTCTCTATAATGAAATAATTTAACAAATATTTCTTAAAATTTATTAATCTGTGGAAAATGAAAAACATTAATGCAGTTATATTATAAATAACATTATAAATTATATTATAAAAGAAAAGAAATATTATCCCTTTGATATATTTTTTTTAGCCTAAAATTTATATTGAAAGTTAAGTTCAGTAAATATTTTAACATTTCAAACCAACTATGTGAAAATAAACAATATGCATTCAAGAATAAGTAAAGTTTAAGTGTTAAAGTTTCATCCAGTCTCCCAACAATTTTATTTGTGGGAAAAATCAGTACATTAAAAAGTGATTAATTAATAGTGGTCAATTTGAAATAAATAGTTAATGTTGAAAAAATAACTTTATTTCTTCGGAAGTATATATTTTAGATTAAATAAAATAACATAATTATTATATACAATCATAACTAAGGTGATACTTTTTATATTATTTAACATTTTCTGTAAAATCTGTAGCTTTATGACGGTCTATTATGCTTTTCTTATATGCGAATTGAAAAATAATAACCTGGAAAAAGTTTATTTTTACATTTTTTATTTCTCCAGTTAATGTAAGTTTCTTTAATATTTATCCATTTATTCTTAACACTAGCAACAAGAAGTGGTGAGATAATTAAAATAAACAAAATTAACAATACATAAGGTATTTTTTTTATTTCATCAGAATAAACTTAAATCTATAGATTTAAAAGTGAATATGTAACAATTAATGATATAAATATTAATAATTGTTTCATATTCATTTTTATTCGCGCTTTACTTCACTTCATTATAACCAATTATTTTTGTTATTATTATTTTTTTTTATACCACTTTAATGTTTTAGGATATACTACATTCATTTTTATAGGAAATAGAAACAGGTTCATGAATTATTTTCTAAAAATGCCTCTACGGCAAAGGGTATTATTCCTAGTTTAGTTAGTATATTCCTAGTCCATTTAGATTTTTTTACACTCCATTGTGAAAATTGTTTAATTGGTTTTTAATTAATTTAGGGATTTCCTTCTGCTTTTGAGTCTTGCAATACTTCCTAAGAAGATTGTCACATATTTAGCCTCTTTTAATAGGCTCAAAATCCCAGGGCAGGTATCATGGTAAAATTCCCGATGGTAAAGTTCCCGATGTCCCGTGGTTCTAAGGCGGCTTTATATTACTTCTTATCTTCAAACAAAGTTAACATTAAAAAAAGGATTATACTGAATTTCAATTAAAGCATTTATTTTATATCAAATTACTAACAAGAATAAATAATTATAATAATAATATAGTATACTACGAAAAACTAAATTTTTTGCGTATATCATCTCTATAACAGCTTTGAATGTTACATAAGTACTTTTATTAGCGCTTTACTTCACTTCATTATAAAGAATTAATTTTATTATTATTATAACTTTCAATGTTTTGGAATAATAGCAAACTTCTAAACTTAGAAAATAGAAACATAATCATGAAAAGTCAATGAGTCATTCCATACCTGGTTTACCTAAACACTTCACTGTAAATGCTTAAAATTCAACATTTTACCTATTTTTTTAATGCGTGTGGTGTTTATTTTCACATAGTTGGTTTGAAAAGTTAAAATATTTACTGAACTTTACTTTCAATATAAATTTTAAGCTCAAAAAAAATATATCAAAGGGATAATATTTCTTTTCTTTTATAATATAATTTATAATGTTATTTATAATATAACTGCATTAATGTTTTTCATTTTCCACAGATTAATAAATTTTAAGAAATATTTGTTAAATTATTTCATTATAGAGAAGAGAACTGTATGAGAGTTGATATATGTAAATAAATAGATATTCGTATTTAAAGAAGTTATTTCAACAATATTTGAATCATATTTTTTAAAAAATTCATAAAATTTAATTAATTAAATTAATTAAATTTTATGTCTTTTAATATAAGATATTATTGACCGCATTCGAATTCACGCCTGCAAATGCGTACATATTGACTTGTACACAGGTCCGTATACGTTTTTAGACCAGTGGAATACGGCCCACACCAGAGGAATATGACCATATCCCTTTGCATACCTGTGAAATTCGGGCGTATACCTGTCTACATCTGTGAGTATATTCGTATTCGTATATTTTTTCGAAATACGAATGCATTCGTATTCTTTTTTGAAATACGATTGCATTCGTATTCGTATTTTCAAAACTCGATCTTCCCGAATGCATTCGTATTCGTATATCCGAATGCGATTTTGCCCATCTCTGAAAACACTGATGGTAGGATGACGTTCAGTCTTCGTGAACGTAGATTGCGTGGCCTGGCAGGGACATCCTCGAAAATCGGCAAAGCACACTCAATGTGTTAAGGAAAGTAAACATTTAAAACATATTAATAGGAATAGAAGGAAAAAAAAAACAAGTAACTTGATTACAATGATTTTGTTCCTCTATTAAAAAAGGTTTTACGGAAAAATTAAAACGTTTTAGCCCCTATGATGACCTAAAATGTGGGTCAAAGCAATAGACAGTTTGTTTTTTTTTCTTTGGCTATCACCCGGTCTAATTTCCTCCTGTATATTCATTAAGAAAATAAACAAATAAACATAGGGAATGAATACATTTTTTGGGGAGGGGAGATGGGGGCTTTTTTACCAGAATGAATCATTTATTGAGGTGATTCTTTCCGACAGGATGCTACGGAATAGATTTTTCGTCTGATGGAGAAATCCAATTTCGCTAGGCTTTCCTTTTAATTTCCCCCATAGGGCACCCCCAACCCCCCTCAACATTAATTGCTTATGCAACTGAAGGTTCCCTCATCAATAATTCAATAAAAGCTGATCGGGAGGGACAGCTAACGAGGGGTAGCGATAGGTCGAGGAGAGGAGGGGGGGATAGGCCGCGGGTTCGAGTCCCGTCACCCCCTCCTAATTCTCATCATCACCCTCTCACAATGAATCACCCCATCTGGTCTTTTCATCTCCACGAGCCCAGCCTGTATTAAGAAAGGGATCAATTTCCAGGCAAAGGGTTAGGCTTGTCGAATGCGGTGAGGTTATGAATTGTGATGTGCGTCTCGCCCTTGGCAAGCTAGGGAAATTGCTAAACTGTCCTGCGTTTATCTCATCCCAGGAAGCATGAGGGTAGAGTTCCAAATGGATAACGCTGATACATTATAGAAATTAAGGGCCTTCATATTAATTTACAAATAAATTAAAAAATCTGGTGCATGCAACACACGACTTTCACTTACCTCCATAGTTAAAATCAATTTATGAACTTTTAAATGCATTAAGAGTTAAAAATAAGTTGTTGTCGCATTTATTAAATTGAAATTCAATTCGTGTGTGTTATTAAATAATCTTTTATATTTTTATCTACATCAATTAGTTAGTTTAATCAGCTTTACATCACTCTCCAATTGTGTGTATTAGATAATATTTCTTCTAAAACCTTTAGCTATCCAATGGTATATTATACATCTATATTACAATTGTTATGTTAAAAAAAAAAAAAAAAATTAACTTAAATTATTTGTATTTATTTTGTCTATAAATTTTGTTATTGTATACGTTTATTTATTTTGATTTTATGTAATTTGACTTTCTTTTTGTTTATATTGTAAATATTGTATAAATGAGATCCTGTAGCACTATTATTATTGTCTATTATGACAAATTCTAAAAAATACGAATAAAAAAAAAAAAAAAAAAAAAAAAATGTTCAAAAACACGAAAATTGCATGATACCTATTTTTGCATTTTTCTCCTTCAGTTGCTTATCGAATCCTATCTTACATATTTGGCCGTTATTTATCAATGATAATAAGATGATGAGCCTAATTTTTTGAAATCTATAAAATTAAAGGTACTTTAGAAGAAGAAGATTTAAAATATCGGCATTTAAGCACTGTCGGACAGACAGAATGAATGAAACCTACATCATATTAAAGCCTATTAAATTGTAAAAGTAAAAAGAATTATTGAATCGTCTAACATGAAATATTCGATTTTTTATTTTCACTTCCCTATAGTACGGGGAAACAGGCACTTACAGGTTCACGGCGTAGGGTAAAGGTGCCGATTTTTTTAATTTGTATTTATTAATATTTACAGCTGTATTGGTTAATACATAAAGTAAATCAGTTATGAGATAAAATACGTGAAGAGAAACTACCTATTGGAAGCAATCTAGTTGGTAATCATAACTAGAAGGTCTCAAGGCCATCTTCTTTTCAGACGCCTCGGATTGTCAGGAGTGGAAGATGAAGCAAGGATTGAAACTAGTGGGTCAGATTGGGAGTGGAGTAAGTCATGGAATTATTTGGCCAAATTAGCCACATAAGGAAGATAAAGGACTTCATTGAAGAGTTTATTCGTGACAAAGTAAGTAGCTTTTAGGATTATTCGAAGGATTTTGGATTGTAAGGATTGAAGACGGGAAAAATTTGATGGTTTAGTAGAGCCCCATAGCTCTACTCCGTGAGTCCATATCGGCCTTATGATGGTCATGTAAAAAGTGTTTTGTGATTACGTGGAAGGTTAGAGCGTTAGTCTAGTAAGAGTTGAAGTAACCGAAAGCGGCGAGCAATTTCTTGTCGTTCAGTCTAGTGTCTATGTTAGAGGTTTATCAAATAGGAGTCCTAGGTAGCGGATCTGTTTAACTGGGAAAAACGGTATAATATTAATGAATACCGTAGGGCAGGATGTCATAGGTTTACGACGAAGCCGAATGTTTAAATCCTTAACGTTACAGAAAGGATTAAGACATTTAATGTTGATTCTAATATACTTCACATAAAATTCACAAAAGCAATTGGGAAACCTGGGTCAGATCTCGAAACAAGTTGAATGACCGTTTCCAGCCGTTTTAAATTAAAAAATCTTGATTCTTGAGTCCCGGATCCGGTATTTTGATGCCTTACGACCCACGGCTCAATACGAGGAACCTACCAGTAGTTTTTAACTAACCCCTCTATAGATACCATAAAAGTCTTTATATCTCTTTCTGTTCAAAAATACATCAGATATAGAAACACCGCCCGTAAAGCTTTATTTTTTATTATTATTTTGTGTTATACAACCCATAAAAATTATTGGGTTGTAACACATGAAATGGCTAGTTATTGAAATCCTAATCTTTATAGAGTATTAAAACATTGTTTGTCGATTCTTCGCAAAATACTTACCATCTATAAAATAAACTTGTTAATCTCCTCTATACTAACAGTTTTTGTTTTATTTCCGAGTAGGCATACAGATTTTTTTGTTTTATTGCCTAAAACATTATTACCATCTGTTAACGATAGGAGGCCTGTGAAGTTTATATTTACTTTTCAATCACTGTTCAAGCCCATCTTTTATTATGATAACAAGTTTATTTTATATAAGAGACTTTTGTTTTGAATGTTGTGTTTTTGTATACAGTGATAATACTGTGTATATAAGCGGTAGAAATAGCGTCCCCTCCACGCTCGCCTCAGCCGCTTATCTCTCTTCTCGCCCAGTCTTTGCCCCAGCAAGACCTCATTATAGTGCACATTTTTTGTTACTGAAACCATATACATTGAAGCCAACCCAACAGGGCCCGGTCTCCAATATATCGGCACGCCGACCTTTTCTTACGTAGCAGCGATGGAGCCACCAGGTGTACAAATCGTAGTGTATTGACATTTTTTTTATTTTATATTAATGTTTTAGTGTTTAATTTTTTTCTATAATTTTATTAGAGCCAATTTTTAAAAGATTTATTTTCTTTTTTTTTTGTTAATAATTAGGAGTTTCAATTTATATTATCTTTATTATATTAAAAGTGAATAACAATAATTTTCGCCTTTTTTTTTTCTTTTCATCACTTTAATTATAAGTAAAATTAGTAAACTTATAACCAACTTTTGAACCAGCATCTATTATAGGGAAGAAGGATAGTGCTTAATATTTTGACAGCGCCCCTTCCCCCACAATCACTTTATTTAATATATTATTCAATTTCAATAGACAAGGTGAAAATATTAAGAAATATTTGTATACTATAAAATAATATTTCTGAAAAAAAAAAAAATATTATGTAAGTAAGTATATAAAAAGCTCAAGGTTAGAAAAAATATATATAAAATCTTTAAGGTGTAAAGAGTGACCACAACCCAGAAAGAGCATTCGGAGATAACAAAGTTATAACCTCAAGATCATATGTTTTTTTTTTTGTTTTTTTTTTATGAATTATTTAAATGTGTTTGGTAAAAAAAGATGCTCTGTAATTATTAAACTAATTGTAAAATGATATTGATTGACAAACTTACTTTAAAAACCGATTTTTCTTTTAGGTAAGATTGTTATGAAACATTCATGTATGATTGCTTTATATTTGTTAATTTTTCTAAATACATTTTTAAATAATGTTTTTAAATTTTTCTAGTAGGATGAATTGGTTTAAAGTTATTTGAAGCTAATTCTACATTACCACATTACATATATATGTATATGTATTGATTATTATTATATTATATATTATATAATATATATAATGAGATGTCATTTATGTTTCAAAAAATTTTCCCTTTGGGAGTTTTAGTTCATGGTAACGAAAAGTGCAATTAGCAAGAAAATATTTTTATTTTAAAACGCATTTTCATTATTTTATTTAATTAATTAATTCTTTAATTAAATTGGTTTTATCTTTTAAAATTCTTAAATTGAAGTTAACGATGGTAGGTAAGTGAAATTCGTGTGTTCGCGGAGTGAGGTGTCTTTTAGCACTAATACTCATTGCCATTCATTTTGGCAGATAATATTACTTCTCAATAACACCAAAAAAAAAAAAAAAAAAAAAAAAAAAAAAAAAAAATATAAATATATATATAAATAAATATAAAATATAATATATATATATATATATATATATAGCTGTCAAGGAGGAATATAAATGGGCAGCAAGGTTTTTTTTTTTTTTTTATTTTATTTATTTATTTCTCTCTCGTAGCAATTTATAGAAATACCTTAAGGCAATACGGAAAAAATAATGAACCAGAATATGACTCATTTATAGTCAAAACCTATCGAATTCAATTATATCTTATTACAAAAACTTTGGGAATCGGAAGATTTTTGACATAACACAGTGCACGTTGATTAAGTTAGCGTAGGATGTGTTTAGAGACAAGATGAAGCCTCCCCCAGCGGATATGAAATGCTGAGAGAGGGTGGAGGGTAGGCGTTATTAAAAGGCACTGGAGGGGGGTGGAGAAATAAGCTGAGTATAGAGAAAATAAGTTAATTTTATTAATTATTTTATTAATTTTTCGTTACGTAAAACGTTTACATTCCTTTTTTGGCCCAGGAATTGGGCCACTACTCCTAACTACTATAAAGTACATAAAAGTACTATAAAGGTACCCATAATAGTGAAGTTTAATGAAATTTATTTGTTCTTATCATCATTGGTAATCGAGAATATAAAATTATTTGCATTGATTCGTGTAACCATAACAACTGTGAATCGATATCTATCGATATAATGAATAATTGAAATTGTAAATAAATATGCATTCGATACTTTATGAATTAATGTATTGATTATATACCTATTTTCTTTTCCACCATTTTGCTGTTTACATTTTTTTAACTTACCAAAACAACAACACTCCATACCGAAAATTGTCAATATAGTCAATTATGGTATTTACGAACGTTTCTTAAAATAAACTTTTGATATCCATTAAGCCAATTAATGCATGGAATTTAAATATTAATATACTAAAAAGATATTAACACAAAGTAAACTAAAATAAAACCAATTATGATTTTTAAATGATAATTGATAAGTCATAAATTTAAAAAACCACTGCTCGCCTCTTCATTAAATACAATTATAATCATCTAATTATATAATTAATGAATGAAGTATACTACTTATATTTCCTTTTTCTCTAGAATAAATTACCTAACAGTAAGTGATTTTGGATTTTAGATAGATTTTAGGCTCAACTACAGGACTATCATAAGGCCGATCAGGACTTACGGAGTAGAGCTTTGGGGCTATACTAAACCATAGAATTCTTCCCGTATCCGATCCTTACAATGCAAAATCCTTCGTAAAACCTCAATGCTACTTACTTTGTAATAAATTGATCCATAAAGCCCTTAATGTTTGGTCCGAATCAGGTAGCATTCATGACAAACTCAATTCCCACTCTGGCCCATTAATTTTAATCCTATTTCCCTCTTCAACCCCTGATAATCCTTCAAGGCGAACGAAAAGAAGATGGCCCTGAGACCTTCAATTTTTGAAAAAAAATTAAAGTGCTGCCAACAGGATACTTCTCTACTTGTGTAACATAATTTTGGATTATTAGTTTCCTTTACATGTTGTATTCAGGAATATAGTTGTAAATTGCAGTAAATATATACAAGAAAAAGTAAGGTAAGTTTTGTTAGTATTATAATTATTATTATAAATATTTTATCTTACTTTGTTATTTTTATTACATATGGTAGAGATTTGATATTGAAGCGGAGTGTACTATGGTTGCTGATAGTTCATAACTCTTATGATTATTATTAATATATTTAATTTTTTGTTATATATATGCATATATATATATATAATATATATTTATTTATTTATTTGAATTATTATGAGAAATAAGCGAGAAAAGGAAAGAATAAAAGGTGATGAATAATTTTTAAAAAACATTTTTCAAAGAATGAAAAATGTTAAAAGGAAGAAAAAAAATTTTTGTTTTTGTTTTATTGTATGTTAAGATTATTATTAATCTTATTATTACTATTAATATTAAGATATTATATTATTATTAAAAATTGTCCAATAAGGGAAAAAAATTAAGCTGTGTAAATAGGAACTCAATTAAGTTGGGCACCATCGCTTGTTTGATTGTGTATCTCTCTAGTATTTCGAAATCTTTTAATACGATATTAATGTGCATAATATCAGCACCGATTGTAGTAACAAAATACATCAATTTTTTTAAATTAAATAAAACCACGAGGAAAAATTTAAAATTAAAACCATATGGCAAAAAAAAACAACTAAAAAAGTTTCCTAGATTCGAAAAAAAATCTAAGTGTTATATTTCATAGAATAAAGGATGGCAAATAATGCTGTAATTGAACAGTATATATATATATATATATATATATATATATATATATATATATATATATATATATATATATTTAATTATAAAATTCATTTAATATCATTGTGTTATTTCACACTTAATAATACTAACAATAAACTTTATTGTAAACCGAATGAAAAGATAAGGGATACCCACAAATACCAATAAAGAGTAAAATTTAATATGTGAGCGGTAAGTTATAGAATGCCCCGATAAATGTCCAGAAATACCTTTTTGTCCTTAAAGAGTCCTTAAACCACCAGCTTTATTTTCCAACTCAATCCTGGTATAATAAGACCCACGTGTCGGCTTTATTTGAAAACTTGTATTAATATATTGTGGAATCCTGTTCAACGTCAACGTGACTTTTTGAACGTTAAACGTTAACCCTACCAACCCACTTTAAGTTTTTTCTCCAAATAGTTCTGTATATTAACCCTGTTTCACATGGACACCTTATTAGCCTAAAAAAATTATTGCTTCATCTAGTTTTTATTTTTTTAAATTAATATTTAAGTCGAACCTAATTTTTCAACAGTATAGATGAATACGAAACCTTTAATAAGAATAAGAATTGCAACTTTGTATCAAATGAAGAACAATTAATCAAATCAGGGTAAACAATGGCTTTGAGTAATTGTTACTAATGGTAAGCTGCTCAGAATGAAAAGATGCATAAACCATGCCGCTCCCATAAGATATATTGAAATCTAATGCTGTTTTTTCGTTATAATTCTCTGGAAGAAGGTAATTTTTCATTTTTTATTAAGATTTCGTAATCAAAGCAAAAACCGTTTAATAAAAAAAAAAAAAATAAAAAAAAAAAAAAAAGGATGAGATTTATATTAATTTTCGGCCAAACCGTCTTCCAAAAATCATTTAATTATTTAATCCAAACATTAAGAACCAGAATGGAGAAGCTATACATGCCGAAACTTCAATTGCATATTTACAAAATATAACGTAGCCACTACCGTTTCAACCTTCAAAAAAAGGTTATGATGTGACAAATTATTAGTAAAAATTAAAAATACTTATTGACTGGGTTTTCATATAATGCTTTAACTGTTAATAAAGTTAAGTGTTGTAAAAGTTATTTTAAAATTTATTAAGTATACTCTACAATACTAAAAACTGAAAAAAAAAAATGGTTAAGTGAAAGTAAAAAAAAAAGAAAAGAGAATTATCAATTTCACAGAGTTTAATTATTAATCTTATGGAATACTACTGATGAAGTTGTTACTGACAAGGCTGCATCATCGGAAATGTAGATATCTTGAAAAAAAAATAAACACCAAAAGCAATAATAATTTTACAAAATATATATATATATATATATGTTTTTGTGTGTGTGTGACTTATGCGTTGTCCGAAATATGAATTAAAAAAAATAAAGAAAGGGGCATAAACAACACGCTTGATGGCTATTCAAACACTGCTTTATTTGGTCTTCTAATCCTCTATATATACATTTCTATTGTTTACAAGAGGTGGTTTGGAATTAAGGCTGATAGTCTACCTTATCAGTCCTTAACTCCCCCCCACCAGTTTACGAACAATCCTCGTAAACTATATACAAAACAAAAGTTATGGAAATCCTCCACGAGAAAAAATAAAACAATTTGACAAGACATACAAAAAAAATATGACAAAACTCAGAAAGAAAATAACACCTGAAAAGAGAATACAATAGATAAAAAAAGAACAACACTTCCTGCAAACTGAACACCGCATAAAAAAACTGACAACTTCACAATACAAAAAACAAAAAATACAAAAAGCTGAGGGCACTCCAGCGTCCTAGGATGCCTCCATCGGGGGAAGTTTCAATTGTTCTAGATGAACCGTACGCCGCTTCCTGGGTTCGCGCACGCTCTCGATCGTGACCAAATTGTGTTCACGGATCACAACCACTCGGAAAGGGCCCTCATAACGCCGGAGTTCCTTCCCTCTGTTGGTACCCACACGCCGGTAGACCACCGTACCGATTTTGACAGGTCCCATGAGATCCCGCACCCCAAGATTATGCCGCTCCACCCGGCGACGCTTTTCCCGCTCAATCCGATCGCGAACCGTGACCCACAGCTTCTTAAGCGCGAGACTATTGCTCACAATTCGCCCGTCATCATCCGCCGCACCGCGGCAATCACGCCGGCGACCCTGCAACCCGAAGGATATCCCCTTCCTTAAAAAATATATCACTGAATTCTTCCAGGATAGACGTTTTCCAATTATCGACCTGATTCAGCGCCCCAATACGCGCCTCGCCGCCCGCAGCTACGCGAGTACAGGTATACTTTCTACCTCCAATTCTGATAGCCCATTGGCCCCCCAGGTTCCTAATACGCGCGCCGATTTTCCCTAATAGGTCATTACCGATTATCGCCTGATACTCCCTTGGCATCTTACTTACTACATGGACATGAAGCTCTCCGCTCCTTTCCCCCCATGTACTTAAGCCCAGCTCGATTTCCCCCTCCACACGACAGGGCCCTCCCAGGGTGATTAAATTACATTGGCATACCTTAACCTGGAGTGCCCTCTCTCCACCTTTCCACTTCTCTAATGCCTCTCTGCATGCGATGGTGCACGAGCTCCCGGTGTCCACCAGGCATGCGACTCCCTCCACGCTGATGATAGGCAGACCGCCGCTCTCTCCCTTCGCATGGTAGCTCACCAACGTGCGGTTGCCACTCTGCTGATACCCGCCTCAGATTTCCTCACGGGATGACTGCGCTGCCGTTTCCGGTCGCCTCCACACACTCCTCCTGCTCCTCTGGCCACCTCCTCGAGCGGGAACGTCCGCCTCAGTCTCCGTTTCCGTTTCCTCAGACCCTCCGGATGATTCGCTTGCCGATGCTATATGCCTCCTCTGGAACCGTCCCGGTCGGACTCTTTGGGCATTTACTTCCATGGGTTCCGGTTGGTTCGCATCGCGCCGCCGGTACATGTAAGGGCAATGTCTTGCCATATGTCCCTCCACTCCGCACTCAAAGCACCTAGTGCGTGGACATTGGGCCACCAGATGCCCGAGCTTGCCACAACCATGGCACTTGCGGTCCTCCCGCCTCCCGCTGCTTCTCGGTTTTGCTGGCCGTCGATCACCTTGCGGAGGCCTCTCTCTCCTATTCTCCCGAAATTCTCTTCTTTTCCAAACGGGAGTGGTCCTGGGCTGATGGTGCGAGACCCGTGTCCAACCGTGTTCCTCCGTCTCCATCCGAGATTCTTCCTCGCGGGCACTGGCGTCCATCATTTCTTGAGCGCATTCGATGAACGAGCGCTCCCTCTGGAACCCTTCTCTTTTACCGGCTTCCTTCGCCAGCTGCACCTTCAGAATTATCGCTAAGAAATCCATCCTAAAGTGGACCTCCTCAACACTAGCGGTCTGTCGCATTTTCTCTGTGATCCGATTAAATTTCGTGAGAAGTTCTCCCGCATACTGGCCATTAGACTGCCGCGGCTTCTTAGTTTCCCTTATTAGGTGAAACACATCTTCTTCAGGGGCCCATCTTCCCCCTCCGTAGGCCTTCTTTAGTCGCTCTTTCACGACGCTCCAGGGTGTCTCCTCGTCGGCTTGGATATGGTTCAGGATGCTCCTCCTCACCCTGCAAACCACTGCAGCCTTTAACGCCTCAGCATCTTCCCCGTCTAATAGTCTTTCGGACAACTTAGACTGAATCCTCACCATCAAGCGATCGCCCCCTTTTAAAAAGTGGTTGAGCTCACCAATCTCTCCAGTAAATCTGTCAAGGTCGGATGTAGCCTTCCTCAATTCCTGAGCTGTCGCTGTTTGGATCTTCACCCACTCCAGCGTCGTCCTATGCGCCTGCGCCAGTGAAACTTCCGGTAGTGGCGGTAACTCAACTGCCGCTGCTGCCGCCTGCTGAGGCACAGCCGGTGGGACATTCAGAACGGCTGGCCTCAAAACTACGTTTTCTGCCATGATATCGGTTTTTCACTGGCAAGAGATTAAATAATAAAAAAAATAAATGAACTCACGTACGCTGAGTAACAGGCAAGTACGAAAAAAAAAATTATGTTTCGAACTTATCTAAAGCTTCCCGGGTTTCGGCACCACTTATGCGTTGTCCGAAATATGAATTAAAAAAAATAAAGAAAGGGGCATAAACAACACGCTTGATGGCTATTCAAACACTGCTTTATTTGGTCTTCTAATCCTCTATATATACATTTCTATTGTTTACAAGAGGTGGTTTGGAATTAAGGCTGATAGTCTACCTTATCAGTCCTTAACTTGTGTATACATGTATATATATAGAGACACTATTTTGTCTCAAATTGGCAAAAATATCAGAACAATAAATTCTCGAAATGTAGCCTAAATAAAATAAACCTTACAACCAGTAGATAAGTTTGTTTGGATGGAACTTGGAATAGATGGAAGGGTTGTTTCCAAGTCGAACACAGGAAGGTAAGAACGGGAACCAAGTGGACGGAAGAACGAAAAAAGCGGTTTTCTCAGCAGATAAGGGCTTCTTGGGAAAGGTCCAATCGAATAAATAATAATAATTATATATATATATATATATATATATATATATATATATATATATATTATATATATACACACGTATATATTATTTTTTTTATTTAAAAAAATATTATTTATTGAGAATTATTACTGTAATAGAATAAATACATCGAGTGGATTTGAGGTAACTATAAAACAATGTCATAATACACAAGCAGAAATACTACCCATTGGCAGCACTCCAATGAATATTCAAAATCTAAAGGTCTCGTGGACAAATTCTTTTCTGAAGCATAAGAGAATTATCAGGAATCGAAGAGGAAGCATGGACTGAAACCAGTAGGTTGGGGAAGAACAAAGCTTATCACGTAAGTAGTGCCTAGCACGGACTAAATTTGCAACGCCTGTTTCATTAAGGTCATTATAGGATTAATTTATTAGTCAAAGTAAGGAAAATTAAAGATTTTAGGATTGAATATGAGAAGAATTCGATGATTTAGTAGAGCCCAAAAGCTCAAGAAGTTTAACACGGAAGGAGTGGTACCTAGTAAGAGCTAAATCAGCAACGCATGGTACATTAAGGTCATTATAGATGAGTTTATTCACGTCGAAGTAAGTTGCATTAATGATTTTACGATTGGATACGAGAAAAATTCGATGATTTAGTGGAGCCCCAAAGCTCAACTCCGTATGCCCAAATGATAAACGTGTAAATGAACCTTTTGTCATAGTTAAATGGACAGTTAGAGCGTTTGTCTAGTAAGTGTCAAAGTAGCTGAAAGCGGCGACTGATATAATTGAATTGCAAATGCAATGGAACTATAAATAGAATCGAACCATTGTAAGGAACACGGAACTGTTACAAATTTAGAATTAGCTCAAAACATAACAAAGTAGTTCTCAAGAAACACAGGATCTAGACTCCTTCCTCGAAAGGTGAGAAAATCATTTGCTAGGGAAAGACGAATAGCTTGCTAAGTTACTAATCAAGGGATTATCTCGTGGACCAACTTTCAAACCTGAGATAAAAGCTTGCAGTTGGGCCAAGAAACTTTTCAAAGGGGTTTTGTTTTTTATGGAACCTTATACCTTATAGCTAGAGTTATTGACTCCAAACTTTTCAAGGATATCGGATTAGCTTAAGATATTCTCCTGTCCCCGCTTATTCTAATGTTTCCCTAAAGGATTGCATCCTTTGAACTTTGTATAGCAGTGTTTTATATAATCGTTTGTATTGGGTTGTAAAATAAGTCTGTACCCTTTTTCAATATTTCAATATAATGCGATGATTTTATAAATCCTCTAAGGGTTTATAAAATCATGTTTACTTGAAATTCAAATATTTGTTATTATTCTGGGACATTTTGTCCCCTAAGAATAAAGAAACAAGTAACATATAAAGTCCAGTCTGTCTGGCATTATTTAGTGATAATGTTTTTTTTTGAAATTTACAACTGTATTTTGTAATACAACAAGTAAATATGTTGGTAATGATAAAATACATGAAAAAACATGAAGAGAAAATGCCCATTAGCATCACTCCACTAGGTAACTAAACTAGAAGGTCTCGAGCCCATCTCATTTTCAGGCGCCTCGGAGGATTATGGGGAATGGAAGAGGAAGCAAGGATTGGAAATAGTGCTTTAGAGTGGGAGTGGAGTTTGTCATGGGAGGATTGATACCTGGTTCGGGCCAAATGAGCAACATATGGGATGTTAAGGTCTTTATGGATGAGTTCATTGTGACAAAGTAAGGAGCATTGAGGATTGTTGGAAGGATTTTAGATAGTAAGGATTGAATACGGGAAGAATTTGATGGTTCCGTCGAGACTCAATTACTCATGGGTAAAAAGAAGGTGTTAGTGATAATTACATACATTAGTCTCATTTAGTGATATTTACATATCTAATAACTATGAGATATATAAAATTTAAATAGGTAGAATATATCAATTGTAACCGGTCGCCGATTTCGGCCTTACCTATATCTCCTTATCTTTTCTTTTCATTTTCCTTAATGTAATATTTCATTTTACTTTGTCTTAAGCTATATTCCTTTACCTCTGATTCATTCCCTATAGTATATATACATTGTAAATATTTTAATATTGTAATACATTGTTTTTGCATGATAATAATTACATTTTGTTTGATGTTGTAGATAATTAATAAATTATATTAGAAGTAGTTGCTTTTGATAGTAGCATTGCATGCCAGAACAAACTAACCCAACCCTTCGCACCTGAGCTTAGCTGGAAAAGCAAATTACCTTATTTCATGACAGGGTATGTACCATTTTGATTTTATTTTTCTGTATCTGTCCCAAATAGCCTGGCGCCCTTTTAAATAACATTGAAGAGGATTATCCTGGTCTTAAAATAAAACACATGAAAGGTTTATAAATGAAGTAGCTTATAATTTAGACGAGACAATTTACTTTTGTGCGGAAGTTTGATCTTTTAGGAGAAGAAGAAATAACTAGGGCTTCAAAGTGGTTAAGGATGATAAATTACGGAGGGAGATGGGTAGTGAGTTACGAAGTATGGTAGCACGGATGAAGATGGACTTTTAGAAGGATGAAGTTCTGTGGATGGTACATAAAAATCGCTAGGTGGAGATCTTGTATTTAGGGTATGTACGGAGATGAGCATGAGATGAGGAGGTCAAATATATAGCAAGGTTTTCTGGCTCGCAAGGATTGGAATAAGAAGATACAAAGTAGGTATTTTCTTCGGAGATCAGGATAAAGCCACCCTTAACCAGGATACCAGTAAGAAATATGTGATCGTCTGGGGAGGCCGCAAATGAATCTTATCAGCCTGTTCATTAATCTCTTCAGCCTCATCTCATTTTCCCCAGGGAGTCCTCCATATACTAGGCATCCCTAATGTACTTACTATACTTATTATTTGTAAAGGGCTTGGTCAATAATGTTTAAATATTCTAAAAAAGGTTTAAAATGGTTTTATTCATTAGTTTCAACCGAGATTCCTTATCTTTTAAGTGGTATTTGGCTTTCGTGGAAGAGAAAAAAAATTCATTTTCGTCATTTAATGATTTTTTATTCCCGAAAAGGAAAATCCGCTGCACAGACGATCAAAAAACTTTGCGGTGTTTATGGCGATGAAGTCCTAAGAGAAAGCGCCTTTCGAAGTGGTTTGCTCCGTATAGGATCGGAAATTTCATCTTGGAAAACGCAAATCACGATATTGACATAATATTAAATTTTTGCAGTAAAAAGTAAAAAATTGAAGTAAGAAAAAGTAAATATAAAGAGATCGGTGGAAATGTAAACTAAATTACATGATTTATTTTATCGTTTCTGCCTTTAACAAGTTGTTAAAACAAATTACTGATCTCGACTTATCTAATTTTACACGATTTAATCATTATCAAGGTGAACTAAATTACAGGATTTCAGAACGGTTTCTAGCTTTTAAGCATTTTAAAACGAAAGACTCGTTTTTACTTCTACTTACCACAATTTCTTTTTCACGATTGGAATAGATATGGTTAGTTTAATGAATGAATTGATGAATGAATGGAAAGTGAACTTGAAAATTACGAGTCAAAAAATATTTTTTATAGTATCCTTTTATTGACTTTAGAGTAGTCCTAGAAATATAACGAAAAAATAAAATTTGTGTTATACTTATTAAAATTCAAAATATTAAAGGAAAGCGGAAAAATAACTATTATAATTTTCATACGAAAGAAATCATGATGGACTCCGAAATTCCAACATTATGCTCGAATGAGGCAACTCAAAATAATTAGTCTGTAGAAACATCAATTGGAACAATCGTAATTTTTTTTTTTTTTTTTTTTTTTTTTAACATCATTTATTGAAATTTACAACTGTACTTCAAAGTACAAGTAAATATTACAAAAGATAAATGGCGTGGAACATACTTGAAGAAGAACCACCCAATGGCAGCACTCCTGTAACTTTTCTAAACTATAAAGTCTCGAGGCCATCTTCTTTTCAGACGCCTCGGAGGATTGTCAGGAATGGAAGAGGAAGCAAGGATTGAAACTAGTGGGCTAGATTGGGAGAGGAGTTTTCTATGGAAGGAGTATTATCTGGTTCGGGCTAGATCAGCAACAAATGGAATATTTAGATCTTTATAAATGAGTTTATTTATGACAATAAGTTTGAAGGATTTTGGATTGTAAGGATTGGATCCGGGAAGAATTTGAAGGTTTAGTAGAGCCCCAAAGCTCAACTCCGTAAGTCCATATAGACCTAATGATAGTCATGTAGAGGAGTCTTTTGTAGTTAAGTGGAAGTTAAGAGCGTTTGTCAAGTAAGTGTTGAAGTAACCGAAAGCGGCGAGCAGTTTCTAGTCGTTTCAGTCTAGTGTGCAGATTCCATGTGAGACGTTTGTCGAGCAGGAGACCTAGATAGCGGATCTGTTCGACCGGGACAAGTGGAATATTATTAAAGGATACTGTAGGACAGGAGGTCATTGGTTTACGGCGGAGGGTAAAGGTTATTTGGTGGGATGTTTCTGAATTAATTTTAATTCTCCGATTCTGACACCATACGTGAAGGTCTATATTCTATCTACGTGATGTGGGATTGTAGGTTTTGAGAGGCAATAGTAAGATCGTAATTGACTGATAACACACAAGTGCCATCAGCATACGTAGAAAGGAAAGTGTCAGGATTGATTGGTATGTCAGCTGTATAGACTGTGAAGAGAATGGGTCCGAGGATACTGCCTTGTGGGACGCCAGTGGACTGAACAAAAAGGGTTGAATAGGAGCACTTGTGATTTATTTTGAAGGATCTGTCAGTGAGATAGGACTGGATGATGAGGAAGAATGTTGGAGGAAGGAATTTCCGGAGTTTGTAAAGCAGTTCTGGGTGCCAGTCGTAAATTTGTATGGTAATATTTTTACTTAATGACTTTTTATATTTACAGTCTAATATTTTAAGAGTTAAAAAAAAAAAAAAAAAAAACCTTCATTGATGTTGAAGACAAGCTGACAGTATATATTAGAATTAAGACGGTTTTAATTTTTGATTTTTTTAATAATTTATATATTTCCTGTTTCAAGATCGAGCAGATTATTATTAAATTTAATTTTTTACGAAAGTGATATTTTGACATATTTGCACTCTCATTATTTAGTTTTATTAAAAACTTGTACTTGATTGTATCTAATGAACACTCAAGTCCTTTATAAACGCGAATTAGAAATGCAATTCTTTTCTAAAGGTACTAATTAAACATATAGTTTCGTTCTAAATCATACTACAACATTTCATTCCATAAACTTAATATGGTGTTATTACTATATTAAATACCAAATTTTAGATTCTAATGAGAAAAGAATGAAATAAGTTGGTTTAATAGCACAGTACTGAGAGATTTACGTGATACCTGTAAAATCTTCTATATTGGATATAGTATTTTTTGGAACTCAACGTCTCAAATGTTATCGTTATCAATAAAAACAGCCATTCCTATTGGGTAACTTTCCCATACGGTTCTTTAGAAGGGTAGAGGGAAAAATATATCAATTTGCCACCTTGAATAAGTAAAAATAAGAGATTTTATATATATACTAGTGACACTCTCCAGCTTCTGAATTTGGTCTCATTTATGTCTATAAAAGCACTGTTTGACTTTTTTAGAGTTTATCACTTTGGAATTGTTAGTTCAGCATAACGAAATTGCACTTAGCAAGAAATTATATTTATATTATAAGGTCTATTGAATATTATGTTTATTTTTTTTTTTTTTTCCAGTACTACTAAATTTTCGAACATCAAACGTATCCAATCATTTCAGTCCAAAGTCCTTAGAACAATAGTCAATGCTCCCTATTATGTTACAAACAAGACCTTACATCATGACCTCAAGATCCCTTATGTCCTTGATACCAACCATCCTTACAACCCTCCTCGTAGGTTGGAGTGTGTGGCTCTAGCGCCCTCACTCAGTCTCCACTGACTAGATTGGTGATATGGCTGACTGAGAGGCGCTGGGATCTCCTGACATTGTGCCTCGGCAACCATTTCTGGATGCAGAGGTTCGATTCGGAGTTCCCAGGGGCAGTATGTAAATATTGTATATAGGTATGAATGTGGCCAAGATTATAATTATTTTCATTATATTTCTATTTATTTTTATTTTTTCATTTGTTATTGAGGTATTTTATTTTTTGTTTGTTTTACTTTGTACATATGGAATGAATGACTTATTTTATCTCTAATACTTATTGCCAAGATAGTGGCAGATTGTATTATTTCTCAATACAGCAATATTATTTCTAAAAAAAAATATATATTTTTCCAGAAGCAATTTTTATTGAGTAATATTACAATCTGTCCTAATTAAGACAGTTATGTTTAATAAACGAAAAAAAAAAAGAAACAAATATTCTTCAACAAATAAAAATTGGTTCCGTTTATTAGTGTGTTATTAAAGTAAGTATTACAAAGTTAAATGTAGATACATTTTTTTTTACGATTTATAGCTTCTATAATTTTATGTATCATTTTCAAAGTTTGTCATTACTGCCGGTTAATTATTGAACTAATGAAAAATAAACGAATTAAAATAAATAACAAAAATAAGAAACAGATTATTCTAATGACAATAAAAAAATAAACAAAGAAGTTTTATCATAAAAAAGTTGAAAAATCATAAATAAATACTTGTAGATATAAAAAATTATACGAATATTGAATACAATGTTATTACAAATGATTACATTGTCAGGCAGCATCATTTCGGGAAGCTAAAAGGTACTGAAAGAGAAAGTATTTGAATGTGCAGAGGGAGGGAGCATGACGGATGTTTGATGGGAAGGAATTCCAGACACTAATCGAACCAGAAAGGAATATTTTTTTGGGGGGTGGGGAGGGGGGGAGGTAGTTCTTTTTTGAGAGATGGGAGAAGATTTTAATGTACTTACTAAATTAAATTAAGTCAAACAGGCTTATTATGTATGAGTAACCTTTGACTTTTAACCCATTCGAGACCGATTGCACACCGTGTGTGTAATAACAATAATGTGCAATTATCAGTTATCCTGAGTAAAATAATTGTACTGTAGTAGTGTAAAGAACAGGAAAACAAAATTTGGCATTGTTCCTAATGTATCCTAAAAAATCTAAAAATTATCTTTAAAAAAATTTAGCTCCTGGGGACCGTGTTTGAAAAAAATCGTCGTCTCGAATGGGCTAATGGTAGGGGGCGGGGTGGTTGAGTGGGTTAGCTCGCGTTGCTTTGAACGCGCGTTGCCTAGCAAACACAAATGACCAAAACTTTGAAACCAAATAATTACGAATTCGCACCTCGGTGCTGCGGGCTTTTACTCAGAATTTATCCCCCCGCCCTCTCCTCTCTGCCCATAGAAACCCCTGTATAGACTTCAAAAGCGATGTAGGGGTGGGGAAAAAAAGTAGTAAGGCTCCTTGTTGTACATTACAAAAGCAATTATGTCTTAATTTTTTTCTCAGTGGTTATTTTGGATCAGCCACTGAATGCAGTTAGAAAATTGGCTTTTGAAACGTTAGTGATTATTGATTTTATAAAGGAAGAAGTACTATAAGTATCTATATCTAACAATTAAAATAAGGCTCAAGAAAGAGGTGATAAAAATATGAGGATGTTTTGGTTCTTGAGGATAGGTAGGTTAAGCCATTCCCCTGAGAATACAAGTGAGATATGCGAGCGCTGTTAGAAACCCCGATCTGAGAATCTAATAAAGCAATTCATTAATCACTTTAGTGTCTCATTGCGCAAGCCATACAGCCCTCTATACAATCAGCATCCGGATATCAAGTGTGGGGGAGAATGAGGAAGGGTGCCAGAATGTGGTGGATAATTTGGGGAATGAATCACGGAATCTTGGGACTTCATCGAGGG
This sequence comes from Piezodorus guildinii, assembly GCA_023052935.1. Lineage (NCBI taxonomy): Eukaryota > Metazoa > Arthropoda > Insecta > Hemiptera > Pentatomidae > Piezodorus > Piezodorus guildinii. Next base: position 129,759,593 of record CM041295.1, on the reverse strand, counting down.
TTGAAATCGATTCGGAAATATGATTACTCGTAGTTTTAGATGTCATCAAAAGCTCGAGGTTTTTTTTTCAATGTTCAGGAACCTAATAAGAAGTTTTCGAAATGAAGCAATGGACAGAATAGTATAGAAGGCAATAGGTAGTTTAGGGAGGGTTGGATATTTTAATGTATAAAAAAAAAACATTTTACAAAAGACCGATACCAACTTCATCCTAATGCTTGTGAGTTTGGCTAATAATATAGATATGGGGATTTTTAGTTCAACTATATATTCCATGTTTTGGGAGTGATAGATTTAATTTAATATAAAAGAAAAAAAAAAACTGTACCTATACAATCCATGATGGTCCTTTGCCCAGTACATACAGAGGTTCGTACTGTTTCTAGGCCAACGACTGTGAAATGTGATGATTATGTCTTGATCACGCTCAGCCTCTAGATTTTTTCCTCGATTTGGGTACCTACTTTAAAGAGGCTGGGTCTGCCCTAGGAGGGTCTCCATACCCTAAGGTCATTCCACAGCTGAATTAACAGAATAAATAATATTCTGCCATAGGGACTCGAAACTAAGACACGCAGAATAGAAAACTAGCGCTCTATCCACTAGACCATGCCGCTCAATAGATATAATTTAATATATTTATATAAATAAAAAGTAAGCTTTCCCAGAGGGGGGATCCTATTATGATTAGAACTCACGAGAGAAAAAGTCTAGTCAAGAGAGGTTTAAAGAGGAATAATGACTCGAATGAGTGGGAATCATTATAGGGATGAAAAGAAGGTGTAGAGAGAGCTGTTTCCAAAATTATGATTATTTTTTTTAAAACAAACTTTAAATGTTTTTGTAACATATGAGGAATGATTAGATGGATAATTGAAAAAAAATTAATAAATAATTCCTAGCAAGTAAGTGAGTTGGGAAGAAACTTTATTTTTCTGGACCTTAATCATTCAAAATCTGCATTCTTCCACATTTTTTAAAATTATTTATTAGTGCGTATTTATTTTTGCTATACTTCCACAACCTATGAAGGATCTTGGATCTAATAGTAATAGTAGAAGATCCGAACTTGAAACGATCTGCACCGAGCTGATAATAGAATGAAAAATATTTTATAACAAATTTAGTATATTAGAAAATATGTTATGAATGGGTTGCCTAAAAAAATCCTGGACAGACTATTTTTAATTATTTTTTAAAAAATATTTTTAATTAAATGTTGCAACATCATGATAATAAGAAAACTTTTACCCTGTAGTTTGCTATTTGTGTAAAAGATTGTCCCGTAATTTTATATGAGATATCAAACTTTCTTATATTCAATGTCCGATTACGTGCGGCTGCAATGTTAGGTCCTTTATTATTACAGACTATACTCAACGCGGATCTCTCTGTCACGCATTTCCACTCGCGTTAAAATTTAATCTTTAAAATTCATACTGTTTCTCTTTTTTTTAATGACTATGTTCTTTTTATATATTACCTATACTCTTAACTATGTTTTTAATATATTACCGTCATATATCACTTCAAAATTGTTCATATTTAAAATTTTAATTGTTCACATATTTTTCCTTTGTCATTTTTTCATTTGCTTAGTCTCTCTTAATATATTCTTATTACAATATTATCATCTCAATTCTGTTTACTTCCATACTTTATAACTATCATCTTAATTTTGTTTATTTCCATACTTTATAACTGTTATTTTATTATCATTTTTACATTTAATTTTATTTATGTTCCCATATTATATTACTGTCATATTATTATTATATACCTAACGCACAATTAAGTCTATAATTACATTGGTTGTTATCTTGTTTCTTTTAGCCCTGATGAAGGCCCACATTGTAGGCCGAAACGTCGTCACGTAGTTAAAATAGCACTTGTTTTAAATGTGTGTTTCTAATTTATCGTCATCTTCGTCATCTAAAAATATTCTAAACTAGAAGGTCCCGTAGCCATCTTCTAATAATGTTACATACAGGTATTAAAAAAAAAACTATAAAAAATATTCTTAATTTATTACAAATGTATAATACATTAATGGTGTGTATATTAATCAACAATGAAACCTGTGTGAATGAATATAAAATGGGGTTCTACAAAAAATGTGATAAGAAGATAATTGTAATTATTAAGGCTTTAATATTATGAATTCATATTAAAATAAAATGCAAATTTAAAACTTTATTTTATTATGCCTCTATATCATCTATTAAGAATTTTTATGTTAGATTTTAAGTCGTAAACGTTGTGCAAATTAAATAAAATGGTTGAGTTAATAATACAGCCTTTTTATTTTACGATTAATATTCATTAGTACATATATATATATATATATATATATATATATATATATATATATATATATACATATATATACATATATATGACAAAATTATTACATGTACTACCATATTCAAAAGAAAAAACAAAAATTGGCAGATTAAATTGAAATGCCTTAGAAGAAGGAGATGCTAAAACCAGCGAGGCAGGGCTGTCTTCCCGGAGGAATTCTTTGTTTATTTTAGCATTTTCTTACATCGACTTTTAGATTTTCATATTTCAAAATTTTCTAAGGAAATTTACAGGGCCTGAAGGTAGTTCTGACCAATCTCCCACTGATACATTATGACTATGCGAAATTTTTAAACACTTTTTTTAACCAAAACATAAGTTGTCAAAGGGTAATTTAGGATTCTATAAAATGATATTCTCATCTAAATTTAAAAAAAATAAATAATGCTTCTGAGACAAAATTCCAGAACAGTGCGAAGATGGGAAGGTTTTAACATTTAGAATTTCAAAAGAGCTACATATTTTATTCTTATTTTCAGATTAATTAAAGAAAATCTTGATTCTGGGTCTATATTGTTAAGCTACAGGAATTTTAGGAATAGTAAACATTGGTTATAATAAAATTTTCAAAAGACAAAGACGTATAAAATACCTAAAATTGGAATAAAAAAAAACCTTCGCATTTACATCCCATGAAGGGTCTCGGGTTCAGTACTTATATAGAGACGTACTTCGGGCAACGTCCGTGCAAGGAGGTGATTAGGCCTAAATCACGCTCGGCTACAAGGTTTTTTTTTTAATTTTAGGTATCTACTTTACAGAGGTTAGGTGTGCCCTAGGATGTTCTTCATACCTCAGGTTCGATACAAGGCTGAAATAACATTAAAAATATTTCTGACCCAGCTAGGGTTCGATTAGGTTCTCTACCCACCCACTCCCGAAAATTGGAATAAAGTTTAATTTTTGATAAGTGTTTAGAGATTAGAAATTATTTTCAACGAATATAACAACAGCCTAAGTTAATACGTAGTTTATAAACAAGATAACACCATTCTGACCTTAACAGTCCTACGGACAGTAACATAACTTTTGATGGAACCTTTCATATTCCCTGTACAACCCTCTGGAATTAGATGCCAACTCATATCCACCATGCTTTTTCTCTATCATCATTCAAATCCCAACTGTTCCAATACCTTCTGTACTTCGAAACAGATGCCCAACAATGCTTATTTTTCCAATTAAATATCACACATTGAGTAAAAGGAAATAATTATTTATTTAACAAATTTTAACTTAGTTTATCAATTCATTTAGTTTTAGTTAGTTTTTTTTTTTCAACACATTTATCTGTAAGAAGTTACATATTTATTTTATTTATTTTTTTTTTTTGCTTTTGTAGTATATCTATTATTTTAACTTCTAATATCATTGTAAATAATAATTAATTATGATCCATTGGTATCTTCTGTTATCCTTAAGGAACCCAGAATAAACTTAGTTTCTATTTCTATTTATTATTTGTTAACCTAGTATTTATTTAATTTATAATTTTTTTTATTATATAACTTTATTAATTTTAGTTTCATTTTATGTAATTTGACTTTCCTTTTGTTTATATTGTGCATATTGTATGAATGTAATCCCGTAACAATATTATTATTGTCCATTGAGACAAATTGTAAAATATCCGAATAAATAAATATATATTATTTCTATTTATAAAACCAGTCGACTTGCAGTTTTAAGTTATTATATTGAAAAAAAAAAAGGGTCAGCACAATGCTTAGAAAAAATTAAGTGCAAATGACTAAATTAAATCTCTCTATTTTATAGCTGTAAAAAGGAACTGATACATTTAGTATGAATATCCACGAACAAACAAAAACCTATATCTTTCCATTCATTGATGAAAACGAGGCATTCAATCCATTATCTTTAGGTTGAGATCTGGTAGATGATGCTATCGGAGCAGTAACATGGGGTGCAGAATGGAAGGCTTCTATCGTATACAAATAGCTTTGCCAGGAATCTCGAGCTCGGATCCTAACTGGCTTTTGACTAGCTAATGAGTCTGATTAGGCAATACATAGAATTAATTTGCTCTGCTATAGTGTCTGCTAAATCTCGAACCCTCTAACAATTATATCATCCACAATGCCTGCTAGATCTCAGATCCTCTAACAATTATATTATCCCCTTCAATGGATTCTGTTTCGTAATTACCCCACGGTCATCGACGGATCGGCAACAGATGATAAACAATATCACAGAATCGATCAAACACAAGTAATTTGTGGCGTATAATTGCAATTAGCAAAATTTATGGTGAAGACGTTAATTGAGTTCAAAATAATGCTGAGTAGGGATAAAGGGTAAATGATATCTCTTAGAACCTAAGCAATTTCTTCTTTAATCTACCTATAAAATACAAAATAAAACCTGTACCTCTAAAATCCATGTAATTTCTTGGATTCAGTACATGTAGATCTTCGTTCTATTTTCGTGTTAGCGGCCGTGCAAGGAGGTGGCGAGAATCGAGATCACGCTCAGCCGCCAAGTTTTTCCCAGTACCCACTTTATAGAACCTAGTGTACCCCAGGAGGGTTTCCCTATCCTACATATAGATCAATTATATAATAAGGAGGGGAGCCCATGGCTGAACAAGCTAGTCCCTCACGCTAAAGATTGTGAGTTAAAATCGCAGGCGGGACTTTAATAAGCCTATCATAAGATGGGTAATTAATCACAGCCCCTCCCTCGGGTATGTAATACCGTCAGCCTACTGGGTCCACTAGCAAAAATAGACGTAGGGAGTGATGACCCTACCCAGTAAAATTTCATCGGGAAACGTGCGTATACTCTCCCAGGAGAAAAATATATATATAGTAAGGATCTGCGATTGTGAAGATATTCGAACCATACTTTTCAAGTAGAATACACGTTTCAGAGCTTGAGTCCACATGAACAAGCCTCACAAAAAGATTTTAGTTTCTAAATGTTAAGTTTAGCTCAAAAACGAAAATTTGTACACAAATTTAAGAAGGGGAGCCCGTGGCCGAGTGGTTAGCGCGCTAGTATCTCATGCTACAGGTTGTGAGTTCGAATTCCAGTCCCGGCGGGGCTTTTATAAGGATTCATATAAATGGGGATTCACTCACAGCCTCTCCCCCGAGTATGTGAGACCAGTCAACCAAATGGTGGCCACTCACAAAATTAGGCGTAGGGAGTGATGACCCTACACTATAAAATGCATCAAGAAACGCGAGTGTAATCTCTCAGGTGAATCGCGAGGCTTAGGGCCTACACGGCCTGTCGCGCCACTGGAAGAAGATGATAAGCCTGGGATGTTATAGAAACTGTTCACTTAAGTCAGCAGACAGCAATACCATTTTATTTAATACGTTTTACACATTTTTACGATTTTTGAGAGAGCTGGGCAACTAAATGCACTTTAACTTCATATAGGTTTTCTTTTAATCGGAATACTTTGAAAGGGCTCAATTGACAAATTTTAAAATTTCTCCATCTAAAGTACCTTTTATGTTGTCGATTCGTAATAATTTATTTTAATTTAATTTACCATTTATATTAGCATCGATAAAACATTTGTAAATATGAAAGAATGCTATAATCAACTACAGGAAACATATTCATAAACTATTCATATTCGTAAATAAGAATAGTAATAAAAATGTATAATCGTAATATAAATGTACATAAGAGGTGGAGCAAAAGGACCCATCCAAGGCTCAATAAATTATTGCTATTGACCAAGGAGGTGTGGGGTCTAGCGTTGTCTTGGAGCACAACACTCTTTCGATTTGCTAGTTCTGAGCGTTTATTTTCATAAATGATATTTTCTTTGATATTCGCAGTATAGTAGCAATCACAATACTAAGCTAGTTTCAACAAGAAATAACAAATATAGTTGTTGACATATTACATACAGGATAAACAATCCACTTTAGGGATCAATTCATCAAATAAGAAGTATATGCTCCTTGTATCCGCACTAATTTCCTCCCACTTTGACTATTGCTGCTTAGCATATGGTGGCCCCTCGACTGTGCATGAGGACACGCTTAAACGAATCATGAACATATTTTTAAAATTTGTCCTCGGTACTCCGAAGAGGTCCATGTGACCCATTTTTGCGACGGAAGTGGCTCTTTTATTATTTAGTTGGCCATCGAATTCGTCCAACTTGTATATTTATCAATTTCATTAAGCTGATATGGTTACTCTTTTGGAATGTACAAAATTAAGGGTACTTTATAGGAAGGAATTTTAAAATATCACTATAAAAGCCCTGTCAGACTATTTCTATCAGAATTAAGCCTACATCATATTAAAGCCGATTCAATTTTACATCCATATAACGAGTTCAATCAAAATGTTTAGAGCTGTTTTTGATAAAATCGTAAAAAGGTCCAAAATGCATAGTAAGTGGTTTTTCTGGTTAGCTGATTTTGATAAAAAAAAGTTGTTCGACTTCTAGTTTTTGCGCTAGACTTAGCACATACGGACACAAACAGATCTTTTTGCGGGATTTGTTCATTTGGACTCAGGGGAGCCCAAGACGTGTCTTTCCAGTGAAACCTCGAATTCGAAAATTTTCACGATCGCAATACCTTCCCTTACTATATATATGTAAGTGAAAGTTATAATAATTGTATGATAACATTTTAGAATTATTAAGAACCAATTATAGGTGGAATAATCCGGAGTCAGTCTTTTTTTTTTAAATATTTTAATTTTGCCGACGTTTCGGCTTAAGCTTGTGAGCCATAATCAGTGCATTACTGAGCCATGTCCAAACATAAACTGAGGAAAACCCCTTTTAAACTCTTTTAAGAAAATACTGACTCCTGATTATTCCACCTATAATAGTTTCTACAATCGACTATACATCTTCAATATAAGAACCAATTATTTATCAAAAATATAATCGTATTCTATTACCATATTTTATTCACTATCTTTAATCATCCCAGATCCTTCCTTCCTTTTTTTTATTCCTTCCATCATTTTTGAGTTAATTATCCAGAGGGATGCTATTTATCCATTTAAAACCCCAAGAGAAAGCCCCTAACCCTGCCCTAATACAAGGAGCCTTATTAGCTCGATATAATTAATGCTGATTAAAACCATAAAGACAATTAATTAATCAGTTCAATTACAAAGATCGATCCGGTATTATTTCGCAACTCTCATTTTGAAGCTAATGATTCGGGAGGCTGTAAAGCGGATTACGGCCGGCTCTCGTCGGCTGAATCATCAGGCACGGCTATCTTTTACCGCTAAGTACATTACTTCATTTATTTTTTTGTTTGAAATATGCTATTAACTTAATCGCGAGTAAGCTATTAAGCAATTATTTCACTTTCGGGTAATGAAAAGCAAGATAATTAATTGTGGTAGCTGATAAAAAGAAGAGGACGCCATAAAACCTGATTCCAAGAATTAAGAAAATCCATTTAAATTAAGTAAAGTGAATTAGCTTAGATATTTATCCTATTTTTTTTTTAATTTAAATAAAATAAAGATTACCTCCGTTGTTTAAATCAATTAAAATATTTTTTAAGAATTTTTTAAAACACTTAGAAATCAAAATAAATTGTTAAAGAATTAATATAATTTAATTTCTATAGAGCATGTGCTTTCTTAAATAATCTATTATATTATTATAATCAAATTCATTGGACTCTACTCCTAGCTGTGTATAAAATGGTCAATAAAATATGAAATTATTAAAGAAAATGTTAAATTTTTAATAACCAAGAGATATTTAAAAACCTGACCATTATTTAAGTAAATAAGGATTTTTGACTTATAAACGATTTTTGACGATATTGGAAGATGTATTTATTGTGGACTGTAAATTCTGAAGATTTTCAGGCATTGTTAGCCCCGAAACGTTAATTAAACTATGTATGGGAAATAAATGGATAATCATCAAAAAGAAGAGATCGTTTCCAAAGTACCTAATTTACATTAATAACTCTTTATAATAAGATAATATAAAAAAATAAAATAAAATAAAAAATAATCTATTATATTATTATAATCAAATCCAATAGGAGAATAAAACGACAGTATTATGAACTACACCACTTGATTTGAATTGCACAACTTTCTTCTTCAATTCAATCTTGAAGTGACATTTTTTTTCTAAAGGACATAATTACAATTTTTTTAATAAAACTATTTTTAAAAATTCTTGAATATTGAAAAAAATTTCATATAAAAAATGTTAAAAATAAAATACAAGAATTAAAACAACAATAAAAATTACTCTTAATTTAATATAAATGTATAATTTATTTATGGTGTGTAGATTAATCAACAATGAAACTTGTGTGGATGAATATAGGTTTCTTCAAATGATAATGGAATAATGGAAATTATTAAGGCGTTAATATTATGAATTTATATTAAAATAAAATGCATACTTAACGTATTTTATTATCCCTCTATATTATACATCAAGAATATATATTAAGTATTTTATTAAATAGTCTATTATATTATTTTCTATGACAATCAGTTAGATTTATCTGCTTTTCACCACTCCCCGTTAGCTTCTACCATTTTATTTATAAGATGATATATTTTCTAAAATCTTTAGCTTTCCAACGGTATATTATGCGTATATATTACTGTTTTTTATGTTCAAAAACAACAAAATTGGATAAAAAAAAAAATGGTTGTCATTTCTCTTATAGTCGGATATGTTATTCGTTAAATTTTTTTATTAATTCGTTTTTTATTAGTACTGAAAAGATGATGTAGTTATTTTTATAGATTCTTCAAAATTAAATGTACTTTAGAGAAATAAAATATAAAATATCGTCATTTAAGCCCTGTCAGACTATTTCAATCAGAATGAAACCTACATGATATTAAAGTTCATTAAATTTTACATCGATATGGAGAGTTTAATCAAAATCGGTAGAAAGGGTTTTGAGAAAATCGTAAAAAGGTGCTAAATGCATTGTATAAAGTGGCTCTTCTGGTTAGCTGATTTTAATGAAAAACCTGCTGTAATGTCTTGAGCGTATAGTTGTCTTAAATATGAAATTTCAATATTGTACAACTATTTCTTTTTGTTCTAGACTTTAAGACCTTCAAGCATTCATGACTGGCCAACGAAGGTTAGCTGTGCACCATACTAAAGCTAATTGAAATAAAGAAGTTTCCCTGAGATAATTTCGTGCACATCTAAAAGATATATTTGAGTTATTCTGATGAAAAACATGAATGACAGCAAAAAACTTAAAAAAATGTATTTTCCTACCTAACCGTTGATAATCCGACTATGGGTCATAAAAAAGCTTTTGAACGACCCACTTGAAGTCCAGTATATGCTCTTACAATATGAAGAGACGCCCTGTATATTAAATCAAAAATTTCTAACAAATGAGTACAATACTTACAATCAGCCAGGAGAAGTTCAATCATAACGATAATAATAATAGGCTTACCGTACCCGAAGGTTCGATGCCGATAACACCAAATTCCGCCTACCGTTCACCGTTCAAGCCCAAGCCCCAAGATTAGCCTTAACGCAATCTTCCCATCGACACTTCGGCTTACCTTTCGGACGCCTACCAGTCGGATCAGCGAAAACCAACTTTCTTGGAATCCGCTCCTCACCGAGCCCAACAACTTTACTCGCCCATTTGAGTCCCCGCGATGCTATCAACTCAATTATATTCACAGGTTACAAGTTTCGCAATTCCGCGTTGTGCAACCTTCCATACTACCCAGTGGCCTCATCTCTCTCCGGACCAAATATTTTACGCAGTACCTTATTTTCGAAAACCTTAAGCCGTTGTTCATCCTTTAAAGTAAGCAGCCACGTTTCACATCCGTAAAGAACCGTCAGAAGAATAACAGTTTTATAAATTATAACCTTTAAGTTTTTAGATAGATAACATCTGAATTCTAACACACATTTCCCACCTTTAACCGGGACTTCACTTCTTCCTGGATTTCATTTTTTCTTGTTATCATTGAACGTAAATACTTGAATTTCTCTACGTGTTCAAAAGTATGTCCTGATATATCAATATCACCAAGATCGCCACCGCTTCTGCTACTAATTATATATTTCGTCTCATCGGTATTTAATTCGAGACCTATTTGTTTACCGGTTTTTATTAACACACTTGTATTTAGTTGTATGGTTTTCGTGTCTTCACCTAGCAGTACCAAATCATCGGCATACCCCAAACCGGAATCTTGTCACCCATATTTAAACCTTTCTCGGTACACATCACCTTTTCTATGACATATTCTAAAGCTATATTAAATAGAACAGGTGAAAGGGAGTCACCCTGTTTCAACCCCGATCGCACCTCAAATCTCTCGGAGTAATTATGACCGATTCTAACTTTATGGAATGTTTCTGACCAACACATCTCTACTAGGTTTACTAACTTTCTAGATATTCCCTGTTCAATCATGATGTAATATAGCTTCTGACGGTCTATTGAATCATAAGCCATTTTAGAATCGATATAAAGTTGATGGAATACACCGTTGTATTCCAATTTGTTCTCTAATATTTGACGTAAGGAAAATATTGGATTAATAGTCGAACGATTCCGCCTAACACCACATTGGTAGTCTCCGATAATTTCCTTAGCGTATTCCGTGATTCGGCTAGTTAGTATTGACGAGAATATTTTATAGCATACTGGGAGAAGTTCAATCATATCATATTATTAATTTAAATTAATTAAAACCTATTAAGAGCCCAATTAATGAGAAAATTTAATATAACTAATGTTAGATTCAAAAGCTGGATCGTCTTTTTAAAATCAAAAATTGTATTAAACGTTGGGGAAATTGTCACCAGCTCAATACTTTCTTTAATATCAAGAATTCTTTTGTTGAAAAAAAAAAGAAGAAGGAATATAATAAAAGAGCGACCAAAGAATTTTATAATCGTGACTTGAGGAAAAAAGATCCGATTGTGGGGAAAGCTGAAAGGATTTCATGTAAGGTATCTGTAGCGGAAACATTGAATTAAAAATTCCTCTGAGGGCAGGAACGCAATTAAACTTGCCAAGGATTCGATTAAAATGCAGTTATCTTGCAAAGTGCAACAATAAGGAAAAGTGTAAATGCAGTTTGACCAGCGTTTAAAGGTAAACCCTAAATGTGCCGTTCATAAATCTGATTATATTTCCCACCCCACTTCATTACAGGGATAAGTGCTTAAAAAAAAACCAATTGAGTTCTGGAAACTGAACGAGTATTCAATGAACGCTTGTGTATTAAAAGAAAAAACATTATTACACCATATCGAACGTAATAATTGCTCACTGACACAACCAAAGATTTTACCTCAGTAAAACAAAATATAAAATAAATTAAATTAAAATAAAGCGGTAACCCACTTGCCTCTAAATGTTTATGGAAAAAAAAATAACATCGAATTTGCTTATGAAAAATCAATCATATGATTAATTACCTCCTACAAGTTTCCTAGTCAGTATTGCGTTCATAATCGCTCGTATCAAAATATATCCAAACAATTTTCTTTCTAATTTATTTATTTATTTGGATATATTGGATTGTGTCACATGAAATGTCCGTTTTCAAGGTAAAAGATTTTTATTAAAAATACGATATGAAAACAAGATAATTTTACTCGAAGTATTTACCTTCTTTTTCTATACATTTTTCCCAACGTGAGACCAACTTTTTTATCCCCGAACTAAAAAACTTTTGAAAAAAAAAAGTTTTGAAGTGTAACAAAATCTGAAAACGCACTTTTCACTTGATCATCATTTTCAAAAAGTTTTCTTTTGACGAAGTTGTCTAGATTCCTGAACAGGTGGTAATCTGTTGGAGACAAGTTGGGAGAATATGGTGGGCGCGGAAGAACTTCGTAACCCAGTTCTTTCAATATTTGCACGGTATATTTTGAAACATGGGGTCTTGCTGCCGCTCAGTGAGATCATGAGGTACCCATGTATCGAGCTTTTTTACTTTCCTAATACACTTTAAATGTCTGGAAACGGTAGATGCACTTGCATTAAGTTGTGCTGAGAGTCCTTTGACTGTTCGGTATGGGTTTCCTTCTACTGTATGTTTGAGGACATCGTTGTCTATTACTGACGGAGGTCTTCCTAGGGGCAAGTTATCCCAGTCGGTATCCCCAGCTGAAAACTTAGCAAACCAACGGCGAATGGTCCGTTCATTAACACTCCCTTCCCCAAACACCTTGCAAATATTTCTAGCGGCCTAATTATAAAAACGCGTATATTCGTTGATAACAGCCACAATTGAAGATGCTATATAGCTAAACTTCTAGTTTGTCGATCATGGTAAAAATGTTACTGTAACATCTCAGGTACGTTCCTATATTGAGTATCGGTTTTGTAAAGCCATATAAGAATATTTCTAGTAAATATTTCTAGCGGCCTCAGCTGCTGAATGGCCGAGTTTAAACTCGAACAAAAATATTACTCGAAAATCACGTGTTTCCATGATCATATTTGGAGGTATACTAAAAAGTGGGTAATTGATTGGAAAGCTAATGTTTATAATACAAAGGTAGAGGATTAGTATCTGTTTACTTTAAATATTTAAACATTCGGAAGAAACGATAGAGACCTGCAAAATCCTTCATTTATTTCAGAAACTATAAAAACGGGCATTTCATTGAAACAACCCAATACTTCAGAGGAAGAAAATTTTAAAAAAGCAGCATTTAAACCCTGTCAGACTATTTCAGTCAGAATGAAACCTACATCATATTAAAGGTAATTAAGTTTTACATCGATGTGGCTAGTTTAATCAAAATAGTTAGAGACGTTTTTGAGAAAATGGTAAAAAGGTGCAATATGCATGGTATAAAGTGGCTCTTCTGGTTGGCCGATTTTAATAAAAAAGTTGCTATAACATCTCAGGTTTAGCCGCTCTTAAATATGAAATTTCAGTGTTACACAACTTATCGTTTTTGCGCTAGACTTACCACATACAAACACACGGACACACAGACCTTTTTGTGGGACTTGGTTATTTGGACTCAAGGGACCCTAAAGCATGTATTTCCGTTGAAAACTGGAATTCGAAAATTTCCAAATATATATTTCATATATAGGTAAGTGAAAGTAATAATAATGTAATATTGAAACAATATGATCAGTTTAGAGTTAAAAATTTGATTTTGTCTTTAAAAATTTTACTTTTCGCTGTACCATTCACAAAAATAGAGACAGCAACTATTCGTAACAGCAACATCAGCAATAATATTCGACAATGATTACAGCAAATATTTGAAGTAATATTTTCAAATTTAGTTAAATTAAATAGGTTAATTTTTGTCCAACCGAGAAAATGTAAGAAGTGAATGCAGTTATATAATACAAAACTCACAAACTTTTCACATTTAATATTATTTCTAATTTTTTTTTGTTTTATGTTTTTCAGTGAACATTATAATTCTACTTTATTTATATATAAATAAATTATTAAGTCAATTTCTGCTCTAATGTAAATAGCATTGACTCACAAATAATTTATTATTTTAGCTTATCTCTACCTGGAATAAATTTGTTTACCAGGTAGGATGTTGAACATAAATCATATAAGTTTTTTAAGTTGAGAACTAAGTTAATTATAAAAATATCAATTAGAAATAAGAAAGTGCATGTGTCAGGCAGGTATCTACATACACCGAATTTAAATTATTCTTTACTTTAAAAAAAATTATTTTAAGTAGTAATATCTTGACTACAGCAATTAAATATACTAAACATGAATCAAGGAAATTAAATAACAGTAAATAAAAAATATTCACAAAATAAATATCTGAATAAGGAAAAATTTAACAAAACATTTCTTAATCTTAAGAATAATTAAAGTTAAATGTCTCAAAAACATGAGTATTCACTTAAAAACTATAAAAAACAAATGACATAACGTTAATAATTGTTTTTAAAATAATCGAATGTTAGTTTTTTTCAAATCTCCATCAACGAAGCTCTATTATATAGTAATTTCCCAAATTATATATGGCATACAATTATAATACCTAACTTTGTTGAATGGTAAGACTTGTTAAATTCTGAAAACATCCATGAAAATTCCATAAAATGTCTAGTCCCTTTAGAATAATACAACAAAATTCTTATTTCCACACATATATCGAGGATTATAATAAGCAATAGTAAATTTTCTAATAGTTTATATTGCTACTAGAAATGTGATTATTTCAAGTAAAGAAAATTAAACGTACTTATAATGAAGACATTTCGAATATACGCCATTCGTGGTGATTAAGATTTTAATTATTTTATATACATACATACATATATATATATATATATATATATATAATATATAATATATAAAATTATTATTATTATATCTATATTATCAATTAAGTAAATTATTAACTCCTACTTGTCTCAAACTTAGCCCGAAGCAGATATACTTCTTTTTATTCCTAACCCCCAGGCTAAACAAACCCACATGTCCTTTTTAAGTTGTCCCGATAACCCTCCGAGGAGATTGAAAAGAAGGAGGCTTCGGGACCTAATTTCTTAAAATGGTTAATGATGAGCTATCAGTGGGTAGTTCTTTCATAAAACATTTTCACGACTTTTATTCAAGCTACACATTTCCTTATTGTATTTATTTAATACAGTTGTAAATTACTATAGGAGGAGGAAATTCCAATTTGGATCTGCTGCTCAACTTCGCTGAGTTGCTACAGTACACAGCATACCGCATCAATCCCGAAGACAATCTTAAAGAAGAAAAAAGATAGAGAGAGATTCCGCCAAATAGGAAATACATATATTTCACTAATTTTGAAATCGGTCATGGTCATCTGAAAATCCCGACCAGCCTCAATATATATGGTGATGCAGGATTCCCAGTGAGTCCAAGATTATGGTCTCCGCCATGTTTTGCATCTCATTTTTTCCGAGTCCATAGTTAATAATAATAAATAATAAAAAGCATATTTAAATATTTATAGAATTACACCTCTATAGCATGTCTGCTTGGCATTTAGCCCTGATGATGGCTCACAAAGTAGGATCGAAATGTAGGAAAAAAATTCTTGTATCAACAGTCAACCAGCACCGTCATAACTTCTCGGATCGTATTACGTAGTATGTAAAATTAATCAGCGAATTTAACAATAACTAATATTTGCATCTTTGGACGATTACCAAGGATATTTTAACACTTTTTATAGCGTTTTTCTGAGGTTCCCCTCCCTTCCCCCACAAAACAGATACCTGTATTTTCCCTAAAATACCATCGAAAAAGCATAATGTTTATAGATTTAAAACGAAATAGGAGAACGTAACAAAAACACTAAGTGGAAACGAGCATCTATCTAAGGGTTGTGAAATGTTAAAACCCAGAAAGCCAAGGAGGGGGAGTTTGGGGGGTGAAAGCACCCTTCTAACATTAATATATAATTTCTACAAGGATATGCAATCCTCTTGGAAGTCCGAAAAAACTTCACAAAACTGAGGATAACACTCCGACCATCCTGTGTTGGACTTTTACATTTCATGATTAATAAAATAAAATTTACTTTCATAACATTTTATAAATCTTTCCTCATTCGACTTATAACCACTTTCTTCCTTCAACTTTGCTTTTATCCTTATCCATTTTTTAAACATCCACCCACCTCATATATGGTTGTTAGTTTACTATTATATAAATTTTCGCCGGCAAATCCTTTTTTTTTTATTTAATATCTTAACTTTATAATTATTTATATTTAATGTATTATTTTTAAATATGTTTCTGTACTAATTATATAAAATTGTTTTCCTTCACTTACCAACAGTCGTGCTCATGGAAATTGCACAACCCAATAAATTTTTCCAAAATTAAACATAAACGCATGTTTTAAAAAAATGCTGATTACACAACAAAATAATATTATATATATAGAAAATTAAAGAAAAACACATAAAAATCAATGAAAAAGATATAGAAGTTTAAGTTCTCTCGTAAAATGAATTATAACATTAATTTCCAAAACTATGACCACTGTTGATTGGTGTCAAAGCTGTTTTCCGTGAAAATCGCTCCACCTCATGTAATTCCATGTTAATTGTTTCTGATAGCAAAATACTTTAAATTCGGCATAATTGAAATTTTTATTTTGGTAGAAGTTAAAACTACTAACCAAGAACTAAGAAGCGTTATTTATTTCATTAAGATATGGTATGAATTACAAGACAAAAACAAATTCATGATCATAAAAAATTAAAGCATAGGTTATGCAATTTCGATGTAAATATGAAATATATGAATAAAAGGGGGAGTATTGCAATGGTGAAAATGTTCGAATTAAAGTTTTCAACGGAAATACAGGTTTTAGGATCACCTGAGTCCAAATAACCAAGTCACGCGAAAAGGTCTGTGTGTGTGTAGGTAGTAAAGTAAGTCTATCACAAAAACGAAAATTTGTAAGAAACTGAAATTTCATATTCAAGCCAATTTAGCACCTTTTTACGATTTTCTCAAGAATGGCTCAAAGGATTTTGTTTAAACTTGCTATTTCTATGTAAAGTTTGTATAAGGTTTAATATGATAAAGGTTTCATTCTGACTGAAATAGTCTGACATAGCTCAAATATCGAATTTTTGAACTGTCGTCCTCCAAAGCACCTTAAATTATGTAGATTACAAAAAAAAAAAAAATAATAAAATAATAATAATAACCATATCCTCTCATCAGCATTGATAAAAATCAGCTCAATAAACAAGTTTAACAAATTTGATAACTAACTAAAAAGAAAAGAGCAAACACATTTATGTATAAATTATTCATATATAATTTTTTTTACCGAGATCATAAAATAGTAATATAGAAGCATAATATACCGTTGGAAAGCTAAAGATTTAAGAAAAATGTTATATTACATTCGAATTTTCAAATTCCAGTTTTCGACGAAAATACACGTTTCCGGGTCTTCTGAGTCCAATTGACCAAGTCCCGAAAAAATGCCTATGTGTCTATGAGTGTGTCCGTGTGTGGTAAGTCTAGCGCATAAACCATAAGTCGCACGTACTGAAATTTCATATTTAAGACAACTATAAGCCAGATATGTTAAAGCAACTTTTTTACTAAAATCGCCTAACCGATTTTCTCAAAAACGGCTCTAACGATTTTGATTAAAGTCGCTATATCGATGTAAAATTTAATAGGCTTTAATATCATGTAAGTTTAATTCTGATTGAAATAGGCTGACAGGACTTAAATGCAGTTATTTTAAAATTTCTTACTCTAAAGTACCTTTAATTTTGTACATTACAAAAGATTAACCATATAATCTTAATGGCACTGATGATGAACGGCTAAATATCAAAGTTGAGCGAAATAGTAATAAGAATAGTATACCGTAAGAATAAGAATAAGTAACCAATAAGAATAGTAATACCGTTGGATAGCTAAAGATTTTAGAAAAAACATCATCTGATACACGGAATTGTAAAGGGTAATAGAGAGGGATGAAAAGCCGATAAAACTAAAAGTTTCTGGTTCCCAAAACGTTAAATTTATGTTGACCGTGCTGCCATCTGGCGGAAAGAAGCAGAGCCCCTAGTTGTAGTTGTAATCATCTTGACATTTGGGTTGAAGGTGATCACCCCAAACACTAACTGATTGTTGTAGATAAAAATGTAACAGATTATTTAATAAAACACATCTTTCTATTGAAATTCAATTTAATTAATTCTTTAACAATTTATTTTTATCTCTACATGTATTTAAAAATTCTTAAATTGATTTTAACAACGGAGGTAAGTGATAGTTAAGTGTTGCGCGCACCAGATTTTTTCATATTTGTTGACCACCACCCGAACCATCTCATCCTTCATAATTACTACAAGGTAAACCATTTATTATTCAATAATTTAGGAATCCAAAAATTAATATTCTAGCTTATTTTGGTAAACGTAAAGTAAGTGAAATGTATTATGCAATGCCATAGTATTGAAGAAGATACTTTTAAAAACGCAGAGAGGAAGGCTCGGTGAAAATTTGCAAAGGAATTAGCGGCTGGTACGGGTCATCAACTATTGTTGTTGACATCCATTGAGTGGCCATCCTCTGGTCAACAATGACTGCAACAATGAATCTTTTGTCAACTAATCACGGGCAATATTCCGTCAAGGCCTCTTTTGCATAATCAGCGACCGGGTGTTGTTGATGGATGGATAGGAACGACCGGGTAGTATCGGCTCCTGCTTCCTATTTTCTTTTACATGCAGATTCACGGGAAATCAACATTAATTTCGTATACTCAATACTAAAGGTACGGATGCCTAGTATTCATCCAGGGCTGCAAGAAAAAAAACAAAAAAAAACTAAAAAGACGTATTTTCGTTGATAAAACTATATTTAAAACACACGACATTCACTTAACTCCATTATTTATATCAATTCGAGAATTTTTAAACAAATTTATAAACGAAAATAAATTGTTAAAGAATTATTTAAATTGGATTTTAATAGAAACATGTGTTTTATTAAATAATCTATTATAGTGGATGTAATTAGTTGACCGTTGAGAATTACTGGAAGGAATTAGTCCGGGTGGCGGTCATTAAATGAAACAACTAAATAGTTTCAACTATTTTATTGTTTGCCAACGTTTCGACCCCCTTTGTGGGTCATCATCAGGGCGCATGGTGGGAGAATGGAAACTGTTTCCACTAGTCACTAGTCACACTGTCAGTTTCCATTCTCCCACCATGCGCCCTGTTGATGACCCACAAAGGGGGTCGAAACGTTGGCAAACAATAAAATAGTTGAAACTATTTAGTTGTTTCATTTAATGACCGCCACCCGGACTAATTCCTTCCAATAATCTATTATATTATTATCAACGACCATTAGTTTGTATTATCCGCTATTCATCACTCTCCATTTAACTTTTACCATAGTATGTATAAGGTAATATTTTGTTCTCAAATCTTTTGCATTCCAACGGTATATTACACATGTACAGTACTGTTCTTAAGGTAAAAAACTAAAAATTGCATTAAAAAAATATGTTTGCAGTTTTCTCGTTTAGTTGGATATCAAATTCGTTCAAATTATATATAATATATATATATATATATATATATATATATATATATAATATATATATATATATATATATATATATTATTATTTTTTTTTTTTTTTTGTATCAGTGCTAATCAGATGCTATGGTTAATTTTTTCTAATCTACAAAATTAAAAGTACTTTAGAGGAAGAAATTTTGAAATATCGGCATTTAAGCCCTGTCAGACTATTTCAGTCGAAATGAAACCTACATGATATTAAAGCCTGTTCGATTTTACATTGACATACCGAGTTTAATCAAAATCGCAAAAAGGTGCGAAATGCATGGTATAAAGTGGCTCTTGTGGTTGGTTGATTTTTATGAAAAAGTTTTTGTAACATTTCGGGCGTCATATTGTTATATTATTTAGTATAATAAGTTGTATCATTCCAAAGTAAAATTGTAAATCCAATATCCTACTTTTAACGTAAGACAAAGTTATTTATTTTACCAAAATCCTAGAGTTATGGAATAATTCATTTATTAGGAAATTGTTCAGCTCTATAATTTTACTAGTGATATTTTTGTTTGTTTATAATCCATATATTTTGTACATTTTATATAAATTTTTTTTTTTTTATTGTTTGTTGATTGATTAAATTGATAAAATAAATTTGAATTTGTGAAAAAAAAATTTATTTTATTGGTCTCGGTAGAAAAAATATTATATTATACAAAAATTGTAAAAGTTAATGGAAAGTAATGAAAAGCTAATAAAACTAACTCATCGTCGTAGGTAATAATGTAATATATTATTTAATAAAACACATGTTTCTATTAAAATGCAATGTAATTAATACTCTAAACATATATTTTTATCACGAACTGTTTTTAAAAATACTTTAGAATAATTTAAATTGGTTTTAACAACGGAGGTAAGAGAAAGTTGTGTGTTGTGTGCGCTCACCAGTTTTATTTTTTTATCTTTATATACAATAAGATTTTAAATTGTTCAAAATCGCCTTTAGGATTAATAGAACTATTAGATTCTGAATTCTGCATCATTTGTAACGGAGAATTGGAGGCATCTAGAGCACGACGGAAGACAATGATACTGTCAACGCTGATATTATCCGTCGCTGTTGAATCGAAATGGTTAACGTAATATGCATGAATTATCCATCCTTATTGCAGGGGATTCTGGGGATCCGAGTTAGTGACGCATGGAGTGACGTTGACTGAAGGGGAGCTTTGAAATAAGTTAATATATAATTTAATTCTAATTAGCGGGATTTCATTGGCTATTAAACATTTATACATTTGAATAACAGTTGTAAATTTGGTAAGAATTTTTATATTGACTATTCTTGAATCCTGAGGAATAAAGAGATACATGCATTTAAGAAAAAAAAAAATCTATATTTATAAAAGAAAGTGCCATTTCACTCGATTTTCTGGTCATCGCAGTTTCCAAAAACGACTATGGTTGTGAAGTTGAAATTTCTCCTGGAGGTTCGTCTTGCTCTCTAGAAGTACAATAAGGCTGGGTTTGGCGAAATATTTACTTCGATAAAATAGATTACCTTTCACAACTTAGTACATAAGATAAGACCTTTTTTTTCCAAATCTTCAGCTCTTCAACGGTATATTATCAACTATATTAATGTTTTCGTGTTAAAAAACACAATTGCATAAAAAAATATGTTTGCTCTTATCTACTTTAGTTGGTTATCAAATCCGTTCAACTTCCATATTTAGCTATTTATTACCAATGCTAATCGGATGATATGGTGCATTTTATATAATTTACAAAATTAAAGGTACGTTAGAAGAAGAAAACTTAAGATATCGGCAAGACTCAATCAGAACCCTACCTATGACCTATGATATTAGGTCATCCAATTTTACATCGATAAAGCCAGTTTTTTTTTTGTTTTTTTTTGTAATTTGTAAAAAGGTGTTAAATGTATGGTATAAAGTTGCTCTTCTGCTTGGGCGACTTTGATGGAAAAGTTGCTGAAACATCTTAGGCATAGACGACCATAAAGTATGAAATTTCAGTTGTATACTACTTATCGGTTTCGTGCTAGATTACCACATACACACACAGACCTTTTTTTGAGAATTGGTTATTGTGACTCAGGGGCCCTAAAACGTGTATTTCCGTTGAAAATTGGAATTCGAAAATTTTTGCAAGCGCAATACTTTCCTTTTCTATATATTCCATATATAGGTAAGTAAAAGTAAAAATATCAATAAATTTAGTCATTATAACGAATGTGATACGCACTCCAGTTTTTTTAATTTTTTTATTATTACCACAACTAATTCTTTAAAAAATTATTGATTTATTATTTTGGAGGAAATCCCCCTACAAATAAAGCCTGGCTACTTAAAGGCAATAATAATATTAATTTAGTTTAAATAAAAATGAACATTAATAGTGCTTTTGAGGATGTATAGTCGACTGTTGGAAATTTCATTCAAAATCAGGAGTCAGTTAAAATATTTTTAGACTGACTCCCGATTATTTCTGCCTATTATATTAATAAAAGAGAGCCCGTGGCTGAGTGACTAGCGTGCTAGTCTTTTATGCCAAAGCTTGTGAGTTCGAATCCCAGTCTCAGAGGGACTTTTCCAAGCATTAAATTAATGGGAATTCACTCACAGCCTCTCCCCCGGGTTTGTGAGACCCGTCAGCCAAATAGTGGCCACTCACAGATTTAGGCGTAGGCAGTGATGACCCTACACTACAAAATGCATCAAGAAACGTGAATGTAATCTCCCAGGAGATTACACCACGAGGCCTAGGGCATACACGGCCTGTAGCGCCACTGAGATTATATTAATAATGATTTTTTTTTCTTTTTTAATTTTTCAGGAAGTTTTTCTTAATATTACACAATTAAATAATCACACCTTAACTTCCTTTTGTTATATACTTATTTTCTTTCATAATTTTTTACATCGTTTTAAAACGTTCTTTCCCCATTCTCAAGACATTTTTTAAAAACTTTTACATATACCATTCATTATTTCACTTTATTCGTCTACTATTAATAATACTAGTATTAATAATGTTCTGCTGTTACAACCTTCGAGAAGGGTTGTGTAGGGGAGTAGAGCTGGTAGGGATTGATTTAAAAGGATTGGGGTGATAAATAAGGTTCTGATGGAATTTATATATAATAAGGTCTAAAATAAATGGAACATTGAGTTCATGATGTAGTATATGTTTGGTGACATAACATGGAGCATAGCACACAAATATTAGGGGTACTCACTACATTTGCTATAGCATATTTTTTGTGCTATTTTGCTAAACCCTATTTGCTAAGTTTCTACAGTTCATTCCTGTAAGAACTCGATAGGCTTAGCAAAATAGCACAAAAAATATGCTATAGCAAACGTAGTGAGCACCCCTATAATACGTTTTCCTAAATACCATGTTAATTTATGTCTTGACGACCGCATCCTAAACGAACTAACTTCTCAAACTTATATTCTTCACGGTCAAAATTAATCCAAATAATGCTATAGATGCATAGTAAATGAACATAGGGCTGCTAGGACACCTGATGTGACAAGGAAGAACATTCCACTAAGCGTTTGTAATCTCGTAAACAGGTATCACCCCACACCACTAATGGATTAAATTCAAATCCGCACATAGATCTAAGGAACTTATTGCTTCTATCCGCAAAACTTGGCAGTTGGTGAGGAGAGAAGCTATATTTTATTATGTCAATGGCGGGAGAGAGGATGGTATTAGAAGGGATGGAGGCAGCTATGAATGCGACGGGCGGTGGGACTTAGTCCGCTCCAAGGGCCTAAGTCCAAGGGCCACTTAGCCGCGCTATTAGGGCCAGTTGACTGCTTCCCTACAGCGCCTCTCTACAGCGCCCCTCTACAGCGCCTCTCTACACCGCCTTATCTCCCCGGCCACCTGGATCACCGCCTAATGAGGGGCGCCAAAATTATTGCTATATCTCAGCCCATCAACCTCCGCTGAGGTGTGAAACCAGTGCCATTAACCATTACTTTCAAGCAAAATGGTTTTGGCAAATATATATATATATATATATATATATTATCTCATATGAGGATCAGAAGATGAGAATGAATGAAGGATATATGTGGGCTATACTAACTTATACTAGAGGTAACGAAAAATATTATATCCAGAGAAACACCCAGAGTGCTTTATCTTTTAAGTATTCCTATCGCCCTCCTCTAATGTCCATTTAGCAATCAACAATATTGTTGTATCAACAATATTTTGTAGCAATATTTCATTGCATAGTGGTAAATATACTATTGCAAATACCATAAACAATTAGTTACATTTTCATGCTAAGTGTAGGTAACCTATCCACTAATATGCACGACAAAAGCAATCCAGAATTAAGTGCTCTTAATCCTCAAGGCCTAGACGTAGATTTTCACCTATAGCATTGGGTTGTTTCTATTCATATTTCTTTTCCATCATCATGATTTCTTTTCTATCATCATGATTTCTTTTCTATCATCATGATTTCTTTTCTATCATCATGACTTCTTTTAGATGATATCTATATAAAAATATTTTTTGATCTGTATAGTAGCATTTAAGTTACCTTTCAAGTGACTTTTACTCTCTGCCCTACTAGCTAATTACTTTTAGTACAAAAATATTCCACCGATATCAGTACAAATAAATGACCATTTACGTTTGTATCTATCTATAATTAGCCAATTTTTTATTCCTAATCTATTAGGCGTCTCTTAACAGCTTGCAGTTATTAATTTATAGATCTAAGCTCTTGTTTAATGGATTTCTTTTTGTTCTAAGTGGGTACTTATTAAGGGTTGTACATCTACTTTACATAATGTAACCGCTTAATTTAAGAAAAAAAGTGGACTCTAAAGCAAAAAATAATATTATTCATGAAGATTAAGGAAGAATGATGAGTCGAGGAACAAGTATACGCAGCGCAGAATTACGTGAGCTGTAAGAGGTAAATATAACAGATGTTAGATCGCCATGCATGGGATCGGGAAAAACTTTGAAAGGGCCGAAGGGTTGACGTTAAGTGTGTAACTTATATTATTTAATTATCGTTTTAGTGGTTTAACTATCAGGAAATAAAGGATTGAAAAATATTAATCAATCTATTATTTTTTATTTTTATATGGCTGGCACTTAGAACTGATGTACTAACTCCACAAATTCCTGCCTCCTACTTACTTTCTTCTGATCCAGTCAACCTCTCTGACATATCCTTCAAAATAATTAAGCTTTACCATTCGTCATAAACCTATGACATCATGTCCTACAGTATCAATTAATAATATTCCGCTGGTCCCAGGTGAACAGATCCCCTACCTAGGACTCCTATTCGACAAATGTCAAACATGGAATGAGCACACTAGACTGAAACGACAAGAAACTACTCGCCCATACTAGACCCGCTAATCTTCAACTTAACTACAAAAAACTCATCTACACAACCATCAGAAGGCCTATCTGGACTTAGGGAGTTGAGCTTTGGGGATCTAATTAACTATCAAATTCTACTCAAATTCCAAAGCTATATATATCCATATGGAAAAAGATCGAGTACCCGTAAATCATATAGCTGATAAAGAGATAATCTCTCCCTCGTATGCTAACATCTTTCGTCTCCTTAAATTTTAACTCTATCACTTTATGGTACAAATCGCTTGTGTAATGCATATTTTATTGATTTACTGTATATTTATCTTTTTGTTTATAACACCTCCGGTTCTTGTTTTTGTTATTTATTTATTTTATTTTATTTTTTATTTTATACCTCATGGATCTTTTAAATACCTCAGATTCTAGTGTTTATAATTTTCTGTTAAAAATGTTGAGCCTACATACGGATATATTATTTTGTTTTTTCCATTATATAATTTTGTAAAACTTTTTAAAAACAAAGATAAGCTGTAGTATTTACACTTAGAGTGGAAAACCTTCAGGGTTTTTACATGAACCCCTCCCCATACTACCTATGTTTATGGTTTTCCTCAGTTTATGCTTGGACATGGCTCAGTAATGGTACGTTTATGTATATGTTTTTTTACTTCTATATTAAAGTCTAAAGTTCTGTAAAATTTGTTATGTTGTCATCAGATTATGTATCATATTATCATTATTTGTAACTATAATATTTAAGTATGTTGGTATATTTTCTGCTTTATTTCAAATGTTATCATTGTCACTACATTCAAAAGAAAATTTTCATTATCATATTAATATGTATCTCTTTTGTTCTGATGTTTGTAGCCCTGATGATGGCTCACAAGCTTGAGCCGAAAAGTTGGCAAAATAAAAAACTTTTCAAAAAATGACTGATTCCTGACTATTCCACCTATAATATCAAATTCTTCCCTTATTCAATACTGACAATTCAAAATCCGCTCCTTACTTTGTCACGAATAAACTCATCCATAAAGACATTAATGTTCCATATATTGCTGATTTGGCCTGAACCAGCTATTCATTCGTCCATGAAAAACTTTACTATCACTCTAACCTACTAGTTTCAAAACTTGCTTCTTCTTCTATTCCTTAAAATCTTCTGAGGCTTATAGAAAGAAGATGGCCTCGAGACCTTCTAGTTTAGATTACTTACTGGAGTGCTGCAAATGGGCAGTTTCTTTTCATGTATTTTAACTCACAGCTCATTTAATAGATTTATCATGCAATACTGTTGTAAATATCAATAATTATAATAATTGTTATATACAATACATGTTCTATATAAAGGCATGAGAGTTTATTGAAAATTTAAAAACTTTCTAAAGACTTTCCTTTATCTATTTAAAAAAGTAGATTTAATTCTTAAAAAATTTATAGATCTTTTCTATTATTCGATTATAATAAAGTTCCAAACTGAAGAACGAATGTTAGTTTTGATTCAATTGACTTCATTAAGGAATTTACTTATAGCTTCAATAAAAATAAAACTGGCTATTTCCTTCGGTAATAGTTCGGAAACAACTTGACACAACTAAATAGAACGTTTAACTAAGCTTGAATGAGCCCGTTTGAGGCCAATAATAGACTTCAAACTGAGTAAACAATGTCTCCTCATTACAAGATTAATAACCGGAGTAATTGAGATATGGAAAATTATTATTCAAGTGGATAACCGCCTGTTCCCGGTATTAATTAAACGAATTAATTAATTCCAGAAGTATTATTAATGCTCCCTTAAACAAGGAGAAATAGAGTTTATAACACAATAAATAATAGCTCCCAAACCACACGGAAAATGTTTTTCCCGAAAGTGAAAATGAGGAAAATGATGAGAGAATTTCAAGAAACAGAGAAAATCACTTTAATGAAAGGAAATGGCGTAATACTCCAGAGACACAGGCAAGTTAGAGTAATCTCACTCCAAAACTCTCCCTTCCAGGAATCTCCAGCCAGGCTACGATTTTATGTTAAATATTCTATGTGGATCTGAGGTCGTTCTCGTATTCACTATTATTAGAACTATTCATCAGGATATTATTCCGAACACTCGACTGGAAGTGGGGAGGCATTGTTTTAGAATTTCAAAAGGTATATGAAGGTATAGACACTCGAATGGTTCCAACTGAAATGACTTACTGTGTGTCTGTGTGTGTGTGTGTGTGCACGGAAGGTCTAGTAATAAATAATAGTAGTAAATAATTATCCTGATACATCGGAGTTTAAACCCGAGACCTTAAGACTTGGTAATCTAGAGTCACGCCACCATGAGGCCATAGTGCACCTGCAGATCACACCATATTCCTTGAATCTTATTCAGCAGTCCTATTAACCTATATATACCCTGTCCCTTCTCCCAGAGATCAGACACACTCTCTTCAAGTCCTCGCAGTAATTACGGTACGTAATCTATGTCAGATCTAGTATAGCCATATTGTTATTATCAAGATTGTCATTATTGTCTTTTAAAGTGTTATTATCGATATTTTGTAACTTTTGAATAAATAAAATATTTTTTTTTTCAATAACGAGCACGAACACCAAAAATTGGCGCCCAAAATAGGGACTGCAATATTTTATCGCAGTTTTAAGAACCGAGTTTCCGCAGATCCGAACTTTTTCCGCAAATCCAGAATTAGGACTACCGCCTAGGATTCCTCACCTGTGAAGACTCAAGATTTTGGCTTACCTACCGAGGACTACCAACTTCGAGATCTTCAGATTCTGGACGAGTTCACTCACCCCGAGCATCTCGCAACGCAGGCAAAGTCTCTTATCTGCACTCAACCTTGGCCGGACTTCACTGTCGTCAGGTATCCAGCTCAAGGACAGATCTTCACACCCCGTCGAAGATTATTTTGACAGCGTACTCAATTTTTGTAAGTTAATTTCCTTTACTATTGTAATTTTATGTCTGATGATTATTTAAATTCTTTAATCCTGCGAGTAAATAATTTAATATTAACTACAAATATGGCAAGCTTTCAAATTAAATCGGCAGACTACGATCATATCCCTAATTTTAATGGAAATCCACACAATCTGTTAAAATTCGTGACAGTTTGTAGACAAGTTTACCAAATCGTGTGTAAACCGGACAACTCGTTTAAGGGACTAAACGAACAAAGATTATTAAGTAAACTTTTAGCAAAACTTACGGATGAAGCTGATTATATAAATACAACGTGCGAATTTAGTCGTGTTGAAGAATTACTAAATTATCTCGAAAGAACCTTCAGAGACAGCCGCTCAATTGAACAATTATCGCATGAATTATTTAATAACAAAATACATCATAAGGAACACCCTCTTGATTTCCTTCAAAGAATTGATAAGATCCGCACTTTAATAATTTCTAAGCATCGGATAGAAAACACACCAAATAGAGAAACAATTATTAGCGCATTAGAGAAAAGTATTCTTTATTTTTTTTACACTAACATGCCCCTTCACATAAGAACATATCTTATGACTAAAGCAGAAAAGTTAAGAACATTAGATGATTTGAGAAATTTAATTCAGAATGAGAACCATCTACTCTTCGATGACCTCATAAATTCGGGAAATATGAGAAGACCCGGAGAACATGATTACAAAAGAGGCTTCGACCATAAGAAAAAGTTCGATAAAAAACATCACAAACGATTTAATAATTGGCAAAATCCCAATAACCCGTATAACCCACATAATCAAAGACAAGAGCATCAATATCGACAACAAGAACCTCCACAAGACTACCGGCAGAATAATAATAATAATAATTATTACCAACAATGGCCCCGTCAAGAACAACAAAGGTATTTCAACGGTTCAGGTCGATACCGGAATCAAAATTATAATAATAATAAGAAAGATGAAAATCCAACTGTATCCATGAGAACAGTTAGCGCATTCGGGAATAAACCGAAACAGCCTAATTTCCAAATTCAGCAAGAAGACCCGAAAGACCAAGAAATCAGAGAATTAAGAGAGAAATTAGAAAAATTAGATCCAAATAATTCTTTTTTAGAGAAAGGCCCGCCAGACAATCAAAACACATAAAAGAAGAGAATAAAAGCCAACTGCCTTATGTTAAAGACCACGCGAATCGTAAATGGCTTATTGATACCGGATCTTGGAAGAATTATATAAGACCAGACATTGTACCACCAGATGTTGAAAGAGAAAAAGAAAATTTTAAAATAAAAACAGCAACCGGAGAAGAACTTGGCACGGAATCTATTTCAGTTTATTGCAGAAATAATTTTCTTAAAAACCCCGAAAAAATAAAATTTTATCTATTTAATTTCAGTCCCAATTACGAAATACTACTAGGAAATGAGACAATGAGGGAAATGAAATTTAATATCGATTTCGAAACCAACAAAATAAAAACTCGCTATACAGAGTTTGATTTTATTATGGAAGACGAAGTTTTAAAATTAGTTTTGAAAGAAGGCGAAAATCAGATAAAAGTAGAACAAAATAAAAATCTATATTTTATTGACTATGAAGATGATAAGATTAAAATTAAACCTGGCATCTATGATCAAAATATAATAATCGACAGTAAAGTTAACGAAACCATATATTTACCTTTATATTATTTGCAAAAAGAAGAAGTAGAATTAACAGATTCTAATAAAAAAGGAAACCATGAAATAATAAAACAAATCCCCCAACTAATCAGAACCGACCATATACCTCCTCAAGAAAAATCAAATTTAATTAAATTATTATCGAAATATCCATCAGTATTTAAGACTGAAAATGATCCCCTTTCAGCCACTGATTTATTGGAGCATAAGATTAAAACAAAAACCGAAGACCCGATATATTCGAAAAATTACAGATATCCCCACAAATTCAAAGAAAATATTAAGGAAGAAATTAAAAAGATGTTAGAATCCAAAATAATAAGACCCAGCGATTCCCTTACAATTCTCCCGTTTGGATTGTCCCGAAAAAGCCAGACGCATCAGGAAAAAGAAAAATACGAATGGTGATTGATTACAGGAAATTAAATCGAGAAACAACCCCGGATAAATTCCCCATTCCTAATATTGAAGACCTTTTAGGCAAATTAGGAAAAGCGACGATATTTACAGCAATGGACCTTTGCTCAGGCTTCCATCAAATAAAAGTCGAAGAAAGTTCTATCCCAAAAACAGCATTTTCTACAGATCAAGGCCACTTTGAATTCCTTCGCATGCCATTTGGACTCAGTAATGCCCCAGCAACGTTTCAAAGAGCCATGAATATCATTTTTTCAGATTCTATTAACGTTTTAGTCTATATGGACGATATTATAATTTTTTCTGAAAATTACAAAGATCATTGGAAACATTTAGAAGAAACTCTTAAAAAGTTAGAAAAACATAACTTAAAGATTCAGCTCGATAAGACAGAATTTTGCAAGAAAGAATTGTTATTCCTCGGACATATTATCAGCGAACGCGGCATAGAACCTAATCCAGAAAAGATAAAAGCAGTAAAAGATTTTAAACTCCCTAAAAATGAAAAAGAAATTAAAAGCTTTTTAGGATTAACTGGTTTCTATAGGAAAATGATACCAAATTACGCAAAGATAGCTTCCCCATTAACGAGATGTCTTCGAAAAGATCAAAAAGAAATCAAACCAGAGTTATATGAAAACGCTTTTGAGAAATTGAAACAACTTGTATGTAGTAGCCCCATTTTGCAAATTCCAGATTTCAATCAGGACTTTTTCTTAACAACTGACGCAAGTAATTTCGCCATTGGTGCAGTATTAGCACAGAAGAAAGATGGAAAAGAACTCCCTGTATGTTTTGCATCCAGAACACTTAATAAAGCAGAACAAAATTACTCAACAACGGAAAAGGAATGTTTAGCCATTATTTGGGCTTGCAATCATTTTCGACCCTACTTATACGGTAGAAAATTTTTCATATATTCAGATCACAAACCTTTAGAATATTTAAGAACGTGTAAAACACAGAACGCCAGATTAATTAGATGGAAATTATTGTTAGAAGATTTCGAATATGACATAAAATACATTGAAGGAAAGGCTAATAAAGTCGCCGATCATTTATCCCGTTACCCTATTGAAGAAAGGAAATTAAAAGAACCAGAATTTGATATTTTTCATACAGAAAATTCTCCTAATAACTATTCACAAGAAATCGTAGATTTATTACAAGAAATGGGAATAGAAGAAACCCAAGAAGAAGCTAACAATGAAAACTTAGAAGGAATTAATAATGATGAAAACATAGAAGAAAATAATAATGGTGAACACCAAGAAATAATTCAAGATGATATATCTTCTTTAGCAACGCAGCACTCCACAGAATCCTCCGATAACAGAATCTTAATAGTTGATGATAAATCTAGACCAGTAAATGTTGAGAAAAATCAAATAATAATAAAAAAGGGACACGCGAAAATTCAACGCGAAACAATATTCAATAATAAGCAAAGAACAACAATTGAATTTACTTGGCCTTATCATGAAAAAGATTTTGAAATAGAAGAAAAACTTTTAGAAATCTTAAGACCAAATATAACTTACGGCATATACTGCTCACCCATATCAGATTCTATAGAAAGTGAAAATAATTGGTATAATGCATTATTTAATAAAGTTGCATCACTCATTAGAGAAAAATTTCCCACAAATAGAATTAAAAGATATTATAAACTATTGCCAGATGTAAAGAACACGGAAGACCAGAAATTACTTATCCTTGATTATCATATCGCCAAGACATGCCACAGAGGTATAAATGAAACATATTTAGTTTTGAAAACCAAATTTTATTGGCCCAATATGAAAGATCATATCACAGAAATTATAAACAAATGTGACACATGTGGAAAAGGCAAATACGATAGAAGACCTATAAAACAAAAATTTAAAATTACTCCCACACCTGAGAAACCCTTTACAGATTTAATGATTGATACCTTACACATGAGTAATTATTACATTTATTTAATAGTAGATACTTTTTCCAAAAGAATATTTTCTTATTACGCAACGAGTTATAATGCCATAGAAAGCATGAAAGTATTGAAAAAATATTTAGCATATTTTCCAAAACCCCAAAAAATATCATGTGACAACGGAAGAGAATTCGACAATAACTTGTTTAAAGATTTTCTAAACTACTTAAATATTGAATTACATTATACTACCCCCAATCACCCTAACTCTCTTGGATTGCTTAATCGAGCAAGCTCTTCGTTATTAGAAATTTTAAGACTTATAAACATAGAAAACAAAGATGATAAAGAGGAAGATAAGTTAGAGCAAGCAACGACAGCATATAATAATTCCCTTAATCAAGATCTTAAAATGACCCCTAACGAAATAACTTTCGGTATCACTAATGAAACTTATAATGAATCCCCGGAAATAAAAGAATATCTTGTTCATGAGTACCATCGGAAAATGAAGCAGCTTTTCGAAATAACTAAGTTAATGTATCATGATTTATTAGCCGTATTAGATTTAGTAGAAAATCAATTAAATGATATAGAGTTTTCCTTAGAACAATGTAAATTAGGAATTACCCATCCAAGCATATTAACGACTAGAGAACTAGAACAATTAAACATACCGTTCGGAGAACCAATCACAGAAAATGTAGAATTAAACTGGTTACTTAGCTCCACATTTTGTTCCCTATCAGATACAGGATTAATTTATTATTTTATTAAAATCCCTTTGAAATCATTGCCAAAAACAACTTATTATGCTATGTCATATCCAGTTACAAGGAATAATAAAGTCATTACTCTAAAGATTAAAGAACAACTAATCATTAGATTTAAAAATTCGTTTTACAATGGAAATTGTATTAAATTCAATAATCATCATTACTGTAAAGACATGATAGAGATTAAGGACAAATGTATTTTAGAATTATGTAAGAATATAGAATTAAATGATTGTAAAGCTGTAGAAATAAGAACAAACCCTATAATCAAACTTATACCCACATTACACCAATATTTAACCTTTAATATTAGCAATGTAACAACTAGTGTAACAAACACACAAATGTATCATCTACCATCTACTAGCCTCCTTAATCTTAATGAAAAAGAGAAATTTGTAAATATAAATGTACCACTTTCTTATGTTGACAATGTAAATATTCCTTTTATTTCCTATCATTCTGTTAATAATAAAACTATTGTATCAACAAATTTTACTTTTGAGGAATTACAACAAATAGACTTAAGTAATATAGAAATAGAAGAATTAGAACCTTATGATATAACTGTATCCCAATTTATTTCTTATATATTTTATGTAATATGTTTATATCTTTTATGCTATAATCTTTATCGTCAGTATTGTAAACTGGAATTACTGTGTTCTAATCCTTCAAATGATAATCCAAGTACCCATCCTCAACCACCTGAATGTTTTGATGGCAGAGCCAGAGCTTGGTTTCAATATTTACAGAATAAACAAACCGTCCCAAATCCTTAAATTTAGAGTTCAGTGGGCTTCACTCTCATAAGGACGGAGGAGTCACGCCACCATGAGGCCATAGTGCACCTGCAGATCACACCATATTCCTTGAATCTTATTCAGCAGTCCTATTAACCTATATATACCCTGTCCCTTCTCCCAGAGATCAGACACACTCTCTTCAAGTCCTCGCAGTAATTACGGTACGTAATCTATGTCAGATCTAGTATAGCCATATTGTTATTATCAAGATTGTCATTATTGTCTTTTAAAGTGTTATTATCGATATTTTGTAACTTTTGAATAAATAAAATATTTTTTTTTTCAATAACGAGCACGAACACCAAAATTTAGTACCAAATTACGACTGTTTGAAATTAGCCCTGATGAAGGCCCACAATGTGGGTTGAAACGTCGAGAAGTCTATTCAGTGTAGGAGAATGATTTAAGTGTAGACTATTTTATTGTTTTTTCTTCTCTGATCGCCAATTGAAATAATTCCCTCCTGAAAATTGTTTCAAAAAGTTAATGAATTATAATGTATTAATTTTTTCTTCAATGAAAAAATCTGTAGCGCACAACACTCGGAATGCACTTACCTCCGTTGTTAAAATAAATTTTTTGAAATTGCTAAAGACATTTAGAGATGAAAATAAATTGTCAAAGAATTAATAAAATTGAATTTCAATAGAATCATGAGTTTTGTTAAATAATCTATTATATTATTAGATTATAGCTTGTTCTACCGGCTTTTCATCACTTTCTGTTAACTTTTACAATTTTGTATATAAGGTAATAATTTTTCAAAAATCTTTAGCATTCCAACGGTATAATATAATCTATATTACTATTTTTATATTCAAAACCACAAAAATTGCGTTAATTTTTTTTTTAAAATCTTTTCTCCTCTAGTTGGATATATAATTCGTTCAAATTATATACTTACCCTTTATTTATCAATGCTAACAAGATGATATGTTTAATTTATTCGAATCTACAAAATTTAAGATACTTTAGAGGAAGAAAATTAAAAATATCGACATTTAAGCCCTATCGGACTATTTCAATCAGAATGAAACCTAAATGATATTTAAGCTCATTAAATTTTAAATCAATATAGCGAGTTTAATCAAAATCTTTAGAGCTGTTATTGAGAAAACCGTAAAAAGGTGAAAAATGCATGGTGTAAAGTGGCTCTTCTGGTTTGCTGGTTTTGATAAAAAAAAAAAAATATCTCGTGGCGTTTAGTTGTCTTAAATATGAAATTTCAGTTTCATATTACTTTTCGTTTTCACGCTAGACTTACCACAAACGGAGGGACACACAGACCTTTTAGCGGGGCTTAGCCATTTGGGCTCAGGGGACTTGTAACGTAAACGTGTATTTCCGTTGAAAACTCGAATTCGAATTTTTTCATGATCTCAATACTCCCTCTTAATATATGTTTCATATAAATGGAAGTGAAAGTAACAACAAAAAGAAAAGTTGGATTAAAGAGTTATTCGGAAAACTCTCCATATTCTTAAGAAATGTCTTCTTCCATTAGTCAAGTTTAACAGAGTAATAAGAGATATTAAATTAAAAAAAAAGAAATCGTCATACAACACACATATTGAATTAGTCAATATAAAAGGTTACCTATACAGAAATAAAAATATGAAAACCTTTTTAAAATATTCATCTTGAAAAAAAAATATTGATGAAAGTTGGATCATATAAAGACGCTGCGGTATGAGTTAAACAGAAAAAAAAAAATAATAAACAAAAACCGAGATACTATAACGTTTTCATTTAGTTGAGTGGGACCGCCTTGAAAAAGATATTCTAGCCGCATAAAAGAGCCCGTGTATTGATTACTTTTCAGGTTATATATTAAAAATGTATACCTTCATGCTTCTTATTCATTTTTAGTTATTAATAAAACATTCCCAAATCTCTGAGTAAATAATTAATTAACCAACGATGAATAATTTCGTATCTCAGGCCTCGCTTCTTTAAGTGAAATAGTAAGTTTATTTTTGAATTATCTTTATAAAACATTAGTAAAATAAATAATAATATAAAAAGACAAGACACCTGCTCTTCCCCTAATTGCAATTCATGTTACATAGGCGAGACCAAAAACTATTTAAAAAAAATAATTTATCAGCATCAATACACAATATCTACCCTTAACCCATTTTCCTCAAAATTATCCGAACACGCTATATCCCTTGACCATCATTTTGATTTTGATAATCCTGAAATCCTAGCCACCGTACCTAACTACAAAAAGCGACTCCTCTCCGAAGCTATATATATCCATATGGAAGAAGATCGAGTACCCGTAAATCATAAAACAAAGAGATAATCTCTCCCTCGTATGCTAACATCTTCCGTCTCCTTAAATAATAACTCTATCACTTTATTGTACAAATTGCTTGTGTAATGTATATTTTATTTACTGTATATTTATATTTTTGTTTATAACACCTCTGGTTCTTGTTTTTGTTATTTATCTATTTATTTTATTTTATTTTTTATTATATACCTCATGGATCTTTTAAATACCTCAGATTCTAGTGTTTATAATTTTATGTTAAAAATATTGAGCCTTATTGTACATACGGATATATTATTTTGTTTTTTCCATTATATAATTTTGTAAAACATTTTAAAAACAAAGATAAGCTGTAGTATTTACACTTAGAGGGGAAAACCTTCAGGATTTTTACATGAACCCCTCCCCATACTACCTATGTTTATGGTTTTCCTCAGTTTATGCTTGGACATGGCTCAGTAATGGTACGTTTATATATATATATATATATATATATATATATATATATATATATATATATATATATATATATTTTTACTTCCATATTAAAGTCTAAAGTTCTGTAAACATTTTTATGCTTATCATCATCAGATTATGTATCATATTATCATTATTTGTATCTATAATATATATAAGTATGTTGGTACATTTTCTGTTTTATTTCAAATTTTATCATTGTCACTACATTCAAAAGAAAATTTTCATTATCATATTAATATGTATCTCTTTTGTTCTGATGTTTGTAGGATCAGAGGATGGCTCACAAGCTTGAGCCGAAACGTTGGCAAAATTAAAAACTTTTCAAAAAATTACTGATTCCTGACTATTCCACCTATAATAGTTTCTACAGTCGACTATACATCCTCAATAAAAAGACAAGGGTATGATCGGAGACCTATAGCATAAAATTCAACTCAAATGAAAGAAACCCTCCGTCAATTTTCTATATATTTAGAAGTCACACCTAGATGGGGGAAATCTCCAAAACGTCTCAAAGGAAAATTGATGTAAAATAATTTTTTGGAAGAATCAAGAACCATTTTGGATACCTGTTGGAGGACTCCTCAAAAAAATAAATGTATTTTCGATTCCCAGTCATTCCGGAATATCAGGAAACGAGGACGTTTACAGAGCTGCAACAGAGGCAAATTCACTAGAAGAAATAACACCCTCTTTTATTTTATCATCTGAGCTGTTTCAGCCAATAAACGCGAAGATCGTAGACAGTCTTGGACTGCACTTGAAAACAAAAAATTGAAAAATGTCAAACCGATGATCAAGAAAGTGCAGGCGTGAGGAGGTAGTTATCGCCCGCCAGGGGATAGGACACTGCCGTCTCACTCATGAGCACCTCATGGCTCGAAGGGATCCACCTCGATGTCAACTGTGTAAAGAGACTCTCACAGTAAGTCATATTTTTGAAGAGTGCCTCCTAGCGTTCCACGTAAAGTCACTGAGGCATTAAGCGATAATGATCGGGCCATCGACGGTGTCATTCAATTGGGGAAGAACTTTCGTTTATATCAGCTCATTTAATACATTCAGGTTGTTTTACGCACTTTTTGATATTATTTATTATTGGATATTGGATCATAAAACTTGGATTACCGCAATAAACTGGAATTCGAAAATTATCACGATCGCAATACTTTCCCTTTCTATAAATTCCATAAGTAGCTAACTGAAAGTAAAAGACATTGTATATTGTATAATATTTGAGTTCGGTACCTCGAGACGGTCGCATGTATCCCACCTCTACGACGAGTTAAAGTGGTTATCCCCTAGCTTTCGAAGACAATATTTATTTCCTGGGATCATTTCTCTTTCAAATCATTAACTCCTACCACCCATTTTATGTTTACAGCCTTCTGGTATTTAAATCCTCGATCCATCACCAAGAAACAAGATCCCGTCTGTCCGACCTCCAAACTCCTTCCACAAAACCAAAATATATGATTGCTCCTTTTTAGCCCGTTCCACTGCCTTATAGAATACTCTCCGGTCAAACGTTCGACATGCTCCTTCCCTATCATCGTTTAAATCCCGCCTCTTTCAATACTTCTATTCTCTCCAGTCCGATGTAAGCTAATTTTTATTATGCCAATTTATGTGAAGTGATTTGTGTATCTACTTTAATGAGATTTAAAAGATATATTTTACTTTAATTTTTATTTATTGATCTCGAGAATATGTACATAGAGATGTCATACTGGCCGCATTTTATTTTATTTTGTTTTTTTCTTCTTTCTTTTGTTATTTAAAAGTAGTTATACGAGTATATTGTTTTTGGCCAGATATAAATTTGTTCATTAATGTTATTCTTAATGGAAATTGTCCTAGAATAATGTTTCTTTTCTATTCTCTTATATATTAGCTTTTGTTAATTTTATTTAAGCCTCCAGTATGAATATTGTCATACACCACCAAAATTCATTAGGGTCAGCATAAAACTGGCGCCCAACAACTATTTTTCAAACCAACATCCCTCAACAAGTCTAACGATGTAAGTCAGACATGGCTATTATTGTGAGTGGAGTTAGGACGACAGAAGACTCCAGATCATAGAGCCAGAGCACACCCGGGGGAATAATACAGCAGGGGTCGGGGCAATTGTATAGGGAGGGGGGGTTGTATGGGGGGTCTGTATGAAGGGGGCTGTATGGAGGGGGGCATACATACTTCACTGAGGGTCAACCCTCATGACAGCTAATTGTAACCAATGTTGCCATTGGCTAACTAATCTTCTATTGGTCACAACCGCCTGACTCACCCAGGACGTGGAGAAATGGTTACTTACTTTCCCCCATTAATCAAAAGTATTTTCTTTCAGGGGTCCCTTTTCATTTTCCAAAAGTTGAGAGGCAATAATATTTAACACCACTAGACAATAATTTTTCTTTGTAACGCATAAGCTTTGAATTGACACTGATTGAAAAAGGCATATGTATATATAATTTTTTTTTTGCCATACATTCTCTCATATATCAATTGGTTGTAATGGCCAACAAGGTTGATTCCTTTTTTATTTATTTTTTTTCATTATTTTTTTTTTTTTACATTTTCTCTACAAAACTTGACACCACTAATGCAAAATCCAACGCAAATTCATTTAGAAGAGTATTTTTTTTTTTAAACTTTTTTTTTTTATTCAATACAATTTAAACGGTCCATATGATTATCTCGAGTAAAAGGCCTAACCTTTAACATGATCTGGGAGGCGAAAAACGTTTCCTTGGTGTCCTTAAACATCATGGGATAATTTAATTAACAACAACAAAATATATATATATATATATATATATATATATATATATATATATTTTTTTTTTTTTTTAATATTTATTTATAGTTAGTTACAACTGTATTATACATACGCAAGACGTAAATATGCAGGGTGACGAAAAGTCTTCAAAGTACTACCCAATGGTAACTCTTCACTATTTTAAGGCAGTAGGTGACGAGGTCACCTAATTTTAAATATAATTACATATCAATAATGTAGTGAATAGGCGTGGTCTAGTGGTTGCAGCACAGGTTCGATTCCCGACTGCAGCAGCATAATTATATGTTCTGTTATTTTAACCGTGGGGCGATCCTGGGAATGGAGACGCTCGTGGAGCACACCCAGCCTCCACAAAATAGGTACAAAAATTAGGAAAAAAACAAGGCCGCTGATCATATCTCGGTCTAATCAACTCGTTGCACGGCCGTTAGCCTAAAAAGTACGAATTTATACCAATATGCTCTGAAATAAAAAATTGAGAACCCTTTATAGGTTGTAGAGGTACAAGTTTTTTTTTTTTTTTTAATTTTTAATGTAACAATAAAAAAAAAAAAAAAAAAAAAAAAAATTATATATATATATATATAATATATATATATATATATATATATATATATATAAACATTGTCTTAAATATGAAATTTCAGTATCGTGCGACGTTTTATACGGCTTTCTAGCTAGACATATCACACAAACACACTTTTTGGTGGACTTTTGAAGTCATTTTGACTCCATGGATTCCATATGTACATTTCCGTTGAAAACTCGAAAATCTTCACGATCGCAGTACTTTTCTTTATATCTCATATATACTATATATCTCGTATATTATATTACATCATATATTATTACTATATTAGGGGAGCCCGTGGCTGAGTGGCTAGCGCGCTAGTCTCTCATGCTACAGGTTCTGAGTTCTAATCCAAGTCCCGGCGGGGCTTTTATAAGGATTTTAAAAAATGTGGATTCACTCACAACCTATCCCCTGGGTATGTGAGACCCGTCAGCCAAAGGGTGGCCACTCACAAAATTAGTCGTATGGAGTAATGACCTTACACTAAAAAAAAATTGCAGCGTGAAACGTGAGTGTAAACTCAAAGGAATTTACACCGCGAGGCCCAGGGCTTACACGGCTACAAGATTATTACTATATATCTCATCCGATGCAGGCAAGAATTTAGTACTAGCCTTGATGGGCGAAAACAATAGGATCCCTTGTAAGCAAACTTTTGTATCATATAAAAAACATTCGCAAACGAACATTCCTACGCTCATAAGATTAACGAAATGAGACACTAACTCTTCTTAGAATACAACTGAACTCGAACTCAAAACTTTTGACCTGTAAAATACTCCAAGCACAAGAATCTTTTTAAGTAAAGGGGTTTTGCCATTCGCAACTCAAGGAAAATACATTTGGAAAGGATTCTCTTGTCCTTTTGGGGGTAAAGGGAACTTGCTCATAGGTAATGCAATAACCTTTACCAAGATTATATGAGGGCGTTTGTAACTTATTTGAATGAGGAGATATACAATTCAACGTCATTCGTGGATATCTACGTCAGATTCCATCTTGGGAGCTTTGAACTCTTTCCAATTTACTTTATCACAGTCTGGTGATTTTTAAAAATGAAACAAGGCTTTATTTTTCAAACAAACTAGATAAAAGCGGAGTTCATTGACATCAATGACAAGAAATAATTCTTACATTTTAATTTAAGGAGTGTATAATTGGATCAATATGATCAAAAACCAATTGATCCAAAAAAAAGAGTTTTTTTTTTCTTTATCCGCCAGGTTTTTCTACCTAATTTCGAGTAACCACTAAACAGAGGATCTTTCTACCCAGGATCGTACCACGGCTAAAATAACCGAATAAATAATTATTCTACCCCAGCCGGGTTTGAACCTGGAACTCATAAACTCGTCCTTACGTTCTAAATAATAGTATCTAAAATAATCCTATCCATCTAATTCACAAAGAATCCTGAGATTACTTAATATCAACCAAAATATAAACGTTAATTTATTTTTTATGAATTTTCGTTTATCTGCTGTATTTTATGACACACATTTAAGAAAAAACCGACTTGGATATGTCTGACAATAAACCGTAGTTTATATGTCGAAACGTTGTTTTAACTAACATACTATTTTACTAAGTATTAAAAATTCTTATTTATATCAAGATTTTATACAGGTACATATTTTAATATTAATGTATTTTGTTTTTAATTTCCTCTATTTCTTTTATTGTAAATCACTATTAGAAGTTAAATACATAAATTTATTTTTATTTTTTAAATTTACTCTGTGGTGGTATCTACAAAAACAACCAAATAAGAAATATTCGTAATTGAAACATGATTAAAACATCATACATTTTTTGAAATTGAAAATCTTTTATTGATTTTGAAGGAACTGAATACTGACTGCCCGAAAAAAGATCTTTTATTGAGGATGTTCGACTGTTGAAATCATAATATGTAAGAATAATCAAGAGTCAGTGAAGTAAACATTATTTTTTATAATATGTATATTTATTTATTTATAAAACTGTGTATATATATATATATATATATAATATTATATATATATATATATATATACAGTTTTAAAATTAAAAAGGAATTCTTCTAAGTGTTTGTAAAATAATATATAATTTAACCTTACATCTTTGAAAAGATTAAAAGAAAAAATTTAAATAATAATTTCTGTTAATGTACCCGAGAAAATGAAAATTGAATAAATAAATAAATGTATTTGTCTGCTTTATCTGTTGATTTTCTCTGAAATTTGCATCTACTCGGGATTATTTGGGAACTGAATTGACAGGAATATAGAATTGACATAGCAGTCTATGGCTGGATAGACGGGCTTTAAATGTTGAGAGAGTTTGGGAGTGTATTAGAAGGAAAGGAGTTCCATAGGGATGCGGATCGGATTAAGAATGATCTATCGAAAGCTACGAATCGATGGGACATTATATAAACATCAGTAGGCCGCGAGCGCGTGCAACGGGAACGAACGGAGGATTTGAATTTAAGGAGTTCAGAGATGTTAAAAACAGCGGCATTGGATAACTTGGTAGAGGAAGGATGCCAGGAAGTACTTACGGCAGTAGGAAGGGTAAAGCCACATGAACTTCGTAACATCGGGTGATGTAGGTGTCTCTGGATATTGCAAAGATGAAACGTATAAAGCATTTACACATTCGTTTTAGTTTCGCCTCGAGATCCCTAAAGACACCCCCATACACCGTACTGCAATAAAAATTAAAAAAAAAAAAAAAGTTTAATAATACTAAAATAATTTTACATGAGCTATATTTCCCTCCGGACACAACTACACACTACTCATCCATTATTATACCCGACAAGAAACTACATTAAGCAACATCAGAATTATTTTCCTTCACAATCGAAAACATAACCACAAATATCGCCTTTTCCAACACCTATTATTCCAAACTGACGCTTGTTAATCTTTAATTTTAAATTAGATTTTTCATTATAATCGTTATAAGGAATGAGTATCTAACTATGTTTACCTTCTTATTTATTTTTTATTTTATTTCATATATACATGTATATATTATTATTATTTTTCGTTTGAGTGTTCAAAATTAGTTGTTTCTTACTTTCAATTTACTATTTGTTTGCTTTACTTTTTTTTACGCTTTTATCTTTGGTACATAGAGATGTGTATGTACATACATTTATATAAATTTCCTTTTCTACCTCTTTTACTAATGTACATAATTATGTCTATTTAATGTTAACTGGCCAGATGTGCTACCTTTACTTGTAAATTTCATGTTATTCTTAGGGGACAAAGTCCCTGAATAAAATTTTTTTTCTATTCTATTCTATTCTATTCTAAATATGGCAAATCATATTAGTACAATACTTTGATAAGTAGTTTATACATTATAATATTTTAATCGTTTTATTTATCCGTAAAGTTGAATAGCTTTTATTATTGCAAAGCAAAGCTAAGCTTGACGAGTGAATCCGACAAAGTTACTTGAGGATCCGATCGATCCGATAATGAGGGCTTTTGTTGCCCTCAGTTATATTGACTTCCATCACACGCTCCGGGACAATATATGTTAATTCCATTATTGGTTCACTCTCAACTAATTCTACTTCATCGCATTCAATAGCATTCCGCTCAGCGTTCCAGCAAGAGATAATTTAACATTCTCGGATCTTCAAATATCATTGTTTCATACTAATCAACTCTATGCAACCGACCGTGACTGGATACTGGATAATTCTGTACATAAAACTGTACTGGTGATTGACGTAGGGCAAGTAATATATACCAAAGTAAATGTCAAGGAAAGAAAGGGCTGATGGCTGGGTGTCCGATGTCACGATTGATCGTGTTTCAAAGGGTGCGAGGGTCCCTTATCCCAATTCTCGTGCTAAGGGTTGAGCTTGGAATCCGAAATATGAACCTGGTTATGTGCCAAAAAGCTTCTTCTAGAGTTTATATTTATTTTCCAATATGTGATTTCCTGTATAAAATTTGACATTTTTAAGTAAAAAATGTTTCGAAGAACTCTTACGACGATAAATCCAATTGAAGTTTTCTACATTTTCTTGTTATATTTGATTAATGAGGGGGAAAATCTGGTAAAATAATAGTAATACTTCCTGGCATCCTTTCTTTACCAAGTTCTCCGATCCCAGCGTCCATCGTACATCTCAGATATATTTTCATTTAAATCCTAAGTCCACACCTGCACACTCGTTCGCGACCTTCAGACCTGTATATAACGCCTCATAGAACCGCAGCTTTCGACAGATCTTTCCTTATCCGATCCTCGTCCTTATGGAATTCTATTCCTCCTAATATCCGTCACTCCAGCACTCTTCCGACCTTCAAATCCCGTTTATTCAAACTCTTTTTGTCTATCCAGTTCTCAAATAACCCTAATTAATTAGTAAATTTCAATAAAAATCAGTAAATAAAACAGAGAAAAACAATTATTTACTATATCTTATTATGCATTTATGTATTTCATTTCATACTTTTCATCAGCATTGTAAATTTATTTTAATTACTCCTGTATATATGAATATGTAAATATTTTATTTTATTTTTTGTCTAGTTTGTTTTTCTAAATCATTATTATTAGAAGTTACCTGTTAATTTATTACTATTATTCATTTTCTGTTATTTCTGTTGGTTTTTTGTTTATTAATTTTTGTCTCCAATATTATTCTGAAGGGACTTGTCCCAGAATAAATAAAGAATTTATTATTATTATTATTATTAATATAGATGTATAATATACCGTTGGATAGCCAAAGATTTTAGAAAAAATATTATCTAATACAAAGAATTTTAAAGGTTATTGGAGAGTGATGAAAAGCCGATAAAACTAACTGATTGTTGTAGATAAAAATATAATACATTATATAATAAAACACATGTTTCTATTGAAATTCAATTTCATTCATTTAACAATTTATTTGTATCTTTAAATGTATTTAAAAATTCTTATATTTATTTTAACAACGGAGCTAAGTGAAAGTCATGTGCTGCGCGCACCAGATATTTTATCAATGCTAAGATGACGTGGTTAATTTTGTTAAATCAACAAAGGTACTTTAGAGATAATATCGAAATTCAAGCCCTGTCAGGCGATTTCAATTGAAATTAAACGTAATTCATATTAAACCCCATTTAATTATACGTCGATGTAACTCATTCTTAATTACTTTCACTGATTTTCATCTACAAGTATATTTGAAAATTCTTAAATTGATTTTATCCATGGAGGTAAGTGAAAGGGGTGTGTTGCCCGCACCAGATTTTTTTTTACAGTTCAAAAACGAGCTGAAATAAAACCAGATAAGTCATTGACCCCTGAGTACGAGTACGAGGATACACCC
Organism: Piezodorus guildinii; assembly: GCA_023052935.1. Classification (NCBI taxonomy): domain Eukaryota; kingdom Metazoa; phylum Arthropoda; class Insecta; order Hemiptera; family Pentatomidae; genus Piezodorus; species Piezodorus guildinii. The sequence continues at coordinate 129,714,796 of CM041295.1, read as the reverse complement.
ACGTTTTACGCCTAAGGGAGGTTGAACTGCAATCTTACATTAGTCAATATTGTTCCTCAACATACGTTCAATATTATCACTTCCTCAAGAGATAAACGGTATCTGCTCATAAAACTCTGAATCACAGAACATTTTATCGATTTTTTTTTTACTTTTACTTACTACATATAGTAAGGGAAAGTCTTGCGATCGTGAAAATTTTCGAATTCCAGTTTTCAACGGAAATACATATTTCAGGGTCCTCTGAGTCCAAACAACCAAGTCCCGCAAAAAGGTCTGTGTGTGTGGTAACTCCCCGGCGGAAACGGTAAGTCCTATGAAACTGAAGTTTCATATTTAAGACAAATCTACGCCCGAGACGTTACAAAACCTTTTTCATCAAAATGAGCTAACCAGAAGAGCCACTTTATACCATGCATTTTGCACCTTTTTTCGATTTTCTCAAAAACGGATCAATATCATGTAGTTTTCATTCTGATTAAAATGGTCTGGCAGGGCTTAAATGCCGATATTTTAAATTTTCTTTTAGTAAAGTACCTTTAATTTTGTTGATTCTATAAAAATAACTATATTATCTTGTTACCACTTATATTACTGTCACCATATTAATATTATATACCTAACGCATTATTAATTCTATAATTCCATTGGTTGTTATCTTGTTTCTTTTAGCCCTGATGAAGGCTCACAATGTAGGCCGAAAAGTCGGCACATAATTAAAATAGCACTTGTTTTAATGTGTGTTTCTATCTAATGACCGCACCTCCGACCATCTTCCTCATCTAAAATTGTAATAAACCGAATAAAAAACAAACTGTTAAACATGAAAAAAAAAAAAAACTAAATCAATTTTTAATAATGATGGAGTTTTGTTGACCGTTGAGAAATTAGATGAGGAAGATGGTTGGGGGTGCGGTCATAAATTAAAAACACACATTTAAAATAAGTGTTATTTTAATTATGTGCCGACGTTTCGGCCTACAATGTGGGCCTTCATCAGGGCTAAAAGAAACAAGATAACAACCAATGTAATTATAGACTTAATAATGCATTAGGTATATAATAATAATATGACAGTAATAATTTATGGGAACATAAATAAAATTAAATGTAAAATGATAATAAGATGACAATTATAAAGTATGGAAATAAGGTGACAGTCATAAAGTATGGAAATAAACAAAATTAAGATGATAGTTATAAAGTATGGAAGTAAACATAATTGAGATGATAATATTGTAGTGAGAATATATAAAGAGAGACTAAGCAAATGAAAAAAATGACAAAGGAAAAATATGTGAACAATTAAAATTTTAAATATTAACAATTTTGAGTTGATATATGACGGTAATATATTAAAAACATAGTTAAGAGTATAGGTAATATATAAAAAAAAGAACACAGTCATTACAAAAGAGAAACAGTATGAATAAAAAATAATTTAAATTTTAAAATAATGTAATATTAAACTAATAATTATATGTCAGGATATGTAACGGAGAAAGATATGAGTATGGAAAGAGGGAGAAAGAAATGGGCGATGAAAAAAGATCCTTATCAATAAGAAAAAAGATACATACTTGACTCGACCTGAAGACGCTGCCTAAAGGAGTGATGTTTCCCAGTTTAAAAAACGCTCATTGCGTGGAACGGAAAATATGAGAACTAGAATGTCCGTTAGGAATATTCCAAGAATCTAAGTTATGTTTACTGATTCGAATGTTAAAAAATAGCCAAAAGTTATTACTTGAGAGTACTTGAGTTATTACTAATGAGTATTTGATAAAATTGTAAGAAATAGTGACGAGGTAAAGATTAAAAGATATTAAGTAATAACGGATGACGATGATAAATGACGATTAGGTAATAACGAATGACGATAAATCAATTTTTGATTTTTTGACGAACTTATGTTCCTAATTTCTGCCGATGATTTGATATTAGAATCAACAGACGTTATACAATAAACATAATATTTTCTTGCTAAGTGTACTTTTTCTTACGATGAACTCATAATCACAAAGTAATAACCTTTTAATAACTGAAGTTTTTTAAACATAACTGACATGACATTTAATTGCATACCTGTGCAAGTGACTAGTATGAAATATGTATTAAGGGAAAATATTGCGATCGTGAATTTTGGAGTTTGAGTTTTCACCAGAAGAGTGTTGACGCACTAGATTTTTTTTTTTTTTTTTTTTTACGAAATGTAAGTTAATTTGAGAGAAATGATGTATTTTGCTTTCTCTTACCTGTATATAAAATGAACAGTAAGGGAAGGTATTCGAATTGTGAAAAATTCAGTTTTTAATTAAAATACATGTTTTGAAGTTTATTAAGTCCATATCATCAAGGCCAAATGACCCAAAGGGTTTTATATAAAACTCATATCATCCAATATTTTATCTACTCCGTAAAATGCTTGGTACCCTTTCTCGACTCTGGTAGTTTCTGGGAAAAAAACTTTGAATTTGGTTTTAAAAGTATTATGTTTCACGATATTAGATTTAATTAAAAATAAAACTGTTTCGCAGTGATATTGAATCTTTTTTGTCAAAGGGAAATTTCTATAGAAAGCGCTGTGTGTCGAACAGGTTATACGAGGAAAAAAATATAGAAGCAATAAGCTTTTATTTTAAAAATTACTCGGAAAAAAACAATGTTTTCAATTCAAACACACTTGCGAAATAAGATAGGATCTACCCATGGACTTACAAAAGAGTACAAGAGGAAAAGGGGTCAAACAAATTGTAGAGACTTATAAAAATGTTATAAGGTAATAAAGAAAAAAGGGTTGGCTGGATACTGTTTTTGCGACATGCCTAATCGCACAAAAAATGTTTTGTATTTATTAATTATGAATAGAAAAATATCTATAACCTTAAACTTTCAACTTCTTCCCCCACTCTAGGAATTTATGAAAAATAAAATAGCATATAAAATTTTAAGCTTTTAAGAGAGACACTGCCCAGTCTGGAGTTTCTCCAGCAGATTTTGAATAGATATGAGTAAGTTTTTTTATGCTCATTTGATTGTTAACTTTATATTTATCTTATATATAAAAGTCTCTTGTTTGTGGTTGCACTCCTCCCAAACAACTGAACCAATTTTTATGAATTGTTTTATGCATATTTCATACCACTAGATAATTCGGGTGTCCCTCCCTATCTAAAAAAATTCAAACAATTTTTTTTTTTTTAATTTTAAGAGAAAAATATCTATAACCTTAAACTTTCAACTTCTTCCCTCACTCTAGGAATTTATGAAAAATAAAATACCATATTCAATTTTAAGCTTTTAAGAGAGACACGCCCCGTCTGGAGTTTCTCCAGCAGATTTTGAATAGATATGAGTAAGTTTTTTTATGCTAATTTGATTATTAACTTTATATTTATCTAATATATAAAAGTCTCTTGTTTGTGGTTGTACTCCTCCCAAACAACTGAACCAATTTTTATGAATTGTTTTATGCATATTTTATACCACTAGATAATTCGGGTGTCCCTCCCTATCTAAATAAAATTTCAAACATTTTTTTTTTAATTATAAGAGAAACATATCTATAACCTTAAACTTTCAACTTCTTCCCCCACTCTAGGAATTTATTAAAAATAAAATAGCATATAAAATTTTAAGCTTTTAAGAGAGACACGCCCAGTCTGGAGTTTCTCCAGCAGATTTTGAATAGATATGAGTAAGTTTTTTTATGCTCATTTGATTGTTAACTTTATATTTATCTAATACATAAAAGTCTCTTGTTTGTGGTTGCACTCCTCCCAAACAACAATACCAATTTTTATGAATTGTTTTATGCATATTTTAAAATGAATTATTGTCCAAAGACGAAAAATCGAACTAATTCAACCCAACAAAATAATTTATTTTCGATACTTATCTTGTGTCATGTGAATCATGAAGTAAAGCTTGTATCACATTTACTGAATGTATTTTAAAATACAGTTGTAAATATCAATAAATATTTATACGATATTAATATATATATAAAAAAAAAAAAGGTCCTCGTACTTGTATAGAAAAGTAAAAATTATTACTTAATGTGATAATAGGATGATCAGTATAGAGATTAAATCCTTGGAACCTCGTCCAACATTAAAACCACAAGGAAGGAGATCGGTAATGTGGCATCTCGAGTATGCCCGTACCATTCTGGATATTCTTCTCATGGCGTGTAAGACAAGGAAGGAATCGTAGGAATAAGGGATCCGGGTTATAAGGGATGAGGAAGGGCTAGTGAATTGGGCCAATATGGTTAGGTAGGGATGGAAGGGATGGGGATGGGAAGGGCTGGAGGGATGTTCCCATTGTGGGAGAGGGAGGGGGCTCCAATTGCGGCATAGTTTCCCCCGCGCGGACCACGTGGTGAGGGGATGGGAGGGAGGGGGCGGTAACCATAGCGACGCGTCCCCCGATCCGGCAACATCGCATTCAAGTTCCCTCTCAGAATTTCCCTTCATTCCCCCGCAGCTATTTTAATCATTCCACTCGTAATATCCAGATATCTTCTTTAGAATGCGGTACCTTCAAATTTTACGTCATTCCATTTTGGGTCCCACTACTAAACGATAATTTCATTACAAGCAAACACGAGTAGATAATACATTTTCATATAAACCAAAGAAATAATTATTTACAGTTTTTATAATAAGCGGAAATCAAAGTTTATTCTATATTACTTTCACTTACCTATATATGAAATAATAGCAAGGAAAAGTATTGCAATCGTGAAAATTGTTTAATTCCAGTTTTCAACTTAAATATACGATTTAGGGACCCCTGAGTCTAATTGACCAAGTCCCGCAAAAAGGTCTGTGGGTGTCCTTGTGTGGTAAGCGCGGAAACGAAAAGTCGTACGAAACAAAAATTTCATATTTAAGACAACTATACGCCCAAGATGTTATAACTTTTTCATAAAAATTATTGCTTTTACTGACCTGAATATGAAATATATTGGGAAATTTTCGAATTCCAGTTATCAACGGAAATACATGTTTTAGTGTCCCCTGAGTCCAAATAACTAAGTCCCACAAAAAGGTTTGTGTGTATGTGGTAAGTCTAGCACAAAATAGATAAGTTGTATAACGCTGAAGTTTCTTATTTAAAAGCGGCTAAGCCAAACATGTTCAGCAACTTTTTTTATCAAATCGGCCTACTAGAAGAGCCACTTTATACCATGCATTTTGGACCTTTTTCCTATTTTCTCAAAAACGGCTCTAACGATTTGATTAAACTCGCTATATTGATGTAAAATTCAAATTGCTTTATTATGATGTAGGTTTCATTCTGATTGGAATAGTCTTACATGGCTTAAATGCCGAATTGTTAAACGTTCTGCCTCTAAAGTACCTTTAATTTTGTACATTCCAAAACATAAACCTTATCAGCTTGATGAAATTGATAAAGGACGGCTAAATATACAAGTTGGACGAATTCGATGACCAACTAAAGGATAAAAGAGCAAAACTATTTTTTAATGTAATTTGTGGTTTTTTGATAATAACAACAGCAATATGGACGTATAATACACTGTTGGAAAGTAATATAAATTGACGAATAGGGAATAAACTTATTACTGATTAAAAATTTAATATAGTTATATTATTTTATATAAATTATATGTTTCCAACAAAAATATATACAAGTTTTATTAAAATCAACAAAAATGTTTAATAGTTTTTAAATTGATTTTAACAGTCGAGGTAAGTGAAAGCCTTGTGTTTCCCGCACCAGATTTTTTTATTATTATTACCTATATATGAAATATGTAGGTAAGTTGTATGATAGTTCCTATTTCTTCTAAGTGAATATGCCTGAGATGTTACTGCAACTTTTTCCACATAATCGGTGTATCAGAAGAGCCATTTTATTATATGCATTATCTTAGAAACGCCTCTTATGATTATAATTAAAATCATAAATAACGTAGGTTAAATTTAAATTGTCTTACTTAATTTTAAGATTAGAAAAAAATGAACCATTTCATTCTGTTAGCAATGATAAAAAATGGGTAAATATGCAAGTTGAACGAATTTGAAAACCAACCAACCAACTTTGATAAGATATCTTAACATACCAATTTCATAAAGACGTGTAATAGATGTTTAAAGAACTAAAAAAAATATTTTGAAAAATAATAACAAACATACAAATCTGTAGAAGATAAAGTTTAAAAAACGCGATTGTTGTAAATAATAATTTCAATTTCATAGATTATTTAAGAAATAAAGACGCGATAAAGGCGGGAAATTCGTGTTATTATTAAGTTGTGAAATTACTTAGCTAGCGGCTGCTATAAAGAAACATGAACGTTAGAATTTATAAACTTATTATTCTTCCAACGCTTCTATGAGGTGAAACATGGCCGCTAACTTTTAAGGATGAACAACGTCTTTAGGTTTTCGAAAATAAGATACTGCATAAAATATTTGTTCCTAACAGATATGAGGTCACTGGAGAATTCAAAAGGCTGCAGATTAGCGGATTTTGTAGCTACTGACAAAATTGTTTGCGTAAATTACGTAACTTAACCTAAGCAATTGAAGTAGATAAATAAATAAATTCTTTATTATTCTGAGACAAGTCCCTTTAGAATAACATCGACATAACATATAAATTGGCCTTTAGAGTCTTAGAGCAATTAATTATTTATAAACAATTTAACTAAATCTAATAGAAAACAGACATACGCAAATATGTTGAAAATAGAATAAAATAGAGTCAATCACAATTTTGTTCTGACTGGATGGTCATGAGATGAATGAATATGCGGGATTTGAATGTAGGAAGAGAGTTGGAGTGACGGATAGAAAGAGGAATAGAATTCCATAGGATTGAGGATCGGATAAGGAACGATCTGTCAAAATGTGCAGATTGGTGGGCCGTTGTGTATAAATCTGAAGGCCTAGAGCGTGTACAGCGGGAATGGACAGAGGATTTAAATTTTAAAAGGTTGAAAATGTAATGGCGGGATTGGATAACTTGGTATAGGAATGATGCAAGGAAATACTTGCGACGATTGGAAGGATAAAGCCACTTCAACTCGCTATAAAATTCGGAGACGGAGGTGTGCCCCGGGACCCCGAAGATAAATCAATTAATTAGGCGTTTTATTTTTACCTCGAGATCCCCAGAAACACAACCGTATACGGTACAGCAGCAGTCGAAGTGGGGGAATATTAGAGAGGTAACGAGGAGCTTCCAGGTTTCATACGGGAATAGGTGACGATGGGAATTCAGTCGCTTTAAGGTGAAAAATGTGCGGCGGGAAATTTGGAAATATGGTTCTTGAAAGAGAGGGTTTGATCAAAGGTTACTCCCAGATTTCTGACGGTCGGATAAAACTTTATAGGGTTACCATTTAGGAAGAGGGTTGGGATATGTGGAACAGTTTTCAAGAAGTGATGAGATCCTATTACAATGGCTTTTGTTTTTTCAATATTTAGTTTCAGTTTGTTGACTACAGCCCAGTGACTTATAACATGCCTATATATTATATATGCCTAGGATGTTACAGATACTTTTTAATAAAATCGACTCTTGTGTTCTCCACTTTGACGCTTTGATACTGGTATATGGGAACCGAAAACCTATTAAAAAAAAAACTCTTTCAAAATTAAACTTTCTTGAAGAAAAAGTATCCGAAGACAATATATTTTCTTCAATGTCGAAGATGCTAACAAATGTATGTTAATTATTAAAGTTTAATAAGGAAGTGTGTTTGAATAATGAGAAGGTCGGTAGAGAGAGAGATGTGGAGAATGGCAGCTGGGCCAACACTTGGATTAAGGATACTCACTCACTCTAAGCCCCGATTTAATATGTTATCGCCGCCCTTTTAGGACAGCTTCGTGACCGCAAACTGTCAGGACAATTTCACTAAACGTTGTTAAAATGGATATATTAAGATAATATTATAACTCATGAAAATTGAAAATCAGGAGCTATGCGGAGTTTCAGCGAAAATACACCTTTAAAGACCCTTGAGTCTGAGTTGTATGGGTTTGTGTTAGGCCTAAAAAAAAGAAAAAGAAAAGAAGCTTAATATTTTTTTCAGCATGGTCCTTAGTTTACTTTTGGTTCAATATTTGTGCGACATATATTTAACCGTTTTACAATAGAAGTTTTGGATATATTGTTTTTTTATTTATTTAATTTTTAGACAACACAACGTTTATCGGCCGTCTTGTATTCGTATTCAGTCGCGCATAAGAGCACCTAAAAGACAGCCGATATAGTTAAGTGTTTTTAAAATTTGACACTGCTAATAATTATGACAACACTGCTGATGAAGCGGTGAAAGAACATATATGTATGATTCTTGAAAATGGCTCTAGAGGCTGAAACGTTTTGATGTCTAAAAATGTTGTACAGATGGTTGGGCCGATAATTTCATGTTGTAAGTCAGTCTGTAGTGAATTTTTTTAAAACATATTCTGTGGTTGTGTCTGAAAATGTGAGTATGTCCAAGTCCTCGTGAAGTGATTCGTTGGTTACTTAAAACATTACATTCACGATTTTTCGTAACATTTTCGATTGAAAGACTGAATTTTTTGGATGTTGGAAGACTTGGCCGATCCCAATAACTCTACCCCGTATGTATATAATGGTTTAATCAGTACTTTGTAAATAGTAATTTCGGTCCTCAAGAATAATTTTGATCGTTTGTCAAGTAGCCTGGATAATATTCCAAATCTGTTGTTTTTTTCTCGTAAGCCTAATGTGGGTTCTCCATGTCAGTCTTTTGTCTATGCATAGTCCCAAATCATGTACTTCTACTGAATTATTTATAAAAACTGTACATAAAATACAATTAAATGTGGACACTACGGTAATCGGCGTGATTAAACATTGTGAAGAAACTATCACTTTAAGTAAAATGTATTTAATTAAAGTATGGTGAGAATGGTTGACTGTGAGAGAAAGAAGTTATTTCAGGGTGTAGTCAAAAGAACACATTAAACTTAATAAACTGGTGCCGACGTTTCGGCCTAAATTATAGGCCTTCTTCAGAGTGTTTGATGAAGAGCGTCAGAACAATGAAGCAATAGTAGCGCCCAGGGTGAGGAAATATTGAAGTTTATATCTTAATTATGTGTTGTTTTTACTGCACCCTGAACTAACTTCTCCTACTATATTTAATTAATATACTTATAATAAGTACATAATATTAAGTTTTGAGCGTGTACATTATGATATTTAACACAATCTATCATCTAACATTTATAATACCTAACGTTGTATTGAATTACTTTTAATGTCGTGGATTCCATTGAAACAAATAAACATTAGAAATGCAGAAAAAAATGAATAATGCGCTCAGTAAAAGCATTTTTTTCCCAGCGATATTTTAGTCATCTAACAACATGAGGCAAACGGCATGGAAGACTAAATGGTGATGATTGAATTACGGCCCTCCCATCTGTCCCTATCCTCGATAATAAAACCAACACCCGATGACCAAAGGGGGCTTTTTGTTCATTCCTAACCGGCTCCTTACTCAGTGGGAACAAAAAAAAATATAATCGATAAAAAAACAATTCAATAAGGATTATTGAAATTATAGTCAATTTGAATTACACTACAAGGATTCACTACTGAATTTTAGATTAGCTCCTTCATTGATATCAATTCTAAAACCTTTTTAATAAACTATCAAAGGTGGAAATAATCAGGAGTCAGTATTTTTTTAAATATTTTAATATTGACGACGTTTCGGCTCAAGCTTGTGAGCCGTCATCAAGGCATTACTGAGCCATGTCCAAGCATAAACTGATGGCTCACGAGCTTGAGCCGAAACGTCGTCAATATTAAAATATTTAAAAAAATACTGACTCCTGATTATTTTCACCTATAATAGTTTCTACAGTCGAATATACATCCTCAATATAATTTTTTAATAAACTTTAAGTTAAATGAAAAATATACTTGAAGGCGGAGAAGAATTAGAAATCATTTTAATTAATAGTTTAAAAACTATTTACTAACCCCTTGGTTAATAAGCTGAAAAACTCTTCATAAAATGCGGAGAGAAGCCCTATTGAAGACAAGCAGATCAGTCGAAACGTTGCTTAATGAATAGTTTTATACGGTGGAAAATAATAGGGCTGAGTTTTTATTCCTTCATTGTCAAAGTTTAGAACGAAGATCTAGGGCAGTGCCTTAACTATGATTTTAATGTTTCCGACGATTTTAATTAGTTTGAAAAAAATTTAAAATAACGAAGTTAGTGAAAAATATATGTGCCATTAAAGAGTTTTTTTTCAAACTAAGAACCTGGGGGTGGGTGGAAAACCCTGAAACGTTGAATTGCGTTTGTCCTGTCCATAAAAGGTCCTTTGTAAGAAATTAAAATTCAGCCTTCTTATTTTCTACCTGATATAGAAATCCTGATATTAGGAATATTTTTTTAAATTCTATTTATTTATGGTCATTTACAACTGTATAAATGAATACAACAAGTAAATTTGAGCAAATGTAACAATCATGATACACGTGTAGAGAAGTAAAAAAAATATTCTTAACTCGAAGGTCTCCGTGCTATCTTCTTTTCAGACGCCTTGGAGGATTACCAAGAATGGAAGAGGAAGAACAGATTGAAACTAGGGAATTAGAGTAGAAATGGAGTTCTTCATGAAAGGAATGGTATCTGGTTCGGGTCAAATTAGCAACATGTGGAACATTAAGGTCTTTGTGGATCAGTTTATTCGTAACAAAGTAAAGAGCGTTGAGAATTTTACGAAATATTTTGGACTGTAGATGGATAAGGAATGAATTTGATAGTTTATTAGAGCCCCAAACCTCTACTTAGTAAGTCCATATCGGCCTTATGATACTCATGTAGCCAAGTGGAAGATTGGAGCGTTTGTCCAGTAAGTGTTGAAGTAGTCGAAAACGTCGAGCAGTTTCTTGTCGTTTCAGTCTTGTATGAGGGTTCCAAGTTAGGCGTTTGTCAAGGTGGAGTCCTAGATATCGGATCTTTTTTTTTTTTTTTTTTTGTTTTTGTTTATTTTTTTCGAATCTATATAACTCAAGGTAACTTAAGAAAAGTTCAAGGAAAGAAAATTTACATACACTATTGGCATCTAAGCCCTGTCAGATTATTTCAATCAGAATGACACCTTCATGATATTTAAGCCTATCAAATTTTAAACCGATATAGCGAGTTTAATTAAACTCATTTGAGCCATATTTAAGAATTTCGTAAATATGTATGGTATTAAGTTGCTCTTCTGGTAGGCCGATCTCGTTGGAAAAGTCGATGTATAATCTCAGGCATATCAACTTCTTAAATTTGAAATTTCAGTTTTAAACGATTTATGGTTTTTGAGCTTTACTTACTACATACACACACAGAGACTTTTTTGCAGGACTTATGGATTCAGGGGACACAAACATGCGCATATCCGCAATGACTTGAATTCGAAAATTTTCACGATCGCAATATTTTCCCTTACTATATATAATTTATAAATAGAGATTAGTAAAAGTAAAAACATACATAGAGCAGAAGTTTAAGAGTGGTCTGACTTACTTAAATTCTTGAAGCTCTATTTAGGAAGATATGTAAGATAAATTTGAGGATTCATTGTGCATGTCATTGATCACTTATAACATACCTTCCATCAGTAAAAGGGAAACTTAATTTTTATTATCAGAACAATTAAAAGCATTTTAATTCCCAGTTTGCAATATTAAACCCATTAAAATACAAAATCAATGCTATCTTAAAGCAAACTCAACTGATTGGGGAAATCACGAACTGTAATATAGGAGAGGAAGTTGATACGAGGTTTGTTTTAGGAAACCTGAATATACAAAACTGTTTCTATGTGTTAGCTGAATGTCTGTAGAGGAAGGTTAAGGCAAACTACTCTGCTAATGGAGAATTTATTAAACTGTAATAAAATAAAATAATAGTATAGGGATATAATTAATAGCTATTAAATCATTTTCACATTATGTACGTCACTATATACAGAGTTATTAACTATTGAACAAAGGTCTCTTATATTTTATTTTCACTAACCTAGATATGAAATATGTATATAGTAAGATAAAGTATAGCAATCTTGAAAATTTTATAATTCGAGTTTTCACCTGAAATCCCACCAAATTACCTTTACCCTTCGTCGTAAACCTATGACATCCTGCCCTACAGTTTCCTTTAATAATATTCCGCTTGTTCCAGTTGAACAGATCCGCTACCTAGGACTACTACTTGACAAACGTCTAACATGGAATCCCCACTCACGACTGAAACGACAAGAAACTGCCCGTCGCTTTCGCTTACTACAACACTTACTGGACAGACGCTCCAACCTTCCACTTATCTACAAAAGGCTCATCTATATCACCATCATAAGGCCTATCTGAACTTACGGAGTTGAGCTTTGGGGCTCTACGAAACCATCAAATTCTTCCCGTATTCAATCCTTACAATCCAAAATCCTTCGAAAAATCCTTAATGCTCCTTACTTTATCACAAATAAACTCATCCATAAAGACCTTAACATCCCATATGTTGCTGATTTGGCCCGAACCAGGTATTAATCCTTCCATGACAAACTCCACTCCCACTCTAATCCTCTAGTTTCAATTCTTGCTTCCTCTTCAATTCCTGACAATCCTACGAGAAGATGGCCTCGAGACTTTCTAGTTTAGTTACTTAGTGGAGTGATGCCAATGGGCATTTTCTCTTCGCGTTTTTTTTCATGTATTTTATCATTGCCAACATATTTACTTGTTGTATTATAAAATACAGTTGTAAATTTCAATAAAAAATATTTTAAAAAAAAGAAAAGAGTTTTCACCTGAAAAAAAAGTTTTATGGTACTCTAAGCACAAATGACCAAGTCCCGCAAACAGGCCTGTGCGTGTGTGGTAAGCGCGGAAAAGTCGAACGAAACTAAAATTTCATATTTAATACAACTATACGCCCGAAATATTACATCGATGTTTTTCATAAAAATCAGTTAACTGGAAGAGCCACTTTATACCATGCATTTTGCACCTTTTTACGATTTTCTCAAAAACGACTATAACAATTTTAATTATACTAGTTATATCGATGAATAATTTAATGGGCTTTAATATCATGTAGGTTTGATTCTGATTAAAATATTCTGGCAGGGCTTAAATACCGATATTTTAAATTTTCTTCCTCTAAAGTATCTTTAGTTTTGTATATTTCATAAAAGTAACCATATCATTGCTAAAAAACAGCTAAATATATGACTTAAATGAATTCGATAACCAAATAAAGGAGAAATGAGCAAAAAAAAATTGTTTAATGAGTATAGCACAAAAAACAAAGTTGTATATAACCAAAATTTAATACTGGAAGGATAAAATATTCAAATACAAATAATAATAATAATATAATAATAATAAAAATAATAATAATAAAATAAAATAGTTGAAACTATTTAGTTGTTTCATTTAATGACCGCCACCCGGACTAATTCCTTCCAGTAATTCTCAACGGTCAACTAATTACATCCACAAAATTTAATAGTTTAAAAGGTTACATGCCTGTGATATTACAGCAACTTTAAAAAAAAAAAATCGACGGGGCAGAAGTGCCACTTTAGAAGAACATATTTTATGCAATTAGTAAATTTTTATGATTTTCTCTGTAAGAGTTCCAACGATTTTTATTAAATTTCTTGTATAAATGTAAAATTTAATGAGCTTTACGTAGATTTTATTCTGATTATAATAGTCTGAAAGGGCTCAAATGCAGATATTTTTTTGCCGTATAAAAAACATAATACACAGACAATGAGCCAATAATTAAATAATCATTTTGTTTTACATAAAAAGGAATAGAAGTAAGTGATTAATTATTCAATAATGACATTTTTAGTAATCTGGAGATCCATAGATCATCCGAATTCAGCCAAACCTGTAATTTAAAAATGCTCCAGAATTCTTTGTAAATTTATAGATACCGATTACTACAACACTTACTGGACAAACGTTCAAAACTTCCAATTCACTACAAAAAGCTCATTTATATTACTGTCATCAGACCCATCTGGACATATGGAATCGAGCTTTGGGGCTCTACTAAGCCATCTAATTCCTCCCGCATCCAATCCGTACAATCCAAAATCCTTCGCAAAATCCTAAATGCTCCTTATTTCGTCTATAAATGCTTCCAAATAAAATCATCTATAACGACCTTAATGTCCTATTTGTTGCAGACCTTTCTCGTCTGCTCCAAACCCCCAACCCATATAAACTCGTGCGCAACCTATCAACCTCACATATTCCTGACAACCCTCCGAGGCGATTGAAAAGAAGTTGTCCTAGGGATCTACTTAGTTACATAAACATCGAAGTACTACCGCTGAGTAGTTTCTTAACAAGCCTTTTGCGCCTTTAATTATAATTCAACGCTTTTACTTATTGTATTTATGTTAATATACAGTTGTAAAATTCAATAAAATATAAATAAAAAATTGGTCGTCCATTGGTAGTCATTTTAATACAGTAAGTTAATAAAGTAGCGAAATTCAATTAATATAAATAAAATATTATAGAATTGAAGTATACTTTATTATACAAAGTACTTGACCTAAGTTATATACAACAAAAGTAAAATATAGCCTCTAACAAATAAAATAGGGATTACCTTGGAAGTTGGCAGTTTAATTCAAATCAGAATGAATGACGCCACGAATACCTTTCATTAATTCTATAAATAAAATGTCAACGTTTCAACATTTTCTGATTTGCTTTATTTAGTTTTCATTCAAACTATTATTTATTTTTCCTTCTATTAGATATTTAATTTTCTTTTATTTATTTTAATTCGTCGGTTAACTTTCTTAACATTGAATTCCTGTTCTTAAACTATCATGAAAAAGTTTTTGGTTACCTGAAGAAGGCAAAAAAAACTTTTCTCATTCAGATATTCCATAATAATCAATAGTTCAAAAACGTTTCAATAAAATTAGTATTTTACTTTTCATGTAGCAATGGTAGTATTGGGTTGTGTCACATGAAATGTCCGTTTTCAAGATAAAGGATTTCTATTAAAAATACGATATGAAAACAAGATAATTTTATTCGAAGTATTTACCATCTTTTTCTACACAATTTTCCCAACGTGACACCAACTTTTATATACCCGAAATGAGCGATTCTGAGCTTTGAAGTGAAATAAAATTTTAAAACGCACTTTTCACTTGATCATCATTTTCAAAAATTTTCCTTTGACGAAGTTGTCTAAATTCCTGAACAGGTGGTAATCTGTTGGAGACAAGTCGGGAGAATATGGTAGGTGCGGAAGAACTTCGTAGCCCAGTTCTTTCAATTTTGCACGGTATGTTTTGAAACATGGGGTCTTGCTGCCGCTCAGTGAGGTCATGAGGTAGCCATGTATCGAGCTTTTTTACTTTCCCAATACACTTTAAATGTCTGGAAACGGTATGTGCACTTGCATCTAGTTGTGCTGAGAATCCTTCAAATGTTTGGTAGGGGTGTAGGGGTTTCCTTCTACTGTATGTTTGAGGACATCGTTGTCTATTACGGACGGAGGTCTTCCTTAGGACAAGTTTTCCAGGTCGGTATCCCCAGCTGAAAACTTAGCAAACCAACGGCGAATGGTCCGTTCATTAACACTCCCTTCCCCAAACGCCTTGCAAATATTTCTAGCGGACTCAGCTGCTGAATGGCCGAGTTTAAACTCGTACAAAAATATTACTCGAAAATCGCGTGTTTCCATGTTCATATTTGGAGGTATACTAAAAAGTGGGTAATTTAGTTGGGAAGCTAATGTTTATAATACAAAGGTAGAGGATTAGTAAACTGTTTACTTTAAATATGAAAACATTCGGGAGAAAACAACAGAGACCTGCAAAATCCTTTAAGTATTTCAAAAACTATAAAACCGGACATTTCATGTGAAACAACCCAATACATTATATTGAAGTATACAATTTTAGTTTCGTACGACTTCTCGTTTTCGAGCTTGATTTACCACACACACCGACCTTCAGATTCGACTTGGTTCTTTGGACTCAGGAGATTCTTTAGTTCCATCTCATGTTATTAGCAATAGTCAAGAAATTAGCATGTCGAACATAAGAATAAAAGCTAATGATTTAACTTGCTATATCGATGTAAAATTTAATGAGTTTTGATAACGTATAGCTTTCATTCTGTTTAAAACATTTTAATAGGGCTTAAACGTCGAATTTTGAATTTTCTTTCTCTAAAGTACCTTTAATTTTGTCGATTTCACAAAATTAACATTATCATTAATCATTAACAATATCAATTATCATCTCGCTAGCCTTAATAAGAAACGGCTAGATATACAAGTTGGACAAATTTGATGACCAACGAAAGGATAAAAGAGAAAAACTATTTTTTTTTTTATAATAAAAACAGTAATGTATACTTATAATATACCGTTTGAAAGGGAAATATTTTAGAAAAGTACATTATCTTATACACAAAGTTGTAAAAGTTAACATAAAGTGACAAATAGCTAGTAAATACGAGGTAATATAAACTTATTACTGATTAACAATTTAATTTAGTTATATTATGTAATCTAAATCAGATCTTTCCAACGAAAATGAATACACGTTTTATAAAAATTATCATTTATCATCAATAATCATTAACATTATCAATTATCATCTCGCTAGCATTAATAAGAAAAGGCTAAATATACAAGTTGATCCGAAATATTATTTCAAATTTTTTTTTTTTTTCATAGAAAATAAGAGTAATATAAATGTAAAAATGTACCGTTGGAAAGCTAATCAATTTAGAAAAAATATTGTGTTATACAAAAACCTGTAAAAGTTAGTGTAAAGCGATGAAAAGCCGATAAAACTAACTGACTATTGTAGATAATAACATTTTAGATTATTTAATAAAACACATGTTTCTATCAAAACATAGAATAATCAGTCGAGATTATAAATTATTAGATGATTTAATAAAATAACTGTTTCTATCGGAACTCAATGTAATTTATTCTATAACCTTTTTCTAATCCTAACTTAATTTAAAAATAATTTAATTGTTTTTAATAAAAGATGTAAGTAAAAGTCGTGAGTTTCGCACACCAGATTTTTTTCGTGATATGACCAAGATATTTCATTGGACTGTAGTAGTACAGTTTTTTTTTTCTCCATTTTTTTCTGTATAAATAATCGTATTGTTTTAGATAAAATAGAACAGGATTGAGTGATTGACCGTTCATAACATCTTTCATAATCTAGAGATCCATAGATCACCTGAGTTTAGCCGAAGCTGTATTTTAAAAAAGCTCTAAAATTCTTGGTAATTGGTCGTCCATTGCACCCAGTTACAGAAGTGTTAAATAACTGTTTTTTTTTTACTTCGTCAATTCGCAAGCCCCCAAATTATAATTTAAGATGACGTAATCTTTAGTCAGCTCTTCTGAGCGTTCAATTAAAAGGACTATGCCTGTTGTTTTTTTATGCACAAAAACAAACTAGTATAAACTAGGTTTACAACAATAACTCTGGAACATCAAAAGTACTTCGAAACTTCGAATGCCCTTTATTTAATGTTTTTATTTTATTTTTTAAAGTTCTGCGAATAATAGTAAATGCTCCTTATTATGTATCCAACTATACCTTGCACCAGAACCTCATTCATCATCCTAATCCTCTAGCACGATCCCTATCCAGCTCCACTCAACCATACAACCCACCTAGAAGGTTGAAACGGCAGTGGCCCCGAGACATATTGTAAAACATCTATTCTGGAGTTCTGACACTGGTCAGATTCTCCTCACATGTGCGGTGTGATTGTGGCTGTGGCGCCCTCACTTAGCTTCGCTGGCTCTCACCAGTGATGCGGCTGAGAGGGAGGCGCTGGGATCCTTTGGACTCTGCTAGTCCTTCCACAAGTGGGGGGACAAGCTCCGTCCGGGGTTCCCGAGCTGATTGTAAATATTGTACATAGGTATGAATGTGACATATTTTGTTTATTTGTTAAATTTATTTATTTGTATTTATTTTGTCTACAAATTTTGTTATTGTATACGTTTATTTATTTTGATTTGATTTTATGTAATTTGACTTTCATTTTGTTTATATTGTAAATATTGTATGAATGAGATCCTGTAGCACTATTATTATTTTTTATTTTTGAAACGAAACCCCGAAACTGAGAACACCGAAAAAAGAATATAGTTACAGTATATCGCCTAATAGATTTTTTAATTTTTTTTTTTGATAAAAGCGAAATAAAAAAAATAGTTTTATGAAACATAGAGGCTACTATTTTAATTAATTAAAGTAGAATGAAACACTGAGGATTTCGAAACGTAGATTTAAAAATGTTAATTATATTTTTTAAGAAGCTATTTGAAAATAAAGTTAATTGAAAATAAATGCTAAAAGTATGCTTTATAAGATATAAAAATAACTCTTAATAAGATTTATTTATACAAAATGAATCACCCAAGCACTAAAGCACTAAAAACTACTAAAAATTAACCCAATAGTAAAGCCAAAATAAAAATTTATAACGAATGAAAAATCTGGTGCGCGCATCTTTTTACATTTTAACTAAATACAATCGAAAACTGTTTATTGCTTGAGGGGACAGAAATATAATAAAGATTTGTTCATCGATCGTTAAAATGTATCCCTAATCTTCTTCTTCAATAAATAATACATAAGAAAGTAATATAAAAAGAAGCAATCGTTATTTGTAAACAATAGAGAACTGACCTGATTAACGAATGAAAATATATTCCAATAAAGATAATACTCTTACCTGTAACAGAAAAACAAAATAATTAATACAAAACAATTAAAATTATCAATTAAGTATTTAATGTCAGATTTTACCTAGATTCATTTAGTTATGTATTTACATCTTATCTCAATAAGAGACAATTCAGTAATAGTGTGAAATACTTCATCCACACTGATCATTGATAGTACTAAAATAAAAGATATTTTTCTTAAGTTTGAATCAGAATAAGCCTGGGGTATCTCCTGCCAGTCGTAAAAGGCGACAAAAAGGGGCACATTGTCCAGCACTCCCACTTGTGTAAAAATTAAGCTGGAAAACCTCGGATTCGGACAGATAAATGGTAAACGACCCGGAAAGGACAGGAAATTAACATTGGGAACGTGGAATGTACGTAGTCTCCTACAAATAGGAATGTATTTATCACAGACTGACGCAACATCTAGCGTTGGCAGATGATCTTGTGATAACCGGGAGAACAACCAGTGCTTTACTTGGAGCTTTCGAGGAGTGCGAAGTGGTTTCGAGGAGAACAGGACTGATCATAAATACGGAAAAAACTAAGTATATAAGGATCACAGGGAAGAAGGAGGAAACAGGTATATCGAGGGGGCTAGATATAGGTTCGAGAGAGTACCACAGTTTAAATATCTAGGCACTGTTATCACAGAGAACAATAAGATTAGAGACGAAATTAAAGCAAGGATAACAGCTGGCAATAGATGCGATTGGTCTCTTCTGAAAATATTTCAGAACAGGAATATATCCAGAGAACTGAAGATAAGACTATATTGTACTGTCCTTCAGCCAGTGGTCATGTACGGTAGCGAGTCCTGGACATTAACACGCAATGATGAAAGACTACTAAACATGTGGGAAAGGAAAATTCTCAGAAAAATCTTTGGTCCTACAAAAGAAGGAGATCGTTGGCGAATGAGGAAATTAGAACTCTGTATCAAACACCTGATATAGTTGGCAAGACAAGAGTGCCAGATTAAGATGGCTGGGGCATGTACAGAGAATGGAAAGTGGGAGGCTGCCTAAAATGATGATGGAGGGACACCCTGGTGGAAGGAGGAGCAGGGGCAGACCTAGACTTCGTTGGCTGCAGGAGTAGAGGAGGACCTTCGGTCGTTGGGTGTCAGCGGATGGAGGGGGCAACCGAAGACAGGTCAGAATGGAGGAGGATCGTTGAGGAGACAAGGACCATAGCGCCGATAGATAGATATTAAAAAGTTTTAAGGTAGATATTCAGGGCTGAACGTTTTAAATAAAATAAAAAGTTTTTAATATATTGTGGAAGTTTCAGTTTTGATATCACTGTATCGTACCATATTTTGTAATCTTGAAACCCTCTGTTTGTTGATGCTTATTGATAACTTTGCAATTCTTAATCAGATTTGAATGATTTTTTTTTCCCCTATATATGAAATCATTCCGGTTTCGCCGGAAAGACACATTTTAGGGTACCTTGGGCCCAAATCACCAAGTCCCGCAAATTGGTTTAGTTTCGCTTCTAAAGTTCCCCAGAATTGAAGTCGATTTCGCAAATTAAGATACATGAAAAAAAAAAAAAAATGAATTAAAGCTGGAAATTGAGCTACGATCAAAGAGGCACACTTTCATTGATGCGAGGAGAGGTGCAACGATTGCGGGGAGGGTAGTTTCTTCATCAAAAAGGATTTTCATTGAATAGAGAATAATTCTTAGAATTCAATATCTCTAATTAATCTACCTTCCTAGGACCCATTGATAATTAGAAATCTTAATGGGAGGTATAAAGGTAAAAATGTAGCTCATCCAAAGGAATTTATGGACTGAAGTACGACAGAGCTCAAGGTTTCTATGCACTTAGTTTCAACTTATTACAAAAATTAAGTTTTTACATGCATCTCTTTTAAATTGTTCACTGACCAAATAGGATTTGTTATCAAGTCTTGAGAGTCATTTGTAATGTAAATAAATAAATAAATAAAAAAAATGTTCTTAATACGAATTGAGCGCAGTTATACAAATCAAATATAAAGTCTCAAATTGAGGTGAGCAAAAGGTACTAGATCAACTTAAAACATTTTTAGTAAAAACCAAACAATGTATTTATAAAATGTTCCCATATTTCAATAAAAAATCCAGTTTATGCACTCAGAACAAAATACTAATATATAAAACAGTCATAAGCGTCTGGAGCTCGAATTGCAATACCAATTACAAAAAAATTCAATTACCATAAACAGTTCTTCATTGAGTAATATTACAATCAGTCCAATTTGGGACATTTTTAATAGTGATAAAGTACATCATTCATACTACACGTACATTCACACGATATATACAAACAATAAATTTATATAATAATAATACAATATACATATATCCAAAACAAAACCAATAAAAATATTATATAAAACAAAATTAATAAAAGTATTATACAAAACAAAATCAATAAAAATATTACACAAATAAAATCAATAAAAATATTATACAAAACAAAATCAATAAAAATATTACACAGAACAAAATCAATAAAAATATTATACAAAACAAAATCAATATTCGGGCCCGAATGTGTTATATTTTATCACTCATTTACATGTTACTTCATTTAAATACTTGTTGTTTTATATTAATTATTTTTCATTATATCCATTTTAATAACGCTACTTTTTTTAAATAATGTATACACTTTAGTCATTTTTATTATAAATTCTAATTTTAAAATATATCATAGTTAAACTTCAAGTATTTATTTCGAAGAAAGGAAGCCGGCGGTGTGTTTATATTCAAAGAGACTTAGTTTGTTTACTCCTTCAGCAATACGCCGGCTTATCTTTCCCTTCAGTTGTTTTTGGACGCTCAATCAGGCAGTATCTACTACGGTCTCCCGTCGACATATTCTTTAGGGAATATTTGTTTTTAGACGTTCTATGCAATCATCTACAGAAGTACCTACGGTCTCCATTCTAATATTCCTTGGGGAATATTTTTTTGTCTTGCTCTCTACGAGTACTCTGCGCACGGACATCAGTCGTACATCAGCCGACGGACTGCACGCGTACAGCAACCATCAATTGAACTGAATTTACAATTGAACTCTTAAGTACCCTTTTCTTTTCCTTAATTGTATTAGTTTTAAGTTTTTTTTGGTTTTATTAGTTTTTACAGCTTTAAAAATTTTATGTTCATTTTATTTTGTAAATTTATTTTTTTTCCTTTTGTTTTCTATACAGATTAAATATTTTGTTTCTAATGTTCCTTAGTTTAGTTTTTATTCATTTTGTTTACCTTTTATTTGCCTGTTGTTTAATTTATTTATTTTTTATCTCAAACATAACTTCAGGTCATATCCGGCAGAATATTTTTTTTTAATTAGTCTTTCCAATTGAAGTCTCTAGCATTGAGACAGATTGGTGGACGAAACAATCAATAAAAATATTATACAAAATAAAATCAATAAAAATATTATACAAAGAAAAATCAACAAACATTTTTTTTTGGCAAGGGGGAAACTTGGGCAAGATCTCGGCATAAATTGAATGACCTTTTCCAGAAATTTAAAATTGAAAAAAAAAAAAAAAATGTCAACATTATCTGATTTGCTTCATTTAGTTTACATTCAAACTATTATTTCTCCTTCTATTACATATTTTAATTTCCGTTTATTAATTTTATTTCGTCAGTAAACTTCATAACTTCATAGCATTGAATTCCTGTTTTAAAACAATCATAAAAATGTTTTTGGTTACCTAAAGAAGGAAAAAAAAAAAACTTATCTCATTCAGATATTCCATAATAATCATAAGTTCAAAAACTTTTCAATAAATTTAGTGACTAATTTTTAATTTTCATGTAGCAATGGTAGTATTATAGTCGTAAATTTCAATAACAATAAACAAAAAATGGTACTATTATAATTATGAACAGTTTACAATCAAGGTGCTCGACAATAAATAAAATGTTTTAGGTTCATATGTTGTTTTTTTTTTATACGGTAAGTCTGTCTGAAACAAAAGGCTTACAAAACCGAAATTACGAATTCAATGAAGGAATGAACCTAAGCTGTTACAGTAACATTTTCGACATAATCGACAAACCAACGTACAGCTATAAACCATGTATTCTGGTATTTGGTATAGTATTGGGTTGTTTCACATGAAATTCCGTTTTTATATTTTCTAAAATACATAAAGGATTTTGCAGGTCTCTGTTGTTTTCTTCCGAATGTTTACATCTTTAAAGTAAACAGTTACTAATCCTCTACCTTTGTATTATAAACATTAGCTTCCCAATCAATTACCCACTTTTTAGTATACCTCCAAATATGAACATGGAAACACGCGATTTTCGAGTAATATTTTTGTAGGAGTTTAAACTCGGCCATTCAGCAGCTGAGGCCGCTAGAAATATTTGCTAGAAATATTCTATCTGAAAACGAATGACTTTACAAAACCGATATTCAATGTAGGAACGTACCTGAGATGTTACAGTAACATTTTTACCATGATCGACAAACTAGAAGTGTATTTATATAGCATACATTTTCCAATTGCGATGCTGTTATCAACGAATATACGCGTTTTAAGGGTCCCCGGAGTCCAAATATCCAAGTCGTGCGACAAGGTAAACTAAAGTCGTACGAAACTAAAATTCCATATTTAAGACAACTATACGCCTGAGATTTTATAGCAACTTTTTACAGAAAAATATTGATTCTTCTGGTACACATACTCAGCAGTCAAATGACAGACAAATGTTAAATTTAATTCAAAGTAGCTGTACTATGAAGTCCTACCACATTCACCATATCCTCCCGAAATATATCCTACAGATTAATATTTTTTAAGGAGCTTAGATAAGTTAATGAGAGTACAATTTTTAACTCTTGACTAAAACTTTGATTAGTCTTAAGCAAAATAAGGTATTTTTTCATTTATGATCATTTTTTTTTCTTTCTTGTTTCAAATAATGACCGTTTCATGCGTGGCAACTGCATAAAAGTGGTTATTTGTAGTGTAGTGGCTAGCATAACAGCCTTCTACGCCCAAGATCGCGGGTATGAACCGGAAGAATAATTCTAGGATTTTTTAAAGGGAGTAAAAAATCCTTGGTTATGCCCTCCATCGGAGAGGGCGTAATATGGTGGTCCCGAGCCCGTCAGGCAATCGCAAAGATCCCTATCCTATTTAAATCTGGACTGGCAAAATTTGGGACTCCCGCTTCGGCACCATCAAACAAACCACTGAATTAAAGGTTTTTACGTCAAATGTTCTGTTGTATTTCTTTATTTCCAGATCGGCTGCGTAAGCCATACACGGGTTTATAAATAAACAGTTATTACAATTACTAGCAATTGACAAAGAAGAGGTACAGTCTCATGCAAAAACACCCCTAACTATTTTATGTTTATAATTTTACTGATCGGTTAAATAAAAAGATTGATATTAATCAAAACAAACACTTGAAATCAAATTGAAACACAGGAATGAAATGAAACTAAAAGTAAATAAGAACATGTAAGATAATAAATTAATACATGTATAACGTAATTTAAAAAAAAGGAAGATAAAGTAAATGTAGCTTGAAAAGAATCAATGAACAAATAATGAGCTTTAAAAAATAAGATAAAAAATACATTAAAATAATAATAATAAATAAATAAAACATAATAGATTGGATATATGTTGACAATAAATGATAGATGTTCTAGAAAGATAATTTATTAATTAATAGTTATAAAATTAAAGTTATGGACAAATAAAAGCTTAATAGGAAGATTTACAGAAGAGCGTCTTGCAGAAGTATGGGTTTGAGCCTGCGAGTTGTCGTTTGAACCCCGATGTTGTAGGCTATAGCACCTCTTACTGCTGGGAGCTGTGGGTGGTATTTAAGTCATCGATAGGTTTAATTTGAAGCTCACGGGTGCAATTAACTGTTTCTAATGAACCAAGGAAGCAAAATTATTTTCAATTATTAATCCAACCCGTCTTCTTTTGGAGCCTAATTACTTTGTGCAATTTTTAATTAAGGGAGTCGTGTTTTCAAGCCTTGGAGCGGAAGGAAAGATAATGATCTTGTAAATTCTTATTTACAAGAAGACCCTTCCGCGACAAATCCTCGTAGGGTCAAGATGAGGACCATAAAGAGCGATCTAATCTGAGAGCAGCTGGCGTGGAGCGGCACGCTAGGAAACCTTCCAGCATCACCTGCCACAACAGCTGCCCGTCTCAGTTTCAATTCCTACCCGGATGTCTTCCGTCCTAGGAGTTCTCCAGGAGCATCGATCAGCCTCTCTCATAATATTTTATTTAAAAAAAACTTAATTTAATTTTAAATTAAGTCAATTCACTATAACGTTGATGTAAGCCCGGCACCAATTTACAACTAGGCATACCAATATTTCCATTAACACGTTCACGCCGGGGTGACCCACCGGTGGGTCATACGTGCATGTTCCGTGGGGCATGGTGACCCACCGGTGGGTCATACTTGTATGTTCCGTGGGCCGAGGTAACCCAACGGTGGGTCACGCTTAACTATCCCGTGAGGCGGTGAGTCACTTGATTTTAGAAAATAAGTTTATTTTATTTTATCTCAACATTAAATTATGTAGTAATTAACAAGCATAAGGGCTTATTTATTAAATATTTTATAACTTTCAACATGCTCCCTCAAAGGACTATTATCGGTTAATTTCAATTGGTTATTACTCTTCTTAAAGAATTTTATTTAGCTGTGCGTGATTTCATTTCATACTTTTATCCCCATAAATAAGAATATAATATAAGAATCTATTTTAAGTATTTCCATAATTGCTCCTTCAAGTCATATGTCTAAGTCAAAACTGTTATCCGAACAATATCACATTAAACACGTTTGAACTTGCAACAGTCTCGCCCCGCCTCACGAAGCGTAAGTAGCTAAGACAGTCCCGCCTCACGGGAAAAAACGTAGATATTCGCCCCGGCGCACAGTGGTTCCAAACGCACTTTTTAGGGACAAAAGTCTGCAATTCTCTTTATAATTAAGATATATAACCCATTTTAACGTCATTTTGTTACTTTGTAAATTCACTTTAAATGGTATGATTGGCACATTTTTATATCATGAAAATTTGTAAGTTTTGTCGATTATTTCAGAGAAATGGGTCTGTAACTAATTATTCATATATAAATCTTTATATATCCAACTTTCCTGCACGTAACTTTGTTTAGAATCGTTAAACAAAAAGGAAAAACATAAAATGAAACCAAACTAAATAAACGTATACAATAACAAAATTTGTAGATAAAATAAATACAAATAAATGAAGTCAACAAAAAAATAATTTTATATGTCAATTTTTTTCTGGTCAATTTTCCATTTAAGAAATTTTTATAGCCAACAATGCGTTATGCTTTGCCAAAAACGTATAAATTTACGGTTTTGAAATTTCGTCGTTGAAAACTAGGAACAAAACTAAAATTCTGAAAGTATTTTACACATTATTTTTTTTGTGTATGTATAGATATATATTTTAAATAATTTTAATTTTTTGAGATTTTTTTTTTAAATCTTAAAAAATCACCAAGTAGTTATATGATACCCAAAGTTTGCTTAAACTTATCTAATAACGATTCTAAACACAGTTAAATGCAGCAAAGATAGGTATCTAAAGATTTTTACTAGAATAATTAGTTACAGAGACATTTATCTGAAAAAATCGACAAAACTTATAAATTTCCATGACATAAAAAAAGCTAAAAATATGCCAATCATACCATTTAAAGTGAATTTACTAAGAAACAAAATGGCGTTAAAATGGGTGATATATCTTAATTAGAACCAGAATTGCAGACTTTTGTTCCGAAAAAGAACGTTTGGGACCACTGTGCGGCGTGAACGTGTTAAACAGATCCTTATTCATTTTCTCAAAAGGATATAGAACACTGAAACGGGCTTCGCTTCCTCAGAGGATTGGCATGGTGCCCGCATCTTGTAATGAAACGAAGAACGCTTGATTAATGAAGTTTATAGCGGGTGTTGTATAGCTTAGAAACGAGAAGTCGGAAATTATTTATTCGTTCCAGCTTTATTATGATATTTGCTTATAATAGAATAAGTCATACGGGAAAAAAAACTGGTGCTGTTAACTATATTTCATTTTTATTTTTTTATTTATTAATTGATATTTACAACTGTATAGGAAAAACAAGTAGAACAAGTAAATGTGAAAAAAAAGTAACAATTGGCTTGAAAAGTCTTGTGAAGTAGCTACCCAGCGGTAGCACTTCAATGTTTATGTCATTAGCATGTCTCGAGGCCACCGTCTTTTCAGGCGCCTCCGAGGATTATCAGGAATAGATGGCGATGAGACTATACGGACAAGCGGGTTTGAGTGGGCTGGTAGTTTGGAATTAAATGAGGTATATCTAGTTCTGGCTAAGGCTGCAACTAACGGAATATTCAGGTCTTTATGGATAGTTTTATTAGAGACAAAATACGGAGCATTTAGGATCTTTCGGAGGATTTTGGATTGCAAGGATTGGATACGGGAGGAATTCGATGGCTGAGTGGATCCCCATAGCTCAATATGTCCAAATAGGTCTAATAATGGCTATGTAAATTAGTTTTTTGTAGTAGATTGGAAGTTTTGAACGTTTGTCAAGTAAGTGCTGTAACAATCGGTATCTGCGAGCAGTTTCTTGTCTTTTCAGTCTGGTGTGAATATTTCATTTAAAAAAATATTTTAAGTTGATGTTAATAAAACGTGTATTTATTTTCGTTGGAAACATATGATTTAGATAACATAATATAACTTTATTAAATTGTTAAGCAGTAATAAGTTTATATTACCTCGTATTTAATACCTATACGTCACTTTATATTAACTTTTACAACTTGGTGTATAAGATAATGTACTTTTCTAAAGTATTTATCTTTCAAGCGGTTTATTATAAGTATATATTACTGTTTTTATTATTTAAAAAAAAATAGTTTTTTCTTTTATCCTTTCGTTGGTCTTCAAATTCGTCCAACTTGTATATTTAGCAGTCCTTCATCAATGCTATTAAGATGATATGGCTAATCTTTTGGAATGAACAAAATTAAAGGTAGTTTAGAAAAAGAAAATTTAAAATATCGGCATTTAAGCCCTGTCAGACTATTTCAACCAGAATGTAACCTACATGTTAATAAAGCACATTAAATTCTACATCAATATCGTTAGAGCTGTTTTTTAGAAACCCGTAGATAGGATACGTAGATGCAAAATGCATGGTATAAAGTGGCCCTTTTGTGTAGCCGATTTTTTTATTAAAAACTTGCTGTAACATCTCTGGCGTATAGTTGTCTTAAATATGAAATTTCAGTTTCGTAAGACTTTACTTTTTAAGGCTTGCCATATAAACATATACACACACCTTTTATCGGGACTTGGTCATTTGGGCTCAGGAGACCCTAAAACGTGTATTTCTTACTATACATTTCATATATAGGTACGTGAATGAAAGTAAAAATTTAGCTCACAAAACCTGAAATTATGTTTCCAAATAAATACAAATAATATAGAAACAAACAAATAAACATTTGCATACTTGGTCGTATTCCACAGCCTTATTAATATGAGTGTTGAAAATGGTCCCGAAACGTCAGATTTTATAAATGAAATAACCGAAGTGTTGTACTGTATGTTGAAGTATTGTATTGCACTTTTATTATAATTGCAATTAATAATAATTATAAAGCCATAATTAAACAATCATACCACCAAACATATAATTATAACGCCATTATTGTACTTTCATCGCAATTGTACGATAAGATTTTTTTATTAGATAGATAGATAGATAGATAAATGTGTTTTATTAATAAATTTTACATTTTTCTTTACATTTGTCTAGAGAACACAAAATACTGGCATGGATTTCCGTCTGCCAGGAAGTTGGTTTATTTATATACATTATTAATAAGTCACGCCACCATGAGGCCATAATGCACCTGCAGATCACACCATATTCCTTGAATCTTATTCAGCAGTCCTATTAACCTTTATATACCCTGTCCCTTCTCCCAGGGAACACACTCTCTTCAAGTCCTCGCAGTAATTACGGTACGTAATCTATGTCAGATCTAGTATAGCCATATTGTTATTATCAAGATTGTCATTATTGTCTTTTAAAGTGTTATTATCGATATTTTGTAACTTTTGAATAAATAAAATATTTTTTTTTTTCAATAACGAGCACGAACACCAAAATTGGCGCCCGAACAGGGACTGCATATTTTTATCGCAGTTTTAAGAACCGAGTTTCCGCAGATCCGAACTTTTTCCGCAAATCCAGAATTAGGACTACCGCCTAGGATTCCTCACCTGTGAAGACTCAAGATTTTGGCTTACCTACCGAGGACTACCAACTTCGAGATCTTCAGATTCTGGACGAGTTCACTCACCCCGAGCATCTCGCAACGCAGGCAAAGTCTCTTATCTGCACTCAACCTTGGCCGGACTTCACTGTCGTCAGGTATCCAGCTCAAGGACAGATCTTCACACCCCGTCGAAGATTATTTTGACAGCGTACTCAATTTTTGTAAGTTAATTTCCTTTACTATTGTAATTTTATGTCTGATGATTATTTAAATTCTTTAATCCTGCGAGTAAATAATTTAATATTAACTACAAATATGGCAAGCTTTCAAATTAAATCGGCAGACTACGATCATATCCCTAATTTTAATGGAAATCCACACAATCTGTTAAAATTCGTGACAGTTTGTAGACAAGTTTACCAAATCGTGTGTAAACCGGACAACTCGTTTAAGGAACTAAACGAACAAAGATTATTAAGTAAACTTTTAGCAAAACTTACGGATGAAGCTGATTATATAAATACAACGTGCGAATTTAGTCGTGTTGAAGAATTACTAAATTATCTCGAAAGAACCTTCAGAGACAGCCGCTCAATTGAACAATTATCGCATGAATTATTTAATAACAAAATACATCATAAGGAACACCCTCTTGATTTCCTTCAAAGAATTGATAAGATCCGCACTTTAATAATTTCTAAACATCGGATAGAAAACACACCAAATAGAGAAACAATTATTAGCGCATTAGAGAAAAGTATTCTTTATTTTTTTTACACTAACATGCCCCTTCACATAAGAACATATCTTATGACTAAAGCAGAAAAGTTAAGAACATTAGATGATTTGAGAAATTTAATTCAGAATGAGAACCATCTACTCTTCGATGACCTCATAAATTCGGGAAATATGAGAAGACCCGGAGAACATGATTACAAAAGAGGCTTCGACCATAAGAAAAAGTTCGATAAAAAACATCACAAACGATTTAATAATTGGCAAAATCCCAATAACCCGTATAACCCACATAATCAAAGACAAGAGCATCAATATCGACAACAAGAACCTCCACAAGACTACCGGCAGAATAATAATAATAATAATTATTACCAACAATGGCCCCGTCAAGAACAACAAAGGTATTTCAACGGTTCAGGTCGATACCGGAATCAAAATTATAATAATAATAAGAAAGATGAAAATCCAACTGTATCCATGAGAACAGTTAGCGCATTCGGGAATAAACCGAAACAGCCTAATTTCCAAATTCAGCAAGAAGACCCGAAAGACCAAGAAATCAGAGAATTAAGAGAGAAATTAGAAAAATTAGATCCAAATAATTCTTTTTTTGGAGAAAGGCCCGCCAGACAATCAAAACACATAAAAGAAGAGAATAAAAGCCAACTGCCTTATGTTAAAGACCACGCGAATCGTAAATGGCTTATTGATACCGGATCTTGGAAGAATTATATAAGACCAGACATTGTACCACCAGATGTTGAAAGAGAAAAAGAAAATTTTACAATAAAAACAGCAACCGGAGAAGAACTTGGCACGGAATCTATTTCAGTTTATTGCAGAAATAATTTTCTTAAAAACCCCGAAAAAATAAAATTTTATCTATTTAATTTCAGTCCCAATTACGAAATACTACTAGGAAATGAGACAATGAGGGAAATGAAATTTAATATCGATTTCGAAACCAACAAAATAAAAACTCGCTATACAGAGTTTGATTTTATTATGGAAGACGAAGTTTTAAAATTAGTTTTGAAAGAAGGCGAAAATCAGATAAAAGTAGAACAAAATAAAAATCTATATTTTATTGACTATGAAGATGATAAGATTAAAATTAAACCTGGCATCTATGATCAAAATATAATAATCGACAGTAAAGTTAACGAAACCATATATTTACCTTTATACTATTTGCAAAAAGAAGAAGTAGAATTAACAGATTCTAATAAAAAAGGAAACCATGAAATAATAAAACAAATCCCCCAACTAATCAGAACCGACCATATACCTCCTCAAGAAAAATCAAATTTAATTAAATTATTATCGAAATATCCATCAGTATTTAAGACTGAAAATGATCCCCTTTCAGCCACTGATTTATTGGAGCATAAGATTAAAACAAAAACCGAAGACCCGATATATTCGAAAAATTACAGATATCCCCACCAATTCAAAGAAAATATTAAGGAAGAAATTAAAAAGATGTTAGAATCCAAAATAATAAGACCCAGCAATTCCCCTTACAATTCTCCCGTTTGGATTGTCCCGAAAAAGCCAGACGCATCAGGAAAAAGAAAAATACGAATGGTGATTGATTACAGGAAATTAAATCGAGAAACAACCCCGGATAAATTCCCCATTCCTAATATTGAAGACCTTTTAGGCAAATTAGGAAAAGCGACGATATTTACAGCAATGGACCTTTGCTCAGGCTTCCATCAAATAAAAGTCGAAGAAAGTTCTATCCCAAAAACAGCATTTTCTACAGATCAAGGCCACTTCGAATTCCTTCGCATGCCATTTGGACTCAGTAATGCCCCAGCAACGTTTCAAAGAGCCATGAATATCATTTTTTCAGATTCTATTAACGTTTTAGTCTATATGGACGATATTATAATTTTTTCTGAAAATTACAAAGATCATTGGAAACATTTAGAAGAAACTCTTAAAAAGTTAGAAAAACATAACTTAAAGATTCAGCTCGATAAGACAGAATTTTGCAAGAAAGAATTGTTATTCCTCGGACATATTATCAGCGAACGCGGCATAGAACCTAATCCAGAAAAGATAAAAGCAGTAAAAGATTTTAAACTCCCTAAAAAATGAAAAGAAATTAAAAGCTTTTTAGGATTAACTGGTTTCTATAGGAAAATGATACCAAATTATGCAAAGATAGCTTCCCCATTAACGAGATGTCTTCGAAAAGATCAAAAAGAAATCAAACCAGAGTTATATGAAAACGCTTTTGAGAAATTGAAACAACTTGTATGTAGTAGCCCCATTTTGCAAATTCCAGATTTCAATCAGGACTTTTTCTTAACAACTGACGCAAGTAATTTCGCCATTGGTGCAGTATTAGCACAGAAGAAAGATGGAAAAGAACTCCCTGTATGTTTTGCATCCAGAACACTTAATAAAGCAGAACAAAATTACTCAACAACGGAAAAGGAATGTTTAGCCATTATTTGGGCTTGCAATCATTTTCGACCCTACTTATACGGTAGAAAATTTTTCATATATTCAGATCACAAACCTTTAGAATATTTAAGAACGTGTAAAACACAGAACGCCAGATTAATTAGATGGAAATTATTGTTAGAAGATTTCGAATATGACATAAAATACATTGAAGGAAAGGCTAATAAAGTCGCCGATCATTTATCCCGTTACCCTATTGAAGAAAGGAAATTAAAAGAACCAGAATTTGATATTTTTCATACAGAAAATTCTCCTAATAACTATTCACAAGAAATCGTAGATTTATTACAAGAAATGGGAATAGAAGAAACCCAAGAAGAAGCTAACAATGAAAACTTAGAAGGAATTAATAATGATGAAAACATAGAAGAAAATAATAATGGTGAACACCAAGAAATAATTCAAGATGATATATCTTCTTTAGCAACGCAGCACTCCACAGAATCCTCCGATAACAGAATCTTAATAGTTGATGATAAATCTAGACCAGTAAATGTTGAGAAAAATCAAATAATAATAAAAAAGGGACACGCGAAAATTCAACGCGAAACAATATTCAATAATAAGCAAAGAACAACAATTGAATTTACTTGGCCTTATCATGAAAAAGATTTTGAAATAGAAGAAAAACTTTTAGAAATCTTAAGACCAAATATAACTTACGGCATATACTGCTCACCCATATCAGATTCTATAGAAAGTGAAAATAATTGGTATAATGCATTATTTAATAAAGTTGCATCACTCATTAGAGAAAAATTTCCCACAAATAGAATTAAAAGATATTATAAACTATTGCCAGATGTAAAGAACACGGAAGACCAGAAATTACTTATCCTTGATTATCATATCGCCAAGACATGCCACAGAGGTATAAATGAAACATATTTAGTTTTGAAAACCAAATTTTATTGGCCCAATATGAAAGATCATATCACAGAAATTATAAACAAATGTGACACATGTGGAAAAGGCAAATACGATAGAAGACCTATAAAACAAAAATTTAAAATTACTCCCACACCTGAGAAACCCTTTACAGATTTAATGATTGATACCTTACACATGAGTAATTATTACATTTATTTAATAGTAGATACTTTTTCCAAAAGAATATTTTCTTATTACGCAACGAGTTATAATGCCATAGAAAGCATGAAAGTATTGAAAAAATATTTAGCATATTTTCCAAAACCCCAAAAAATATCATGTGACAACGGAAGAGAATTCGACAATAACTTGTTTAAAGATTTTCTAAACTACTTAAATATTGAATTACATTATACTACCCCCAATCACCCTAACTCTCTTGGATTGCTTAATCGAGCAAGCTCTTCGTTATTAGAAATTTTAAGACTTATAAACATAGAAAACAAAGATGATAAAGAGGAAGATAAGTTAGAGCAAGCAACGACAGCATATAATAATTCCCTTAATCAAGATCTTAAAATGACCCCTAACGAAATAACTTTCGGTATCACTAATGAAACTTATAATGAATCCCCGGAAATAAAAGAATATCTTGTTCATGAGTACCATCGGAAAATGAAGCAGCTTTTCGAAATAACTAAGAAAGGTATAGAACAAAATAAAGAGAGAAAAATAGGCAAGTTAAATGAAAATAGAGAAGACATAGAAATCCCGGAAGATGTGTATATAAAGAGACAACAGAAAAAGAAAATAGATCCTAAATACGAAAAAGGAAAGTATGTTGATAAAAGATTTCAAAATAGAAATAAAGGTAGAAAGAAAAAACTCCACCCTGATCAAGTCAAACGACCGAAAAAGGTCACTAAGAAAAAGAAATCAAATAATAATAATAATAAACCTAGTACAAGTCAAAAAAACCCAGAAATAACTGATGAAGATATTGAGAATGTCATAAAAGAAATAGAAACGTCTAATGTTACAGGAGTCAGCCAAGATGACTTTGAGTTCGACGACGAATTGTTTCAAGTATCTTCTGATCGCAGCGCTTACGGTTCAGATACAGACCCTGCTAATACAAGATTTATCTGACGGACCAGGAGCATCCATCGTACAAATTAATCCATCTTTTATAATTGAAGATTGGTACACATTTTTACATTATAAGAATCTTACAAATTTAACAAGAGAAATTCAAACCCTTAAGATTAGCATTGACGTATTAACAATTAGTAATGAATATAAAACTTTGCATAATATTATTGAACAAAAATATAACAAGATATTAGAAAAAATTAATCATATTGTAAATATAAATCGGAATAACCGATCAAAAAGAGGTTTAATTAACGGACTAGGCAATGCTATTAGTTGGCTCACCGGCAATATGGACGCCGATGACAAAGAAAAGTATGATAATATTTTAAATAAAATCGAGAGAAATATGTATCACATAGAGCATAATGAAAATGTTAGATTAGGATTAAATAAAGAATTAACATCTAAACTTAATAAAGAAATAATTGTTTTAAATAAATATAAGGATAGTATAGAAACAATAAATAATTTTACAGATTTAGCTCTTACTAAGTTAATGTATCATGATTTATTAGCCGTATTAGATTTAGTAGAAAATCAATTAAATGATATAGAATTTTCCTTAGAACAATGTAAATTAGGAATTACCCATCCAAGCATATTAACGACTAGAGAACTAGAACAATTAAACATACCGTTCGGAGAACCAATCACAGAAAATGTAGAATTAAACTGGTTACTTAGCTCCACATTTTGTTCCCTATCAGATACAGGATTAATTTATTATTTTATTAAAATCCCTTTGAAATCATTGCCAAAAACAACTTATTATGCTATGTCATATCCAGTTACAAGGAATAATAAAGTCATTACTCTAAAGATTAAAGAACAACTAATCATTAGATTTAAAAATTCGTTTTACAATGGAAATTGTATTAAATTCAATAATCATCATTACTGTAAAGACATGATAGAGATTAAGGACAAATGTATTTTAGAATTATGTAAGAATATAGAATTAAATGATTGTAAAGCTGTAGAAATAAGAACAAACCCTATAATCAAACTTATACCCACATTACACCAATATTTAACCTTTAATATTAGCAATGTAACAACTAGTGTAACAAACACACAAATGTATCATCTACCATCTACTAGCCTCCTTAATCTTAATGAAAAAGAGAAATTTGTAAATATAAATGTACCACTTTCTTATGTTGACAATGTAAATATTCCTTTTATTTCCTATCATTCTGTTAGTAATAAAACTATTGTATCAACAAATTTTACTTTTGAGGAATTACAACAAATAGACTTAAGTAATATAGAAATAGAAGAATTAGAACCTTATGATATAACTGTATCCCAATTTATTTCTTATATATTTTATGTAATATGTTTATATCTTTTATGCTATAATCTTTATCGTCAGTATTGTAAACTGGAATTACTGTGTTCTAATCCTTCAAATGATAATCCAAGTACCCATCCTCAACCACCTGAATGTTTTGATGGCAGAGCCAGAGCTTGGTTTCAATATTTACAGAATAGACAAACCGTCCCAAATCCTTAAATTTAGAGTTCAGTGGGCTTCACTCTCATAAGGACGGAGGAGTCACGCCACCATGAGGCCATAATGCACCTGCAGATCACACCATATTCCTTGAATCTTATTCAGCAGTCCTATTAACCTTTATATACCCTGTCCCTTCTCCCAGGGAACACACTCTCTTCAAGTCCTCGCAGTAATTACGGTACGTAATCTATGTCAGATCTAGTATAGCCATATTGTTATTATCAAGATTGTCATTATTGTCTTTTAAAGTGTTATTATCGATATTTTGTAACTTTTGAATAAATAAAATATTTTTTTTTTTCAATAACGAGCACGAACACCAAAATTATATACAAAAGAATAAGTTTACAATAACAAACAAAAAATAAATAAACATTACACATTATTGTAAAAAGATAGAGGGATAATCTTTGTTTCCCAAATAGAATAAACAAAATATAATTACACTTTATCTGTGACAACATATTCTCTGTTTATTTAATTATTGTAATTGAATTCCTTTATTAAAAAGCTTCTGTAGTTAACAGCACATTTCAAAAAGTTATACAGTGAGTTCCAATTAATTCCATTTAAAATGTCTATTATTTTGTTTTCAGTCAAAATACTTTTTCCTAAAATGATTAAATGCCGTACATTTACCTAAAAAATGAATTATATTTTCGTCCTCCTTACTGTTACAAATTGAGCATGTGTAAACTATTTCCCTCATCCATGGTTTACAATTTGGGGATATCATTTCGGCTCTTGTATTAAAAACTATTCTTATTAATTCTATATTATTTTTGTAATTAATGTAGTTTACACCATAATGTAGCTTCTTATAAATTAGATGGTGTTCGGCACCCATAACGGAGATCCCTAGTTCTTTTTTAAAATTTTCCTTGGCTGCAGCTATTATATTAATCATTTGACTATTCTACCTCGCCACCGATACGAACTCCCTATCAAATAGACAGCCTAAATCTTCTGCTAGTTTTACCCATTCGTTTAGCCAGCTACAATTTTTGTTTTTCATACCTTATATTATAACAATTTTAAACTATAGTGATAGTTTAAAATTGTTATAATATAATTTAAATATATATATATATATATATATATATATATATATATATATATATATATATATATATATATTAAATATATAGATTTTTTTATTATAAGGGATCACACGTAGCTGGGTGGTTAGCGTAACAGCCTCCTATGCCAAAGGTCACGGGTTCAAACCCGCAGGTGGTCCTAGGATTTTTTAATGGGAGTAAAAAATCCTTAGTTATGCCGTCCTTAAAAGTTAAATGTTGGTCCGAGCCTGTGCGATGTCAGGTACTCGTTAAAGATCCCCTATCCTAATAAAACTTGGATAGACAAAATTTAGGACTCCCACTGTAGCATCGTCCGATTAGCCATAGTAGCTTAAAGTGACGTTAAACAATGAACACATTTTTTTTATTATTATTTTTTTAGTTAGAGACTTCGTTGAACACCAAACCAATTTCCATTTTGTTTGTTGTTGTTTTTTTTCGTTCCTTCCTTTTTCTTGCAGTTTTCCTCCTACCCCTCACCATGTCTTTTCCTATTCCCCTCAGACCATTCCAAGACTGCAGCCCTTTCTTTTTTCTTTTGGAATCCTTTCATTTCTAGGACTTTTCCTCTAATAATCTCCCCCTCCCCCCTCTCTCTCCTGT
Source organism: Piezodorus guildinii (assembly GCA_023052935.1). Classification (NCBI taxonomy): domain Eukaryota; kingdom Metazoa; phylum Arthropoda; class Insecta; order Hemiptera; family Pentatomidae; genus Piezodorus; species Piezodorus guildinii. The sequence continues at coordinate 129,677,236 of CM041295.1, read as the reverse complement.
AGCACCTTCTTCTTTCATGTTGTTCCTTTGTGGATACTTCTTTTCCTCACTGCATCCAGGTTTTTGAAGATTTTTTTATTCCAAAGATAGTTGAAAATCTATTTAGTAAACCTTCTACACTCTTTCTGTAAACATTCTCTTAGAATAGATTTTTTTTTATATTAAGATTTTTATTTTTCAAAATTTTACAAATGGCCTATACAACATGCCTCGAACTTTATACATGATGTGGTAATTGCACCAATTACATGTTACTTTTACGTGATATTCACACTAGGGGTTAATGGTAATTGTAGCCTATGTTACATTTAGAACAGTAGGAAGAATCTAAAAACAAAAACCTACACAATAAAAAAAAAATTAAGTAAAAACAAAACAATTAAAGTAAAATAAAATAATGGAATTAAAAACAAAACAAATTCTAGTAAAAATAAAATAATACAAAATAACAATATTTTAGTTATATGCTAATATATCAAACTAATATTTATTCTTCTTTTTTTTTATATTTCAAGATTAATGCAGTAGAATGTATTTTGTACGTTTATGTAGGTAACGTTTTAGTGTTTTCTTGTCGTAATCACCAATTTTTTGAACGATTGGGTTGTCACTAGTAGAAGTAAGAGAAAAACATTTGCTTGCCAGCGAGTAAGTATAGTTTTTTATCGACGGGAGTTGTAAATCCGTTAACATGGTAGTGATTATCTTAGAATAGCAATTACCTCTTTTTTAATATTTTTATTACGTTTTCAATATAGGAATACTTTTCATTGTAGCTTTATAGTCTCCAGAATTCTACGATTCTTCTCAGTTGGCCGAGTATTTAGAGTATGATTCTTATTTCTAGTACTTTGAATTTATAATTCAGTACAAGACATTCACTTGCATATCTATTGCTTTGCTAACTTCCCCGTTCTGCATTTTCATTTTTCTAGATAAAAATTTTTGTTATAAATATTCTATCAGTTCTTTTCGTCTTATGATTTAGATTAAACAATATAACTATATTAAATTGTTAATCCGTAATATGTTTATTCCCTATTCGTCACTTTATATTACTTTTTACAACTTCGTGTATAAGATAATGTACTTTTCTAAGACATTTCTCTTTCAAACGGTATATTATAAGTATATATTACTGTTCTTATCACCAAAAAAACAAAAGTTACATTCTTCTTTCTAGTACTTTGAATTTATAATTCAGTACCAAACATCCACTTGCATATCAATTTACCTCAACCACCCTAATATAGACAGTTAGACTTAAGTTATTTCGGACAGCTTCTTGCATCGGGAAGAGAGTTTCTATATTAAAAAGTGTCCTTTTTATTGTGGTAATACTAGTTACCAGTGAATTATTTCGATTCGTATCCTTTTAAAAGGAGAATCGAGTAAAAAATGGTGGTTCTCTTACATTTTGAATCGTAATTATCGTAATAAATGTCAATTGTAAATAATCCTTTCAACGTGAATGGAGCTTTAACATAGAATAAAAAATCAAATTAAAACTGTCCTTAAAATATGAAAATCGGGCATATCCTTTGAAATAGTAAATTAGTCCATTTCGTCTTGTGCATTATTTTATCTACAATTTTTTTTCAGAATAATTTCGCTGAATGATTTTTCCAAAAAAATGTTTTCTACAAAACTCTTTCGGCTGTTCTTAAAGATTGATTTGCACTACTCCAAAGGCAAAGTTTTCAGCAATCATAAGAGCATCATCTGCAGTTTTTTTGTTTGATTAAATTAAAAATTCTTACACCAACGAAAGTACTGAAAAATAACAGTACATTACATCCCATTACAATTTCCAGACAATTTTAAAACTTCACTTCTTTCATTTATAAAATCTAAGCACGTCTCGGGACCGGTTCAAGTCTTATATTGATAATACCTTCTCTTAGTCAGTATGTATCTTCTTTCTTATTAATTATTTTCTCTTTTCACCACTTATTTATTTCTCCCTCTTTCTCTATTTATATATTTTTTCATTATATATCCTCATATATAATTATTAGCTTAACATTATGTACTTGAAATTTTTTTTTTATCCTTATTATTTCTCGTTTCTAATAAATATTTTCTTTTTATACACTTCAAAATTGTTCATATTTAAAAGCTTAATTGTTGACATATTTTTCTTCTTTTATCATTGAATTATTCGTTAGTTTCTCATAGCCTTCAAATATTCTCATTCCAATATTTTTTATAAATATTCAATCCAAATACTCATCCAATATCTTAATTTTATGTTTACTTCCATATTCTATTACTGTCATTTTATTATAATTTTAATTTAATTTTACATTTGTTTCCATATTGTATTACTGTCATCATATCATTGTACCTAACTGTACCATTGCAAATTATAAAAACTGGGCCAACTGCATTATTCTTAGCTCTGATAGAGGCCCACAATGTAGGCCAAAACGTCGACACACAATTACAATAAGGATTACTTATTAATGTGAATTTTTTTTTTTTTTTTTTTGACCGCACCCAGAGCCATCTTCCTCATCTTATATTGATAATAATGTGGAATATGACCAAATATGTATATGATATGTTTTGATTTGAAAATTCCATGAGTAATTATTTAAAAACAATTTTCTGTTTTTAATTGCTATTTTAAATTATGTTTGAAAAACTCGAATTTGAATATTTCCATGTGGAGGATCGACTGTTGAAATTATCATAATAAGAAATAATTGAGTCAATCTTTAAAAAAAAATTATGTTAAATAATATTTAAAAAATATTAGATGAGTTTATGCTTGTCATAGCCCACGGATTCCCTGATGGAGGTTCACATGTTTGAGCCGAAACATCAACAACCTTAAAATATTTTTAAACTATAGATTCCCGATTATTTCTACCTAGAAATATTTTCTTGATTACTATCACAATACCTTCTCTTCCTATATATTACACAAATAGGTAGGTGAAATAAAACAAACTATATTGTAATAACTCAAACTTCAGACGAGCTGTTTCGAATATGAAAAAAAAAAAAAAAATTAAAAATCTCTTGCATTTGGTAATAATTCTCATTATTTCGTAAGTTGTATCCTATATATAGTCAATATAAATGTTAATTGTTATTTTTTACCTTAATTGTCAAACTTTCTCGTTGATATAATCGATTCTGCGTGAAATAAAATTGGAATTGGTGAAATTAAAAAGAGGACAATTCTTTCTGGTGGCTTTATTCCAACACTCAGTTTTAATAAGTCAAGTTTGAAACTTCCTGCCTCGAAAATGAAGGGCTTTGAATTTCTGTTTCTCCACCCCAACCCCATCATTGATAACTTGCCCCGTTATTATAAAGTAATTCAATTTCATTCCCGAAATGAATAAGATGAGATAAAATATCGATTTATTTAATTATGGTTTTCCTTAGGGATTTCTAAACAATTTACGGATACTATAAACTGAAACAAGCACTGTTTGTTTAGAAAATATAAATTGAAAAAAAAATATATATAAAAAAATAACTGAACCTCTCTAACCCTTAGGATATTGTGTTCAGAACATACTGAGATTGGTATGGTTTATTCGCAAACGGTCGTGCAAGGAGATGATTAGGACAAGATCATGAATATCCGCCAGGTATTTTACCAAAAATAGAGTACCCACATTAGTAGCTAGGTAAGCCCCAAGTGGGAATTCCAACCGAAAGGTCGCCCCACAGAACATAAAATAGAAGAATAAATACTTATACAGCCAGAGTACGGAATTCCGAAATTATTTTCTGATAAAATAATTAACTTTTAATTTCAGCGAATCTTTCTGTGAAAGTACAAAAATTAATCTGTGAAATAACATTATCATAAAAGAAATTTACTAGGATTTTATTATAATAACTATTAATATATCATTTTATTACGGTTATACGGTTAATATTCGGAAAACAATTCTCATATAATTTTTCTATAAAAGTTTTTTTTTTCTCATAATTTAATTTATAATTTAAGTATATATAAATTTATATCATAATTTAAGTCATAATTATAATTGTTTAAAGTATATTTATTGATATTTACAACTGTATAATAAAAAATATTAATCTTTTTTAAATATTATTTTAGCGTATTGCCAATTTTTTAGTTTCTATAAAAGTCTGGTTCATGTCTATTTTCATTTAGCCTATTTCCTAGTTGTGTTATGTAATATAGTTGTAAATATCAATAAATAATTTTTAAATATATATATATATATATATATATATATATATATATATATATATATATATACATAAATATTGTTTGATCAGTTCTAGACAGTTTTCTACTGTTCTTAGGTTTCAGTCAATAAATAAACAATTTTATTTATGCTATCTTTAATTCTTTTTTTTTTTTTTTTTAGTTTTTTATCTTTCAAAGTTTATAGTATACACATATGTCTATAATATAACAATAAATTCTAGAAAGGTTGCATCAACTGTCGAGAACTGATCAAACAATAAATAAATAAATATAATATATATATATATATATATATATATATATATATATATATATATATATTATTTATGGACACTTTTAATTGCATAACATAACACAACCAGTAAATATACTTATAGGCACAAGAAATAAAGCAGACTTTTTAAGTAACTACCCATTGCCAGTGTTAACGCCACTTATACCAGTATATTTATTAATTCTAAATTCCTCACAAACTTTGAACAAATACTTTTATCAAGTATTCATTGATCAGGCTAATAGCGAAAAAAAATATGTTTTTTTTTTTTATAACAGTTGGAACGGTTGGATAAAAAAGTGTTTTTACTACCTAATATTGTGTATATTATAATCTCACCATTTTTTACCATTATATTTTTACCTTATATCTAGTACCACATATACCTTATTATACTAATTACTCATTTATTTGATTTATGTTATATATGAATCCAATTTATCTGTTCTGCAAAAAATAAATTAATATCAAGAAACAAGTCCTATGAATCAGCTTAACTACCAGGTATGGCGTAAGGAAATCCCTAGGACGACCCCGCTGGCTCCAACAGCCAGTACCCCTATTTTCAACTTAATGGTCTCGAGACCTTCTTAACAGACACCTCGAATGATTATCAGGAATCAGAAAGCAAGGATGGGAACTAGTGGGTTCGAGAGGAAATAGAGTTATTCAAGAAAGGAATCGTACCTGGTTAGGGCCAAATCAGCAACATATGGATCATTAAAGTCTCTATGGATGAGTAAATCCGTTACGAAGTAAGGAGCATTGAGGATTTTCGATTGTAAGGATATGATATGAGAAGGTTTAGTTGAGTCCCATAGCTGAACTCCGTCCAGTCTGAATCTAAAGTCCAGATTTGAAATGAAAAGTAATTTTATTCTGGGACGAGTAGAACCCTAAGAATAACAAGAAAAGTACAATATAAATAATAATTGTCTTGATGTTTAAAACTTCAGTTTAGCAATAAAAGACAGGTTTTGTGACAATGAATAGTTATCATCTATTGATTTCAAATGTTACATATCTGGGGAAGATTGATACTTCAGGAAATGGAGAAATAGTTGGTGTTTGAAAGTGGATAATGATAAGGCTTTACGAATGGATACAGGCAAGAAATTCCAAAATAGGGTAGCACGAATAACAAAGGATTTTTTTAAGGAGACAGATCTGTGAGAAGGTATATACAAGTTTATAGGTTGGGATCTCGTGTTTCCTGAATGGACAGAGGAACAAGTGGTAAGCATATCAAGAATATAAGGAGGTTTTTTGTATTGAAAAATCGGAAGAGACAGACACCGAGGAGGTACTGCCGACGGAAAGAGGGATAGAGCCAGTTCAACTCGGTATACCTTATAGAAACATGAGAGCGTCTGGGGATTCCACATGCGAATCTACCACATGTGATTTGCATTATGATAGTCATGTAAATTTGTCGTTTATAGTTCAGTAGAAGATTAAAACGTTTGTTTAGTAAGAGCGCGTTTATATTGCGCGAGTTATGGGGGCTGAAGCGGTAGAGGGTTCCTAGAATTATATAGAACCAGATTAGAGAAAAGATGTGTTAAAAGTAATTTAAAATTATAATACACCTACATAAATAAGAATTAATCTTTTTCTGAGAAGATGACCTCGAGACCTTCTTGCTTGGATTGACTACTTGAGTTTCTCTTTATGTTTATCATGTAATTTAATATTTAGCAGCATATTTACTTATTGTATTACAACATAGAACAGAATAGAAACTTTATTCTGGGATATTGTCCCTTAAGAATAGCATTAATGAACAAAAAAAAAAAAAAAAAACTATATCTGGCCAAAAACAATATATAACTAACTACATACAAACCACAAAAGAATTAAGAAAGAAAAAGGTCATAGTGACATCTCAATGTACATAAAGAAATAAAAAAAGAATCAAAAAATCATAGTAATCTTTTACATATCTAGATAAATAATAAGATCACATAAAATTATCTTACATCTCATAACGTAGATCACAAATGCACTCACATAAATGGCATAATAAATTAGTTAACATCGGACTGGAGAGAATGGAAGTATTGAAAGAGGAGGGACTTAAAATTTGATAGGGAGGAGCATGTCGGCTGTTTGACGGGAGAGTATTCCATGAGGCAGTGGAACGGGCTAAAAAGGAGCAATCATATTTTTTGGTTCTGTGGAAAGGACTGTGGAGGTCGGATAAACGGGATTTCGTTGCCTGGTGATGGGTTCAGGATTTAAATACCAGAAGGCTGTAAACATAAAATAGTTGGTGGGAGTTAATGATTTGAAAGAGAAATGATCCAAGGAAATATTGTCTTCGAAAGGTGAGGTATAACCACTTTATTTCGTTGTAGAGGTGGGATACATGCGACCGTCTCGAGGTCCCGAACACTAATCTTAAAAACAATTAATTATTCTTTCCTCTCTGTCCTCGAGCACCTTTGAGAGGCCGCCATATGCCACACAACCATAGTCAAAGTAGGGGAAAATGAGTGATGAAACTAGGAGTTTACGGGTGGATTGAGGGAGAGGTGGCGGGATCAGTAGAATAATTTCAAGGTATTTATCGATCGACGGAAAATTTGGGCAATTTGGGGTTTCTAAAACAGGTTGACGATGCCAAGACTTTTTACAGACTAACTAAAAACAATAGGATGATCATTAAGCAAAAGCGGAGGAAGGGTGATGATAGATCGGAGGAGGGATTTGGAACCAATAAGGATGGCCTGAGTTTTTATAGGATTAAGCCTACAGTTGTAAATTTCAATAAAAATACATTGTTTATTCTGTGCCTCTATCTATGTTTTTGGACATCTATAAAGTCCATATTATATAAGGAAAAGATTCAATTTTTTTTTAGATAGAATTTTTTTCCCCATAAAAAATGGCAAACCTGATTTTGTTAAGCAAACCTGAGTTTGTTATTTCGTCAACTTCTGTAAGTAGGGAATTTCAAGTTCATAAAATTTATATGGCAACTCCCGTGATCTACCAAATTGACCGGGTAATACATGACTCAATAAATATTATAATCCAATTTTTTGTTTTTTATTATAAAATCTGTATTAGGGGGATAGACCCGTATGCTGAATAATAGGGACATTACATGAAAATGACCTGTGTTAGTGCCCTAATTACTGTTGTAAGTCATAGCACGGTATATAATTACCATATATCTCATGTTGTTATCGGAATATCAGGAAGTAAGGGTTCGTGTGAATAATGTACAAGTATAATATAGACATTTACAAAGATATTTGAAGATTTTTTTTTTTTTTGGGGGGGGGGGGCGGGTGGTTGTTTATCAGGAGAGAATTTGATAACCAAAGAAGTAAACATCAGGAATAATTTTATAAGTTTTTTTTTTTTTTTTTTTTACATAAAATAAAACTAGTAATACAGGTGTGATTAATATAATCGTTAGAAAGCTAAAGAATTTTAGAATAAACAAAAAGGTAATGTAGATTAAAGATAAAAGGCATTAATGTAGATATTAATTTATATTTTTATATTATTTAATCTAAAAAACGAAGGAGCGGCGTGGTCTAGCGGATAGAGCGCTAGTCTACTGTGCTCCGGGTCCTGGGTTCGAATCCCGGTTGTGACGGAATATTATTTATTCTGTTATTTCAGCCGGGGGGCGATCCTCGGGTATGGAGACCCTCCTGGGGCAGACCCAGCCTATATAAAGTGGGTACCCAAATAGCGGAAAAAACCTGGCGGCTGAGCGTGATCTCGGCCGAATCACCTCGTTGCACGTCCGTTGGCCTTGAAACAGTACGAAAATTTATATGTACTGAGCCCAAGACTATTCATGGGTTGTAGTGGCCCAGGTTTTTTTTTTTTTATCTAAAATAAATTATATCAATAAAGTCGTGTGTTTGGCGCACGAGATTTTTTCCATAAATGTTGGAATGTAGGTTGGAAATGATAGAAGATAAGAGATTTTATATAAGTTTTATATATATATATATATATATATATATATATATATATATATATATATATATAAACATAAGATAAGAGATCTTTATAAGTTCACAGGTTTATCATCAATTTCTATTAACGTTAATTTTCTGAAATCTTGCGCTTTCCAACAGCATTGTTCGTCTACATTGCTACTCATATTTTAGATAACATACGTTGTTGCTTTAATTACAGAAAATTAAAATAAAAAACTTAATAGCAATGTATTGTAATCATAAACCTTCAGGAAAGAATGCCTTTAAACATAGAGAAAACCGTATCAAAATTCAAGGAAGAAACTTGGGCTGAAATATTTCTTCCAAAAACTTTTATTAATATTCATAGATCAACGTTTTGGGATCTCTCTGCCTTCATCAGGACTCGGGTTTTTCATTTCCGAATAATATCTGATTTTTCAAAACTTTGTCACTTAAAATTGCAAAAAAAAAATGGTCAGCATGTTAAAGAAATCAGATCTGAGTAAGGTTATCTTCCTCTCATTGGACAGAAATAGATTTATGGGCCAGAGTGGTCTTATTATAGTCATGTAGATGAACCTTTTGTATTTAAGAGTAAGGTTTGACCGTTTGTCTAGTGTTTAAGAAGCCTAAAACGGAGAGCAGTTTCTTGTCGTGAATGAGGATTCAAAGTTAGGCGTTTGTGAAGAAGGAGTCCTAGATATCGGATCTGTTTAACAGGAACTAGTTGAGTGTTATTAAAGGATACTGTAGGGCAGGAAGTCATAGGTTTACGACTAAGGGTAAAGGTTTCTTGATGGTATTTGTTGGAATTTATTTTTATTCTCCAGTTCTGAAACCATACTTCTAGGTCTTTGATGTGGTCTTAAAGGGTATGTGATACGGGGATCTATCAGAGAGTTAGGATTGAACTATCAGGAAGTATGTGGGAGGGAGGAATTCACGGAGTTTGTACAACAGCCCTGGGTGCCCGACTCCATCAACTTTAACAACTCAAGTACGATTTGGTACGTAATATAATTATGGTTGTCTGGTGCACGTGGGACTGATGAACTGATGAACAAGAAATAAAATTAAAACGACTTATGAATAGTTTTATTATATTTATTATCGAAGCCCGTAGACGTGACCATATTTCTGGTTATTATACCATCTTAAAATGGCTCTATCCTTCTGTTCGACGACAATATTTCCTTGGTTCCTATTTATTCCAAATTTTAAAAATTAGAAAACCTTCCTACATAATAGAGCTCCTCACCCTCCGATCTGATATCCATTCGTTAAATACTAGAACCTAATCAATCAATTTTTATACCCCATTACATAAAACTGCATCGTTTGCATTCACAAATCGTTTCTCGTTCGTTCCTCATCTTTCTGGAATTCGCTGCCCATCTCTATTCGTAAAGCCACCTCTCTCTCTTCCTTCAAACTCCAAATCAACTCTTCCACTGCCTACTTGCATTTCAATCTTCCGTTGCAATGTAAACCATAGGTATATACAGTATAAATTTGCAATAATTTATAGATATAATGAATATTTGATCCTTTATAGGTATACATATTTTTTTATGTATGTTTTCTTTAAGTTACCAGACCATAAGGATTTCTTTCTGTTCATTGTTCGTTTTTCTAAGGGGACTTGATGCCAAAATATTTTTTTTTTTAATTTCATTTCATTTAATATTTTTATTAAAATCTTGAGTACTTTATGGAGAAATGAAACATGGATAACTTACACACATGTAAGATGGCAACACTAAATTCCATTATCTCCTGCATTACAGATAACACATGCTCATTAGTTTATGGACTTATAACAACTTTCTATAAACTTGTACGTCTTATTTTATTCCATGTTAACTTATTTGCTTAGTATCTCTTTCTATATTCTTATTGAAATATTATCATCTTAATTTTGTTTACTTTTATAATGGATAACTATCACCTTATCAATTATTTTTATAACTATCATCCATACTTTATAACTATCATCTTAATTTTGTTTATTTCCATACTTTGATAGTTGTTGTTGTTGTTGGTTAGGGCTTAATGGCACAAAACCCTAAGGTCATCAGTGCCCTGTTTTCTATTTTTTTGTTTCCTATTTTAAGTATTTTCAATAAATACACACATATTTCATGTACATATACACACACACATACATACATATATATACATGCATACAATATACATATATATACACGTACATACTAATATATACACATACAAACACATACATATATACATATACACACACACACACATCTACGTACACACGCACATAAACACATACACTTATATACATATATTCACATATAGACATACACGTACATACATACATATAAACACACGAATACATATACAAACAAATACACATATAAACATATACACTTTTTTTTTTTTTTTTTTCCCCCTTTAATCTTTTTGTTTTTCTTTGTTACTCGAAATATCGATATATATTAGAAACGAAATGTGATTTGCAGATATAGTAATATTGAGAGGAATACTATTTCTAGAGAATGATTTTAAATTTTTGTGAGAATGTTGTTTTCCTTTAAAAACGAGATGACGGATTTAATCGTGTCTTCATTGTCACCGAGAGCCTCGGTTATGTTGCTCGGGAGGCCTAATCGGGCTAGTCTCGAAGTGTAGAAGGAACATTCCTGAAAGAGGTGCTGTACTGTTAAAAGGCTATCGCAATATTGACATCTCGGAGGGGACTGTTTCGTTATGTTATGTATGTGGGTAAGGTTCGTATGTCCTATTCTGAGTCGGGTTAGAACGACTTCCTCCCTTCGGTTTGGTCGACTTGATGTGGCCCAGGATTTTACAGATTTTTTGATGGTCTTCAATTTACTGGGTGGACTTTCATCCCACATGGACTGCCACGCATCTAAAAGATCTATTTTTAATGGGAGGATTGCTTCCTGTGGTGTCAATATCGCAGCGCCGCGACCCGGGAGGGCAAGTGCCTGTTTTGCAGCTTTGTCCGCGAGCTCGTTTCCCTTTATCCCCATATGACTGGGCACCCAGACGAATTTTACTGATTTGTTAGAATTTTTCAACATTTTTAAATATGAATGAATTTTTAGAGCGATGGGAGATTTGGGATACAAACTATTTAGTGATTTTAGTGAGCTTAATGAATCGGTAATTATTGCTATATTGTTGTTGTTTACTGACATGGAGAAGTGGAGTGCTGATGCTATTGCATGAAGTTCGGCTGTAAATACGGTACATAGAGAATGGAGTTTTATCTTGTGCGTGGAGTTGTTTGTGACGAAGGAGCAAGCAACGGAATTCTCGTTTCTAGAGCCATCGGTATAGATTACGAACGGATCTGAAATACTGTGGAGAAGATGTGAAAATTGGATTTGATAGTCGGTGGGAGATGTATTTGTTTTCGGTAATCGGGTGAAGCGGAGAACTATGTTAGGAGGCGAAAGAGTCCATGGAGGAGTTGAAACGTCCTGTCTATTAATAGGTGTTTTTTCGAGGGTTGAAATTACAAATTTGATTCTTACGGCTAAAGGAAGTGTAGCGTTTGGTTTACTTGCAAAGGCTTTTGTGAATTTAGGTTTGTAAATGTATCTATAGGTTGGGTGGTCTGGATATAGCAGTAGCTTGGAGACATAGTTAATTGCAAGTTTTTTCCTTCTGAACAAAAGAGGAGGTATTCCCGCTTCTGAGCATAGACTAAGAATAGGACTGGTTCGAAACGCCCCTGTTGCTATACGTATCCCAGCATGGTGTACGGCATCAATTTTATTTAGAATTAAAAGTCGAGCGGAACCATAGACAAAGCTACCATAATCTAATTTTGAGCATATGAAAGAACAGTATAACTTTAGTAGGGTTGTTCTATCAGATCCCCAGGACGTTCCACTTAGATATCTAAGTATTATTAACCGTTTAGTGGTAACTGTTTTTAAAGAAGATATATGTGGTTGCCAGGTTAGTCTCCGATCAAATATTAAGCCCAGAAACCTATGTGTATTCGTATATGGTATAAGAGAGTTCCCCAGACGGAATTCGGGAGAAGGTTGTGTATTTCTTTTGCGGGAAAAATGAAGACATTTAGATTTTTCGGCAGAAAATTGAAGGCCTACGGATAGTGACCACTGGTATAATCTGTTGATGGCATCTTGTAATTTGCATTTGATATCGTCGATGCTTCCAGATCTATAAATTATGGCTAGGTCATCTGCAAACAATGACGGTTTGACACCTCTCGGTAGGTTCAGTCCAAGATCGTTTATTGCAAGGCAGAACAATATCGGGCTAAGGACGCAACCCTGAGGGACCCCGATGTTCTGCTTACGGTTTCCAGATAGTTTACAGCCTAATTTTACTCTGAATTGTCGATTTGAAAGGAATTCTTTGATATAGGAAAATACAGAACCCTTAATTCCTATGGACGATAGTTTCTGCAGAATTATTTTATGGTCGATGCTATCAAATGCTTGTTTTAAGTCGAAGAATATTGCAACCAGTTGTTGGGAATTAATGAAGGAATATTGCGCTTCAGCTTCCAAAGTAACCAAATGATCCATTGTACACCTTCCCTGACGGAAACCAGATTGGAAAGGTTGCAACAGATTGTTAGTTTCTATGAGCCATCTTAACCGTTTGCTGACCATGCGCTCCATTATTTTACTTAAGCAGCTGGTTAGAAATATCGGGCGGTAGCTACTAGGATCTCTTTTATCCTTTCCAGTTTTCAGAATGGGAATTACAATCGAGTTGCGCCAAGCTTGTGGGAGGAGTCCAGTAGTCCAGAGATGATTGTAAAATTCGAGTAGCCATGTTTTAGTTTCGACCGGAAGGTTTTTGATCATATCATAGTGCACCAAGTCTGGTCCGGGCGTTGATCCTTTTACGCTATTGAGGGTTTCGTTAAGTTCCCACATTGAGAAGGGAATATTGTAAAATTCTGTTTCAAGATGTTTTTCGTTGTCTATTATTTTTTCCTTAGATATGGTACTGTCATTCATAGTGTTGTATATTCCGTCATAGAAATCGGCAAAGATGTTGGAAACAGTTAACGGGTCGTCTGTTAGTTGGCCATTGTCCAAGATAGTGGGGTTTGAAAAAGATTTATTGTTTGAAATTTTGCGGATCTTATTCCATATTTCATTCACGGGTTTTAGAGGCGTTGATAGAACTTGAAAACTTTTTCCAAGATTCTTGTTTACACGAATTAAACAATTTTCTACAAAACGCCCGTTGTTTTTTATATTCGATCATGTTTTCCGTCGTCATGTGCCTTTGGAATTTTTTTAATGCTCTTCGCCGTTGTTTTATGGCCTTTTTACACTCCTCATTGAACCAAGGGACTAATGGTCTTTTAGGTGTTCCCGAGGTAGTGGGGATGGATGCCCTGGCTGCTTCAATAATTATGTTTGTAATGGTCTCACATCCTGTCTCTATATTAAATTCGGTTGGAGGTATTAAAGGTGGCGAGGCAAGAGTTTTGAAGTTAGTCCAGTCTGCCTTATTTAAAATCCACTTAGGTTGAGCATGAGCGGATTTCATGTTGTTAAACTTAATACGAAGTGGGAAGTGGTCACTACCGTGCAGGTCAGGTAGAACTGTCCATTCTATTAAGTTGTATAAGGATGGGGAGCAGAGGGATAAATCTATTGCGGAGTATGTTCCATAGCTTGAACTAAGAAATGTATTTTCGCCAGTGTTGAGTAGTAGTAAGTTCGAGAAGTCCAGAAAGTTTTCAATAATTTTACCGCGAGTGTTAATTTCTCGAGAGCCCCATAAAGAATTTTTTCCGTTCATGTCACCAATGAAAAGTACAGGTTGAGGAAGTTGATTAAAAAGGTCTATTAAGTGATGAGTAGTTATTGTACGGTCCTGCGGTAGGTATACATTACAGACAGTAAAGGTGAATGTTTGGTGAATTTTAACGGCTACAGCCTGTAACGGGGAGTTTATTGGGACAAGTTCGGAATAAAGATATTTTTTCACCGCAATTAAGACTCCGTGTTGATTATGGTTTGTATTTGGACTATCTTTTCGATATAAATCATAATTTTTAATATTGATAGTATCAGTAGTTTTAAGGTGAGTCTCTTGAATAGCTAGGCAAAACGGATCTGTTTCGTTTATAAGTATTTTTAAATCGTTTAAGTGAGTTTTTAAACCGTTACAATTCCATTGTAGAAGATTCATGATGGACAGATTATAAAAATTAGGTTTAGCAAAAAATCAAATTAAAAGTGAAACTATAAAAGAAATCAAAAACAGATAGATAGTTAAACGATAGTAATATAAACAAAGTTATATTTTAATCAATTTGCATGGTACTTTTCCTAGGAGATTTATTCCTAGATCTGCTTCTTGTTCGCTTATCTTTCACAACTGTCCACTCTCCATGTTCTTGACGATGAACGAGGAGAGGGTCAACTGGTTTTTCCGAAGATGTAGTCGGAATTACGGAAGACTGACAGGTGATTTCCCTTGCTTCCGTAGTATTGGCTGAATTTTCAGCCGAGGGTAGAGGAGTTAGGAAGGGTTTTGAAATATGAGGGAAAGAATTAGAGGGAATAGGGGAAAAAGGGGCAGGAGTGGTAGGAGGAAGGGATGGTGGGGGTAGGGAGTGGGGAGGAGCCATGGTGGGGGTACCGCTTTGTTCATTAGCTGGCCCACAACCAACTGTGAGGGTATTACTCGATGAAGCCTTTACTTCTAACGGTTTCACGAAAATAGATTTATCATTTAAATCATCTGTATCGGTCTGTACACTAACACTAACGGTTTGTTTGTTTTTTACAATGCTAGAAAATGAAACTGTAGTCGTTAAAGGATGTAATTGTTCATACTTCTTTTTAGCCGCTAAATAAGTTATTTTTTCAGTCTCTTGAATATTTTTAATTTCTTTTTCTTTTAGAAAAATTGGGCAAATTTTCGAAAAAGAATCATGTTGGCCTGAGCAAAGTATACACTTTAAGGGGTTATTACATTCTGTACCTTCATGTTTAATGTTACCACAAAAACGACATAAGGGTTCTTTTTTACATGTTATTTTAGTATGTCCAAGCCTAAGACAATTATAACACCTCGTGGGGTTTGATTTGAAGGGACGAGTAGCAATGTTATAAAAGCCTACTTTAATTTCATTTGGAATTGTCGGACAGTTAAAGGTTAGGAGATAGTTGTGGCTATCCCGTTTCTCATTATTTTTAAAATATGTCAGTCTTTTAACTTCACTTACATTTTGGGACTTTAGTTCTTCTTTTATTTCATCAATAGAACAATAGTTAAGGTCAGGGCACCAAATAATACCCTTACTTACATTGAGTCTACCATGTGGCTCGACTTTAACTGGAAAGTTATTAAATAAGTTTTCACATTTAAGTAGTTTTATAGTTTGATTTTCTGATAAAACTTCTACTAAGAGGGTACCATCTTTTAATTTTTTTATCATTTTGAGATCCCCAACTAAATTTTTTAGACTTTTATGAATCAAAAAAGGTGATATCTTTTTAAAATCTAAAATATTCCCTTCTTCATCAAAGGCTAATCTTTTAATGATTAAGAATTTAGCGAATGATTTTGGTTGAACAGCATTATTTTCAAAAAGTTGTTCTTTAATTCTGCCTTTTTTTCGTTTCGAAGGAGGCGAATTTTCCATTTTCGCCAATCAAAAATAAAAAACAGATAAAAATATAAAAAACAAAACAAAAAACTTACTTCTAGGTTAAATTAAACAGAATATATTTTAATAAAAAAGAAAGAAAGAGTGAGTAATAGTATAGGTTCACTTATCGCTTTGTGCTTAATCCTCCGGAGCTCTAAACACTAGACGTCCACACTCCACGAGACATAAACACGAACTGTCATACTTTGATAGTTATCATCTTATTATCAGTTTACATTTAATTTTATGTTAAACTAATTTACATAGCCATTATTTGACCTATTTGGACATATGGTATTGAGCTATGGGGATCCACCAAGCCATCAAATTCCTCCCGCATCCAATCCTTGCAGTCCAAAATCCTCCGAAAGATTCTAAATGCTCCGTATTTTGTCACTAATAAAACTATCCATAAAGACCTGAATATTCCGTTAGTTGCAGACTTAGCCAGAACTAGATATACCTCATTTAATTCCAAACTACCAGCCCACTCAAACCCGCTTATCCGTATCCTCTCATCTCCATCTATTCCTGATAATCCTCGGAGGCGCCTGAAAATACGGTGGCCTCGAGACCTGCTAATGACATAAACATTGAAGTGCTACCGCTGGGTAGCTACTTCACAAGACTTTTCAAGCCAATTGTTACTTTTTTTTTCACATTTACTTGTTGTATTTTCCTATACAGTTGTAAATATCAATTAATAAATAAAAAAAAAAAAATAATAAAAAAATTATGTTTCTTTCCATATTATATCACTGTCACCTTATTATTATTGTTATATACCTAACGCATTATTAAGTCTATAATTACATTGGCTGTTATCTTGTTTCTTTTAGCCCTGATGAAGACCACCATGTAGGCCAAAACGTCGGCACATAGTTAAAACATCACCAAAGTTTTAATGTGTGTTTCTCTTTAATGACCGCACCCCTAATCATTTTCCTCATCTAATTTTTTTAAGACTTAATTACAGAAAATTTTATTTTCGTTTTTAAAGAAGAATTTTATTGAAATGTATTTTTTTTAGAAACCCTTCAGGACTAAGTTCTTAAATGATGCTGACAACCTTAAGAAAATCCGTTAAGTAATTTATAAGGAGTTCGCGGAAACCATTAAAGGCGACATCGTTTTATACATAGAGAGATATGAATATCTGGGCCGATTTAAGAGAATTTTTTTAAGAGTAGGGATAAGATCGTGGGAAAGGGAAATGGTAAAGAGAAAAGGGAAAAGGTCAACATGATTGAAGCTAATGGGCCCTATAGTCAGTCATCGGGATCGACTTTTTGTGCTCAATAGGGAAATTAGAGTCATTGCACAGTAAATATTGAACTTGGCCCAATTGATGAGCGGTTCCCTTTGATATGGATTTAATCTACTTTAATTCATTTATTTACTGTACAACCTATTTACATAACAAATTTGTTTATTTTAATTAATGTATGCTCTGTTCATTAGGAGGGCTGGTTCAAATGCTACAATTTTAATCTAAAACACACGTTTAACTAATTATGATAAAAAGGAATATTTGAATTGAGAAACGTACATGTATATATTATCTTATCGTGTATATACCATCATCACGTATCATGTATATATTATACTGGGTATATTATCTTAACCGAAAAATTGATCTATAACAGACATATGGAACATACACGCCGTACAACGTGCTACACGACGTTAGACAGGCAGGTACGGGGAAAGCACTTATGTTTGTAGCATGAGATGGGATGTCATAATATATATATATTGGGTTGATGCAAAATTAATGCAGGTTTTTAGTAGGTATTGTAAATACGCCATATCTTTACTTTAACCATATATATTTAATCAAAATAATTTCCATCTGAATCAATGCACTTTTGCTAACGTTCAACAAGCTTTCTTATTCCACCAGAAAAAAAATCCGAATCCCTGGACTCAATGAAATCACGAAAAGAATTTTCAATGTCGTCCTGGTTTTGAAAATTTTTCTCCCTCAAAAAGTTGTCCAGATGCCTGAAAAAGTGGAAGTCTGTAGGAGAGAGGTCAGGTGAATAAGGCGGATGTTGGAGAACTTCGTAGCCCAACTCGTGCAGTCGTCGAAGCGTTGGTTGTGCAACGTGTGGTCTGGCGTTATCGTGGAGCAGGATCGGCCCCTTCCGATTCATCAATGCTGGGCAAAGACGTTGCAATTTTTGAGTTCCGAGTTCCGCCGCCATTTCTCGTGTGGTTTTGGTTGGGTCTTCTTCCACTTTTGACCTCAGCTAGTCGTTGTCCAGAGCAAGATGACGGCCCCGACCTTCCTTGTCTTCGAGGTCGAAATCTCCTCTGCGAAACTTCTGGAACCAACGCTGCACCGTGCACTCATTAATAGCCCCCTGACCCCACACTTCATTAATATTACGAGCCGTTTGCGCAGCGCTGCGCCCTAATTTAAATTCGTAAAAATAAATTTGACGAAAATCGCACTTTGACATTTTCGATTCAAGACCTTTGAACACACTGAACAAAACGATTTTACTAAACAAATCCATGGTGAAAGAGAGGGTATTAGATAAGGTTTGTTTTGGTATAATAATGATCAATGTTAGGATTAGCTTTGTTTACACAATTGGAATTAAGATATTGCAATAGAGGAAACCTGCATTAATTTTGCATCAAATCCATTCGAAATCGTCCAGACCTTGCCGCTTGACACTTTTGATTTTCGTGATTTTTCGACCAGTTATTCTCTATCCTTTCGTGAATATAAATGAATGAATGAATAAAGCCTTTATTGCAAGGATAGCATTTAAAAATTATAATATTTACTTTTGGTTCTAAAATAATTTCTAATATAATCTAATATAATTTCTAATATAATCTAATAAAAAGTTCTCATATAATTGGAAAAAAAATATATATATATAATGCTATGTGAAAAATATAATAATGCATATACTTGTTAAATGAAAAAAAAACAAAAAAACTATATAATTAATGTTCCTTAGTTGCTTAAGATATTTACAATATGTTATTCCTACAGGCCTCTCCTTACGGAGGTGATGGTCTAACTTCCCCGGTGACCAAACCTATTGGGAAGTGTCCTTTCGTGAATATAAAACCATAAATAAAAATTTTATCTATCCAATACTTTTAGAGTTGCAGCCGTTTTAGGTCAGCATCACGGGCAAAAACTTTTTAATTCCTGTATTTTTTTAGATATCAAATCAAAACAAAAATCAACAATATGACAAGCTTTGCTCTTTTGGCGGCCTATTGTACGAGTTCCTAAGCCACAAGAAATGTATTTTCGTCATTTTTGAGACATAACATTGATATTGTGCAGAGAAAAGATTATTAAGGTAGTTTTGGCTATCAATAAAGGACCCCCATCAATTTCATTTATTCTCGGACCTTAATGTAATGTCTGCAAAAAAAATTATACATGGTATCGATCATGAAGAAGCTTTATTTTAGACAAGACTGAAAAATTACTATAGCTTAATTGTGCCAAAACCAAAACATACATGGACCAAGGTGTGTCTGACTTGTTATTCCATCGCTTCTGTTTACAATATTCCTTCAAATTTTCAATTTTCTCACACAAATCCTCCAAAGTATTCAAATGATTACTACAATGTTAGAATATGGGGGAAATCCCTCAGTGAAGAAAAAAATGCTGAATTATTGAATTAAAATTACTCATCGCTATAGACATGTCCTCAATGCCAGCCTGCGTCACTCATTCTGATATTTATCCTGTATACAAGTATATGTATTCTTTATTGACTTTTGATTTTGTCAATTACTGTTTCTTACTGTGTACTCTCAATGATAACAAGAAAAATGAAATCCAGGAAGAAATCAAGTCTTTAACCGGGACTTGCGTATTATTATAATTGGTGGGAAATGCGTATTATTATTCAGTTGCTAAATTACTTAGCTCGCGGCTTCTGTCTAAAAACTTAAAGGTTAGAATTTATAAAACTATTATTCTTCCAACAGTTCTTTACATATGTGAAACGTGGCCGCTTACTTTGAAGGATGAACAACGGCTTAAGGTTTTCGAAAATAAGGTACTGCGTAAAATATTTGGTCCGAAGAGATATGAGGCCTCTGGGGAGTTTAGAAGGTTGCACAATGCGGAATTGCGGAGTTTGTACCCTTTGAATATAATTGAGTTGATAGCATCACGGAGACTCAAATGGGTGCGTAAAGTTGTTGGGCTCGGCGAGGAACGGATTCCGAGAAAGTTAGTATTCGCTGAACCGACTGGTAGGCGTCCGAAAGGTAGGCCGAAGCGTCGATGGGAGGATTGCGTTAATGCTGATCTCGGAGGCTTGGGCTTGAACGGTGAACATTGGACGAGTCTGTGCATGTGAAGTTTGATGGTATCGGCATCGAACCTTCGGGTTCGGTAAGCCTATTATTATTATTATTATTATTACTGTTTACTATGTTATATTGATTTATAATTGCTTCTTATGTAATTCAATCTTGTACTTACTGGCCTTAATGTTATATCTTGTATATATGAATTTGTATTCTTTATTGCTTTTGGTTTAGTCAATTACTGTGTACTATGTTACTATTTCTTTATAAAAATTGTGTTATATAATTTAAGTATTGTATTAGGGGTACTCACTACGTTTGCTATAGCATGCTATTTGTGTTATTTTGCTAAACCCGTCGAGTTTCTACAGTTATTTCCTGTATAAAATTGATGGGTTTAGCACAATAGCACAAATATCATGCTATAGCAAACGTAGTGAGTACCCCTATTGTATCATACAGTGTACTGTTTGTTATTGTACTTTTATTGAATTGCCGCAGTTGAACTCCTTTCCCACACACGGGCTCGCTTAGTGGGATAATAACTTCTACTTGCACTGTAAAATGCCTGTATTTTGATTTAAATAAAGAAGTTTAAAAAACAAAAAAACATACTAATTAAAACTAATCATATGTTCGATCGGGTTTAATTGGACACTTCATCAATTTAATTAGCTGCTTAGTAAAAGTTTTAGGAACGCAAGAAATACAAAAATTAATAAAAATATATCAAGATGTTTGTTCGATGAAGTAGTCAACTATGCATCTGGTTCCTGGACTATAACTTGGAAAGCCTCAAGCAATCTGTGGTCCGAGCAGTTGAACGCTTTACTCAAGAAGTGCTGCGTGCTACTATTGAAGACTGGTTAAGGCGATTGAATGCTGGTGTCAAGGTAAAGAGAGGGCATTTTTATTAATTTATTTTTGGTTTTAGTCTCTCTCTCTCTCTCTCTCTCTCTCTCTATATATATATATATATATATATATATATATATATATATATATATATATATATATATATTGTATTTTCTAATAAAAATTATGAAAAAAATTAATTTTTTTGTTAAAATCTGTATATATTTCCTTGTAACAATATTTATGACATAACTAGGTAGTAACGTCAACAATATTGGTGGTTCAAACTCGAAAAGCTGGGACAAAGTTGGAGCAATGCTATTATTTGTAACAAGTTTGACAGCTGGGACAAACTAAAGCAAATATCACAAGTTTGTGGGGAGAGAAACTAAATACAAGGGGGGACAACAATGTTCATGACCGAATTATTAATCAAGGGAGAGAAGAAGATATCGACTTAGGGAAGCGTCCGAGATTAAACGGCCGAAATCAAGGAGTTTCAAGTTTATAATTAATTAAACTTTAAACTAAAAATCAATTAAGAGTAATCACATTATCACATCATAAGATAGTTCTCCTTCAAATCTAACTTCTAAACTTTCTAGATTAAAAGACGATATAAATTTCTCAGTGAAGTAGGAGATTAATTGATTATAAATATTTAACTGAAAACCAATGACATACGCAAGATTTTCAGGGGCAAATAGGTTAAAAAAAAAAAATAATAAAAAAAAAAAATATATATATATATATATATATATATATATATATATATATATAGTTGGTAGAGCGCTAGTCTAGTGTGCTCCGGGTCCTTGGTTCGGATCCCGGCTGTGGCCGAATATTATTTATTCTGTTATTTCAGCCGGGGAGCGATCCTGGGGTATGGAGACCCTCCTGCCTGAGCGAATCATTTCATTGCACGGCCGTTGGCCTAGAAACAGTACGAATATCTACATGTACTGAGCCCAAAACTCTTCATGGGTTGTAGTGATACAGGTTTATATGTATATAAACAATATGATAAAATTGCAAAGACTCGCTATTTTAAATACCTCGGTGAAATTATACAGTCCACAGGTCAAAACTGAATTGCCAATGAACAGAGAATCACAAACTTCAGGGGGCCTACGAACTCACTTGGGCTCACTAAAACAAAAAGTGCATTTCGATACAAAATAAGGGCATTACAGAACAATGATTCTTCCAGAAGCTATCAACGCATCCGAAAGTATAGTAACCAATGGGTATTCCAAAATCAGGGATATAAAAAAACATGTGCTAAAAATTATCAGGAAGATTTATGGGACCATCAACAGAGGATGAAAAGGACCCAAGATGAACTCAACCAAAAACTGTATACAATTACCGAGGATATTAGGAAACGCCGAGCGAAGTTTTACAAACATTTATAGAATAGAAAACTCAAGAACGGTAAAAAAAAAGCTATTAAATATTATTAAAAAACATTATATATGCCACTGAATAGCTAAATGAGGTCCAGAGGACGTACAACAGTAAAATATAGACAATTTTGAAGACTGCGCAGAGTGCAGATATAAAATTGCAAATGTGAAATTCCAGCCAACAACACTGCTGTAACCTGGGGGGGGGGAGGGGGGGAGTAGACAGGCGAAAGAAAAAAGGGCCATTCTGGAGGATGAAAAGATATTGGGAAGCAAGAAGAGAAAAAAACATGAACGTGATTTCAAGTTCAATCGCTCTCCTCAGGTGGAATAATCGTAGGGATTATATACATAAATGAATTTTCTTTTTACTTTCCAGTGACGCGACAGGCCGTGTATGCCTTGGGCCTCGCGGTGTTAACTCCTGAGAAATTGCACTCCGTTTCGTGATGCATTTTGTAGTGTATTGTGAACACTCCCTACGCCTAATTTTGTGAGGAGCCCCATTTAATTACATCCGGGACTGGGTTTCGAACTCACAGCTTTTAGCATGAGAGACTAGCGCGTTAGTCACTGAGCCACGGGAATCCCCCCCCCCCACACACACACACACTCATACATACACAATATATATATATGTATATATATATATATATATATATATATATATATATATATATATATATATATATATTCACCTTAATACCGAAGCCAATCGTATATCTCGGATTTCCATTACTTTCCTCCTTTCACTCCCACAACCTGTACATGACGCCTATACAGGCGAAACGCAGTTTTCAACAGATCTTTCCTAATCCGATCATCGTCCGGATGGAATTCAAGTCGTTCATATATTTGTCATTTTGATGCTCTTCCGTCCGTCCAATCACATGATTTCTATACCAAACCAATTTTCTTGCTGAATGATTGAATGTCGGAAAAATTTGATGATTTATTAATGTCCCAAAGTTTGATCTCAAACGACCAAATAGGTCTCATGATGGTAATATAAATGAGCTCTATGTAGTATGCTGGATATTTGTAGCATTCGTCATATATGCGTTGTTGTGATCGATATTTCCGAGCAGTTTATTTTCGTTTAAGCCTTGTTGAGGATTCTCTGTAAGACGCTTGTCAAGATGGAGTCCTCGCGGATCCGTTCGACTGAGATAAGTGGAACATTATAAAAGGATACTTTAGGGCAGGATGACGCGGGCTTAGGAGGAATAATAACGTAAATATAAACATTGATAACCTGAGGCAACCAGTTTTCCAGCTGAGTGCTTCATATTTTGGTGACCATTTTTTCTTAAGATAATATAAAATTAAACCGTTGAAGAATTGATTCTAAAAAGTAAAAGGTTAAATTTCGTGTATTCTTCAATTAGAATTTAAAATTTCATTTTTTTTTTCAAATAATTACAATGTTTAATACGAACTACAAAACTTCTTTAGCATAGTTGAAACAAATTATGGTAAAATGGCTTTATTTATGCCTAAACTTTATATAAGTTTCTACAGAGCTTTTTGCATAGAAGTATTTCATTCGCTTTGAAATTTTTATTACAATGATTCATTTTAAAACTTTTAGAGTTATTATTTTTCCCATGAAAAAATTCAAAGAAATTTTCATTTTTCCAAAAGAAAATGATTTTGAACAGTTAATAACGTAGTCATCGTTTTAGCTGTCACATCTTAAAATTAGATAACATTTCTTTTAAAAGAAACCTTATAGTTTCCAATAGTATACTGCACACCCTTATTACATTCTTATTTCCAGAACAGAAAAAATATTTACCGGAAGAAATTAGTCCGGGTAGCGGTCATTAAATGAAACAGCTAAATAGTTTCAACTATTTATTGTTTGCCAACGTTTCGACCCCCTTTGTGGGTCATCATCAGGGCGCATGGTGGGAGACCGCTACCCGGACTAATTTCTTCCAGTAATTCTCAACGGTCAACTAATTACATCCACAATGAGAAAAAATATTTCTTCACTCCTTCAGTTAGTTATCAAATTCTTCCATATTTACCCCATTTTTTTATCAATAATAACAATAAAAAAGGGTTAATTATTTCAAATCAACAAACATTAAAGGAACTTTGAAGGAAACGTCCATTTAGGATTAAATAATTTAACAATAAAAATTATTACCTACATTAGCAATTACGGGAGCGGCTTGATATAGTGGATTGAATATTAGCCTACTCTTCTCTGGGTCTCAGGTTCGAATCCAGGCTGAGAAAAAATTATTTATTCTGTTAGTTCAGCCGTGGAGCGACCCTGAGTTATGAAGACCTTCCTGGGGCACACCCATCTTCAATAAAATGTTAGCCGAACATTGGGGGAAAATTTTATGGCTGAGCGAGATCTAGGGCTGAAACTTACTTGCACGGCCGTTGAACGAGACCTTCTTTAATGTCTATTACCTTATACAACTTTGTTTATGAGATAATATTTTTTTTTTTCTAAAATCCTTAGCTATTCCACGGTATATTATACATATATATTACTGTTCTTATGTTCGGTAAAAAAACAAAACCACCTAAAAATATTTTTTTTCTGTTCTGTCCTTCTTACTTCTATAGGTGCTAACAAAATGAAATCGATTTTTTTTTTAATGAATTTTCAAAGTTAAAGGTACTCTAAAAGAAGGTATTTTAAAAATGGGAGTCTAAGCCCTTTCAGACTCTTTCAATGACGATAACAACTACCTGATATTAAAGGGCATTGAATTTTTCATCAATTAAAGGAGATGAATCAAAATGTTTATAGTTATTTTTGAGAAATTCGTAAAAATCATGATATAAAGTGGTTCTTCTGGCAAGCCGATTATGGTGATATATATTATATAACTAGTTAAACGAAAGGAAAAATTAATTGTTATAAATTCTGATAGTAAAAAATAAATGTATATATATATATATATATATATATATATATATATATATATATATATATATATATATATATATATATATATATATTAGTAATATCGAAAAGGCTAAACAGATAAATTAATTGAGGAAAATAGCCATGGAGGTGCTACGTCCCACATTATGAGACCATTATCGGCAGGGCAGGAAGCGCGGTATATTTGTCAAATCGATTAATTATTATCTTGATCTGATAGTGTGGTTGGCCCTGTGGTTTTAGTTATCTGACATACGCTTACTAATTTTGTACCCCTCCATTAAAAATTATTTATAGTCTCACTAACGCAGGTATTTAATATGTATATGCACAGAAACGAAACTATTAAAGAAAAAAATCATTTGCGCGCAAAGCAACTTACACCTGCTCCCTTTTTGAAATCAATTAAAATAATTTTAAATAAACTTCAATATAAATAATATTATTCAAGTTCGATGAAAATATTGAATTAATTAAGTAATTTAACAGGAATTATTATTTATGACTACCATGTTTATTCGTGTTTCATCCCTCTCTATATACTACTACTACCACTACCATGTTAAACAATTTTTTTTTCTAAGTTATTAATTATTAACGGTTATCAACAATCTGTATTATTATAATTATTTACAGAGATAAAAAATTTCCAAGAATATATTTATTTTTCTTCCTCCTCCAACTAATTATCAAGAAGGGCATACTTCATATTACACATCTTTTATTTTCACTTACCTATGTAAAAAATATATAATAACTGAAATAATTTTATTATTCTTAACAGCAAGAGATCCCGCATTACTGTTTATTTTATTTTATTATTATTTTTTTAATTATTAAATAATTTAAACATTTTAAAAAAATATTCCTTGAACCAGAGGGTCGATGTGAGGTACAATTGGTATAGGCAACTTACTAATAAATTGTTAATTATAGACGCGGCTGACATATTAAATATCAAAAGTAAAGCCTTATTTGAAAGAGAATTAAATAACGCTGTTGAAAAATTCAATAATCATAATCTTTCCCTAGATATTCAGGCTATTTTGCATTCAAAGTTTAATCCTAATTTTAGGAAAATTAGTAGCTTAAATATGGGGGAATATTATTTGAAATTAAAGGGGCCTATGAGGAAACATAGATTGATCAGTCAACTAAGACTATGTCAACCCAATAAACTGAAAGTTACCAGTTACGGATTCCAAAATGGTTATTCAGATAGTAGCGTTGAATGCCCTATTTGTAATTCTGGCGAACCAGAAGATTTAAATCATTTTTTGTTGCAATGCCCTGTTTACTCCCCGTCCAGAAATAAGTACTTGAGGACGTATATTGGAAATATGTCTGACAATGACCTCATAGTACAACTTTTGTTGCAAATAGAAAATAAAAAGCAATTTGAAAATTTATTTTATTATGTAACAGAGTGTTTAAAGCTAAGAAATTTGTATCTGGCAATTCAAGAATAATTTAAGCACATTACTAAAATAACAATAATTGAATTTGTTAAACTATTTATGATTGATTTATTTTTTTAATATTTATACAGTTACAATTTATTTTGCCTTTTATTATGTATTTGTTTAATATTTATACAGTTACAATTTATTTTGCCTTTTATTATGTATTTGTTTTTGAAGCGTATTTTGTTTAGTAGAGTTGTAATATATTTCTTTGATTTATGTTTAACTGTTTTGTACAACTCAACTCCATTTGTATGGGCTAGCCCAAAAACAAATAAAGAGATTTATTATTTATATTTATTTTTTTTTTTTAATGAATAAATAAAGGTACATTAGAAATAATTTTGGTAATACCGGATTTGAGTTCTGTTTCAATGCATCAAGTTCAATCTAAATCGATAGTTTTTCTTGAAACAAAAGGTGTAAAATGCAATATAGGAGTATGTAACTCGTATGTAATATGTAATATCAGTCAAGTATGTTGTGATGGCCTGATGTGTGTGAGGGAGTGAGGTTATAACACACAGCTGGTGGGAGCAAAGAGGTTATGTGAAATGGATTTGTCACTGCCTCAAACATGTTTATATTTTAGTTTTCTTTATATTTAATTGAAGGTCATTTTTATTTATTATTTTATTTTCTGTGTTTTATGATAGTAGAAAGATTATTTTATTTTACAGTGGCAAATCCATTGCAACCTCTCACCAGCTGTGGGTTGGCGCTATCTCGATTTGTGTGTGCTCCTCATATTGTGTTCTCCTTTTGTATTATAGTATTCTATGCTTTATTTAACTGTTTTTATCATTACGAACAATAAAAGAACCATTCGTACTAATAGTGCCAGGCTGTAGTTATTTCGCCCTCACCTCCTCTAAAGTGGTGACCCCGACGGTGAGTTTTAAACTATTATTTTTTCTTCTCTTTCTCCTTTTTTTTATTTTTCTGGCAATATCATTACAATGCCATTTGATTTATTCACGCTGGACATGGAGGACAAGAAAGTGGAGGTGGAGTCAGCATCGGCCCCCAATGCGCTGGCGAGATTGCCAACTTTTTATAGAGAAGAGCCAGATCTGTGGTTCATTCAAGCTGAGGCGGTATTCAGCTCATGTAAGATCAGTAATAGTAAGAGCAAATTTCAGCTGATTATCGCCCAGCTTGATTTTCAGACTCTTCGACAAGTCGCAGATCTGGCTCGTAATCCGCCTGTTAATGAGCCCTATGAAAGGTTAAAAGAGCGGCTACTTTCCAGCTTCGGGCAGTCAGATAGCTGGAAGATGAAAAAACTCCTGGAAGAGCAGAAATTGGGCGATCAGAGGCCTTCCCAATTTCTGCGAGAGATGCAGCAGCTGGCAGGAGAGAAGGTCCCGGAGGACATGCTTAGTACTCTGTGGCTCCGGGGTTACCTGAGGGAATGCAGGCGGCTTTGGCTGCTACCGATCATACTGATCTGACCAAGTTGGCCCGCATCGCAGATAAAATAGCGGAGATTCAGCAACCCCAGGTAATCCGAATATGGCTTATCAGCCGGAGCCAACTCCGGGGCCTTCAAGAAGAGATGGAGGAGACATAGGAGCTGCCATCGAGCGCCTGACTGCCGAAGTAGCCGCTCTAAAAGCGCAAATGGGGGCCAGGACAAGTCGGCGGGACAGCGGATCGTCTAGTCGGAATCGCAGGGGCTCTAGAAGCAAGAGTAGACGGCGTCTCTGTTTTTACCACGAACGCTTCAGAGATAAGGCGACCAGATGCCGTCAGCCCTGCGACTGGAAACCGGCTAGGGCTTTAAACTAGTCATAGCGGCGAACAAGGCGGGTCCCGTCGCTATGGCTAACAACCGTCGACTCTTCGTCTCTGACAGAAAGTCCGGGGTCAGATATCTGGTGGATACCGGAGCCACCCTATCTGTCTACCCGGTGACGAACAGAACGAAGGCCACCGAGGAGTTCACGTTGTATGCTGCCAATGGGACGCCCATTCCAACGTATGGCACCATTGTCCAGAACCTTGATCTGGGGCTCCGGCGGAAAATGTCGTGGCGATTTATCGTTGCCAAGGTTAGCCATCCCATCATTTAATTTGCGCGGATTTACTTTTTCACTACAACATGATGGTAGATCTCGCCGGGTGCCAGCTGGTGGACCAGAGGACGGGGCTGACATCAAGAGGTAAATTGGCGAAGGTACCGGTGCCCACCATCTGCTCAGTACCAGCAGGAGAATGGTACTCCGCCCTGCTGCGCCGGTACCCTGCTGTGACTCAGCCTTCGTCCTTTATGACAGAACCGAAGCACGATGTCGTCCATCACATTGAGACCAGGGGAGCCCCAGTCACCGCGAGAGCCCGCCGCCTGCCACCGGGAAGATACAACACCGCCAAGAAGGAGTTTATGCAGATGATGGATGAAGGGATCTGCAGACCGTCGAATAGTCCTTGGGCCAGTCCGCTGCACATCGTCGAGAAGAAGGATGGAGGTATCCGGCCCTGCGGCGACTACAGGCAGCTCAACGCTAAGACGGTCCCGGACAGATACGCTGTGCCCAACTTGGCGGATTTCAACGTTAATATGCACGGTAAGAAGATCTTCACCACATTGGACCTTAACCGTGCATATTACCAGATTTCGGTGGCAGAAGAGGATATTCCGAAGACCGCCGTCATCACACCTTTCGGCCTCTTCGAGTTCCTCCGTATGTGCTTTGGTCTCAGGAATGCATCGCAAACCTTCCAACGGTTCCTGGACCGTGTGCTTCGAGGGTTGGACTTTGCCTGGTGGTTCCTCGACGATATTATCATCGGCTCAAGAGATGGAGAGGAGCACAAAGCACATATGGAGGAAGTGCTACGGCGGCTGCAGGATCACGGCCTCACGGTGAACCTGACGAAGTGTGTCTTCGCTCGTCAGGAGGTCGAGTTTCTGGGACATAGAGTGAACTCCTCCGGCATCAGCGCCCAGTCAGCGAAGGTGGAGGCCATAGTTTCCTATCCTAGGCCTGCTACTATCAAGGACCTGCGGCGTTTTCTGGGTATGTTTAACTTTTATCGCCGTTGCATACCCAGAGCGGCGGAAATGCAAGCTCCGCTCAACAGGTTCCTTGCTGGAGCGAAGAAGAATGACAAGAGGCCAGTCGAATGGAACAACAATGCCGTAGAAGCGTTCGAGCGCTGCAAGACTGCCATCAAGAACTCCGCGGTACTGGGACATCCTAAGGCTGACGCTGAGCTTGTCCTGGTATGTGATGCCTCCAGCACAGCTATGGGAGCAGTCTTGCAGCAGAAGGATGGCGACGTTTGGCGGCCTCTTGGATTTTTCTCCAAGGCTCTCGCTCCAGCGCAACAGAAGTACGCCACGTACGACAGGGAACTATTGGCCATCCACCGCGCCATTAAGCACTTTCGCCATTACCTTGAGGGGAGACATTTTGCT
The DNA here is from genome assembly GCA_023052935.1 of Piezodorus guildinii. NCBI lineage: Eukaryota > Metazoa > Arthropoda > Insecta > Hemiptera > Pentatomidae > Piezodorus > Piezodorus guildinii. The sequence continues at coordinate 129,646,793 of CM041295.1, read as the reverse complement.
GTCTGGACGGACCACAAACCGCTTGAACAAGCGTTCTATCAGAAGCTAGAGACAGCGACGCCCATGCGGATTCGGTTGGTGAACTTTATCAGCCAGTTCACAACCGACATCCGCCACGTACCCGGGGAAGACAACGCAGTTGCCGACGCGCTCTCGAGGGTTGAGGACATCGACTGTACCGAGGACTATGAGCGCCTTGCGTCCGAGCAGCAGAAGGATCCATCGGTTTCTGAGCTTCAGAAGAACAGCCGTCTTCAGCTTCGCTGGATCCAGCCTCCCGGTACAGCCTCGTCTGTCCTCTGCGAAACCTCTACGCCTCAAGCGCGACCATACGTTCCTGAGTCCATGCGAGAAGAGATCTTCCACCGCCTGCATGGGCTCAGTCACCCCGGGATACGGACCTCGAGGCGGCTGGTCACGCAGCGTTTCTTTTGGCCAGGCATGAACGCCGACGTCTCGAGGTGGGCACGCTGCTGCATTCTCTGCCAGCGATCGAAAGTTGTCCGTCACACAGTGACTCCTCCAGGTACCTTTGCACCCAGCGGAAGGATGGAGCATATCCACGTGGACATCGTTGGGCCTCTGCCACTCTCCAACGGCATGCGTTATTGCCTCACGATGATAGATCGATTCACGCGTTGGCCTGAGGCGTGCCCGCTAGAGGAAATTACAAGCACCAAGGTAGCAGAAGCAATAGTGGGCACGTGGATTTCCCGTTATGGTACGCCTGCAAGGATTACTACCGACCAAGGGCGCCAGTTTGATTCAGACCTCTTTATTAGCCTCACTCGCGTCCTTGGTATCCAGAGGAGCAGGACTACGGCGTACCATCCTCAGTCCAACGGGTGCGTGGAGCGGTGGCATAGGTCCCTCAAGGCATCCCTAAGAGCAACGTTGGGAAATATGGGGTGGACAAAGGTGCTACCCACCGTCCTATTGGGTCTTCGGTCGGCGGTGAGAGAAGATGTTGGTGCCAGCGCTGCGGAAATGGTCTTCGGCCAACCACTTCGCCTCCCTGGAGAATTTTTTGAACCCTCTGAACGGCGGGAGGACGCGGAGGCGACATTGAAGACGCTGAGGGAGGCGATGAAGACGCTCCGTCCAGCTCCGCACCGCAGCAGTACGGCTCGCACCTTTGTTCACCGCGACCTCAAGGACTGCACCCACGTTTTCCTTAGGGATGACACCGTCCGACGCCCGCTGACGCCGCCTTACACCGGCCCTTATCAGGTTCTCTCGAGGGAGGAGAAGACATTCAAGCTGCTGTTACCGACGGGACCGAAGACCGTCTCCATGGATCGCCTGAAGGTAGCACATCTTCTCCCGGGACCGGCAGAGGACAGCGGCAACAGGGATCTGCCTACTCCATCGCCCTCTGGTGTGGCCAGCGGCAAGTGCGATCACCCCACTCCTTCTCCCACATCAGTGGACTCCGGACCTTTAAATGACCTCGACTCAGAACAGCAGGATGCACCACCGCCTTATCGCACCCGGTCTGGTCGGGTGGTAAAGCCAAAGGTTCGTTTCTGTGCCGATGTCATTGGGGGGGAGTGATGTGATGGCCTGATGTGTGTGAGGGAGTGAGGTTATAACACACAGCTGGTGGGAGCAAAGAGGTTATGTGAAATGGATTTGTCACTGCCTCAAACATGTTTATATTTTAGTTTTCTTTATATTTAATTGAAGGTCATTTTTATTTATTATTTTATTTTCTGTGTTTTATGATAGTAGAAAGATTATTTTATTTTACAGTGGCAAATCCATTGCAACCTCTCACCAGCTGTGGGTTGGCGCTATCTCGATTTGTGTGTGCTCCTCATATTGTGTTCTCCTTTTGTATTATAGTATTCTATGCTTTATTTAACTGTTTTTATCATTACGAACAATAAAAGAACCATTCGTACTAATAGTGCCAGGCTGTAGTTATTTCGCCCTCACCTCCTCTAAAATGTAATTTATTATTGTTAAGAATTCTTATCACCAATTATTTCTTTATTCCTCATCCTATTTTGTTATACATCCAGCCTTTTTCTTTGGTTCGATGGGAAGGGTCAGGACGAGCAATATCTTGTTGGAATAAAACCGTTTTTCGGTTTATCAAAGCAGGATAACGCTCTGACAACTTCGCGTACGATCTTTCCAGTTGTTCGCAGTAGAGTTGTTTCAGAATTTGAAAAAAAAAACAAAAAAAACTTTAATATATATATATATATATATATATATATATATATATATATATATTTTTTTTTTTTTTTTATTTATTTTTTTTTTTTTTTAAATTTCCCCCTTGCAACCGGAAAAGCAGTTTGACCGCGATCCAGCCGTTTAGTCAGTAAATCCATATTCAACACAGGTAACAATCTAGCAATAAAATCTGATATCACATGGGTTTTAAATAAATCTTCACAAATTTCTATTTTTTTTTTTTTTTTCCAGCAGAGCGATGTCAATGTATGTTATATATAGGGTAGGGTCATCATACTCTACGCCTATTTTTGTGAGTAGCCACCATTTGGCTGATGGGTCTCACATACCAGAGGCTGTGAGTGAATCCTCATTTAATTAATTGCTTGAAAAAGTCCCTTCAGGAGTAGGATTCGAACTCACAACCTTTGGCGAGGGAGACTAGCGCGCTAGCCACTCAGCCATGGCCTCCCCCTAACCTTATGACTGTCTGTATAAATAAAACGGTAAATATTTGAAGGTTTTTATGTTTTTAAACTCACTCTCACAATGATCCGTTAAAAAAAAAAAAAGCTACTTTTTTTCTGTACCTAACTTAAAAAATCTGACAAAAACTTTTGGGTAACTTATGAAACTTAACTTAAATGAATTAGAAATATGCTTAGGATATTACAGATACCTTTAAATAAAATCGACTTTTGTGTCCTCCACTTTGACGATTTGATACTGGTATATGGGAACCGAAAACCTATTAAAAAAACCTTTTTCAAAATTAAACTTTCCTAGAGAAAACGTCTCTGGAGAAAATCTAATTTCTTCAAATGTCGAAGATGCTAAAAAATGTATGTTAATTATTAAAGTTTAATAAGGAAGTGTGTTTGAATAATGAGAAGGTCGGTGGAGAGAGAGATGTGGAGATTGCTAGAGATTGGCAGCTGGGCCAACACATGGATTAAGGATACTAACTCATTCTAAGCCCCGCTTTAATATCTCATCAGTTCCTTTTATATTAATTAATGAAAACTAAGTGGAATTTCCGTGAAAACTTTTAAAGTGGTTTCCAAGAAGGGAGTTTAGATAGAAGTCGCGTGATGAGAACACAGCACTAGGGGTTGTTTTATTTTTTAATGCTGTTTTCGAGTATTTTTGGATGGTACAGTAAAAACCTCAAAGGTTTTTCTTTAAGTAGATTATAGTTTAGACGTCGAAGAATGTAGTTATAAATTCTAATAATTTTAATAGAAGGGAACGAAATAATTTTAAGCACAGTGAAGTAACTAAATAGTAAATGTCCACAACAAAGGTTATCAGAACTTCAGCCTAAAAGTACCTGTTTAATACAAGAATTCATTCAAAAACGGATAGTTCGAAATAGTAAGCTCAAGACACTACAGAGTAATCTCGGTAATCCGAACTAATTGTTGCAGGGTGAAAATCGGATTATAGAAATTAATAGGGAAAATGCTACTAAAAAAAAATCAATATTCATATTACATTGATTAAGAATAACCACATTTCTTTTGGGTAATAAAATCGTATGCGGGATTTAAAGGTAGAAATCATTTGGAGTGGCGGATAGATGGAGGAATAGAATTCCATACGATTTAGGCCGTTGGGCTAGAAATTGTATGAATCTCCATACGTACTGAACAAAAAACCTTTAATGAGTTTTCAAATTATCCAAAAAAATACACTTTCTGGTGTAATATTGATTTATAAACTTTTAATTTTCACTTTTGTAATACTACCGAACCACATTCGTCTCTTGCTTACTGCAAAGCGGAGAGCAAGAGCGAAGTGGCATAGAACAAGATATCCTTCCGACAAACAGCACTACAATACACTGACTAACGCACTAAAAACCGAAATAAAACAATTCAAAATTCAAAACCTGCAGATCTTTACTGGAAACATGAAAACCTCTGACAGATCATGATGGACAATCACTGCAAAGTTACTAAAATTCAAAACCTTTAATCATCCTCTTTGGGAGCCTGGAAATGTTGTGATCTGGCATCAAACACGTTGGAACTTGCAATAGTGTCACCCCGCCCCACGAAGGAAAGCAGCTAACACAGTCCCGCCCCACGCGGAAAAACGCAGATGTTCGCCCCGGCGTGAATGTGTTGAAACGGCTGCAACACTACAAGTGTTGGCCAGAAAAAAAAATATCCGCGGTTTTTTATTCATGAAAGGAAAGAGAATAACTGGTTAAAAAATCATTAAAATAAAAAATTTTGAGTGGAAAAATTAATGAAAATTGGAAGATTTCAAGTGGATTGACACATATGCAGATATTATTTTAAAACATACTATTTTTATTTTATTATTTTTCCTTTGTTATAGAGAAAAATGAGCCTAGAGAAAACTATTGAACTACAACTAGAGAAGGGACGGGGTAATTGGCCTCTGGGGTTGGGGCCAACTCCCTCCGCCCATTAATTAACCTTTGAGGCTTTGCTCCAATCGAAAACAGACACCGGCGATATTTTGTAGCGACTCCGGAAACAACGGCAGTGGCTACCAATTTGTCCGACATAATGCCCCAGCCCCGGTGCACGGGGGGCAGGGAGCCCATTAATAAAACCATGCAGTTTCAAATATACTAAAGTGATTAATAACGCTGTTAGCCTAGGTTATGCGCCAGTGATTCATTAGTTGACGTAAAATCATTAACTATTCCAGAAATACAATACATTTATTTATTAGGTTGTCTCGCATGACATTTCTTATTATTTTGTTATTGATTTAATCAAATTTATAAGTTTTGATATAATACAAATAAATAAATTCACCCTATCCCTATGGCAATACACACAAAAACAGCTTAGAAATTTAAGTGAGGGTAACTGGGGTAAGAGTCCCCTGTTGTTATTACCATCTACTCCCTCCCAGCTTAATTGTAAAGAAGATCTTAACGGTTCACAAAGTGGATATAAACGAAATTTTTAAACATTGGAGAAGAGAGGGACTATAGGAGGGACTACAAGCTAGGAAAGTAGAATTAGAGCAACCCCATCAGCCCCTTCCCCCCATCCCCTATCACTTTCCCCCCAATCTACCATCAGCTTCTACCCATCCCCCATTAGCCCCCTCTCCCCTATCCCTCTAATTACCCCTGTCGTACTTCGTTAGATTGAGATTTAGGTCAGTGAAGGCGCCTTTTGGAATCGAGCACTTCAATATCCACCTCGTCATTAGATAATTACTAAAGTCTCCATCTACTGTAAATAAACCTTTGATTCACATGGGATCAAGGATGTACCGCAGAAGTAAGGAACAATTTCTACTTCAAATTATAATAATAATAATAATAATAATAATAATAATAGTAATAATAATCCGTGTGGAGTTGCTGGTCTCCCATCGGACGCCTCCTCAGGTGGCGGATAGGGGAATGCTCATCAGATATGATGGGTACCGGGGAAATAAAATACCCGGGGCGGACCAAAACCAGCATCAAATCCAGAAGCGACTGGTCCCACAGTGGGCGGCTTTCTGGTCAGGGTCTGTTCCCATGTCAGGGACGCCTGTTAACAGACCTGGCAGAAGGTATAAAATGCAATCCCCATAATCAATATGGAGCCACATAATATATTTATAGCCTCGGACGAGCCTGATACTGAGGTTGCATCAGGCGGGAATATTCGACAACCTCCTTCAGGACCTGGCGAAGCGAGTGGCGCCACCCTGTCGCAACGGACCACAAGACTGCATTCTACGGCCCATCGCCTGAACGCGCGCTTGGAAGAGGCTACTCTTCCCGCTCGTGCTCAGCAACAGAGACCAAGAGTAGCTCCTGCAAGGATGAAGTGGACGCCTGAAATGAACAGAGCGGTCATCCGAGCTTACTACTTGGCAACAAATTTAGAACAAAATAGAACAGGATACCTCAGAAGAATCCAAGGTCACTGGCTAGAAACAAACCCTGAAATTAACGTAACAGCACAAAGACTAGCTGATCAAGTGAGAGTGATTATGAAGGGACAATTTCTTGATTCTGCAGAACTCCAAATAATAAAAGATGAGGTTGTCGCAAATATTGCCAGAAATTTGGGAGACTCTCCAATTCGGACAGTTGGCAGATCCTCACCGGAGACAGCTCATAATGAATCGACTGATCGTCAAGAGTCACAGCAAGTTATTGATAATGAAGTTAAGTTAGAAGATGAACTAATAACTGAACACATGAAATGGTACGGCATCCCCTTGGAAGAGAGACCGATACTGCCCCGAATACCTTATAGTGCTATAAGTTTAAAAATAGTTAAACAGGTTGATAAAATAGTTGAAAAACATGTTGACAATATTGAAACCATAACTGATTTTAAGCATTGGGTTTATATAGCCGCTAAAACGGCACTAACTTCTCTAGGCTTAAAGGTTATAGAGAGAGCTGCATCAAAGGATTACCCAGGTGCAGGGATTAAAACACAACCTGCCTGGAAGAGAAGGCTGGAAGGAAAAATAGCTGAGCTACGAAGGCGAATTGGAATAATAACCAATTTTGTCAAGGACCCTGTTAAGGCTTCCAAAAAGCAAAAGAAAAAAATTGATGAAATTGTGGTTCTCCATCTAGGCATTGTAATCCTTAAAAATGAACTTATTGAAACCTTAAAAATCTATGCTGACAAACTAAAACAAAAGTTAGCTGTTTACGCAAATAGAGTGCGGAGATATACAACAGCGGCTGCCCGTAGGCAGCATAATAAGACTTATGGAACAGATCAGCACGTGTTTTATAAGAAGCTTAGCGGGGAAAAAATAAATTTAAATGCAGTGCTCCCTTCAGCAGTAGTTATGGAAAATTTTTGGAAAGAGCTATGGGAACGACCAGCGTATCACGATGAAAACTCCTCCTGGCTGCCCGAAATAATGAATGAACTTGAAGGAGCACCCACGATGTCTCCACTGGTTATCACGAAGGAAGATGTTACTGCAGCTGCTAAGAAAATGCATAACTGGAAATGTCCTGGAAATGATAAGATACAGGCCTACTGGCTGAAGCAGTTCACCGGTCTCCACAGAAAATTAGCGGAGCTCTTCCAGTCAATTACGGATGGGACAACAGAAATATCTGAGGAGTTTGCATCGGGCATAACCTATATGGTACCTAAGGAAGCAGGACCTAATCTAGAACCTAAAGACTTTAGGCCAATCACATGTCTAAATACTGTATATAAGCTATTAACCTCGATTATTTCTTCAAAAATGAATGATCATCTAGCTAATAATGGTCTCTTCCCTTCAGAGCAACTGGGATGTAAAAAAGGAGCTAGGGGCTGTAAGGAATTGTTGGTGTTGGACACGTTTATTACAAGTCAAGTCACCAAAAAACAACGAAATCTGTCAATGGCTTGGATTGACTACAAAAAAGCATTTGACACAGTACCACACAGCTGGTTAATCAAAGTGCTTGAGATATACAAAGTGCACCCAGGCGCAGTAAACCTCCTAAGAAGATTGATGGATTCGTGGAGCACAAGAATGGTAGTGGGTAAAGGCCGCAGTAGCTACAGTACTGAAACTATAAAAATATGTCGAGGAATATACCAAGGGGATTCCTTAAGTCCTCTCTGGTTTTGTTTGGCTATTGCACCTTTAAGTAATATCCTCCGAAACAGTAAGCTTGGATACCAATTAAAAGTAGATGACCAAAGTTCCATTGTTAGTCACAATCTGTACATGGATGACCTTAAGCTATACGCGAAAAATCGAGACCAATTACAAAGTATGCTAGAACTGATATCTCGTTTCAGTAGTTCAATTAGTATGGCATTTGGCCTTGAAAAGTGTGCTATAGTAAATGTTACAAGAGGGAAAATAAAGGACAGAAATTCTTTACAGCTTCTTTCAGGAGAGACCATGAAACACCAATCTCTAGGAGATTACTACAAATATCTGGGCATTAAGCAAGCTATTAAGATACCCAAGAAAGAGGTGCCCTGCGAAATAACTTTTAAGTTTAAGAAAAGGCTGCAGCAGATCCTTAGAAGTCATCTGAATGGCAAAAATAAAATCCATGCCATTAATACTTGGGCAATACCACTAGTAGCTTATAGTTTTGGTATAATAAAATGGTCAACTACCAAACTACAAGAAATGGATCGGCTAGTGCGTACAATGATGACAGACGCTAAAATTCATCACCCAAAAGCCTCTGTGAATAGGCTTTATCTAAAACGAAAAGAAGGTGGTCGTGAGCTTATCTCAATTGAAGATCTTTGCCGAAAACAAGAAAATTCCATGAAGCAGTATTTTCTGACATGCCCATCTTCAATCATCAACATGATGCGAAATTTGGATGAGGAATTCACAGCACTTAATCTCAAAGACCCCATGCTGCATGAAATAAAAAATGCGGATCAATATAAATCAGTTTGGAAAGAGAAAGAATTGCATGGAAGGTTTTACTATCAACTGAATTCGCCTGATATTGACAGTGAGCTCTCGGTCGATTGGTTGAGGATGGGTCAACTGTTTGGCGAGACAGAGGGTTTTGTTCTTGCTATACAGGACCAAGTTGTTGCAACGAGAGCATACAGGAGGCATATAATGAAGGAAAATATGATAACAGATAAATGTCGCCTTTGCTCCAAGACCCACGAGTCTATTCAACATGTAACAAATGGTTGTGAAACTTTGGCAGGGACGGACTATTTAATGAGGCATAATAACGTTGCTAAAATTTACCACCAAGGTCTGTGCAGAGCTCTGGGATTGTTGGGGGGTGAAGAGATACCCTATTATCGGTATACCCCTGAAAAACTTCTGGAAAATAAAGACGTAAAAGTTTACTGGGATGAACAGATTATCACCGACCACAGAGTGCTGCATAATCGTCCAGATATTTTGGTATTAGATAAAACCAACAAAATGGCCAGAATTGTCGATATTGCTGTCCCATGTGACTCCAATCTGTTAAGCACAAGAGCTGAAAAAATTAGAAAATATCAAGAGCTCTCTTTAGAACTGAAATCGCTCTACCGCCTGGAAAAAGTTGCAACAACTCCAATAGTTCTCTCTTCTAATGGTCTAATCCTCAAAAGCACGAAGGAGGGCACAGAAGAGCTTGGCCTAGACCACAAGCATCTAAAACTAGCACAGAAAGCAGTTCTGCTGGATACCTGCAGAATTGTTAGAAAATTTTTAAATAAGTAAAACCTTCTACTTCCCTTTGACTTTTATCCGGGAAGTAGATGAAGCTCCAGTTACCTGAGAGAAATAAAACATAGATAATAATAATAATAAACCCTGAAATTAACGTAACAGCACAAAGACTAGCTGATCAAGTGAGAGTGATTATGAAGGGACAATTTCTTGATTCTGCAGAACTCCAAATAATAAAAGATGAGGTTGTCGCAAATATTGCCAGAAATTTGGGAGACTCTCCAATTCGGACAGTTGGCAGATCCTCACCGGAGACAGCTCATAATGAATCGACTGATCGTCAAGAGTCACAGCAAGTTATTGACAATGAAGTTAAGTTAGAAGATGAACTAATAACTGAACACATGAAATGGTACGGCATCCCCTTGGAAGAGAGACCGATACTGCCCCGAATACCTTATAGTGCTATAAGTTTAAAAATAGTTAAACAGATTGATAAAATAGTTGAAAAACATGTTGACAATATTGAAACCATAACTGATTTTAAGCATTGGGTTTATATAGCCGCTAAAACGGCACTAGCTTCTCTAGGCTTAAAGGTTATAGAGAGAGCTGCATCAAAGGATTACCCAGGTGCAGGGATTAAAACACAACCTGCCTGGAAGAGAAGGCTGGAAGGAAAAATAGCTGAGCTACGAAGGCGAATTGGAATAATAACCAATTTTGTCAAGGACCCTGTTAAGGCTTCCAAAAAGCAAAAGAAAAAAATTGATGAAATTGTGGTTCTCCATCTAGGCATTGTAATCCTTGAAAATGAACTTATTGAAACCTTAAAAATCTATGCTGACAAACTAAAACAAAAGTTAGCTGTTTACGCAAATAGAGTGCGGAGATATACAACAGCGGCTGCCCGTAGGCAGCATAATAAGACTTATGGAACAGATCAGCACGTGTTTTATAAGAAGCTTAGCGGGGAAAAAATAAATTTAAATGCAGTGCTCCCTTCAGCAGTAGTTATGGAAAATTTTTGGAAAGAGCTATGGGAACGACCAGCGTATCACGATGAAAACTCCTCCTGGCTGCCCGAAATAATGAATGAACTTGAAGGAGCACCCACGATGTCTCCACTGGTTATCACGAAGGAAGATGTTACTGCAGCTGCTAAGAAAATGCATAACTGGAAATGTCCTGGAAATGATAAGATACAGGCCTACTGGCTGAAGCAGTTCACCGGTCTCCACGGAAAATTAGCGGAGCTCTTCCAGTCAATTACGGATGGGACAACAGAAATATCTGAGGAGTTTGCATCGGGCATAACCTATATGGTACCTAAGGAAGCAGGACCTAATCTAGAACCTAAAGACTTTAGGCCAATCACATGTCTAAATACTGTATATAAGCTATTAACCTCGATTATTTCTTCAAAAATGAATGATCATCTAGCTAATAATGGACTCTTCCCTTCAGAGCAACTGGGATGTAAAAAAGGAGCTAGGGGCTGTAAAGAATTGTTGGTGTTGGACACGTTTATTACAAGTCAAGTCACCAAAAAACAACGAAATCTGTCAATGGCTTGGATTGACTACAAAAAAGCATTTGACACAGTACCACACAGCTGGTTAATCAAAGTGCTTGAGATATACAAAGTGCACCCAGACGCAGTAAACCTCCTAAGAAGATTGATGGATTCGTGGAGCACAAGAATGGTAGTGGGTAAAGGCCGCAGTAGCTACAGTACTGAAACTATAAAAATATGTCGAGGAATATACCAAGGGGATTCCTTAAGTCCTCTCTGGTTTTGTCTGGCTATTGCACCTTTAAGTAATATCCTCCGAAACAGTAAGCTTGGATACCAATTAAAAGTAGGTGACCAAAGTTCCATTGTTAGTCACAATCTGTACATGGATGACCTTAAGCTATACGCGAAAAATCGAGACCAATTACAAAGTATGCTAGAACTGATATCTCGTTTCAGTAGTTCAATTAGTATGGCATTTGGCCTTGAAAAGTGTGCTATAGTAAATGTTACAAGAGGGAAAATAAAGGACAGAAATTCTTTACAGCTTCTTTCAGGAGAGACCATGAAACACCAATCTCTAGGAGATTACTACAAATATCTGGGCATTAAGCAAGCTATTAAGATACCCAAGAAAGAGGTGCTCTGCGAAATAACTTTTAAGTTTAAGAAAAGGCTGCAGCAGATCCTTAGAAGTCATCTGAATGGCAAAAATAAAATCCATGCCATTAATACTTGGGCAATACCACTAGTAGCTTATAGTTTTGGTATAATAAAATGGTCAACTACCAAACTACAAGAAATGGATCGGCTAGTGCGTACAATGATGACAGACGCTAAAATTCATCACCCAAAAGCCTCTGTGAATAGGCTTTATCTAAAACGAAAAGAAGGTGGTCGTGGGCTTATCTCAATTGAAGATCTTTGCCGAAAACAAGAAAATTCCATGAAGCAGTATTTTCTGACATGCCCATCTTCAATCATCAACATGATGCGAAATTTGGATGAGGAATTCACAGCACTTAATCTCAAAGACCCCATGCTGCATGAAATAAAAAATGCGGATCACTATAAATCAGTTTGGAAAGAGAAAGAATTGCATGGAAGGTTTTACTATCAACTGAATTCGCCTGATATTGACAGTGAGCTCTCGGTCGATTGGTTGAGGATGGGTCAACTGTTTGGCGGAGACAGAGGGTTTTGTTCTTGCTATACAGGACCAAGTTGTTGCAACGAGAGCATACAGGAGGCATATAATGAAGGAAAATATGATAACAGATAAATGTCGCCTTTGCTCCAAGACCCACGAGTCTATTCAGCATGTAACAAATGGTTGTGAAACTTTGGCAGGGACGGACTATTTAATGAGGCATAATAACGTTGCTAAAATTTACCACCAAGGTCTGTGCAGAGCTCTGGGATTGTTGGGGGGTGAAGAGATACCCTATTATCGGTATATCCCTGAAAAACTTCTGGAAAATAAAGACGTAAAAGTTTACTGGGATGAACAGATTATCACCGACCACAGAGTGCTGCATAATCGTCCAGATATTTTGGTATTAGATAAAACCAACAAAATGGCCAGAATTGTTGATATTGCTGTCCCATGTGACTCCAATCTGTTAAGCACAAGAGCTGAAAAAATTAGAAAATATCAAGAGCTCTCTTTAGAACTGAAATCGCTCTACCGCCTGGAAAAAGTTGCAACAACTCCAATAGTTCTCTCTTCTAATGGTCTAATCCTCAAAAGCACGAAGGAGGGCACAGAAGAGCTTGGCCTAGACCACAAGCATCTAAAACTAGCACAGAAAGCAGTTCTGCTGGATACCTGCAGAATTGTTAGAAAATTTTTAAATAAGTAAAACCTTCTACTTCCCTTTGACTTTTATCCGGGAAGTAGATGAAGCTCCAGTTACCTGAGAGAAATAAAACATAATAATAATTCTTTATTTATGCTGGGACAAGTCCCTTTAGAATAATACAGCAGGAAACAAAAAGTGGACTTAAGACTATAGTCTTAGAGTATAATGATTGAAAACAATAGAATTGAACTAATAACCTGAACAAAGAAGATAACATAAAAGATAAATTCTAATAAAAATACACAAACAAGAGAAATAAATGTATGTTGACCTGAGAACAATAAAGAAAAACTGATTTCTTTTTATATTTTAAAATTAAATATACAAAGAAAAGAAATTACAATTCTTCGAGGTATGTTAACGTAAGAACAAAAAAAAGATATAATAAGATTTAAAAAGAACAAAAAAATAATATATATACAGTTTTAAAATGAAATATAAAAAGAGAAAAAATTAACAATTCTTCAATGTATGTACACATAAGAACAAAAAAAAAATTTACAAGTTATTAACTTAATAATTTAAAGTTTACAGTTTTAAATTAAATAAAAAACGTTAAGAAATTACAAATCTTCAGAGTGTTTGTAAAATAATAAATAATTTAATCTTACGTCTTTGAAAAGATTAAAAGAAAAACTTTAAATAATATTTGCTGTTAATGTAAACGAGAAAACGAAAATTGAATAAATAAATAAATGTATCTGTCTGCTTTATCTCTTGATCTTTCCTGAAATTAGCATTTACTTGGGATCGTTTGGGAACTGAATTGATAGGAAATGGCTAAATGGACGGAATTTAAATGTTGAGGGAGTTTGGGAGTTCCGGATATTAGAAGGAATGGAGTTCCATAAGGATGCGGTGCGGATTAAGAATGATCTATCGAAGATCGATTAAGAATTTTAATTACGTATAAAATCAATAAATATTCTGTAGATATTGCACCTTACCGGCGCACAGTGGGCAAAATCACCAATACAGGTGGACAAATGTCAAGTCAAAAGTTTGGAATTTTTCAGTGATTCACCTTTTTATTATTAGTTGACAAGACCCTTAATACTAATATTTCCCGCCATACCGTGTTAACAAATAAATAGAAAATAAGTGAATCATTCCTGTTCACACTAGTGCCCAATAGCCGGCAGTGGGATTATCTTTATTCGATGGTCATCTATTGTGTTCAAGGTGTATTTAGAGCAAAGTCTTTTTGCTTCCATTTAACGCTGACACAGGTAAGACATTATATTTCCAAACTTGTTATTGAATATACATTACAATCTTACCTGTAGAGTTAATTTAGCAATTTGTAAATGTATTCCCCTATTCAATACCGAAAAACTATATAACCCCTAAGTTACACCAAGGATTTGTTTGTAGGATATGTTTCATCAATCCTTCTAGTCTTTAAATATTACAACGAATTTTTTGCGTTGGGTGATAAATAATTTCTTTTCAGACACAACGAATCAAAAGTTTTACAATCTATAATTTCAATTTTATAAGAATTTCAAGAATAAATGATATAAAATAGCAGGTTTCAGCAACTCCGAGCCATAATTAGATTTCTTGTATTATTTTTCCCGGATTCTGCGACTTCAAACGTAAAATGTAGGGAAGTTTTAGATTTTAGCAAATAAATTTGATGTTTGACCACTGTACGCTCGCTAATCGTCTCAAAAAATTAATTAGTGTTTATAATTTTTTGTCATATCTTTTTCCGTTATCTGGGACCCCAGAGGTTAAAATGGACAAGTTTCAGAATATTGTCCAACTAAATCGGTCATATTTTCCACTGTGCGGCGGCACTATCCTCATTCCCTGAGCTGATAATGTCATTAAATGTGTTAATAACCACCCTTTAATTGTAGCCATATCAGTTGTCGTAAACCTACAGCACCCTGTTCTACAGCTTTCCTTAGTCATAGTTAAGTTAAACAGGGCCATTTATCTTTAAATTGACCAACAGCATGATCCCTCCTCAAAACCTAAACGTCAAGGGTTGTTCGATTCCTAACTGCTATTACACTTCATTCAACCAAGCTTATAAAAAAAAATCGATCACAGAGAGTGCGGCATTCGCCATAGAAATGAGTACAAAAAAGGGAAGAGAAGCCTATCAACTTTGCCCCTTGCAACTGCTCCGACAAAAAGCAAGATTTAAGCTGCTTACCTTCATCCCTGACTGGGATCACAATAGTCCTGGGTGGTTTCAATGCACACGACGCCGGGTGGGATTATTCAGAAAGTCATTCAGTGAGCTGTTCAAAGATTTCTCGATAAACCAAAACATTGAACCCGACAGTAATCTTTATGTCCTTATGTTTATTTTGTTATGAAGGAAGAGATGGTTCGGGTGGTCGTCACAAAAAAGATAATAAAATAGGGAAAAACTATTTATTATACAACGCTTCATGTCTTATCTCAATAATAAGGTTATTATTATTTTCTTTATATATTATTTATTTTATTTTAGTTATGTAATTATATTTCTTCCTTCTTTGTTTAGTCTTTATTAATTATTCAATTCTTTTTTGCATTTCTATATATATATATATATATATATATATATATATATATATATATATATATATATAATGTTTTTATTTACTTTTTTTTTTTATTTACTTTTTTCTCTTTCAATTTTTTTTTCTATTTCTTTTTTTTTTTTTTAATTTACAATGTACACATAGGATGAATGATTTCTTTTCACTGTAATACTCATTGCTCCAGAAGGTGGCAGATTGCATTATCTCTTATTACAAGTTGAAAAAACAAAACAATTAACTCATGTTGATTTATTATTATTATTTTTTTTTTTTTCATCAGCTTTTATTACTCTTTTTTCCTCTCTCTTTTGTTATCACTCTTTAACTCACTACATTCTTATCTTTTTAGTTTTTTATTTAGTTAATTGTTTCATGGTATATTATATGGCATTTATCAAACACCTATATTGTATCTTTTTAACCCTGATGATGACTAGCAAAATGGTTCGAAACATTGGATAATACATATTTTTTATATCTTTTTATTAACCGCAACCCCCTCTTCCTTCATATTAATTTCTCCATCAACTATTAAATAATCTGTCAGTCTGGTAAACAATAATTCAATTTTGCCGAAGTTTCTGCTCAAACATGTGAATCATCATCAGGGCAGCATAAATTCAAACATAAATTCTATCTTGAGTTTATCTTGACTCGTGAGTTTATACTTGACATAGCTCAATGCTACTCAATATTAATGATGGCTGCATGTTTGAGGCTGGCTTCTGATTTTTTCATAAAAATGAAAATTCCAACAGTCGACCATGCATCCTCAACATATTACTTTCTTTGAAGTAGCCCATAGTTGGGGATAAGTAATCAATATGATAACGTGAAACAGATGTAGAATAGACCAATGACTATTGTTGTGTGGTATATGATGGCCTCTCGATTTTGCTTGAAGACAGGCTGAAGCGAATCATGTACATCTCTTTGATGGCTGAAGATTTATCCTCAGTACTTCGAAAAGGTATCAATAAGAAAATATTTTCTAGGATCATACCTCTACCAAACTATTAACTCCCAACATCCTCCCTATATCTATAGTCCCCTTCAATTTAAATCCTCTGTACACTTACTTGAAATAAAAATCGCACGATCCTGGCCTTTACGTTCCATAAAAATTGAAACTATTTTTAAGTTGAATTTATGCATTTATTACATACATTGGACCCATTAAATACATTAGTCAGTTCATCATTCACAAGTTGGTACGGTAACATGTGCAAATCGCAATAAAGGAATCTACATAACTCTACCAAGCTCGGTTGGTGAAATCATGTTAACACACTAGCGTCAGAATACGGTAGATGGCGTTTAACAAACCCACCCCTTTTAGGCCGAAGTATTAAGTAAGTCCGAAGTTAGGAAGTGAAGGAGAGAAGTGAAGACCTCTACGCCCTGCCATTCCGATCCCACCCGAATCAGCCTAATCAACTCAAGGTGCCAGATAGACGCTTCCACTGCCAGATTAGTGTCAAATCTTGCAACTTTCTAGTCGTTAATTATACATCCCAGGATATGCTATTAGTAGATCAACGTGAGGCTCATGTAGGAGTGTATTTACAAACCATGTAGACAAGACTCCAACTTGATAAATATGGGTAATTATCCTGATGATTTGGAATGAGGAAATTAAGTATGGAAAAACGTAAATGTCAGAGGAAAACTGTCCACAGAACATTTCCAATTTTAATGATTTGCAATTTCGCATGCTCTTTTGTGTTTAAAAGCAATGATGTAGCAACAAATGGCAACTTAGTTTATAAAATATACTCGTAAATCGCTGAATAACAATAACCAAACTTTATAAAAATTTGTGGATGTAATTAGTTGACCGTTGAGAATTACTGGAAGGAATTAGTCCGGGTGGCGGTCATTCAATGAAACAACTAAATAGTTTCAACTATTTATTGTTTGCCAACGTTTCGACCCCCTTTGTGGGTCATCATCAGGGAGCATGGTGGAAGAATGGAAAACACAAAACAACTAACAAAAGAGAACACAGAAAACAAAAGAGTTTTCCATTCTCCCACCATGCGCCCTGATGATGACCCACAACGGGGGTGGAAACGTTGGCAAACAATAAATAGTTGAAACTATTTAGTTGTTTCATTTAATGACCGCCACCCGGACTAATTCCTTCCAGCAATTTATAAAAATTTGTTTTTGTTTTTACAATATTACCATGAAACTCAAAGTTTGAATTCATCCATGGTTCATTATTATTATTTTTGGTAGGATACCGAGGTTTATCATTGAGATTAAAAAACGAAGAGTATATAATTTAATATTGTTACACTTTATTATCTTTTGAATGTACTACTTTCAGGAAGAAAGAAAATTGTCAAATTAGTATGGGTTTGGTTTATCTATCAGTCCAGTTTTTAATGTCCACTCTAGGAAATGAGCCGTTAATTTTGAAAGGGCCTTAAGTCCATTTACACTTGAATTGAGATATATATGGGTGTGCGTTTTAATTAAAATAATTGCGTACATATATGATAATAAGAATTCAAGCTGCTTAAGTCTATCTCATGTTGCGAAAATTTTAGTTCATATTGAAAAAGTGTCAATCATCAATATGCGTTGTCTTCCAATTTAAAACTAACCATCTGATTCATTTTAAAATTTGAAGGAGCCCAAGTCCATTCAACATAGTTTTGGATTCTTCAAATTGAAAAAAATAAAACCACAATTCTCAATTGAGACGTTGAGTTTCAAAAGGTACTACATCCATTCTAGGAAATTTTAAGGAGTTGCGAAAATCTCTTATCGCTATATTATTATTATATTATATTATTAAACCAACATATTAGATTCTTTTCGCATTAGAATTTTATAGTATGATTTGGAACTCAACTAAATGTGTAATTAATACATTTAGAAAATAATAGCATTTATATTTCGCATTTTTAAAGCACTTGAGCGTTCATTAGATAAAATCAAATAGAATATTTTGATAAAACTAAATAATGAGAATACATCAACAATAATAATAGGCTTACCGAACCCGAAGGTCCGATGCCGATACCGCCAAATTCCGCCTACATGGACTCGTCCAATGTTCACCGTTCAAGCCCAAGCCCCCGAGATCAGCCTTAACGCAATCCTCCCATCGACGCTTCAGCCTATCTTTCAGACGCCAACCAGTCGGATCAGCGAATACCAACTTTCTCAGAATCCATTCCTCACCGAGCCCAACAACTTTACTCGCCCATTTGAGTCTCCACGATGCTATCAACTCAATTAAATTTACAGGACATAAGTTCCGCAACTCCGCGTTGTGCAACCTTCTAAACTCCCCAGTGGCCTCATCTCTCTTCGGACCAAATATTTTACGCAGCACCTTTTTTTCGAAAACCTTAAGCCGTTGTTCGCCCTCCAAGTAAGCGGCCATGTTTCACATCCGTAAAGAACCGTCGGAAGAACAATAGTTTTATAAATTCTAACATTTAAGTTTTTAGATAGAAGCCGCGAGCTAAGTAACTTAGCAACTGAATCATAACACGCATAATGAGAATACAAATATGTCAAAAATATCAATTTCGTAAAAAATGTCTTTTAGTACCTTTTGGAAAACAACTTCTCAATTTATTTTATAATTTATATAACCTCAAAAACACTAACTATTCGATTCAAAACATTTGTCGACAACATTACATAACAAAATTATTAACATACATTACAAACCAATTTACTACTCACTAACATTTTGTGTGTGTGAAAGGGATTTGAAGAAATCATGATCATGATGTTCCGGTGGTAACTTACTTGGTTAATTATGTTCCTGAATTTTGTCTGGTAATTTTCACAGGTCGGTGTGTTTGCGATTGTCCGTGTCTCACTCAAAAACAAAAAGTCCTACGAAACTGGAATTTCATATTTAAGACAATTATACGCCCAAGATGTTACAGCATTTTTTTCCACAAACATTAGCCGGAAGAGCTTCCATATACCAAGCATTTAGCGATTTTCACAAAAATAAAAGTTTTTTTTTTGTTTCAATCCACTAAATGGATGTAAAATGTAATAGGTTTATTACCATTTAAGTTTCATTCTGATTTATATTTAATAGTCTGACAGGGCTTAATTGCCGATATTTTAAATTTATTCCTCTTAAGTACCTTTTATTTAGTAGATTTGTAAAAACTAACCATATCATCTTATCAGCATTGATTAAAAACTGCTAAATGTACAAGATGGACGAATTTGAAGACCAACTAGAGGAGAAAAAATCAAACATTTCTTTTCGAACATAACAATACAACCTCTTCGAAGTACTGAAGACAAATTTTCAGTCATCAAAGAGGTGTACATGATTCGCTCCAGCCTGTCTTCAAGCATAGTCGGGAGGTCATCATATAACACACAGCAATAACCAAAGTGGGGGAAATAAGAGAAGTCCTTGTGTCTTGCACATGTATTGGTTCATTCTGCATTTGTTTCACGTCATCATATTAATGACTTATCCCCAACTATGGGGTACTTCAAGGAAAGTAAAATATTGAGGGGGCATGGTCGACTGTTGGAATTTTCATTTGTAGAAAAAAATCAGATGTCGGCCTGTTAAACAATGCTTTAATTAATGCCGACGCTTCGTCTCAAACAAGCAGCCATCATCAAGCATAAACTCAAGCTAGACTTTATGTTATGCATGGTTCACTGCTGATCTGATGATGATTCACATGTTAAAACAGAAACGTCGGCAGAATTAAAATATTGTTTACCAGACTGACTCCTGATATTTTCTACCTAAGCAAATTTTAACAGTCGACTAAACGACTAAGATTTTCTTTTCTTTTTTAATTTTTTTTTTTTTTTTTTTGGGAAGTTTTCTTAATTGGAACATTAAAAAAGCACATACTACCTTCCATTCATCATCTAATCACTTTATTTCATTAGTCCTTTAACATTTTTTCATCCTAGTCGACGTTTCGGGATTGTTTCCCCATATTTTAAGACTGAAACAATTTATTTATACTTACACTATTGAATAAAATTACATTATTTAAATATTTTTCTTTGAAAAATGAAGCTCAGCAATTCGTCATAACTATTTTAAACTAACTAACTTTAATTACCTTATTCCTTGCTACAACATTTCTCATCTTTCACTACATCTCATAGCCACTGCTACTTGTCTATATCGGCTCACTGTTTCCATTATATTTCTATTTTAAACTTTGTACCTTTCCAGTATTCTGGTGTAATCCTTGTGCTTTTTATTTATTTTTATTTTTACCTCTATTAATTATTTGTCCTAATTATGGTTCTTGGGCTATTGTTTTATTTATTTTTAAAATTTTATCTTATTTATGATATCTGTGTAATGTGTTCCTAAGTTTTTTGTATCTGTTTTATAATTTATTGTCCTGCTATTATTTTTGGTTATGTGGATTGCTTCTAGTAGTTTTCTATTTCTATTATTTTGAGACAAGTAGCAGTGGCTATTAGATGTAGTAAAAGATGAAAAATGTTGTAGCAAGGAATAAGGTAATTAAAGTTAGTTAGTTTAAAATAGTTATGACAAATTGCTGAGCTTCATTTTTCAAAGAAAAATATTTAAATAATGTAATTTTATTCAATAGTGTAAGTATAAATAAATTGTTTCAGTCTTGAAAATAGGGAAACAACCCCGAAACGTCGACTAGGATGAAAAAATGTTAAAGGACTAATGAAATAAAGTGATTAGATGATGAATGGAAGGTAGTATGTGCTTTTTTAAATGTTCCGACTAAGATTTTATGAACCCTTACTTTATTTAAAACTTTTTTTTATATGTATATTTATTGGTATTTACAACTGTATAATAAAATACATCAAGTAAATTTGATGCAAGATATACTGTCATGATTCACATGTAGGGACACTACATATTGGCAGCTTCCCAAAGACTATGCTAAACAAGAAGGTCTCGAGGCCATTTTCTTTTCAGACATCTCAGAGGATAAAACTTCTTAAATTGATTTAAAAAATCAAGGTAAGTGAAAGTCGTGTGTTGCGAGCACCGATATTTTTATTATCAAGCCACTCGTATAGATATAAACTTTACTAAATAACTTTCAAAAAAAAAAAAAAAAAAAAATTGACTAAGTGAATCTCTGCTGTAGAAGAATGATATGACAGAAACATATTGTTCTGGAAATTGACTGGAAGCCTTTCAGAAACTTGGCTCACTTTACAGAGCTTCAAGTTAGAGCTGGAGTGCATCTATCCGTGAATATCCGAAACTAAGTTGCCATCCACCAAGTTCTTGAGGCAAACACATACTCCTCCACTATCTGTCCGCCCGACCGTTAAGACGTCGGATAGTTCTCCGGGAAGGGACAAACAATGTCAATATTCCATTTATTGTATAACAAGTTATTTAATAAAGGAGAAATCTATCTCGTGGCTGGACTCTGGCTTATACTTCTATAATAGTTCCATAGTACACCATTGAATGTTCAACAAGATATTTATTTTCAAATAGTTTAAGACTACCTTAAACATCAACCAAACTTATTAAAATTATCTTCAAAAAACAGTGCAAATTGTTACGCAATGGTTTATTATTTTTAAATAACCATATTAGGGCATAACTGTTTATATATCTGTTTAAAGGCAATTAGCTAAAAACCCCAATGCGATAAACACTACATAGGTCAGACTGAGATTTTTTAAACTTATGTATATATATATATTTTTTTTTTTTTTTTTTTTTTTGGTTTGGTGCATATATATATACGCCGTGTGCTGTAATCTACTGGGAGAGTTAACTCACCACGTATCTCAAAGAAATTGTATAGGATCATCACTCCCATGGATTATTTTTGTGAGTGGCCACCAGTAGACTGGCGGGTCACACATATCCGGGGGAGAGGCTGTGAGGGAATTCCCATTCAACAACCTTGACTTCAACTCCAGAACCGTTCTTTATTATAAAAAGAAGAACGTTTATGTAAAATTCAAATATTTCTAAGTGTTACTTTTGACGGGGAGTTTATATATATATATATATATATATATATATATATATATATATATAAAAGTAATGCGATTTAGGTTTCCGCGAACTCCTTCAAAACCACTGGACGGATTTTTTATTTACTATAATTTAGGGTATTGTTTTCTGAAAGTTCAAAAGTAAAAAACATTGCACTTTTAATGGGAAAAATAAATTAAGATAAGTAGTAATATAGACAAATTACTCCGAGAGATTTGAGGTGCGATCAGGTTTGAAACAGGGTGACTCCCTTTCACCTGTTTTATTTAATATAGCTTTAGAATATGTCATGGAAAAGGTGATGTGTACCGAGAAAGGTGTAAATATGGGTAAACAGATTCCGGTTTTGGGCTATGCCGATGGTTTGGTACTGCTAGGGGAAGACAAGGAAACCATACAACTAAATACAAGTGTGTTAATAAAAGCAGGTAAAGAAATTTGACTCGAATTAAATACCGATAAGACGAAATATATGATTAGTAGCAGAAACAGCGGCGATCTTGTTGATATTGATATATCAGGGCATACTTATGAGTACGTAGAGAAATTCAAGTATTTAGGTTCAATGATAACAGTACAAAATGAAATCCAGGAAGAAATCCCGGTTAAAGATGGGAAATGCCTGTTACTATTCAGTTGCTAAGTTACTTAGCTCGCGGCTTCTATCTAAAAACTTAAAGGTTAGATTTTATTAAACTATTATTCTTCCGACGGTTCTTTACGGATATGAAACATGGCCTCTTACTTTGAAGGATGAACGGCTAAAGGTTTTCGAAAATAAGATACTGCGTAAAATATTTGGTCCGAAGAGAGATGAGGCCACTGGGGAGTTTAAAAGGTTGCACAACGCGTTCTTGCAGAACTTGTGTCCTTTAAATTTAATTCAGCTGATAACATCCCGGAGAATCAAATGGGCGCGTAAAGTTGTTGAGCTCGGTGAGAAACGGATAGTTGTTGCTCAAAAAATGATGAACATATGTTATTGGGAAAGAGGGAGATTATAGAAGATAAATATTAGCACAGTAGTATAGTATCCTACAAGTTATATTCTTTTATTCAGTACGTAAGATTTTAGAACAATATTACGTACCAAATAGTAACTAAGTTGTTAAAATAAATGGTAAGTTTTTATTAATCTATATACTTTATTAGATGAGGAAGATGGTTGGGGGTGCGGTCATAAATTAAAACCACACAATTAAAAATAAGAGTTATTTTTATTATGTGCCGACGTTTCGGCCTACAATGTGGGCCTTCATCAGGGCTAAAAGAAACAAGATAACAACCAATGTAATTAGACTTAATAATGCGTTAGGTATATAATATATAGGTATAATATATAATATAATAAATATATAATAATAATATATAATATAGGTATAGAAGCCTTTTCCTTTCCGATCCCCGTTTCCACGACATCAACATTAACCGCATAAAGACAATTCTCCTGGCCAATAACTTCCCTACCGTGATCATAAACAAACTTATAAATAACTACAGAAATCAGTCTCAACCTCAATTAACCTCTCTTTCTACTCCATCATCATCACCAACTCTCTTATATAGATCCGTACCTTACATTCCCTCTCTTTCAGAAAAAATTAAAAAATCATTAAAATCCTTCTATCCAAACCTCAGACTTGCTTTAAAATCCCACTACAAACTCTCCAATATTTACAGCCGACTTAAAGACAGTATACCAACAGACCACCGTTCAAAAATTGTTTATAGAGTCCCTTGCGGAACTCCTAATTGCAACTCTGCCTATATTGGTGAAACCAAAAACCTTCTCAAAGATCGCATCACCCGACACAAATATACAATTTCCTCTAAAAATTCTACCGCTTCAAAACTTTCAGAACATTCCTTAACCCTTAACCATTCCTTTGATTTTGATAAAACATCCATTCTTGCCACTGTTCCCAACCATGACAAACGACTCATTACAGAATGCATTTACATACAACTAGAACCCCTTCCTGTTAATCAAAAGACTGACAAACATAACTTGTCACTAGCTTATTCCCAAATATTAAATTTAATAAAGCATCCCTAGCTCATTTTTTAAACAACCATCTGATCATCTCTTCATAATTTTATTTTTATTTATTTATTATCAATTTTTTATTTATATATTTATTTAATTTTCGTACTCCCCTTTTTTATTTATTTATTTGTTTACCTACTAGATTACTGTTTATTTATCATTTCCTTCGACAGCTCCTTATCGTCATTCGTTATTACCTTATCATCATTCACCATTTATTATCGTCATCCGTTATTACTTAAAATCTTTTAATCTTTACCTCGTCACTATTTCTTACAATTTTATCAAATACTCATAAGTAATAACTCAAGTACTCTCAAGTAATGACTTTTGGCAATTTTTAACAATCGAATCAGTAAACATAACTTAGCTTCTTGGAATTTTCCTAACGGACATTCTAGTTCTCATATTTTCCGTTCCACGCAATGAGCGTTTTTTAAACTGAGAAACATCACTTCGTAGGCAAAGCTTGCACGTCATGTAAGTATGTTTTCTTATTTACAAGGGTCTTTTTTCATCGCCCATTTCTTTCTCCCCCTTTCCATACTCATATATTTCTCCGTTACATATCCTGACATATAATTATTAGTTTAATATTACATTATTTTAAAATTTAAATTATTATTTTTTATTCATACTGTTTCTCTTTTGTAATGACTATATTTTTTATATATTACCTATACTCTTAACTATGTTTTTAATATATTACCGTCATATATCAACTCATAATTGTTAATATTTAAAATTTTAATTGTTCACATATTTTTCCTTTATCATTTTTTTCATTTACTGAGTCTCTATTTATATATTCTCATTACAATATTATCATCTCAATTATGTCTACTTCCATACTTTATAACTATCATCTTAATTTTGTTTATTTCCATACTTTATAACTGTCACCTTATTTCCATACTTTATAATTGTCATCTTATTATCATTTTACATTTAATATTATTTATGTTCCCATAATTTATTACTGTCATATTATTATTATATACCTAACGCATTATTAAGTCTAATTACATTGGTTGTTATCTTGTTTCTTTTAGCCCTGATGAAGGCCCACATTGTAGGCCGAAACGTCGGCACATAATAAAAATAACTCTTATTTTTAATTGTGTGGTTTTAATTTATGACCGCACCCCCAACCATCTTCCTCATCTAATTTCTCTACGGTCAACAAAACTCCATCATTATATACTTTATTATTTCATGAAAAAGATGTTCTTCATTCGAATTGGATTCCTATGGAAACTTATTCAAACCTTTAAAATTTATTCTGAATAGTTTATTTGAAATGTAGTATAGCAATAAACGAAATAGGATATGAACCTTTGTTATTTTTTTAGTTCTTGAAAACATACATTGCAATCTTTCGGTAATTTTCATTCTAATAATTTGTATTGTATTTATTCTGGGACTTGGTCCCTTAATAACATGAATATTACAAATAAAGATAAAACATTATAAAAGAGTTGTTTTCTTTTTACAACAATAATAAAAAATTAAAATATGCTACAGACGAATATGCTTCTTATACACCTTAATAAAAGATAGATATAAGTATGGACTGTCTTTTGTGTAATTTACCTTATTTTAAGTATTAAATAGTTTTACAGCTGATATCCCAACCCATCCTAACACTTTCCTTTCTACCTATGCTGATGACACTTGTGTGTTATCAGTCAATAATGATCCTACTATTGCCTCTCAAACTCTTCAATCCCACATCCGAGACCTTGAAGTATGGTGTCAGAATTGGAGAATCAAAATCAATTCCAACAAATCCCACCAAATTACCTTTACCCTTCGTCGTAAACCTACGACATCCTGTCCTACAGTGTCCTTTAATAATATTCCGCTAGTCCCGTTTGAACAGATTCGCTATCTAGGACTCCTACTTGACAAACGACTAACTTGGAATCCCACACAAGACTGAAACGACAAGAACTGCCCAACGCTTTCGCTTACTTCAACACTTACTGGACAGACGCTCTAACCTTCCACTTAACTACAAAAGGCTCATATATATTACCATCATAAGGCCTATCTGGACGTACGGAGTTGAGCTTTGGGGCTCTACTAAACCATCAAATTCTTCCCGTATTCAATCCCTACAATCCAAAATCCTTCGAAAAATCCTCAATGCTCCTTATTTTGTCACCAACAAGCTCATCCATAAAGACCTTAATGTCCCATATGTTGCTGATTTGGCCCGTACGAGGTATCATTCCTTCCATGACAAACTCCACTCCCACATTAACCCACTAGTTTCAATCCTAGCTTCCTCTACTATTCCTGACAATCCTCCGAGGCGTCTGAAAAGAAGATGGCCTCGAGACCTTCTAGTGTAGATTACCTAGTGGAGTGTTGCCAATGGGCATATTCTCTTCATGTCTTTTCATGTATATTTCTATATTATGAGCCAATTTACTTGATGTATTTACTAATACAATTGTCAATTTCAATAAATTAATAAATACAATTAAAAAAAGTATTAAATAGCAATTTATTTATCGCGAGATAATACTTAATTAAAATATAAGGATAAATCCCAAAACACGTAAAAATATAAACAAATAAAACACTTAGCTGGGATAGAGCATTAATTCGCCGTAAATCAGAAAAATAAGTAAGCAAAATTTTCCCTCTCTGAGTCCGCGGTGTACCGAGACAATTTTTTGTTTCTTTTATATCCCTTTTTTATACCCAATGGAGTTTCCTTATAAAAGTTAAACTCAACTGGCTTCGGTCTCGGAGGTGGGTTGAGCGGAAGAAGTTTGATTTTAGCTTGGTTCACGCCAAGGGGTTTCAGTTTCAAGTAAACTTTAAAGAGTACTCGAGCAAGGCTTTCAAAAGGCTCTACTACGAGGATTCGAGGTACTTAACCTTGTTAAAATTTCTTTGCTGGTAACTGCCCCCACCCCACTTTTCAATTCCTCAATTAAAAAGGGAAAAAAATTGAAGAAAAACGTTTTGTTGTCCATATCGGGAAAACCCTAGGAAATAATTAGACTATGCATTGTACTCATCTATAAAAAACATTTTTTTAAACTACATGTAAATACTGTCACGTGGTATCATATGTCATAAATTTGGCCGAAGAAGGGTGTTTAAAACGCATGTTTTATTTTTCAAGGAACTTCGTAATATTATTTTAAATACTACTTGAAAAGTACCCGCCCTTATATGGTACGGTACCCACTTTTTAGGTGGAAAGGGGCCTGGAGTGAAAGATCAATCGAGTACCCAGTAAACAGTCCAGTCAATAGAGGTTGAAAAGGAGTGTTCACCCTACAAAAGGTGCATCATTTTATTTATTTTTTTAATATTGTTTAGGACCATTAGGTAGTGCTTAAACCAAGTTTTCGTCATCCCCACCTTTTTTCTTCGCCTGCCATCTTTAAAAAAAACGGTCAAGAACTGGCACTTTTTCAGTTTTTGTCCTCTAGCTCATTCCCAGTGCATTTTTCGATTTTTAGCTGTATTTATAAAAATATAAACAACAAAATTTCCAACGATTTCGGTAAAATAAGATTTTTTCAAAGCCAAGTGTATGGAGAAAATTTAGCAAATAAACAAACTTTTTACTTTTGATCCACTCCCCACCGGAAAAACATGGAAACGACTTGGTCTCAGCAGAATTAAAGTTGTGCCCAATTTAATAACCTTTCTAACACTAGTTTTCAAAAATCTTTTTACTAACAATGTTAGGAGTGGGGTTAAATTTTTAAAAACTAGGAAAATACATATTTTCTGATTCTGCCATAAAACGCCGTTTGGTGAAAGTTTTTCGTTTTTAATGATATTCTAAGCATTTCTTGATCACAGCAATGCACGTGTATTATGCATATGGGTCATATATGATATAACCAATCGAATTTATGCGCCATGACCATAATGTGGAACATGGCTCGAATTGTTTTAAAAACACCCTCCTTGCCCCTTTGTCCAGCTGATGAAATTATGAGCTTAGACTCTGGTTCGGTTGAAAGCAGGCAGGTGGTTGGTACAAGGCTCAGCAAGGCGATATGACTGAACCCTCGTGAATAGTGGGAATCTCCTTTCGCGAATTTTCATTTAAAAGGAAGGAAGAAATGGAAAAAACACCTTGGAGGTCATGTAGATAATAGCTGCGATCCCTCTACCTCTCTATTACAGGATGTGCAAAAACAACACAGAACAACCTAATAGCGCACACTTTATGTTTTAATATAATGCATTCAGACCCCTGTCCATTGAATTCATCATTCATCTCATTGCCATAGATGTTGGGCATCTGCTCCACAAAGTTGTATGGAATCGAAATTAAAGTTTTGGACAACTTAGTGTATATTACATCAAGTACATCCACCAGCATTATTGTACAAGGGTGGTGATTTTTTTAACAGGTCAACTTACCGAGACAATATTCAGATGAGTACCAAGCATGCAGAAAGAGCAAGATGACGCAAGCTGAACGCCTCAGCAGATGTCATGTTTGATGAAGTTACATTGAATTAACAACTCAAGTTTCAATTTCTGTCCATTAGAACAATGGAGAAAGATTTGTTGCACTCCTAAGAACAAAACTTTATGCATCGAACATAATGAACAAGCAAGCAAAATAGGATGCTGACGTGAAAATTGTTACCACTGCGACATCGATGGCTTCTTCGTAGGACGCTGTGGAAATGTGGGAAAAACCATATATTTTTTATTCATCTTCGGGTCTAAAATACGATGAAAAAACATGTACATTAAAAAACCAGGAAAAGCAATACACCTGACCTCATAATTTCAATAAGACTTCGGCTCATCGACACCATCAATGGATGTGATACCTCATTAAACGTTTATGGGTTTGGAAAAAAAAAAATTTTGATCTCTTTTTTAGGAGTATCCATTATTTCTGAACGTAAGTAACGTCTTCATGGCTCCATAATCCGCCACAGAGGAAATCTCAAAATCAGGAGAGGAAATATTGGTGATCCTCTAAGGTGGGAAAATTAACCCCTCACTAACTGACCTCAAACACTCAAAATTTGTTGCCACCACAACAAACTTGAATCTTGCAATCGCTGATGCATCTCGATACCAATCATTAAGGGCATACCAAACACCGACCAGTTATGACGTGGATGACCATCAAGAAGCCTACACCCACAACAAGAGATGCTTTTACTCTGACTATACTGAAGACAGTTTCATGCAGGTGCATTGCAGGGTGCACCGGAGCATGTGGATGAAGGGAATTGGGCCTGCACAAAGCCATACTTAGCGAGTTCTGCTGCGGACACTCCTGCGATAACTATCTGTTGATCGTCGCCGAGGAGGAGAACCCGTCGATACGATTCGGAAACTACGTCCCGAAGGGTCAGCCCTTCCAAAACACCCTGCAAAGAATTTCCAATTTTTGAAAAAAGGCGGAACAACATGTAATTCCATTTCATTACAAACCACAGTGAGTCTTTTAAGTCCCGAAATCAATTTTTAAAAAAATACTATAATATTTCCAAAGTACAACTTTAACAACAAACAGAATGAAAAATTGAATAAATTAATTATTTTACTTTTAATACATAAATGAATGATAGCAAAAACAAAAAACACTTCAAATCCTCATTCGACTCTTGTAATGAGATAATTTGAAAGTTTAATTACGTTTATTGATGCATCACTCGAATTCATACTTCAGCGTTTAATTTTATCTCAATTAATAATTAGTTAATTAAAATTATAAATATGATTATTATAAATATAAATTATAAATTTAAGATATAAATGTAAAAATACTGCACCCCCGTGGTTGACCTTATTTCTACATACGTGTGTATATTTGTATACTCGCTCTCTCTTCCTAGGTTGTTTTAAAATGTATTAAAACGATCTGATAATAAAAATTGTCATATTTCCGTAGGAAATAAATTAAAATTTAATTACTCAAGTATATCTTCTCGGTATACAAATAATGTAAATAAAACAGGAGAAAATAAAATATATTAAACATAAATTAACATGTCTTCTTTTTTTCGAAACTGAGAACACAACCAAAACAAAGTTCGGACCCGAATAAATATTGATTAGTAAAGTTTATATAGATTCAATTGAGCTTTGTAAATGAGAAGGTAGAAAAAACAGGGCACAACATCCCTGGTTCGGAACAGGGCAAATTGGACAGGAGACCTGACAATACAACAACTTGATCAACTTCTCTCATATAATGAATATTATTATCTCGCCCCTAACCATCCCTACCTATTCACGACATTTAAATAAGAGCAGCATTTATTGAACGGAGAACGAAGGAAATAATTTATTTGCTAATATAAATATACAAATATTGGGTTGTCCGAAAAATAATGTAGGATTGCGGTTTTAAAAGACAATTAATATTTATACCTGTTATTAATTAAAATATACTGCATTACTTTCAATACAGTTCTGCTAAAGGGGTGGCGGCTTCTCGAAACCCTGTGAATATAATTTGAAATCCTCGGAATTTATAAATTCAGAAAACCCATTCCAATGTTCGATCAATAATTTTTTTTTATTTTATAAAAAGTGGTTCAGGTGACTGAAAAAATTATATTTATTTTTTTTTCTATGGAGAGTAGGGCGGGTGTGGACAAAAACTGATTGTTGTTGCTTCGGCAAAGATCTGAAGTAAAATATTATAACGCTGATTTTTTTTTTCGGCAGTCGTTTGGTGAGTGAGGGACCATACTTTCAACAGTTGTTCTGTTATTAGCTCCCAACAAGAGCTGGTATAACATAATCAAAAGAAAAGTCTTTCTACGACCTTCTTTTTCTTCCAGGCTGAATTCTACCTTTAAAGTGATTTTGACCTCACTAAAACTTTAGGCCCTATTCTGGTCGAGTTTAAATTCGTAAAATAAAATTTCACGAAAATTATGGTTTTTCATCTTATTAAAGACTGAATTATTTCCAAGTAGCGAAATGTTACAGAGGTAAAAAAAAAGTTTTTATTTGTTTATAATGATTAATAAAATAGTATAGAGGGAAATTTAAATACAATTCGAAAATCCTGTATTATTAACCCGATATTTAAAAAAAAATAGTGAAAGAAAAATTATGGATAATGATTCATTACCTAATTGTACGAACATCTTTGGCCTATGGTTGTCCTGCCAGGCTGCAAATGCGATGGCGGCCCATAGCAAGATAGGGGTGAAGCTCCTCATCCTCACTGCTTCCTAGACACCCGCAATGTTTCTTAACTTTCCCTCCGTTCCATCCCCTGAAACAAAAGAAGTATAAAATAAAGTATACATTTAAAAAAAATATATAATATAATGTTTTATAAATTCATACATTTAAAAAAAATGATTTATTGAGATTTACAACTGTATTAGTTATTACATCAAGTAAATTAGCTGTCAGAGAAAATGCCCATTGGCAGCACTCCACTAGGTAACATAAAGTGAAATGTCTCGAGGCCATCTTCTTTTCAGACAGGAGGGTTGTCATCAGTGGAAGATTAAGTAGGGATGAAAACTATTGGGTTAAAGTGGGATTGGAGTTTGTCATGAAAGGATTGATACCCGGTTTGGACCAAATCAGCCGCATATGAAACATAAACGTCTTTATGAATGAGTTATTATTATTATTCGTGACAAAGTAAGGAGCGTTGAGGATTTTGGATTGTAATGATTGAAGACGGGAAGAATTTGATGGTTTTTTAGAGCCCCAAAGCTAAACTCCGATAATATAGGCCGATCTACTATTTCTATCGTGGCGCTACAACTCGGTGACGAGTCTTGGCCTCCTCCACCAACCTCCTCCAGTCATTTCTGTTCTGTGCAGCCATCATCCAGTTCCCGACTCCCAGGACACCCCTGGAATCCTTCGCCACATCGTCTGACCATCTCATTTTTGGTCTCCCTCTTCTTCTCCTGCCGTAGAGAGGATCTTTCAGGATCTTCTTAGGTATTGCTTCATCCTCCATTGCCTCGTGGCCAGCCCATTTAAATCTTCCGAGCTTCATACTCAGAACGACATCTTGATCATCAAACATTGAATAAGTTTCAGCATTTGTCCGCCTTCTCCAGTTTCCATCGATCCGTATCCCTCTAAATATTCTTCGAAGAATTTTCCTCTCAAAGATTAGGAGGTCTTGTTCAATTATTTTTGTTGTCACTACATATCACACGCACCAGACCTTTTTGCAGGACTTATTCATTTAGAATCAGAGGACCCTTTAAGTTGTATTAATTGTGAAAACACGAATTCAAAAATTTTCACGATCGCAATACTTTACTATATATTTCATATACAGGCTAGTGGAAGTAAAAATGGTTTTTGGGAGTTTACTCTTATCCCATCGTATACCAGTCTCTATATTTACATGCAGTGATATATGACAGATTAACGGTTATAATAAAAAAAATTTAACTTTCATAATTGTTTATATGTTGTTGTTTTTATCTTTAATTAATGCCTTTTATAGTCGAAAACTAGAGAGCCCATGGTTTAGTGGCTGGCGCTCTAGTCTCTTACGCTAAAGTTTGTGAGTTCGAATCCAAGTCCCGGCGGTACTTCTATAACCATATAATTAAATGGGAATTCATTTACAGCCTCTCCCTCGGCTACGTGAGACTCGTCAGTCAATTGGTGGCCACTCACAAAAATAGGCGTAGCGAGTGATGACCCTACCCTATAAAATTTTATCGAGAAACGTCGCGTGTGTATTACCCAGGAGAATACACCACCTACATGGCTTGTCGCGCCAGATAGGCCTTATGATGGTCATGTAGATGAGCCTTTTGTAGTGGATGGTTAGAGCGCCTGTCCAGTAAGTGTTGAAGTAAGCGAAAACGGCGGGCAGTTTCTTGTGGTTTCAGTCAAGAGTGCGGATTCCAAGTTTGACGTTTGTCAAGTATGAGTCCTAGATAGCGAATCTGTTCAACCGGGACAAGCTAAATATTATTAAAGGACACTGTAGGGCAGGATGTCATAGGTTTACGACGATTAATAAAATTAAAATGAATTTGATGGTTCGTGTAATATTGAAATAAAAAGAAGGATTAGATCGATTCTTATTTCTACACTATGGAATAATAATTTTATCCCTACACCAACACAAAACAAAAGTTTTGAACTTTAGGTGAATATTAACCCTTTGCCCTGGAGGTCTTTCCAGTGAACCAGAATTTTGAGAGGAGTTGGCCTTAACATTTATTTTATCTTTCTCTCTTTTTTTTTTTAAATTTTAATAATTATTTTAAACACAATATAACACTTTAAGCTTTTATAAGACATTTTAAGTATTTTTAGAGTTATAAAAAAGACATTTGTTTTTAATAATGAACACTCCATGTGTAGATGTGATTTTGTTTATCAGTTTAACTCATCTTCACTTTAACTAATTAATTTGTTGCATTTCATGCTTATTGGTTTGAGTAAAATATATTCTGATATCTAAGAAAGTTGACTTTCCTAGCCTGGCTTGCCGTCTCGTGTGTTTTTGAGATAAGACATCTTTATAGCCCTCATCTCATAACATTACGAGTCAGACCCGTGAAGAGATATTCGTTCTGACGAATCTAAATAAACACTGTTATTACTCGATTTCCAACGAGTTATCGCATCACATAGTTTTGTATTTTGAAAAAAAAAATAAGCCTGTTTTCTTCTTACTTCATCATTTTCAAATAATTAACATATTCAAAAGGCATAATAAAATTCTAAAATGCACCCATCCTTCTAACGTTTTACACTCAAAACTATTTTTATCCCATATTTCGCTTTATTCCAAACCATAGAGGTAACAAATATACAAATTTCTTTTCTTTTTTTAATTTTTTTGGAAGTTTTTCCTAATATAAACACTTTAAAGAGCACACATTGACTTCCATTTGTCACTTAATTACTTTATTTCATAAGCTTTTCATATCTGTCGACGTTTCGGGGCTGTTTCCCCATTTTCAAGACTTATTTTTTTGATTATATAAATGCTTTTTCATATATCACCCATCATTTTATTTCATAGCACACTGCTATTGGTCCTTATGGGTGGGTGTTTATTGGCAATACTACAAAATTAATTAATTATTTTAAAGTAAAGTTAATCATAATAACCGCATAAAACAATAATTGAATATCAAAAATAAATACCAGCGCTAACCTATGGTCTATTGCCAAGCATAACGACCTTGTATGCCCAAGTACACGGGTTCGAACACGGCACAATACCCTAGAATTTTTTTAAAGTGAGTAAAGTTATTGTCCCGAGCCTATGAGATGTAATGTAATCCCTAAAGATTCCTATCCTAATTAAACCTATATAGGTAAAATTTAGGACTCCCGCTGTAGCATCCTCCGATAACTATAATAGCATATAGTGACGATTAATGAATAAAAAAACAACAACTAATAAGTAGTTAAAAAAAAATTATAACTAATTGAATATAATAATGACTCGCTATTAAATAAATAAAAATAGTTAAAATATTGTTATCATAATTTGTAGAGACATTTTTATTTATTTTTTAATAAAGTAACGTATGATAATAATATTTATCATATACAAACAAATACTCGTAAAAAAAAAAAAGAAATGAAGAGTGTTGGGTTTAGTACTTTATAGAGATTCGTACTGTTTCACAGTCTACAAAATCTCCATTAGTCACAATTTATTTCAATTTTATAAATATTTTTTTTCAAATGTTTAATACATATATAGTTAATCGCTAAAGTAAATTTTAGAATTTCGCTCTTATCTTTATTGAATGTTTTTAGAAACCCTAATGATAGCATGTTAGGTCTAAACGTGGTGCAAATGTAATGCTTAAGTGATGGAGAAGTATACAGCCTAAATTATAATTCCAGAACGCAACAATAAGAGAAAAGACTAAAGCCGATTCTAGAAGAAGGCATCAGAAAATCATTTAAGGAAACTCACTTTTGGTGGCAAGCCCTATTAAATAAATATCTTCATGAAACATGAAATAATTAATGAAAATTCATTAAATCTCTTTGCCTAATAAATGAAAATTGTACTTAATTGGAATACAGTAAAACCAATCAATCGCAGTAACTTTCAATCAGGAATTTTGTAACCAATTTATTTAATTAAAACTAACAGAATTTTAGTAAATATTTCTTGCATACGGTCAGTATATATTATTAATTATAAATGACCCACATACAATAATAAAACTGATAAATAATATTCCATTCATTTCCGTTTAATTTACCCAATTACTCCTGAATCCACTAGAAATTCTATAGACAATTATTATTCAGTTACTCTTATCACAAAAGACTTAAATGTATATAAATTTAAAACTGCTTAAGAGATTTTATATATATTAAATATTTTACATCGTATTGGATATTGGCCTAATTTAAAGTTAATTGTATTGCATATTATATAATTTATTTTTCCAGAACATAGTATTAGTTTCTTTTATAAAATGTATTTTCAGGTATTAACTGTAAAATGTATAAGGTTAATAAGCTTTTTAACTTTTATTTACATTGAAAAATACATATATACAATATTAGAATAGAATAGAACAGAAAAAGATATTTATTCTGGGACAAGCTCCCTTAAGAACAATTCATATGTACAATGAAGATAATATATATAATGTGTCTGGCTACAAGACCAAAGGAATATAATTATTTTTCATTCACAATGTTACATAAAGAAAAGAAAGGATATAATAAAACAAAAGATTAAAATAAATAAATAATAACTTCTGGTGCATTAAACAAAACTAAACATTAAAATTGATCCATATAAAAATATTAACAATAAATAACAAATTTTCTTTTTGATTTGAAATATCTTATTGAGCGTCTGTTTGGGATGACAGTAGGTACTGGAATAGCTGGGACTTGAGTGATGGCAGGGGAGAAGCATGGCGGATATGAGTAGGTAAGGAATTCCATAGAGTAGTGGAGCGGACAATAAAGGAATGATGAAAAGTTGTTGTTCTAGGGGTAGGAATATACAGGTCGGAATGGCGCGATCTTGTTTGGAGGGAGTAGACTGAGGATTTAAATTGCAGTAGTCTGTAGATATATGAAGGTAGCTGGGAGTTGATTGTTTGGTAAAGATATGATCCTAGGAAATATTGTCTTCGGATAGAAGACTGGAGCCACTTTAACTCATTGTATAAATGGGTCAAATGAGACCTCTTCGGTGTACCAAGGACAAATCTTAAAAATATGTTCATAATTCGTTTTAGCCTGTCCTCGAGCACAGCCGAGAGGCCACCATATACCATACAGCAATAGTCAAAGTGGGGGAAAATAAATGAGGATACAAGGAGCTTACGGGTAGACAGTGGATGAAGAGACGGGAGCGATTGTAATTACGGTAATAACATGAGTCCAAGTGACGAAGTCTCGCAAAACGAACTGTCATCGTGTATATTTGTAAACCTAAATGTTTATTTATTTAACATACATTTATGCTAGTGTGGCTAATCGGACGATGCTACAGTGAGAGTCCTAAATTTTGCCTATCCAGGTTTAATTAGGATAAGGATCTTTAACGAGTACTTGACATCGCATAGCCTCAGGACAACCTTTTAACGTCCTCTCCAACGGACGGCATAACTAAGAATTGTTTACTCCCATTAAAAAATTCTAGGACCATTTGCGGGTTTCAACACGTGACCTTTGGCATAGAAAGGTGTTCTGCTCTGATCCGGTAAATTTAGTTAAACAATGTAAAATCACACTAAAGTGTAATTATCCCCACAACTCTCCCATGAAATGAATATCCAGAATGTCAATCCATAAATTTATTATTAATATTGTAAAAATCAAATAGGATTTGTGGAGGTATTTCTCTAAAGGCATTAGCGATAAACCGTTCTGATCTTGGCCTTGCAAAACCCCTTAAGGCAAAATATTGAAGTTGTTCAATCAGGAGCTATATTTCGGTGAATACCTTTCTCCAAAGCCTTTGACTATATTTCCAGAAACTGCGTTACAGAAACTGGAGAAGGTATACAAACAGCCTTCCAGGAATTTATTTCCTTACATATTCTGTGCCTTTATAAAATAAAAAAAAAATATCTTCAGTCCATTGTAAAGAACGTAATTGATCGCATTCGATGTCGTTGGATATTATTTCGACTCTGTTTTTGTTAAAGTTATATTTTGTTTATATACATTTGTATTCAAATAAACAAAATATTATGTTAGCAATGGGTCGTGCAATAATTAACTAAAAAGTTCAGCTCAGTAAGTCCAGATAGGTCTAATAATGCACAAGACCACTTATAAACATTTATAGTGGAAGTCATCCTTCTTTAAAAGTTGAAAGCCAAAATATTGAAGTTATATCGTGCTATTTGTGTTATAAGCAATATGAAATCAATCATGATAGGCTCAGTTTGTTGGGTGTTAAATGTTGTGCTATTCGGACCGCCATATTGCTTCAAGTTTAAACAAGTACCTGAATTTTGTGTTTGTCTACGATATTCTTATTAAATTATCTAATTTTAAACATGATGTATTTTTTTCCTAATTATGTTTATACAGTGTAATCTCGATAGTCTAAACATTTCAGTAGTCCGAACTTCCCAAAAAAAAAAAAAAAAACTAGCATTTGCTGTTTATTATATCGCCATTTGCGAGTACAGTTTCAACGTAATGATCAATTATCATTTTACTTGTAATTATATTTTATTCTTCTAAAGACTTCATAATTTTATATAGTCGACGTTTCGGGTTTTTTGCCCCACTTTCAAGACTTTTAATTTGTGTTTCACATTTATTAAAAACGTCGTTAACGTTATTATATCAAATTGCTAGGTGTCCATTCCATTGAATCCTACCGCTATGTAATTATGAGGTTGTTAACAGAATAAAATATAATTGAAAGAGAAAAATGCTTAATTAAATTAAAAATATATAAATGAAACTACCACAACAGTTGAAAATAGTAAGAAAATTACTTATTTATTAATTATACTCAATAGCAACAATAATAATTCAGGATAAAACATGCTTTATGTTATATATCTGAAAAATCTGGTGCGCGCAACACAAGACATGCACTTAGCTCCGTTGTTAAAATCAATTTTAAAATGTTTGAATACATTTAAAGATACAAATAAATCGTTAATGAATTTCAACAGAAACATGTGTTTTGTAAAATAATCTATTATATTTTTATCTACAACAATCAGTTAGTTTTATCGGTTTTTCACCACTCCCCATTAACCTTTAAAATTCCGTGTATTTGTTAATATTTGTCCTAAAATCTTTAGCTATCCACCGGTATATTATACATCCATACTACTATTCTTGTGTTAAAAAACACAAAAGTTGCACACAAAAATATCCCTTTTCACCTTTATTTATTTATCAAATTCGTTCAAATTTCATATTTACTCGTCATTTATCAATGCTGACAAGGCAATGTTCCAATTTGTTTGAAATCTACAAAATTGAAGGTACTTTAGAGGAAGAAAATCTAAAATATCGCATTTAAGCCCTGTCAGACTATTTCAATCAGAATGAAACCTACATCGTATTAAAGCCCATCAAATTTTACATTGATATATAGAGTTTAATCAAAATCGTTAGAGTCGTTTTTGATAAAATCGTAAAAAGGTGCAAAATGCATAGTATAAAGTAGATTTTCCGGTAAGCTGATTTTGAAGAAAAAGTTTCTGTAACATCTCGGGCGTATAGTTGTCTTGAATATGAAATTTAAGTTTCATAGGACTTTTCGTTTTCGCCCGGGAGTTACCACACACACAGATACCTATTTGCGGGACCTTGGTTATTTGGACTCAGGGCATCCTTAAAAGTGAAAGTAAAAAGAAACTAGCTATATATTTTGCAATATAAAGTGTAATCATTTTATTAATTTATTTGAATTGTTTAAATTCTTTTGAAACAATAATAAAAATAAGTGCAATGCTTGGATATGCTTTTTTTTTTTTTTTTTTCGGCAATCCTGAAGTCACGGTTTTGTAGATGGATTTGAAAGCCACTAGTTCTAGAATTTTTTATTGAATAAAACTAAATTTTTGCACAAGCGTAATGACGAAAATGAACAAATTAGACGAGAAAAAAAAAAAGCGGAAGATAGGATAAAGGAGGTTAGGGAGGGGGTGGCAGGGGGAGGATCGATCCTTGGCACCAGATCCCCCTCCCCCCCGTCCACGCTGACCCCAATAAAAATATTCCTACATGACTCCCCCCACCTAGCCAAAATAGTTAACTATTAAAAAAAATTGTAATGATGAGTAATAAATATTATAAATAAAATAAACTGCGTGAAATTCCACAAGACACTTCCATAATCCATAAAAATAACGTAAAATTCCAGTTCAAAACTATTGTCAGGAGAAGTAAATATATCTTATCTGCTTTTCACTAATTAATAACTACTACTAATACAGAATACGATGTGATTTTTTATTCTGGGACTGGGTTTCTTGAGAATAACATTTTTACACTGTTCATAATACACAACAATGTTAGCCAACAGACAAAATGACACATAATTAACTAATATTTACAATCATGGATTAATATATACACAAAATATAAAAATAAAATAAATATAATTAAAATAAAAAACAATCCTCAGAAAATAGTTGTGTTCAACAAAATGAAAAATAAAAGTTTAAATATAGAAGAAAAATAAATATTTAACATTTGTTTCGAGACTTGGTCTTTTGAGAATAACATAAGCTTTGAAATAATAAAGGATCTTAAACTGGCCAAGAATAAATGAAAAAAAAAAAATTAAACATAAATAAAAATAATATTCTACAATAATAAGAAACGAATTCCTAAAATCACAATATAAAAAATTAAAAAAAAAACAAAAAAAAAAAACTGTAACCATTGTAACAAAAAAGTCTTCCAGATGAAATAGTTGAAAAAAAATAGATACTTGTGGAAAAAAATAAACATATAATTTAATTTTTTTTTTTTTTTTAACCAAGTAGAAAATAAGGTATTGCGTAAAATATTTGGTCCGAAGAGAGATGAGGCCACTGGGGAGTTTAGAAGGTTGCACAACGCGGAATTGCGGAACTTGTATCTTGTGAATATAATTGAGCTTATTGCATCGCTGAGACTCAAATGGGCGAGTAAAGTTGTTGGGCTCGATTACGAGCGGATTCCGAGAAGGTTGGTGTTTGCTGATCCGACTGGTAGGCGTCCGAAAGGTAGGCCGAAGCGGAAATGGGAGGATTGCGTTAAGGCTGATCTCAGGAGCTTGGGCTTCAATGGTGAACATTGGACGAGTCTGTGTAGGCGGAATTTGGTGGTATCGGCATCGAACCTTCGGGTTCGCTAAGCCTATTATTATTATTATTATAACCAAGTAGAACCCCTGGGGGTCCTTTTTAAATTGCCTTATACCTTATTAAATGAAAAATGTTTATAAAGCCTTAGATCTTTTGGTGAAATCACTAAGGGTATTGCACCTAACCATTAAATTGAGGGAGATCCAATATTATTAAATAAGTACCTATACTGTATTTCCTACTTAGTGATGCACTCAGAACAATGTTTCTCGGATATAGTCAGATCTTGGTTCCTGGGTATACCATATATTGGGTTGTAAATAAGTTCATGGCGTTTTTTTACAGGTGACTTCAATAAAAACTTCAGATTCTTGTAAATATTTCTAACCAATTATATATGACACAATTTGGTTTATTAAATGTTGCCATGATTCAGGAATTTTTTTTTTTTTATTCAGTCCTCCCAGAACCGTAGAATAACGACCCGAGCGTTTTGCGTCTTCCAAGGTTTGGTTCTGAAACGAGCAAACCACTTACGGACGGTGTTTTCTCCTGGCATCACCGCCAAACATACTGCAAATTTTTTTAACCGTCTGTGCAGCAAATTTTCCTTTTCGGTAATAAAAAAAAATGACGAAAATAATTTTTTTTTCTTTCCCATTTTGAGAAAGCAAAAAGCCACTTAAAGATAATGAACCTGAACTGAAACTCAAGAGTTTATGCTTGAACATGGCTCAGTAATGCCCTGATGATGGCTCACAAGCTTGGGCCGAAACGTTAGCAAAATTAAAAACTTTTCAAAAAAATGACTGATTCCTGACTATTCCACCTATAATTTTAACAATTTGATTATTTTTATTTTTCGGCTGGCTCGACAAGCCTTGGAGACACTTGGCCGCGCGTTATGATTTCCTAAGATTCCTCACCGCCATTTATAATGTCATTTTAAAGTGTAGGGTCATCACTCCCTACGCTTTTTTTTTGTGATAAGCTACCAGTTGGCTGACAAGTCTCACGTGCCCAGGACGAAATCGTGAGTGAAACCTTATTTATATTATTTATTTATAAGTGCGGCCGATGAAATGTTGAGTAGGTGAATGCAAAAAATAATTTGAATAAATAATATTTTCCGTTTTTTTCTTATTGTTTATAATTGATATAATATATTGGGATTCTTTTAAAAAATATGCATTTAAAATTGTAGTTTATGACACAGAAAGCTAATTAGGACGACACTGCTGATGAAGCGGTGTGAGAATATGTACAGATAAATATGCATGATAGGTAAGCATTTTTTAGACAAAGATACGATTGATAAAATAATTAATTTAAATGCTCAAATTAGAAGTAAAAAGTATAG
This sequence comes from Piezodorus guildinii, assembly GCA_023052935.1. Taxonomy (NCBI): domain Eukaryota; kingdom Metazoa; phylum Arthropoda; class Insecta; order Hemiptera; family Pentatomidae; genus Piezodorus; species Piezodorus guildinii. The sequence continues at coordinate 129,604,945 of CM041295.1, read as the reverse complement.
AAATGCCATAAAAATTTAATTGTTACAGATACTTGAAAATGGCCCTATAGGCTAAAACATTGTAAGGTGTGAAAGTAAAAAAATATATCAACAAACATCCTATGAGAAACAGCCAACTATATATCTTACAAATATTGAACCAAAAGAAAACTCAAGAAAATGATGAGGAAATCTTATCTAATTATGTGTTTTAAAAAAACTCTTTCTGGGGCTGGGATTCAAACTCACAACCTTTGGCGGGATAGAACAAGGCGCTTGCCATACAGTCACGGGCTTTACCTATTTATTTTTTTAAACTATGGAAAGAGATGTTTAAGTATGCTTTGGAATGAAATTAAATATGGACTTGGTAGCTTTTCGAAATAACAGCAATTTTCCAATGCGCTATTAAAGGATTTGTGTGTTCTGTTGATGAAATCGAATACATAATAATCAATTTTTTATTTTATTATTTTTTTTTTTTTTTAAATTGGGGAGTCCTTGTCATTGCTAGACAGGATGGAGGGGTCCGCAAAAAGGTTTTGTAGGGAACCATTAAGCTAGGAACAGGTGCAATCTTGAAAGTTTGAAAACAGTTTCGTCTGTGGTACGTGGTAATAATATCTAACAAAATAAATAACATATATAAAAATGGTTAGGAAAAGCGGTATACTATTGCTCTGCGGTCGGGGATATTGTATATAAGAGGGAAAGATATGGCGTATTGTAAATGGAGAGACAATGGGCTTTGTGAGGCAGCCAGCCAGTAAGTGTAGATAGTCTCCTATTCACCCTCCAATAGCTATTCACCCTCAACCTTACAACGCCTGTTCATCAACTACATCTTAAACGTCATATCCAATAAAAATGTATATTTCATGTGTCTAAAATGTCAACGAATACCGTCTCCCCCAAGGCCTTTGGCTGTACCTAAATCTATTTAATCTGACCTCCATTCCTGAACCATTCCTCAATACTGAGGTTACACTAATCATACCTCAATGTATACCTCTTCATACACAATAACCAATAAATTTAATAATTTGTAACAGTTCTTCAAAAACTTTAATATATACTTAAAGTGGAACTTAAAAATCAACGATAATAAATCAGAAGTACAATAATTATTTATACAGTACTGTCCACGCATTAACTATCACAATATACTCAGATCCCATTTCTTGGTCAAAATCCTTTTGATACCATTGCTTAAATTTAAACAAAGCAAAAGCATGTTTTTAATATTTTCTTATTTTAACGAATATCAGCCTTGAGCCGCTAATAACTAATATAAAAATTTTAGGGAATTTAATTAAAATATTATTATATTTTTATTGAAATTTACAACTGTATATTATAATACAACAATTAAATATGCTGCTCGGGATCACTTGTAGCGTAACAGCCTCCCATGCCAAAGGTCACGGGTTCAAATCCGCAGGTGGTCCTAGGATTTTTTAATGGGAGTAAAAAATCCATAGTTACGCCGTCCTTCGGAGGGGACGTTAAAAGGTGGTCCCGAGCCTGTGCGATGTCAGGTACTCGTTAAAGATCCCTATCCTAATAAAACCTGGATAGGCAAAATTTAGGACTCCCACTGTAGCATCGTCCGATTAGCCATAGTACCATAAAGTGACGTTAAATAAATAAATAAAATAAATATGCTGCTAAAAGACAGTGTACATAAAAAACATTAAGAGAAACTGCCCATTGGCAGCACTCTAGTAGTCAATTTCAACAAGAAGGTCTCGAGACCATCTTCTTTTCAGACGCCTCGGAGGATCGTCAGGAATGGAAGGGGAACCAAGGATTGAAACCAGTGGATTAGAGTGGGAATGGAGTTTGTCATGGAAGGAATGATACCTGGTACGGTCCAAATAAGCTAAGTGTGGAACATGGAGGTCATTATGAATGATTTTATTCGAGACAAAGTAAGGCGCGTTGAGAATTTTACGAAAGATTTTCGATTGTAAGGATTGGATACTGGTAGAATTGGATGGTTCAGCAGAGCCCCAAAGATCAACTCCGTAGGTCCAGATAGACCTTATGATTGTCATGTAAATGAGTATTTTGTAGTTAAGTGAAAGGTTGGGGCGTCTGTATAGTAAGAGTTGGAGTAGCCGAAAACGTCGAGCAGTTTCTTGTCTTTTCAGCCTTGCATGCGATTCCATGTAAGGCGTTTGTCAAGCAGGAGTCCTAAATAGCGGATCTGTTCAACCGGGACAAGCAGAATATCATCAAAGGCCACTGTAGGGCAGGATGTCATTTGTTTTCGACGAAGGGTAAAGGTTATTTGTTGGGGTTCATTGGAATCGATTTTAATTCTCTAATTCTGACACCATATCTCAAGCTCTAAAATATGAAAACATTTTGTAGATTTTTTTTTTCTGAGTCTGTTATTCTATCAATGTGTCGGTAAATGTCAGAGATTAAACCGAAATATTTTACGGATTTAGACCACGGTATATGAGCTGGATTTATGATGATGGTGCAATCTAGAAATGTTTCGCTACACGTCGTCACAGTATGCGTGCTCCTTTTGAAATACAATTGTTTGTTTTTGTTGCTAGTCTTTTCTGTTGCAACGTTCCATGTAACTTCGCTCCATTAAGCTTACCATGCTGACGAAATTCTCGACCCAAAAATCAGTCACCCAACCTTATGATATTTAAAGTTTAAAAAATATAAATGTTCACTAAACGGATTATTAAGCGTATGAGTTCGGTCCTAGGAAGATGATGCAACAGGAGAATTTAAAAGTCAGCAATAGGGAACTTCCCATCCGACGTAAAACGTATGAACGGCTGGACCTGACCGGATGGAAAACATAACATTCATCCGGTAAATGTAATCGATTGAACCAAGCATTATGACGAAATTGTCGTATGAAGTTACAAAGCATAATGAGAAAGTTTTTATTTAAAATGTACCTTTGGACCAACTCCAGGTAACGTCTAAGGCGGTTAAAGGATTTTGGTCAGATGTATTTACAACGTAGGTATCTGGTTGCATGGAAGAAATGGGTGTGGGGTTACACGAAGAACAGTATAGTGAGTTAAAGTAAAAAAATTATTAGCGACAGGAATAAGACAAAACCGTAAACTAAATATACGATAAGAAAACAAATCATTTTCCATCAATAGAGGTACGATGCATCTACATCTGATTAAGTTCAAAATACATCTGAAAAACCGTATTTTGAGATAAAACTAATATTCACATGCACATAGTTTATAAATAACTAGTAAATAAATAAGAGAAAACCTGCGGGGCATATTTCAAATTGCAAAAGCAAGGCCCTACAGAGATTTCAATTTACGCTCTGATAAATGTTCTTTGATTCATTTGTTATTGTCCCTGCTTCAGTCTGTAGCAATAAACAACCGACACATAACCAGACAAATATGAATTTTCAGAACATCTTATTTTTCAGTCTCTAAACTATATGTTATATTACTATACATTATCTTTTTGTTTGATGTTCTATCTATTGATAGATGAATATATACACATATAAAAAGTGGAAAAATACAATTAAAATAAATAAATATAGTGTTTAAATAATTGAAAAAAATGTTTAAAAAAGGAAATATAATAATTAAACAAATGAATAGAAATCATAAAAAAAGAGAAATGGAAGCTAGGAAATAAACGCAATATTTCTGTAATACTTATTATACCATCTGTTTATTTTTTTTTCTTTATTACACGGCTAAAAAAGTAGCATTAGGATCACCCGGGGATGCGCTCGATGATAACAGTCATACGTTACTTCGTCTCTCAGATTTTTGCTTTTTTCAGTAGGAATTCGCTTGAGTTCAATCTGGAAAACATCACTAGACCTCAGGAATACTACAGCAGTGAATATTGGAGAAATTTCGGTAAGCAAAGTTATAATTTACTTTGTACAATCACGAAAAAGTGAAAGGAGGGTCACTGATCAGCTGATTGCCGCTAGCTCGGCAAGCTCGGGCTTGCTTTTCTTTTCCTTATCTTTCTTTTATTTATTTTTTTTCCTTCTTATTCTTATTCCATTATATATTTATTTCTATTTATTTTTTTAATCAATGCAATATTTTCACCAAGTGATGTCCTCGAAAGTTACAAGTAAAAGATCTAGATCTGCAGGTTCAAACTCGTCTCCCACAAAACAGAGACCTCGCCGTGATAATAATAAAAAAATGATTCCACCAGCGACTGCTTCAGCTACCTCTTTAGGATCTGAACCACAGCCTAGCACATCATCACAAGGATTAACTGAAGAATCGCCGTTTTTTACACCGAACCCATTTCAGAACCTTCAAATTGAAAAAGAAACAATGGAATCTTCTCCTATACCAAAAGAACCACAACCTCCACCAATATTTGTTAAAAATATTAAAAACTTTCAACTTCTGTGTGCGCATCTAAACAAATTAACCGATCCTAACAGCTATTATTGTATAAGTAGAACCAGTGATACTAAAATATCCCCGACTACCGCCGAAACCTACAGAAAAATAGTAAAATATCTGACGGAGACCAAAGCTGATTTTCATACATATCAGTTACGCCAGGAGAGAGCTTTAAGGGTTGTAATTAGAAACCTACACCCTTCGACACCAGCAGCAGCTATCCAAGAAGAACTGACGGAGATAGGCTATAAAGTGCGACAAGTCACCAACGTCCTAAAAGATAAAATTCCTCTGCCTCTATTCTTTGTGGACTTGGAACCATCAGCAGGAGTTGAAAAAATTTATGACCTCAATAGATTATACTATACTAGCGTAAGAGTTGAAAAACCTTACACTAAGAAAGAAATAGTTCAGTGCCACAATTGTCAGGCATATGGTCATACCAGAAGTTATTGTCACCACATACCACGCTGTGTGAAATGCGGTGAACAACATAAGTCAGAAGAATGTACAAGACCAAGATCAACACCCGCTGTTTGTGCTCTGTGCCTCAAGGACCACCCGGCTAGCTACAAGGGATGTCAAGTCTACAAGAACCTCAAAAGCAGATACCAAAAACCTCAGAATCTGGATGAAACAGCTGAACCGATCAGAAGCAGAAGACAACCTTCAAAAACAATTGATTCCAATGTAACATTTGCCCATCTACTTGGAGGTGGGAACCAGAACAAAGAGGCCGAGGCCCTGCCGGAACAACGCACACTTCAAAATCCTCAAACCGTTCCACAACCAACTATTCCTCAAAATTTACCCAACCCTCAAAAACCTCATCCGCATCAAATTTCTCATATTCCTCCTCCATCAAATGTCTCAGACCTTACAAGTTTGATGACATCCTTCATCACTGAAATCAAATCCCTCGTTATGCCGCTAATATCACTACTTACTAATCTTGTATCAAACTTAATCCCTTCCTTAAAAAATCCTTAAATGACTTCACCTAACTCCTTATCCATTCTCCTATGGAATGCGAATGGTGTTAGAAATCATACTGACGAACTTACAGCTTTATTGCAAGACAAAACCGTTGACGTAGCACTTATTACTGAAACTAGACTAACCACTAAACAGTACTTTAAAATACCTCAATACGTAACATACCGTACGGACCACCCAGACGGCAAAGCCCATGCCGGTACTGCTGTCATTGTGCACCAGTCCCTCTCTCATCACTTACTCCCACTTCCTACCTATGATTTCCTACAAACCACAGCCATAGTAATCAAAACTTTTTCCTTTCCGGTAACCCTTACATCAGCATATTGCCCTCCCAAACATTCCATTTCCAACACCGAATTTGTATCCTTTCTAAATTCCTTAGGAAATCATTTCATTCTGGGTGCAGACTTAAATGCCAAGCATCAACAGTGGGGTTCGAGAACCACAAATTCTCGTGGACGAAATTTGCTGTCTGCACTCAACTCCCGTCATTTCAATCTCCTGCCTCCTGATTCCCCTACCTACTGGCCAACCGATCCCAACCGTAATCCTGACATCCTTGACTTCTTCATTCACAGCGGATTAGGCTCCCTCAACTATTCCGTAACTCGCCTTGATGAACTATCCTCTGACCATAGTCCACTGATCCTTAAAGTATCCCTAACTCCTATTCCGAAACCCATTCCACCTTCATTTATCCGAGGCCCTGTCAACTGGAACCTCTTCCGCCAAATCCTTACCGATAATATTGACCTCAGTGTGACCCTCAAAACACCGGATGACCTTGATGATTCCGTCTACTCCTTTACTACCGCCATTCAGCAAGCTGTCTGGACTGCCTCCTCTCCTAAGCACTCCAATAGAACTCCTCAGCAAAACCATTTACCTCAACACCTAGCTGACCTCATCCATGCAAAACGCCGAGCCAGATCATTATGGCAAAGAACCCGACACCCAACAGATCGCCGCTCCTATAACTTTTATTGTAGGCAATTAAAGCGGGAGTTGGCGACCTTCCGTTCTCAGTCCTTTAATTCCTACCTCTCCTCTCTATCAGCTCGAGATAATTCCCTGTGGAATGTGACCAAAAAGATCCTAAAATACCACAAAGTTTCCCATCCTCTCCGGCGTGGTGATGACTCCTGGGCTGCGTCTGATGAAGATAAAGCCGAGGAATTCGCCACACACCTCTCCAAAGTATTCACTCCTCACCCGGAATCCAACAGAAATCATACCACAACAGTTGAAGAATTCCTTTCCTCACCAATACCTCTTTCCCTACCTCCTAAAGCTATTAATCCATCTGAGGTGAAATATCCTCTTCAAAAACTGACCCTTCGTAAATCTCCTGGACACGATCTCCTTACCCCCCAGATCCTGCGACAACTTCCCCAGAAAGCCATTATTTTTCTTACATACATCTACAACTGCATCCTTCGCACCACCTATTTTCCTCTCTTATGGAAACATTCCACAATCTTTCTATTCCTAAAACCAGGTAAACCTTCCAGTAACACTTCATCCTACAGACCTATTAGTCTACTCCCCATCCTCTCAAAAGTCTTTGAAAAACTCCTTCTAAAACGAATCCTGCCTATATTTGAATCACAAAATCTTCCTTCCCATCAGTTTGGTTTCCGTGCTCATCATTCTACTATTCAACAAGGACTCCGAGTTGTAGACCATATTTCCTCAGCCCTTGAATGCAAAGAGTATTGTTCTGGTGCGTTTCTGGACATAGCGCAAGCTTTTGACCGGGTATGGCACACCGGATTACTCTTCAAGCTTAAAACGCATTTACCCCAGTCTATATACCTCATTCTACGGTCCTATCTCTCAAACCGCTCCTTCCGAGTTCGCTGTGGTGTAGAATTTTCTAACTTTTATCCCATTGAGGCCGGTGTTCCTCAAGGCAGCGTCTTGGGACCCGTCCTCTACATCCTTTACACTGCTGATATTCCTATTCATCCTGACACCTTTCTGGCAACATTTGCAGATGACACCGCCATCCTATCATCCAATTCCGATCCTGAAATAGCATCCTTAATCCTGCAAAGACACCTTTGTCTTATCGAGGACTGGTGTAATGCTTGGCGTATTAAGGTTAATGAAAGCAAATGCACCCACGTCACCTTCACCCTTCGACGCAAATCCTGTCCAATGGTTCATTTCAATTCCATACCGCTTCCTTCCTCAGACACAGTCCGGTATCTTGGCTTACTACTAGACAAAAGATTGACCTGGAACCCACATACAAGACTTAAACGAAAAGAACTCAACAGACGATTCGGGCAGTTATACAGACTACTAAACAGAAAATCTAAGCTTACAGTTGACAACAAGTTATTACTTTACAAGACAATACTGAAACCAATGTGGACCTACGGACTTGAACTATGGGGGACAGCCAAACGTTCTAACATCAAACGCATTCAATCCTTTCAATCCAAAGTCCTCCGAACAATAGTAAATGCTCCTTATTATGTCTCCAACTATACCTTACACCACGACCTTAATGTTCCATTTATTTCAGACCTGATTCCATCTAAATTTTCCAAATTCCACCAGAACCTCATTCATCATCCTAATCCTCTAGCACAATCCCTATCCAGCTCCACTCATCCATACAACCCTCCTAGAAGGTTGAAACGGCAGTGGCCCCGAGACATATTGTAAACATCTATTCTGGAGTTCTGACACTGGTCAGATTCTCCTCTCATGTGCGGTGTGATTGTGGCTGTGGCGCCCTCACTTAGCTTCCGCTGGCTCTCACCAGTGATGCGTCTGAGAGGGAGGCGCTGGGATCCTTTTGACTCTGCTTGTCCTTCCACAAGTGGGGGGACAAGCCCCGTCTGGGGTTCCCGAGCTGATTGTAAATATTGTACATAGGTATGAATGTGACATGTTTTGTTTATTTATTTGTTAACTTCATTTATTTGTATTTATTTTGTCTATAAATTTTGTTATTGTATACGTTTATTTATTTTGATTTTATTTTATGTAATTTGACTTTCCTTTTGTTTATATTGTAAATATTGTATGAATGAGATCCTGTAGCACTATTATTATTGTCTATTATGACAAATTGTAATATATACGAATAAAAAAAAAAAAAAAAAAGGATCACCCGGGATTCCCCTTTTCCTTCCACATGTAGTCTGGGGTCTCCTGTCTGATGGTAATTATTTTCTATATGTATGTGTAGTTTATTTATATGAACTTTATTTGTATCTATTGATATTTTTATTATATTTCATCTTCTTACTTTTCTTTTTCTCAATCATTTCATTTTACTCTAGTTTTTCTCTTAGTATTTTGTAAATGTAGTCCCAAAACATTAATAATATTGTCAATAAATCATGAAAATACATTTTATTTGGGCAGGAAATAGAGCCCTAAGCAGGGTGTCTAGCAAATCAGCTCAAAGAGATTTCCTGACTAATCCATATTGTAAGATAATATATATATATATATGTAAGTTAAGGTCTGATAAGGCAGACTAAATGCCTTAATTCCAACTCACCTGATGTAAACACTTTGAAAAGTATATATAGAGGATTATATGAATAAATAAAGCAGTATTTGACTAGCCATCAAGTGAGTTGTTATTGTGCTCCTTTTCCTTATTTTTTTAAAGTTTTATATTGGCCAGCTCATAAGTTGTATATATATATATATATATATATATATATATATATATATAATATAATATAATGATTCAACTATATCTATCCGGCACAAGCTCAAATTGTAGTTGTTTAAGTTGACTTACCAATGAATTAGGGTGAACTTGGGTGAACTGCAGTTAGTAATAGTCAATATTTACAAATCTGACTAAAAATTTATTTACAATCAATATATCTATATAAACTTCAAGAGCTTTTCTTTAATGTTTGAATCTCTGCAACCAAGTCTTCAGATTTCTGAAGAGCTTCTTGGAACAGTTTTTATTCCAATTCCTTCACCTAAAGGTTGACTTTTCTCTTCTCCACAGCCCTCCCCTGTCCTTTTATGATATTAAATATTAAACTCGCTTTATGATATTTGCAACATTACAAAAAGTAGGCATATTGGAACTTTTGTCTGTGTGAAGATGAAACGATGTTATTTAGGGACGATTTTCCCTGACCAAAGAACAAATTGCCTGACTTTTTCATGTTTTTTAAAATCCCTGACTTTTCCCGGTTTTCCCGATTTTCCCTTTTGCTAGACACCCTGCCTAAGAATAACGAAAATGTACAAAATAAATTATATTGTCTGGTCTTTTAAGACTTCCATAAAGAAATGGATCAGATTTCGTGACAAAGCATAGTTTTCATCTTACATGACATTAAATATTACATATGTTGAGAAGATTGCTAGTTTAAGAGATTATTGACATTTGAAATTGGTTAATGAAGAGGGTGGTTCTTTTATGGTTTAAGAATGGATATTTTATATAGGCCATGAATTCCAAAATAGGGTACGACGAATGGCAAAAGACATTTTGAAGGAGATTGTGAGTAGCTATAAACAAGTTTATGGGCTGTAATCTAGTTTAAACTGAATGAACAGAGAAGTATGTGATAAGCTTATCCAGTAAATAAGTATATAATATTTCTTTGTTTTGAAAGATTGGAAAAGACAGACGCCAAGGAGGTATTGCCGTCACACAGTGGAAAATATGACCGATTTAGGTAGACAAAATTCTGAAACTTTCTATATTTAACATTTGGGGTCCCTGATTACGGAACAAATATTAAAAAAAGGTAAAAACTAATTAATTTGTTGACACGGTTGGCGAGCGCACAGTGGTCAAACATCAAATTTATTTGCTAAAATCTAAAACTCCCCTAAATTTTAAGTTTGAAGTCCCAGAATACAGGGAAAAAATACAAAAATTCTAATTATGGCTCGGAGTTACTAAAACCTTTTAATTGATGTATTTTATATAATTTAGTAAATCTTAAAATTATAGATAGTAAACCTTTTGATTCGGAATGTTGTGTCTGAAAAAAATTATGTGTCACCCAAAACGCGAAAATTCTTGGTAATATCTGAAGACTAGAAGGATTGATAAAACAAATCCTTGGGGTAAATTAGGGGTTATATAGTTTTTTGTGATTGAATAGGGGCATACATTTACAAATTGCTAAATTAACTTTACAGGTGAGATTGCAATGTATATTCAATAACGAGTTTGGAAATATAATGTCTTACCTGTCTCAGCAATGTCCATTGTTAAATAAAAGCAAAAAGACTTTGCTCTAAATACACCTTGAACACAATACATGACCATCGAATAAATATAATCCCACTGCCGGTTATTAGGCACTTGTGTGAACAGGAATGATTCACTCATTTACTATTTATTTGTAAACACGGTATGGCGGGGAATATTAAAATTAAGGGTCCTACCAACTAATAATAAAAAGGTGAAGCACTGGAAAATTCCAAACTTTTGACTTTTGTTTACCTAAATTGGTGATTTTGCCCACTATGCGTCGGAAACGTTAGAGCCACTTTAACTTGGTATACCTACTAAAAACATTTGAGCGTCTTGGAATGCCACATATTGATCTAATGAAAAAATTCACTTGTCTCTCGAATAGCCTGTCTAGCAGATTGTAATATCGCTAAATAAAATTGTTCATACCAAGGGTGTACGCAGGATTTTCGTTGGATGAAAATTTTAAAGCACTGTCTAGACTCATATTAATTTAAAAATTAAGTACTTGCTTATAAATAAAAAGAATCTCTAACCACACCTTTCATCCTAATACCGTTTTGGTTTATTTTTATTAGTTTTATTTGGCTTAACAGCTATCAGCGTACCAGGTCACCCCCCCCTCCCTCACTATAATTTATAAATATATTAAATCTAAAAATTAAAAATAATTATAATAATTATTCACGAATATTTTCTTTGTCTTACTTGTTCTTTCTCGATAAAACGACCAATTAAGATTTTCAAGAGAGAAAAAAATAATAATAATTCCTGCTCAAGAAGTTCTAATTATAATGTAAACAAAAACGTTATACAAGAGATTTTCAAGAAAAATGTTCCGAGGGCGGAAGTAAAATAACTTAAAGAAGTGTGTTTAGAGAGACTTTTTGAAAACAAATATTTAAAAAGTTTTTTAACTCTTAAAAGGTAAAAAAATATTAAAAAGAAACGGTAATTCATAACGCGGGGGTAGAGAGTTGCGAAACCTTATTTCATTCATAAACGCGGACGCCTGGAGTGAACTAATGAAGGCATACGCTCAACTAATGCGGAACGGCCCTTTTTAATTAATCCAATTAATTATTCGATGACGGAAGCAATTACCCTGCAATTCATTCACTCAATGAACATTAATGTGGAAGGAACATTGAGCATATATTAAAATGTCCCCGCCAAACGTCTAACTTTTGCTAAATATAATACGTGGGAGCGAATTGGGACTTTAAAATAGAATATTTGTACTATATTCAAATATAGCTCTCAATTGAATTTGACATCGTAACAAACGATAGTTGAGATGAACCAATTTATACAGGATCTAATCCAGGTGCGGTCTTAAAACCATGCTATATTTATTTATAAATAGAACAATATTTCACTTTCCAACAACATATAAAACGTCTATATAGCTATTCTAATTAGTATAATAAAAAATATGGTGCGAGCAACATAAAATTTTCACTTACCTCGGTTGTTAAGGACTTTTTAATAAAGTTAGTGTTAAAAAAATGTATAGAACTATATTCAATTTCATTAGGAACATATATTTTAGATTAAATAATATACCAGGATAAAATTGTTATGTACAACTATCATTTATGTTTATACTCTATACACAATTTTATTTATTTTGTTTTTATTTATTTATAGTAATTTACAACTGTATTAAAGAACATAATAAGTAAATATGGGGAATGAAAAAAAAAAAGCCATTAAAATGTCTTGAGAAAGAACTACCCAGTGGAAGCACATCACTAACTATTTAAACTCAGTAGGTCCCGAGGCCACCTTCTATTCAGTCGCCTTGGAGGGTATCAGGGATATCTAAGGAAGAAAATTACGGACAAGTGGGTTTGTATAGGCAGGTAGTTTAGAATGGAAAGAGGAGTATCTATCACGGGCTATATCTTTAACAAATGGGATGTTAAGGTCATTATGAAGGAGTTGATTTGTAACAAAATAAGGGGCATTCAGGATTTTGGATTGTAAGGAATGGATGCGGGAGACATTAGATGGTTTTGTAGAGCCCCAAAGCTCGATTTCATACGTCCAAATAGGTCTGATAATAATAGTGGTGTAAATGAGCTTTTGTAATATACTGGAAGTTTTGAACGTTTGTCTAGTAAGTGTTGTAGTAATCGATATCTTCGAGCAGTTTCTTGTCGTCGTTTCAGTCTTGTGTGAGGATTCCAAGTAAGGCGCTTGTCAAGATGAAGACCTAGGTATCGGATTCGTTCAACAGGAGTAAGGGTAATGTAATTAAAGGATAATGGGGGGCAGGAACTCATCGGTTTGCGACGAAGGGTAAAGGTGCTATACATAACTTTGTATAAAACTAACATTTTTTCTAAAATATTAGCTTTCCTAAGGCATATTATACATTTATATTAATATTCTTGTGTTCTGAATAAAATATATAAAAAATACCTAAGACAATATTTTACTCTTTTCTTCTTTAATTGGTAATCAAATTAATTAATTTATATATTTTAATACTCGCTTTTTATCAAGGCTAATAATATTAAATGTTTAATTTTTTCTGCATTTAAAATATCGCTACAAAGCTCAAGCCCAACTATTTCACTCAGAATGAAATCTACATGATATTGAAGCGCATTAAATTAGACATCGTTTTAGCGAGTTTAATCAAAATTGTTTGAGCCAAGGCTGTTCTGGTTCGCCGATTTCGATGAAAAATTTGATATAACATTTCGGGTTAGAGTACTTGAATATAGCGAGTCTAATCGAAATCGTTATAACCGTTTTCGAGGAAACCGTAGAATGGTATAAAGTTTATTTATTTAACGTCACTTTATGCTACTATGGCTAATCGGACGAAGCTACAGCGGGAGTCCTAAATTTTGCCTATCCAGGTTTTATTAGGATAGGGATCTTTAACGAGTACCTCACATCGCACAGGCTCGGGACCACTTTTTAACGCCCCCTCCGAAGGACGGCACAACTAAGGATTTTTTTACTCCCAATAAAAATCCTAGGAACACCTGCGGGTTTGAACCCGTGACCTTTGGCATAATAGGCTGTTATGCTAACCACCGAAGTGATCCCAACAAACAAACAAACTGGTATAAAGTAATGTTTTTGCTAAGATTATTTTTTTTTTTTCTAATTGGTGCTGTTACATTCGAGGCGTATACGTTTCTTATAAAATTTGTTGACTTGTATTACCATGCTGGTCTTGTTTATTTTGGCTCAGGGGATTCTAAAACGTGTATTTCCGTGGGAAGCACAAATTTGAAACCGATTGACTGAATAAAGGAAAAGTAGGCCAGCTTAAAGGATATGAGTTCAGGTTACATAGAAAAAAAAAAGTGTATAATCTAGTTTATGATTGGTGGAACTCCGGTAGGTATATCTTAGTGAAAAAGTTTGTGTTTGTGTTAACATCACGGACTTATTTATAGCTTATTAATTAACCATTTGCACTCGGCACCGTTCGTTCCGCATGCTAACGTACACTCTGGAATCGTTATAATATGGGCAAAACTTTAGGAAAAATTAATGTATTGTAATGATATTTGGTTTATAAGTATTGTATATTGTAGAACACACAAAAATAAAAGTTTATTTTTTTATAATTTCCTACAATACTGAAGCAATTCCTAATATGAATAATAGATGCGCACAGTGGTCAAACATCAAATTTATTTGCTAAAATTAAAAACTTCCCTGTATTTTACGTTTGAAGTCCCAGAATAAGGGAAAAATAATCCTAAAAATCTTATTGTGCCTCGGAGTTGCTAAAACCTGCTAATAGATGGTTTTTATGTCATTTAGGAAATTCTTGAAATTATACATTTACAAATTGCTAAATTAACTCTACAGGTGAGATTGAAATGTATATTCAATAACGAGTTTGGAAATATAATGTCTTACCTGTCTCAGCAATGTCCATTATTAAATAAAAGCAAAAATAGTTTTCTTTAAATACACCTTGAACACAATAAATGATCATCGAATAAAGATTGACTCAGTGTCGGTTATCAGGCACTTGTGTGAACAGGAATGATTCATTCATTTACTATTTATTTGTAAACACGGTATGGCGGGAAATATTAGTATTAAGGGTCTTACCAACTAATAATAAAAATTTGAAACACTGGAAAATTCCAAAATTTTGACTTGACTTTTGTCCACCTAAATTGGTGATTTTACCCACTCTGCGTCGGCAAAATTAAAATTTTCAAAAACACGGCTGACTCTAGATAATTCCTACCTCCGATAATTTCAACAGACGACTATATAATGTAAAGCAATAGCTTATTTTTATCACTTTCCTTTACCGAGTACAATTTCGTATACAAAATAACATTTTTATATATTTTTTAGCTTTCCAATCTGAGACATAGATATTTCCCCTTAAGTGCCTGTACAAAATAAGTTTATAACCGTACCTATATTCCGTGCAAAATAGAGGTTAAACGAGATAACCAAGCTAAGGTTAATAGCTAATACATAAATATGGTGCAGCACAAGTTGGAAATCATTGCACATGGGAGACACCCATAGGGGCTGGGAAGGTTTGCAATAGGAGGAGGGTGACAAAAATATGGGTGACAATAACCTTATTCCAGCAGGTACCCAGAGAAAATACCGGTGCGGTTTGAGCCGATACCTGGGTTCTCTCAACCATTCCCTAAACATGGTACGGTACTTCAATTCACACAAAATATATTACCGTTTGGTATTCATCTTGTAATTAAACGTTTGCCGATAGTAAAGTTGAGCAGTTTAATAAAAAATATGTTACGCGCATCCCACAAATTTGGGTTATCGCTTTGCTCGAAAACAAATTATAAAGTTTAGGTAGAAGAAGAAAATATTAAACATCAATTAAATCACATGACATCAAATATAAAAAAAATAAAATAACAAATTACATGAGATCAGATAACCGTGCTATAACTATTTTAAAAGCCAATGTTTTCCGTTTTGAATTAGTCTTCCGTATCTCTCCATTACTTTTGACAATTGATACTCTTGTTCAGCCGCCGTATAGACCGGATAATTCAATACAATAGATTTTCAGTGTTAACAATATTGTTACATTTTATCCCATTAAATCCCTTTTGTAATCCTCTTCCTTCAGTTTAAATAATTCTAGATAGATAACAGAAAAAGTTGCCAGCAACGAAAATTTAAAAATTACACTATTATGGACCAGTATAGAAATAAAAATTTTCCTATAATACAGTACGCTTATTTATTACTCTATTACTTTATATATGTATATATATATATATATATATATATATATATATATATATATATATATATATATATTGGGTTGTTTCACATGAAATGTCCGTTTTTATAGTTTTTGAAATACATAAAGGATTTTGCAGGTCTCGGTTGTTTTCTTCGAAGTGTTTACACGTTTAAAGTAAACAGTTACTAATCCTCTATCTTTGTATTATAAACATTAGCTTCCCAATCAATTACCCATTTTATAGTATACCTCCAAATATGAACATGAAAACATGCGATTTTCTGAATATTCTGGAAAGTACACCCCATAAATCTCACTTATTGCGTTATTGGAAACAAATTTTAAAAGTTCAAATAGAAAATGAAAACACCAAGTATCAATTAGATCACATGAGGTTAAATAACTTTAATTTATTACATGATATCAAATATCTATAATAAATTATAAGAGGTTATATAAGTATAACGAACTACATATGATAAAAAAAACTGTATATGTATTACATGGGATTACAAGTATTTCAAAAGCAAATATTATCCACAACTATTGCTTAAAATTATATCCGTTTTCCGTCTCTGTCCAATACTTTTGGTAATGGATACTTAATAATCCATAACTTGATAAACATTTTTTTAAAAATTATTTATTGATATTTACAACTGTATATTGATATATTTTAGTAATTTTTCTATAAATATTTGGTTTCCGACGGTATATCATTGCTCAATATCAATACTCTTGTTTTTTAGGATTAGGGAATTATTTTTCTTTCATTCACATTTAGTTAGTAAACAAATAGAGATGATGATTCCCAACAGGAACTATATCCATTTTATGCGATATTACAGTTTACGTCAGAATCATTAATTATTTTGTGATTGAATTAACTTGATTTTTTTTATGTTCATAATCCTTTGGCTTTAAAGGTAAAATTGAAATCAGAGGTTTAAAAATCCATGTAAAAATGCTTCGCCAGACATATTATTTCAACGAGGATAACATCTAGGTTAAATTACTGACAATTTAATAGTTCATTGGTATAACGAAGTAATTTGATCTCCCGGAAGCATGAAACGCGTATTTCCTGTAGTAAACTCGAGTAAGTTCATTATTACAATAAATCTCCCTCGTACATATTCCATATTGTACAGACCAGTGTATATAGATAGTAATAGTAATAGATACTCATAAGTTTTTATTTAAATAATATATTTGAGAATTTTTTTGTAATTAAATTTAATTTTATATTGAGGATGTAAAGTCCACTGTAGAAATTATCGTAGGTAGAAATAACGGGGAGTCAGTCCTTTTTAATATTTTAATTTTTGCCAACGTTTTGGCTCAAACTTGTGAGCCATCATCAGGGCATTACTAAGCCATGTCAACATGAACACATCAGTTCTTGAGTTCAGTACATATAGAGATTTTTTTTTGTTCTTGGCCAACGGCCGTGCAATGAGGTGATTAGGCAGTGATCACACTCAGCCGCCAGGAATTTTTACCATTTTATAGAGGCTGGGGTGTGCCCCAGGAGGGTCTCCATAGCCCAGGGTCACCCCACGACTGAAATAATATAATACATAGTATTCTACAACAGCATGGATTGGAACCTGGTAGCTGGAGAACAGTATACTGGTACTTTATCCACTAAACTACCCGCTTCTTAGTCTATTAAACGGGAAGCGCTGGGATCACTTGAGTCCTGTTTCTCCCTTTAGCGAAAGAGGGGAAGGCAAGTCTGGTTCGGAGCTGCCTAAGCTGATTTTAAATATTTTATACATATGTGTGTGCTTTTAGATGGTGATTTATTATTAATTTAATTTATTTTTTCCATATTATAATTTTATTTTATTATTTTGTGTGCATGAATTCTCTTATCAAATTTACCAAAGTGCCTTATCGAGACGGAAAGTAATATTACTAAAAAAATGAAAGTTAAAAGAAAAGAAAACTTTATTTGCAAATTTAATGAGTTTAATTACATTTTATTTTATTTTATCATTTCAGAGATCAGTTATAATTTTTATTTCTTTAGATACACTCAAACTTAATTATTATAATAAAAAAAAAAATTGTAAAGGATAAGTAGTTACTGATTTTTTGTTTTTTTTTTAGTACAACTTAATTAATCTCAACCTTAGTATACTATGGTCTAAACAACCCTTACGAAGGAAAAAAAAACGTTTAATTTCCGGACCTAGACAGATCCAAAGGGTTAATGATAGTGTAAAAAGTAATGGCCACTAAACTCGTGAGATTGAGATCTTAACAGTAGCTTTTGGGCCACAAAACACCATGCAGCCCTCGACAACAAGAAATAAGTAAATACAAAATCACATCCAACACGATTAGTCAATATTCAGAGTTGCTTCAAAATATTTTAATTTTCTGATAGTGAATATTCTAAAAATTTTTAAAGTTGAAACCCTTCTCAGAAGAGATCTAATCATTATAATCTGTTTCATTTTATCAGAGGATTAGGAACTTAAATTATAAGATACAAATTTATATCTTTTTTAGCCCGAAAAAGAATTTTATTAAACTGGCGCTGAATTGCTAATTCATAGAACATGACATAAAAAAATGTTATCAGACTAAACAATCTAAAAGAAATAATTGAATTCATTGTTGTTGTTTTTTTAACTATAAATATATATTTAATTGAATGTTTATATTTTTTCTAGTTTATACTTATGCATAAAAATACATATTTAATTAAGAAGTTTTTATTATTGTATACGTTTATTTATTTTGATTTTATTTTATGTAATTTGACTTTCCTTTTGTTTATATTGTAAATATTGTATAAATGAGATCCTGTAGCACTATTATTATTGTCTATTATGACAAATTGTAATATATACGAATAAAAAAAAAAAAAAAACAAAAAAAAAAAATTAAGAAGTACGGACGTGTATTTATATCTACGTTTTTAGATGTACAAAATAACAGAAACACACGACATGGCTTAAATTTCTATTATTATATGTTTCTTATAATTTTGTAATACTTTTTTTGAAACTTAGTCATTAATAATAGTTACTATATGTGTGTACTCTTACTTAATACATAGTAAGGGAAACTATTGAAATCGTGGTTACTATCGAGTTCCATGTTTCAGGAATTATTATAAAATTCGTTAACTTGTATATTTACGCAATTTTATAGTTCAAATGCTTTACTTCATACTTAATAGAATTTCTATGAAAATTGAAAACAAACTAACTTCTATTTTAAATTAGCAAATGAAAGATTTTTTATGAGCCCACGGTTAATGGTCAGTAATTAATTAAAAATCAGGATAGGTGAATAATTTCGCCTAATAACAGCTTTGAACCATTATTTTGTCTAATTTCATGGATATAGGAAAGGGACTAAACGAATTTTTACAATTTATTATTCATTATGAAAAATTAATCAAAATAGTTATTATATCGGCTATATATTACCGTTCTATTCGTTTTATTATTAAACGTTTGCCGATAATAAAGCGAGAGTTTAATATATATATTCTGGAAAGCACATCCCTTAAATCTCACTTATTGCGTTATTGGAAATAAATTTTAAAAGTTTAAATAGGAAATGAAAACACTAAGTATCAATTAAATCACATGAGATTAAATAACTATAATTTATTGATGAAATCAAATAACTATAATAAATTACAAGAGATTATAGGGGTACTCACTACGTTTGCTATAGCATGCTATTTGTGCTATTGTGCTAAACCCATAAATTTAATAGGGGTACTCACTACGTTAGCTATAGCATGCTATTTGTGCTATTATGCTAAACCCATCAATTTTATACAGGAAATAACTGTAGAAATTCGACTGGTTTAGCAAAATAACACAAATAGCATGCTATAGCAAACGTAGTGAGTACCCCTTATACAGGAAATAACTGTAGAAACTCGACGGGTTTAGCAAAATAACACAAATAGCATGCTATAGCAAACGTAGTGAGTACCCCTTATAAAGTATAATTAACTACATAAGATGATAAAAAAAACTGTATATGTATTACATGGGATTACAAGTATTTCAAAAGCAAATATTATCCACAACTATTACTTAATATTAAATCCGTTTTACGTCTCTGTCCAATACTTTTGGTAATGGATACTTGATAATCCAAAACTTGATATATTTTGGTAATTTTTCTATAAATATTTGGTTTCCGACGGTATATTATATAGCCCAGCATCAATACTCTTGTTTCCAAACTAACTGTTTTTAATTAGGGAATTATTTTACTTCTATTCACAGTCAATTGATATCTATTCGATTTCCAACAGGAACTACAATATATCCATTTTATGCGATATTACAGTTAACGTAAGAACTTTTATAATTTTGTAATTTAATTAACTTGATTATTTTTTTTTTTTTTTTTGTTATGTACATAATTCTTTGGCTTTAAAGGTAAAATTGAAATTATAGGTTTAAAAATCTATGTAAAAATGTTTTGCCAGACATATTATTTTAATGAGGATAACATCTAGGTTAAATTACTGACAATTTAATAGTTCATTGGTACAACGAAGTCATTTTTTTTTTTTTTCGAATCTACAAAATTGAAGATACTCAAGAGGATGAATACTTCATATTTTGAAATTTAAGCCCTTTCAGACTATTTCCAACAGTATGAAACCTACAAGATATTAAAGCTGATTTAAAATTCACAAAATCATTTGGATCGTTTTTGAGAAAATCGCAAAAATGAACAAAATGGCTCTTCTGATTCGCAGATTTTGTTGAAAAAGTTGATATAACATACCAGGAATATACTTTTCTTAAAAAGTAAATTTTAGTTATGTATGTCTTTTTGTTTTCGAGGTAGACTCGCTACATAAACATACACACGTAACTTTTTTGCGAACTTTAATGCTGTCTCATTAATATTAATTAAATTTAATATCATAGCCTGTGTAATTTCATGCATTTTTACAAGTTCCATTAGCCTAATACCCTAGGAATTGATGTTTCTGATGTTTAAATCCTAATTTTCCACTCCCCACAAAAAGCTTATAAACATAAAGGCACGTAGATATAGATTTCCAATTTGGGTTAGGGGTTGGGTAGGGAGGGATTGTGTGACTCAGTAGCAGATGTATCAGGGATCTAACCATCCAAGGAGAAAATCGATGTATTTCGTATACATGCTTCCGACTGAAACCAACAAATGTAGTACCAAACCATCACAGTTTAATGTATGTTTATAATAATAATTATTAATAAAAATAAATGTGAGAAATACTTATTTTATTATTTCCTCAGAACGATACTTTTCAAACAGCTAATCAGACGGAAAAAGGAACATTTAAAATATTTTAAACTCAACATAATAATTCACTACTGACATGGAAGAAGTATTTTAAAAGAGAGAGAAAAATCTGGTGCGCGCAACACACGACTTTCACTTACCTCCGTTGTTATAATCAATTAAAATATTTTAAAATACATTTAGAGTTAAAAATAAATTGTTAATAAATCAATAGAAACACGTGTTTCATTAAATAATCTGTTATATTATTACCTACGTCAATCAGTTAGTTTTATCGGCTTTTCACCACTCGCCGTTTACAATTTTGTGTATAAGATAATGTTTTTTCTTAAATTTTCAGCCTTCCAACGGTAAATTATTATAAATCTATATTACTATTTTTATGTTGAAAAATTTCATGAAAAAATATTTTTGCTCTATTCTCATTTTATTGGATATCAAATTTGTTTAACATTTATATTTATCAGATTTTTTATCATGCTAAATAGACGATACAGTAAATTTATGCAAATATATAAAACGCAGTACTTCAGAGGAAGAAAATTCAAAATATCGGCATTTAAGCCCCGTCAAACTATTTCAATCAGAATGAAACCTACATGATATTACAGCATATTAATTTTTACATTGATATAGCCAGTTTAATTAGAATCGGTAAAGCCATTTATGAGAAAATCGTAAAAAGGTGCAAAATGCATGGTATAAAGTAAAATTAAATCTTCCAATTATGAAGAAAAAGTTGCAGTAACATCGGACGTATAGTTGTTTCAAATAGGAAATTTCAGTTTTGTACGACTTTGGATTTCTTCGCTAGAATTACCGCACACACACACGGAAACACAGACAAACACACTTTTTTGCGGGACTAGGTTATTTGGATTCAGGGAACACTTAAAACGTGTATTTCCATTGAAAACTGGAGATCGACAATTTTCACGATCGCAATACTTTCCCTTACTATATATTTCATAAATAAGTAAAAATTGTTTGTTTCCCATCATTCTGTCCAAAAACAGTGGATTTCTATATAACTCAGAATATTGAATCAATCTTAACTAGATAAAAGTAAGATTTTTTTTATTAATAATTTATCTAGGATGTTATCCTAACTTTTTAATCTGCTCTATCGCCGTCACCCAGTCTCCACCGGTTTAAAATACCAGCGGCAGAGCTGAATGAGTGGCTATGGGATCTTCTGGGATTATGCCTTGACATCCAATAGTTCAAGGTTTGATTCAGAGTTTCCAGGGGCAGTATGTAAACATTGTAAAATAGGTATTAATATGACCAAGGTTGTTATTTTTTTTTTTTTTGTTATTTCTAGTTGCAGAAATAACCCAAAAAAGTTACACCTCCTTTCATTCCAAATTACCCGCCCTTACAAAACCACTTGTCCGTAATCTCTCGTCTACATATATTCCCGATAATCCTCTGAGGCGTCTGAAAAACCGGTGACCTCGAGACCTGCTGATCAAATAATCATTGAAGTGCTACAGCTGGGTAGATTCTTCTCAAGACTTTTGAGCTTAATTAGCTCATTTAATTATTGTATTATGTACACGTACAATTATCAATTTCAATAAAAGATTTTTTTTTATCTTTTTTGTATTTATTTATTATATTTCTGTTCAATTGATACCTATGCCATGAATGATGTCTAATAGATTTAATACACGACAGAGGTATATGGTATTATTACCAAAAAAAATTCAAGGAAAAACTTTTTAATTAATTAATACCAAATTATATACTTATCCCTCTTATTCATCATTCAATATGCACTAAATTAAAAAAAAAAAATTATACACTTTCCTGGTAATTATAAAATAAGCAAATAAACAATAAAGATAGGTTCACCATAAATATGATGTTGGATAATCCTCGGGATGTCCAGCATTATATGTTCGGCGAAAATCGCAGCGTTATTAGGGCTAAGGCTTAGTTTATACTAAAGCGATTAACTGAAAGGGTAGAGAGTTTTGTTTAATAAAACCATATGAGTTTAATAAATATTATTGTGTAAAAATTCATTACTTATAATGGATAATAACCAAATTAAAAGAATTATAGATCTGTATGGAGTCTCCGCTATAAAGACCTCTTAGAAAACGTCAACATGAGTTTTTATAAAAAAATATTTGTACTCTCTAAAACAACGCTAACAGGCTGGATAAAGGTTCTACACACATTTAAAATAGTATTATAAAATGCAAGCTCAACTGGTTTATTGTAGTTTAAGAGATTGAGGACTTAAGGCTCAGGTCGTCACTGGCAAACTACATCTGATGTTTTCAATTGAAAAGACTCCTGGATAACAAACAGAATGGGGAAATGGTTTTTTTAAACGATCCGGCCAAGATCAAACCAAATATGAGTAGAATGCTGAATATATATTAATAGTAGCTACATGAATAAGATATAGACATAAATATTGATAGTCAAGGTATAGAGATCATTTGAACAATTTTTTATAATAGCCACATATCATCAAGTTACTTATAGGTATCCACTAATTTTAAATACACTAGACTAGAGACAAAGGCATAAAACATTGATGGAGAATGTCTTAACCATTTTTTTTTTTTTTTTTGGGAGAAACAATTCTTTATTGAGCAATATTACAATCTGTCCAACTCAGGACATTTTTAATAGTGATAACGTACAACATTCATACTACATTCACACGATATATACAAAACAATAAATTTATATAATAATAATAATACAATATACATATATACAAAATAAAATCAATAAAAATATATACAAAAGTCACTCATACCTATATACAATTCACAAGCATACAGCACGTGAGTAGAGAATCTAGCCAATGCTAGAACTCCAATATACATGTTACAAGAGGTCACGAGGCCGTTTCAACCTTCTAGGAGGATGGTAAGGATGTGTGGAGCTGGATAAAGATTGAGCGAGGGGATTAGGGTGATGGATAAGGTTCTGATGAAATTTAGAGAATTTCAATGGTATAAGGTCTAAAATAAATGGAATATTTAGGTCGCGGTGTAAGGTATGGTTGGATACATAATAAGGGGCATTAACTATCTTAACCATTTAGAGTTGCGGATGATCAGGTGCTAATAGGAAAAAACAAAGACGAAATCCTAACCATGGCAAAACATTTGATAGCAGCAGGAGAAAACATAGGGTTCAAAATTAACTATAAAAAGTCCAAATATGTGTCAGTGAATGCAGAAGGAGATTTAACAATGGATGAGCATATCATTAAGAGAGAAGATTCATTTCTATACCTTGGGCATCTTATTTCAGTTGAAGGGCAAGTTGGAGAAAATATCACATAAAGATAAAGAATCTCGGTTGAAACTTTTGCCTAAAAACACTATAACTAATCCTTTTTACTTTCACTTACTATATATAGTAAGTGGAAGTATTGCGGTCGTGAAAATTTTCGAATTCCAGTTTTCAACGGAAATACACGTTTTAGGGTCCCCTGAGTCCAAATAACCAAGTCCCGCAAAAAGGTCTGGATCTAATATTTTAATCCTGTGACATGGTTAATGGTTAAGGTCCAGGTCCTTCATAGAAAATAAAATTATTTTCGATGTTATACTTCATTTCCTTTGTCAGCGGCATACAAGCATAATATAATAATAATAATAGGCTTACCGAACCCGAAGGTTCGATGCCGATACCACCAAACTTCGCCTGCACAGACTCGTTCAATGTTCACCGGTCAAGCCCAAGCCCCCGAGATCAGCTTTAACGCAATCCTCCCATCGCCGCTTCGGCCTACCTTTCGGACGCCTACCAGTCGGATCAGCAAATATCAACTTTCTCGGAATCCGTTTCTTACCGAGCCCAACAATTTTACTCGCCCATTTGAGTCTCCGCGACGCTATTAACTCAATTATATTCACAGGATACAAGTTCCGCAATTCCGCGTTGTGCAACCTTCTAAACTCCCCAGTGGCCTCATCCCTCTTCGGACCAAATATTTTACGCAGCACCTTATTTTCGAAAACCTTAAGCCGTTGTTCATCCCTCAAAGTAAGCGGCCACGTTTCACATCCGTAAAGAACCGTTGGAAGAATAATAGTTTTATAAATTCTAATCTTTAAGTTTTTAGATAGAAGCCGTGAGCTAAGTAACTTAGCAACTGAATAATAACACGCATTTCCCACCTTTAACCGGGACTTTATTTCTTCCTGGATTTCATTTTTTCTTGTTATCATTGTACCTAAATACTTGAATTTTTCTACGAATTCAAATGTATGCCCTGATATATCAATATCACCAAGATCGCCGCCATTTCTGCTACTAATCATATATTTCGTCTTATCGGTATTTAATTCGAGTCCCTATTTCTTTACCGGTTTTTATTAACACACTTGTATTTAGCTGTATGGTTTCCGTATCTTCACCTAGCAGTACCAAATCATCGGCATACCCCAAAACCGGAATCTTGTCACCCATATTTAAGCCTTTCTTGGTACACATCAACACGGCATACAAGCATACGGCAAAAACAAATTCTACCATAACACCAACTAAAATTCATTAAATAATAATCAGTTTTAAAAATAAAAAAAAGGAAATAATATTCAAAGTAAAGTTAACAGAGGATGCTTACCGCTGGGTATATTAAATATATATGACGAAAAATTAAATAGAAATAGCCTTAAACTGCTCCTGGTTGCTTCCCTGCTAACTCGGTACTTCCATCCATCTATTCGGTACGAGACTTTCTACGGGAATGGCCTAAAATCGCGGAATTCCCCTTATCTCATCTGTACTTATCCTAGGCAGCGACACTGTACGTTTCCATACATATATAGGCTCAAGTTTAAGACACCGGGCGGACGAAAACCGAGCGGGAAAATTAAAAACTTGTTACAATCCTATTATTGTTTTTGGTGCCTCCATAAATATTACGTAAATTGGAGTATATCTCACATAAAAAATAATATGAGGGTGTGTTTCTTTCTTTCTTGTATTCCACTCTTTACGCTTGTTTTGAGGATTAATTATTAGTATCATGTTTTTACTGACATCTAATCATATTTTGAGATAATCTAATTTGGATCTCTAGTCTATTATAATTATAATAATAACCTTTATTTGTCCATAAAATATGACAAAAAAATATACATGCAAAACTTCCTCTTTTGTTCAATTCAAATATTTATATATAAGCGAATTGAAGGCTCGATGACTGCAAAACGCTCATTGCGAAAAATATATGAAGTTCTGGGAGGATGGAATAAAAAAATTATCTGAAAGATCACAACGAGTAATAGATCATTATGGTTTTTCGCTGCACAGACGTTTAAAAAAATTTCAATGTGTATCGCGATGATGCCTTAAGAGAAAGACCGTCCGTAAGTGGTTTGATGGGTTCAGAACCGAACCTTGGAAGACGCAAAACGCTCGGGTCGTTATTCAACTGGGAGGACGGAATTAAATAATTACTCGAAAGATGGCAACATGTAACAGATTCTCAAAATGGTTCATATATAATTTATTACAAATAATTACAAGAATCTGAAGTTTTTGTTAAAAACACCAGTGAAAAACACTCTAAACTTATTTTGATTGTGATTGTGAAATGAAATGAAAAAAAAAAAAAAAAATTATTCTGGGATCAAGTCCCCTCAGAATGATGAACAATGAACAGGAAGAAATCCTTATGGTCTGGTAACTTAAAAAAAATATGTATAAAAAAAAAAAAAAAAAAAAAAATGTATATATATATATATATATATATATATATATATATATATATATATAATATGCATATAAAAGAAAAAATATGTATACATATAAAGGATCAAATATTCATTATATCTGTAAATCTGCAAATTTATACTATGTTTTACATTGCAACGGAAGATTGAGATGTGAGTAGGTAATGGAAGAGTTGATGTTTAAAGAAATTTTTTTGTAATGGGTTTTTCTAAAAAACAAAACAACAACAAACAAATAATTAAATAAAAATTAAAAAATTGATTTGTATAATGGCATAACGTATTATCGATGATTATGTATATATATATATATATTTTTTTTTTTAACTTGCGAAAATCAAGAAATGTAATTTTGTAACAAGATATTTTCCTAACATTGAATCGTTTATTGAGTGATCATTGGTTGGGGGTTAGAGGTGTAAGGCTGAGATTCCTTCGCTCTGTTTCCATTTCATTCTGCGGATGAATTATTCATTAGACGTCTAAAGAATACCCCCGTGTATTCGATATGCTTTCTCGCAAAATAGACGATGCTAACTCCAGCGAGACAAAACCAGAATCAAGGGAATATAAAACACATCCATTATAGAATCGACAGTAATACACGGTTCAGGGTACCTTGGTTTCAAATAACCAAGCTTTACAAAATTGGATATATGTGTAGTAGTGATTATGTGGAAGGA
Source organism: Piezodorus guildinii (assembly GCA_023052935.1). Lineage (NCBI taxonomy): Eukaryota > Metazoa > Arthropoda > Insecta > Hemiptera > Pentatomidae > Piezodorus > Piezodorus guildinii. The sequence goes on along the minus strand of CM041295.1, from coordinate 129,577,451 downwards.
AAGTCTAGCTAAAACAGAAAATCCTAGCAAACTTTTACATTGAATCATTACAATAAAATAATTAAATAATCAATCTATCTTGATGCAAAATTAAATGGCTTTTATATTATACAGACTTCATATTGTTGTGTGTGTTTTTTTTTGTTTTTTTTGTTTTTTTTATGACTGCACCCCCAACCACTTCCTGACCTAATAATTCCTTTAACATTTTTCAGCCTTACTTAATTTTATTTAAAATTAATTTTAACTAAAGTAATTAAAAGTCATGTGTTGCCCGCACCGGATTTTTTAAGGCAACTATTTACTATAATATAACTTATATAAATAGCGAAATTCAGTTTAAAAAAAGTAATAAATAAATAATTGATAGGGAGTTGAAAATAAATGAATAAGGATGTCACTTAAATTTTTAAAAATTATATAATTTTGTTATACAGGAGTGAATAAAAAAAAAGAAGTTTAATGGGCCAATAAAGTTAGTTGCTAGTTAGCCTAACAAGACGGCTCACCTTTCATCTTAGCGGTATAAATTTCTCTTTATAAATTTAAGTCAATCATAAAATCTAGTTTAATTTTAGATATTCGTTATAAATATAATAGCTGTGTAAAATAACGCAAGAGGAGGTTCACAAAAAAATGGCTCCCTCGATTTTACCAGTTCTTTTTTTTTTTTTTCTTATCTTTAGTTGATATCTTCTTTGAAAAAAGGTTTTTCGCCTTTGCTGACAATCGAGCCCTGGCCTTGTAGGGCCGTTTTAATATCTCTTTCAACGTTGCCTTTTAGGACCGACAATTATCAGCTTATTTATAAAAACCGTCCTTGAAGGATTTTTTTTTTTTTTAACGTTCAATGCCACACACGCATATGAAATAATTGAACAGAGAATTCATCACATCGTTAGAGAAAAAAAATGTATTGTTTCGATGGTAACATTTATTTTGAATTAAATCTTATAACGATAGAAAATTATTATCTTCGAAAATCTTGAGTTTATATGTTAGACAACTCCTTTACTAAAATTACTATCATTTCAAAGAAACATTATAGATGTATATTACTATATTCTAATTCGCAGAAAAATAAATTAACCCGTATAAATATTTCGTCTGTTTTCTCCATCTGTTGGTAATCAAATTATTTCATTATTAATCGACACTAAAAAGCAGAAATGGTTAATTATTTCGTATAGATAAGATTAAAAGTACTTTATAAGAAGAAAATTTGATATTTTAAGCCTTGTCAGATTATTTCAATGAGAATAAAACCAACTTGAAAATAAAGTCCATTTAATTTTACGTCGATGTGGAACGTTTAATCAGAATCCTTAGAGCCGGTGTTGATAATAATAATAATAGGCTTAGCGAACCCGAAGGTTCGATGCCGATACCACCAAATTTCGCTTACACAGACTCGTCCAATGTTCACCATTCAAGCCCAAGCTCCCGAGATCAGCCTTAACGCAATCCTCCCACCTCCGCTTCGGCCTACCTTTCGGACGCCTACCAGTCAGATCAGCAAATACCAACTTTCTCGGAATCCGCTCGTTATCGAGCCCAACAACTTTACTCGCCCATTTGAATCTCCGCGATGCAATCAGCTCAATTATATTCACAGGATGCAAGTTCCGCAATTCCGCGTTGTGCAACCTTCTAAACTCCCTAGTGGCCTCATCTCTCTTCGGACCAAATATTTTACGCAATACCTTATTTTCGAAAACCTTAAGCCGTTGTTCACCCTTCAAAGTAAGTGGCCACGTTTCACATCCGTAAAGAACCGTTGGAAGAATAATGGTTTTATAAATTCTAATCTGTAAGTTTTTAGATAGAAGCCGCGAACTAAGTAACTTAGCAACTGAATAATAACACGCATTTCCCACCTTTAACCGGGATTTTATTTCTTCCTGGATTTCATTTTTTCTAGTTATAATTGAACCTAAATACTTGAATTTCTCTACGTGTTCAAAAGTATGACCTGATACATCAATATCACCAAGATCGACACCGTTTCTGCTACTAATCATATACTTCGTCTTATCGGTATTGAATTCGAGTCCTATTTCTTTACCGGTTTTTATTAACACACTTGTATTTAGTTGTATGGTTTCCGTGTCTTCACCTAGCAGTACCAGATCATCGGCATACCCCAAAACCGGAATCTTGTCACCCATATTTAAGCCTTTCTCGGTACACGTCACCTTTCACCTTTTGTGTTTTGTTCTTTTTTTACGATTTTATCAACACCGGATAATGTTCGACCTACCTCGGGTACCTTCAGAGGAGGTAAAACTCTCATTATCCGGTGTTGATAAAATGGTAAAAAAAGTACAAAACACATGGTATAAAGTAGCAACTCACAACTTCACAAGTCAAATAAACTTCAACTTGATAAAATAAATTATATTGTTTCGATGCTAACATTTATTTTAAATTAAATCTTATAACGTTAGAAATAATTATCTTGGACGATCTTGAGTTCATGCCCTACTATCATTATACATCACTACATATAACTATCTATGTTAAACAACTCCTTTTCTTAATTTTCTATCTTTCTAAAGATACATTATGGATGTATATTATTGCTACATTTCTATCATTCTATTATTACTACATTCTACATTTCCAAAAAAATAAATTAACCCGGAAAAATATTTCTTCTGTATTATGTTGGTAATCAAATTATTTCATTCTTAACCGAGCCTAAAAAGCAGAAATGGTTAATTATTTCTTATAGATTTATTAAGCTGGTAAGTAGTACATTACCAATTAGCTAGAATTTCAATTATTATTATTATTTTTAATTATTGTAGTTTAATGTAATTTTTTTGTATGATTTACCACCTGTAATTGGGCCTAGGCCAGTTGGTGGATGATGTAAAATAAAATAAAATGAAAATAAATAATTAAAGGTACATAATAAGAAGAAATTTTGAAAATTCGATATATTAAGCTCTGTCAGATTAATTCAAAGAGGATCAAACCAACTTGAAAACAAAATCCATTTAATTTCACATCGATGTACAAAATTTAATCAAAATCCTTAGAGCCGGTGTTGAGAAAATCGCAAAAAAAGTACAAAATACACGGTATAAAGTAGAAATTTCGATCAGACGATTTTGATGAATTTACTGTTACATCTCGGGCGTAAAGTTGTCTTAAATATGAAATTTCAGTACTGTACGTCATTTAGATTCTTAAAACGTGTATTTCCGGTGAAAACTCGAATTCGAAATTTTAACAATCTCAATACTTTCCCTTAGTATATATTTCATATTTAGATAAGTGAAAGTAATAAAAAAATGAAATTGTTTACATAGAACGTTTCCCTAAAACCTCTAGCTTTCCAACGGTATATAATACATTATGTTACTATTAAAAAAAAATACGGGAAAAATATTTCTGCTGTTTTCAACTTCTGTTGTTATATAGTTATTTCATTGTTTATCAACATTGAGGCCAATCAGAAATGGTCAATTATTTCATATTAATGAAATTAAGGGTTCATTATTTCAAAGAGAATAAAAAAAAAAAAAAAAAAAAAAAAAAACATGTACCTCTATAACCCCTTTAGGCTGTTGCTTGAGCTTAGTACATATTGAGATTCGAACTGTTTCACGACCAATGGCGGAGTAAGGAGGTTATTAGAACTTGATCACGATCAGCCGCCAGGTTTCACCCCCAATTCGGGTACCGACTTTTTATAGGCTGGATGAACCCCAGGAGGGTCTCCATACCCTAGGGTCGCTCCAAGGTTGAAATAACAGAATGAATAATTTTGCCTCAGCAGAAATTAGAACTACCTAGAAAACAGTAGACTAGTGTTCTATCCACTAAACCACGCCGCCCCCTTTAAAGAGGAAAAAACCTACATGGAATTGAAGTTATAAATTTTACATCGATGTAGATTGTTTAATCAAATTTCTTAAGAGCCCTTTATGTGAAAATCGTGAAAAGAATTAAAATGCTTGTTTGAAAATAGCTTGAAAATTTTCTTGAAAAGTTGCTGTTACATTTCAAGCATATAGCTGTTTTGAATACGTAATTTCAGTTTCGTACGACTTATCGTTTTCACACACACAACATTTTGTCAGAGTTGTTTAGTAGGACTCAGGGTACCCTAAAATTTGTATTTTCGTTAAATAGTATGATTCGAAAATTTTTACGATCGTAATACTTAATAAAATATTTCGTACTTAAGTAAATAAATGGGGAGCGGGACGAAATCGTAATTTCTCACAGCCTAAACCCGGTCGTTAATTCGAGTCACCGAGTTTTATAATAATTTGTTTAATTAGGGTAATGCTAAATAAAATAAACAACAATTGTTAAACTTAAAATATAATGAGAAGAACAAAAACAAATAAACTTCTGAGTACTTAAGTACGGAAATTATTCTTAATCCTATTCCATCAAAAGAATGTCGCGGCTCCCTGCTTCTCATTATAACATTAATTAACAGACAAGGGGAATTAAATTATTGTAAATAAGTATTTCCCATTCTTACCAAAATTAAAAAAATAAATAAAAATAATAATAAGGGTCACGTAGAAATTTAAATTACTACATCGTCATCAATGTTACACTGATTTATTAGAATTTTATTAAATATTAGCACGTTCCCTATCTACAATTAAGGAAAGGCACCTTAAATAAAGCAGCTGTTGAAAACCCTTTGACAAGTCGTCAAAGCTAACCTGTGGAATTACTTTTAACGGAATACCACCACGTTAACTGATTCGTAGCCTTTGAAAAAAAAAAGTAAGTTATATAAAAAAGCCCTTTACAGCACTACCAAATATTATAAAATTTCTATTTTAATGTAACATATAGTTAAATAAATAAAATTTATGGGAATATAATTCTGCCACAACAACCATCCCTACACCTATACAACAATATGAAAGAAAAAATTGGGATATAAGGAATTGATTTTTTTTTTTTGTTGGGGGGGGGATATATAATTATATTTTTTTAACCATTCATATATTTGAAATAAAACAAAATATAAACTATCATAATAATAATAATTGGAAAGAAAATGAACTTAACATTGTTTGTGAATGGATACTTATTAAATTATGGTAATTTATTTACTTTAACAGAAATTGTTTAAAATAGTCAACATAGCGTGCAGTGGTTCCCCTATCATAAATGATATAAGTGACACAAAGTACGGAAAGATAAAAAAAAAAAAAACTCTACTAGAATTAATACAGAGAAGTCTATAAAACCAAGATGGATGTAGCAATAACAAGGTTATAAAATAGTCAGGGAATAGACACATAAACGGCCATTGACGGGTAAGTTGCTCAACGGCCGTTTATGTAATACTATAAAAATCAACTTAATTTTTTTTTTCTATGCACCCCTACTATTTAATAACCGTAAACCATGCTGCGTTGTAGAGGTACAGGTTTTAAAAAAAAATAATAATGTCATCCTCATATATCCTATATATTTTTTTTTTTTTTTTTTTTAATTATCACAATATATTTCTTTCTTTTTTTTTTTAAATTTATTTATTGAAATTTACAATTGTATTATTAAAAACATCAAGTAAATTGGCTGATAATATATATAGATATTATACATGAAAAGACATAAGAGAATATGCCCATTGGCAGCACTCCACTAGGTAATCTAAACTAGAAGGTCTCGAGGCCATCTTCTTTTCATACCACTCGGAGGATTATCAGGAATGGAAGAGGAAGCAAGGATTAAAACTAGTGGGTTAAAGTAGGAGCAGGTTTTGTCATGGAAAGATTTATATGGGCCAAATATATTTCTTTTAAACTATTTATTATGAAAATATCGTGGATATTTGCCTTCAACTTTTTAAAAACATAGTAATTTGTAAGTTTTAAGAGAATTTTTTTTTTTTTTTTTTTTTTTTTTTTTAATGAAATGAGATGAAAAATAATTTTTATTGACATTTCGCCTCCTAAGAATAATATACAGTGAACGGAAAAAGTATGATTTCTCTGGCTTCATTAGATATATAATTATCCAGTCAAATAAATTATATAAGGTTAATGTCAATAAAAGATACAAAAAAAAAAACAGATAACATTTTTTTTTTTAGTTAAACTTTTAGAGTTAAGTTAAGTATCATCTAAGTCCAGATTTATCACATATGTGCGGAAGATTGATTTTTGAGGGGATTGCTAAATAACTGGTGTTTGAATGCGGTTATGGATAACACTTTTCGGAGGGAGATGGTTAAATAGTTCAGAAGTATGGTAGCACGGATGATGGACTTTTCATAGGATGCAGTTCTATGAAAGACCTATCTTTCGTCTGTATTTTTTCAATCTACCTTTGGGATGTTAATTTTTATAAAAAATTAATTTACGGCTTTTACTGTCCTGTATGCAGACTAAATAAAACATAAGAATCTTAACCTTAGTAAACGATAATTTATTATTTAATCTTTAAATAATTCTGTTAACTGGGTTTTAATTATCAGTATTTAAATAAGGAAGGACGAGCGGGATTGGATATTATCGGCTCAAATATCCTTTATCAGATCTATATTAAGAAGACCTAACTCTACCAACGGTCCTAGCTCTCAGTATTTTTACATTATTTCCTCTAATCTTTCATCTTCCAGTTTTGATTAATTTGAATTATTAATTTAAAATAATCTTTATAGTAAATTTTAATTCGAAATATTAATTAAATATTCTTCAATGTCGTAATAACATTTTGTTATTTATAAAAAAATATTTGCCCATTATATATTTCAGTGAACGAACAGATTCGAATTTTTTTGTCAATGTTTCGAACCATAATTGCAAGTCATCCTCTGGACAAGTGATTTCTTAGAACACTAAAACAGGTACACATATTTGTTTTGTTTTTTTAATATACAAATATTTTATATTGACTTATGTGTGCATTAAAAATAATAAAATTAACAAGAAAATAAGAAACAACTTGTATGAAATATAATACATCCTCTTGAAAATGACTGTATGTTCAATACTGTATATGAGACCATACAAACTAAATATTTAATCTAACTACCAGTCATATTAGAATATACTATCAACCATATAAAATTCATTGGATTCGTATAAACAAACAAAACTGTCCCGTCACAACAAACTTAAGTGTATTCATACACATTGAAAGTAATTTTGTGAACATATAAAACATTTTAGATTTAATAATTATGATAAGTAAAAAACATGATTTGTACCAAGTATCCACCATATACACAGAATAAATAAAACAATTGAAATAAAAAATATAAATAATTTTTAGAAAACAAAATATTTTTTTTCCAGTTAATGATGATGCAGCTAACATAATTATTTAAAATAAAATAAAAGTTGAACCTCAACAACCGATGGTGAATCTTAGGTTTAAGTCATTGGTCGGCATACTTATTGGCCAAAGAGCCAAATGTGAACATTACAACAATTTAAAAAAATTGGGAGCCAAATCTGCTTGTTTAGTAAACTTTTATCACACTAAAAAATTAGTACACTAAATAAAAATAAATTTCATACCTAATAAATATTTATTAATGCGAACAATGCGCTTGCATCTCCTTAGAAAGTTTGAGTTAGTCAGGTTTGTAAGTTGTTTTTTGATTTTAGGTAGGGAGCGGCGTGGTCTAGTGGGTAGAGCGCTAGTCTACTGTGCTCCGGGTCCTTGGTTCGAATCCCGGCCGTGGCGGAATATTATTTATTCTGTTATTTCAGCCGGGGGGCGATCTTTGGACACGGAGACCCTCCTGGGGCACACCCAGCCTCTATAAAGTGGGTACCCAAAAAAGGGGGGAAAACCTGGCGTCTTCCGTCTCCAGGTCATTCAAAGCAGACCAACTGTGTTGTGAACTAACATCACATTTTTTCTTCTCCAATATTTCCAAATTCATCACAAAGACGTTCGAATTTATAGAGCCAAATCTCCTTCTTTTTTAAATCCAGCAATCGTATTTCAAAGCGACCAATGTCAATTTCATAAGAAGAAAATTTTAACTCGGTGCTTTAACGCAGTTAGGGGCTTGATTGCCATTCAAATGAGTACTCATAGTTTTTTTCAGGAGAAGTTTGGTTTTTGAGTTATTCGAAAACCAATTTGGTTTAACGTTTTGGAAAAATATTTTTTCACCACTTAAAAGGCGATTCTTCCCAGACCCAGCCTTATTGCACATCTAGACGGTAAAGCGAAGCTCCAGGGAAATTTTCAGCTTCACAATCATAGTCATTTTGTGAGATACTGCGATGACAAGAAAATCGAGTAATATGGCACTTTATTTTATAAATATAGATTAAGATGATTTTTGACAAATGCTAAAGTTGCTCTGCTGTTTTTGAATTCCGGAAACCTCCCTCATATTTGAAATTATTGTCTTAAAACGGTGTATCACACCGGAGTACGCCGAAAACATACGAACAATTTCAACCGGCAACTAGTACAAGGTTTGTGTTTACGTTTACGAACAATAATAAAATTAAACTCGATGTTCGTTACGTATTTTTAACACAATATAAACTGTAATTACCTATCCATCTTTCTAACATAAACAAAAAATTATACTTGTTCTCGATTTTTAGAAGAATTTTAATTTATCTGGAGCACTTTGTTAACCACTGGTTTAAATAATCGTAAAATGTCTGTACTTTTGCTAGGCAATGACCGTGCAAGGAGGTGATAAGGCCTTGATCGCGCTCAGTGGCCAGGTTTTTCCCACAATTTACGGGTATCCTCTTTTTTGGACCATGTTAGCCTCAGGAGGGTCTGGATATACAAGGATTTTTCGGCGGATTTTTTATCCTGTCGCAACTTGATTCTGTAACCTAGGACCCGAAGATCAGTAATCCAGCTCCTTACCACTGAGCCTTCCCGCTCCTAGATCAACGAAACTTTAATTTGAACAAAGACAATATAATAATAAACTTCATAGAATCTGGCTCCATTCAAATTTGAATTGTGTTGGAACATGGAAAAAAAAAATGTTATATCCATCTCATTATAGATCAATAAAGAAATAAAAATGGAAAATTAACTTGTTTTTAATTCTGAGGATGGCCGTACGTTCAATCGGTGCAACTAAAATTTGCGTTAGAGGAATGTGATAGCATTGGTTTGGAAGTTAGTAAGAAGTTAGGATGCCTGTTGCTCAACTAGTTTACGCAACTTTGTCATCTAATTGCTTCCTTATCATTTCAGTAAACAATTAATTTGCAATATAACGCTTTCCGTTTCTCCAAATCATCATCAGTTGTTAACAGGGTCTAACAGTCATCAAAGGATAAATTTGTAATATCTAACTCACTTAGTTTCGCTTGCCTATGCATAAAATTTATAGTAAAGGAATGTATTGCGATATGAAAATTTTCGAATCCACGGAAATACACGCTTCAAATTCAGTTTCGAAATATTTTCTGGGTATATGTGGTACGTGAAGCTAAAAAATGATAAATTGTTTAAAAATGAAATTTCATACATTACAAAAGACTAACTTGGGACCCCCATACTAGATTTAAACGACAAGGGCATAACCGACGATTTGGCCAATTATACAGACTGTTAAACAGAAAATCTCGACTTTCAATTGAAAACAAATTGCTAATTTACAAGACAGTCCTCCCTCAGATACAGTCCGGTATCCTGGCTTACTATTAGACAAAATATTGACATGGAATCCACATACAAGAACTTAACCGACGGTTCGGACAGTTATACCGAGTACTCAACAGAAAATCTGAGCTCACAGATAACAATAAATTATTAATCTACAAGACAAGACTGAAGCGTAGCTGGACCTACGGACTTAAACTGTGGGGAACAACCAAATTTTCTAACATCAAACGCATTCAATCCTTTCAATCAAAAGTCCTCCGAATAATAGTTATCGCTCCGTATAATGACACCAACCATACCTTACACCACGACCTAAATAATCCTTTTTTTTCCATACATTATTCCATCAAAATTCACCCATTCTATCAGAACCTTATTCTTCATCCCAATCCTCTAGCCATCAATCCACACACTTGACTCCAGATTTAACGCAGTAGACCCGAGACCTCTTGTAAATATGTATATTGGAGTTCTAGCACAGGCTAGATTCTCCACTAAATGTGCTATATGTATGACGTGTAGTAGTATGAGTGATTCTGATTATATAAATTTTATGATTTCTTATTGTATACTTATATATATATATATTATATTATATTTATATATTATATATATATATATATATATATATATATATATATATACATACATATATATTATTATTATTTTATAATTTTATTGCTGGGTAAATATTGTATGAATGTAGTATTTCATCACTATTATTAATGTCGAAATTAGGACAGATTGTAACGTCACTCAATAAAAGTTGTTGTTAAATCATAATTTTGATGTTTGCAGAAACTTTTTCTAGGAAATGCATTTTGCAAATGGTTATGAAATTCCCCAAAACGGCTCTAAGGATTTTGATCAAACTAAAAAATTTAACGGGTTTTAATATCATGTAGGTTTCAATCTGATTGAAACAGAGAGACCGAATTCTATTTTAAAGACATACATATGCGTGGGATGTTATAGCAACTTTTTTAGCCAAAAAAAAAAGACGATCAAGAAGTGCCACTTTGTACCATACATCGTACAAATTTTTACTGTTTTCTCGAGAACTTTTTAAACTATTTTGTATAAACTCACTATTTTGATGTACGATTAACGTCATGTAGGTGTTATCATCATTGAAATAGTCTGACAGGGTCTTAATTCTGAAATTTCTTGAAATAAAGTACCTTCAATTTGGTTGATTCGAAATAACTAACCAATGCAGAATGTTGGCATGGAATAAATAAAAAACAAAACTTTGCCGTAATTCTTAAAGAAACCCCATAAATGATTCGTGGTCATGAGAAAATATAAGGATTATGCATAAAAACATTTTGAAAATCAAAAAAAAAAAAAAAAATAACGGCGGAATTTATAAGACCAAAAATCCTCGTCCAACATTTTATGGAAATTGACGCGACCGATTTTGTAGGAGAGATAGGTTACATTTCATGAGGGTAAAAAAATAAAAAAATAAATTGATGAGTTTTTCAAAACGGGGAAAATACAAAATAGCCAGCTTTGAATTAATATTTTGTGTTCCTGGCTATCGGATATTATTGATAGGTCGGAATTGGAGTGAATAGAAAGAGAATATTTTTGAACCGAATCCGGTTATTCCAGAAGAGCGGTTCCTAAGGCACAGCTACCCGACTAAAAGCTGATTTCCAAGGCGGATTATATTCGCCTCTGTTTTTGATAAATATAAACGTAAAACTAATACAACGGAAATATTGTATCAGCAAAATCATACAATCGAGACGATGAACGGCATGTGTACATCATAAGTAATACAAAACAAAAATAAACTATACCTAGCAGGGTCTAATGATTTAATTGAGGATAAAATAATTTTCCATATTTAATAATTATATGTCCACCAATCTCTCTCCCATCACTTACACCCACTTCCCGCCCACGATTTCCTACAAGCCACCTCCATTACAATCAAGCCTTTTTCCTTTCCACTCGTCATCGCATCAGCATACTGCCCTCTTAAACATTCGATTTCCATTGCCCAATTTGGATCCTTCCTCAACTCTTTGGGGAGTCACTTTATTCTGGGTGCAGACCTAAATGCCATGCACCAACAATGGGGTTCCAGAACCACAAATACTCGTGGACGGACATTGCAGTTTGCACTTAACTCCAGACGCGTTAATCTCCTACCTCCCGATTCTCCTACCTACTGGCCAACAGATCCTAACCGTAATCCAGACATCCTCGACTTCTTCATCCACAGCGGATTAGGCTCCCTGAACTTGTCCGTAACTCGCCTTGATGAACTATCCTCTGACTATAGTCCACTGATCCTAAATATATCCCTAACACCAATTCCGAAACCTGTTCCACCGGCATTCATCAGAGGACCTATCAACTGGAACCTTTTCCGCGAAATCCTCACCAATGATATTGACCTCAGAGTGATATCCCTACCGATCCCAATACCTTTCTCGCAACATTTGCTGAAGACACAGCCATTTTATCATACAATTCCGATCCTGAAGTAGCATCGCTAAATCTCCAAAGGCACCTTTCCCTAGTCGAAGATAGATGTAATGCATGGCGTATTAAGGTGAACGAAAGTAAATGTAAACGCGTCACCTTCACTCTTCGACGTAAATCCTGTCCAACAGTTAAATTCAATTCCATACCGCTTCCTTCCTCAGACACAGTCCGGTATCTTGGCTTTTTACTAGACAAAAAAAAAATTGACGTGGAAACCTCATGCAAGACTTAAAAGGATAGAACTCAACCGGAGATTCGGCCAGTCATACAAACTACTAAACAGAAATTCTCATCTTACAGTTGACAACAAATTACTAATATACAAGACAGTACTTAAACCTATATGGATCTTCGGACTTGAACTATGGGGGACAACTAAACATTCTAACATCAAACTTATCCAATCCTTCGAACAATAGTTAATGCTCCTTATTACGTTACCAACTGTACCCTACACCACGACCTCAATATTCCATTTATTTTAGACCTGGTACCATCCAAATTTTTCCTAATTCCAACAGAACCTTCTTCATCATCCTAATCCTCTAGCTCAATCCTCTCCAGCTCCACCCATCCCTACAATCCTCCTCGAAGATTGAAACAGCAGTGGCCCCGCGACGTTTTGTAAACATTTATACTGGAGTTCTGACACTGGCCAGATTCTCCACTCATGTACTGTATGTTTGTGGCTATGCGCCCTAACTCAGCCTCCACTGGCTTACTGAGAGGCCTTGGGATCTCTTGGATTCGGCTTCTCTCCACACTTGTGGAGGGAGGGGCCCAGTCCCCTTAGCAGTGGGGTCCCCTTAGCAGATTGTATATAGTTAAGTTTATTTGTATGATGTTTATTTTTTTTCACACCTTTGTATTTATCTCTACTACAGTTTGTTTTGATTTGTTGATAGTTTCTTTCTTGATTTATTAATTGTTATTGTTTTGTATATATTTGAATATATTCATTTCCGATTTTATGTAATTTGACTATATCATTATTTTCTGTATATATTATATGGGTATGTATCACACACAAATAATTAAAAATTAAAAAAAATAATAATTATATATCAATATTCATTAATTAAGTATGCTTGCCCGGGGTAGGGGACCAAGAAGTGTCGTATGAGAGGCCCAGGTTCTTACAGAACCGTAGCGCCAAAAAAAAAAAAAATCTGATTGAAGAGTACTTACATTACTTATTAGGCTTTAATGAACTGTGAGAACATATTTTGTTCTTTATATAAATTATGAATAAGTACAAAATCAATAATTAAATTTAGTTGCTTCACATGAAATGAAAAATAATAGATCCCTGAATAAAAGCTAGCCACTTCTAAAAAAGTGTTTGTTAACAGATAAACAAACCTGAGAAATAATATTCTAAAAATAAAAAAGCCAAAAAATAGAAACTTCAACTATTTTATGGTGAACTATGAAAAATTAAGATTATAAACAGATAAAATACAAAGTCAGCCTTAAAAAAAGAACACCTTCAATAAATAGGAGAAAAAAAATGCGTGTGCTTAAGACCGAACTGCAGATGTGTAAACTTCATTACGAATCGTAATTTATATATATATATATATATAATATATATATATATATATATATATATATATATATATATATATATATATATATATATATAATATTATGAATTATGTAGTATTATTATAGATCGGATAAGTAGAATAAAAGAGAAACAAATCAGAAATAAAAGTTATAATTTTTTTTTTTTTTTTTATACAAATCTAATTATTTATTTTCGTTTTCGTATTCTACAAAGGATACAATATATAGAAAATACTGAGGTCGCTTAAATTTATTTATATAATGGAAATTTGGGAAATCGATGTTATCTTAGTTGTTCAACCATGTTTCAGATAGAAGCAATATCGTTGAATTTTAAGCAACACCTTCGTCAAGATCCAGGTCGTGTGCGCGATGACTTTGACAATGTAATGAATATATTGATATTACATTACTGTTGGAAATAAAGTATTAACATGAAATGACTTATCTATACGATCGAATGAATCATTTTAGTAACAATAATAATAGTATACTTTTCATATTTAATATTTTTCCAAAAGTATTATTCAGGGTGTAGTATCCCTCAATTATATACACTAACCTAACAAGATAAATCATAAAAGTAAAATAAATGATTGTTAAAATAATAATTATTACGGCGTACCAATAATAAATATAAAAAAATATTGTTAATATCAATTGATAATACTTCAAACATAAACATAAACAAGCGACACAATAATGAAGAACAGATGACTCTTATCTTTCACGCTCGGTTAAACTCGGCGGTCCCGGGTTCACCCGATTCAGTGTGACGGAGAAGCATCACTCGCAGCCTACAAAAATCTGTTAGTGGTGCGCCATAAGAAGTTTACACTTTAAAAATTGTGGAAAAATGTCTGCCTCATATCCGCGACTGCTTATCAAGCTGAGGTTTAGGGGTTTAGTTTTTTTTTTTTTTTTTAGCAACAATTTTTATTGAGTAATGTTACAATCTGTCTCAATTTGGACATCAATAATAATGGTGAAAGATAACATTCATACAATATTAACACATCAATAAAATATATATAGAATAATGAATCAACAAAATGTTTAGAAAGTCTAGAAATCACTCATACCTTGTTTTTGTTAGGTTTTGTTTTTTAAATCTGTAATGTATATAGCATATATAAGAGTATTAGAAAAGTTAATGGGGAGTTAAAATTCCCTTTTATTTTAATATTAAGTTTGATGTTTTATTTTGGTGATGTTGTAAACATCAAATATTATTAATATTAGAAATATATGTATATTAATTACTGACGAAATTCCTGTTCATTGTAAGGAGGTCCTAAATGCAACAGGTCATTAATAACATTTATTCTATTCTATTCTATACCTATATACACGTCATACATACAGCACATTGAGTGGAGAATCTAGCTAGTGTTAGAACTCCAATATATACATATATTGTCCAATATATAAGTCTCGGGGCCACTGCCTATTCAACCTTATAGGGGAATAGTGAGGGTGTGTGGCGCAGGGAAGGGATTGAGCTAGAGGATCGGGGTGATGGATAAGGTTCTGATTGAATTTGGAGAATTTTGATGAAATAAGACCTAAATTAAATGGAATATTAAGTTCGTAGAGTAAGGTATGGTTAGTGGCATAATAAGGAACATTTAAAGTTCGGAGGACTTTGGATTGAAAGGATTAAATGCGTTTGATGTTAGAACGTTTAGCTGTCCCCCTAAATTTGGTTGTTCCCCACAGTTTAAGTCCGTAGGTCCAGCTAGGCTTCAGTATTGACTTGACAGTAGATCAATAATGTATTGTCAACTGTAAGCTGGTTGGTAATATGGTTGGTGTCATTATACGGAGCGATAACTATTATTCGGAGGACTTTTGATTGAAAGGATTGAATGCGTTTGATGTTAGAAAATTTGGTTGTTCCCCACAGTTTAAGTCCGTAGGTCCAGATACGCTTCAGTCTTGTCTTGTAGATTAATAATTTATTGTTATCTGTGAGCTCAGATTTTCTGTTGAGTACTCGGTATAACTGTCCGAATCGTCGGTTGAGTTCTTGTATGTAGGTTCCATGTCAATCTTTTGTCTAATAGTAAGCCAAGATACCGGACTGTCCCTGACCATACCATAGTAACCATGAAAAAAATACTACCCAAATAGCAACATTTTAATAATCGAATTTTGATACCTGTTTAATTCAGCTCATTAGTATATATTTTGAACATGGAAATAAGTTGTTATTTCTCCAAACCTATGTAACAAATCTCAGTCGGTATAAGGAAATATTGGCTAAAAATGTAAGGCTTACTACAAGTAAATGATCACGTCAATTTACCTTTCCAGGTAAAGGTAATCTTCTGAAAATACAACAGCCTTCGATCCGCTCCCAGAACTATCTCTTCAGTCGAAAGGCATGCGCGAGTCTTGGCCCAATCCCAAGATAAAAAAATCGAACGATAAATAATGAAACTCCATATGCTCAATTAGGACGTTCAGTTAGGCTTTGAAGGCAGCAAGAATGGTAGTTCACATCGCCAGCCAATATAGAGAATTAGGGTGATAAATGATTTCTGCATAAAAAAAAAAACATGGGTGGACTAAATGAATTTTAAACATCTATCACAGACAAATGCGACTTGAATGAATCAGTAACGTTTTAGTGGTAAAAATATAAGGAATTGGACTATTGATCTCCAATTTCTGGATTTGAACCTGGCTATGGCAGAGTAATTATTTATTAATTATTTAGAAAAAAAAAAATTATTTTGGAACTTTGTCCCTTAAGAATAATATGAAATTTACAAGTAAAGGTAGCGCACCTGGACAGATAACATTAAATAGACATAATTATGTACATAGGTAAAAGAGGTAGAAAAAGCATAACAAAGTAAAGTAAACAAATATTTAAATTTGAAAGTAAGAAACAACTAATTTTGAACACACTAACCTAAAATAATAATAATATATACATGTATATATGAAATAAAAAAAAAATAACAAGGTAAACATAGGATATTCATTCCTTATAATGATTTTAATGAAAAATCTAATTTAAAATTTAAGATTAACAAGCGTCAGTTTGGAATAATAGGTGTTGGAAAAGGTGATATTTGAATGTGGATAAGGAAGAAGCATGACGTATATTGGAAGGAATGGAATTCCAGAATGTAATGGAACGGGCAAGAAAGGATCGATCGAAGGCTTTAGTTCTGTGGGATGGCATATAAAGGTCGGAATGGCGCGATCTTGTTTCAAGCAAGTGGACTGAGGATTTAAAATGATGGAGACTGTAGATATAGGAAGGATGCTGGGATTTTATAGTTTAGTAGATAAATGACCCAAGGAAGTACTGTCTGCGTATGGAGGGAAGGAGCCACTTCAACTCGGCATAGCGGTGGGTCACATGAAACCGCCTCGGGGTACCCAAAACAAATCTTAAAAAACAATTCATGAGACGCTTTAAGTTGTTCTCGAGCACCACAGAGAGACCACCGTACACTGCGCAGCAGTAGTATTCCTATTCTTTTATCTCGTATAGGGGGACAATGGGGTTGGAAGACATTCCTGAGGCACAACCAGGCTCTGTAAGTTGTGTATTCAACATAAAAATAAAATGTAATTCATTATCTAGAAACAGTACTATCCTTACTATGTTCTTATCTCTGGCCTTTCATGGCCTATAGTGGGACAGATATATTTTTTTTTAATAAGGGAAGAACTAAACTGCAATTTCCTTACGTTTTTGAACTTTTCTTTTTGATGTTCTTCTATAGAAAATTCATGTATCCGTCCATGGCGATACGAATAACTACTAAAAGTATCCATGAACTACAAATTAGAGACTTTTTCACTCATATATGGGCAGAAGTAAATGATGATAAACGTTAATCATACAGATTTTATGGGTAGAAATACAGGGAAACTTTGGGGGAAAAAAAAAAAAAAAAAAAAAAAAGGTTGAATCTATTGGTAGTAGAACAAATATTCCATTCTCAGTTTTTAAAATTCTTATCAACCTTACTTCGCTTTGCTCCATAGTTTGGTAAGCAAATATAAAAGGGTCGATAACAGAGAAATACATCTGAATATTTGGGAATAACTTACACAGAGTATTTTAAGATTCATTTTGGTTTGTTATTTTCAATAATGAACCTTTGTAAAAGACGGAAACAACACAAACAAAACTTGGTCAAAATTCGGAAATTTGAGGTCTTACATTTCAAGATACCTAGTGCTATGTATTATACTTATTGCCCAAGATAGTGGCAGATTGTATTACTTCTCAATAAAGCAATATTATTTCCTAAAAAAAACAAAAAAAAAACTGCTATGTATCTAGAATACTGGAAGGTGAAGGAATATTTTTTATTGTATAAAATAGAGCAGTTTCTGGGTGACAAGCAGGAAGGGTTCTTAGAAGGTCTATGCAAAAAACTGCACCCCTCCACTGCTTGGGAGAGTTAGTCCTTTACCTAAGGGAGTCTGAGCCCGGACGGCAAGAGAATCGGAAGTCCACGGGAGAAGGTCGAGGGGTCAACCAGGAAAGAAATTTGCATTCATGTCCAAAGGTACTTATATGTAATATTATGTGGTAAATCGGAACCTCAGTATTCTCGATAATAACAATGCCTTATTGTACCAAGTGTTTATGTATAATAATATGTGTAATAATATGTACTCTTTTATAAATAAATGTGTATTTTAAGTTAATTAGTTTATTACCCTTTATGCCACCGAATGTAGTACTAGAAACAGAATAAGGAATGAAAAAAACGCGCCTGCCGACGTACGAATTTATTAATATTAATGTAGAAGGTAGAAATACTCGGTTGTAATTGTTTGTAGCCCTCATGATGGCTCAAAAGTTTGAGCCGAAACGTCGGCAAATTTAAGAAACGACTGACTCCCGATTATTTCTATCTACGATAATTTCAACAGTCGACTATAAACCCTCAATATTAATATTAATATTAAATATCATTAGTGCTATTCGATAGAGAATTAAATTCCATACTAAATAAAAAGGAGAATCCTTGAAATCGATTAATAAATTGCAAGTATACAAACTAAGTTATTTTGAAAATAGAGAATTTTATTTTTTTTTATAATAGGTTTTGGTTTCACTAATTAGGACACTAAGATTATTTAAAAATAAATAAAATTGATTTTCACCCTCATATACGCGATCATGACAATATATATTATATAATGTAATACATAACATTGTGATAAAAAAAAATAAATAAAACCAAAAATGATATCTTGCCTATATATACGCCCATAACTCAGTTATTTCGAAGATAGTAACAAATTTTATATAGTTTTAGAATTTTTGGTGCTATTCGATAGAGAACAAAGTTCCCAAGTGTTCTGAAATTTTTTTTTTTTTTTATTATTATTTATTACGAGATAATACAATCTGCCACCTTCTGGGGCAATGAATATTAATGATATAAGAAATCATTCATTCCATATGTACATTGGAAATAAAATAAAAATAAATAATTAACAAAGATCAAACAAAGAAGAAAGAAAAAAAAATATATATACACAAAATTAAATAAATACTATAAAGAAAATAATAATAACAATCTTGTTCACATTCATACCTATTTACAATATTTACAAACTGCCCCTGGGATCACCGAATCAAACCTCGAGATCCACTGGTGGATGTCGAGGCACAATGCCAGAAGATCCCAGCGCCTCTCATTCAACCGCGTCACTGGTCTTGAGAGCCAGTGGAGGCTGAGCGAGGGCGCTAGAGCCACATACACTCAGGGCATGAGTGGAGAAGCCAGCCATTGCCAGCACTCCAATGACGTATTTATAAAAGATCTCTGGGCCACTGCCGCTTCAACCTACGAGGAGGGTTATAGGGATGTTTGGAACTGGATAGGGAGTGTGCCAAGGGATTAGGAAGGTGAGTAAGCTTCTGGTGGAAGATTGAGAATTTGGATGGGATTAGATCAAGGACAAATGGGATATTCAGGTCATGGTGTAAGGTTTTGTTGGTAACATAATATGGGGCATCGACTATTGTTCTAAGGACTTTAGACTGGAAGGATTGGATACGTTTGATATTCGAAAATTTTGCTGTTCCCCACAGCTCAAGTCCGTAGGTCCAAATGGGTTTAAGAATGGTCTTGTAAATGAGTAGTTTGTTGTCCGTTGAGAGGTGTGATTTCCTATTTAGAAGTCTATATAGCTGGCCATATCGTCGATTGAGTTCTTGTCGTTTGAGTCTAGTATGTGGGTTCCATGTCAGTCTCTTGTCTAAGAGGAAACCAAGGTACTTGACTGTGTCAGAAAAGGGAAGGGGGATAGAGTTAAAATGGACTGAAGGGCAGGATTTGCGTCGTAAGGTAAAGGTTACATGCTTGCTTTTTGATTCATTTACTTTGATACGCCAATGATTGCACCACTGTTCAATCAAAGCAAGATGCGATTGGAGGTTTGAGGATGCTATTATCGGGTCTAGGTGGGATGAGAGGATAGCTGTGTCATCGGCAAATGTTGCCAAGAAGTTTTCAGGAAAGGTAGGAATGTCTGCGGTAAATAAGATGTAAAGGATAGGACCTAGGACACTACCTTGTGGAACACCAGCTTCTATCGGATAACAACTTGAGAAGTCAGAACCACAACGAACTCTGAACGAGCGGGTAGAGAGGTAAGATCGAAGGATTAGATATAGGGATTGGGGTAATAGGGTTTTTAGTTTAAAAAGCAAGCCATCGTGCCACACCCGGTCGAATGCTTGTGCTATGTCCAGAAAGGCACCGGTGCAATATTGCTTGCTTTCAAGGGCATAGGATATGTGATCTACAACCCGAAGACCTTGGTGAACAGTGGAGTGGCCTGAGCGGAAACCGAACTGGTGAGATGGGATTTTGTGTAATTGGAGTAAAGGTAGGATGCGTTTCAAAAGGATTTTCTCGAATATTTTGGAGAGAATTGGGAGCAAGCTGATTGGTCTATAGGATGAGGTATGATTAGCAGGTTTGCCCGGTTTAAGGAAAAGTATAATGGTTGAGTGTTTCCACATCATAGGAAAATGGGTTGTACGGAGGATGCAGTTATATATGTAGGTCAGGAATATTATAGCCTTTTTGGGAAGTTTTTTAATGATTTGGGAAGTGAGTAGATCAAATCCAGGAGATTTTCGAGGTTTAAGTTTATCGATTAGGAATTTGACCTCAGAGGGGTTGACAGCTTTAGGAGGTAAAGAGAGAGGAATCGGCGAGGAGAGGGATTCTTCAACTGCAGCTGTATGGGTAGGATTAAGTTCAGGATGAGGAGTGAATGTGTTTGCAAGATGTTTAGCAAACTCCTCTGCCCTAGTCTCATCTGACGAGGCCCAGGAGCCATCATGACGTTGAAGAGGATGAGAGATATAATGGTATTTAAGGATTTTTTTAGTTGCTTTCCAGAGGGAATGGTCACAAGTGGATAATGAGGAAAGATAGGAATTATAGGATTGAGATCTGTAGGTTGTCAATTTATTTTTAACTAATTTACAATAATAATTGTATGATTTCCTGTCATCAGGATGCCTGGTCCTCTGCCAGATAGTCCTAGAACGGCGCTTGTATTGGATAAGGTCCAGGAGTTCTTGAGGTAAAGGATTTGTACATCGGGATTTTGTGGAAGAGAGAGGTGAAGATGAAGTCCAAGCTGCTTGTTGGATTAGGGTAGTAAAGGTATTTACAGCTTCATCCAGTTCTTCAGGGGATTTGAGGGATACTCTGAGATCAATATTGTCGGTTAAGATTTGACGGAATAGGTCCCAATGAACTGGGCCCCTGATGAATGAGGGTGGAGACGGTTTAGGAATGGGCGATAATGAAAGGGTAAGGAGCCATCATGACGTTGAAGAGGATGAGAGATATAATGGTATTTAAGGATTTTTTTAGTTGCTTTCCAGAGGGAATGGTCACAAGTGGATAATGAGGAAAGATAGGAATTATAGGATTGAGATCTGTAGGTTGTCAATTTATTTTTAACTAATTTACAATAATAATTGTATGATTTCCTGTCATCAGGATGCCTGGTCCTCTGCCAGATAGTCCTAGAACGGCGCTTGTATTGGATAAGGTCCAGGAGTTCTTGAGGTAAAGGATTTGTACATCGGGATTTTGTGGAAGAGAGAGGTGAAGATGAAGTCCAAGCTGCTTGTTGGATTAGGGTAGTAAAGGTATTTACAGCTTCATCTAGTTCTTCAGGGGATTTGAGGGATACTCTGAGATCAATATTGTCGGTTAAGATTTGACGGAATAGGTCCCAATGAACTGGGCCCCTGATGAATGAGGGTGGAGACGGTTTAGGAATGGGCGATAATGAAAGGGTAAGGAGTAATGGGCTGTGATCTGAAGATAGGTCATCGAGGCGAGATATGGAATAATTTAGTGAGCCTAGACCTTTATGAATGAAAAAGTCTAGGAGGTCGGGATTGCGGTTGGGATCTGTTGGCCAGTAGGTAGGAGAATCCGGAGGAAGGATATTGCTGCGAGTAGAATTAAGTGCAGACAACAGGATTCGTCCGCGAGAATTTGTGGTTCTGGCTCCCCATTGTTGGTGTTTTGCATTAAAATCTGCTCCTACAAGAAAGTGGTGTCCCAAGGAATTTAGGAATGTATTGAATTGGGGTTCGGAAAAAGGAATTTTCGGAGGGGAATATGCTGCAACAATTGTTATGTTAAAGAGCTTGGTTCGAACTGTTACAGCTGTAGGTTGTAGGTAATTATGGACGGGTAAGGGGTGTGAGTGATGGAGAGGGGAGTGATGGATGATGACAGCAGTGCCAGCATGTGCGGTTCCGTCCGGGTGGTCCGTGCGGTAAATGTTGTAATTGGGGATGTTAAACATCCGTGAGTTGGTAAGTCGGGTTTCTGTTACTAGGGCTATGTCTATATGTTTTTCTTGTAAGAAGACTGTTAGTTCGTTAGTGTGATTTCGAATACCATTCGCATTCCAAAGGAGGATGGATATAGGCTCGGAAGAGGTCATTTAAGGTTTTCTTGCAGAAGTGATGAGGTGGGATACGAGGTTAGTTAGAAGAGATATTAGGGGAGTCACGACTGATTTCAGTTCAGTGATGAAGGATGTTAAGAGACTGGTGATATCTGTTGCATTAGATGGAGGAGGAATAAGTGGAATTTGATGTTGATGGGATTTTTGAGGCTCGGGTTGGGTTAGAGGAAGAGAATATTGAGGTTGGGGCTGGGGTTGTTGAGGTTTTGGTTGCTCCGTCGGCAGGGCCTCACAATTCTTATTTTTCTCACCGCCTCCTAGAAGTTGGGCAAAGGACACATTAGAGTTGATGAGGTTTGAAGTCATTCTTCTTGGAGTAGAGGGATATTCTGTTGGATGCGGTTTCTGGAATTTTTGTTTTAGGTTTTTGTAAACCTGGCATCCTTTATAGTTAGCCGGATGTCCTTTCAGGCATAGAGCACACACCGCTGGAGTTTGCCTTGATTTGATGCATTCATCAGATTTGTGTGGGTCTCCGCATTTCACGCAACGTGGCAAATGATGACAGTAGTGTTTGGTATGGCCATATGCCTGGCAGTTGTGGCATTGGACAATTTCTTTCTTCACATACGGTTTTTCAACTGTAACTTTGGTGTAATACAGTCTTTGGATATCGTATACCTTTTCAACTCCAGGTGAGGGTTCTAGATCAACGAAGAAGAGGGGTAGAGATGTTCTGAAATTAGCAGTGGTGATTGTCCTTTTCCCTTTGGTTAACAATCCTTAATCGTTTTTTTATTAGTTAATTGCCTGTAAAAATCTAAATTAACTGTTATACCCTATTCGGAAATAATAAACTATTGCGTGAAAATTTGCAGCATTTTGTTATAGATAAATAACGCTATTAAAAAAAGTAAAATAATATTAGCAAATAACTGGTCTAATGTACAAATCAAGAAAGGTACACCCCATTTAGACCTCCCTTGCTTCTATGAATCGGAGTTCCTTAGTATTTCTATATGTTACGAATAATCACGATATGAAATCATCGTATTATTATTCAAATATTTATTTAAAGGTAAAAAAAAAAACTTAATAAATCAGGAATAAGTTTGCAGACTTTTTAAATTATATAACATCACAGGTTAAACTAATTATTACAAGGTTTTGCTTCTCCCCCAATTATGTTATCAACGGATATTTAAAGCTACTTTCCTTTTTGGTAGTCAAAGCCCCTCCCTAAAAGATTTTCATTTGAAGCCTCCTTGCAACCCCTGCGCTAATTAAACTTGTTAACAACATAAAGGGGAGAGAAAAAAAAAAGGAGCTACGGACATCTCAGGGCGTCTCTAACTTTGTAAGGCAAAGAAGCAGGTTCGGATTCAAGTAGGTGGCTTAGCAGTCAGTCTTAATTTATATGTATATTAATATTTCAATGTATACATACATACTTTTTTTTACATCTTCAAAGTAGTTTTTTAAAGATCAGACAAAACTTTTATTCTGGGACTTGGTCCCCTAGAAATAACATTTATGCACAATTAAAATATACAATGTGTCTGGCGAAAAGACCAAATGAACATAATTAATTCTTATTTACAATGGTGGAAGAGAAAAGAAAAAACGTTATACAGCAAATAAACCAATTAATTTATTAAATAACTTAAATTTGAGTAATAAATTGTGACCCATTTATACGGTGCACACTGGGGAAATCACCAATTTAGGTGGACAAATCCCAAGTCAAAAATTTGGAATATTGCAGTGCTTCACCTTTTTTATTATTAGTTGGAAAGACCCTTAACACTAATATTTCCTGCCATACCGTGTTTACAAATAAATAGTAAATGAGTGAATCATTTCTGTTCGCACAAGTGCCTAATGATCTTTATTTGATGGCCATTTATTGTGTTCAAGGTGTGTTTAGCGCAAAATCTTTTTGCTTTTATTTAACAGTGGACATCGCTGAGACAGGTAAGACATTATATTTCCAAACTCGTTATTGGATATACATTGCAATCAACCTGTAGAGATAATTTAGCAACTTACATTTACGTAAGCCCCTATTCAATAACGAAAAACTATATAACCCCCAAGTTACCCCAAGGATTCGTTTGTAGGATTTGTTTCATCAATTCTTCTAGTCTTTAAATATTACAAAGAACTTTTGTGATTTTTCGCGTTTTGTGTGATACATAATTTTTTTCAGACATAACACTCCGAATCAAAAGTTTTGATTTGACAACCTATAATTTGAAAAGTTTCCTAAATGATATAAAATACATCTATTAGCAGGTTTCAGCAACTCCGAGCCATAATTAGATTTTTCTGTATTCTGGGACTTCAAACGTAAAATGTAGGGATGTTTTAGATTTTAGCAAATAAATTTGATGTTTGACCACTGTACAATCGCACGTCGCCAATCGTCAAAAAATTAATAAGTTTTTATAATTTTTTTTCCGTAATCTGGGACCCAAATAGTTAAATATGGACAAGTTTCAGAATTTCGTACACCAAAATAGGTCATATTTTCCACTGTGCGGCGAGTTTAAGTGGCTCCTCCCCCCAATTCGCATACCATATTTCCTAGGATCATACCTTTACCCAACCATTAACACCTCCAGCTCCCTCCTTATATTCACAGTGTTCTGCAATTTAAATCGTCAGTCCACTCTCTCGAAACATGGTATCGCCATTCTGACCTTTACATTACTACTTATATAACGACAATTTTTGATCATTCCTTTCTTGTCCGTTCTGATATCTGGAATTCCCTACCGACTATTATCCGCCATGCTTCTTCTCTATCATCATTTAAGTCCTAACTGTTCCAATACCTCTTTTACTCCCAAACAGACGCTCAACAACAATGATGTTTTATAAATATGGAAAACAGTATTTAGTATCCCTACGTTTCGATCTATGTTACCTCAACATTCTTTTTCTTTGACCGCCACGCGCCATCTCTTGTTTAAATTATTTTTTATAGTTAAATAAAAGAGAAATGTTTATTTAAAGTAAAGGTAACGGAATGATTTGCGGAAGTCACACAGAATATTTTAATAAAATAAAAAAATAATGATGGATATTAATAGTTGACCGTTGAGAGATTCAGGAGAAAATTAGCAAGGGTGGAGGTCAGTAGAAATGAAGCGATTAATAGTTTATAATAAATTGTTAAAAACTTTTCAACTGTATCTTTTTCACTGGCCGCCTTTAGGACTAATTTCTTGCTAATAATCAATAAATATCATTTATAATTCATACCGTTAATATTAATTTCATTGTTTATTGTAAAAAAAAAGTTTAATAGTTTTAAATTTATCAAAAATTTAAAAAAAATGTATAGTGGGGGTTTGATCAATACTTCCAGTTAAAAGGTGGTTTTTGAATAATTGGATTTTTTTTTTTAACTTCTCGTTTCCTTTCTCGAAACGATTGTAAAGTCAATTAGACATTGGTCCTAAAGTTTTGTTCTCCGATATTTTTTTAATTAAAATAAAAAATTAGTTCGGATAAAGTTAAGAATGTGAGCCAAACCTGTCATGGCAAGGCCCATACGTCGTAGGCGAGAGAGGAAATTGAAATATAAAAACTATACTTCAGTATTCCCGTTATAAAAGAAGGCTTTTCCAGATGAAGGGATTCCAAATAATCCTTTTTCAACCCTCCAATATCTAGTCTTCGGAATAACATTATGTCGAGTAAAATATAAAGAGTTTAACGTAAACGAAAATCTATTTTTTTTTTAAATGAGTGATGTAAACACAAATTCCATTTATCTTTCTTTTTAAAATCAATTTTTAAATAAGTTTTAAATAAACTAAAATTTGTATTGACGGAATCGTATTGGGTATAGATGGACACGTTCCGTAATAACATAAGTTTATGATTTCTTAGTCACTTCCCATGACCTACACGTACAACTTTTAATGTTGAATAACATATGTTTCTAAAATTGTTTATCTTTCCAAAAGTACACCATATACTATACTAGTGACTTGTACTTTCGTTGCACGGGTGCAACTTAAATGCGGGGTCATTTATGTTTAAGAAAAGTACAGTTTCCTAATTAAGAGTTTGTCATGTGAGTTCATGAGGATTATGAGTTCGTGGTAAGGAAAGTACACTTGGCAAGAAAAATTATGTTTAATTTATAACGTCTATTCATTATTATATTTAATCACCGGCAGTAATTAGAAAAATAAATTGGTCAAAATTTGGCCAATTTGGTTCAGTTTATTAGTTTCTTATGTTAAACGGTGCATATTTTATTCGAATTAGTAATATTATTACTTATATTTTAACTGAACTGTTCAAAATACACTTTAAAAGTTTAATGTAGTTTCTATTCCATATCAACTATAGCATATTCTAAAATCGTGATAATGATTATTTATTAGGTTATGATTATTTGTTATATTGTTATTATTTATTATATTATTATTTATATATGTTTTATTTCTCTCAGGTAACTGGAGCTTCATCTACTTCCCGGATAAAAGTCAAGGGGAAGTAGAAGGTTTTACTTATTTAAAAATGTTCTAACAATTCTGCAGGTATCCAGCAGAACTGCTTTCTGTGCTAGTTTTAGATGCTTGTGGTCTAGGCCAAGCTCTTCTGTGCTCTCCTTCGTGCTTTTTAGGATTAGACCATTTTAAGAGAGAACTATTGGAGTTGTAGCAACTTTTTCCAGGCGGTAGAGCGATTTCAGTTCTAAAGAGAGTTCTTGATATTTCCTAATTTTTTCAGCTCTAGTGCTTAACAGATTGGAGTCACTTGGGACAGCAATATCGACAATTCTGGCCATTTTGTTGGTTTTATCTAATACCAAAATATCTGGACGATTATGCAGCACTCTGTGGTCGGTGATAATCTGTTCATCCCAGTAAACTTTTACGTCTTTATTTTCCATAAGTTTTTCAGGGGTATACCGATAATAGGGTATCTCTTCACCCCCAACAATCCCAGAGCTCTGCACAGACCTTGGTGGTAAATTTTAGCAAAGTTATTATGCCTCATTAAATAGTCCGTCCCTGCCAAAGTTTCACAACCATTTGTTACATGCTGAATAGACTCGTGGGTCTTGGAGCAAAGGCGACATTTATCTGTTATCATATTTTCCTTCATTATATGCCTCCTGTATGCTCTCGTTGCAACAACTTGGTCCTGTATAGCAAGAACAAAACCCTCTGTCTCGCCAAACAGTTGACCCATCCTCAACCAATCGACCGAGAGCTCACTGTCAATATCAGGCGAATTATTATTATTATTATTATTTATTAGATTATTATTTATTAGATTATTATTTATTAGATTATTATTTATTATTATCTTTATTATTTCCACTCAGATAACTGGAACATCATCTACCTCCCGGATAAAAGTCAAGAGAAAGTAGAATTTTTACTTATTTAAAACACAATTCAGCAGGTATCCGGCAGAACTGCTAATTTTAGATTCTTAAGGTCTAGGCCAACCTCTTCTCTGCCCTCTCTGGTGCTTTTTAGGATTAGACCATTCGAAGAGAGAACAATTTGAGTTGTTGTTACTTTTTCTAGGTGGTAAAGTGATTTTAGTTCTAGAGCGAGTTCTCGATATTTTCGGATTTTTTTAGCTCTAGTGCTTAACAGGCTAGAGTCACTTGGGACAGCAATATCGACGATTTTAGCCATATTGTTGGTTTTATCTAACACCAAAATTTCTGGACGATTGGGCAGCACTCTGTGGTCGGTGATAATTAGTTAGATTATTATTATTATTATTTATTGGATTATTATCATTTAATAGATAATTATTATTTATTACATTATTTTAATTTATTTTTTTTTATAGATTATTATTATTTATTTCTATTTTTTTTCTCTTTATTTAGGTTTATTTATTCGTCTTTGTATTTTTTTAAATTTACTGTGCATATGGAATGAATGACTTCTTAATGCACTAATAATCATTGGCCAAGATTGTGGCGGATTGTATTATTTCTAAATAACACAATTTTTTTTTTAATAAATAAGTAAAATCGTGTGCTTTCCAACGGTATATTATACGACTTTATTACTACTCATATTTCACAAATAATTAGTTGATGACTTGATTACAAAAAATCTAATTTTCCCTTCTATAAAAACTTAATTGCAATGTATTCAATTTTTAAAAAAATTCAGGAAAGAATACCCTAAATTGTATTTAAAACCTTATCAAAATCCGTCGCTTGGTTACGCGGAAACCAATTTTATATAAAGAGATTTATTATTTTGAGAAAACAATATGGGAAAATATTTTTGCTGTATTCTCTTTCAGTTGGTTATCAAACAATAAGATATGGCGAATTCTTTAAAAAAAAAAAAAAAAAATGTTTTTCTTATCTTTCACTTATCTAAAAAAGTCTCATCAATATCACCATCATAACACCTATCTGGACTTACAGAGTTGAGCCTTGGGACTCAACTAAACCATCAAATTCTTCCCGTATTCAAATTCTTACAATCCAAAATCCTTCGAAAAATCCTTAATGCTCCTAACTTCGTCACGAATAAACTCATGTTGCTGATTTGGCTCGAACCAGGTATCAATCCTTCCATGAAAAACTCTACTCCTACTCTAAAGCACTCGTTCCAATCCTTGCTTCCTCTTCTATTCCCCATAATCCTCCGAGGCGTCTAAAAACGAGATGGCCTCGATAACCTTCTAGTTTAGATTACCCATTGGCATTTTCTCTTCATGTCTTTTTCATGTATTTCTGTTAGCTAATTTACTTGATGTATTAACTAATACAGTAAATTGTAAATTTCAATAAATGATAATAATAAAAACAATAAATAAATAATATTTTATTTTATTTTTTTAAGCTATGGTTAATTTTTTTTTAACAAAGAGAAATGGTTAATTATTCCGGTTCAACTAAATTGAAGATACTTTAGACAAAGAGGAAAATTAATTAAGCCATGTTAAATGAATCGCCCTATTTTTATCTTTCAATGCCATCATTTAATTGTTGTCTATTAGCAAGCCAAAGGTCATCAATGTTTTAAATTTCAGCACGACTCTTCTGCTACTTTCATTTTTAATTCTTTAGTTGATGACATAATGTTCAAGTTATTCTACAGTTTATCGTAGCGTAGTTCTAGTCTTACATCATGAATATTTTCTTGGCTTCATAGTTCATCTGAAGTTTTGAGCTTAATTTTTCAGTGCTATATGCTATTGGCACTTATGCAATTATGTAAGGAATCTCACAAAAATAAAATTAAAAATTTGGTAGGTACTGACTTTAAAGTAATTATTTGAAACGATGGTTCGGGGTGCGGTCATCAAGAAATAACACACTTGTAAGGAAGATTTATTATATTTTTGTGCCGATGATTCATCCTATATTGCGAGCCTTCATCAGGGAATAGATAACAACTAATCAAGTTAAAAGAAAAATAATAATAAAGTTTAATAATTTTAAAGTTTTATTATATTGGCTGTTACCTTGGTTTTTCTAGCCCTGATGAAGGCCCCCAATGTAAGCCGAAACGTCAGCACACAAATATAATAGCCTTACTTATTAGTGTGTTATTTCATTATGACCACAACCCAACGATCCTCTCATCATGCAATTATTCCAGAACTCGAAATATCAATTAAAATTTATTATTTATAAGGTTAACCAATTGCTAAACAGATTGCTGGAGGATTTAAAACAAATATAGAATAATAGAAGCAGACTTTTATGAATCCGAATTTCGAAAAGAATTATGTAAATACTATCTACATTCATTAATCAATAAAAATACATAATCTATAAGTATATATTATATAACATATAACTGATAAGACTGGGTTCATATTGCTGCCCAATGAAAATGGCAATACCCAACAAAAAAAAAATCCAAGAAAGTTTTGTTCAAACAACTTTTCGAAGTGGAAAAGTTTCCAAGGGGCTTAATAATTTTATTTTTTTCCCTTTTCCCCACAGAAACTAATCTCCTGGTCTAAGCGAATAAGAGAAAAGGAAGTAGACGAATGAGATACGATGTGGAAAGTGATAATTCGGCCTTGAGTGAACAGCGTGTATCTAACTTAACATATATTTTCAGTAAAATTTACAATAATAGGGGTACTCACTACGTTTGCTATAGCATAATATTTGTGTTATTTTGCTAAACCCGTCGAGTTTCTACAGTTATTTCCTGTATAAAATTGATGGGTTTAGCACAATAGACATGCTATAGCAAACGTAGTGAGTACCCCTAATATATATATTCTCGAACCACAGTTATTTGGAAAACCCTACCTCACTCTCTCTCTCTCTCTCTCTCTCTCTCTCTCTCTCTCTCTCTCTCTCTCTCTCTCTCTCTCTCTCTCTCTCTCTCTCTCTCTCTCTCTCTCTCCTCTCTGTGAATATTTCTAGTATCTTTGATTCAATGTCTATTTAAATTTTGTAATATCCACACATATCTATGTAAGACACTTTTTTGTCTCATATTGTAAGTAAATTTGTAATAATTTATTTTATATGTATTCATAACGTTAACAAAAAAAATTCTAAATAAGATATCTATTCAGCAGTATATTCATTAATTTTGAATTCAATGCATTCTTAAATTTATTCAAAAATATTTTCTGCCTCTCTGACAATAACATCACCTATTAATAGTTGTTTACAAATTTTAATATTTTGTTGTTGTTTTTTTCCACGGTTAGGGCATGAATATGAGAACAATAAACTCTCGAAACGTAGCCTAAAAATCATTGCTTATTTATCCCAATACACTGAGGAATATAATCTCTTCAGATGATTACACAAGATCAGATGAAGATATCATAGAACTGATCAATATACTTCGTGAAAATGAAGTTTACAAAGTGAGGAGGAATCCCTTTGATATTTACGAATTGGAAATAACCGAATTCATAGCTAGGGAGTAGAGGAATTTCATTAAAATCTCTGAAACAGAACCTGATAAAAACAAAACAGTGACAGTGGCTTCTAAGAAATAGTGTACATGGCTGCAAATCATATTTACTTACAACAGTTTTAAGCCCGACAAAAGCAGCAGAAGAAAAATATAGCGATGCATGTATAGAAACAAGAAACATCATCGTGAGAGCGTTTTCCTACCTTGGCATTGGAATTCAAATGACACCAACCAAAGCAGTAAATATTATTATAGCTGCAGCTGTCCTCCACAACATTACACTAGAAACCTAAGACATCTACCACATGTCAGAGGACTAAATAATACAATTTTTTCTACATGAAAGGAAATATCATTATTATTCATTGTAACATCTACGTTATTAAATCAATCAACCCTTCCCTCTTTTGTAGTCAAGTAATTTATTTCTTTTGATTTATAAATTTTTATAATTTATTTACATACTTTTTTCCCATCAATTCAATAAGCTGATTGTTTCTCATTGTTATGTAAGAGGTTTTATAAACTAAGAAATGTTCCATTTTTGATTTATTTCGATGAACAATGGTATTAGCATAGTTTTTTTTTCTTTATATCTTTTTTTACACCTGTCAGAAGATGTCCGACAATCAGCAAATGTGTTGGACAAATGTATGATCAGACATGGTAGGCATGGAGAAGTAAAGTGCCCAGCAGCACCCCCTTTCCAACGCTTTAATTTAGCAGAGGAGGTCCCTCATCCAGCCTCGTTTCAGCCTTCTTCTGACCGGCATTTCAGCTACTGACATGTCGTTAATCAGTCTCTTGTCGTGTCCGTTAAGTTTACTGTGAAAACGAGAATAGAGTGTTCGTATATGTTGGTCAACTGTTGGTTGCTGTAAGTCCGTATGTAGGGTTCTGTTGTATACTTACCAAGGAGCTGTCGTTATGAGTCTTAAAATTTTGGATTGAAATGAGCAATCACATACAGTTTTTGTACGTGAATCTTTTTTGCTGAACCGAAAATCTGTGAAGCGTAAGTCCGTATTTGCTTGAGAAGGTATGTGTATGTATTCAGTTTCTGTCTAATTTTTAATTTTGATAAAAGAGAGTATAGTACTTTCAGTCGGTGGTTGAGGGTCTGTCTTTTCATCTTGACATGTGGGCCCTAAGTCAATGATTAGCATAGTTAAACTCAATTTCTTGTGACAGACCAGAAATGCAGTAAAATTGCCAAAAAACATTCAAATTGACTAAAAACGTATGGGCATGCCCAAAAAATTGAAGTAATTTGCCAAGGTATTTTTATTTAGGGTTGGAAAGTTTCATAATACAACCCAGCATATTATGTTAAAATATTTCATAAATAATTATGCTATTAGGGGATCATTTACAATCAATTAAATTGTATTAAAGGATATTAATATATATTAATTGGCATCGTCTCAATATTTGAATCATTTCAATATAACCTAACCTTCTAGAGAGTTAGGAGTTGTTAAAATACGTCACGAATGAGATGACGTCACATGCTAACTCGGAATGAAAATTTCATGTTGCAACTGGACTGAAATTTTAATCATGATTAACCTTTAACATAGGTTAGTTAACAGTAAAAGTTAACTTAAGAAAACGTTGTTGGTGCAACCGGGCTCTAGACGTTGATATTAGCCGATTAGTTTTTAAAAGTGATTTAATTCAAAAACACAGTTAGCTGTGGTCAATATACACAGTGGTAGAGAAAACATTTATTGGAGTTTTATAACCAAAAAAATCGCGGATAATTAAATTTAAAAAAAGTTAATAAAAAAAAAATTAATCTTATACGGACAACCCGTAACTTAAGAAGAAATGTGATTCCCTGATATCTCGGTTATTATTGATGGTAGAGAAACAATGTTCTTGAATCAGGAAATTTTATCTGAATCATTAGAATGAAAATTGAAAGGAAAGGAAAATGAATATTAAGTCTAGTATAAATGCTTTTGATTTATTATTTTCAATAATTAACTTTAGTAATCGACCAAAAAAAAAATTAAATCCTCTCAAAATTTAACGAACAAAAAAAATCCGTTTGGCCGAATTAATAAATAAATACCAAAATTTTAATTCGCAGCGTTTTTTTTTTATTTTGATGAGAAAGTCACAGAAACATACCAGCATATACCATTCTTGAATGTGTAATTTCAGTTGCGTAGGATTTTAAATCTTATTAGTCGAGAATAACTACACAGACCATTATGCGAGACTATTTACAATATTTGAATGCTTATCTCCGTTAAACTGAATAGCGTTTACCATAATCTCCCCTTAATATTCAATAAAATGGTAATAGATGTAAAAATTGTCATAATAAAAATAATTCAAATAGAATGCAATAAACCTAAAGCATGAGGAATGACCTTAAGCAGTGGAAAAACTAGCTTTATTTTTAATCCATTGTGAAGCGCAATCCCTAAGTAGCTAAGCCCATTCTTCAGGGGAATTGTTAAAAGAAGGCAGGGTGCATTACCGAGATAAGATACATCAGTTAATTGGTTTAGTTAAGTCCTATCTCGGATCTTCAAGTACTCAGAGATAAAACACATTATTCCCTAATTTGCCCTAGAAAATTGAACCAATTGAGGAGAGCTTTTCAATCTAAAAAGGACAATAACTTAGACAAAAGTCCAATACCGGAAAATCCAAATTAAGAAACAATAAACTACATAAATTACAGTGGTGAGTAGTAAAATGTATTCGAGGAAATTTACTGCAGTATAAAATATAATAATTATTAGCTGACCCGACAGACGATGTTCTGTCTGGACTGTCTTAGCGAAATCGGTCAAGCCGAACACTAGAGCGGAACACTAAATTTTTAGACTTTGTTGTACTATGGCCAGACTGTTGGCTGTACGAGAAAAAGGTTAAACGTAGATCCCCATTATCTTTTAACGAGGAATCGATTTCTGTATTTAGATTTTAATTTTGATGTACAGGGATCCCAGAAGACACTTGTTTTTTTTTTAAATTAGAACCCATTGATTTGACGTTTGTGAATTGATTCCACATCCGATTCCCGATTAGGAAAACTGGGTTATGATCGTTTTAATTTTTTTTTTATGTTTTACATTAATAAAAACTTTAAGAATCCATAAAAGTTCAAGCTGCATAAACTTAAATTATGACAATAAAGTTAAATTATCAGAATAAAGATGATTCATTAAAATAGTTGTAGTATTTTTTTTTGAAATTACGTTCGAAAAAGGACATTTTCCATGGACGGTCGTTTTAATAAGATATCATAGGTGGAAATAATATAAAACTAAGAAGAACAGCTTTAACCAAAAAAAATATGGGGAAACTCGAAATTTCAGATATTGGTCCAATGTCCACCGAATGCATCGCCCTGCCCGAATCGCGTGATGCGATGACCAAGGAAAAAAAGGGATTCATTTTCATATATGTAGATAAAGAGATTACCTTAGGAAAATAAATAAAACAAAAAAAAACCTATACACCCAAGTAACGTTTATCTTTTTTTCTTCATAAGATCCTTCTCCTGGCTAATATAAACATAACAAAAAAAGAATTAGAGAAATCGATCAAGCCGTACACCGATAGATAGATAGATAATACGAATCGTCTGACAATTGTGTTTTACAGAAACTAGCCATTAGTAGGGTTGGGATGATTAGATATCGTTAGATGATTTTCATACGTTTCGCGGTGTCTTAGGGCGCGTTTATACTTCACGTGGGGGCTGGAGCGGTAGCGGGCTCTGTATAATTGAGAAGTTGATTTCCAAAAGGTTCTATTGTATTGTACTCCTTGTTTAATAAGTAAGGTATCATTAGCGAGTACCTGACATTGTACACGATGATTTGCATCTCCTCAGAGGATCAAAAAATCTTAG
The DNA here is from genome assembly GCA_023052935.1 of Piezodorus guildinii. Lineage (NCBI taxonomy): Eukaryota > Metazoa > Arthropoda > Insecta > Hemiptera > Pentatomidae > Piezodorus > Piezodorus guildinii. The sequence goes on along the minus strand of CM041295.1, from coordinate 129,542,057 downwards.
GCAATCTGCCGGGTTTGAACCCCAACCTTCGGAGTAGAAGGCTTTATTGCTAGTCATTACACTTTCAAGTAACCCCTATTTATTAATTTATTAGTATTATAATGATGGAGTTACGATTGACTTTTGAGAATATATGATGGAAAAGTTGGTTGTTGGCGAAGGGCTGGTTTTATGTTATAAAGGTTTTATACGATGACTTTATAATTAAAAATTTATAGTTGCACAAGTGTGCACGCAGGAATTTCTTAAGGGGAGAGACAAATAGGTGAAAACCGTATGAAAGATCCATGTTACAAAATGCTGTCTATATACACAAAAATTGGGTACGTACTTTGAAGTAAAAAGAGTTTCCAACCACACCTTATATCCCCAAGACAATTTTTTTTTTTTTTTTTCAATTTTCATTTGCATTATCAATTTTTAGGGAGATCGCGTCCCCTCCTTTTCCTAGCCTTTGCATTTATATTTACATCAACATAGTAAGTTTAATAAAACGGTCACGATTTATCAAGAAAATAGTAAAAATTAATAAAAATGCTTAGTATAAACTGGCACTTCCAGTAAGGTTTTTTTAGTGAAATAATTTTAGTGACATTTCAGGAATATGTTTGTTAGCGCGCGTTGTCTAGCAACCAGGTGAACAGAAACTTAAAATAAACTTTTACGAGTTCGCGTCTCAGGTCGGGGGGCTATCAATTTGTTTACCTCCTCACCCCTTGCCTGAGAAACACTCGTATAGAATTCAAAGGTGAGGTAGGGAAGGGGAGGAAAATAGTAAAAAATGTAAAAATACGCGGTCTTTTATAAAGTTTCGAGACCGACTTCAAAGTAAACCGGCATCTTTCGAGATAGCCTGATCTGGGTGGGCAAAACTGCTTGGAGTAGATTTGTAAAATGAGTGGTTTTTGCGATAAAACATTGAAGTTGCCGGAAACGACTATCAGTTTCTTGTCGTTCCATCCTAAAATGAAGAATCTGTGGGAAGGGATGCTAAGGTGTGGATTGGTAACATACATGCTCCCAAGAGATAGAATATCATTAATCAATAGGAATGGGGGGTGGGGTTGAGGATGTAGGCTAAAGGTTGATGAGATTAGTTGGGATTTACTTTAATTACCAGATTTGGTAGCAATCTTCGAGGATTGGGATACTTGATTGCCTTGCGATGAATGGGCCGTTATTTACTTATAGATTACATGTGTTATTGCTCCGGCTGTAAGAGAAATATTAAAAATATACAAAATAATCGTATCTTATTTTCACTTTAAGACGATTCAGAGTCTTCTGAAAAGGAGATGGCTGCAAGACCTGGTTTAGAATACTTATTAGAGTGATGCCAATGGGTAGATTATCAACAAAGCGATTCATGTTTACTGATTGTGTTATTTGTGTACAGTTTTAAATTTCAATAAATAATAAATAAAAAAAATGCATTGAGGATGTATAGTCGACTGTAGAAACTATCATAGGTGGAATACTCAGGAGTCAGTCTTTTTCTAAATATTTTTAACTTTGCCGACGTTTCGGCTTAAGCTTGTGAGCCATCATCATCACAAGCTTGAGCCGAAACGTCAGCAAAATTAAAAATATTTAAGAAAAGACTGACTCATGATTATTCCACCTATAAAATATATAATATATATATATATATATATATATTTTTATTATTTTTTTTTTTTTTTTTTTTTTTTTCTTACATATATATGGAATAAATAGTAGGAGAAAGTTATGCGATCGTGAAAACTTTCGAATTCCGGTTTTTCAACGGAAATACCCGTTTTAGAGTAGTCCCACAGTGGAAATAAATCTTGATTTAGAGGGGAAAATTCTACAATTCTTGATCTAATTAAGATAAATTAAAAATTCTTTTTTTCATTGATGAGTATGGGATGTCCTTTATTAGTGAGAGTGAAAATATTACTCTCCTTACATTTTTCAATATTTTAAATTATTTTTCAAAGTTACATTTTTTTGTATTTCATCAGTTTATTCTATACATAAGCATTAAAATCGAAAGATAAGACCTATTACCACTTCTATAGAGGTTTCTGTGTTTATGATTGCCTTACTCAAGAATTTACGACGTTTACAGAATTTACAAGAAATTATTGTTTAAAGGCAAAAAAATCGACAAATTTAACTTGAAAAAATAATATATTTTTAATACTTATCCTGTGCATATATACATTTTTTATTCCAATAGAATAAAGAAAAGAGAAATTATAAAAAAAAGACATATTTTAGGATTTTGTCAAAATTAATGGTAAATAATTTGGCGCCAGATCATAAAATGGATATAACACATTTGTGTGATCAATCAAATCGTAACGGGGTGTTTAAGTACCATTAACCCTCTACAACATTAAAAAAAGAACTAAAAGCTAATGTTTCCAATAAAATGCTTTATGAATTTATATTATTATTATTTTTTTTTTCTAGCTAACAATTCTTAATAATATTGTTACAGATATTTCAAGGTTTCTAAAATTACTCCAAAAACCACAAAAGCATCGTAGTCCGCAACTCAAAGTGTTTATACTCAAAACTTCCTGTAAAAAGAGATGTTTACAAATACAAACTCGGGCCTACTCCGACATATGGAGAGGAGCTGTGGGGATCCACCACCGAACCACCGAATTCCTCCCGCATTTAATCATTACAATGAAATATCTTAAATACTTCCAACATTGTCAGCATTTAATCATCATGAAATTAAAGCCCATGAGATTTTACATCAATGTATAGAATTTATTCAAAATTGTTAAAGCCATTTTCGGGAAAATCTTAAAAAGGTGCAAAACGCAAGGTATAAGGGACGAAGCCATATAGTTTCTTAAATATGAAATTTTAGTAACGTACGGTTTTTCTTTTTTGAATTAGGTTTAGCACATTATACAGCTGATATACCCTACCATCCAAACACTATCCTTACTACCTACGCTGATGACACATGTGTGTTATCTGTGAATAATGATCCTGTTGATGCATCCCAAATCCTCAGCTGCAATCCAAATCAGCCATTAAAGAATGGTGTCAAAACAAGAGAAATAAATTAAATCCTAACAAATTTCATAAAATTACCTTCACTCTACGTCGTAAACCTCCTACCTCACCGTATCCTTTAATAGTACCTTACTTCTGTTACGGACAAACGACAAACGTCAAACATGGAATCCTCATACTTGACTGACACGACCGGAAACTGCTCGTAGATACAGATTACTACAACACTCACTCGACAAACGCTCAAAACTTCCTATTCACTACAAAAAAACTCATTTATATAACCACTATCTGGCCTATTTGGACCTACGGCATTGAGCTATCGAGGTCCACTAAACCTTCAAATCCCTCTAGCATCCAAAATCCTCAATGTTCTTTATTTTGTTACCAATTAAATCATCCACAAAGACCTAAATATCCCATTAGTTGGAGAGTTGGCCCGATATAGATATACCTCTTTTCACTCAAGCCCGCTTATCCGTGTCCTCTCCTCCATATCTATTCCCGACAATCCATCGAGGCGCCTTAAAAGAAGATGGCCAAGAGACCTCTTACCATAAATTAGACATTGGAGTGTTACCAATGGGTAGTTTCTTCACAGGACTACCATATGTTCTAACCATATATCAATCTAATTTACTTGTTTTATTCATTTAATACAGTTAATATTTTTTTAAATAAAAAAACAAATACACACACATACCGTTTTGGGTGACGTCAATTCGGCACAGAGTACTCTGAAACGAAAATTTCTGTTTTAATAATAATAATAATAATAATAATAATAATAATAAACCCGCAGGGGGTGACTGATGGGTGCAGTTACCGGGGTTTTACGGTCCCCCGGGTTCCTGAGTACAGTACACCACCCTAAGTACACACAGAACAGCCCACTAACACATCCACACTGACATGAAGCACACTCACAGTACACACCCTAGGGCTACCTTCCCTAGGAAGACCTGGCAGCAGGTATAAAATGCATTTACCCAAATAACAATGGTGCGAACTAGAAGCCAAATAGCCTCGGACGAATCCAGAGTGAGGGCTGCTCTGGAGGGAATGGATTCACAGCCCTCGACATCGGCAGGCAGTGCGAGCGGTGCCCCGATGCCGTATGGAACCGTAAGACCGGCAGTCACAGGTCTCTCCACCTTAAACTCTGAATCGAGCTTGGAAGCTCCCATTGAGCACCCCGCGCGAAGAAGAGGAACAAATCGCCAAAGGAATTTGCAACCCCGGATGAAGTGGACCCGCAATATGAACCTTGCAGTAATCCGAGCATATTTCTTGGCTACAAAAGCGGAGACTGAAAAAACAGGATATCGCAGCCGAATAACTGAATACTGGAGTGCACAGTTCCCAGAGATTGAAGTCACATCTCAACGGCTAGCTGACCAAGTCAAACAAATCATGAAACGGAAGTTTCTGTCAGATGCGGAAATGAATGAAATCAGAGTGGAAATTGCAAGAACACTCAATACTTTTGCCAATCATGGTACAACTAGCAATTTGACTGAGCAGGCTCAGGAGTGTAATGATACAGCAGTTACAGAGGAGCAGCCAGACAAGCAGAGTGAGCAAGATGACCAGTTAAGGCTAGAATTGAAGGAAATTTTGATGCGAGAACACATCAAGTTTGAAGGTATTCCTCTGCAAAACAGACCGTCACTACCTCGAGTGCCTTATGGAAAAACAACATTAAAAATTGTCAAAACCATTGACCAAGTGTTGTCAGATAATATGACAAGTGAAATGATGGTTTTAGAGATCAGTCATTGGATATATGTCGCTGGCAAAACAGTTGCCTTAAAACTAGGTTTAGTTAGAGAACGACCAGATAATGAAAACTGCACTAAACAGGACAAGGACAAGAACCCTCCATGGAAGAGAAGACTCTTAAATAAAATTGAATCTCTGCGCCGTAAAATTGGAATTCTTACAAATTATCTAAGAGATCCAGGCCACGGTTCAATCAAGCTTAAGACGAAGGTAGATGAAATAATTGTCTCACATATTGGAGGGGTACAAGCGTCGGAAATGAATCTAGAATCTAGAATCTAAACTTATGGAAAATATGAAACAGAGGCTGGCAGTATATGCGAATAGAATAAGGAGATACACTGAAGCAGCTGAAAGGAAGAAACAAAACAAAAGTTTTGCCAATACAGAGAAGCTTTTCTATCGACAGTTGTCATCCAGAAGTTTAAATACTAGCAGCAAATTGCCAAACAGTGAGCTTCTGATCGATTACTGGAAAACTATTTGGGGTACTGAAAAATCATATAAGAAGGATGCATATTGGTTAAAACAATTGAAAGAGAGTGTGGCTGATGTACCGATTATGCAAGCAGTCGCGATTCATGAAAAAGATATTGTCGTGGCTCTAAAGAAGATGAAAAATTGGAAGGCAACCGGCCCAGACAAGCTGCATAATTACTGGCTGAAAAACTTTACATGTGTCCATCCACTACTCGCAAGTTGCTTTCAATGTTTTTTAGAAAACAAAGTCGAAATTCCTGAAGAGTTTTGTACCGGTATTACCTACTTGATACCAAAAGGAGAAAAACAGGAATTCGAACAAAAAGATTTTAGACCAATTGTATGCCTCAATGGAACATACAAGCTGTTAACATCAGTTATCAATAACAAGTTAAAAAATCATTTAAATGATTACAATTTAATGGCTGAAGAACAGTTAGGGACGAGAGATAACGCAAAGGGATGCAAGGAATTGCTTTTCATTGATAGCTTCATAGCTTCACAGGTGAAGAACAAGAAGCGCAACATTTCCATAGCCTGGATAGACTACCAGAAGGCATATGATTCAGTGCCCCACGATTGGCTCTTGCAAAGTCTACATATTTATAAAATAGACAAAACTATAATAGAACTGCTAGAGCGTCTTATGAACTTGTGGAAGGTGTCTTTAATAATGCCTGGTGGTAAAGCACAACTATGCAACGAAAAAATACCTATTTCTAGAGGCATATTCCAGGGTGACTCCCTGAGCCCGCTTTGGTTTTGTTTGTCCATCAACCCTTTAAGTAGATTGTTGAACTCATCAGGTAAAGGTTATCATCTCGGACAGGAAACGATTGTTTCCCATTCCCTTTACATGGATGATATTAAATTGTATGCTAAGAATGAAAACGATCTACAAAGCCTTCTTGAAGTGGTAAGGACCTTTAGTGAGGATATTCATATGAAGATGGGACTGGATAAATGTGCAGTACTTCATATTCATAAAGGAAAGTTGAAAGAATCAAGTAATATGGAGTTAACTAATAATGCAGTAATTAACAGTTTGAACGAAAATGACTCTTACAAATACCTTGGAATACATCAACTTTTGGAGTTTAAGAAAGATATAAAAAAGATGTTTGAAGAAAAATTTAAAAAACGAGTAAAGGTCATCCTCGGAACTTATCTTTCAGGCAAAAACATAATGAAATCCATTAATACATGGGCCATTCCAGCATTAATGTATTCCTTTGGAATTTTAAAATGGAGCAACACTGATCTGGAAGCTTTGGACTCCTATCTAAGAGTGCAGATGGTAAACTCAAGAAAGCGTCATCCGAAATCATCTGTGATTAGAATGTATCTTCCACGAAAATTAGGAGGGCGAGGCCTCATAAGTCTAGCGAGGGCGTGCCACAAAGAGGAAAATAATCTAAGAAACTACTTTAGAACATCTGGAACATCAAAAATCGTCTCAACGATCAAAGCTCTGGATATAGGTCTTACTGCATTAAATCTTCAGACCGACCAGTTTCGCTTGCCTGCAAATCAAAAAGAAATGATTTAAAAGTGGAAATCTAAAGAACTTCACGGAAGATATTACCACAATCTAGTAGCAACCGGCATAGACAAAGGTGCATCGCTAGCATGGCTGCGTAATGGTAATTTGTTTCCTGAAACTGAAGGATTTATTTTAGCGATTCAGGAGCAAGTTATTGCCACAAATACCTATAGGCGCCGTATATGTGGAGAAGCTATTTCTGAGCTGTGCCGTATGTGTAGAACAGTTACAGAATCAATTCAGCATATCACGTCAGGCTGTCAAGGGCTCGCTGGAAAGGAATACTTGCTGAGGCACAATAACGTGGCTAAAATTGTTCACCAAGTGTTGGCCAAGAAATATCATATGCTGGAGGAAACTTGCCCGTATTACAAATACACCCCACAGCCAGTCATTAATAGACAGCACGTCAAGCTGTATTGGGACCTGGCCATCATAACTGACCATACAATTCCACATAACAAGCCAGATATTTTACTGATGTTAAAGGCAGAAAAATGTGCAATGATCATCGAGATAGGGGTGCCATCAGATGATAACCTGCACAAGGTAGTTGCAGAAAAGGTCAGAAAATATCAGGATTTGGGGGAAGAATTGAAGCAACTTTACAAGCTCGACAAAGTGAGAGTGCTGCCGTTGATCATCTCTACTAATAGCTTGATCCCAGAGATGACTGTTAATTCAATAAAGGAGCTGGATCTTCCCCTCAACATTCTGGATGAGATGCAGAAAGCTGTGTTACTCGGTACTGCGAGTATTGTTCGAAAAGTAATGAACATAAAGGATTAAGATTTACTAGCCTCACCCTTGACTTAGGTCCGGGTAGGCTCTAATGCCAGCGAAAGCTGAGAACAAATAAAAAATAATAATAATAGGCTTAGCGAACCCGAAGGTTCGATGCCGACACCACCAAATTCCGCCTACACAGACTCGTCCAATGTTCACCATTCAAGCCCAAGCCCCCGAGATCAGCCTTAACGCAATCCTCCCATCTCCGCTTCGGCCTACCTTTCGGACGCCTACCAGTCGGATCAGCAAATACCAACTTTCTCGGAGTCCGCTTGTCATCGAGCCCAACAACTTTACTCGCCCATTTGAGTCTCCGCGATGCAATCAGCTCAATTATATTCACAGGATGCAAGTTCCGCAATTCCGCGTTATGCAACCTTCTAAACTCCCCAGTGGCCTCATCTCTCTTTGGACCAAATATTTTACGCAATACCTTATTTTCGAAAACCTTAAGCCGTTGTTCATCTTTCATCTGCTTCAGGGGAATCATGGCGCAAGATGAAATCTTTCTGTTTTAATAATAGAATTAAAAAATCTTCACGATCACAATACTTTCCCTTATAATATACCTCAAATATAGGTAATCGGGAGTAAAAATGATAAAACAAGGCATCAGGCAAAGAAAACTCAATTAAGATTTCAAACGACAGAGTCTGAAGATGTGCAAGATGAAACTATTTACTTAAAAACAGAGAAGCAATATAGATTACATCTAATAAAGATTGCGTCGAGTCGCAGAGGCAGATTAAGTGGGGGGCGGGGAGGAGGCCTAAGCGATAAAAACTTCCTCACCCCAACCCCAAAAAATGTTTCAACTTTAGGCCATAAATTTAATATTATCGTTTTAGATTTGTTCGGTTTTATCACCGAGGGTTTTCGGAACCTTTTCGGTCGTTTTATAAATCTTTTTTCAGAAGAGAGGTCTTATTAAGGAATAAAAGCTAAGTTTTAATAGAAGGACTTGTTCTGATTTTAGTGAAATTACATAGTATTCTCATTTGTGATCGTTAAGGGTGTTGACGTGTGGTAGTGCAATAGCAAGAGAGATTTTTCATTTTGTTAAAATAAAAAATCTGATGCTCGCAACACACGACTTTCACTTTCCTCTCTTGTTATAATCAATCTTAGAACATATATGTATCGTAAGATATGAAAGAAGTTTAAAGAATTAATTAAATTTATTTTCAATGGAAACATGTGTTTTATTAAATAATCTATTATATTTAAATAATCTGTTAGATTTATCGGCCTTTCATCGCTGTCTGTTAACTTTCACACCTTTGAATAATTCTTTTTTTTTAAACTTTAGCTTTCCAAAGGTATATTTTACATCTATATTACTGTTTTTTTTTTTTTGTTTAAAAACACAAAAATTGCATTAGAAAATATTTTTTCTCTTTTATCCTTTAATTTTATATCGAATTCGTTCAACTTATTTGTTAGGACGTTTTTTATCAATGATAACAACAAAAAATGGTTATTTTTTTCAAATTTACGAAATTGAGGGTACTTTAGAGGAAGAAAATTTAAACTATCGACATTTGAGGCCTGTCAGACTATTTCAATAAGAATGAAACATATGTTATAATTAACACCATTAAATTTTACATCCATATAGCGATTTTAATAAAAAAAAAATTAAAAAAAACGGATCGTTAGAGCCGTTTTTGAGAAAATCTAAAAAGAGCGAGCCTTTTCAAAATCGTTCGAACCGTTTTTGAGAAAATCATTGCTAAAAAGAAGATAAATTTATTTTTATAAAATCTACAAAATTAAAGGTACTTTAGAGGAAGAAAATCAAAACTATCGGCGTTTAAGCCATTTCAGACTATTTCAATCAGAATAAAACTTACATCATAATCTAGCCCATGAAATTTTACATCGATATAGCGAGTTTAATCAAAATCGTTAGAACAGTTTTTGGGAAAATCGTAAAAATGTGCAAATTGCGTGGTATAAAGTGGCTCTTCTGGTTTGCAGATTTTGATGAATAAGTTGCTGTAAAATCTCAGGTATATACGTTTTCGCGCTTTATTGGTAATGAGGTATCACAGACCTTTTTTGATCCTAGAGTTCCATCTTAAGTTAGAGGATATCAGCATGTGAAAAATAACAAAAGAAACTAATGATTCAATTAAAACGAGTAGCTATATTTATTATTTATTTATTAGTGCACTAAAACTCATTGTTATTTATTTCCTAGTTATTCTCAACTACATATTCATTGTGCTTTATCTTATTATATTCCTTGGTTTATCCCTGATAACGATCTACAATATGATTCATATTGAGGATGTGTAGTCGACTGTAGAAAATATTATAGGTGAAATAATCAGGAGTCAGTCTTTTTCTAAATATTTTTAATTTTGCCGACAATTTAGCTTAAGCTTGTGAGCCATCATCAGGGCATTACTGAGCCATGTCCAAGCATAAACTAACGTCCAAGCAAATGAGTTTATGCTTGGACATGGCTCAGTAATGCCCTGATGATGGTTCACAAGCTTGAGCCGAAACGTCGGCAAAATTAAAAATATTTAGAAAAATACTGACTCCTGATTATTCCACCTATAATTACAATATGCTTCGAAACGTCAGCAAAACATGAAATAGACTATTTCATTGTTTTACTTTGTCTGACCGCCCTTTAAACTATTGATATTCATCAAACATAGAAGAGTTCTTCGTTGATTTGGGTCAAACATTTTTTGCGCGAATCTACGTCGACATGTGCTCGTCTGGTCTGTTTCTTCTTGAGCTGAGAAAAAGAAAAAATGAACACTTAAAAACCGTATTGAAAAATATTACCGACATGGAAAAGATATGTTTTATATTTAAGATCCAAACTTTTTAAACCAATCTGAACCTAAAGAATTCTTTCTAATATTGAAAAATTTCCTATAAATGTGGATTTTTTATCATTTCCTACCAAATTCGGGGATCGACAAAGACTGTTAAACTACTCAATTCGTTTTAGTTGTGGTATTCCTTCAAGTTTATTCACGCAAAAAACTTATATTTAAAAAAAAAAAATGAAATTCTACCGCCTTCTAATACCCTTCCTACTCTGAAATCATGTCTTAATTTATATTAATGCAATCTATGCTATAGACAAATTCATGTAAGTGATCTATGACAGATATTGTATACCTGTTTTTCAAAGTTTACTTAACTTTTGCATTAACTGACTAAAGATTACCGAACTAGAGTAATTTGAATACTTTCACTATATAATATATAGCAAGGGAAAGTATTGCGTTCGAGAAATTTTCGAATTACAGTTTTAAACGGAAATACACGTTTTAGGGTCCCCTGAGTCCAAAAAACCAAGTGTGTTAACTCCAGCGCGTGAACGAAAAGTCCTATGAAACTGAAATTTCACATTTAAGACAAAGATTTTCTCGAAAAAGGCTTCAACGATTTTGATTAAACTAGCATTATCGGGGTGTAATATTTAATGGACTTTAATATCATATAGGTTTCATTCTGATTGAAATAGTCTAACATGGCATAAATGCCAATATTTTAAATTTTCTTCCTTTAAACTACCTTTAATTTTGTAGTGATGGAGTTTTGTTGACCGTAGAGAAATTAGATGATTTAATTTTGTAGATTCAAAAATATTAACCATATCATCTTAATTTCATTGATGAAGGACGGCTAAATATACAGGTTGGAAGAATTTGATGACCAACTAAAGGATGAATCAGCAAAACTATTTTTTAATGCAATTTTTGTTTTTTTAATATAGACGTATAATGTACCATTGGAAAGAGAAAGATTTTATAAAAAACATTATGTTATACACAAAGTTGTAAAAGGTGACATAAAGTGACGAATAGTGAAACTTATTACTGATTAACAATTTAATAGTTCTATTATTTAATCTAAATCATATGTTTCCTACGAAAATGAATATACGTTTTATTAAAATCAACTCAAAATATTTTCCAAATTGAAGTATAGTTAATTGTTTTTAAAGTTATTTTAACAGTCGAGGTAAGTGAAAATCGTGTATTGCCCGCACCAGATTTTTTTTACATTTAACCGCATAACGAGGCTAAATATTATTATTGTATATATGTATCCATCGAAACTGAATATAATTCTTCAAACTTTTTTTCAACTCCAACGTTATTTTGTAGTACTTAAATTGATTTTAACAACCGAGGTACTTAGATCCCGAAATTGCATCTATAGGCCTCCAAACGCACCTTTCTCAAATTGAAGACTGGAGTAACAACTGGAGAATCAAAGTTAATCAATCCAAATGCAAACATGTCACCTTTACCCTTCGAAGACAATCCTACCCTCCAGTTCTCTTTAACTCCGTTCCGCTTCCTTTCTCCGACACAGTCCGGTATCTTGGCTTTCTTCTGGACAAAAGACTAACTTGGAAGCCGCATACTAGACTTAAACGACAAGAACTTAATCGACGATTTGGACAATTATACAGACTACTGAAAAGAAATTCTAAATTATCTATCGAGAACAAACTGCTAATATACAAGACAGTACTGAAACCTATCTGGACCTACGGACTTGAACTGTGGGGGACAGCCAAATTTTCTAACATCAAACGCATTCAATCCTTCCAATCAAAAGTCCTCCGAACAATAGTTAATGCTCCTTATTATGTATCCAACCATACCTTACACCGCGACCTAAATATTCCATTTATTTTAGACCTTATACCATTAAAATTCTCTAAATTCCATCAGAACCTTATCCATCACCCTAATCCCCTAGCTCAATCCTTATCCAGCTCCACACATCCTTACCATCCTCCTAGAAGGTTGAAACGGCAGTGGCCTCGAGACCTCTTGTAAAATGTATATTGGAGTTCTAGCATTGGCTAGATTCTCCACTCACGTGCTGTATGCTTGTGAATTGTATATAGGTATGAGTGACTTTTGTATATATTTTTATTTATTTTGTTTTGTATATATGTATATTGTATTATTATTATATAATTTATTGTTTTGTATATATCGTGTGAATGTAGTATGAATGTTGTACTTCATCACTATTAAAAATGTCCTAAATTGGACAGATTGTAATATTGCTTAATAAAGAATTGTTTCTAAAAAAAAAACAAAAAAAAAACAACCGAGGTAAGAGAAAGTCGGGTGTTGAGCGCACCAGATTTTTTTTAAGTATCTCAATTGATACAAACGCTCTAGCTCGTCGAATTCCAATCAAACGTGTAAAGATTAATTAGTCCAAAGCACAAAGAAGGTCTTTCGAGTTGAGGAAACGGTTACAAAAGTTGTCAAAGGCTTCCGTGAGTTGTTGAACCTTTTGTACCTGAAAAAGGTCCGATGCCGCTCCAACCCCCCTTCTCAGCTTTATTTGCAATTCTCCAGGAGCTACTTTTAGCGCTGGTCAATGGGGGCTGCCCTGCAAAATATTTCAGGAGCCTTTCTGACCTGGCCATGAAAACACTTGCAACTACATGCACTAGGCTCCCTGTTTTTATAAGCGTAAAAACCCTCACATGTGGCTTCCATCCTTGAAGGGGGAAGGCGTTAGGGAACTTGTGAATATGAACGAAGAAAACCCCCAAAGTTTTAATACAGTAAATCAAATTATCAACGAAATATTCCGAAAGTGGAATTGAAAATAACACTACAATATAATAAAATTATTTGATTCACAAAATTGTGTTTAATAATAATGAAGAAATAGCTGTATCCGCCCACATCCGCCTCCCATGTAATCCCGTTAATCACAAAGCCGATAAACAACATATCCCCTCCACATATTTAACTCAATTAAGTAACATAGTTTTAATGTTCATCCAACTGTATATAAGTTTTAGTGGATATAATTAGTTGACCGTTGAGAATTACTAAAATGAATTATTCTGGGTGGCGGTTAGTTATTGAAACAATTGAGACGTTGATTTCCAAAAGGTACTAAAGGACATTTTTTACGAAATTGATTTTTTTACATATTTGTATTCTCATCATTTAGTTTTACCTAAATATTCTATTTGATTTTATCTAATGAATTCTCAAGTCCTTAAAAAACGCGATTTTGAAATGCGGTCATTTTCTAAAAGTACTAATTACACATTTATTTTCGTTTCAAATCGTTCTAAAAAAAATCATTTCATAACTTTAATATGATGTTATTATTATAGTAAAAAAATAATTTTAAATTTTAAGGCAAAAAGACCCAAATTAGCTAGTTTAATAATATAGTAATGAGAGATTTTCGCGCTTCCTGTAAAATTTCCTAGAATGGATATAGTACCTTTTGGAAATCAACGTCTCAATTGAGTAGTTATTTTTTTCTATTGATTTGTTTTTTATCTATATTAGGAATTCATTAATTTTTATGTATGCATTTATTTTATTTGTTTATGTATTTAAAAATTCTTAATATTTTTTTAATTTAATTTATCCCCGGAGTAGAGCTATGGGGCTCTACTAAATCATCGAATTCCTCTCGTATCCAATTCTTACAATCCAAAATCCTTCGTAAAATCCACAATGCTCCTTATTTTGTCACGAATAAACTCATCCATAAAGACCTTAATATTCCATATGTTGCTGACTTGTCCCCCGAACCAGGTACCGTTCTTTCCATGACTAACTCCATTCCACTCAATCCTAGCTTCCTCATCGAAATTTTACATCGATATGAGTTTAATCGAAACCGTTCAAAAGAGTTGGTTTTGTGTAAATCGCAATAAGGTGCAATATGCATGGTATAAAGTGGCTCTTTTGATCAAAACGTTATTAGACCATCTTAAATATGAAATTTCTGTTTCGTGCGACTTTTCGTTTTATGCTAGACTTATCATACACGGACACTCACACACAGACCTTCTTACACGACTTGGTTATTTGTACTCAGGGGACCTAAAACGCGTTTTTCGTTAAAAACTGGAATTTAAAAATTCTCACGATCGCAATATTTCATATATAGGTAAGTGAAAATAAAATCAAGTCATCGAACTATAGTTGTATATATTATTTATATACCATATCCTGAAAAAACTGAATATATATATATATATATATATATATATATATATATATATATATATATATATATAAAAAGTAACATTAAGGATCGAGCCTATTTTCAATGAAAACTGTGGATAAAAATTATATTTCTGTAGAACGACTGTATTACATCGACTATATTTTTTAATAATTCTTTTTACCGAACATAAACTAATTTAAAAAGAAAAGGAAACAAACCTGTAACATTTTAAATCCTGTCAGTATGTTTTCTTTTATTTTATTTTTTTTTAAATTGCTCCCAAACCGTGCTCACTTATCAAAGCTTTGTTGGTCGAGTCTAAGAAGAAGGAGTAATTGAATATTTTAAATGAACGATATATTAATTAAACAAACTATATCGACGGATTGAATTATAATAGTTTCAACTTAAACAACGACGTTGGTACCAAAATATCCAAAAATAATTTGTGACAGAAAAACAAAATAACATATATATTACATAATAAACAAAATAAAAATAAAAAATACATAATAAAAAAATTTAAAACGTAACAGACCTTAGTAAAGGTGAAGAGCTACGCTATAGTACGACGACAGATAAAATCTATAAAGTGTTCAAAGTTTGTAGCAGTAGTAGAAAGTATAATAGTAATACTTTGAGGCTTCGTAGTACTCTCTACCAGGAATTTCACAACAGAAAAACAACCAACATTTTCCTGCAGTAACTTCCCTTATATTCTTTTTCAAGTTAGTTTCTTTTTCATAGACCGTAAATACTTGGAAGTTCTCTCCGTACTTAAAGAAACGATTGTTAGTGCCTCTTCATCGTGTATATAAATTATATTTTTAATGTATCAGCATGGGAAGTTCTTTATTAGAGAGAGTGAACATGTCATTTAATTTATTTTATGAAGCGATTTTCTTGCATTTTTTAAGTGTAACTACTTTATTTTATACAGGAGCATACAAAATTTAAATAAATGGCTTATCGTCCGTCTGTATAGAGGTTTCTGCTTATATAATTTCTTTTCTTAAGCATTTACTAGATATAAAAGATTTATAGGTAATTACTGTTTGGATACAAAAATCGAAACATGTTACTTAAAAAAATAATTTATAAATAATAATATGAATTTGTATGCTTTATTGCTTTAGGTTTAGTCAATTACTCTTTATTACGGTGTACGGTTTTACTGTTTCTTATAACTGTTTTTTGTATTAAATAGGTACAAAAATACAAAAAACAATTATAAGAAACAGTAAAACCGTACACCGTAATAAACAGTAATTGACTATTAAATAGGTATTATATGGGGAGCCCGTAGCTGAGTGGCTAGCGCGCTAGTCTCTCAAGCTACAGGTTCTTAGTTCAAATCCCAGTCCCGGCGGGGCTTTTATAAGGATGTAAAAAAATGGGGATTCACTCACAACCTCTCCCCCGGGTATGTGAGACCCGTCAGCCAAAGGGTGGCCACTCACAAAATTAGTCGTAGGGAATGATGACCCTACACTAAAAACAGCAGCATCATGAAACGTGAGTGTAAACTCGCAGGAGTTTACACCGCGAGGCCCAGGGCCTACACGGCCTGTCGCACCACTGAAAGAAGAAATAGGTATTATATAATTCAATTTTGTATATACATACCTTAATTTTATATCTTGTATATATGTATATGTATTCCTTATAGTTTTTTAGCTTAGTCAATAACTGCTCCATACTGTGTAATGTGTTACTGTTTCTTTATAATTGTATTTTTTAAGTATTATATTGTTTCTTATTGTGTAGTGTGTTACTGTTTCTTTATAAAAAATTGTGTTATATTATTTAAGTATTGTAGTGTATCTTACTGTGTACTGTGTTACCGTTTGTTATTATACTTTTATTGATTGCCGCGGGTGAACTCCTTTCCCACACACGGGCTCGCCTTAGTGGGATAGTGACATCTACTTGCAATGTAAAATGTCTGTATTTTGATTTAAATAAAGAAGATATTAAAAAAAAAAAAAAAAAAAAAAAAAAAAAAATTAGTAAATCCTAGAGAAAGTCATCCAAATAAGCTAAATTATTTAAATAAGTAAGCTTATTTATATTTTTCATTTATTTAACGTCATTTTATGCTGTTTTGACTTATCGGACGATGCTGCAGTGGGAGTCCTAAATTGAGACGTTGATTTTCAAAAGGTACTGTATCCATCCTAGGAAATTTTACAGGAAGCGCAAATATCTCTCATTACTAATTTATTCTTATTACATTCTTTTCCAGAAAAACAAAAAAAAAAACAAGAAATTTTTTTTTTACTATATTAATAACTTCGGTGAGCCGGAGTGGCTAGCGCGCTAGTCTCGCACGCCAATGGTTGTGAGTTCTAATCCCAGACTTTTATAAGGATATAATTAAATGGGGATTCGTCCACAGCCTCTCCCCCGGGTATGTGTGACCCGTTAACCTACTGGTGGTCACTCACAAAAATAGGCTTAGGGAGTGATGACCCTACCCTATAAAATTTCATCGAGAATCATGGTAAGTATATTCTCCCAGGAGATTACACCACATGGCCTGTCGCGACAGAAAAAAAAATTAATAACACTACATTAAAGTTATGAAATGAAATGTTTTAGTATGATTTGAAACGAAACTAAATGTGTCAATAGTACCTATAAAAAATAATTGCATTTTTAAATAACTTTTTTGAAGGACTTGAGTGTTCATTAGATAAATCAAATAGAAGATTTTGACAAAACTAAATTATGAGAATAAAAATACGTCAAAAATTCAATTTCGTTAAAAATGTTCTTTAATACTTTTTAGGAAATCAACGTCTGAATTTTACCTATTCAGAATTAATTAGGAAAGGGATCTTAAACGAGTACCTGACATTGCATAGTCTCAGGACCACCTATGTACCACCCAACCGAAGGACGGCATAATTAAGGATCATTTATAGAAATAAGCTTAGATGTTATAAAAAAGCCTATTTCGGGTGTTCTAATGACCGCATCCCCTAACTAGCTTCTCTTACAATACCTTACTAGATATAGTATATTGACATTGAAAAAGGCCTAAAATATAGGTCGAAACATGAATGATTGTTAAATAATTAAAATAATCCTTCTTTTTATTAAGAATGTGTGTTTTTCATCTCTGGCCACACCCCCTACCCACTCCATCCCCAACCTACTTATTTCACACATAAGACAAATAGTCTAAGTACCATCCATTTAAAGAATTAACAAGGAAACATTAAATTCCACGGCGGGGCGAAAGAATTTAATTAAATCGTCAGAAAACGAAATGAGAGATTTGAACTAATGTGCCTAGAGAGGGCGGGAGAAGAAAAAGGAAAGAAAAGAGAAAAAGGAGAGGGAGGCATGGAGTGCACAATTAATGATTTTAATTAACTCTAGCTTTCCAAAGTTTTAGCCTCGGTTCCTAGGCAGCGGTGAACCGGGAAAAAAAATCGCAATTTTTAATGGAAAAATTGAGGTAATATTTAACCACCGACTAAAACAACTGCTATTTTTTTTGTTTCAAATTCTTAATGAAATTCGACCCACTATGTCAAATAACATGGACTTCATGTCTCGAAAAATAAAATATTTTGCTTTGGTCATTACGAAAAGTAATATTCTAGAGACTGAATAAATAATCATCCATAATATCACCGGAATGGACGGAGGTATTGAAATAAAGGGTCAATCCATTTCACTCGCCCAATTATAATTAATTTTACGGCTCAACATTTTCGATTTTCATGACGTTTTTATCATTTATTCATTGAGGATAAGGTAGACTTTTTCAGAATTGGAAACCGTGGATGAAAAGAAATCTGAACATTGCTTTTAATTAAGTAAAAATATTTTCCGGCTGAAAACGTGTTGAGATAACCTCTCTAACTCAAATAATTTTGAAGATATCAAATCCAAACAAAAACTAACAATATGATGAGGGTGTGCTTTACATTTTTTCCCTTACAATACATTTTCTCATTTGTTGCTCATCCTTCTGGAATTCGCTGCCCATCTCTATTCGCAAAGCCACCTCTCTTTCTTCAAACATCAACTCTTCCACTACCTACTCGCATCTCAATCTTCTGTTCCAATGTAATGTATAGGTATATATAGTATGAATTTGATCTTTTATATGTATTTTTTATCTTTTAAATATTTTTTTATATATATATATTTTTTTATAAATATTTTCCCTATGTTACCATACCATAAGGATTTATTTATAAATATTTGTCCATTGTTCGTTATTCTAAGAGGACTTGATCCCAGAATATTTTTTTTTTTTCATTTCATTTTCATTTACATTACCTAAATAGTGAAGAAAGTAAAAGAAGACCTTGGGTTGGACAATGGAGGTTGGGCTCAGTATATATGGAGATTCGTATTGTTTCTGGGCCAACGGCAGTGCAATGAGGAGATTAGGCCTTGATCAAGCTCAGCCGCTAGGATGTTTTTTCCCTGAATTTTTCGGGTACCCACATTATAGAGGCTGGGTCTGCGCCAGGAGAGTCTCCGTACCCTAGGATCGCCCCTTCCCCCTGACTGAATTGACAGAATAAATAATATTCTTTCACAGGCGAGATTCGAACTCAGGACCTGGAGAACAGTAGACTAGTGCTCTATCCACAAGACCACGCCTATAGTGGAGTGAATAGTAAAGAAAGTGGTTTCAAAAAATGTCAAAAATAAATAAAAAAACGAGATTTTCAGCGAGTTTAAAGTTGGCGAAGGAAGAAAGAACCATCTTCAATTATACAGTTTAGCCATTTCTACTGTAAAAATTTAGGTCATGAGAACTTAATCCTTCTTCTTGTTTATATGAATTACTGAGCGTGACAAATAACGAGTTTTTCGGGAAATTTAAAGGTAAATACCTCAAAAGGACTGAGTGAAAAAATATGGAACAAATACGGATTACTCATGTATATCATGAGTTCAAGTAATATACATTTGGTCACTCAACTGGTTTCCGAGTCATAAAATTCTCTTCAGGTCATAAAAATAAGTTGTATTTAAAATTTAATAACTACGAGAATAACTGATAAAAATATCATAAAAATCAGTAAGTTGATTTTGAATGGATCGATTTGTCATACAGGAATATAAAAATAAAAGGGAATAATGACAGAAGGGTATGGCTTACAAGCAATAAATCCCCGAGTATATTGTCATAAAACTTTAACTTCCAAACGACTCATTAAATGAAGAAAGATATGGTCCAGCGATATAACATTTAACTGGGTATATTATTTTCGATGATCGACATGAATTCTGACATACATATCTAGTGTTAGGATTGATATTATTTTTAATCATATCTATTCAAAATGTTATATTGTAGATTCCACTACGAAATAAAAATTAAAGATGAAAAGAATAAGAGAATAAACATAAAGTGGGGTCGTCTGTGGTGTAGTGGCGTGGCTAGCGTAAGAGACTTTTATTTTTCAGGTGGCGGGTTCAACCCCGTAAATGGCCCTAGGATTTTTTTTTTTTTTAGGAAGGGAGTAAAAATTTAATGATTATGCCGTCCTTTGGAAGGGACGTTAAATGGAGGTCACTAGCCTGTGCGATGTCAGGTACTCGTTAAAGATCCCTATCTTAATTAAACCTGGATAGACAAAAGTTAGTACTACCACTGTAGTATCGCCGAATTAGCCGCATTAGCTTTAAATGATGTTATATCTATAAAAAATGTAGTGAGTGCAACACAAGACTTTCTCTTATTTAATTGAAGTATTTTCAAACGCAGTTAGCGATGAAAAATACAGGTAAGTGAAAATAAAAAAGTTGAAGAATTAACTGACTTATGTTTAGATAGAAACACGTTTTATTAAATAATCTATTGTATTATTGACTACAAAAATCATTTAGTTTTATAAACTTTTCATCACTCTCCGTTAACAATTTATCGTGTATAAGATAATATTTTTTTCCAAACATATTAGCATTCCAACGATTTATTATACAAAAACATAAAAATTGCCAAAAAATACGTTAGCCTTTTCTCCTTAGTTCGATACTGAATTCATACAAGTTATATATCTACCCGTTTTGTTTATCAATGCTAACAAGATGATATGGTTATTCTGTTCGTATCTACAAAATTAAAGGTACTTTAGAGAAAGAAAGTTGAAAATATCGGCATTGAAGCCCTGCAAAATTATTTCAATTAGAATGAAATCTATTTTATTTTTAAGCCCATTAAATTTTACAACAATATAACGAGTTTTATAAAAATCGTTAAGAGCCGTTTTTAAGAAAATGTAAAAAGGTGAAAAATGCATGGTATAAAGTGGCTCTTCTGGTTAGCCAGTTTTGATGAAAAAGTTGCTATAACATCTCGGACGTATAGTTGTCTTAAATATAAAATATCAGTTTCGTCCGACTTTTTGTTTTCGTGCTAGAATTGCCACACACACACGGACCTTTTGTGAGAATGGGTCATTTGGACTCATAAGGCCATAAATACACGTTTAAATGAAAATGTATATGCAATATGTTTATGAGGGATAGAGAAGTATGCTATGTTATTTTAACAACCCGATATATTTGGGCAGAATTGGCAAAAAATTAAGCATTTCTCTCTCTATCTTATTTACATGATATATTGTTTGTTTATTTAACGTCACTTTATGCTACTATGGCTAATCGGACGATGCTACAGTGGGAGTCCTAAATTTTGCCTATCCAGGTTTTATTAGGATAGGGATCTTTAACGAGTACCTGACATTGCACAGGCTCGGGACCACCTTTTAACGTCCTCTCCGAAGGACGGCGTAACTAAGGATTTTTTACTCCCATCAAAAAATCCTAAGACCACCTGTGGGTTTGAACCCGTGACCTTTAGCATGGAAGGCTGTTATGCTAGCCACCCAGCTACAAGTGATCCCACACATGATATATTTATTTTAAAACTGTTATAAATCTTAATCCAATATATAAAAATCCCGTGACATGTTGTTTGTTGTCGCACTTCCCCAAAACGGCTCTACCGATTTTTATTATTTTTTTAAAATTTATATTTGGTATGAGAATAGGCCGTAAAGTATATTTCATACCGCTAGCTAATTCGGGTGTCCCTATCCAGAATTTTTTTTTATTTGTAATTTTAAAAATGTTATTTGGCATAAAAAAAAATGTCAATAATTCCAAAGGTTCATAGGTAACACACGTCGAGCATATGTTGGACTACGCCAACAAGTAATCACATCTGCTACGTACCTTCGTCTCGCATTCGATAGAGAACCAGATGTTGAACATTTTACTCATAAAATTTCAGTTTCTACGAGTTTTCGTGCTAGATGTATCACAGACTTACAGACCTTTTTGCGAGACTTGGTCATGTAAACTCAAAGGACCCTAAAACGTGTATTTCCGTTTAAAACTTGAATTCGAATATTTTCACGATCACAATACTTTCCTTTACTATATATTTCATATATAAGTAAGAGAAAGTAGTAAACAAATTCAAGTATATATGTATATAAAGTACATATTGAGATATAGAGAAAGAACCATGGACCGGGTGCCTGCCAGCAAATCCTAACCATCGGGTAGCCTGATGAGCTCCCCTTCCTGTTTCCTCCAAGCCCCAAGCCCCAGGCCTATTCAACCCCATTAGCTCGTTCAAGCTTGCAATGGATCCCTTCAAGATGATCCTTATGCCCAAACCTCGAAAATAATTTTCTTATCCGTCGGTTAGCAATATTTGCAGAAAGTGGAAAACATCCTTTTCAAAACACAGATCCAATAAATTTAAAGGTTTATTGTAATAGTCAAAGCATAAATTTGTAATAGTTAAAACACTAAGTATCACAAACAATTTATAAAACACTAGTGGACCCGTCCCTGCTTTTCACTGGTTTGAATGTGTGTCATTATGTTTAAAACAATCTCTGTCTGACCGCTGCGGTAGTTTTAGTTTTTCGTAACGAAAAGTGCTATTGTCAAGAAAATATGTTTATTACTTTAACTTACCTATATATGAAATATACAGTAAGGGAAAGTATTGCGATTGAGATAATTTTCGACGGAAATACACGTTTTAGGGTCTCCTGAGTCCAAATGACCAAGTCCCGCAAAAAGGCCTGTGTGTGGTAACTCCCGGGCAAAAACAAAAAGTCCTATGAAACTGAAATTTCATATTTAAGCCAACTATACGTCCGAGATGTTACAGAATCTTTTTCATCAAAATCAGCTGAACGGATGATGTACTTTATACCATTCATTCAGCACTTTTTTACGATTTTCTCAAAAACGGCTCTAACGATTTTGATTAAACTCCCTATATCGATGTATAATTTAATGAGCTTTAATATCATGTAGGTTTAATTCCGATTTAAATAGTACGACAGGGCTTAAATGCAGATATTTTAAATTTTCTTCCTCTAAAGTACCTTTAATTCTGTAGATTCTATAATAATAACTATGTTGTCTTGTTAGTATTGACAATTAACGGCTAAATATGCAAGTTGAGCGACTTTAATAAAAACCAAAGGAGAAAACTGAAAAAATATTTTTTTAATGCGTTTTTTTTTTTACATTCTTCCATAATTTATTTTAAACCATTAGGGTATCTAAACCATCTACAGAATTTTCTACTATACAATAAAATCATAAATCCTATATACTATTGCAATTGAGGCGTTGATTTCCAAAAGGTACTAAAGGACATTTTTTACGAAAATTGATTTTTTTACATATTTGTATTCTCGTCAATTAGTTATATCTAAATATTCTATTTGATGTTATCTAATGATTTCTCATGTCCTTAAAAAACGCGATTTAGAAATTCGGTCATTTTCTAAAAGTACTAATTACGCATTTATTTTCGTCCCAAATCATTCTAAAATATTTCATTTCATAACTTTAATATGATGTTATTATTATATAGTAAAAAAAATATTCTAAATTTTCATGCAAAAAGACCCAAATTAGCTAGTTTAATAATATAGTAATGATAGATTTTCGCGCTTCCTGTAAAATTTCCTAGAATGGATATAGTACCCTTTTGGAAATCAACGTCTCAATTGCTATTAAAAATAACATTATAAAATTTACTTTTAATTTAAAATTACATTTTTATATTATAAACAAATAACTTTAAAAAATATTTTTATCTGTTAAAAAGGTTAAAAACCATCCATTTCATTTATTGTAATTTCAAGTAAATACACAATTACTTTAAAAAGGAAGACAGTAACTGTATATTATTTAAACTAACCATAACCACGTAGAGTTCACCTGTGGAGTAATGACCATAACAGCCTTCTATACCCAAATTGCGGGTTCGAACTCGGCAGTTGGCTAGAGAATTTTTGAAAGAGAGTAAAATATCGTTGGTTATAACGTCCTTTGGAGGGGAAGTACTTAAATTGTGGATCCAAGTTAGTACGAAATCAGATACTCGTTAAAACATTCCCGCCCTAATTAAATTTGGAGTTAAGGCAAGTACAAAGTAAATAATTTAATAGGCGAAGTTTAGGACTCCCATTGTAGGAACGTCAGATTAGCCACAGTAGCACAAAGATATTTTTTAAAAATTATAGAATCTACTCATATATTAAAGGGAGCGGCGTGGAATAGTAGGTAGAGAGAGCACTAGTCCACTCTTCTGCGGGTCCTGGTTTGAATCCCGGCTATGACAGAATATTATTTATTCTGTACAATTCAGCCGGGGGCGACTATAGAATATCCTGGGGCAGACCCAGCCTCTTTTAATTGGGTATCCAAAATTGGGGGAAAAAACCTTGCAGCTGAGCGTGATCAAGGCCTAAAATCACCTTATTGCACAGCCGGTGGCATTAACAAAAACACAAACGTTGATTAAATGATTTAAAATAAATTATACAGGAATGTAAATAACTCAATTTCTTTTTTTTTAAACTCTAGTAAAAAAAATTCGGTTTTATTAGTAAAGTAACTAGAGAATAAAAGGTAATAAAATAGAACCGATCCTTAGTATCAACACAGGCCCAATCAGAGTTCAAATTAAAAAAAAAATTCAAAATTGACAAAAATTGAAAGAGACACTACACGGGAAGTAATAAAAGTGATGAAAATTGGCTTAACCCAAGCCTAAAGCAGTGTCAACGGTTAATTGGGATATCAATACCTCTGGCTTCCTCTCTTTCCTACCCTCGGGCAAAATATCATACGCTCTTTCTTGTTTGCACAAGCCAAAGCGTTCTACCTTATCAGCCCCCACCGACCTCCGGGGTAGGGTATCGCATCCATGATATGCACCCCCAACCTTTTGCTAATCCGATAAACAAAACGGGGTCGTCGTATCTCAACATGAGCAACCCTTAAGTTGCAAATTAAATCCCCTCAGTATAAATACAGGCTGCTAATGAATATTGTTCTGACTTTACTAACGAAGGAAAAATATCTGTCGCGCGCAACATACGACTTTCACTTATACCCCTATGGAAACCTAATTTAAATTGAATAAAGTTTTTAGGTATATATAATAACTAACTGTACCGGCAAACGTTGTTCTACCATGTGTATTATTTCTTTTTTTTTTTTTAGATATATTACAATTTGTTACAAAATGAACAATAATAATAATAGTATTATTTCTAGTGGATATTTTGGTTGTTGAATAAAAAATAACGAATGTATTGCAAGTGTATTGGGATGGGATCTATAACAGTAACTCCGTACCTCTAGTATTAACAGAGACCCAAGAGTTCAGATAATAAAAAATCCAAAATTGACGAAAATTGAAAGAGGCACTACACTACTAATGAATAACGAAGGAAAAATATATGTCGCGCGCAACATACGACTTTCACTTGCACCTGGGGGAAACCGAATATAAATTGAATAAATTTTATATATATATATATATAATTACTAGCAGACCCGGGAAACGTTCTGCCATATATTTGATACCATATATTATTTTTCTAGTGGATATTTTAGTTGTTAAATAAAAAATAACGAATGTATTGCAAGTGTATTGGGGTGGGATCTATAACAGAAACTCCGTTCCTCTAGTACTAACAGTGACCCAATCAGAGTTCAAATAATAAAAAAAATCCCAAATTTACAAAAATTGAAAGAGAAAATTATCTGAAGAGCAGGAAACCTAATTTAAATTGAATAAATTGTTTATGTATATATATATATATATATATATAGTTTTATATATAATATATATATATATATATATATATATATATATATATATAATATATATATATATAAAACGCAAAAATCCTCCTATTATAAATTTATTTTTCTTCACAATTTATTACATAGGTTTTCTACGTTTCGGGGTTCTTTCCCCATTATCAAGATTTTTTTTTTTTTTTTTATAACATATTGTATTGTTTTTTACAACTGTATATACAAATACAATAAGTAAAATGGCTGAATTACAATAACAGGCATGATAGACATGTAAAGAATCTACCCAGTGGTAGTACTTCAAAGTTTATTTCATGAGCAGGTCTCGAGGCCACCATCTTTTCAGGCGCCTCGGAGGATTACCGGGAATAGATGTAGATGTGAGGTTACTGACAAGCGGGTTTGAGTGGGCAGCTAGTTCGGAATTAAAGGAGGTGTATCTATCGCGAGCCATGTCTGCAACCAGTGGGATATTTAGGTCTCTAGGGATGAGTTTATTACTGACAAAGTAAGGAGCATTGCGGATTTTTCGTAGGATTTTGGATTGCAAGGATTGGATGCGGGAGGAGTTTGATAGTTTAGTGGACCCCCATAGCTCAATGCCATAGGTCCAAATAGGTCGGATAATCGTGATGTAAATGAGTCTTTTGTAGTAAATAGAGAGTTTTGAACGTTTGTCTAGTAAGTGTTGTAGTAAGCGGTATCTGCAGGCAGTTTCTTGTCGTTTCAGTCTAGTGTGAGGATATTATCAAGACTGAAACAATTTTTTTTTATATAGTTTTAATTAGTGAAAATACATTATTTGAATATTTGTCTTTGAAAATTATCTTTATTAATTTAATTTATATTGTCATTATTAATATGATTTATTTTTTTTAGAAACACAACACATTATTTTACATTTATAGCTTACTGCTATTCGTCCACTTAGATGTTTATTGGCTAACTGTTTCTATTATTTTCTAATTTTATACTTTTTAAAAAAGTAAAAATTTAAAATAAATATAACAATAGCCCAAAAACTATAATTAGAATATATAATTAATAGAAATAAAAATAAAAACAAATACAGGGCACCGGTATTACACAGGAATACTAGAATCTATAACAGAAAGAGGAAGGGAGCGCTGTAGATGAACACCGCTTATAAAAATAAACATTTTCTCAATTAACGGGCATTTCATTGTTTGATCTTCTAAACCATAAAATTTCAACTTTATTAACTTTTTTTTTATAGGTTTGATTATGGATCCTTACCGATGAACAAGCCGTTAAATAGTATTGGTGCTGTCTCAATGTTTAGTATTTGCACTTTTCCTGATGCGCAACACAAGCAGAACATGTTTGAATTTGATCGCATGACTATGAAAACATTTGTCCATAGAACCGATCAGCACATCCGGATGAGCATAATGTTCAACATCTGGTTCTCAAGCGAATGCAAGACAAAGGTACGTAGCAGATGTGATAACTTCTTGGCGTTGTCGAACATATGTGCGACGTGTGTTACCTATGAACCTTTGGAATTTGTTGAATTTTTTTAATACCAATTAACATTTTTAAAAATACAAAAAAAAAAAATCTTGAGAGGGACACCCGAATCAGGAAGTGGTATGAAATATAATTTATGGTCTATTATTATACCTACCAAATATAAATAAAAAAAGTTAATCAAAATCGGTAGAGCCGTTTCTGGAAAATGCGACGACAATTACCATGACACAAGATTTTTATATATTGGATTGAGATTTATAACAGTAATAAATTAAATATATCAAGTAAATAAATTAGAGAGAAATGCTTAATTTTTCGGCATTGCTGCCCAAATATATCGGGTTGCTAAAATAACATCGCGTACTTATCAATCCCTCATGAAAATATTGCATATACATTTTCATTTAAACGTGTATTTATGGTCACATGAGTCCAAATGACCCATTCCCACAAAAGGTCTGTGAGTGTGTGTGGCAATTCTAGCACGAAAACAAAAAGTCGGACGAAACTGATATTTCATATTTAAGACAGCTATACGTCCTAGATATTATAGCAACATTTTCATCAAAATCGACTAACCAGAAGAGCCACTTTATACCATGCATTTTGCACCTTTTTAAGATTTTTATTAAAATTACTAAATCGATGTAAAATTTATAATAATAATAATAATAATAGGCTTACCGAACCCGAAGGTTCGATGCCGATACCACCAAACTTCGCCTGCACAGACTCGTCCAATGTTCACCATTCAAGCCCAAGCTCCCGAGATCAGCCTTAATGCAATCCTCGCATCGACGCTTCGGCCTACCTTTCGGACGCCTAACAGTCGGTTCAGCGAATACCAACTTTCTCGGAATCCGTTCCTCACTAAGCCAAACAACTTTACGCGACCATTTGAGTCTCCGCGATGCAATCAATTCAATTATATTCACAGGGTACAAACTCCGCAATTCCGCGTTGTGCAACCTTCTAAACTCCCCAGTGGCCTCATCTCTCTCCGGACCAAATATTTTACGCAGTACCTTATTCTCGAAAACCTTAAGCCGTTGTTCATCCTTCAAAGTAAGCGGCCACATTTCGCATCCGTAAAGAACCGTTGGAAGAATAATAGTTTAATTTAAGTAAAATTTAACGGGTTTTAATATAGGGTAGATTTCATTCTGATTGAAATAGTCTAACAGGGCTTAAATGCCAATATTTTAAATTTTCTTATTCTAAAGTACCTTTACTTTAACAGATTTAGAAGAATTGCCTATATCAAATAATTAGGATTATTTAAAAAGGGGCTAAAAATAAAAGTTGAACGTATTTAATAACCGACTAAGAAGAAAAGATAAAAAAAAAAATTGTTAATGTATTTTTTTTTTTTTTTTTTAACTTGGAACATAGATGTATAATATACCGTTGGAAAGCTAAATATTTTAGAGAAAATATTACTTAATGTAAAGTGATGAAAAGCCGATAAAACTAACCGATTGTTGTAAAGAAAAATATACTAGAAAATTCGATAAAACACGTGTTTCTAACGGAATACAATTTAATTTTTAATTTCACTTACCTATATATTTTATCTCTAACAGTATTTAAAAATCCTTAAATTTATTTTAACAACGAAGGTAATTGAAGGTCGTGTGTTGCGCTCACCAGATTTTTCTTATAAGATTTTAAAGAATAAATCCATATACTAATTTTTTTTCTTTTCTTTTACGCTTATTGTAATTATCTTATTTTAACTTATTTCTATTTTAATTCAAAGGTCAAGCTGAGGTAAGGAACGAGAATAAAAAAGAAGAAAATTTAAGAGGTAAGAAGCTTTTCGTATAGTATTGTATAGTCTATATTTATAACGTGTGGTAGTAAAAGGAAGTTAATACTTTAATAAGTCCTTGGGGAAAGTGTTGTTTACATCACACCTCTTCCTCCTTTCCTTTTCCATCGATCTATCTTATTTTAAGTACACTATTTCCCTTTCAAGTAATCCCTTTTCTATTTTTCATATTACGATGTTTCGGATAGAACAGTTGTGTAATGTGTACCTACATTATGCATTTAATTATCATGCTGGAAATCCCTGGTTCGTTTTATTGGGTTGTTTCACATGAAATGTCCGTTTTTATAGTTTCTGAAATACATAAAGGATTTTGCAGGTCTCTCTTGTTTTCTTCCGAATGTTTACATATTTAAAGTAAACAGTTACTAATCCTCTACCTTTGTATTATAAACATTAGCTTCCCAATCAATTACCCACTTTTTAGAATACCTCCAAATATAAACATGAAAACACGCGATTTTCGAGTAATATTTTTGTACGAGTTTAAACTCGGATATTCAGGAGCTGAGGCCGCTAGAAATATTTGCAAGGCGTTTGGGGTTGGGAGTGTTAATGAACGGACCATTCGCCGTTGGTTTGCTAATTTTTCAGCTGAGGATACCGACTTGGAAAACTTGCCCCGAGGATACCTCCGTCCGTAATAGACAACGATGTCCTCAAACATACAGTAGATAGAAACCCTACCAAACAGTTAAAGGACTCTCAGCACAACTAAATGACAACGGTGCATCTACCGTTTCCAGACATTTAATGTGTATTGGGAAAGTAAAAAAGCTCGCTCGATGCATGGTTACCTCATGTTCTCACTGAGCGGCATGTTTCAAAACATACCGTGCAAAAATTGAAAGAACTGGACTACGAAGTTCTTCCGCACCCACCATATTCTCCCGACTTCTCCCCAACAGATTACCACTTGTTCAGAAATTTAGACAACTTCGTCAAAGGGAAACTTTTTGAAAGTGATGATTGAGTGAAAAGTGCGTTTTCAGATTTTGTTTCACTTCAAAGCTCAGAGTTTTTCAGTTCGGGGATAAAAAAGTTGGTGTCACGTTGGGAAAAATGTGTAGAAAAAGAAGGTAAATACTTCGAATAAAATTATCTTGTTTTCATATCGTATTTTTAATAAAAATCCTTTACCTTGAAAACGGATATTCCATGTGACACAATCCAATATATTATTTTCAGCCAGTTTTGACGAACAGGAAAAGTTTGGTTTAATAAATATTCACCTAATTTACATAAAAGAATCCACCCGAAAAAAAAAGTTTTCTAATTATTGAAATTATACTTTTTTTTATTCATAATGCATTTATACCGCACAGAAAATGTATGAGTGGTTTACTTTCTTGAACCTTTTAACCCTTTTCGTTGCATGCCAAGAAGCATAATTTTTTTAATGATGGATTTTGTTGACCGAGAGAAATTGATGAGAAATGGTGGGTGCGATCATAATTAAACAACAATAAAAAGCCTTTTTTATTATGTGCCGAATTCGCCAATAGCGAAACGTCGGCACATAATAAAATAACGCTTATTTTAATGTGTGTTTTTAATTATGCCCGCACCCAACCATTCTAATAATTTTTTAATACAAGACTGTGCTTCAGACACCTTTACCCATAAAATCAGCTCTATTAAATATGCAAATTTATTGATATACATAGCCACAAAATTTCGTTTTTTCCCGTCAATAAGGAGCCGCGAAAATAAATTAAAATTAGGTTAAGCATATATGCACCAAAATAGTTTTATAGATATTGTCACTATTTACAGAGACATCACAAAGGCATTTATATAATATTATTATTTTATATATTATATAAATAGTCAAATATATTCGCCAAATATTACCATACAACACGATTATTTATTTTTTTTTTATAATATCTTATAACAAAATTTGAAAGACGAACCAAAATGAATACAATATAACAACTTACCAAATTAGTTTTCTAAACATTATTACTATTCACTCAGTTACTACGATCATATATATCAAGTATATAAGTATACATTTTCTTAGAAATTTATATAGTTGTAAACAACTTTATGTAGATCTCCATTTAACAAGTTGACTACTGTAAACTGAACATAGTCATCGCTTATAACGTTGTTTTTCTTATTTTCTCTGTTTTTTTACAATTTCCAATCAATATATTCGAAACAGATCGCTATAAAACACGATTGAAATTTAAAAACTAAATAATAATTAAATTCGACACAGGCTAAAAAAATCACCAAACCAGGCCTCTCTTGATAAACTTACAATTCATTTAATTATGACAATGTATCAACAAATAAAAAAGAAGAAATATAATATTTAAACAGTAGAAAGGTAATTTTTTAAAAACATACATTAGTCAATGGTACTCTTCGATGTAGGAGCCAAGTCACGCAGTTATTTTAAATTTTTCATTTTTTTTTTTATATATTAAAAAAAAATCAATAGATTGCGAAACTATTCTAATACAACACGATTAATTTTTTTTTATTAAAAATTAACATTGAAATGCAAAAAACTAACAAAAATGAGATACAGGATAAAAACTCACCAAACTAGATCTGTCTAGATATTATATTATTACTGAGTAATTTAGTCATGTCAATGAGTGAGGTGTAACCATAACAAAATATAATATTTTTATTATTTACACTAAAAAGATATTTTTTAAGAAACCTACATAAGACACTCTAATGTAGGGGCCACATAACGAGGTTATTTTAAATGTTTCAGTTTTTAATATAAACATTTTCAATAACTTAGGAGGCAAAATAGATTAAATATTTCTAAAAATTTCTACCTGTCTTCAATCCTTACAATCCAAAATCCTTCGAAAAATCTTAAACGCTCCTTATTTTGTCAGGAATAAGCTCATCCATAAAGACCTTAATATTCCCTTTGTAGCTTATTTGGCCCGAACCAGGTATCAATCCTTTCATGACAAACTCCACTCCCACTCTAACCCACTAGTATCAATCCTTGCTTCCTCTTCCATTCCTGACAATCCTTCGAGGCGTCTGAAAAGAAGATGGCCTCCAGACTATCTTAGTTAGATTGACTACTAGAGTGCTTCCAATGGGCAGTTTCTCTTTTGTTTTTCATATACACTAACTTATATCAGCATATAAATATATATAATAAAATATAAAAAATAAATAAATAAATTAAAAAAATTTCTATATTGAAATACAAAAAAAGAAATAAAAATCAGACAGCATAAACAACCCACTATATCTCAAAACTATTTTATTTTGTATTTTCTATTGGAGAGCTACAAAGTACTTTTTCATAAATCTTCATTGATTGAAACTTCTCATCTGTGTTCAGGTTAAGAATTAAAATCTACTTTACTACTTTCTCAAGTTCCCGATCATAAGCCTACTATATTCATTTGTCTACTATCAATCCTTCCTCTCTACTTTTAGACAATCTTACTCAGAGTAATTCATCTTTTTATTCCTTAAAATCCTCTTTTTTTCTGTCATGAACCCTATTTCAATCAGTTTTTCCTACCTTCATTAACGGCTAGTGTTTAGTTGAGAACAAAAGTTCTACTATCACCACTTAATTCTATCTTCTTACCCATTTTTACAAACAGTGAGTGTCAAAAGTATTCGGAATTCGTATTTATTTTCATTTAATAAGTATATTTCGCAACTATGAATTTATATAATTCTTTTTCACTAATAAATCTTTAAAAAGATACTCTCATAAAAGAAAATAACTAATCAGAAAACCGAAAAGTATATTGTTTTTAAAAAATCGGATTAATATGTAAAATTACAAGATCGTTCACTGTCAAAAGTATTCGGGAATCGTAATATCCTGTTGTTTAATGGTTTCAAATGTTAATATTCCACTAATCTTCGACTTTATTTTATGTTCAAACAATTCTTCTCCCTCATGTAATTATACCCAACAATGGTAAATTTTTTTTTTTAAATATGACCCTAAAATAAAAACGCTATGATCGAACAACGGTCTCGAATAATTTTTAAAGGAGAAATAGTAAATGTAAAAAATGATGAAAAATGGGATGGGTTTGTATAATGTAGATAAATAATAAAACATAAAAGCAAAAAAGTGAGCTTCCAAAAAATATTAAATGTTAAAACTGAAAGACTGATTATTCATAAAATAGAAAACCATGCCTAAAATGAGTAAACCTTAGCTTATTTCTGAATTTTTCAGAACTTCTAGATACACAATAAGTGTTTCAATTATTGGCCGCGTTCTAAAAAAATATGTCGAAAAGAAAAATTGGAAACAAGAAGTACGGAAAACGTCTTTCAGCAGGCATGGCAATAGGAGAAAAGGCTTCATATTGGTAACATTTTTTAAAGAGATGGTTGATGAATTAAAATGTTTACCGATGAATCCCATACTAAAATACATGGTCCTTATAAAAAAAAAGTATGGTTTGGAGGAAACTAAATAAAGAATTCAGTATGCCATAGTGAAACACCTTGAGCGGTCAGTGATAGGTCTGTTTTTCTTTGAAAAAGTTTGATAACATTGTATTCATGGACAGAATTATTGGTAGGTTTGATTATTTTTTAAATATGAAAAGCCAGAATTATAAGTAATAGAAAATTACGAATAAATTAAATTTTTAACATTCGCGCGACCATGAATCTGGACATATATACGTTATCTATTCAGATTTAGTGACTGAAAATTTTCATAAACTTCTCGAAATCCCTCTTCCACTATTTCTTATTGGTAAGGTCAATTCCTATTATAGGCTAAACTGTATAATAATACAAAAAGTTTTACCAACTGGATGTTTATTTATGATCACTGCATTGATATAATTAGGAAACCACGTAATTCCGAATACTTTTGACACCACTGACTTACACTTTTTTATTTTTTTCGTAAATAAACGTTTAAAACGTCAAAAATAAAATGATTTTTATCGTAATTTTCGGTTTTAGCTAATCTATACCTTTCTTCTAACATTATAAAATGGTTTACAACTCCTTAAAACATAAAAAAAAGAGTTAAAAGCAAGTAAATGACGGAATGGTAGTAAATTCTAAATACTTTTGACACTCACTGTAAGTTTAAGTTTTGTTATATTAAGAGATCAGATAAGTGAACTAAGATTCGAAATAATAAGTATAAAAGAGTTACGTAGAGAGTTAAAACACAATGGTAAGGTCGTGTGTTGTACTCCGCTAGAGGTTCATGACCTCAAGAGTGGTATTGCCATCCTCTACAACAAACTCTTTCCTATCGCAACACACAGAATACAACTAAATCAAATATCTAGATTAGGAAGAAATATTAAGGGTGGGTTGGGATAGATATGCCGATGCATGTTTCGCTTTCAATTGTAGGGTGAACCCACCCCCGAGTGAATAAGTCATTGAGAGAGTGGGACCCCCAACTGCAGAGGGTAGAATCCTCCCTTAGGCCGACTAAAATTCTACAATTTCCGACCGGTTTTTTTTTTGTTTTCTCTATAAAAATAACGAAAAAACTTGGAGAAATACAATTTGATTTTTTTTTTTTTTTTTTTTTTTTTTCTCCGGAACGTTAGTTATACTTCAAAGAAGTTCTGAGAAAATAGACAAGTCGATATTTTGGTAGTAATCTTAAGAGAGCAACAATTCTACAATAGTTTCTAGGAATGTACTTACGAGCAGCTTTGTATATATGCTGAATAAATAACTAGTGTTTTTTAAATTGTGAGTTATTTAAGTAAGAAAATAAGTCAAGTTTGACTGATAAGTAAGCAAGTGACAAGAAAATAAAATGAATGTTTACTATATATGTATTTAATTTTTTTTTTTTTTTTTTTTTTTTTATAGGGATAATAAAACAATAATAGACGTACACATACCACTTAAGAAACCACGAGTGACAAAGACCTATTTTTTTAAGAATTTACGCGTGATTGCCGATAAAAAAAAAATAAAAAAAAATAGTTCTATCAAAATTAAAAAAAAAAAAATTATAATATAGATTACCTTATGATATGAACTGAGCGCGGATGTGAAGGAATGTTGTAGGGTGAAAGTGAAGGGGTGGACTGGTGGACGGAATGGGGTGGCGCAGGCGCGAATGGCACAATACATCGATGTTTCTCAGCTGCTCCGACGGCGAGCGGGCAAGCACCAACCACTTTCTTCACTTATCCTAGGCCAAAATTTCGGCACAATTTTCTCCAAAGACAGTCTCCCGATATTCTTTAAAACAGCCCCCTTGAAACTGGAAAAAAAATCGGTAATTATCAGCTGAAATTCGCAGTTGAACGGATCCGTTTCTGATCATATGCCTAATACATTTATATTTCTATAGATGATCCTTCACCTAGAGTTGCTGACACTCTTACACGAAGTAATTTATCTTTTTCTTAAGGTCCTCTTATAAACTCTTTTCATATCAGTTTTTTTTATCTCTATAAACGGATAGTCTATAGTTAAGAACTACATTTTCTTCTCATTTCTCTTAAAACCTCTTATATCTTAGCCATTACTTCTTTCACTTACCTATATATGAAATACATAGTAAGAAAAAGTATTGTGATCATGAGACCCTGAGTCCAAATGACCAAGTCCCGCAAAAAAGAAAATAAATATCGGCAAATATCAACTAAAATTCGCAGTTGAACGGATCCGTTTCTAATCATATGCTACTACATTATATTTATCTTTGTACTGTTGACCCTTCTTTCGTGTTGTTGACACTCTTACTCAAAGTAATTTGTATTTTTCTTCCTTAAAATCCTCTTTTTTCCAATTATAAACCTATTTCTATAATTTCCAATCTCTATAAACAGCTTGTCCATAGTTAGAGCAACAAATTTTTCTGATTTCTCTTAAAACCACTTACCTCTTAGCCATCTACATTCACTTAGCTATTTTTGAAATACATATTAAGAAACAGTATTGCGATCATGAAAACTCATAAAATCAAAGTGGATCACAAGATCATGTAAAATGATTTCCAAATGACCAAGTCTCCCAAAAAAGTGTTATGGTCCAAATCGAGCAATGATACAAACTGGAAACAAAACCCATTGGTGGGATCACAAAAGGTATTTCCTATTTTCTAATATTTTAAGACCTTCACTCGAATCATCTTATCTTTCATATTGCTCAACTGTTTAATCTTCGATTTTTTTTCATTATAGAACTCGGAAAACAAAAATGAACCGATTCCTAGGACACCTACTTCGTTTTACATCTATCAAAACATCCTCCAGAGGAACGAACACTTGGTTAACCTTTAACTGGTGAGGTGGGGTGTACAGGACCCCAGGGCCTCTTCGAAGTTTTCTGGATCCCATTGTCCGGATCCGATCTGCTTGTGAAAACCTGACATTTCCTGTCTCGAAATGATTGTAATATAGCATCCGTTTTTATCCGATATTACTTACCTCACCATTACTGTTCGTATTTATTGAAAGTGTGTGTTTTCAATTTGTTGAAAGCAATCTCACGATCGTGTTATTTTACGCACCTTTTTTTAATTTTATTAAGAAGCTGGGATCACCCTTCTAAAAGGATCACATGGCCAGAAAGTCATAAAATCCCAGACTTCTCCGGTAGTTTCGGTTCAAAGATCAATCGTTATTAAGGAAAAAACCCAGAATTTTATATTTTTGTCCAAGAAACAAGGATAGGAAGTCATCTATAGTTAGTATTAAACGTGAACAAAATATTTGTGGACAATGTTCGGTTTCCTATTGCAAAAACTGCGCCTAATTTTAGCAGTGCATACTTTCTTAACAATACAAAACATTTCATTATTTTAATAATTTTTCGCTTTTTTAAATATATTATTTTACAAATGTTTTCATTGATTAGAATATAACATTAAAAAAAAAAAGTATTAATAAAATGTAATTAATAAAAGGCATTTAAGCATCCTTAAATAATAGGCAATAGCATCCTTAAATAGGCAAGCATCCTTTCGTATGATAACTATTGAAAATAGGTTGAATTAACGTATTTTACAAGAATAAACAATTCTAGTTTCAGGATGTAAAAAAAAAAAATGACCACCTCACCAATTAAAGGTTACGACGAAGTCCAAGCAATAGTGCACCGATTCGATAGGATTTCTCCAGCTCCGGAATACGATGGATCCTGGAACAGTTGGCAAACCCGCACTTTCTGAGCTGGTGGAAGTACACGAGAACATTAAAACAACTACAAAACCCTTTGTCGGAAGATACTTAGATAATTGAGGAATGGTGAGGTACAAATTGCGCTGAATCTAGAATTTCCTCTGAGCTTAATTGGGAGCATTGAGGTAATTCTCATTCATCTTTCTCCTCTTCCATATTCCAGGAAATCATAACACCACTTGTTCTCAGAATCCACAGTTATTTATTTTTTTCAGCTCTTTTGACACACGACTTTTATCTACACAAAGGTGGTCGAAATGAAATATATCAGTATATGTTTTATAATGGAAAATAATGTTAGAAGGAACTCCTGAATATACGTAATGAACAAGAAATTGTTTTTTATGAGAAGAAAAATCTAGCGCGCGCAACACATGACTATAATTTACCTCCTTTGTTAAAATCGATTAAGAACATTTAAATGAAATTAGAGATGAAGAAGGTTAACGGATTGTATTGAGTTTCGTTAGAAATATGTTTTTCATTAAATAATCTATTTTATAATTACCTACAAGAATATTTTTAATTTATCCACTTCTCATCACTCTTTATTACCTTTTACTATTTTGAGTATAAGATAATATTTTTTTCTAAAATCTTTAGCTTTCCAACGGTATATCTTACAGCTATTCTTATGTTAAAAAAATTAAAAATATATTTACTCTTTTCTCCTTTAGTTGGTTGTCGAATTCGTTCAACTTATATATTTATGAACGCTAACTAGAAGATATGGTTAATATTTTGAATCTACAAAATTAAAGGTATTTTAAAAGAAGGAAATTTTAAATTTTGCCATTTAAGTACTGTCAGACTATTTCAAACACAATATTAAAGCCAATTAAATTTTACATCGGTATAGTGAGTTTAATCAGTAATAAGTATACTGCTTTTTGTATTTATAATAATAAATATTATTATAAAATACAGATTATTATGAGGAAAACTTAATAATATAAATAAATTGGAAGCGATAAGGATAAATGAACCATGAGTATTCACTCTGCTGAGTTCAATTTTAAAATATTTAAATTTCCAACGATTGGATTCTACCTTTAAAAAGTATACTCCAATGAAGTTTAATGGTTAAAATATTATTAATAAAATACCACTTTTAGATAATGTTCTATTTTATAAAAACTTGTTCCGGCTATGTAAGGATGTTCATTCTTTTATTTAAGTTGTGGGTGAAATGGGGTAAAGAGACAGACACTCCAGAGAATCTATAAAGTGGGTACCCAAAATTGAGGTAAAACCTGGCTACTGAACAGGATTTCGACCAAATCACTCCCTTGACAGACGTCTAGGATCAGTACAAATCACTACTAAGTACAGAACCCAAGAAGAAACTTCATGGGTTCAAGTGGTACTGGTATTTTTGAAATAAGGGCGCGTTTACACTGGACGCGCTTGGGGTGACTTAAGCGGTAAGCGGGTTCCTAGAAATCCTGTCCGAAACTACAAACGCCAAAACGTGTGCAGTATAATCGCTCCCAAAAACTTCTTTAGACGCTACTTCAGGATAACTGAACTCTTTGTACGTAAATGCAACTGAAACGCTAACAGCTTAAAAAAATAACAGTTTCCTCAGTCAATGTAAAGGTTATGTTGTGGTTTATTAAAAAAAAATAAAAAGAAAAGAAAAAAAATGGGGAAAGTTTTAAAACGGAGAAAAAACAAACTGCGAAAACTATAGAGGTCTATAATTGCTAATCACGACCTTTAAAGTATTTGCAATTTTACCTGATAAGAAGTTTCAGTTTTGGTCTGAGAAGTTTTCGTGAATATATCAGTGTGGTTTTCGACCAGGAAGGTCAACAATAGACCACATTTTCTCAATTAGGCAAATGCTCGAAAAAAACATGTGAATACCGAATCGATCTGCATCACCTTTTTATAGACTTCAAATAGGCTTATGATAGCGTTAAGAGGGAGGAAATCCTAACAATCATGAGGAAATTGAGGATTCCAAAAAAGTTAGTCACATTGATGGGAATGAACTGCAACAGATGAATGGCCTGCTATCGGAGGATATCGAAGTTGGAAATGGACGTAGGCAAGGTGGTCCTTTATCTCCTACTCTCTTTAATATAGCATTGAGTATGCAATACGGGCTGTCCGTACGTGTCCAGGTGGTACTACTTATATAACAGGATGACACAGCATCTGGCCTTCGCGGACGATTTCGCAATAACTGCAAAAAATATTACAGCATTGAAAGGAGATATTGAAGAATTTTAATTGACTGCAAAAGTCGTAGGGTTGCAAATAAATGAACATGAGACAGCTCACATGTTCTTCTAGGAAACAAGGTGTAGCTAGTAAATGCGTCAAAACAACAAACCACAACTACAAAGCAGTGGAAAGCTCTAAGTATGTTGGTGCACTAGTGACAGCAAATAATGAAATGGCGGATAAATTAAAAGCAAGGATGCCCGCCTGGAATAACTGTGTTTGGTAATGCGCAGGATATAATGTTATTGAGAGCTATCTCACAAAATAAGAACTCGTAAGCATAGCTTATGAAAAAGTAAGACCAGTTGTTACCCATAGTTCCGGGACTAGAGTGAGTTCCAAGACATCGGAACGGAAACTATTAGCATGAGAAAGGAGGGTTCTTTGCGGAATTTATGGCCTAGTTTGCGAAGATGACCAGTGGAGAATCCGTACCAATGAAGAGTTGTGCCGTATGCATGGAAAACCAGATTTAGTCTCCATCGTGAGAGGGAACCAGATTCGATGGCTAGGGCATGTAGCACGTATGCCCAGAGAATCTATTCCCAAACGCCCTCTCGAGGACCGTCCTGATGGTAGGCATGGTAGAGGAAGACCACGTCTTAGGTGGCAGGACGAAGTTGAGAACGTCCTGAAGAAGACAGGCATTAGAAGATGGCGTATGCTTGCCCGGGATAGGAGGGAGTTGAGAAAAGTAACAAGAGAGGCCAGGGTCCTTGCAGGACCGTAGCGCCAGGAATAAATAAATATAATAAAATAAATAAAGGTTATGTTAACTTCTAGGTGTTAATATATGTGTATGTACTTCTACCCTTGCCCTTCACTAAAAACAAATATAGAATAAAATCTTAATGATAATATAAGAATGTCAGTATTAACTATCAAACATATTGTCAATTCGCTTGAATAAAATATTAAAACTGTTCAAATATTACAAGTTACCACTCCAAAATATTTGATTTAAATTAAAGTTATCATTATTATTTTAGTATCCTTAAAATAATGATTATTAATTATTGAAGTTTAATATTCGAGCTACTAATAATTCTTGTTGATGATAATGCTGATTTTAATGATACTTTCCATTCAGAAAAATCTCAACAATTGATCAACTTTATGAGAGTCCATTATTATTCTCCAGATAATATAAGAATAATAATTGAATTATTTTATTTATAACTGTTGTTATATTATCGATGTATATATTGAGGATGTATAGTCGACTGTAGAAACTATTAAAGGTGGAATAATCAGGAGCCAGTCTTTTTCTAAATATTTTTAATTTTGCCGACGTTTTGGCTCAAGCTTGTGAGCCATCATCAGGGCTAAAAACATCAGAGCAAAAGAGATAGACATTAATGTGATAATGATTTTTTTTTCTTTTTTTAATGTAGTGACAATGATAACATTTAAAATAAAACAGAAAATATACCAACATACTTAAATATTATAGATCCAAATAATGATAATATGATAAACAGTATGGTGATAATAAGCATAAAAACAAAACTTTAGACTTTGTTATAGAAGTAAAAAATTAAAAGTAATGCCCTGATGATGGCTCACAAGCTTGAGCCGAAACGTCAGCAAAATTAAAAATATTTAGAAAAACACTGACTCCTGATTATTCCACCAGTATTATATATTATAATATATCAATGTATACTTTTTTAAATTCTAACATGACTAATTTATTTTTAATTTAATCGTCATAAGTAACAATATCCAAAATATTTTACATCAATCGCGCCAAAAGATACTATATAAAAAAAAAAAAAAAAAAAAAAAAAATTTATATATATATATATATATATATAGTATATAAATACATATTATTATTTATTTTTTTCTTTAAATGTGCATTTTGTCTATTCGCCTACAATTCTTAGATCTAATTCTTCCAAGAATGCAACGCTCTTACTATAGAACCCTGTGGTAATCTCATGCTTAAGACATGGCAATCCTGAAAAAAAAACTTAAAGTTTAACTATTTAACTTAACTTATTTTTTAACTTAATAAATTAAACTAAAGTTAAAGAAACTTTAGTATCAGATTTGTGTCTAAGTAATCCTGCAATGCCGCGCCCCTGAATCGGAATTCCATTTCTAGCAACTGAGCTAAGGATAGAAAACGATACCATTTTCTTTTCGAAGCGATAAACGCGACTTGTTTAAAGCCCATGTTTCTGAGCTTAAGTCGCTATCGGCCTTATTAGTGTTTTGTAAAGGCTCAACTTTGTTGTAGGGCTTATTCTAATGAGCTATAGAATAAGCCGGATCCTAATGAGCTTAACTAGAGAAAAGTACCTGCTGATAATCAGCGCCTTATTTCGACTCCCTCATCCATCATCATCATCATCATCATCAAAATCATCAAAGTCTCCTTAAATCGTTTTTGTAGAGCCACTCTTTTAAGTGCTCATCTTCTAATTTAAATCCAGCATTACTTTAGTCTGATACTAGCTATAAATAATTTACATTTATCAATTGTGTAACTTCAAACAACGGGACACCCTCATTTACGGACGTAGAAAGGTAATGATCGCTGTATGTTGTTTATTGTAGTACATTTATTAGTTGGCCGTTGATAAATTCAGAAGGAGATAGACCAGACGGCAGTCAAGGTAAATTATGAAATAGTCCTAACTATTTATTGCCAATATTTCGAACCAGATTATCCCGAGATCGGTATTCCAGATTATCAGATAACAAAATATCTGTAGGAAGCTACATTTTTACATTAATAAATAAACTGAATTAATCAGTGCTTCGAAAAAAGGTACTGTACACGAATAAAACCTGAAGAACCTAGTTAAGCGAAATTTTGAAAAAAGCAAATAGATAATGTAATAAAAGAAACAAAAAATAATCACATGGTGTCGAGGTGCTGGTAAATAACGTCCGAAACGGTGCCTAGAGAAAAAGTTAAATCTGATTCAAGATAAACGAAATAAAGTCTTATAAAACCAATCCTATAAATAAAAGATGGGAAGACTATAATTGAAGATGTTAACACTGAAACCGAATAGCAATAAAGCCGCTGACAATTTTCTTGTCGAAGGCTAGACAGCCCGTAGGATCCAAGATCCAGATCGGGGAAGAAATTAAATCGACTCGACTCGAGATAAAACAAAGATACAGGCCCCTCCCCCCTCTTCCAAGTATCGATCAAACCTCTTCCCTCAATCGAGGACTTAGCCCAACTTTTCTATTCCAAGTCCTATTCCTAATGTAACCGGATCATTAATACGGCAAGGTAGGGCGGAATTGGGTCTTGGAACATTCAACACTCGACTCGGTCCCTTTCTATTACAACTCACTCTTTGTATTGCTCTTATACACTTGAAAACAAGGCCACTGTACAAAATAATTGTATTATAAAAGTTGAAAATATAGTGCGGGCAACACACGACTTTCACTCACCTATTTTGTGAAAATCGATTCAAGAACTATTAAATAAAGTTAGAGTTAAAATATAGGTAAGTGAAAGTAAAAAGATTTAAAAAAATTATATTCAGTTTGGCTAAAAACATATGTTTTGTATTAAATAATACAATTTAAAATAGTTAAGTACAATAATCACAGAGGTCTATGCACTACTTGTCACTTTTCATTACCTTCCACAGCGTTATATATATATATATATATTATATAATATATATATATATATATATATATATATATATATATATATATATATGAGATAACATTTTTTTTTTTTAAATCCTTTAGCTTTCCAACGGTATATTATACATCTATATTACGATTCTTAAATAAACAAAAATCACAAAAAAAAAAAAGTTTTCTATTTTTCCATCTAACTGGTTATCAAATGTATTCAACTTTATTTTCAGACGTATTTTATCAATTCTAATGAAATGATATGGTTAATTGTTAAGAATCTAAAAAATTAAAGGTAAGTTAGCGGTATAAAATTTAAAAAATTGGCATTTAAGCCCTGTCAAACTATTTCAATCAGAATAAAATCTACATAATACTAAAGTCCTTTAAATTTTACATCGATATAGCCATTTTAATCAAAATCGTTAAAGCTGTTTTTGAGAAAATCGTAAAAAAGGTGCAAAAGGCAAATTGTAAAGTAGGACTTCTGGTCAGCCGATTTCGATGAAAACATTACTGTAACATCTCAGTTATAGGGGCTCCTAAAACATGAAAATGAAATGAACAAAAGTTTTCTGGATAAAAGATTAAACATGAACTGGCCTAAAAATAGAATATTCATATAAATAATAAACATAAATAGGCTTTAATCCTAGAGGAATTTAGAGAATTAGCAGACATTTATAAATCAAAATTCAAAAAGGAGCTGCAGTTTTAGAAAAAAAAAAATTTTTCTATGGAAATTTTTTTTTAAATATATTTACAACTGTATTAAAAAAATGGATCAAGTAAATGTGATAGTTATATAATACAATGACACGATAAACATGTAGAGAAGCTTCTATGTAGAGAACTCTAAAAATATTCTAAACTAGAAGGTCCCGGGGCCATTTCCTTTTCAGGCGCCTCGAAGGAATATCAGGAGTTGAAGAGGAAGAAAGGATTGAAAACAGTGGATTCGAGTTAGAACGGAGTTAGTCATTTAAATTAAATAAAAATACATCTAGTAAATGTGATGGTAATATACAAAGCTATAATGAAAAACGTGTAGAGACACTACCCAGTGGCAGCACTCTAAAAATATTTTAAACTAGAAGGTCCCGGGGCCATTTCCTTTTCAGGCGCCTCGGAGGATTATCCGGATTGAAGAGGAAGAAATGATTGATACCTGATCCGGGCCAAATCAGTAACATAAGAAACATTAAGGTCTTTATGGATGAGTTTATTCGTGACACAGTAAGGAGCGTTGAGGATTTTACGAAGGATTTTGGATTGTAAGGATTGGAGGTGGGAAGAATTTGATGGATTTAGTAGAGCCCCATA
The DNA here is from genome assembly GCA_023052935.1 of Piezodorus guildinii. Taxonomy (NCBI): domain Eukaryota; kingdom Metazoa; phylum Arthropoda; class Insecta; order Hemiptera; family Pentatomidae; genus Piezodorus; species Piezodorus guildinii. Next base: position 129,497,692 of record CM041295.1, on the reverse strand, counting down.
GCTCTACTCCGTAAGTCCAGATTGGTCTTATAATAGACATGTAAATAAGCCTTTTGTAGTTAAGAGGAAGGTTTGATCGTTTGTCTAGTAAGTGTTAAAGTAGCCTAAAACGGCGCAGAAAAATTTAAATTATGATTATGGACCGCATTATCTGTATGATACCAAAATACGTTTTAGTGCGGTTAAATGGATATTATAATATAATAAATTTATACTATATCCTCATATTATAATAATTATTGTAGAATAGATTTTGTTCAAATAACAATGCGATATGCTCGCTGTGTAATAGAAGAGAAACCGAGAATACGTTTAATTTTCTGGCTACTTGTCCCATTTTATCTGAAATCTGACGAAGTAATAAATTGTCTTAATGGTAAAAACTAGATGGCTGTTCAAAATTATCGTAAAATAGCATGGCCTTATAGATATGAACTTATAAAATAATTCAATTACATTTAAAATCGGTCTTATCCATACAATATAATTGTTTATTTTTATTGTTTTTGATCCTCGTGAAGTTATAGTAGAATCAGTGAGTGACTCATGTTTGAATGTTATATAATTTGTAAAATTAAATAGGTCGGTTCCGGACTAGGCGGTCTAAAATACCATAGTTCATGATACGGTCCATTCTCACTGGTTTAGAGTAAGTCGAGGGGGAATAAAAATGCACTTCACTGACGACTTATTAAACCAGCAACCCTCCCTATTTGTAGTAAAGGAACTTCTAGTTCCTCTTTAACACAAAGGAAAAACACCTCAACTTTAGTTCTTGATCAGATTATTCTAACCAACTTTAACGAACTAATTAATCTGACTTCTCAACTAGAGGGACAAGTTTTCCGCTGTAATTATAGTTGAGAAAAAAAAAATCTAATAAAATTAGTAAGTTGATCATTTAATCACTATGGTTATTAAAGACCTTTCTTTAATTAAATTTTAATTTGATTATCTCAGGCTCTTCATTTTTGGTAAAAATATATAGAAGGTCATTCCTAATTTGTAGAAAAAAGTGTATGTAAGTTCACGTGTGAACAAAATTAAATAAAACGCTGCAAATTATTACACAATGGTTTATTATTTCCAAATAACTATATTAAGGTATAACTCATAGCTGTTCATATTTTCGATATTTCTCTATCTTCAATAATAACCGAGTTTTGGTGGAATTACATCTATAATAATTTGTGACTTGAATATATAGATCAATTTTTTTTGTTTTTCTGTTTATCGAGCCCTACTTAACCAAAAACTCTATACGTATTTATCTCTATCTTAAAAAATAACTGAGTTATTGGCGTATTTATAGGTAAAATTTAATTTTTTTTTCTTTTCTTTTTTTCTCTCTTGTATAGTAATTTGCGGTTTTTTTTTTTTGTTAAAAAACACTAATAAAATTTTTCTCTATCTTCGAAAATAACGGAGTTACGAGCATATATATAGGCAAGATTTCAATTTTTGTTTAACGCGCTTTACTGATTCTAAAACTCTTTAAATGTTTGTCTCTTGAATAACTTAAACAATATTTTTAAATAACTAAATAAATAAAGATTTATGGGCGTATTTATGTCTAAAATTTTAATTTTTTTTATATATATAATATTTCGCTATTATAGGTGGAATAATCAGGAGTCAGTCTTTTTCTAAATATTTTAATTTTGCCGATGTTTCGGCTCAAGCTTGTGAGCCATCATCAGGGCATTACTGGGCTAAGTCCAAGGATAAAAACCAAGAGGGTTTTTAGGCTAGGGAGGGGGTTAGGGTTTTTATGGTTGGACTTGGCTCAGTAATGCCCTGATGATGGCATACAAGCTTAAGCCGAAAGTTCGGGAAAAATTAAAATATTTACAATAGATGAAGACTGACTCCTGATTATTCCTCCTATAATAGTTTCTACAGTCGACTATACATCCTCAATATAATATTTCGCGTTTTTTTTTTTTTTTTTTGTTAAAAAACAATATTTTTTTTCTTTACCTTCAAAAAATGATGAGTTCAATAATTAAATCGTCCGCTATTTTAAAAATTATTAGCTGATATCAATGTCTAGGTGTTTAGATCATCGCTGCATGCCTTAATATTTTTTTGGCGAAATTAAAAAAAAATTGGACCAGTAGTAGTCTCAGAGAAATGCCGCGGGCGGCCGACAAACGGATTTTTATTTTAGTATCTTGAAACGTAAGTCTTCAAACTTTGAGGGGGATGGGGTGAGGGGTAATTTTTTTTGTTCAATTACAAAGGTTCATTATTAAAAATAATAAACCAAAACATGGATAATAATAAATATAAAATTATTTGAGTTGTTATAAGAAAACTAAATTAATTAATTTTAAATTTCAAAACTAAATAAAAAATTGTAAAAAGGGAAAAGTGCAGGTAAAGTTACAGAGGGTAAACAAAAATCACATACTAATAATTTCCTCAAATAACAAAGTAAATAAACCAGACGTTCTCTATAGCTTTGTTTATGTCAAGCACACTCGATTGGAGAGGGATGTAATAATACCATGTTTCAATTAAGTTTTGTTTTCAGAACTTATTCGAAGTTCTGTTAGTTCATACTTTTAAAAAAAGTATTCTACCATTTAAAAATTAAAAAAAAAGTTAGCCGTCAATAACTGGATGAATGCATAACAATCAACTTTGAACGTCAATCACTCTACTCATGACAGCCCTATTCTTTTTTCAGAATCAGTCGCACTTTTGTGTTACAAAAACCGGCTCTTTTGACCGCAATTATGGCTGTCAAGAATATTTTACGTACACAGAAAAGTACATTTTTTTTTTTAACAAGAAGCAGTGAATAAATAAATCAATAGTATACATGTTCCATTTTTTTATTTTTTAGATCAGTATTACTTGAGAAAGATTTAATTATTTATTCATATTAAAAAAGCACATTTTTTTCTTCCTTATCTTTTTTATTTTCATTGTTACACAAATTGTCACATGCAGTAGTCAACGTTTCGGGGCTTTTTCCCCATTACCAAGACTAAAAATAAAAAAATAAAAAAATATTTTGCTATTAGTCACAATTTATTAATTTTTTATTTCATAATATATAATAAACTACAATTACCTTTTTTTACCTGTATATTCTAATTTCCTATAGCTCACTGCTACATCAGCATATACGGTTAACTGTTGGCTCACTGTTTTTTCCATTGCAAACTTTTTACTTTAATATTGTTACATTAATCTAATTCCTGGGGTCTGTATTTATTTCTATTTCGATGTTATTATTTATTTTGTTTTTCACTATTTCATTGTTCTATTTTTCTTAAAATTTTATATAATTTTGGTGTTCGTACTCGTTATTGTAAAAAAAAAATATTTTATTTATTCAAAAGTTACAAAATATCGATAATAACACTTTAAAAGACAATAATGACAATCTTGATAATAACAATATGGCTATACTAGGTCTGACATAGATTACGTACCGTAATTACTGCGAGGACTTGAAGAGAGTGTTCCCTGGGAGAAGGGACAGGGTATATAAAGGTTAATAGGACTGCTGAATAAGATTCAAGGAATATGGTGTGATCTGCAGGTGCACTATGGCCTCATGGTGGCGTGACTCCTCCGTCCTTATGAGAGTGAAGCCCACTGAACTCTAAATTTAAGGATTTGGGACGGTTTGTCTATTCTGTAAATATTGAAACCAAGCTCTGGCTCTGCCATCAAAACATTCAGGTGGTTGAGGATGGGTACTTGGATTATCATTTGAAGGATTAGAACACAGTAATTTCAGTTTACAATACTGACGATAAAGATTATAACATAAAAGATATAAACATATTACATAAAATATATAAGAAGTAAATTGGGATACAGTTATATCATAAGGTTCTAATTCTTCTATTTCTATATTACTTAAGTCTATTTGTTGTAATTCCTCAAAAGTAAAATTTGTTGATACAATAGTTTTATTATTAACAGAATGATAGGAAATAAAAGGAATATTTACATTGTCAACATAAGAAAGTGGTACATTTATATTTACAAATTTCTCATTTTCATTAAGATTAAGGAGGCTAGTAGATGGTAGATGATACATTTGTGTGTTTGTTACACTAGTTGTTACATTGCTAATATTAAAGGTTAAATATTGGTGTAATGTGGGTATAAGTTTGATTATAGGGTTTGTTCTTATTTCTACAGCTTTACAATCATTTAATTCTATATTCTTACATAATTCTAAAATACATTTGTCCTTAATCTCTATCATGTCTTTACAGTAATGATGATTATTGAATTTAATACAATTTCCATTGTAAAACGAATTTTTAAATCTAATGATTAGTTGTTCTTTAATCTTTAGAGTAATGACTTTATTATTCCTTGTAACTGGATATGACATAGCATAATAAGTTGTTTTTGGCAATGATTTCAATGGGATTTTAATAAAATAATAAATTAATCCTGTATCTGATAGGGAACAAAATGTGGAGCTAAGTAACCAGTTTAATTCTACATTTTCTGTGATTGGTTCTCCGAACGGTATGTTTAATTGTTCTAGTTCTCTAGTCGTTAATATGCTTGGATGGGTAATTCCTAATTTACATTGTTCTAAGGAAAATTCTATATCATTTAATTGATTTTCTACTAAATCTAATACGGCTAATAAATCATGATACATTAACTTAGTAAGAGCTAAATCTGTAAAATTATTTATTTTTTCTATACTATCCTTATATTTATTTAAAACAATTATTTCTTTATTAAGTTTAGATGTTAATTCTTTATTTAATCCTAATCTAACATTTTCATTATGCTCTATGTGATACATATTTCTCTCGATTTTATTTAAAATATTATCATACTTTTCTTTGTCATCGGCGTCCATATTGCCGGTGAGCCAACTAATAGCATTGCCTAGTCCGTTAATTAAACCTCTTTTTGATCGGTTATTCCGATTTATATTTACAATATGATTAATTTTTTCTAATATCTTGTTATATTTTTGTTCAATAATATTATGCAAAGTTTTACATTCATTACTAATTGTTAATACGTCAATGCTAATCTTAAGGGTTTGAATTTCTCTTGTTAAATTTGTAAGATTCTTATAATGTAAAAATGTGTACCAATCTTCAATTATAAAAGATGGATTAATTTGTACGATGGATGCTCCTGGTCCGTCAGATAAATCTTGTATTAGCAGGGTCTGTATCTGAACCGTAAGCGCTGCGATCAGAAGATACTTGAAACAATTCGTCGTCGAACTCAAAGTCATCTTGGCTGACTCCTGTAACATTAGACGTTTCTATTTCTTTTATGACATTCTCAATATCTTCATCAGTTATTTCTGGGTTTTTTTGACTTGTACTAGGTTTATTATTATTATTATTTGATTTCTTTTTCTTAGTGACTTTTTTCGGTCGTTTGACTTGATCAGGGTGGAGTTTTTTCTTTCTACCTTTATTTCTATTTTGAAATCTTTTATCAACATACTTTCCTTTTTCGTATTTAGGATCTATTTTCTTTTTCTGTTGTCTCTTTATATACACATCTTCCGGGATTTCTATGTCTTCTCTATTTTCATTTAACTTGCCTATTTTTCTCTCTTTATTTTGTTCTATACCTTTCTTAGTTATTTCGAAAAGCTGCTTCATTTTCCGATGGTACTCATGAACAAGATATTCTTTTATTTCCGGGGATTCATTATAAGTTTCATTAGTGATACCGAAAGTTATTTCGTTAGGGGTCATTTTAAGATCTTGATTAAGGGAATTATTATATGCTGTCGTTGCTTGCTCTAACTTATCTTCCTCTTTATCATCTTTGTTTTCTATGTTTATAAGTCTTAAAATTTCTAATAACGAAGAGCTTGCTCGATTAAGCAATCCAAGAGAGTTAGGGTGATTGGGGGTAGTATAATGTAATTCAATATTTAAGTAGTTTAGAAAATCTTTAAACAAGTTATTGTCGAATTCTCTTCCGTTGTCACATGATATTTTTTGGGGTTTTGGAAAATATGCTAAATATTTTTTCAATACTTTCATGCTTTCTATGGCATTATAACTCGTTGCGTAATAAGAAAATATTCTTTTGGAAAAAGTATCTACTATTAAATAAATGTAATAATTACTCATGTGTAAGGTATCAATCATTAAATCTGTAAAGGGTTTCTCAGGTGTGGGAGTAATTTTAAATTTTTGTTTTATAGGTCTTCTATCGTATTTGCCTTTTCCACATGTGTCACATTTGTTTATAATTTCTGTGATATGATCTTTCATATTGGGCCAATAAAATTTGGTTTTCAAAACTAAATATGTTTCATTTATACCTCTGTGGCATGTCTTGGCGATATGATAATCAAGGATAAGTAATTTCTGGTCTTCCGTGTTCTTTACATCTGGCAATAGTTTATAATATCTTTTAATTCTATTTGTGGGAAATTTTTCTCTAATGAGTGATGCAACTTTATTAAATAATGCATTATACCAATTATTTTCACTTTCTATAGAATCTGATATGGGTGAGCAGTATATGCCGTAAGTTATATTTGGTCTTAAGATTTCTAAAAGTTTTTCTTCTATTTCGAAATCTTTTTCATGATAAGGCCAAGTAAATTCAATTGTTGTTCTTTGCTTATTATTGAATATTGTTTCGCGTTGAATTTTCGCGTGTCCCTTTTTTATTATTATTTGATTTTTCTCAACATTTACTGGTCTAGATTTATCATCAACTATTAAGATTCTGTTATCGGAGGATTCTGTGGAGTGCTGCGTTGCTAAAGAAGATATATCATCTTGAATTATTTCTTGGTGTTCACCATTATTATTTTCTTCTATGTTTTCATCATTATTAATTCCTTCTAAGTTTTCATTGTTAGCTTCTTCTTGGGTTTCTTCTATTCCCATTTCTTGTAATAAATCTACGATTTCTTGTGAATAGTTATTAGGAGAATTTTCTGTATGAAAAATATCAAATTCTGGTTCTTTTAATTTCCTTTCTTCAATAGGGTAACGGGATAAATGATCGGCGACTTTATTAGCCTTTCCTTCAATGTATTTTATGTCATATTCGAAATCTTCTAACAATAATTTCCATCTAATTAATCTGGCGTTCTGTGTTTTACACGTTCTTAAATATTCTAAAGTTTTGTGATCTGAATATATGAAAAATTTTCTACCGTATAAGTAGGGTCGAAAATGATTGCAAGCCCAAATAATGGCTAAACATTCCTTTTCCGTTGTTGAGTAATTTTGTTCTGCTTTATTAAGTGTTCTGGATGCAAAACATACAGGGAGTTCTTTTCCATCTTTCTTCTGTGCTAATACTGCACCAATGGCGAAATTACTTGCGTCAGTTGTTAAGAAAAAGTCCTGATTGAAATCTGGAATTTGCAAAATGGGGCTACTACATACAAGTTGTTTCAATTTCTCAAAAGCGTTTTCATATAACTCTGGTTTGATTTCTTTTTGATATTTTCGAAGACATCTCGTTAATGGGGAAGCTATCTTTGCGTAATTTGGTATCATTTTCCTATAGAAACCAGTTAATCCTAAAAAGCTTTTAATTTCTTTTTCATTTTTAGGGAGTTTAAAATCTTTTACTGCTTTTATCTTTTCTGGATTAGGTTCTATGCCGCGTTCGCTGATAATATGTCCGAGGAATAACAATTCTTTCTTGCAAAATTCTGTCTTATCGAGCTGAATCTTTAAGTTATGTTTTTCTAACTTTTTAAGAGTTTCTTCTAAATGTTTCCAATGATCTTTGTAATTTTCAGAAAAAATTATAATATCGTCCATATAGACTAAAACGTTAATAGAATCTGAAAAAATGATATTCATGGCTCTTTGAAACGTTGCTGGGGCATTACTGAGTCCAAATGGCATGCGAAGGAATTCAAAGTGGCCTTGATCTGTAGAAAATGCTGTTTTTGGGATAGAACTTTCTTCGACTTTTATTTGATGGAAGCCTGAGCAAAGGTCCATTGCTGTAAATATCGTCGCTTTTCCTAATTTGCCTAAAAGGTCTTCAATATTAGGAATGGGGAATTTATCCGGGGTTGTTTCTCGATTTAATTTCCTGTAATCAATCACCATTCGTATTTTTCTTTTTCCTGATGCGTCTGGCTTTTTCGGGACAATCCAAACGGGAGAATTGTAAGGGGAATTGCTGGGTCTTATTATTTTGGATTCTAACATCTTTTTAATTTCTTCCTTAATATTTTCTTTGAATTGGTGGGGATATCTGTAATTTTTCGAATATATCGGGTCTTCGGTTTTTGTTTTAATCTTATGCTCCAATAAATCAGTGGCTGAAAGGGGATCATTTTCAGTCTTAAATACTGATGGATATTTCGATAATAATTTAATTAAATTTGATTTTTCTTGAGGAGGTATATGGTCGGTTCTGATTAGTTGGGGGATTTGTTTTATTATTTCATGGTTTCCTTTTTTATTAGAATCTGTTAATTCTACTTCTTCTTTTTGCAAATAGTATAAAGGTAAATATATGGTTTCGTTAACTTTACTGTCGATTATTATATTTTGATCATAGATGCCAGGTTTAATTTTAATCTTATCATCTTCATAGTCAATAAAATATAGATTTTTATTTTGTTCTACTTTTATCTGATTTTCGCCTTCTTTCAAAACTAATTTTAAAACTTCGTCTTCCATAATAAAATCAAACTCTGTATAGCGAGTTTTTATTTTGTTGGTTTCGAAATCGATATTAAATTTCATTTCCCTCATTGTCTCATTTCCTAGTAGTATTTCGTAATTGGGACTGAAATTAAATAGATAAAATTTTATTTTTTCGGGGTTTTTAAGAAAATTATTTCTGCAATAAACTGAAATAGATTCCGTGCCAAGTTCTTCTCCGGTTGCTGTTTTTATTGTAAAATTTTCTTTTTCTCTTTCAACATCTGGTGGTACAATGTCTGGTCTTATATAATTCTTCCAAGATCCGGTATCAATAAGCCATTTACGATTCGCGTGGTCTTTAACATAAGGCAGTTGGCTTTTATTCTCTTCTTTTATGTGTTTTGATTGTCTGGCGGGCCTTTCTCTAAAAAAGAATTATTTGGATCTAATTTTTCTAATTTCTCTCTTAATTCTCTGATTTCTTGGTCTTTCGGGTCTTCTTGCTGAATTTGGAAATTAGGCTGTTTCGGTTTATTCCCGAATGCGCTAACTGTTCTCATGGATACAGTTGGATTTTCATCTTTCTTATTATTATTATAATTTTGATTCCGGTATCGACCTGAACCGTTGAAATACCTTTGTTGTTCTTGACGGGGCCATTGTTGGTAATAATTATTATTATTATTATTCTGCCGGTAGTCTTGTGGAGGTTCTTGTTGTCGATATTGATGCTCTTGTCTTTGATTATGTGGGTTATACGGGTTATTGGGATTTTGCCAATTATTAAATCGTTTGTGATGTTTTTTATCGAACTTTTTCTTATGGTCGAAGCCTCTTTTGTAATCATGTTCTCCGGGTCTTCTCATATTTCCCGAATTTATGAGGTCATCGAAGAGTAGATGGTTCTCATTCTGAATTAAATTTCTCAAATCATCTAATGTTCTTAACTTTTCTGCTTTAGTCATAAGATATGTTCTTATGTGAAGGGGCATGTTAGTGTAAAAAAAATAAAGAATACTTTTCTCTAATGCGCTAATAATTGTTTCTCTATTTGGTGTGTTTTCTATCCGATGTTTAGAAATTATTAAAGTGCGGATCTTATCAATTCTTTGAAGGAAATCAAGAGGGTGTTCCTTATGATGTATTTTGTTATTAAATAATTCATGCGATAATTGTTCAATTGAGCGGCTGTCTCTGAAGGTTCTTTCGAGATAATTTAGTAATTCTTCAACACGACTAAATTCGCACGTTGTATTTATATAATCAGCTTCATCCGTAAGTTTTGCTAAAAGTTTACTTAATAATCTTTGTTCGTTTAGTTCCTTAAACGAGTTGTCCGGTTTACACACGATTTGGTAAACTTGTCTACAAACTGTCACGAATTTTAACAGATTGTGTGGATTTCCATTAAAATTAGGGATATGATCGTAGTCTGCCGATTTAATTTGAAAGCTTGCCATATTTGTAGTTAATATTAAATTATTTACTCGCAGGATTAAAGAATTTAAATAATCATCAGACATAAAATTACAATAGTAAAGGAAATTAACTTACAAAAATTGAGTACGCTGTCAAAATAATCTTCGACGGGGTGTGAAGATCTGTCCTTGAGCTGGATACCTGACGACAGTGAAGTCCGGCCAAGGTTGAGTGCAGATAAGAGACTTTGCCTGCGTTGCGAGATGCTCGGGGTGAGTGAACTCGTCCAGAATCTGAAGATCTCGAAGTTGGTAGTCCTCGGTAGGTAAGCCAAAATCTTGAGTCTTCACAGGTGAGGAATCCTAGGCGGTAGTCCTAATTCTGGATTTGCGGAAAAAGTTCGGATCTGCGGAAACTCGGTTCTTAAAACTGCGATAAAAATATGCAGTCCCTATTTGGGCGCCAATTTTGGTGTTCGTACTCGTTATTGTAAAAAAAAAATATTTTATTTATTCAAAAGTTACAAAATATCGATAATAACACTTTAAAAGACAATAATGACAATCTTGATAATAACAATATGGCTATACTAGGTCTGACATAGATTACGTACCGTAATTACTGCGAGGACTTGAAGAGAGTGTTCCCTGGGAGAAGGGACAGGGTATATAAAGGTTAATAGGACTGCTGAATAAGATTCAAGGAATATGGTGTGTTCTGCAGGTGCACTATGGCCTCATGGTGGCGTGACTTATTATTTATTATATCAGCGTAACGAGTACCTAGATTTTTTTTGGTCTGTTTTAAAATTAACTATTATATTGTTATTTTCGCTTATATATATTGCTTCTAGTATTTTTCTATTTCCATTATTTTTAGATGTATCTAATATTTTTATATTTTCAAAATTAAATTTATGTTGATATTTTGCGCTATGTGTTGATAACGCTGTAGCATTTGAATTTTTTATACTTTTACAGTTGAAAATGTGTAGTGATAATCTAGTTTTTAACTTTTTAGATGTTCCACCAATGTACACTCCCTCACAATTCTAAAAATAATAGAAATAGAAAAATACTAGAAGCAATATATATAACCAAAAATAACAGTATAACAGTTAATTTTAAAACATACACCAAACGTACTCACTACTACTACTCAACTACTCTAGGTACTCATTAGGCTGATATAAATAATTAAAAAATTTAAGAAAAATAGAACAATAAAATAGTGAAAAACAAAATAAATGATAAAATCGAAATAGAAATAAATACAGACCTCAGGTATTAGATTAATGTAAGAATATTAAAGTACAAAGTTTGCAATAGAAAAAAAGTGAGCCAATAGTCAACATTATATTCTGATGTAGCAGTGAGCTGTAGAAAATTTATTATATATTCATTTATTGAAATATATTACAATTTGCTTCATAATGAACAGTAGTAATAATGATGTGATACACATTCATACAATTATAGAAAATTAGAATAAATTCCTGATTAAAATACATACAGCATCGTTATGTAATTTTTTATTTACTTTTTCCAACAACAACTTTATTTAAAAGTTCTTGAATTGTTTTTATAAGCCTAGGTAAGTGAAAGACGTATGTTGCGTGCACCATTTTAATTTTATTTTTAATGTAGTGATTTTGATATTATTTCATTATTGAAACTTGTGGCTTTTATTCAGAGCCCCCTGTGAAATCCCCGCCCGTTATGGGATGGTAAAATAAATCAAATGAGAAAGATACACATGGGAAAAATCATTTTGATATAAATATTCAGCTTTTAATATTCGATGTATATTTCAATATTTATATGAATATAAAAAAAAATCTGAGAAATAAAATTTGTATTTAAAACTTTGTGAGTCAAAAATTAGAATTAAAAGCTGATATAACTGCCTTCTATTTGCATCATCCCCCCCCCTCCTCCCTTCTACCAAAAATATTAAAATAACTCTATTCCTAACCTTTTTGCAGGAGACTACCTAAAAAAAATAAAAAAAGATTGATTGAAAATAGTCACTGAGATAATTGAATTTTTATTTCTTTCTATTGAGAGACTAAAAGCGTGTGCAGTGTCCAAGATCAGAAATAATGGGAGTAGTAACAGTAATAGAAATACACTGTAGAAAACGACAAATGATCTCTCAGTATCTGCTCAACCTTGAACCGATAACGATCATTTCTTCTTTTATTTCAACGGCAATACTTTGAAAATACAAAGGGTGCAGGGGCTGGGGTAACCTTAGATACCCAGGGATCTTGTGGAGGAGAAAAGGGACGTAATTGGGAGCATCAAAAATGAGGCAGGGATAGTATATAACTTTCATATGGTCTTTTTATGGAAATGGAACAACGATATTTATCTTGGGTTGTAAAATATGTCAGCGTTTTTCAATATTTTAATTTAATAATATTTGTGCTTATAAAATAACGTTTACGCATTCTAAAAAGGATAAGTTACGGTGGTTTTATACCTCAGTTTCAACTGAGATTACTTAGCTTTAAGGGGTATATAGCTTGCTGAAAATTGGAGAGAAAAAATTCCGTCATAATTTAATAATTATTACTTTCACTTACTCTATATATAGGAAGGGGAAGTATTGCGATCGTGAAAATTTTCGAATTCCAGTTTTCAACGGAAATACACGTTTTAGGGTCCCCTGAGTCCAAATAACCAAGTCCCGAAAAAAGGTCTGTGTGTGTGTGTCTCTGTGTGTGTGTGTGTGTGTGTGTGTGTGTGTGTGTGTGTGTGTGTGTGTGTGAGTGGTAACTCCCGGTAAGTCCTATGAAACTCAAATTTCATATTTAAGACAACTATACCGAGACGTGACAAAACTTTTTTCATCAAAATGAGCTTACCAGAAGAGGCACTTTATACCATGCATTTTGCACCTTTTATTGATTTTCTCAAAAACGGTTCCGACGATTTTGATTAAACTCGCTATATCGATGTAAAATTTAATGGGCTTTAATATCATGTAAGTTTTATTTGGATAAAAATGGTCTGACAGGGCTTAAATGCCGATATTTTAAATTTTCATCCCCTAAAATACCTTTAATTTTGTAGATTCAATAATAATAACTAGATTATCTTGTTAACGCTGATGAAAAACAAGTAAATATATAAATTGAATAAATTCGATACCCAACTAAAGGAGAAAACAGAAAAAAATATTTTTTTAATGCAATTTTTCGTTTTTGAACATAAGAGCAGTAATATACATGTATGATATACCGTTGGAAAGCTAATGATTTTAGAAAAAATATCATCTCATACACAAGCTTTTAAAAGTTAATAGAGAGTGATGAATTGAACATAAAACTAACTGATTATTTTAGATAATAATATAATAGATTTTTTTTCATAAAACACATTCTATATAAATTCAATTTTATTAATTTCTTAATAGTTTCACGTATTTTTATCTCTAACTGTATTTGAAAATTCTTTCATTGATTTTAAAAATCGAGGCAAGTGAAAGTCGTGTGTTGCCCGCACCAGATGTTTTATGTCCTAAAAGGAAAATCCGCTGCATATACGGTTATGAAAATTTGCATTATGTCTGGCGATGAAGCCTTAGGAGAAAGCACCGTCCGTATGTGGTTTCCTCTGTTCAGAATCAGAAATTTTGACTTCTAAAAACCAAGCGCTTGGGTCGATCTTCAACTCTTTATGACCAAATTCAAGTATTGGTCACAGACTACCTTCACTTTACGACACTGGCTATCGCAAAGACGAAAAAGTTTTTATGGAAATCACCAGTAAAAAACACTAAGAAATAATTGTACAACTCAATATTTATTGTTCTAAAACTCTGATATTAGGTTGTGAATATAAATCCGATAAAGTCTTGAAATGTCGCCGAAACGTCATTATATATTTCTTGACAAATCCTTAAGACTTGATCAGCCAGCTTCTATAAACTGGGTGCTAGACATTATGAGAAAAACCTGGTGGTTAAGGGTGATCTCGGTCTAATCGCCACCTTGCACGGTCGTTGGCTCAGACAAATAACCTCATTTTAATCTGGTAGTGTGTCTGGCGATGGTGCCTTAGGAGAAAGCACCGTACGTTAGGAGAGATTTAGACTTCAAAGACCCAATCGCTTGGGTCCATCTTCACCTGTTATGACCAAATTACAAAAATTACCTGAAAGATGGCAACATATAATAAATCAAAATGGGTCATATATATTTGACTAAAAATGTTTAAAAGAATCAGAAGTTTTTATTGGAATGGCCAGTAAAAAACGCTACGAACTAAATTTACAACCCAATAATACAAGTTTGTGCAGCGTTAAAAATACAGACTCAAGCGGATTATGAATATCTTTATAAGATTTATCTCCGGTACCTTCAGGAGGTCGCCAGTAATCCACTTATACAGCGAATTGAAGTGGCTACTACCTTCCATACGTAGACAATATTTCCTAGGGACATACCTCTACCAAGTCATTAAATCTCAACATCCGCCATACATTCACAGTACCCTTTTAATTCACTCACTTGAAACCAGATACACCATTTTGACCTTTACATTCCTACCCATAGGACCAAATCTTTTGATAATTCCTTTTATATCCGCTCTGCATCTCTCTGGAATTCCCTACCTAATAATATTCGCCATGCTTCTTCCCTTCTCTCATTTAAATCCTATCTTTTCCAACACCTTCTAAGATCCCAAAGAGACGCACGCTAAATGTAAAATTGTTAATTCACTATCCTACTTTCAACGTTAGAATAATTATTTTTTTATTTTATCAAAATCCTAGAGTTATGGATTAATTCATTTATTTTATTTATTTGGAAATTGTTTAGCTCTATTATTTTATAGCAGATTTTTTTCTTTTGTTTATATTCCATATAATTTGTATATATCTATATAAATAGGTCATATTTTTATTTTTTACACATTTGTAAATAAAAGTTTATTTTATTGGTCTCTCGGCCAGACATGTATATATTGAAGTGTATATTTACTGTACAACATAGTTATTTTTAAGGTACATAGTCCCAGAATTAAGTTACTTTTTATTTATTTATTTAATTAAATATCACCAAGTTTCCTTTAACAATATCTTACTTACTCCTGTTGAACAGATCCGGTACTTAGGACTAAACCTAGACAAACGCCTCACATGGAACCCTCATACTAGACTGAAACGACAGGAAACTGCTCGTAGATACCGATTACTACAACACTTACTCGACAAACGCTCAAAACTTCCTATTTACTACAAAAGACTCATTTATATAACCATTATAAGGCCTATGTGGACCTACGGCATTGAGTTATGGGGGTCCACTAAACCATCAAATTCCTCTCGCATCCAATCCCTGCAATCCAAAATCCTTAATCTATGCTCCATACTTTGTTACAAATAAAATTATCCATAAAAACCTAAATATCCCATTAGTTGAAGACTTAGCCCGATCCAGATATACATCCTTCCATTCCAAACTTCCTGCCCACTCAAACCCGCTTATCCGTGACCTTTCCTCAAGATCTATTCCTGACAATCCACCGAGGCGACTTGAAAGAAGATGGCCAAGAGACCTCTTTACCGTAAATTGGACATTGGAGTTCTACCAATGGGTAGTTTCTTCACAGGACAATCATGTGTCTTAATCCCATATCAATCCCATTTACTTGATGTATTGTATAAATACAGTTGTAAATTTCTTTAAATAAATAAAAAATAAAATAAAAAAAAATCACCAAAAATCGTATCACCTATAAAACATACGAATTTACCATAGAATGTGTATATTTATTCATCATGTTAGTTTGCACAGTATACCACATTTTATATGAAGGGGTCAGCGTGCCGATCAGAGAAAGAAAAACAATGTATTCCAAACTATAAACTTATTTTACAAACGTTTCGACCGACATTGTAGATCATCATCGGGGCTCCTTCAGGTAAAGTAGTTAAAAGGACTCCTGAATCTCTCTACAGTCAACAATCGATAATCATTAAGAAACAGACAGGGTGTCTCATAAATGCCTAGTCGTGTTGAGGGAGCAGATACTATACCGCAAGACGAACAAAAGAAGTTATCTGACCCATAGTCCGGATTGTCAACGGTCAGGATTAAAATAACATACTGTGATTTTCGCTGTTATCTATACTTTTTATCAGTAATAAGGTCTATCCAGATAAGAATACTGCGATATCAATTAAAAAATACTTAGAAATCTGAGCTATCCTACTTATTCATCCTATTTGTATAAAATTAATGATAAAAATTCGTTCTTATATTCTAAGAAATATTAAATTGTAATTTTGTGCATGATGTTCATAATTTGATACCACTTATTTTTCTTTGCGGGCACATCAAACACATTTTATATTTGCGTTTTTTTCTGATGAAAACCATAGATAACAACAAAAAATCTCAAACATTTTCCTCCATGTTAAGAATCGGATTTTACTGGCTTTTCTTAAGGTCTAGAATCTGCACCTATAATATGACTAGACATATTTGAGAAAGTCTGTATTACCAAAAATGACTTTTAAGATATGTATAATCCCACCAAATAACCTTTACCCTCCATCGTAAACTAATGACATCCTGCCCTACAGTATCCTTTAATTATATTCCACTTGTCCAGGTCGAACAAATCCACTATCTAGGACTCCTGCTTGACATACGTCTACGACATGGAATCCGCACACTAGACTGAAACAACAATATAAAATTCTCAACACTCCTTAATTCGTCACAAATAAACTCATCCATAAAGACCTAAATGTTCCATATGTTGCTGATCTAGCCCGAACCAGATGTCACTCCTTCCATAACAAACTCCTCTCCCACTCTATAACCCACTAGTTTCAATCCTTCCTCTTCCATTCCTGACAATCCTCCGAGGCGTATGAAAAGAAAATGGCCTCGAGACATTCTGGGTTAGAACAGTTTTAGAGTTCTCTACATAGAAGCTTCTCTCAATGTTTTTCATGTCATTGTATTATATAACTATCACATTTACTTGATGCATTTTTTAAAATTTAGTAGTGAACATATAAAAAAAAAAAAAAATCTATAGAATAATTGATTTTTCAAAAACTGCAGCCCCTTCGATTAATTTTGATTTATAAATGTCTGTTAATTCTCTAAATTCGTCTAGGATTAAAGCCCATTATGTTATTATTGAGATGAAAGTCTATTCGAATATTATGTTTTTAGGCCAGTTCTTGTCAAATCTTTTATCCAGAAAACTTTTGTTTATTTCATATTTCATTTCATTTTCAAATTTTAGGAGTCCATATACCTGAGATGTTACAGTAACTTTTTTTATCAAAATAGGCTGACCTGAAGTTCTACTTTATAATTTGCCTTTTGCACCTTTTTACGATTTTCTCATGTTCACTAGTTGTACTATGAAGTACAGTTGTAAATTTCATGGGGGCGGAGTGGCCGAGAAGGTTAGCGCGCGTTGCTTTAAACACGCGTAGCCTGGCTACCAGATGACCAATACCTTGAAACCAAAAATTACGAGTTCGACTCTCGGAACCGGAGGGGACTTTTATCTCGGCATTAATCCCCCGCCGTCACCCCCTGGTCCAAGAAATCCCCGTATAGCCTTCAAAGGTAGGGGTGAAAAAAAAGTTGTAAATTTCTATAAATAATGTTTAAAAAAAAAGATATGTATAAACGTATAATTTAAAAGTGGGTGGGGGAAAACAAAAAGGGGCAGCGCAATTGAACTTCCCTTTCCCGATTTCTTCCCCATGAACATCCTAGATCCGGAAGAAACACTCCTGTCCGCTGACCCCTATATCATTTTTTTTTGCATTATAATAATTTTTTTTAAACGTTTTAATAATATTTAAAAAAATATAGAAAAACGGTAATAAGGATTACATAAAAACTTGCTTACATAACAGAATATTCCGAGGGGAAGAGACAGAAATGGGCGGGCTGGGATCAATAAAGAGGAGGAGATCTCTAAAACAAATTAATTAATTAATAATTACTAGATAGCCAAGCGTTGCCTAATAGGTACTAGGTTGGTCTGACCCGGACAATAACCTCCAATTCCTCCTTTCTTCGCCTCATCCTCTGTTCGACCAACTAAGTGACTAATTTATATTACTAAACTAGTGGCCCTTTCCGAAGAACGTGTGCAGTTTGAACGCAGATTCATTTATGTTTAAGAAAACAATGTTTGGGGGATTTAGAGATATTCACGATTTTATATGTTTATAACAACATTATATTAACTTGAACGACTTATTTTATTGCATATTAACTTTTTTAATAGCTCGCGCTTTCCAACGGTATATTATACCAATGGTTGCTACTGGTATTTACAATTAAAATTAAAATTATCAAAAGTAGACTTTTCATTGATTTTAAAAGAAGTAAACAAAAAAACAGAAGATGCCCAACGACACCTTAAAGACAAAATAAATATATTTAAAAATCATTCCCTGAGTATTGATATTAACGCAGCGCTTAACCCAAAATATAATACTTAATTCAGAAACAAAAAGCAGTTTTCTCCAAGATTGAAGAATACCTAAATTTCAGAACAAATATTAAGAAGCATCGAATAGGGAGGGTAGCCAAAGTGAACAGAACGGTAGTGTACAGTGAGGGGAAATCATACAAACTGGAGGGGGAAGAAAATTGCACTGTATGCAATTTACAAAAGCCGGAAAATCTATATCATTTTTTGAAAGAATGACCAAAGTATAATGTAAGTAACTGAATAGTATATAAAATATTATATGTAAGGTTATTGATCCTTATTATTCTTTGGGCTCGGTGAGGAGCGGATTCCGTGAAAATTGGTATTCGCTGATCCGACTGGTAGGCGTCCGAAAGGTAGCGTTAAGGCTCATCTCGGGGGCTTGGGCTTGAACAGTGAACATTGGACGAGTCTGTGTAGGCGGAATTTGGTGGTATCGGCATCGAACCTTCGGGTTCGGTAAGCCTATTATTATTATTTATTTATTTATAAGATTATTGTATTTTTTAATAATTCATTTAAACAACCCTTTTTTCTGATTTCTTTTGAACTGTTCTAGCATATATATGTTACAATACACTTATTGTATTTCATTTTGTATCTCTTTAGCCCTGATGATAAGCAACAATGGGGTTCGAAATGTTGGAAAACAATAGTTGAAATTATTTAATTGTTTCATTGACCGCCACCCGGACTAATTCCTTCCAGTCTTCTCTACGGTCATTAGTTATATCCATTTTATAAATACAAAGATGAACTATTTAAAATACTTCATAAAATTAAATTTACTTTCCGTAGGAATCCCATTTTGTTTAAGGTAAAACATATGTTTTCATATAATAATATAAAAGCATAAATAATTAATAACAATGTTTATACGGAGTAGAGTTATGGGGCTCTACTAAACCATCGAATTCTTCTCGTATCCAATCCTTACAATCCAAAATCCTTCGGAAAATCCTCAATTCTCCTTATTTTGTCACCAACAAACTCATTCATAAAGACCTTAATATTCCATATGTTGCTGACTTAGCCCGAACCAGGTACCGTTCCTTCCATAACAACAAACTCCATTCCCACTCCAATCCATTAGCTTCAATCCTTGCTTCCTCTTCGATCCCTGACGATCCTCCGAGGCGTCTGAAGAGAAGATGGCCACGAGACCTTCCAGTTTAAAATATTTTTAGAGTGCTGCCACTGGGTAGTATCTCTACATGCAATTCATGACATTTTTCTATTTTATCATCACATTTACATGATGTATTTTTGTAATACAGTTGTAGATATCAATAAATATGTTATAAAAAAAAACAAAAAAAAAAAAAAACAATGTTTGTTTATGGAATTACAATAACTTTCCATTTTACGTACTATTTCATACGCAATACTTTTTTCTTAAATATTGCGCGCTGTATAGAAGAATATAACTTGTACAATATTGTAAGGTGGCAACACTGAATTACTATGACCACCCTTATTACAATATTACCCATAACACATGTTTATGTTTAGAATATAAACTTTCTATTAACTTTTAAGACGTATTTTATTGCAAATTAATATTTCTAAAATATTACGTTTTTAAACGGCATATTTTATGTCTATATAGCTTCTCAAATTTAAAGAATAATTTTTTATGACGTGATTGTAGAAAATTTAATTTTTTCTTCGAAAGAAAAACTTAATTTTAATGTATTTTACTTCTAATCCTTCAGGAAAGAAGGCCCTAAATGAATGTGAAAACCGTATCAAATTTAATCTTGTGGTTTGGAAGGAGCTCGCGGGAACCGACAATCACTAAATCATTTCATGCATACATAGATAACATTACTTGTGATTCGGAAACAGAGATACTTAAAGAATTGAAATGCAAAGCTAATGAGATAGTAGGAACGGAACGAGGCGGTAACCGGAACATAGCAAGAGGATACTGTCCGCTGATAACGGATTGGAGCCACTTGTCAAGATATCGTTCTTCGAGTCCAGTTCTTTGGCAAAGACCCCTTTGATTATTTGCCCAACAAATCTCAGATCCTAACTAACAAACAAATATTACAAACCGAAAAAACAAACAAAAACAAAAAATCTGGCACAATTTTTTTTTTCCTTTAAATTAAAGTTCTTTATAGTTTTGTAAATATTGTATGAATGTCGTACTTGAGCACTATTATAAATGTCCCAATTGACAGATTGTAGTATAACTAAATAAAAAAGAATAAATAATATAAATTTTAGCATATGTGCATGACATAATAATAATTATATATTATTTATTTGTTTTAAGAGATTTTCCTTTAAAATGATATTACAGGAAATATTATAATGAACTTAAGTGTCTTAAAGTGAAAAACAAACAAAAAATAGAATAAACAAATAGAAATGAATAATAGTAATAATTTATTCATTTACATTGTATCTTGTTACATTATGGCCATGATGAAGGTCCGTAATATAGGCCGAAACGTTGGTTTCACAACAGATAGTGTTCACTATTTTTTTCATTCATTTATTGACCGCAACATAAAACCAAATCCTTCATAACGTATACAAAAAACTGTACCACTACAACCAAGGTTTTAGTACATATGTGAATTCGTACTGTTAAGGTGCTTAGGCCGTTTTCACTCACAACGCTCTGCCCCAATGTTTGTGTGCCCAATTAATTGCGTCATTAAAAAATAAAATAATTTTTTTTAGAATATATGGGGGTAGACAGCATTTGATTTTATACTTAGAAACAGTTACGGAAAGTAAATAGTTATATGTCATTCAAGTATACGTTATTTAAGCGAAAGGGGGATAAGATGAAGCAGTTATTCAATTCATGTTGATACAGAATCCTATAAATGGAAAGGTTACGCACATTGATGTGATAGTAAACTTCGTCAATTAACTTGAATAAATTATTCAGTGCGTCACACTTTCGGCTCAATAAATAGACCTGTCTAAATTATTCATTTCACCGAGCAACTTTTGATTGAACCAATTTAGAGGGAGAAACGGATAATAACAAGGAAGGCATTAATTGAGGAGGGAATGGCGAGATGCTCTTTAATTTGTAATATTATCCTCGTTACAATTTTCGATGCGAAATCTATCACAAAATTGAGCTTCTGACCTTCTCCCAATTAAAATCGGGCGGGGAGGGTAGGCTATGATTTTCCAGGACCATTTTGAAAGAATAAAACGTATCAAAAATAAAACACTAAATAAATGATTAGAAAAACAGAATGTTTTAATTAAGTATTTATTTAACTGTTCATAATTATAATATATATAATAGGTTATAATCTGCAAATCTATCTCTCTTTCCATCCTTCCGAAATCCTAGAGGCTATCCAAAAATTACAAGATATTAATACGCATAAAACTTCCTATTTACTACAAAAAAACTCATATATAATATAATATATATATATATATATATATATATATATATATATAAATTATATAATATATAACCATTATCAGGCCTATTTGGACCAACTGCATTGATCTATGGGGGTCCACTAAACCATCAAATTCCTCTCGCATCCAAAATCCTTTGAAAAATCCTCAATTCTCCTAACTTCATTACCATTAAAATCCTCCATAAAAACCTAACTATCCCATTTGTTGAAGACTTGGCCCGATATAGATATACCTGTTTTTCATTCCTAACTCCCTGCCAACTCAAACTCACTTACTTATACGTGACCTCTCCTCCATATACATTCCCGACAATCCATCGAGGCGCCTTAAAAGAAGATGGACAAAGACCTCCTACCGTAAATTAGACATCGGAGTGTTACAAATGGGTAGTTTCTTCACAGGAATAACAGTTGTTCTAACCATATATCAATCATGTTTACTTGTATTGATTTAATACAGTTGTAAACTTTCTTTAAATAAAAAAAAAAATAAAAAAATATATTGATAGCATCAATGCATGGGCAATGACAAATGATTTGAAGCTGATTGGTGGAAAAACCAAAGCAATGCTCATTGGCTCCAAGAACTAGGGGTGGGCATAATCGAATGACGATTATCGGCTCATTCGATTATTTCAACCATTCGAATTAATCGATTATCGGATTAAGATTTGGAGAAACGAATGATTATCCGAACTGAAGTTTTTAATGATAATCGAGGGATTGAGCTGGAATAATCGAACGACCTTTTGTTTTCTTTTTTTTGCTCATCACATAAAACCATTACAGAGACATGAATTGTGGCTTATCAATCCGTATTAATCATTCGATCATTCGATTATGAATCATTCGATTAGTTAAATAATCGAAGTCCGATCATCCGATTATGACGATCATTCAATTATTTAAATAATCGAAGTCCGATCATCCGATTATGACGATCATTCGATTAAGCCCACCCCTACCAACAACCTTCTAAATTATTTTTCCGTATTATTCTTTGCTTAACCTTAACAAACAGCCTATCCATTATTACACTTCAGTAAGAAACCTTGGAGTCATTATGGATTAAAATCTATCCTAGAGAGAACATATCTCTCAAATCACCCGCAAATCGATCGCTATCCTAAAACAATCCCTAAGATTTCGTAATTCCATTCCACCTAAAACCCGTATGCTACTGGCCTCTTCTCTCATTTTGCCCCAGCCAGACTAAAGTTGTCTCGTGTAAGGTATTAATTAAAGCAAACTTTAATTAATACAATATTGATTTGTTAATTATATTATTTTCAATTATTAAAATTAGACAAGCAAGCTAAATCATGGGAAACTATTTTTTATTAATTTTTTTTTGTTTTTTAATTATGCCTTCCCATTTCGACTTTCGCCATAAGGGATCTGGCAGCCCAGTACCACTCCGATCTGGATGGGGTTTCACCTCTTATATTTTGTAATTGGGGGCATACTTCAAGATGCGCTGCATCCATTTCACTATTTGCATGACAAAGGTTGAATGTTTAGAAAAGGGAAACTATTGATTGAATGACTATCATAAATTTAAACTTAAAAATTCTCAGAATTCTAAGACATTATATATAAACATCCCTTAATAAAGAGAAGTATAAGAACTGACTTTGCGTAAATAACCTTAATTACCTCGCCGCTTTAGGCTACTTCAACACTTACTAGACAAACGATCAAACCTTCCTCTGAACTACAAAAGGCTCATCTACATGACTATTATAAGAACAATCTGGACTTACGGAGTAGAGCTTTGGAGCTCTACTAAACCATCAAATTCTTCCCGCATCCAATCCTTACAATCCAAAATCCTTCGTAAAATCCTCAACGCTCCTTACTTTGTCACGAATAAACTTATCCATAAAGACCTTAATGTTCCCTATGTTATTGATTTGGCCCGGACAAGGTATCAATCCTTTCATGACAAACTCCATTCTCACTCTAACCCACTAGTTTCAATCCTTTCTTCTTCTTCAATTCCGAATAATCTTCCGAGGCGCCTGAAAAGGAAATGGCCCCGGGACCTTCTAGTTTAAAATATTTTTAGAGTGCTGCCACTGGGTAGTGTCTCTACACGTTTTTCATGACAGTTTTGTACATTACCATCACATTTATTAGATGTATTTTTATTTAATACAGTTGTAAATATCAATAAATATGTTTAAAAAACAAAACAAAAAAACCTTAATTACTGCTTATTTAAAAATTTTTAAAAAGTGAATTGATTGTTTTGTTAATACAGTAGCAAACTTTAATTAATACAAGAAAAAGATGAAATCCTTCCTGAATAAAAAACATAATCGTCATCATGTAACTGCAAACCTGCTAAATATCAATAAACTAACAATGAAAATAAAATATTTCTTGAAGGTCTGCCTTAGTTGAGTGACCCTCGGAGGGAAGTAATAAAATGGAGGGGTAATAACGGGGTTGGGTGCCTGGGACCACTGCGGTTGGCATTTCTGCCCCTGTCAACTCCCTCCAGATTTTTTTCCTACTCCATGAAACAGCTGCGTAATGTGTCTTGTCAAGAGTAATTAGAACTTGATGCAGCATTTTCCCTTGACAGCTAACTTCTGTATCACTAGGGATCCCAACTAATATTATATCCTATTTTAAAACTATTTGTTTATTTATTATTGGTGGAATAATCAGGAGTCAGTCTTTTCCTAAATATTTTTAATTTTGCTGACGTTTCGGCTCAAGCTTGTGAGCCATTATCAGGGCATTACTGAGCCATGTCCTAGCATAAACTCTTATGGGATGCCCTGATGATGGCTCACAAGCTTGAGCCGAAACGTCGGCAAAATTAAAAATATTTAGAAAAAGACTTACTCCTCATTATTCCACCTATAATAGTTTCTACGGTCGACTATACATCCTCAATATTTATTTATTTGTTTTTTAAGGCGGAACCTTTTACAAATAGAGACTACCCCCAATTGATCCATGCATAGTATTCATTAAAAAATCTTTAAAATAGTTAAGAACCTTAAAAATATTGCGTTGTAAAATAGGCTCGAGGCGTTTTTCAGTATGTGAATTTAATCCTCCCAGTGTTTAAAAAATCAAGTTTAATATGGGTAAGTAATATTTACGTATTCTAAAACAGGATTAGCTAAGGTTGCTTTTCTTTTATGCATCAGTTTCAACCGAGATTCCTTATCTTTATGTGGCATTTTTCTTGAACGAAACGGAAGAAAAAAAATTATATTTTTGTCATTAAAAAAAAAAAAAAAAAAAAAAAAAAAAAAAAAAACCTGTACCACTACAACCCATGAAGAGTTTTGGGGTCAGTACATGTAGAGATTCGTACTGTTTCTAGGCTAACGGCCGTGCAATTAGGTGATTTGGCCGAGATCACGCTCAGCCGCCAGGTTTTTCCCCATTTTTGGGTACCCACTTGATTGAGGCTAGGGGTGCCCCAGGGTCTCCATCCCCAGGATCGCCCCTCGGCTGAAATAACAGAATAAATAATATTCCGCCACAGCCAGGACTCGAACCCAGGACCCGGAGCACAGTAGACTAGCGCTCTACCCACTAGACCACGCCCACACTCCCCTAAATGCTTTATTTAAATTTTTATCATTTAATGATTTTTATATTTCATTATATGAAGTTTTTATTGAAATCACCATTAAAAAAACGTAATAAACATATTTCAAAGCCCAATAGTTCACAATAAAACTATTAACTTTTTATAACTATTTTTTTCTATATTTTATAAATGCCGTCTTATTATTGCTGGTTATCTTGTTTTTCTTAGCACTGATGAAGACTCACAATGTAGGCCGAAACGTAGGCACACATATAAAATAAGTTTTGTATTATATTGGTGTGTGTTTCTTGGTGAACGCACCCCCAACCAACATATCCACAATAAAAACTTCATTATTACAATCGGGCATTTATCAAAATTGATTTTATACAATTTTATAGCGAGTATGCTCCTTTTTTTTTTTTTTTTTTTAATATATTTTGTAAATGGAAAAATTTAATATAAATATATATATATATATATATATATATATTATATATATATAATAATCTCAACAACTAGTTTTTACTCTCTCCATCGTTTAATTAAAATATATATGTATATTTAACGATTTGGTTCTGTTGTATAAAAATATATTCTGGTGAACTTTAATGGTTAAATATTATCAATAAAATTGAAATGTAACATATATTCTATTTTAATGAACCTTGTTCAATTTAATTTGAAAATAAATCTGACACCGGAATAAGGGGGTTTGTAAGTGGGGAGTGGAGCAAACTTAATTTCACTCCTAAACTCTCCTCTAATAAAAGTCAACATTTATGTATAAATATTTTAGCTATTAAATTTGAATGTAAATATGATCACCTCATGTTATTATTTAATTTATATTACCATTATTAAGCCTATAAGGACACATGGGATTGACCAATGGGATTCCCATCAGACTCAATTTTTTCCAGCATACAATCCTAACAAAATCCTTAAATAAACCTTTAATTCCCTTTACTTTGTCACCATTAAAATCCTCCATATAGCCCTGAACATGATATTATTTGCAGACTAACCTGAAATAGATATACCAATAATTCAAAACTACCAGCCCTCATAAGCCTGCTAGTTCGTTTGTAACCTCACATCCCCGTGTATTACTCCCGATAATCCTTTGATTCGACTGAGAAGACGATGACCCAGAGACCATCAGACTTAATGACTTAAATAAAACATTCAATTGCTACCGATGTGAAGTTTGTATATAAAACTTTAACAAGCCCCTAATTGTACTTTTTTTTACATTTATTTGTATTTTTTTTTTATACAGTTGTAAATTCTTTATATAAACTGTCTAATTTTTGAAATCTGAGAACAATATCATCATGAAAAGATTTCAAGCATAAGTAGGTGCTATTTCCCAAATAAACTCATTACATATTTACAATAAAAACCAATTTTGGAAATAATAATAAATAAGTAAATAAACTCGAATAAAACAATACAGTTGTGTAATATTAAAAAAAAAAAAAAATCATATTAAAAAAAAGGGAAAGTTGCATGGTGAGAAAAACAAGATTTTATAGGTAAATCTCTTAATGAAGAATATGAATAAACAAAGCTAATTACCATAAATAAAATATCAAAAGATAATGAAAATATAATTCCAGGCGTTAAGCTATTAACATAACAGAAAATTATTAATTAAATTTATAAGAAAAGTGTAGCAATAAGTCTTTTTGTTTACTATTTTCCCCTTCAGTCTGCAATATCCTGCCTCTAAGGAAATAGACCAGAATGGGGTAAACGTGGAACAATACAAAATGACAACCTTTACGTTCCACAATTTATCATCTTCAGTTTATAATTTATAAATTGTTTAATGTTCCTGCAATACTCAGAGCTTAAATTAATTTTATTAATGCATGTTATTTTTTTTTTTATATAAAGAAAAAATTAAATAATATAACAAATAAAAGTTGTTCTCAGTACATAAAAAAAAAAATTAAAATACAACATAAAGAAATTATATTATAATGAATAAAAAAACAAAAAAAAAAAAATGAAGACAAATATAAAAAGTAAAAAGAATTTGGAACTCAAAACAAATACTCAAATCCTTTTCCCCAGAAAATAGTTCTCATTCGGATTAAATATAAAAAATAAATTAGCGTTTTAAGAACTTAGTAAATGGGAGACTGTTTGTATATTTAATATTTATTTATTAATTGGGACTAGATTCTCCTTTAGAGCTCAAAGTCAGCTTCCACTGACTATCAATACAAAGGTAGAGAGGCAGTACTGGGATCTCCTAAATCCTACTTTACCCTTCACTAGTTAGGGACAAGTCTGGTTCTGGGTCCCTTATTCTGACTGTAAATATTGCATATGTTTCTTATAGAAGGTTATGCATTGTTTAATTAATTTAATTTGTACTTATTTCCATATTATTAATTATGTTTTTTAGGCATTTTAACTTTTCTTTTTATATAGTGTGTGAATGAAGTACCACATCTAAATTACCATTGTCTCTTAAGAGAGCAGAATGTAATATTATTAAATAAATAAATTTAAAAAAAAAATGAATTTGAGGCTGAAAACTGTCTTTTGAATACAAAAAATAAAGAGTTCGGTTAAAGGAACAAACAGAATCTACTAACTTAGTTTCGAAGTTTTGTATTACATCTTCAAGTGATTAGCATCTCATATAAACTAATTTAAAAAAAATAAGTGTAATGAAATGAGTTATTTCCTGTAATATTCAATAATTAAACCATAATTTATATTATAATTCTTAACGGTTAGATTTGTTTGTACTTTATAACATCTATAAATAGTACGTTTCAAATAATTAACAATACTTGGAAATAAAATAAAAAGAGAAATAATGCTCCAAACCATCAAGGATAGTCTTTTTATTTTTCTAACCAAATGATTTGAAAGTATTTTACATAAAAATTAATTTTACACCACGGTTCAATATGAATCCATAGGGAAATTGTCGAGGGTTAACCTCAGTACAAATAAATTATTCTCCACAACAAAAAAATAAAATAACGTTTCATATGCATGCGAAATATATTTTCTTAAAATAAAGTGAGCCAATATAAAGCATTATAAAATACCCGATTTCCAAGTTTTTTTTTTTCATATTAAACTTTTAATTTTATAAAATTCTTAGAACAATTAAACTATTAATATATATATATATATATATATATATATAATATATATATATATATATATATATATATATATATATATATATATATATATATATATTACATGGCGTACATATACATAGATTTTGGACTAAAGAGGTAAAAATAAATAAATAATCAATAAACATAAGCTGAATAATCGATTTCAAACACACAAAAATAAAAAATAAAGAACATCAGTTTAGAACAGATTTATGAAATAAGTTTTATCTTTATCATTTAAAGCATTGTTATATTAATGTTATTTAATTAATACAACAATATTAAATGCTGACGAATTTACTGATAATTTATTAAGGGAAAAAAAAACAAGAATAAATGTGAAGCAATATTATTCAACTGTTAATTTGCTTTGTTATCAGTATATTAGACAATGGTTTAATCACCAATAATATGTTTTAAATACGAATCTATTAGTAATCCATCAATGAATGTAGGAAAAAATTATCGTTTAATTTATTTTATATACCTCATAAAGCCATAGACGAAAAAAAAGAAGATACAAGTAATGAACATAAATTTGGAAGAGACTTTAAATATTGTAGATAGGTCTGTGTATGATAAAGATTAGTGTGGGTGAGGAAAATATATCTTTCAATTTACTTTTATACCTTTTAAAAAAAGATTTTTATAGTTTTTATTTCTACATAATGCAATACTTTATTTTGGACAAAGGGAAATAATAGCCATAATTTTAATAGATATATTTAATTTATAAAAATAAAGTGACGCTTATTTATATTAATGACGATTATAAAAAAAAAAAAAAAAAAAAAAAAAAAAAAATTATGACCTATATTGATGTCTCAAATATGTGAAATTTTTAAAACGATATTTTGAAGATGAGGTAATAAGACCTCATGAGATTAAATATATTAATGTAGAAGAGAGTGTTCTATTGTTAATTTAATAATAAATTTATACTCTTCGTGGTTAGGGATTTTAAATTAAATTCATTTTTTTTACATTTACCCGTCTTTCTAAAATACAAATATGAAATGGTTATTTTTTTTTTAATTTATAAAATATCGGTATTAAAACAGATTATATAAAACAGAATGAAACCTACATCATACTAAAGCCTAAATTATTTTACATAATAATGTTTAGTCAAAATCATTAGGGCCATTTTAAGGAAAATCGTAAAAGGTATAAAGTGGCAACCAGGGTTAGTCAAATTAGATGAATTCTTTTTTTTCGGGGTGCGCGACAGTCCATTTAGGCCCTTGGCCGCGCGGTGTAAGCTGTAGTGAAATTCACACGCGTTCTCGATGAAATATTTGTTGAGTAGAGTCGTCACTCCCTACGCCTATTTTTTAGAGTGGCCACCATTAGGCTGACGGGTCTCACATACACAGGGGAGAGGCTGTGAATGAATCCCCTTTGATTAAATGGCTGAAAAAGTCTCTCCGGGAATGGGATTCGAACTTATAACCTTTGACGTGGGAGGCCAGAACGCTAGCCACTTAGCCACGGGTATATTTATTTATGTACCTATCATAAATATTTCAGTTTCGTACCCTTGATTTTTGTGCTGGATTTACCACACACAAATACATGCAGACCATTTTATTTTATAAGGTTATTTACTAGGTAAGGAACCTAAAGTGTGTATTTCCCTTGTATGAAAATCATTATTCCATGTATTACTTATATTATATAGGTAATTGAAAGTAAAAACAATTTTTTTTTTTTTTTTTATACATCATAAGAGAAGTCTACTATACTACTGTGTACTCTAAGCATGGCCCTTCACCAACTTAATTTTGATTTTCTTTTAAGTAGCCACTCAATTACCCTAAAGAGGGGTGGGCGGACCTCAACCATTAATCCAGGTAGCCTGGAACTCGGGCCTCCAGGGTTACTGGACTTCTCAAAAAGCCACCTGCTTGCTTTCTCCAGAAGGTTGTTCGAAGTCAAGACAACACTTAGTACGACCTCTTAAATCGTACACGTTTCGTTTTTTAAATAGTCTTACGGGGTATACATACGTACACAGGTTTTTAAAAAAATCTTTTTTGACTAATAAAACAAAAAACATTGTAAACTTTGTATATTTTCGTTAAAAAGAGTAATTAAATAATTTTCAAGACCGCAATACTTTTCCTTACTATATATTTCATATATAGAGAAGTGAAGGTAAAAAACATCTTTATGAAACAGTATATATGATTAATTTAATTATTTATTACACTTACTTGACCAACGTTCTAATCTTCCAACTTAACTACAAAAGACTAATCTACATGACTATTATACGGCCTATAAGGACTTACGGAGTAGAGCTTTGGGGCTCTACTAAACCATCAAATTCTTCCCGTATCAAATCCCTACAATCCAAAACCCTTCGTAAAATCCTCAATGCTCCTTATTTGGTAACTAATAAATTGATCCATAAAGACTTTAATGTTCCGTATGTTGCTGATTTAGCCCGAACCAGATATCATTACTTTCATGATAAACTACTTTCCCCACCCTAATCCTCTAGTTTCAATCGTTACTTCCACTTTAATTTCTGATAATCCTCTGAGGTGTCTGAAAAGAAGATGGCCTCGAGACCATCTAGTTTAGAATATTTTTAGAGTGCTGCCGCTGGGTTGCTCTTCTACATATCTTGTTCAAGTCTATTTTCTTTTAGCCTATTTACTAGATGTGTTGTAAAATACAATTGTAAATATCAATTAATGATTACAAAAAAAAAAGTTTATTAGAACTTCCTACTGTATGTCAGAGAAAACTGAGAAAATTATTTATATATTTTAGAAAAATATTTTCAAACAGACTTGAAGGTTCGGTTCCGATATGTACCATTAAATATCTTCTCATTACGATAGTCATCCGATCAGCGTAGAATATCGTAGCAATTCATCTTTGTCAAACCCTACAGTATTTTACCAAAACAGCTTTTTCAGAAGGTACGAAGTCACTTACTAAATTATATTTGAAGAATCAATAGGTAACATTTAATCTTGTAATTTAACCTTTAATGTTTTCAAACGTTTATACACGATCATATGGGTTTCATGTGCTTGAGACGTTTTGGCAGAGTGAAATAAAAATCAGCTTACAATTATAAACTTTCATTATTTATTTAAATAGCACTTTTATAAACCGTAGAGTATGGTAGTCAAGAAGCGATGGGATTTCCTCGAGTTCACCATCTAAACACGTGGGGAGTATTGGCTTTGTTCCTTGGCCCAAGCTTGAATATGTACATAAAATATGGCATTGATAATGTATATGCACATCAAATTGTTTAATTTAGCATATGTTTAATATATATGGCCAGTTAGCATTATTGTTTAATTGATGAAGATTGTAATACTATTGAATAATGATATGAGTGACTTCTAGACTTTGATTCTTTATTGTATATTACTTTATGGTTTTATTTATGTTGTATGAATGTTGTACTAGATCACTATTATAAATGTTCTAATTAGGATAGGTGATAATATTACTCAATTAAAATTCGTAGGTAGAAATAATCGGGAGTCAATCGTTTTTTTTAATATTTTAATTTTGCCGACGTTTCGGCTCAAACCATGTCAAGCATAAACCGCTCAGTAATGCCCTGACGATGGCTCACAAGTTTGAGCCGAAACGTCGGCAAAATTAAAAATATTCAAAAAAATGACTGACTCCCGATTATTTCTACCTACGATAATTACTACAGTCGACTATACATCCTCAATATAATTCTCAATAAAAATGGTTTTGATAATAATTATTATTTATAATTAAACATATTCTTCAATATAAAATCCTTCTAAAACAAGTATCTTTTTATAGATTTGAAATTAAAAAAAAAAAAAAAAAATATATATTATATATATATATATATATATATATATATATATATATATACATTAAATAAATTTGATTGGTGTTTTCAAACAATTTTTAAAATCAAGTTAAGTTTATTAATCGGCGAAGTATCTGTAATGAAATATCGTAAAAAAATACTAAAAATATTTTTTTTTAAAAAGTATTGTGTCATATAGGTACATCCTATTTTTTTATACACCATTATATTGTTTGTTTATTTATTTAAAGTCACTTTGTGCTAATGTGCTAATCGGACGATGCTATAGTGGGACTCCTAAATTTTGCCTATCCAGGTTTAATTAGGATAGGGATCTTTAACGAGTATCCAACATCTCACAGGTTTGGGACCACCTTTTAACGTCCCCTCCGAAAAAACGACATAACTTTTAAGGATTTGTATGGGAGGAATAATGTCCTAGGACCACCTTCGGGTTTGAACCCGTTACCTTTGACATATGCTATGCTAGCCACCCTACTACAGGTGATCCCTAAAATCGTCATATTGGTTGATATGCCAGTTGTCAGAGGTATACTAGTCCTTTCTGTTCGTCGAGGTATATTAACGTATAATTACATTCTATAATAGCTATCGGTACATAAAATGGCGGCTATAAGGCAAAAATATAGATTCCATAAACATGGTTTTACTACAAAATCCGAAATTCAGTACCCAGTTAACATGACAAACTATGAGTCAATCGATATTTTTTTTTTTTTTTTTTTTTTTTTTTTTTATTCATTGAGCAATATTACAATCTGTCCAATTCAGGACATTTTTAATAGTGATAACGTACAAAATTCATACTACATTCACACGATATATACAAAACTATAAATTTATATAATAATAATAATAAAATATACCTATATACAAAATAAAATCAATAAAAATATATACAATAGCCACTCATACCTATATACAATAATCGATATTAGTAAAACAAAAATAATACCTAGAAATTTTCAATTCTGAAATTCTATTTTTTTCAACCGCAATCTACATTCATTATTTCTCATGTTGCTTAGGTACTCTCACTTCTTAAAAATGAATAATACCGCTTATTAGTTAAAACAATCCCTGGTAACAGTGCTTTGTAACAAAAGTTTCACATCGACTAGAAAATGTATCAAAATTTAATTTGGTCCTGAGAGATAAATGAAAAACGAGCAAAACCCAACCTGAAACAAAATTATGAAAACGATTTTTTTATTAAATTATCAATGTCCACTATATTATATATTATATTGGGTTGTTTCACATGAAATGTCCATTTTTATAGTCTCTGAAATACATAAAGGATTTTGCAGGTCTCTGTTGTTTTTTTCCGAATGTTTACATATTTAAAGTAAACAGTTACTAATCCTCTACCTTTGTATTATAAACATTAGGTTCCCAATCAATTACCCACTTTTTAGTATACCTCCAGATATGAACATGGAAATAAGCGATTTTCGAGTAATATTTTTGTACGAGTTTAAACTCGGCCATTCAGCAGCTGAGGCCGCTAGAAATATTTGCAAGGCGTTTGGGGAAGGGAGTGTTAATGAACGGACCATTCGCCGTTGGTTTGCTATGTTTTCAGCTGGGGATGCAGACTTGGAAAACTTGCCCCGAGGAAGACCTCCGTCCGTAATAGACAACGATGTCCTCAAACATACAGTAGAAGGAAACCCCTACCAAACAGTTAAAGGACTCTCGGTACAACTAAATGCAAGTGCATCTACCGTTTCCAGACATTTAAAGTGTATTAGGAAAGTAAAAAAGCTCGATACATGGGTACCTCTTGATCTCACTGAGCGGCAGCAAGACCCCATGTTTCAAAATATACCGTGCAAATATTGAAAGAACTGGGTTACGAAGTTCTTCCGCGCCCACCATATTCTCCCGACTTGTCTCCAACAGATTACCACCTGTTCAGGAATCTAGACAACTTCGTCAAAAAAAACTTTTTGAAAATGATGATCAAGTGAAAAGTGCGTTTTCAGATTTTGTTTCACTTCAAAGCTCAGAGTTTTTCAGTTCGGGGATAAAAAAGTTGGTGTCACGTTGGGTAAAATGTGTAGAAAAATAATGTAAATATTTCGAATAAAATTATCTTGTTTTCATATAGTATTTTTAATAAAAATCCTTTACCTTGAAAACGGACATTTCATGTGACACAACCCAATACAATATTCACTCTTATCCAAAATATTGTATAATCTGCTTCACACGGGTGCAATTTTAATGAGGTGTGATTCATGTTTAAAAAATCTCTCCCTGACCTTTTAGAGTTGGGAGTTTTAGTTAATCTTAACGAAAAGTGCAATTAGCAAGAAAATATATTTATTTTATAACGCCCATTCATTACTATGTTTAATCATCGCCAGAAATGAAGAGAGAGAGAGAGAGAAATGCTTTATTTGTTTGGCATGCTACCCAAATACATTGGGTTGCTTAAATAGCATACTTTATAAATATTTCACATACATTTAAACATTTTTTTTTCCTATTCTAATACAAATTTATAATATTTACAATTTTTTTTCTCATTTAGTTATTTACATTATTTTATTTTATTTCTCCCTACAACTATAATTGAAATTTAGACCTCTGGTTTAGACATTACATAATAGAAATATAAATAAATTCACCATTTAATTGCCATACAGGTGATGGTGGATAATTCCCAGGGAGTCCAAAATCACGTTTTCTGCTAACACCGCTATATCTTTCATATCGACACTCAACTTCTTGCAATAACCTTCTTGTGCTTCCAGGGATCGCTCCACGCGACCCAAACCATAGACCTCTAACGGAGAACTGTCTTTCGCCAAATGTCTCGCAGATCTTTTCTTTTACGAAAGGGATGCATAAATCAAAATTGGTTCGTTTTATTTGTTTGTTATTTAAAAGTAAATCATAGGTAACAGAAAATTTAATTTTCCCATATAAAGAAAACTTGATTGAAATGTATGTTATCAAATACAAAGAAATAAAAACGGTTCCTATTTTATTCGGCTTATAACTATTTTATATATCAAATGAACTATTAAAATAACATTAATTTCCATAAGAATCCAATTTCATTGACATTGAAAATTCTGTTTTCATGAAATATTATGATATGGCAAATAATTAATAACAATGTTAGTTTATAGATGTATAACAACATACCATTTATGTTAAAACTTAGTTAAAATTCGATACGTAATATTGTTTCTAAAATTCTGCATAATGATTGGAAAAATATAACTTGCACGATCCTATTATACTCGTAACCTCCCTTTTTCCTAATAACATATGTTCATAATTTTATGGGTTAACACAACTTTATATTAAATTGAACGGTATATTTTATATGCATATTATTAAGAGAAAATTAAACGGAATAAGAACTGTAAAATTTTAAAAATTTTTACTTCGAGTACAAGAAACGTAAAATCCGAATAAGGAAAAAAAAAAAGTTCCTCCGCCCAGAAACCCTCGTCAGCGTTATCTCTACAGGACCATTTTTTTTAAGTCTCGGCACGAAAATACTAGCGCGTCCAACGATCATATCTTAACACCTAGACGTTGATATCTGCCGATTATTTTTAAAATTGCTGCCGATTAAATATGATTTAATTCAATAATTCATTTATTTTTAAAGATAGAGAAAAAATTACTAGTTTTTTTTTTTTTTTTTTAACGAAGAAACTGTGTATAATAAAAAAAAATTAAAATTTTACCCATAAATACATCTATAACTCAGTTACTCTTAAAGATAGAAAACAAATTGTACTGAGTTTTAGGATCAGGACTCCGCGACAGATAAAAAAAAAAAAAAAAAAAATTCTAGCCTATAAAAAATCTATAGAGTCTTAAAATCAGTACACCGCATATCAGTAAAATCAGTACATATTAATTATAAAACCGGAAACAAAATTAATTTTCAAATTCATTCATTCACGAAATTTCACCTAAATATACGCCCTTTACTCAGCGTATATGTAATTATTTTACAGGTATATAAATAAAAACAAAAAATTTAGTTGTTAGTGCTATTCGATATAGAATTAAATTGTCTAAAAAACAAAAAAGAATCATTAAAATGGGTTTAGAAATAACAGAGATATATCGTATTGAAATTAGCAGTGGTGATAGACATTTTCCTTTAAATTATTTATTGTTTTTTATATTAGCTTATTGCCTTTAAACAGCTATATAAACTGTTATACCCTAATATAGTTATTTGGAAATAATAACCATTGTGTAATAATTTGCAGCGTTTTTTATTTCAAACATCCGATGGCTATATGATACGTGAAAGGAAGGAGAGGTATTGGAGAACTCTAAAAGACAATATTTCCTAGAACTGAGCGAGAAATGTATGGGCTGGGAAAAGCAGGTGGTCACTCCACTACACCCTACTCGTGAACAAAAGGACACACTAGCCACCTTTGCGACCAGTCTTCCAAATTCACAGGGCTCTTACCCATACCCTATTGGAACAATATTTGTCAATTATTATATTTAACAATTATTTTCTCATCGTAATTCTACTTTTTCTTTCGGTTTAATAATTGAAAGATATATAAAACATACATAACACACAACCACACATTTATATATGAATATATAAGTTTTCAACTGTTCTTAGGTTTCAGTCAATATATAAACAATTTTGTGCTTATGCAACAACAAGGTGTGCTTATTTAAGTGTGTAATATTAAAAAAACTTCCAGAAAAATTAAAAAAGAAAAGAAACTAAATTTAAATATGGAAATTAGCACCAACCATATGACCAACAATTCATCAAATTTGAAGACAAAAATAGATGAACTTTTAGATAAGCACATAATATCTTGAGAATGGGGAAA
The DNA here is from genome assembly GCA_023052935.1 of Piezodorus guildinii. NCBI lineage: Eukaryota > Metazoa > Arthropoda > Insecta > Hemiptera > Pentatomidae > Piezodorus > Piezodorus guildinii. The sequence continues at coordinate 129,460,366 of CM041295.1, read as the reverse complement.
CAACCCCGAAACGTTATAAATGATGTAAACAATTATGAAATAAAATAAATATTTAACAAAAGAAAGTTAAGGTGTGCTTATTTAAGTGTGTAATTAAACAATTATTATGCAAACGTTTCGAAGAATTTATTGTTCCATACATATGCCTTAACAGTTAAAAAAAAAAAAACATTGATATTTTAATACGATAATTAAATGTATGAAGTTATTGTTAAAATGACTAGAAAAGAATAAAATTTAAACAATGAACAACAATGTATAATGTATTATTATCTTTATTCTGCACTCATAAAGTTAATTATTCATAAAAACATTAATGTATCTATTATTTTTTTTTTCACTGTAAGGATGATATGAGAAAATAAATCTCGATACGTTGCATAAAATTAAATTGTTTTTTCATTGATGAGCCTAATAAAATGCAAAACTTAAATTATCAACAGTCAAGAAACTGTTCAAAAATATGTATATATATAATTTTATAAGATTTATTTTCACAAGAATTTACAAGTGGCGCAAGTCTCAGAAATTATACATGTTATGGTATTGCACCAATGTCATGTTACACACTAAGAATTATGCACAAGTGGGGTTAATGGTAATAATACCTTAAGTTAGTTCGGAACAGTAAAAAAACAAAACAAAAAAACCTCTACTAAACCTTTTGGGTCTTTTGGGCTCAGTACATAAGAGATTCGTACTGTTTCTAGGCCAACGGCAGTGCAATAAGGTGATTAGACCTTGATCACGCTCAGCCGCCAGGTTTTTGGGTACCCAATTAAAAGACTTGGTCTGCCCAGGAGGGTCTCAATACCCTAGGTCGTCCCTCGGCTGAATTAACAGAATATATAAATAGTGTCATTGACGGAATTCGAACGCAGGACCCGAAGAATAGTAGACTACAGCTCTATGCACAAGACCATGCTACTCCTTAGTTTTGAACAGTAGGACAAATCTATTGAAAAACCTAGACAATAAAAAAAAAAAATTTCAAGAGTCTGCAAAAAATATTTTTTATGATATTAAAATGTAATTTTTTTCATTCAATATCACTTAATTGATTTTATTTTTTTTTATTTATTTTTTTTATCGGCCTGCCTATCATTCATAAATACTCCACATAAAATGTCTCCATCGCTTTATCATTGTCTAGTTGGCTTACACTCACTGAGTCAAAATAGAAATATGTATATATATATATATATATATATATATATATATATATATATATAATATATATATATATATATATATATATATTAAAGTTATATTTCAATTTATCTAGTCTATTTTATCGTTCTATAAAATCTAAAAAATCTGATGCGCGCAACACAAGACGTTCAGTTAACTTCGTTTTTTGAAACCAATTTAAGAATTTTTAAATACCTTTAGAGATAAAATTAAATTTAAAAAAAAAGAATCAAATTGATTTTCAATAGAAACATGTGTTTTATTGAATAATCTATTATATTTTTGTCTACAACCATCAGTTAGTTTTATCGGTTTTTTATAACGCCACATCAACTTCTATAATTCCGTGTATTATTGTATATATTTTTCTAAAATATTTAGCTATCTAACGGTATATTATACATCTACATTACTATTCTTGTGTTCAAAAACACGAAAATTGAATAAAAAACTATTTTTGAAATTTTCTCCTTTAGTTGTTTATCTAAAACCTGTTATTTATCAATGCTAAGAAGATGATGTGCCTAATTTTTTGAAATCTACAAAATTAAAGGTACATTAGAGGAAGATAATTTAAAATATCTGCATTTAAGCTCTGTAAGACTATCTCCATCAGAATGAAACCTACATGGTATTAAAGCCTATCCAATTTTACATCGATATAGGGAGTTTAATAAAAATCGTAGAGCCGTTTTTGAGAAAATCGTAAAAAGGTGCAAAACGCATGGTATAAAGTGGCTCTTCTGCTTAGGTGACTTTGATGGAAAAGTTGCAGTAACATCTCAGGCATAGACGCACTTAGAATATGAAATTTTCGTGCTGGACTTTACCACATACTCACACAGACCTTTTTTGGGACTTGTTTATTTGGACATAGGGAGACCTGAAACGTGTATTTCGTTGAAAACTGGACTTTTAAAATCCTTGCGATCGCAATACTTTCCCTTACTAAATATTTTATACATATAGGTAAGTGAAAGTAAAATATTCTGATGAAGAGGTTGAAACATAAGAAATCTATGTATGATACACTATAAATCAAATAATCTAGTTAAAATAAAAAAAGTTACAACATGAATATTCCTATCATAATTTTTTTTTTACAGACACTTGAAAATGGCCATAGATGCCATGCCGAAATGTAAATGTTGATATGAAATCATTTCTTTGGGATTGGCCAAAAATATTTTTTTTTTTTTTTATTATTTATAGTAATTTACAACTGTACTAAATAAAACAATAAGTAAATATGTAGAATGAATATAAAAGTCATGAAATGTCTTGAGAAAGAACCACCCAGTGGTAGCACTTCACTAACTATTTTAATACGTAGGTCCCGAGCCACCTTCTTTCAGTCGCCTTGGAGGGTTATCAGGATTGAGGAGATAAATTACGACAAGTGGGTTTGTATGGCAGGGAGTTTAGAATGGAAAGAGGAGTATCTATCAGGGCTATGTCTGCAACAAATAGTTCATCATAGAGGATTTGATTTGTGAAAAAATAAGGATTATTCAGGATTGTGCGAAGGATTTTGGATTGTATAGGACTGGATGCGGGCCAAAAATATATCTTACAATCAATAATTATTTGTTGTTCAGAATAATGGAAGATTTTATGTTTCTCTTTAAATACCACTCTATTTAATGAAATATTTACGTTTGCCGGATTATTCATTTCTGTGAATACAACCCTTGTAAATCCTCTTACAGCTGAAAATGTTTGTTTAAATCTGTAGCATTTCACTACTGGGAAAACTGGAAATAATTAATATTTTTCTGAGACGTAAAAGCGTGGTAATTTTTTTATAATAATTTTATTTTAGGAGTTTAAAGTCGAGCAGAACGGCTGGATTATCAACGAAGTGAAAAGAGCTTTAACGGTGGCTTAAAAAAAAACCGGGATGGATACTTTTAGCCAGAATGACAAAGAAGGTCGTAGAAGGAATTCGTCCCTTGATGATGAAGTTCTGCAAGCTTCGGTGGAAGAAAACATTTTACATTCATTCACACATGAAGCTTTTAGGTGGATTACCTACATACCGGTATTATTATACAATGATTCCTTTAGTATATATATTACAATACATTTATTAAAAAAAATTAAAGGTATTATGCATATTTTTGAAATTATATCAGTAGTTTTTATAAATATGTAATTGTAAAACACGGTTATATTAACTTGATCCATTTACTGTTTTTTGTCAAGAATTTAACGTTTGTCTAATCATAGACAATAATTTTATAATTTTTTTTTACCCCGGGTTTCAACAATCATGTCACATCCCGGTCCTCAGTACTCGTCTCCAACAATCTTATTCCAGTCATCCTCAGTCAGACCTCTGGCTGCCATATCCTCTTTTATATCCTCCATCCATCTTTTCCGATTCCGATTATTCTTCCAACGGTTCTTTACGGATGCGAAACGTGGCCGCTTACTTTGAAGAATGAACAACGGCTTAAGGTTTTCGAGAATAAGGTGCTGCGTAAAATATTTGGTCCAAAGAGAGATGAGGCCACTGGGGAGTTTAGAAGGTTGCACAACGCGGAATTGCGGAGTTTGTACCCTGTGAATATAATTGAGTTGATAGCATCGCGGAGACTCAAATGGGCGAGTAACATTGTTGGGCTTAGTGAGGAACGGATTCCGAGAAAGTTGATATTCGCTGAACCGACTGGTAGGCGTCCGAAAGGTAGGCCGAAGCGTCGATGGGAGGATTGCATTAAGGCTGATCTCGGGGGCTTGGGCTTGACCGGTGAACATTGGACGAGTCTGTGCAGGCGATGTTTGGTGGTATCGGCATCGAACCTTCGGGTTCGGTAAGCCTATTATTATTATTATTATTATTATCCATCTTTTCCGAAGTCTTCCCCGTCCTCTCTTCTTTTGTGGGCAGTATACAACTAAACGAAGAGGCGAACGTTTTTCGTCCATTCTCATTAATTTTTCATCATAAATCGTTAAATTCACTAATTTTTTTTTTTAATTTAACATAAAATTTTACCCTCGCGGTTAAGCGGCATTAGCATTACCTACCCCGATATTGCTCGGGATTATTGAAACCTTATTGTATTTTCGGTTTTTATGGTTGATTGAATTAATGCCTTGGATATCATGCTTAATGCTTATACAATTAATTAATGTATGAATAATTATAAAAGTATCGATGAGTATTATTCAATTAAAACATATCCAGTCCATTATTTCTTAAACAAACGGAAAGTGTAAAATCCATAAATTAAAAACGAAATAAGTAAAGAAACCCTTGTAGGAAAACAAAATTACCGAAAGACAATTAACTAAAAGCCTGTTTGATCCTTTTAAAATGTTCTTAATGTCCGCAAACTCTGTACATTAATTATAATTCTCTGAAAACGAGAAAAATCAACAATTTCAGATGCTAATGCATCCTTATTCAAATTATTATTTATTTATCTTTTTAACAAATGAATTGAGCATAAATATGCAAATACCGTAATGCTTTCCATTGAATTAATTCTTTTCTTTTTTTTAAATTTCCTTAAACGCTTCTAACGATTCGTGATGATTAATAAGCAGGTACTTAATCAAAATATTAACAATTGAGACGTTGATTTCCAAAAGGTACTAAAGGACATTTTTTCCAAAGTTGATATTTTCACATATTTGTATTATAATGGTTTAGTTTTATCTAAATTCGTCATCAAATTTTATCTAAAAAAAATAAAAATCCTTTAAAAAAGTATTAAAAAATTGCATTTCATTCCAAAAGGTACTAAAACCAAATTTTATTTCATTCCAAAAGGTACTATATCCATGTTTCGTTCCAAAACTTACTATATCCTATGTAAACAGATATAACCTTTCCTTTCATTTCCTTCCAAAAGGTACTATATTTCCTACTATACGGCAGAAGCACCTAATCCCGTAATATATCACCATTAATTTATTGTTTTCATAATTTTATGCATTTTTATTGGTTTATTTAGGAAGTCTCGAACCACCGCTATTATTTTGATCACTGGTTTTTAACTTAATAATCAGTTTTTGGGCTGTTTTAAACAACTTAGTTGCATCGCTTTGGTTCTTCTAAGTTCTGAATTAAATTACATTTTTTCATAGTATATCTTCTAGCAGCAACATAAATTTGGTTTAAAATTATTTAGAAACTCACATTTTAATATAATAATGGTAGTTGATGCAGCAAATAGTTGGAATTAGCATTCCACGTACTTGCTAAATATGTGAAGAATATCCGTGCCTGATCGAACTTAGTAGTCGATTTTTTTATGTAAAATAAAAGCTCAAAAGTTATTATTTATCAGTATCTATGGCTAAATATTTTTTACGCGTGGTTAATAATATAGTTAAATTTGCTAAATCCACACAAACAGTAAATACAAGTTAAAAAAAAACTTCATAATAACATACTTTCTTATTATAGTGCCATAAATAGATAAATTGTCCTTTGAATATTCACTTTATTTATGAAGAATAGATAATCAATGTAATTAAACAACAAAGAAAGATATTTCTCAGAGGAAGAATAAGGAAATATACATAACTTAGTAATTAATGATATAAAGACGTTAGCTATCGGTAATTTTATATCAGGAAGGTTATAGTAACTGTTACCAACTTATCTCGCGTTATATTCTTCTAAAAAGTACTATATCCCTTTTAATTCTTTCCAAAAAGTAATATATCCATGTTTCGCTCCAAAAAGTACTATATCCATATTTTATTGTTTAAAATCATCGGAAAAGTGCAATAATTTGGAAAAATGAGTTGGCAACACACTTAAAAATCAACTTTTGATTTTAATAAAACAAGAATCACGTAAATTGGTCTAATAATAAATAAATGATAGATTTTTGCATTTTCTGTAAAATTTTCTAAAGTGGATATAGTACCTTTTGGAAATCAACGCCTCAATTACAGAAATATAAATATGTATCATTCTCGACTGTAAATGACACCAGTTTTTGAGGATCTTGAGGTTCATGTAACAATTTTTTGATTTTGAACATAGAAAAAGTAATATACATGAATAATATACCGTTGGAAAGCTAAAGATTTCAGAAAAAAATATTATCTAATGCACAAACTTGTTAAAGTTAATAGAGAGTGATGAAAAGCCGATTAAACTAAGTGATTATTATAGATAATAAAATAATAGATTTTTTAATAAATCACATGTTTCAATAGAAATTCCATTTAATTAATTTTTTAATGGTTTCACTCATTTTTTATCTCTAACTGTATTTAAAATTCTTTAATCGATTTAAACAACGTCGTGTGTTGCCCGCACCAGATTTTTTTCATTATAGGTGGAATAATCAGGAGTCGGTATTTTTCTAAATATTTTTAATATTGACGTTTCGGCTCAAGCTTGTGAGCCATCATCATCAAAACCATCAATCCCTTTACATGAACCCCTCCCCATACTACCTGTTTTCAGTTTTCCTCAGTTTATGCTTGCACATGGCTCAGTAATGGTACGTTTATATATATAATTTTTTACTTCTATATTAAAGTCTAAAGTTTTGTTTTTATGCTTATCATCATCATATTGCTAATCATATTATTATTATTTGTATCTATAATAGTTAAGTATGTTGGTATATTTCCTGTTTTATTTTAAATGTTATCATTGTCACTACATTCAACAAATTTTTATTATCACATTAATATGTATCTCTTTTGTCCTGATGTTTGTAGCCCTCATGATGGCTCACAAGCTTGAGCCGAAACGTCGGCAAAATTAAAAATATTTAGAAAAAGACTGACTCCTGATTATTCTACCTATAATATTTTCTACAATCGATTATACATCCTTAATATGATTTTTTTTACTTAAAGATATTTCCGAAAAAATAAAATCCGTTCACAGACGGCTAAAAAAAAATTACAGTATCTATGTAGATGATGCCTTAGGAGAAAGCAACGTCCATATGTCGTTATCTAGGCTCAGACACGGAAATTTTGACTTCAAAGGCGCAAAGCGCTCGAGTCGTCCTTTAACTGTTGATGAACAAATTTAAGTATTGGTCACAGACTACCTCACTCTACAACACTGGTTATCGCAGAAACTGTAGTTTTTATGGAAATCACCAGTAAAAAACGCTACGAACTTATTGTAAAACTCAATATTTATTGTTCTAAAACTCACATATTACGTTGTGAACATAAATGCAATGAATTCTTCAAATGTCGCCTAAACGTGATTATATATTTCTCGACAAATCCTAAAGACTTGATCAGCCAGCTTCTATAAACTGGGTGCTAAACATTATGGGAAAAACCTGGGGGCTAAGAATGATTTCAGCCTAACCACCACCTTGCACGTTGGCTCAGACAAAGGACCTTATTTTAATCTGAAACTCGAGACCCTAAATGAACAAAGAAATAACACATGAAACAACAAATATGTAAAATTAAGGTATACAATGTATCTGGCCAAAAGACCTTATAATCATGATTAATTCTTATTTACAATGGTGTTAGAAGTAATAAAATTAAAATAAAAATAAAGAAATATATCTATACAATAAAACAAAAGAATACAATAAATAAACTTCTGCAGATACATACATATGCTATGAGCAATGAGGTATGAGCAATTAATAATATTTCCTTATTACATTCAAAATCTGATATTTGATATAAAACGTCATTCCTGTTGAGCGTCCGTTTGGGAATGCAGGTGGTATTGGAACAGTTGGGACTTGAATGATGATAGAGAAGAAGCATGGCGGATAATAGTCGGTAGGGAATACCAGAGATTATCAGGGCGGACAAGAAAGGAATGATCAAAAGTTGTTCTTCTATCGGTAGGAATGTAAAGGTCAGAATAGTGAGACCTTGTTTCGAGGGAGTGGATTGACGATTTAAATTGTAGAAGACTGTGGACATAAGGAGGGAGCTGGGTGTTAATGGATTGGTAAAGGAATGATTCTAGGAAATATTGTCTGCGAATTGGGGGGAGGAGCTACTTTAACTCGCGTTATAAATGGGTCACACGAGACCGCTTCTGCGTGTTGAGGAAAAATCTTAAAAATATGTTTATAATTCCTGTCCTCAAGCACTGTCGGGAGACCACTATATACTAAGCAGCAATAGTCAAAGTGAGGAGAATTTTTCTCTTCAAAAAAATATTTCGGAACTTTTCAGAACTTATAACAGTGACTTAAAATTGAAATATATATATATATATATATATATATATATATATATATATATATATAACGAATTCAGTTACAGTCGATTCCGTTGAGAGTACAAGAATTGCTCAGCTCTAAAACTAAGTCTCTAGACGGTAAGTAGGAGTATCGAGGGGGGTAGAATGGGGGAGGAGTATATGGCCCCTTTATAAAGCGGGATGGTCTACTTCGTCATTCAAGTAGCTATTCAATTTTCTTGACTAAGTTAGTACATCCTTCTACAGACGGAACATTGCTTCTACCCCCTACGCCTATAAGACAAGAGGAAAATTGGTTTTTCCAATAATTTTATAAAAATGGCATATTGTTATCTATTCTTTATACATAAAAAAGAATATGTGTCGTTCCTTTTAAAGTTGAAAATAGCAAAATGATCAATATACATCTTTAATAACATAAAATGTCTATAACCATACACACCATTGTTTGGTAAGATAATAAAAAAATATCTGGTTAAAAAATCGATTAAAGAATCTTCTAATACAGTTTGAGATAAAAATTAGTGGAACTATTAAATAATTGATTAAATTGAATTTCTATAGAAACATGTGTTTTATTAAAAAATAAATTATATTATCATCTAAAATAATCGGTTAGTTTTATAGGCTTTTCATCACTCTTTATTAACTTTTACAAGCTTGTGTATTAAATAATATTTTTTTCTAAAATCCATAGTTTTTCGACAGTATATTACATATGTATATTACTGTTTTTATGTTCAAAAACAAAAAATTGCATTAAAAAAATATTATTTCAGTTTTTTTCCCTTAGTTGAGTATCGAATTCATTCAATTTATATAATATATATATACCTGTTTTTCACAAGTGTTAACAAGGTAATATGGTTATTTTATAATATCGGCCTTTAAGCCCTTTCAGGCTATTTTAATCAGAATGAAACCTACATGATATTAAAGCCTATTAAACTTTACATCGATATAGCGAGTTTATGAGAAACCGTTTATGAGAAAATCGTTCTGGTAAGCCAATTTTGATGAACAATTTTTTTTAACATCTCGGGCGTATAGTTGTCTTACATATGAAATATCAGTTTAATAGGACTTTTCGTTTACACCCGGGAGTTACTACACGGACACACACACACACCTTTTTGCGGGACTTGGTTATTTGGACTCAGGGAATCCTAAAACGTGTATTTCCGTTGAAAACTGGAATTCAAAAATTTTTATGATCGCAATACTTTTCCTTACTATAAATAGTAAGTGAAAGTAATAAACTTACGAAATATAAATAATAAATATCTAATTGAATTATTAATGAAAATACAATAAAAATCAATATTTTGTTAAATACAAGAATGTATTGTAACTTAAAGTATTTAATATTATAAATTTAAAATTCTGGTCGAGTTCCAGGTTACCGTGGAAACACTTGCAATTGTAATTGGTGTTTTCCAATGAATTTGTTCAACTAAAATGATTCATTAGAAAAAATTCTTATTGAAACCTAACTTTTTTTTTTTTTTTAAAAGCTTCACTTAAGAATGGGAAAAATTAACATTTATGTAGCAAACGAGTAGTAACGATTATGTTTAAAAGCTATAATGTATCGAGTAATTATGGATATGCGTACTTAAATTGGTATGTTATGGTAAATATGAACTAATGAAATTAAAATATGGCATTAAATAATCAACCGTTGTATGTAACGTAGTTTCTCTTATCGTAAGGTATATAAACTAACAAAAACGGAATTAGTGGCATGCGAAGCCGCGGGTTACGGCTAGTTAAATTATATTTGGAGCGGCGTGGTCTAATGGAATGAGACTAGTCTTCTGTTCTCTAGGTCCCAAGTTCGAATCCCGGCTATCGCAGAATATTATGTATCCTGCTATTTAAGACGGGGGACAACCATAGAGTATGTAGACCCTCCTGGATCATACCGAGCCTCTATTAAGTGGGTACCCAAAACGAGGAAAACCCTGGCGGCTGAGCTTGATCTCATTGCACGGCCGTTGGCCTAAAAACAGTACGAATTATTAAATGTATGGAGCCCAAGACCCTTCGTAGGTTGTAGAGGTACAGGTTTTTAAAAAATTATACAACACTGTGAGAACGGTTTGGTCTAGTCGATAGATCGTTAGAATAGTGTTCTACGGATCCCGGTTTCGAACACCAGCTGTGCTTCAGCGACACTGAGGCGGGCAGACCTCCTAGGGCAAACCCAGCCATCCATAAAGTAGGTAGCTCAAAATTTGGAGAACAAAACCTGGCAGCTATGCGTGTGATCTTGGCCAACTTACCTTATTGCACAGCCGTTGGCCCCTGAGTACTGAACCCAAGACCCTTCATGGGTTATACAAGTACATTAATAATTTAAAAAAACAACACATAATGTAGTTTAATCCTTAGGATAATGCAACTACGAAACATTGTGCTTCAAAATATAATAAAACAAAATTCATATAACCACATACCTTTTTACTCTATTTTATTACTCCGTTTTAAATATATAATCATTAAATATAGCAAAAAATAATGTATATATCTATATTTTTTTTTATCAGAAGATGGTTGGGGTGCGGTCAGTAACAAGAAATGCCCATTAGAAATGCTTATTCTATTGTGCACCGACGTTTCAGCCTGAATGGTGAGGAGTATTCTCCAAGCCTACCAGCAGTGTTTAATGATTTTAAGTTTTAATTTTAATTAAAAAGAAAGATTATTATACCTTTAATTTACAGAATTGTTAATGTAATTTTAAGCTGAAAAATAAACACTTAATTCTGAAGTAATAAATCAATATAATTCATTTCTAAATGATGAAATATGTCCTAACATAATTTAATTTATTCATTAGAAAAAGAAGGAAATAATATAATAAAAATTATTAAAATAATTTAAATTTTACAATCAACCTCAACAATTTTCTTTTTAACGTCCTAAGAACTCACACTAAATTTTACAAGGGGTGCCATAAATACCTACTTATTATTTGAGAACTGATAAAATTATGACATCATTGAAATAAAAACCAAATAATTCATCATTTAAAAATTGAATGAAATCAATACATCACACATGCAACCATTTAAATGTCATAAAAATTACATTTACGCCTGTTGAATGATAAAAAATTGCGCAAAATTAGATTTTTCAGTTAAATATTTAAGACGTACAGTCGACATGTAAATATAATATTGTTATCTGAACTTCATGATAAAAGAGCCAGTAAAAATTTGATATAGAACTAAGCCGGTGAATTTTGGGCGAATAATGGAGTCGAGAGAAGAGAACTAGAATTTAAATGATACAGTGGTTTTTTTTTTTTTTTTTAAATAATTTTATTAATATTCACAACTGTACTTAAAATAAATACAACAAGTAAATGGGCTAATTTACACAAATCATATAGTAGCCAAATGATAAAAATATAGAAATATATATTAAGTCGCGATTGTAACTTTATATATTTATTTAATAGTTTTTCTTATATTACTATTATTTTCTTTAACGTTTCGGGGAATCTATTAGCTCTCTTCAGTTTAACAGCACCAATATTCACTGGCTAATCCTACTTGTATAATTTATTTACGTAAAAACGACTTGAATTCTTATAAATTAATGTAAAATTAATAGAATAAATAGAGAAACATTTAAATTAAATGATTAGTTTTGTTGTACAAAAACATATATACATGATAAATAGTATATTAACATGATATATTACATTTTTGCTTAGAATAATAATGTTGGCGATGCCATTATATCTTAGACTTATAAAATAAATATTATTTGTTTTTTATTAATATTTTATGAATTAAAAAAAAAATCTATAATATAAGGTAATTTTAAAATAAATAAATTTTTAAAATGCACGTACCTTTTAAATATGAATCTCAACCACACATAGCAAACGCAGATAGAACATCAGATGACACACAGATTATTATGGGATATTATTAAAATTTTATAGATACTTGATATAAAATGAAGTGATCGACATAAAATTTTGAGATAAAGGGCGTAGGGACACAGAGACAATGCTAACACTTGGGCTTCTCAACCCGCTCTGGCTCAAAAGCCTCCCTTCTCCTTCCGGCAAAGCCACTTTACCCCCACCACCTGTCTCCACCCCACCCTAGGGAGGGGGTAACATCATCATCATTATCATTAATGATTTTAAATAATTATAAGTATAATTTATTAATAATAATAATAATTTACTTAAATGAAAAAGCGGTAAAAAGATAGGGCTTAAAATAAATAAATTAGTAATAGACACGGTGATTGTCTCGGTGATATATCACGTTGGAACTTTTGGATAAATGTAGGCATATAGTAAAAACTATAAAATTGAGAACTTTTAAATAAAGTTAGAGAAGGAAAAGGTCAAAGAATTACACTGAGTTTCGATAGAAATATGTATATTATTAAATAATCTATTATATTATATATTACCTGCAACAATCAGTTTTATCCGCTTTTAATAACTCTCCGTTACCTTTTAAACCTTAATGTATAGGATAATATGTTTTCTAAAATATTTAGCGTTCCAAATGGATATATAAATCAATATATTTGTTCTAATGTTCAAAAAAACAAAAGTTACATTAAAAAAATATGTTTGCTCTTTTCTCCTTTAGTTGAATCTTAAATTCGTTAAACTTATGTATTTGCTCGCTTTTTATCAATACTGACAAGATGATATTGTTATTTTTTTTCTTATCTGCAAAATTAAAGGTACTTTAGAGAAAAAATATTTAAACTATCGGCATTTAAGATGTATCAGTATATTTCAATCACAGTGAAACCTTAATCATATCAAAGTCCATTAAATTTTACTAAGATATAGCAAGTATAATTGAAACCGTTAAAGTTGTTTTGTGGAAATTACCCATACAATGATAAAATTAAAACTATGAATTCATAATTGGGTCTCTTATTAAATATTACCTTACCAATTAAGCAATCCTTTTCTAAAAGTTTAATTAACAAAAATTATCTTATATAAGTATTGGAAATTATGCCTAAAACAGTACAAGAGAGTATATTATCTTCACAAACGAACTATACGATACATTTGTCCTATTTTTTTTATTTTTCAAACTGAGGAAGTTGTTGTATATTTTTTCTTTTATTTATTAATGTGTTTATATCCTATATTTATGTTATCATAAGGTTACTTAAGACACTGGTCTACTTTGGTACAGCATTGTGCATGTTTAGTGTGTTTTATTTTTTTTTATATATATTTTATTGAAATTTACAACTCTATATTATAATACATCAAGTAAATATGCTGATAAAAGATAGTGTACATGAAAAACATCGGCAGCTCTCTAGTAATCAATCTAAACGAGAAGGTCTCGAGGCCATTTTCTCCTTCAGACGCCTCGGTGGATTGCCGGGAATCGAAGGGGAAGCAAGGATTGAAACTAGTGGATTAGAGTAGGAATGGAGTTTGTCATGGAAGGATTGAGCCAAATCAGCTACATATGGAACATGGAGGTCTTAATGAATAATTTTATTAGTGACTAAGTAAGGAATGTCGAGGATTTAACGAAGGATTTTGGATTGTAAGGATTGGATACGGTATTTTATTATATACTGCAATATAACAAAATATAACGGTATTTTATTATACAAAGATAAATAACAAAAAAAAAAAAGAAAAGAAAAAAAGACGTTTTTGAGAAAATCCGAAAATTTGCAAAATAAATAGTAAAAAGTGGGTCTTCTGGTTTGCCGATTTTACTGAAAAATTTGCTTTAACATCTCAGGGATATACACTCATAACATATAAAATTTCAGTTTTATGAAATTTATATTGCTCGCCGTTTTTGGCTACTTCAAGACTTATTGGACAAATGGTCAAAGCTTCCTCTTAATTACCAAAGGCTCATCTACATGACTATCATCAGTACAATCTGGACTTATGGAGTAGAGCTATGTGGGTTTACTAAATCATCGAATTCCTCTCGTATCCAATCCTTACAACCAAAATCCTCAATGCTCCATATTCTGTCACGAATAAACTGATCCATAAAGATCATAATGTTCCCTATGTTACTGAATTAGCCCGAACCAGGTATCATACATTCCATGAAAAACTCCATTCCCACTCTAATCCACTGGTTTCTATTCTGTCTTTCTTTCAATTCCTGATAACCCTGATAATCCTGATAAAAGATGGCCCCGTGACCTTCTAGTTTAGAATATTTTTAGAGTGCTGCCAATTAGAGCATTACATGTCAGTTTACCATATGTCCATCACATTTACTTGATGTATTTGTATACAGTTGTAAATATAAATAAACACGTTTAAAAAAAAAATAATAAAATAAAATTTATTGTTTTTATTCTACACTGACTACATACACGCAAAGTCTTTTTTGCAGGACCCTAAAACGTGCATTTTCAGTGTAAATTCGATTTTTAACAATTGCAATAATTCCCGTTACTATACACTCCATGTATAGGTAAGCAGAACTGAAAACGAAATTCAAGAGGAAATTAAGTCGCGGAGAAAGGCGGGAAAATGTGCATTATTATTTTGTAGCGAAACTGCTTAGCTCGTAGCTATCAACAACCAAAAAGTTTAGGAAACTACTATTCTCCCGAATCTTTTATCCACGTGTGAAACGTGGTCTCTATGAATTGTTTAACATTTTCGAGAATAAGGTTCTACAATATTCGGTCCGAGTAGGGATAAGGGGAATTTACAGAATTTACACAACGCGAAATTTTAGAGCTTGTATCCCCTTGAATGATTGAAGTTGTGTAGGATCGCAGCGGCTCAAATGGTATGTAAAGTTATTAGGTGAAAAACGAATTCCTAATAGGTTAATATGCGCTACACACGGTGAGAGTAGAGGAAAGGAAATTTGAAAATGTGTGATTTTGTAATGTAGTGATAGTGAATTACATACATTATCACTCACTATCAGCGTATTATAATAAATAAACCATAATCGTATTTCTATAAAACTTGTTCACTATTTTTTTTTACTTACCCATATAAGAAATATATAGTAAGGATTTTTTAAAGGATATGTTTTCTTTATTCGGCATAATAAGATTATAGACGTAAAATATACAGTTGTAAAGTTAAAGATTATTGAAAAAAAATATTATGTTATATAAAAAGTGATGCATAATGATCAATAGGGCATAATATTTTTATCTTACGTACAAATTTTATATTGCTATATCATTCAATCGAAACACATGTTTCCTACGAAACTGAATAAAATTCTTAAAACTTTTCGTACATCCACTTACCTAATTATAATAATAATAGGCTTAGCGAACCCGAAGGTTCGATGCCGATACCACCAAATTCCGCCTACACAGACTCGTCCAATGTTCACCGTTCAAGCAAGCCCCCGAGATCAGCCTTAACGCAATCCTCCCATCGACGCTTCGGCCTGCCTTTCGGACGCCTACCAGTCGGTTCAGCGAATACCAACTTTTCGGAATCCGCTCTTCATCGAGCCCAACAACTTTACTCGCCCATTTGATCTCCGAGGTGCTATCAAATCAATTATATTCACAGGATACAAGTCCCGTAATTCCGCGTTGTAAAACCTTCTAAACTCCCCAGTGGCCTCATCTCTCTTCGGACCAAATATTTTACGCAGTACCTTTTTTTCAAACACCTTAAGCCGTTGTTCATCCTTCAAAGTAAGCGGCCACGTTTCACATCCGTAAAGAACCGTCGGAAGAATAATAGTTTTATAAATTCTAACCTTTAAGTTTTTAGATAGAAGCCGCTAACTAAGTAACTTAGCAACTGAATAATAACACGCATTTCCCACCTTTAACCGGGACTTTATTTCTTCCTGGATTTCATTTTTTTTTTGTTATCATTGAACTTAAATACTTGAATTTCTCAACGTGTTCAAAAAGTATGCCCTGATACATCAATATCACCAAGATCGCCACCGTTTCTGCTACTAATCATATATTTCGTCTTATCGGTATTTAATTCGAGTCCTATTTATTTACCGGTTTTTATTAACACACTTGTATTTAGCTGTATGGTTTCCGTGTCTTCACCAAGCAGTACCTAATTATAAAAAGTATTTTTAAGAGTAACTTATTTGGTACTTATTAAATTGATTTTAGCCGAGGTAAGTGAAAGCCGTTTGTTGGCCGCACCAGATTTTTGAGCTTCTATTATAAAGCCTGTGCCACTACAACCCATGAAGAGTCTTGGGCTCAGTACATATAGAGATTCGTACTGTTTCAAGGCCAACGGCCGTGCAATGAGGTGATTCGGCTGAGATCACGCTCAGCCGCCAGGTTTTTTCCCCATTTTTGGGTACCCACTTTATAGAGGCTGGGTCTGCCCCAGGAGGGTCTCCATACCCCAGGATCGCCCCCCGGCCGAAAGAACAGAATAAATAATATTCCGTCACAACCGGGATTCGAACCCAGGACCTGGAGCACAGTAGACTAGCGCTCTATCCACTAGACCATCGCCGCTCCCCTTCTATTATAAAATACCTATAATTTCTTAAAATGGCGTTATACTTTTTTTTTTTTCATAATGCAATTCAATACCCACACACAGAAATGTAACATACCACTAGTCCTTCCATCCTTCTGATATACTCGAAAAGTGTCATCCCTAGCTACATCCAAACACCAATTATTTAACCACCTCCTCAAAAATCAATCTTCCGCACATATATGATAAATCTAGGCTGTAATAATACTGAACTAAACTCATTTGATGTTGTTATCTGTTTGTTTTTTTGTATATTTTATTAATGTTAACCTTATATAATTTACTTGACTAAATAATTATAGATGAAGCCAGACAAATCGGACTTCTTCTGTTCACTGTATATTATTCTTAGGGGACGAAATGTCCCAGAATAAAAATTATCTTTCATTCATTCATTTATATCTTTTAATTTTTATATAAAGTATTTTCTATTTCTTCGGATCTGGCAGTCCTAACTCAATTGATTTTGTTGTTATGAAAACAGTATTTATAGTGATACTTTTAAAATATTTATTTTGAGCACTTGGTAGCGTGTAAATATTGGTTTTCATTTTAAACTTCAACAGAAAAGAAATAAATCGGCTCACATCCAAGTAGTTTTAACCCTTTCTTCCTCTTCGACTCCTGTGATAACCTTCGAGACGTCTGAAAAGATGACCACGAAACCTCCTGATTTAGAATTCTTATTGGAGTAGTACGAATTGGTACTGTCTTTAGATGTATTTCATGTCAGTTTATTATACCTTCATCACATTTACATCACGTGTTTCTTATTTCAGTTGTAAATATCATTAAATAAAAAAAAAAATAGGCTTACATAAATGCAAACAGCCCGGAAAAGACCCATCAATTAGAGACATCGCTCATGGAAATCTAACTATAAAGTGATACTCCTGAGGTGAATTTACATGTTTGACAAACAATAGCCAGTAGCGTGTAAACGGGGTTATTGCAACTCGCTTGCACATGTTTGCAGCCAAATGTTAGACACAAATTGAAGTAACATAAGTTGCATCCATACATTTCGCCATTTGTTTTTATTTATTTTATTTTTTAATGCTTCTTTTCTTTAAACAACAAAATGAAAACAAAGTAAAAGCCGACGTTGATTTCAAAAAGTTACTAAAGGACATTTTTTACAAAATTGATATTCTGATTTATTTCTATTTAAACGGTTTAAGTTAATCTTAATCAATATTATATTGCTATATCATTCTTTAAAATATTTTCAACTTATGTTGATTTCATAGTTATTAAATTGGTTTTATCAACCGAAGTAACTGAAAAGCGTGTGTTGCACGCACAATTTTTTTTTTTATTTAATTATGAAATAGAGTTAAATTATTTTTTTTTAAATAAATGTTTAGTGGAAAAGCAATTGATTTTACATTTGAGCTGGACAAATAATTTAACTACAATAATTTTATCATGTTTGTTCGACAAATATAATAACATACAAAAAACACAGTTATAAAATCTTCATAAACAAACTGTGAATAATATAAACATTATTATAAATAATGATTTTAAGTAATATTTAAAATAAATAAAAGTGAAAGCTTCTTAAATACAATATGTCTATGTAATCAGAAAACATAAATGGTATCGGTTTTACTCTAACTTTGTTTTTGCTTATAAATAATAATATTAATAATATAAACATTGTATGAATGTGTACTACATCTCTATTACTATTGTTCATTATGTAACAAACTGTAATATTTCTCAATAAAAAAAATAAAAAATAATAATAAAAAAAAATAATAAAACAAAAATAATATAAATAAATAATTTTAACTTTATTATCACTTATACTTTAGTTTTATTTTCAGTTAATAAAAATAACAATATTCTGGTTTTTAGATAATAATTCGCAGGCCTATATAAAATATTTTAAAAATGGATAAAATATTGAAATATACATGATATACATATTTTTCGTGAAATGTTTAGTCTAATAAGGAGGCCACTGGAATTTAGAGGTATTTTGGAGCTTGCAGTTGTTAATAGTAAATTGTGACTTGTAATTGGCCAAAAGGTGGGCCGAAGAGTAGGCGGGAGGATTGCGTAAGGTCTGATCTTGGAGTCTCAGGCTAGGATGGTGGCCATTGAATGGCTAAAAGTTGGACTAGCGTCTAAAAATTGTAAAACATTTTCGTTCTCAGGCGCAGTATCTGGCGTTACCGTGGTAAGTTACCTTTTTTGGTAACTAGGTACTCCAATCTTGCCTTCTTTTTAAATTAAGGCCGTGCTACACAGTGAGAGAAGAGAAAGGTAAAAATTCGTGAGAGCGAGGTATTGTGAGAGTTCACGAAAGTAGCGGGAGAGGAGGAAGACATACTAAAAAAAAAAAAATCGGATAAGAACATTAAATATTACCAATATAAACCACTATACTAATCTTTTTCTTTTCATGTCCATGTTATCTATTATTTATAAAGGCAAAAAAATAAAACATTTTAACTGTCTATCGAGTTATACTTCTTCCTTCCAGTGGCGGGACAGGCCGTGCAGGCCTGGCCTCGCTGTGTAATCTGGGAGGGTCATCACTCCCTACGCCTAATTTTGTGAGTGGCCACCATTTGGCTGATGGGTGTCACATACCCGGGGAAGAGGCTGTGAGTGAATCCTCATTTAATTACATAATTTTAAAAGCCCCGCCGGGACTGGGATTCGAACTCACAACCTCTAACATGAGTGACTAGAGCGCTAGTCACTCACCCATGGGCTCCCCATATCAAGTTATACTTACTGCCAGAAATCTAAGCTTAGGATAAAAAAAAATACGCACAACTTAAAATAAGCACTAACTAGACTGTTAGCTAACGTACAACTCGTATACAGGTCTGAATAGGCAATAATCGATAAAGCGTGGAATAAATTCGCCACCCCACAGAGCAGAAATCGAAAGTCGGCGCCGGCATGAACGTGTTAAGCAGAACTAAAAAAATATATATGATAATGGTGTATCAAAACAAACATGTGTAACATGCACATCACAAAAACGTGTTTTTTTAATCTAGGAACATCATTTTAAGAAATTAAACATTATTTATAAAAAAAGTTAAGGGGATCACTTGTAGCTGGGTGGCTAGCGTAACAGCCTCCCCTTGCTAAAGGTCACGGGTTCAAACCCGCAGGTGGTCCTAGGATTTTTTAATGGGAGTAAAAAGTCCTTAGTTACGCCGTCCTTCGGAGGGGACGTTAAAAGGTGGTCTCGAGCCTGTGCGATGTCAGGTACTCGTTAAAGATCCCTATCCTAATAAAACCTGGATAGGCAAAATTTAGGAATCCCACTGTAGCATCGTCCGATTAGCCATAGTAGCATAAAGTGACGTTAAATAAATAAATAAACAAACAAATAATAAAAGTTAAAAAAATAAATGATGAAGTTTCATATAAAATACGGTAATTGAATATTTATAGTTTGAAAGTATGTGAGAGTCAATGCTAATTCACTATCACCAAATCTCATGAATTTTCACCTACTGTTCTCTCGCAGTGTAACGCAGCATTAAAAATAGGGAGCAAGCTAGGGGAACCTAGTTTCCAAAAACGGTGCAAGATATCGTTCGTGAAAGCGACAATTTCTCACAGGGTTTAGACGCTAGTAAATTAGGGGTTTCGTCATCGAATTTTGGAGTTTGCTAAGCCTGCCATTATTACAAAAAGGCGCATATATGAATTCAAGATGTCGTTTCACAACTTTTGCTTCCTTGAAATCAAACCTCATATTGGTTTGTTTTTGAAGGACGTGGAAGTCGGAGGGTTAGAGGGCAGCAGATAGAGAATTGCATAGCTTGATAATATTGTGTGTCTGCCCCAGACCAGGCGATATAAAACGCGGGATATTATTCCTCTGCCCTTTGCTCAGGAAGCGAATAAACATCTTTTGTGACAGAGAATCTGCTTCACTGGCCATCGATTTGCCTCCGGGATTCTCTCTTTGTATTAGCGAATAAGGTTCCAGTCACTGCATTCCCTGCGTTTTACTTTATCCAAAGCCTAGTAGCACAGGGGTCGATAAATAAATATAGGAATAAGTTACGGTTCCATGTCGTTACGTGACTTTGGTACTTTGGATACATTATGCGATAGCCCATCTTTGTCGAATAAGCATTAAAGGATTTCTACCTCAAACCTATGATTCACTTTCTACAGCCAAGGGAAGGTTTTAAATTATGTTTTATTGACATGATTGACTGTGAATACAACTGAGACGTTGATTTCCAAAAGACACTAAGGGACATTTTTTACGAAATTGATATTTTGACGTATTTTTATTCACATCGTTTAGTTTTATCTGAATCTTCTATTTTATTTTATCCTACGAACTCTCAAGCCCTTTAAAAACGCGC
This sequence comes from Piezodorus guildinii, assembly GCA_023052935.1. Lineage (NCBI taxonomy): Eukaryota > Metazoa > Arthropoda > Insecta > Hemiptera > Pentatomidae > Piezodorus > Piezodorus guildinii. The sequence continues at coordinate 129,439,143 of CM041295.1, read as the reverse complement.
TTTAGAGGTGTAATTCTTTTCTAAAGAAACTAATCATGCATTTAGTTTTAATCCAAATCATACTAAAACATTTCGTTAAATAACTTTAATATGGTGTTATTAAGATAGTAAAAAAAAGGGAGACCATGGCTGAGAGGCGCGCTAGTCTCTCACGCCAAAGGTTGTAAGTTCGAATACCAGGCCTGGAAGGACTTTTTCAAGCATTTAAATTAATGAGGATTTACTTACTACCCCTCCCCGTGTATGTGAGACCCGTCAGCTAACTGGTGGCCGCTCAACACCAGCAACCATCAGCAACCATCAGCCGTGGGGTGACGAGACCGTCCTGGGCTCTCCTACCCTCTATAAAAGTGGGTATCCAAAATGTCAGGAAAAAAACCTGCCAGTTAAGCATGATCACATTCTTGCAAGGCCTATAAATGGTAAGAATCCTCATAGATACTGAATCCGTGACCGTTTTTGGGTTGTAGAAGTATATATTACTTTCACTTACCTATATATGAAATATATAGTAAGGGAAAGTATGGCGATCGTGAAAATTTTCGAATTCCAGTTTTCAACGGAAATACACGTTTTAGGGTCCTCTGAGTCCAAATAACTAAGTCCCGCAAAAAGGTTTGTCCTATGATACTGAAACTTCATATTTAGGACAAATATACGCCCGAGACGTTACAAAACGTTTTTTATCAAAATCAGCTCAACAGAAGAGCTACTTTATACCATGCATTTTGCACTTTTTTACGATTTTCTCGAAAACGGCTCCAACAATTTTGATTAAGCTAGCTATAATTTAATGGGATTAAATATCATGTAGGTTTCATTCTGATTAAAATAGTCTGACAAAGCTTAAATGCCAATATTTTAATTTTTCTTCCCCTAAAGTACCTTTTATTTTGTAGATTCTATAAAAATAACCATATTATCGTGTTACCAATGATGAAAAACAGGTAAATAAATAAGTTAAACGCATTCGATACCAAAGGTTGTAAGTTCGAATACCAGGCCTGGAAGGACTTTTTCAAGCATTTAAATTAATGAGGATTTACTTACTACCCCTACCCGTGTATGTGAGACCCGTCAGCTAACTGGTGGCCGCTCACAAAAATAGGCGTAGGGAGTGATGACCCTACCCTATAAATATGCATCGAGAAAGGCGAGTGTATTCTCCTAGCAGAATACACCGCGCGGCCAAGGGTCTACACAGCCTGTCGAACTCCACTGAAAAAAGAAGATAGTAAAAAAAAAGCAATTCTAGATTTTAATGCAAAATGAATCAAATGAGTTGGTTTAATTATATGGTTATTACAGAGTTTTGAATCATATTGAGGATGCATTGTCAATTGTAGAAACTATTATAGGTGGAATAATCAGGAGACAGTCTTTTTCTAATTATTTTTAATTTTGCCGACGTTTCGGCTCAAGCTTGTGAGCCATCCTCAGGGCATGACTGAGCCATGTCCAAGCATAAACTCAGTTTATGCTTGGGCACGACTAATACTGTACAATCATTTCTGGAAATAAGCCATCAAATGCTGATTTCTTTGTTTTGCATGTTTCGCCATTTTCAAGAAGCTGAGGGTCAAAAATTAAGCTTCTACTTAATTAAGTATTTTGATGATTGCACCCCGAATCGATTTCTGCTCGATATCCACAAACAAACATTCTTTCATCATTATGACAATTTTAAGGCTTGCGAATACACGTTGCGAGCGTGGGTAGATGTAAATGTCCTTAATTAATTAATAACTTAATTCCTTTGATTTTACAATTAATTACAATTTTCTACCGAACAGCTCCACCGACGTCGATTAACTAAGTATAATTAAACGTTCGTTAATGAAGGTTTGGTCTTTTCCTCATTGAAATAGCATGACGCGGCTTAAATCCTAGAATTTTAAACTGTCTTCCTCTAAAGTACATGTTGGTGATACAGAAAAAAAAAATTCTCTTTGCTAAACAACTTTTGTTTAACTAACTTCAATAACATAGTTCTAAATTTTTATAAATCAATAAAAACAGGTCATAATTCTGTAAAATTTCTCAGCGAAGAATGAACAAAAAAAAGAAAAGTTCGAGGCAAATCAGCCACAAAGTAATACTCGACAACTCTTTTTAAAAAATATGTAAAGGAACGTCGTTTACTGGAGCTGGAGCCATTTTATCCATGTCCTGGAAAGTGGAATCGCCCAAGTTTATTCCTCCCTCGGTTCCCCCCTGCCACATTTGTTCCACCCTCGTTGTCATTTCTATCCAGATAGGTCCCCAGTGATTTCGGCTAACTATAAGATTACTGTTGCCAACCAGTAGCACGGTGTAAGCATTTATTCCAACCATAAAATAAAACTGTTAAGCCTTCATTTCCATTTAAGAGATTACAAGTTATTTAACAGCTATGAGGGTACCGCCTAAATGGTTTGATACAAATGAGTACGCAAGTATTAGTATTATACATTTATGTTTAATATGTATCGTCCTAATTATAACTGGGTGATAAGTGACTTATAACGAGCACACCATTAATAATTACATCAAAGTTACCACGATATCCATCTCGGTAGAAAAATCAATCATAAATGGTAAAAGATGCTTTAAAAATATACCCATAACGCAAATCAATGCTGAGGAGTTGGTGTTTACGTCCGGTACAGTGTGGATGCGTCTTAGAAGCTCCTGAGGATTAAGAGCTCAACGTCTGATAAGTTGAACTTTCTTTTAAACTTTCATATTTTTATATATAATTTCATTAAAAGGTGTCCATTTATTTTAATTTTGTATATATATATATTTTTATTTTTTATTTTTTTTAAAAAAAATAAGATACAGCCTACAACATGGCTGAATCACCTCCCGTTAAACGGAAAAAGGGACGATTTAAAGGTCCTATAACAGGAGATTCTGTTAATATAATCCAAAATTCGATTAGATTTTTGATAATAAGAAGGACTGACATGGATGAAGACGGTAATGCTTTGGATTTTAAAAAAGTATCGCCGTTTTTTATCTATAAGAGCCTAAATAATTTAATCGGGGAAGTTAAATTAGTTAAAAAACTGAGAGATGGCACACTTTTAATAGAGGTTTTGTCAGATGCTCAATCGAGAAAATTATTGAAGTGTACTAGCTTTTTAAACAATTTTCCTATTAAGGTGGAACCGCATGGCAGACTAAACTTAAGTAAAGGGGTTATATGGTGCCCTGACCTAGCTCATTGCACTATTGATGAAATTAAAGACGAATTGAAAACCCAAAAAGTTGAAGATGTTAAAAGAATGACATATTTTAAAAATAATATAAAACATGAAGGCCACAATTATTTACTTACTTTTAATAGCCCTACTATACCCAATGAAATTAAAATAGGCTTTTATAACGTTATTGTCAGGCAGTTCTTTTCCAATCCAATACAATGTTACATATGTCTAAAATTTGGCCATACAAAAACAGTATGTACTAAGCAACCACTGTGTAAACTTTGTGGAAACAATAAACATGAAGGTGTAGAATGTATTAGTACCGTAAAGTGCGTGAATTGTTCAGGCCAACATGACTCCTTTTCGAAACTTTGCCCTACTTTTATTAAAGAAAAAGAAATTAGAAAATTACAAGATTGTGAAAAAATACCTTATACCGCCGCGAAAAAGAAATACGAACTATTGCACCCTGTTCAAAGCCAAACATCGTTCTCTAATATTGTGAAACATAAATTAACTGTTAGTGTCAGTGTACAAACTGAAGAACTAAACGAGAGTTCTTTTATTACTAAGAGGCCTTTAACCAAGTCCTTACCTAGTGGCTGTGGGGAATTGAATGATGCAGTCATTTCCCCCACCACGCTCCTCTGCTATGGTACCATTAGAAAATATGAAGAACTTGTCTTTATCACCATGATATACCGAATAATAACGTTGTGTCATACAGAAACCAATCTCAACAAAAATTTTAATCGCGAAGACTATCACATTTACCGAAGCGGTTTTAAATCCGACATTAGGGCATGTGGTCGTGTGACGGTGGTAATAGCCCTGCTTCATAATTCTCCTCATCTTCCAGAAAACCCTATTATCACAACAATTCTACAAATAATCAAAATAATAATCACAGTTATACAAGCACTCCTGAAATCGAAAATTCATATTACCTTAAACAGATGTTTACAGTTTTTAATTCTTCTGCATCTGTTTGTTTTTCATCCAATTATTACAATTTTTTTCTTTGTATGGGGAAACCCCAAAGACAAAATAAAATTTCTATTCTATATTATAATCTTTTTCCTATGCATCGCTTGTATAATTTCTTATGCAAACCAATATCTCATAATTGTATTCAATCTCACGTATTATTTTTTTCTATACCTTTTTACATACAAAACATGAATCTAATCAGTTGGAACTGCAATGGAGTAAGGACTCAGTTTGAAGAATTAAAATTAATAATGAAAGAATACAACCCTTGGGCTATATGTCTCCAAGAAACCAAGCTAAAACCTATTAACAGTTTTTCTCTAAAACAGTACAACGTATTCAGAAAACATAGAGTATCTGAAGGTCTGGGAAGCTGGGGAATAATCACTGCAATCCAAAAACAATATCCTTCTGAAGAATTAGCTATAAATACCTCATTACATGCACTAGCGGTTAGAGTTCACCACACCTTTTCATTCACCATATGCAATATTTACCTTTCTCCAAGCGTAGCAATAAACGAAGCTGCTCTGATTCAACTGATTGGTGATCTTCCTACCCCTTACCTTGTTACTGGGGATCTGAATGGTTCACATGAATCATGGGGCTCACCTTCAAATAATAGTAGGGGAAATTCTATAAAACGTGTAATAGATGCTACAGATAGTATCATATTGAATAATGGGAATACTACGTATATAAGCCCACAGTACACAACGCCATCATCCATAGATATTACCTTCTGTTCACCTAGTATGCTAAATAGAGTCATATGGGATACTGCACCAGACCAACACGGCAGTGACCATTTTCCTCTGGTCATTTCTCTCACAAGTCAACTCCCTCCAGTCCAGAAATATCCTAGGTGGATCACTTCAAAAGCTGACTGGAATCTTTTTCAACAAAAACTTTCCTTCCTATTCCAAAATTACGCAGAAAATATTGATACAATTACGACAGGGCTCACGAAACACATAATAGACGCCGCATATGAAAGCATTCCGAAATCTCGAGGATCTACAAAAGTGAACCATTGCCCTTGGTTTGATGACGAATGCCGTCAAGTTATTAGGGACAGAAATAGAGCGCTTCGAAAGTTTGTAAAATATCCCACTACCACCAACTTTATACAATACAAAAAATTTAAAGCCAAAGCCAGGAACGTCGTTAAACACAAAAGGAAAACGTCTTGGCTCACCTATTTAGAACAGATTAATGCATACACTCCCATCAAAAATGTATGGAACAAAATAAACTCCATTAGAGGAATCCACGATTGTTCTACAATTGCCATTAAAATAAATGATCAAATCATCTCAAACCCAGAACCAATAGCCGAATCCTTTGCAGAATACTTTTCAGACGCTCCAACTAACCACGAAGATTCGACTCCGACCTCAGATGTCACTTTTCCATTGAACACCAATGATATTTATAACCTTCCTTTCTCCATTACCGAACTTGATCAAGTCATCGCCGAACTGAAGCCAACCACTCCTGGACCTGATGACATTCATAATCTAATGTTAAAAAATCTTCCACTAACTTGCAAGCGTGCCCTCCTACATCTCTATAACGAAATCTGGACAGCACACAAGTTTCCTGCATCATGGCAAGAATCAATAATTATACCTATACCCAAACCTGGAAAAGACAAAACTCAAATCAACAATTACAGACCGATTTCTCTAAGCAGCTGCATGTGCAAACTAATGGAAAAATGGTAAACAAACGCCTACTATGGTTTCTAGAAAAGCATAGTTTACTGTCCCCAGTGCAATGTGGTTTTAGGAAAGGAAGATCCACCATTGATCACCTTGCTACTCTTGAGGCTGAAATTCTTAACACATTCATTACTAAACAAGAAGCAATAGGGATATTTTTTGATATAGAGAAAGCGTACGACTCAGTAAACAAGTACACAATCCTCAAACAATTATACGACTGGGGATTTGGTGGGAATCTACCTATCTTCATTAAAAATTTTCTTTCAAATAGAACAATAAGAATAAGAATAGGGAATACCCTTTCTAATCCTAAGGTAATGCAATGTGGACTTCCTCAAGGAAGTGTTATCAGCTGTGTTCTCTTCGCTATAGCCATTAATAGTATTACAGAAATATTTCCCCGATCTGTAAGAGCCTTTGTATTTGTAGACGTTGTGGCAATCTTCTTAAGATACACAAATATAGAGTGGATGAAAAGAATCCTCCAGAATACACTCAATAAACTGGAAGTTTGGGCTAGGAAGAATAATTTTAAATTTTCCCCACACAAAACCAAATGCATTCGCTTTTCGAGAAAACGTAACCCTACAGTCGCTCCTGACCTCACTTTAGGAACAAATATCCTTACGTTCTCTACTAATGTTAAGTTTCTCGGCTTACTGATAGACGAAAAGTTAAACTGGATCAGCCACATAAAGTACCTTAGGGCAGTATGTAGGAAAAGACTTGATCTTCTAAAGGTTCTAGCAGGAACTTCCTGGGGAGCCGATAGGAAAAGTATGCTGATGGTTTATACGAACTTAATCCAATCAAAGCTTGATTATGGCTGTGAGTCTTACTCTTCAGCCAAATCTACATATCTATCACTTCTAGACTCCATCCTACATTCTGGAATCCGCCTGGCGACTGGTGCCTTTCGAACGTCTCCAATAACGAGCTTATCAGCTGAGTCCAGTGTTCCTCCCTTGATCTTCAGACGGCAACAAATCATCTCATCGTATCTTTCGAAACTCTTACCGCAACTCGACAACCCAGCTCATCATCTTATCTTCCAACCGAAACACTGCCAAATCTACGATGCTCAACCCCGTTCTTCAGCACCTCTAGGAATCAGGCAACGAGCAACTATTATGCTAATAAAACGAGAGGTCGATTTTACCCGCACCTCGTTTGAAAACCCACCCTGGACCTATTCTCCACCTGCAATAAACCTAAAACTCCTAAGTCTTAAAGAAAAATTACCCCGAGACATGCTGATCAAAGAATTCTTCGCCATGATCAACGAAACATCTTCAGACTGTCATATCATTTATACTGACGGCTCTAAGACAGGAGAAAATGTGGGCTGCTCAGTCGTTTCTGCCCAGAAGATCAAAAAATATAAGCTCCCACCCTTTACTTCTGTATTCACCGCGGAGCTACAAGCTATTAGTTCAGCTTTATATACAGCCATTAATTCGAACAGTCGTGTTATCTATATCTGTACAGATTCTCTATCATCACTTAAATCCCTGGAAAACCAATATTCAACAAACAGTACTATGAATACTATTAAAAATTATCTCCTCATACTAAAAGAATTGGAAAAGACTGTCACCTTCATTTGGACGCCAGCCCATATTGGTATACCAGGTAATGAAGCAGCAGACAAAGCGGCGAAAGAGGCCGCACAACTGAATATTCCCCCAATTAAACTATTTGAACAGCACGATATTAAAAAGTGGTTAAGAGATAAGATCTCCAGCGACTGGGAAACCTCTTGGCTGTCAGTGTTCCCTCAAAATAAGCTGCGGGGAATTAAGAATACGACAAAACCCTGGAGAAGCTGCGTGAGAGGCTGTAGAAGAGAAGAAGTAGTCGTCACCAGATTGCGAATAGGCCACTCTCGACTAACCCATGGATACCTTATGGATAAAGCGGAGGTAACAAAATGCGAACGGTGCTCTACTCCACTCACAATGCAGCACATCTTAGAAGACTGCCCGCTGTACGCAGCTGCGTTTTCTTCTCGATGCCTGTCTAGGCAACTCTCATCATTATTAGGGGATAATAAGGATGTTCTCGATTTAGTTATAGAGATTCTAAAAGAAATCGAACTATACAATAAGATATAAAAAAAAAATAAAATAAAATAAAAAATAAATAAAAAAAATAAATAAAAATAAATAAATAAAAAATAAATAAATAAATAAAATATAAAAAAAAATAAAATAAAAAAAATAAAATAAAAATAAAAACAAAAAATAATAAAAAAATATTAAAAAAAAAAAAAATAATAAAAAAAAAATAAAATAAAATATATATATATATATATATATGTGTATGTGTGTGTGTGTGTGTATGTTTGTATGTATGTATGTGTATATGTATGTATATATATATATATATATATATATATATATATATATATATATATATATGTGTATATATGTATGTATATGTATGTATGTATGTGTGTGTGTATGTATGTATATATATATATATATATATATATATATATATAATAATAATGATTGAATAATAATAATAAAATAAATCAATAAATAAATTAAAAAAACAAATAAAATAGAATGGACCATCATTAATATATTATCTTAGAAGTATGTATGAAGTAATTAAAAATTCTGCACTGAAAGAAATTATACAAGTTTCTATGACCATCATGAATTTTACGGGCGTAATAATCTCGTCATTTATCGCCCTAAAACACCATCCCTACCCTACCAAATCAATGCTAATGATTTACAAATCATATTTTATATATATTGGCGACATTTAAGGGTAATGAGTATTAGGGCATTAAGAAACTATTCATTTCATCTATACAAAAAAAAAAAAAAAAAAAAAAAAAAAAAAAAAAAAAAAAAAAAAAAAAAAAAAAAAAAAAAAAAAAACCACCTGTATCACTACAACCCATGAAGGGTTTAGGGCTCAGTACATGTAGAGATTCGTACTGTTTCTAGACCAACGGCCGTGCAATGAGGTGATTCCACACTTGTTTGAGGCTGGGTACCCGCTTAATAAAAAGATAAAATAAAATGTTGAAGTAAATGAGAAATAAAAATAAAATAAATAACTTTGACGACACTCATACCAACAAAAAAAAACAAATCAGAAACGAAAGTTTGAGGATTATATGTTTCTAAGTTAAAGAAATTAATGTTTAAAAATAAGTCGTAAATATATTAAGTATGTATAGTGAACTGTTGAAATTATGTCTAAACTATTGAGTCAGTAGTTTTTTTTTAATTTTGCCGACGTTTCGGCTCAACTTGTGTGTGAGCCAACATCAGAGCAACAAAAGAGATACATATCAATATGATAATGAAAAAAATTATGAATGTAGTGACAATGATAAAATATAAAAATATTATACAAACAAATAATAATATGAATAACAATAAGATGATGATAAGTATGAAATAAAAACTTTAGACTTAAATAGAGAAGAAAAAAAAAATTATATAGGTATATATTACCTCTCTATTTAAGACTTCGTTTTGATTACGTACTTATGATCTTATTGTTTATCATATTATTATTATTCGTATGTATAATATGAATGTATATTTGTATATATTTTTTATTTCATCATTTTCACTACATTCATAATTTTTTATTATCACATTGATATTTATATCTTTTGTTGTTCTGTTTGTAGACCTGATGATGGCTCAAGCCGAAACGCCGGAAAAATTAAAATATTTAATAAAAACGACTGACTCCCGATTATTTCTACCTACGAAAGGTTGTAGTCCTTGCAATCCTTAATCCTACGAAAAAAATCTGAAAGCGATCCACTTTGTTACAAACAAAATCATCCCATAGACCTAAACATCCCATCAGTTAAAGCCTTATCCCGAAATAGATATACCTCTTTTAGTTCTTAACTTTCTGCCAACACTAACCCACTTGTTAGTAACCTCTCATCCCCATATATTCCAGACAATCCACCGAGGCAAATGATAGGATGATGGTGATATATTTGTTGTATTAGTGTTATTGATTATTGGTTAATAAATCAACCTGTTGCTGAATAAGGTCAAAATTCAATTTATTTTTTTGTTTTAATAGTATTATTTTTTATTTTACAGGAGTAGGGTGATCCAGTTGATAGGGTTCTGGATTACTAACCTCCTTCCCCTGGGTTCTAACCTGACTGTGACAGAATACTATGTATTCTGGGTTTTCAGCCGTGGGGTGACGAGACCGTCCTGGGGCTCTCCTACCCTCTATAAAAGTGGGTATCCAAAATGTCAGGAAAAAAACCTGCCAGTTAAGCATGATCACATTCTTGCAAGGCCTATAAATGGTAAGAATCCTCATAGATACTGAATCCGTGACCGTTTTTGGGTTGTAGAAGTATATATTACTTTCACTTACCTATATATGAAATATATAGTAAGGGAAAGTATGGCGATCGTGAAAATTTTCGAATTCCAGTTTTCAACGGAAATACACGTTTTAGGGTCCTCTGAGTCCAAATAACTAAGTCCCGCAAAAAGGTTTGTCCTATGATACTGAAACTTCATATTTAGACAAATATACGCCCGAGACGTTACAAAACGTTTTTTATCAAAATCAGCTCAACAGAAGAGCTACTTTTACAGCATTTGCACTTCTTAACGATTTTCTCGAAAACGGCTCCAACAATTTTGATTAAGCTAGCTATAATTTAATGGGATTAAATATCATGTAGGTTTCATTCTGATTAAAATAGTCTGACAAAGCTTAAATGCCAAAATTTTAATTTTCTTCCCCTAAAGTACCTTTTATTTTGTAGATTCTATAAAAATAACCATATTATCGTGTTACCAATGATGAAAAACAGGTAAATAAATAAGTTAAACACATTCGATACCTAACTAAAAGAGAAAACTGAAAAAATATATTTTTTAATGCATTTTTTGTTTTTGAAAAAAAACAGTAATAAACATGTATAATATACCGTTGGAAAGTCTTAAGATTTAGAAAAATTATTATCTTATACATAAGCTTGTAAAATTTAATAAATAGTGATGAAAAGCCGATAAAACTAACTGACTATTTTAGATAGTAATATAATAGATTTTTTAACAAACACATGTATCTATAGAAGTTTAATTTTTAATGGTTTCACTAATTTTTATCTGACTGTATTTAAAAATTCTTTAATCGATTATAAAAACGGAGGTAAGTGCAAGTCGTGTGATGCCCGCACCAAATTTTTTTTTTACCTTCTGATAGTTAATCGAAAGACAGGTTTCGACCTGTTTCTTCTATACCCCGGGAAGATCAAATATGAAGAATAGCTGCAGCCAATCGGAACTGTTAATATCTTATAATGTTTACGTTCATTCAATATTTTCCCCTATCACAGACGTGTACACTCATCTCCCTCTTCCATCCTTCCGATTTTCTCTAATGTCTCAATGAATAAGATATGTGTCCACTAGCAAGGCTTATATCCACTAGCAAAGTTTGATATTAAATCTAACTGAGCGTGGAATAAGACAAGCAGAAGCGGAGGAAGTATTGTGTTATGTTATATAATAACTGAAAAATATTGGAACCCATTTATCTTAAAACACTGGTATCAAGATATACAAAAATACACTTAAATAATATAAAACTCTTTAACATTATTTAGGTTTCACTTTAGATCGTTGACAGAGGATTAGCAATAATTATTGTAATTATTTCCTCATTCTTAATAAAAGTGCATTGGCATACATAGTGTATAACAAAAAAACATTTATGTACATACACACAATATAAACAATAATGTATAGTAATGAAAGTTAAAAATTAAAAAGTTTTTGGATGTTTTAAGGAGGTCAATATTGAAACAAGCCATTACCAATGTTCTCTTCTCTTTAACCAAATCAAGCTCGTTATACATTTGTTGATTTATATTGAATTGATAAAATTACTAATTTTCTAGATAATATGCTTTTAAAAAACAATTCTTAATTTACTAGTACCACTACAAACAATAAAGGATCCAGGGTTCAGTACATAAAGAGAATCGTACTAAGCTATGATTCAGCACCTATAACCACTTTATAGGTTAGTGTGCACCATAGGGGTCCTCAAACCCCAGGATAGTTTCAGCTAGAATAACAAAATAAATCTTTATCCTGTTTAATGCTGGGTTCTACTCTAGTTTTTATACTTTAAAATTTTTTATTTCAATTAAATATAACAACTTATTTTGGGAGACAATTGATTCATTATAGCTTTTATTGTATTAAATTAGTATTAAATAGTATTAATATAATATATATTATACTCCAAAGTCTTTAGAAAACTTCACTTAGCTAAAAAAGTTAATATAATATGTTAGATCATACCACAATTTTATAATTTGTATATATATTGAATTTGAATTATTAACTACTTATAAAACATATAAAGGTTATCTAAAATAAAGATATAAGAATGTTTTTGAGAAAGAAAATACTAAAAAAAATAATAATTATATTATTCATGGGTTATTTAGAATTAATAACTCACAGCAGTGAAATCCAATATGGCCTTCTCTCTTCAAGTTCAATATCCGTCTTGTTATAAAAAACAGAATAATTTCGAAACCAAATTAGATAATAGACTAATCGAGCAGTATATTAACTAAAAAAAAACCAAACTAATCACTTTTTTATATTTAAAAACATTTCATAAACGATTTAAAATAATAATTAACCGCTAGAGACAGAACTAACTTCACCAGAGTCTAATTACATCTGAAGCGGCCTAATGTGGCGAATGCTAACTTGATCATAGAGAATGCTGCCTTCCTATTGGCTAAGCTTCACCGCCACTATACCACTCTACAACGTTCTATGGAAAAATGAAACTAATATCCTATACTATGCGATTCCCTAATATAGAAGTCTCACACCTTATTCATTTGTATATCATATTGTTCTCATATATTAATAAATATAATAAATATCAAATACGATCAAAGTTAATATCAAATTTTAATAATTTAAATTATAATAAATAAAAAAATATATGATTACTGTAAACTAATTTCAAATAATGAGCTATTTATACAACTTTTTCCCTAAACAGGATTTTAAAAAAAAAGCAATCTAGTACCAATATTTCGAATTTTTTATCATTGATATATAGGCTTTGAAATGAAAATTAGTTGAAAAATAAAATAAAAAATGGAAATGAAAAATAAAAAAATGCATAATTACCTTAAATTAATTTCAAAGAATGAACTATTTATATAACTTTCCTCCCTAATACCAGATTAAGAAAAAAAAAAAAAAATGAATACCTAGTACTAATATTTCGAATTATTATTATTATTGATATATAGACACTGCAATGATAATATGAAAATGAGTAAAATAATTTTATACACTGTTATTAAAAACAAATTAAGTTATTTTATTATTACTGAGTGGTCTACGGTGTACGCGAACATAATAGAATAATTTGTAGCAGAAACACAAAAATTAACACAAAAGAACTGAAGACACCCGAACCGAACCGTGGTTAATATGAAACTGATATGAAGGAAGTGACAAATTGCTGAGTGTAGGCACTGTTATAGGTAATTAGATTTCCAGTCTGGTCTCTTGTCGCTCAGGAGGAATATCAAATTAAAAAAACCAAAAAAAAACCAGCTTTTTCATATCTATCTTTTCATATCGAATTACCAGTTCCAATATCTCGAATTAAGAACGTTTTAATTTTATCAATATAACTATCTTGCCATAAATATGAATATCAATTACTCTTACTCAGTGGAACAATAGATGTGCCTAGATATTTTCTTTCGATAACACATATTTCAGTGTATAAATATACATATATCCTATAGAGTATTATGTTATACTTTCATAGGATATGACAAAATGTAAATGAAGTGAAGAAAAACACATAAACTTAAGTGATTATTTTTGTAAATAATTTTTGTTGTTTTATTGGCGTGACGGGAGGGGTGTGGTTTAGTGGATAGAGCACTTGTCTACTGTTCTCCGGGCTGTGGGTTCGAATCCCGGCTGTGGCAGGATATTATTTATTCTGTTAATTCAACCATAGGGCGACCCTAGGGGATAAAGAACCTCCTGGGACAAACCCAGTACGAAATAACAGTATGAAATCTTATGTACTGAGCCCAAGACCCTTCATAGCTTGTAGAGGTACAGATTTTTATTTTATTTTTTAATGTAGTGATAATAATATTGGCGGACGTAATAATCTTTATATAAATTATTAATCGTCCAAAACACATCCTTTCCAACTGTTTTATTATTTAATGATAACTGAAACACACTATGACACAAACCATCCAACCTAAAGGAATCATTACTTCAACAACAGAATTAATTCTCTGTCAAGGCTTCCATTTTGTTTCTAGCGTCTAAGGTTTGTATTAGTTTAAAATCTACGAAAATTCTCAATAGTTTTGGTATATAACAATGAAATTTATTTCCCCCTTAATAAATAAAATAGCAATACATAAACGAAAATGGTTATCGTAGAGGTCACTAAAATAAATTAGTTATGTAACCATTAGTATCGGTGTGTGAACCATGAATCCAGAAATTGGTTCACACGCTCGCCCCTAGATAGCGCGAAGGCATAACCAACCTTACGATTTAAACAAAAACAATATTCATATAGTAATATGGATATTTTATTGCATTGGGTATATATTTATAAACATTAATACAGTGTGTAAATAGTAAATTATATAAATATTAGGATATCTCTTGTAATAGTAACTTGCCCAAAACCTTTATAACAAATATATACATTTATACGTTAATGGTAAAAATTAACAAGGTCTATCATTGACTGTTGATTTATTCATATGAAAAATAAACAGTAATTAGTCTTTTTTATTTATTTATATATATATATAATATATATATATATATATATATATATATATATATATATATATATATATACAGTAAATGTGTAGTAATGTAAAAAATAGTAGGGTCAATCCATTTTAAAAAGTCCAATATTCATTAATTTTTCGCTCAACATTTTTTTATATTGATGTTTCTTAATTCTCAATGCTTTAATGAATATAGAAATAAGGATAATTTTTTTTTCTGGCAAATAATATTATTGTAGCAGCCGTTTTAAGTTATGTGTTGGGAAAATCATTCTAATTCTGGTAATTTTTCAGATATCGAGTCAAAGCAAAAACTAACAATAGGATAAATGTATGCTTCGTATCTTTTGTTCTCACAACTCATTACCTTAAAAGTGAAGAAATTGGTTAAACTAATTCTTGAAAATTAATAAAAATGAGATATTTAGCGAGTTGAAAGTATAAAAAGGAAACGAAATTCACCTTTGATTATTTTTCCATATGGCTTAGTCACAGCCCTACTTGCTGCAAAAATTTCGATCTATCTACTATACTAATATCGATCTAAGGACATAGTACTATTTTTAATATGAATTTTAAAAAATGGCAAGACTCGGAAATATCTCAAAAGGTACTGAGTGAAAAATTATGGCACTAACACAGGTTACACATCTATATGATGTTTATATGTGACAAAAAAAAAAATATTTTAAAAAAATTGATAAAACATGAAAAACATGAAATATGAAAAAAATATATATCAAACTGACGGGGAAAAAAAAAGCAATATTTATACAGGTTAATTTTTTCCGGTGCAAATTATAAGAATAATATAGATGTATAATATACATTTGGCAAGAATAAGATTTTATAAAAAATGATAGCTTATATGTAAAGTTGTTGAAGGCAATGCAGAGTGACAGAAGGCGAATAAACTTAGACGATTGTTGTCGATAATAATTTATAATGTTATATTGTTTAATCTAAAGTAAATGTTTCCATTACAAAAACATTATTTTCCATAAATATATTTTATTTGAATCTCGATTTCAAGAAGAGAGGTGAATGGGTGTAGTGTGTTGCACTCATGATTTTGTTTTCTAAATAATTAAACTATAATAAAATCTATGATTAAAGCAATTATCATGTTACAATGGAAGGAGCTGTATTTGAAACATGAATTAAACTAAAGTGCACATTCTAATTCACGGAGTTGCTTTAGTACGTGGTACAATGTAGAACAGAGAATCAATACAAGTTTCCTTAATTACAATAATGCATTGCTTGAGCCCACAGTCACCAGTCCCTTCTCTTATTCGACCAATCTTATAACTAATTGCTAATTATCTGAGCAGTAAATCTAAAATGAAGAACGGATTTCCTTTGTTTTTATCACTTAACTGGTTTTTTTTTTCTAAAACGTATATATCTAATAATTTACCGTATCTGATGGTCCGGGTGGCTCTTCATCAGGGTCAAAAGATAAAGTGTGAAGGTTTGTATAGAAAAACAAAAACAAAAAAAAAATTAGTTTTTTGTTTTTAAATTTGTTAAATTAGTGTTCACAACACAAGACTTTCACTTACTTCTTCTGTAAAAATAAATTTACAAACTTTTAAATGAATAAGAAAATTTATATAGAAAACAAAATATAGAAATATATGTAACAATATAAATTATAATCTACAAAAAAAAAAAATAAAATAAATAAATAACCTCTACAATACATGAAAAGGTCTCGGGTTCAGTATTTTATTAGGCCTAAATCACGCTCGGCCGCCAGGTTTTTCCCCAATTTTGGGTACCCAATTTATAGAGGCTAGGTGTTCCCCAGGAGGGTCTCCATACACCTGGGTCGTTCCACGGCTGTAATAACAAAATAAATAATTTTGCCTTAGCCGGGGTTCGGACTTGGGACCCGGAGAACAATAGCCTAATGCTTTATCTACTAGGCCAATAACTATCAACAGCAGCCGCTTAATTAATCTCTATCAATTTATAAATCTTTGAATATTAGATTGTTTTTTTTTTTAAAAAAACTTTAGTTATGATTTTTTAGATGCATATTACACATTTATGTAACTGTTCTTATTTTAAAATAAATAACCTGGAAAAATATGTCTGCCGTTTTCTCCGTTACTTAGTAATTGCATTATTTTTTACTCCATACTTAACAATGTTTTATCTGTGGCGACATCAAGTAATGGTTAATTATCGAGAATGAACAAAATTAAAGATACTTTAGAAGAATAAAATTTTGTATTTAATTCCAATAAGAAAAAAACCCTGTATAAAAGTCTATTTAATTTTGCATCAATTAAAATGTTCGAGCCGTTATTGAGAAAATCGTAAAAAAGTGAAAGATTCAAGCATAAAGTGGCACTTCCAGTCAGTGAATTTTGATAAAAAAGTTTGTATTTCTGTAACATCCCAGTTATATACTTGTCTTAAATATGAAATTTCAGTTTTCTAAGGCTTTCCGCCTTAAAAAAAAATTATATATAGCAGATAATAATATTTCTTATATATTTATTTTGATTTATTTTAAAATGTTGATATGAATGCCTAAATGTAATAATTCTTTAAATTAAGTAGGAAAATTTCTCATCCATAAAGACCTTAATTTTCCTTTTGATGCTGACTTGGCCCGAAACAGGAACCACTCCTTTCATGACAAACTCCATTCCCACTCTAACCCACTAGTTGAATCCTTGCTTCCTCTGCAATCTCTGATAATCCTCCGAGGCGTCTAAAAAGAAGATGCCCCGAGACCTTCTAGTTTAGCATAGTCTTTGGGTAGCTGCCAATGGGTAGTATCCCTGCATATGAATCATGTCAACATACAGTTGTCAAGACCAATAATATATTTTTTTTAAAAATGAATATTGAAAATATAATATAATAATTATTTATTTAAAAAAAAAAATGTTTTTACTGATTTTGTGGTGATTTTTTGAACATGAAGGATATAATTAACTTTATACATTTTTTAATGCATAAGTGTAGTTAGTACAAGGCAAGTGTACGTAAGAGATATGATGGGGTAACTCCGTTCTAATTCCATTTTTAAACGGTTCAGATTTATTTATGAAAACTTTTTGATGAAGGTTGTTCAATAGCTACTGGTAAGAAAAAGTATTCCTCCAAAGTTTCGATATACTCACACAAATCCTCCAAAGTATCACTGCAATGTTAAAATATGGACGAAATCTCTCAGTGAGACAAAAATCTTTTAATTATTAAATTTAGTAATTTACAAATTACTTATCGTTATAGACATGTCGTCCTCAATGCTAATCTACGTCATTCATAGTAATTTTCTCACTTATTTTTAATGATGTATCATTGTGTTTTAAATTTGAATTTAAGTGTCTTTATTTTTTATTGTGTATACATGTTTATGTGTTCCTTTTATGTACTGCTTTTTGGTACTGTATTATTGTACTTCAATTGAATTGCCGTACATCCAAGTCCTTTCCCACATACGGGCTTGCCT
This sequence comes from Piezodorus guildinii, assembly GCA_023052935.1. Taxonomy (NCBI): domain Eukaryota; kingdom Metazoa; phylum Arthropoda; class Insecta; order Hemiptera; family Pentatomidae; genus Piezodorus; species Piezodorus guildinii. The sequence continues at coordinate 129,420,912 of CM041295.1, read as the reverse complement.
TATACTTGCACTGTAAAAATAAACGTAATAAAGAAGTGATTAAAAAAAAAAAATAAAAATAAAAAATAAATAAATAAATAAATAATATATATATATATATATATATATATATATATATATATATATATATATATGATTATTTTTTATTATATACATAAACGCACATACACACACGACACACACACACACACACACACACACCACACTATTTATACACTTACCTGAATATATAATAAACAAATTCAAGTCTCCTGTTTGATTGTTCCATTGCGGTATCCCTATTCCATTTTCCACTAATTTACAAGCCAATTACAGTAATTAAATGAAAGGCAAACAAGAGAAACCGCATACGCCACAAAGATTCCACAAATGATCTTTCGTGGCTGACAATTTGTATTAATAATTATAATTGTTATAGAATCAAACATGTATTAATCAGTCGAAATTATATTTAATAACTTTAAAAAAAATTATTCAATTTTAAGTTGGCTAATTTCGAGGAGAGGAAAATAATTTTATTGAAGTTAGATGCGAAATTTTATTTTAGTTTAAATAATGAAATGAAAATTAATTTTATTCTGGGACAAAGTCCCCTAAGAATAACAAGAAAAGTACAATATAAATAATAATTGTCTGGTCGTTTAAGACTTCATTTTAACAATAAAAGACAGGTTCTGTGACAATGAATGGTTATCATCTATAGCTTTTAAATATTACATATGTTGGGAAGATTGATACTTAAGGAGATGGAGAAATAGTTGGTGTTTAAAAGTGGATAATGATAAGGATTTACGAATGGATACAGGCAAGGAATTCTAAAATAGGGTAGCACGAATAATAAAGGATTTTTTGAAGGAAGCAGATCTGTGAGAAGGTATATACAAGTTTATAGGTTGGGATCTAGTGTTTATTGAATGGACAAAGGAACAAGTGATAAGCATATCAAGAATATAAGGAGGTTTTTTTGTATTGAAAAATCGGAAGAGACAGACACCAAGCAGGTACTGCCGACGGAAAGAGGATAGAGCCAATTCAACTCGGTATACCTTATAGAAACATGGGAGCGCCTGGGATTCCACATGTGAATCTAATGAAACAATTTATAAGTCTTTTGAGTCTCATATCGAATTTCTCAGACAGCCCGCATATACGAGGCAACCGTAGTCAAACTGGGGGAAAATGAGCGAAGAGACGAGTAGCATACGGGTTTTAGGTGGGATAGAGTCACGAAACTATTGAAATTGTTTAGGATAGCGATGGATTTTAGGGTGATTTGAGAAGTAGGATTACTCCAAGATAGGTTCTGATCAAAAATAACTCCAAGATTTCTTAAGAGGTGTGGAAGTGGATAGGTATGCTATTGAGGTAAAGGAGTGGATAATATGGAAGAGAATTTACAAGGTTCTTGGAACCGATGAGAATGGCTTTGGTTTTTCCAGCATTCAACTTTAAATCATTTGTCGTAGCCCATGCATTGGTGTTGTCAATATCTTGTTGTAGTTTTTAGTAATAATATAATTATCTACAAAAATTATATAACCAATCAAACATTTAATCATGTTTCCTTATCCCAACATGTATTTGATTTCAATAAAAAACTACTGTCAAATACTTAAATAAATACTTGAATCTTTTCGTTTTCTGTCACTCATGCTTTTCTTTTTAATTCTGTACTTGTAAATTTTAGTCCCCTATTTTATACATATCCTTATATCAAAAAGGTTTAACATTAACCAATATTTTTGTTTTTCTCCAATGAAAAGTCGAAGCAGTTAACATAATTAATGATTTCCGACAATTCTTATGTTTAAATTTCTAACAGTTCCGCATATTCCGTACCATGTAGAGAGCGTTTTTAATAGCAAATATCATCACTTCTTGAGATACGTTTTTCTGAGTTATAATGTATTTTATTCCTTATTGATTATGTTCTCTTTTCACTACTTATTTCTTTCTCTATATTTTCCTATTCATATCTCTTTCCGTTATATATCCTCACATAATATGGTTGTTATATATTTATAAATTTATATAATTATATATATATATAAAATATATATATATATATATATATATATATTATATTTATTATTAATTTATTCTTGTTGTTTCTCGTTTCTAATATTTATGTTATTTTTAATTAATATCGTGAATATTACTTCAAAATTGTTTTTCTTTAAAAGTTTAATTGTTTACATACTATTCTTTCAACTTTAATAATTTGCTTAGTTTCTCTTTATGGTCTTAAAATATTCTCATTCCAATATTATAATCTTAATTTATGTTTGCTTTCATATTTTATTACGGTAATCTTATTATAGTTTTAATTTAATTTTATGTTTGTTTCCATATTTTATTACCGTCATCATATTATTGTACCCAATTATTAATTTTCTAGTTGTATTGTTGTTATCTTGTTTCCCTTAGCCCTGATGAACACAAATACAATAAGTGTTACTTATTAGTGTATTTTTTTTTTTTTTTTATGACCGCACCCCCAACCATCTTCCTCATTAAATATTGTCTGTTACCTAGGATTGCTTTACAAACTCCGTAAATTCCTTCCTCCTTCATACTTCCTCATTATCCAGTCCTATCTCATAGACAGATCCTTCAAATTAAATCCGAATAATTCCGATTCGTCTCTCTTTTCACAGGCTGCTGGTGTTTTTCAAGGCAGTATCCTAGGCCCCATTCTTTATACAGTCTATACTGCTGATATCCCAACCCATCCTATCACCTCCCTTCCTACCAATGCTGATGACACTTGTGCGTTATCAATAAATAAAGATACTAATTCTGCTCCTGAACTCTTCAATCCCATATCAGAGACCTTGAGCAATTTTGTCAAAATAGGAGAATCAAAATAAATCCCATCAAATCACCTTAACCCTTCGTTGTAAACCTATGACTTCCTGCAATACAGTTTCCTTTAATAACCCTCCTCCAGTCTCTGTTGAACAGATCCGATATCTAGGACTCCATTTTGACAAACGACTTTAGACTCCATTTTAATCCTCTTACAAGACTGAAACGACAACTGTTAGACATTTTCGGCTTACAAGACAAACGTTCTAATCTTCCACTAAACTACAAACGACTCATTTACATGACAATTATAAGGCCAACCTGGACGTATACAGTCTCGAATACAATCCTAAATCCTTCGTAAAATCCTCAATGGTCCTTCCTTTGGAACGAATAAACTCATCCATAATAACCTTCATGTTCTGTATGTTACTGATTTGGTCCGAACCAGAACCTCTCCTTCCACGACAAACTCCATTCGAACTCTAACCCATTAGTTTTGATCCTTTCTTCCTCTTCATTTCCTGATAATCCTACAAGGCGTCTGAAAAGATTCGAGACATAGTTTAGAATATTTTTAGAGTGCTGCCGATGGATAGCTTCTCTACAAGTCCTGTTCATATCTATGTTGTTTTAGCCTATTTACTAGTTATGTTGTATAATAAAGTTGAAAATATCAATAAATAATTTTTAAAAAAAAATATTAACAGTCAAGTAAACTTATCATTAAAAGTACTGTTGTTTTTCCAAAATAAATAACTTTACCATTAATTTATAAATCTCAATCTACTTCATTATACCTACCGGAACATTTTTATAATAATTGTTATGTTACAAAATTAGAATTATTTCCTTTAAGTAAACAAAATGGTGGCACCTGAAGAAGGCGTATCAGCCGAGACGTTTGGAAATTTAAATAAAATGTAGGAGTTATAATAAAGTAAGAAAGTCGTTTTGTTCTACTGTTGCATTCTAACTTCACCTTTATATATCATCACTCATTTGCTTTTAAATTTATTTTAAAGAGAGGGGTGGGGGTAAATATAAGTATTATGTTGTGCACATCAGTTTTTTTTTTTTTTTTTAATTTCAGAGGTATATAACTTATTTAATTTATATTTACGTGGGCGGATTGATAAAATTTTACTAATTTATATTTCGATATTACAAAAAGAAACCGGAAATGGGAGATCAAGGAAGGAAGAGAGAGGTAATGGATGGGGGTGGGTGACAATAAGGAAACATGATTTAATTATTTTAATGGCAGGGAACAAGGAGGAATAAGGAACTATGGAACGGAGTAATTCTAAATTGAATAATTGCTTTATTCCATTAATGTTTTTACTGTAAAAATAATATGTATATATTTGATAAATAAAATAATATTTATTTGGACTTTGGATAAGTTCTCGTTGTTTTCTTGTGAAAATTTATGTTTCATTTAAATTTAAATGATAAGGATAAGTAAATAATATTTAATAATAAATCAAAATATTGTCAAATATTAAAGACCCCATTTTACCATATGAAAAATTTAATGTTAATTATAAAATTAATTGCACATATTGTGATAAAATTTACAATGGAGAAACCTCTCAAATGATCATCACCAAAATAAAACAACAAATAGTAATTGCAAAAATATAAACACCATTAGCACTACATAGTATAAAGTTTAAACACAAATTTGATTTTGAAAAAACAACAATTTTGGATATAGAAAAAAATAATTGTTATAGAAAAACAATAGAATCTATCTATCTATCTATCTATCTATCTATCTATATATATATATATATATATAATATATATATATATATATATATATATATATAATATATATATATATATATATATATATAAACAAAAAATATAAAAGAGACCATAAACTTTAAAACAGATTCAAAACACATCAGTTATCATTATGCTGATGCATTAAAAAAATTATAAACCTTGCTTTTTTGACCAAGATTTTAACAATATATTAGCGTGTACATTTTTACAGTAATAGGATAGCCCGAATCCATTAGGGGTCCAAGAATATGTTGGTTGTGAAGAGTGGTTCTCAATGTTAATTTTTTATAAATTGTAATTACTTTTTTTTTTTAACATTTGGTATTTTATTGGTATTTACAACTTTGCTAACAAAAAAAACCCAAAAAACATTACGTAAATGTGAAAGTTATATAATACAATGACATGATATACATGTAGGGAAGCTTCCCATTGAATGCACTTTAAAACTAGAAGGTCCCGGGGCCATTTACGTTTCAGGCGCCTCGGAGGATTATCCGGAATTGAAGACGAAGAAAGGATTGAAACTAGTGGGTTAGAGTGAGAATGGAGTCATGAAAGGATTGATATCTGGACTGGGCCAAATCAGTAACATAGGGGACATTAAGGTCTTTATGGATAAGTTTATTCGAGAACAAGTAAGGAGCGTTGAGGATTTTACGAAGGATTTTGGATGGTTTAGTAGAGCCCCAAAGGTCTACTCCGTATGTCCAGGTTGGTCTTATAATAATCATGTAAATGAGCTTTTTGTAGTTCAGAAGAAGGTTTGATCGTTTGTCAAGTGAGTGTTGAAGTAGCCTAAAACGGCTAGGAGTAATGACTTTTATATAATTGATTAGGGACAAAATTTTAAATAAAATGGATATATACTTAACTCATACATTGATGTTAGGTAAATATACTTTTATGCAACCTTGGTATTTGTTTTTATATTGAATTTTAATTAATGTAAAGAAAATTAATTTTTTGTTATAATAAATGATAATTTTTTAATGTCTTGTGGCGAGTTCTAAAGATGGGACAGCCTCCCGAAACGTTGACTCTTAATAATTAGTAATGTAAAAATAAACCTCTAAGGAAGATTTAAGAACCGTCTATATATTATCAATAAATGTTTCTACCTAATCATTAATTCTATTATAAGTTATTATAAATATTATTTTCCTCGACTAAACACTACTTTCTTCGATATTTCTTGATGCAAATTAATTAAACCATGTCCAAAAAACTACAGAACTAATAATGATATTTAAGAACGAACCTAGTTCTGCTCAGCTAGAACATGTGCTACCAAAATAAGTGATTGATAATCCAAAGGTGATAAAGCGGGTGAGAAAGGACTTCACATTAACTCCTTTTCAACTAGGTTTTTAGCAGACATGTAACCGATGGAAACAAGCGGTCGAACGTTGTCTTGTATCTATCTGAACATATGAGGGGTAAAGGGTAGAACATGATAAGGTACTTTTTGATTTTTTCCCGGAGAGCATTTGAAAATTTTTAACTCTTTCCACCGTTTTTCTATTTCTGTGAATGCCATTAGCATATATTTTAAAAGCACTGAAATAACTGTTATTTTTTATTTTATTTTTTTTTTATATATTTTATTGTTTTTTACAACTGTATATACAAATACAATAAGTAAAATGGCTGAATTACAATAACAGGCATAAATAGACATGTAAAGAATCTACCCAGTGGTAGTACTTCAAAGTTTATTTCATGAGCAGGTCTCGAGGCCATCGTCTTTTCAGGCGCCTCGGAGGATTACCGGGAATATATGTAGATGAGAGGTTACGGACAAGCGGGTTTGAGTGGGCAGGTAGTTTGGAATTAAAGGAGGTATATCTATCGCGGGCCAAGTCTGCAACTAGTGGGATATTTAGGTCTCTATGGATGAGTTTATTAGTTACAAAGTAAGGAGCATTGAGGATTTTTCGTAGAATTTTGATTGCAAGGATTGGATGCGGGAGGAGTTTGATAGTTTAGTGGACCCCCATAGCTCAATGCCATAGTTCCAAATAGGTCGGATAATCCTGATGTAAATGAGTCTTTTGTAGTAAATAGAGAGTTTTGAACGTTTGTCTAGTAAGTGTTGTAGTAAGCGGTATCTGCAGGCAGTTTCTTGTCGTTTCAGTCTAGTGTGCGGATTCCAAGTAAGGCGCGTTTTAGGAGGAGTTTTTATAGAATTTTACCCATAATGGGCAAAAGAGAAATAGGACGGTAGGAAGATGGGTTTTCTAGAGGCTTTTTGGGTTTTGGTATCATTTTGATAATGGACAGTTTCCATGTAACGGGAAAGTTGGTGGAACGGAGTGTGGCATTGTATACATAGGTAAGAAGGAGTATGGCTTTTCTAGGGAGCTGTTTTAGGATACGAGATGTGATGAGGTCGTGACTAGGTGCTTTTTTGGACGGTTATTTTTGAATGATACTGATAATTTCTGATGGGTGGAATGCTTTAGGAGGAAGAGACATTTGGAGAGGAACGGTTAGTTCTGCTTCGACATGTTCAATATGGATTGGGTTTTGGATATCAGGATGCGGATTAAACATTTTGGAAAGGTTTTTTGCGAATACCTGGGATTTTTCTGTTACCTGAAATAACTGTTGCTAAAATTTTAGTCTTGATAATAGGCTTATAGTCAAATTTGTGAATAACATCATGGACTTCTCATGATATTACCGCGAATGAAAGTTTTTTTATATATTTATTTATTGGAATTTACAACTGTACAATGGAATAGAACAAGTAAATTTGAGTGAAATATAAAAAGGCATAAATCACATGTAGAGAAGCTTCCCAATGGGAAGCACTCTAAAAATATTCTAAACTAGAAGGTCTCGGGGCCATCTCCTTTTCAGACTCCTCGGAGGATTATCATGAATTAAAGAGGAAGAAAGGAAGATCTTGAAACGAGAGGATTAGGGTGGTAATGGAGTTTGTCATGAAAGGAATGGTATCTAGATCGGGCCAAATCAGCAACATACGGAACATTAAGGTCTTTATGGATGAGTTTATTCGTGACAAAGTAAAGAGCATTGAGGATATTACGAAGGATTTTGGATTGTAGGGATTGGATACGAGGAGAATTCCATGGTTTAGTAGAGCCCCAGAGCTCTACTCCGTAAGTCCATATCGGCCTTATGATAGTCATATGAGTCTTTTGTAGTTAAGTGGAAGATTAGAACGTTTGTCTAATATAAAAATGTTGAAGTTGTCGAAAATGTCAAGAATTTATTTGTCGTTTCAGTCTTGAATGAGGATTCCAAGTAAGGCGTTTGACAAGGTGCAGTCCTAGATATCGGATCTGTTCAAGAAAGAAAGTTAATTTAATAAACAAATACTAAGTTTACATTGGTCTGTTTGTTTATTTAACGTCACTTTATGCTTCTGTGGCCAAAGTGGGAGCCATAAATTTCGTCTATCTGAGTTTAATTAGGATGGGGATCTTTAACGAGTGCCTGATATCGCACAGGCTCGGGACCACCTTTTTACGTCCCCTCCGAAGGACGGCATAACTAAAGATTTTTCACTCCCTTTGAAAAAATCCTAGGGTCACCTGCAGGTTTGGACCCGCGACCTTAGCTATAGAAGGCTGTTATTAAGTTTACATTAAAAAAAAAAATAATAATAATAATTAAGTTACATAGAACATTCCCCTTTAATATTAATATAATAGAAAATTCGCAACCAAATTATCAGGACCCATCAGCTACTTTCCCAGTTTGACATGGAGTAGTCATGTTATATCCCAGCACACATTTTATAAAAATGCTTATACAGTGAACCTTTCATGTTTGTCCCCTTTAAAGCAATATTCTCCTCCTAAAAGTACTCTCTTTGGGCTAACATGTAATCATAATCATATTCACATCTAATAACCTGAAAATAATGGACTTTTTTATGTTCTTTCCTAACACTCTTTATATATTATTTTTTTCATAAGAGCGCTGCTTAAACACATCAATTGAAGTCTATAGCGATTTCCCCTGATAAATTCACTCGTTTTGAGCAGCTCATAACAAATTAAACTGCGCTAATCTCACCGTATGCAGAAGAGAAGCTACGCATTATGGGTTTTGCGGATGATTTTGACGCATGTCCTGGCTTATGCTAAGGAATATCGTACCTAATTTTCAAAACTAGTAACGATACAGTGCTAAAAACGTGGACGTACCGCAACTTAACAACCTTCAACTGGTAAAAGATTAGTCGTCTTAATATGAAGTGTGGAAAACGTTGGCAGTTCTCGTACAATCAGATTATACCTGAATTAAACATATAAGTTAAGTGCAACTGAGCATTCCTATGTATTTTATATCAATCAGCATATTTTTTTTAAAATAATAACCAGTTACGTATTAGAAGATGGTGGCGTCAATCTGGAATACGATCAATAAAGGTAAATCCATGGAAATTACCCAAAGCGTAGCATCCCCTGAAATCCTTGGACATTGTACCTCAGCTTTAGTCTCTAATAATGTAGCGCTAATTGGCGTTACCGATCCGTCAGAATCCGAAGCTATCCTGGGCACATGCCGAGTGTTTATGGAATAAACTAATGATAAGGGAACGTTGATAGATTAATAGTATTATCAATGAATAATAGGCTTTGCCATATCCTAGTTTTGCCATAAATATTGTCAAAGCTAGACTTTGTTTACATCTTTGGGTATTGATTAGATAATCCTCACCTCTATCATATTATTTTCTTTACTTGCCAGGGTAATAATCGCAATTAGTTTGTACTTTTCTTTCGCTCAGTTAACATAGAGTTGGGTAAGAAAAATAATACCGAATTGCTGTGATCGCCTTACACAGAGTTGAAAAATGTAGATTAGATACTCTTAACACTTTTAAACCTTTGGGTATCAGTTGTATTCGTGTACCGTACTATAAATGGATACAATGAGACCATATCTGCACGTGACATGCCTCGACCGGGTCGTCTCCACGCTGTTAGAACGTCAAATCTAATGAGAGCAGTGACTGAACGAATCGGAAGAAATCCTATTTAAAAACAACAAATCATGTCTCGGGATATCACAGATCACTGTCTCGCATAATAAAAAGTGTCCTTAGGATGGGTGCATTTCGAAGAATGACAGGACAAAGGCTAACCACTTGCCTAAAACAATTTAGAGTGGATTAAAGCGAACTGCTCGTTGGCAGTTACAACAATGGTTTTCATCGAAAGATTCGTGAATAATTGTGTGCACGCACATAGCTCAAGAGAATCCCAGGAACTCATTAGAAGAGTGGAGAGATACCATCACCCCTTTTCAGTGATTGTTTAGGGAGGAATTTGCTTAGGTGGCACTACAAAGCTCCATTTTTGTGAAAAACGCTCAAAACTATCAGGACGATATTTTGGAACCTGTTGTCGAACCTCTAAATGATACTCAGCTTGCTGTAAGTCATTGGGTTCGTAAGTCATCCGATCTAGCTCGCAAGCCAAGCACTCAGCAGTGGCTGCAAAATAACATTCAAGCGTTCATCTGCGGCGTGGATTGGTCCTGAGGAAGAACTGCTCTCAGCCGACTAGATTACCGGCTGCGGTCCGAACTAGAGAGGATGTCATGCCACAGAGCACACCCTAACTTGGAAGACCTCAAACACTCTTTGGTCCGAGCAGTTGAGCGATTTCCTCAAGAAGCGCTGCGTGCTGCTATTGATGACTGGTTACGGAGATTAAATGTCTGTGTCAAGCCAGACGTGGTGCATTACGAGTGATTTTATTTTTTAAGTCTCTATAGATATACATTTTATTTTCTAATAGAGTTCGAAAAAGTTAATTTTTCTGTTGAAATTTGTATGTATTTCATTGTAACAATACTTATAGCAGGACAATGTATTGTACTAGAAGCGAACTATTCGAGGTTATTTGGAGGTTAGAGATTGTGAGGTATAGGTTAGCTTAGAAGGTATAGGTTAGATTTTCAGCTATTCAGTTTTCTTCGTTAAACATTATGAATTTAACAAAAATTCAACGGAAATAAATATTGAGTGAAATCCATGACTTATTTTAGATGATAAGTAAATGAAAATGATTATCCATCTGTTTAATAGCATAAAATTCTTTATTATTATAACTACTAAATATTTATGCACCAAGTCGCTTTACTCATTTTTTTAATTTTTACTGAAATATGTAGACAGGAGTTCAACATGCTTAAATATTATTTCAAACTCTGGACAACCCTCGAACAATCTCTGGGACTGACAACTGCTTCCTTACTGAATATCAATACGTTACATAAGGCTATTGGAAAGTGATTAAGAAAGGATTTTCTTTTCTTCCAGTCAGGCCCCCTACACACGGAGCTACTGGAAAGAAACTAAACCGGTTAGTAACTCGGGTCATTGACGAGATACAGATTCAGTGGTAAATTGGCTCTACTCATCAGAGATCAAAATTTGCTCTTTGTTCAGTGTCGTCCTGGATACCGAGCATGAAATTTCGTCGAAGGATTCGAGGGATGACGAAATCGCTCTGTTCTACTATCTTAGGGGAAGGAGAAAAATAACATGGTTGTGGGTACACACATACCTTGAAAAAATTGTTCTCACGCCTTCTCTGTTTCATGATTTTGGTATATTAATTTCAACCTTTGTAATCGACCAAAATAAAATAAAAAAATACTCTCCTTCCTCATCTCAAAATATTATACGTGTAGAACCCGAAAAATGAAAAAAAAAATCCGTCTGCCCATCGTAAGAATTTATATATTCATAATATCGAAATCGCTTATAGTCTACTCGATGGAAAATGGAATTCCCTTCAAAACTACAAATGAATCATTGAAATCGGTTAAGAAATAGGAGAGATATAGCGTTTTGAAATAAGCAGTAGTGATTGGCCAATATTGTATACATACATATATATATATATATATATATATATATATATATATATATATATATATATATATATATTATTTATTTACACGGTAAAAAAGACAATTCTATATTTCAATGCAAAAATAGCTTTGGTTCGGAAGCAGGGGAACCATCCCAGTAGATACTGGATCATTTTTGGAGATGTATGGACTGGAAAGAAATCAGTTACAAAACAGCGGAGACCATAATCCTGGAATCACTGGGAATCCTGCATCACCACAGATATTGAGGCTAGACTTGATTTCAATGTATCCATGAGCAATTTCGAAATGACTAATGTCTATTTATTTCTATTTGGTAGTATCTCCTTCTATTTTTCAATGAAAATTCTCTTCAGGATTGATCCGGTATGCTGTGAACTCTAGCAACTCTGCGAAGTTGAGCAGCAGATAGAAATGGGGATTTTTCTTGTTTCAATAAAAATTTACTGAATATCTTCCAAAATGGACATAGTACTTAATGCAATTTAAAAAAAAAAATCTAATTCGCATCCAACGAACAGCAACATTTTGTTATTAAAAAAAAAGTAGACTAAAGATTTAGTGTCCAAGATTAAAATTAATTGTTAAAGATAATTCAAGATGGTATAGGTTCTTTGATCCGTCTACAATCCACAAAAAATTGCACTCAATGAATTTGTAAAATTAAGTACCTTTTTACCAATAGTTTCCTCGCGCAATTTAATACGTCGATGTAAAGCGTCAGTGATTCTTGTTAGAATCCAAGCTTTTCAAATATGCGTGAATGAAATTTCGCCAAAATCCAACGAAATTTCGCGGACCACTTGTTGGGAACTATTGTTGTAGCAGACCAAATGGTTAAATATTTATTGTTAATATTTCAGTGCACTAAGCCCCGTTTTATTAAACCAGCTATTTTAAAAAAAGAAGCAGCTCATGTCTGTCATGGGAAACGAGATCCTTTCGAGAGATGTTGAACGAAATATTTGCATATCTAAGGTTGCTATGACCAGGCAATCTTAAATGTGGATTTTTCTCAGCCATTTTCCGGGGGAAATGCCTAAAAATAAATCTGGGCATGAGTCGGACTGACCAGGTAGGAAGGGAAAGATGGAAGATAAAAAGGAAATAGCCATGGCCATAACCATTTTCCAAACGAGTGAGAGCTATGAGCTTGGAAACCTCTTTAGTCAACCACTAGCTTATCTTTCCGACCACCTTCACACTCTGCACATATATTCTCAACTATTATTTTCTACCTCATCTTCAGCTTGTTATAAGCTCTTTATTAATTAGTTTAATCCACCTGATAAAAGTGCGTAAATTGTGGAAGACATAATGTTATTGGAACTTTAAAACAAAGCCAACGGAAGAGTAGGATATCTATAATGGCATATAAAATAATAACTTATGTGGGATACGTCCCGCTCCTGCCACCACATACGAGTAATTTTCCTTAAGTATCTAGGATCTGTAGTGCTAGTTCAGGCAGTTACAGCATCCGACCCTTGTATAGTTCATGTATCAAGTTATATATACTAATTAATAACACATCATAACCATCCCAATTAACTGAATTAACATTAAATAAAATATATCAAACAAAGAAAACAAAAAGAAATATCATTGAATATGGAGTTTTAGTTGACCGTTGATAATATATTATGGGGAAGATGATAAGGAGTGTAGTCATTAATTAATTTTCATTCTTCTTGTTTCTAGTTTCTAGTATTTCTGTTCTTTTTGGTTCATTATTTTCAACAATTTGCCTTTTTAATAGACAAAAAATATGACAGCTTACGTTTCAAGATACGTTGAACCAGAAAAACGAATAAAAAAATCTGTTTGTCCGCCATCCGCGACATTTCTCCGAAACTACTGAACCATTTTCTTTTTAATTCGTCACAAAAATACTAAGGCATGCAACGATAATCCAAACACCTTGAAGTTGATATCAGCTGGTTATTTTTAAAATGGCGACCGATTAAAGTGATTTAATTCAATAACTCAGTTATTTTTGAAGATAGAAAAAAAAAGAAAGAAAAAAATTGAAATTTTACACAGAAATACGCCCATAACTCAGTTATTTTCAAATATAGAGAAAAATATGTAAGGTGTTTTAGAAAGTTGATATATATATATATTCTTACAAAATGAAAGAAGAATCATTGAAATTGGTTCAGAATAAGCAGAGATATGGATGGCCCTTTGAAATTAGCAGCGGTGAATTATAAATAATAACTTTTCATTTTAGTTAATTTTCTATAAACAGCTATACCCTAGTATAGTTCTTTGGAAATAATAAACCTGTGTTTTAATAATTTGCAGCGTTTTTAAAAATACTGTCAAATATTACTTATCGTATTACTCGTACACATATATACACTCCCCTTCAAAAGTATTGCAATGCCCATAATTCTCGAGACTTTCTGAAAGTTTTCAAGATCGCAATACTTTCCATTACTAAAAATTTCACTAGCAGTTAGAGGTGCAGTGGCATACAACATAGGAGTTCCAACTTCATCTCGCAGGCTCAAACCCAGGCTTCTACAAGACATTTTGTAAATATTATTACTTCGTTTTATAAGCCTCATATTATTTAATCTTGTTGGTTTATTTTTATTTTATTTTATTTTTATATATTTTTTTATTATTTTATTTTATTTATTATTATTTTTTTTTTTTTATATATATATATATATATATATATATATATATTATATATTATTATTATTATTATTATTATTTATTATATATTTATGTATATTCATTACTTTCTTTTTTTCTTTATTTTGCATTTTATTCATTCGTTCTGTTATTAATTTAATTCATTATTCAATTTTCATGAATTATTATAAATGTATTATCGTTACGGGTGTCTTGTTTATGAGACTATACCCCAACTTTTCCTATTGTTACCAGTTGTAATAATTGTTCTTTTTATATTAAAAAACCATGTATGGCTCACGCAGCCGATCTGGAAATAAAGAAATTTAAAGTACTAAAAATTTCATATGTAGGTGAGTGAAATTAATAAATTAGCTCATTTGCCTTTATTTTTCTGGTAGACTGTTCTTATGATCAAGCCCATAGTTAATTATCAAATATCATACACAGCGTTTGGAAAAAATAACGTATTCAACCCAATTGGACCTCCCTAACCAAAATAAATGGTTGTAAAATTTAATCTAAAATCAACGTTTCCTTCGAAATGCAATATAATTGTTATGTCCAGCGCGAAAACGAAAAGTCCTATGAAACTGAAATTTCATATTTAAGACAACTATAAGCCCGATATGTTACAGCAACGTTTTCATCAAAACCAGCGAACCAGAAGAGCCACTTTATACTATGCATTTCGCACCTATTTACGATTTTCTCAAAAATGGCTCTAACGATTTTGATTAAACTCGCTATATCGATGTAAAATAGAACGGGCTTTAATAACATGTAGGATTCATTCTGATTGAAATAGATCTGACAGGTCTTTAATACCGATATTTTAAAATTTCTTCCTCTAAACTACCTGTAATTTTGTAGTTTTTATGAAATTGGCCATATCATCTGATTAGCATTGCTAAACAACAGGTAAATATATAAGTTGAACGAAATCGATATCAAACTAAAGGAGAAAACTGCAAAAATGTTTATTTAATGCAATTTTTTGTCTTTGAACTTAAGAAGAGTAAAATACATGTAAATATACCGTTGGTATGCTAAAGATCTTAGAAAAAATATTAACTTATACATACTATTGTAAAGGTTAACAGAGAGTGGTGATAAGCCGATAAAACAAACTGATTGTCGTATACAATAGCATAAAATATTATTTAATAAAACACATGTTTCTATTAAAATTCAATGTAAATAATTCTTTAACAATTTATTTTCGTTTCTGAATTTGTTTAAAAATTCTTAAATTGATATAACTGACAAGTGAAAGTCGTGTGTTGCGCGCACCACATTTTTTGTATAAAATAGAAAGAAGGTTTAGCAAGAGTATCTATTATATTATGTATTTATATTGATTCTAAATCGGAGCTGATTCATGGGAATGTATTTTCTATTCAACTTATATGAATGCTTGAAACCACTGACCACTCTTCTATGGTTTCCTTTATTGAGACTAGGTATTTTCTATTGAATATTCTTTTCAAAGGTATTCTGTTTCCAGTATGTTATTAACTAGAACGTTTCATGGTGCTCTATTGATGAAATAAAACTCCTGAAATCAGTTTGGAGTTTTTTTTTATAAATTTTTTTGTTTCCTTATATGCAGGGTTTCTCATAAATGTCTCGCCATTTTGTGAATGTTGATACAAAACCTTAAGTGGAACAAAAAAAAAAAAAAAAAAAAAATCAATAAAAATTATCTTAAGCATATCTTTCCAAAGAAACAAAATGTAATTCTTTAAGTTTTTTAGACTCTAACTTTATTTAAAAACTTCTTAAATTGATTTTAAAACCGAGGTAAGTAAAAGTCATGAGTTGCGCGCACCAGATTTTTGAAATAAATATTAAAGATTATAAGTTGAGGGTGCAGTCAATTTAACACACAATTAAGCGTAAACTTAATTTATTGGTGCCGACGTTTCGGCCTAAATTATAGGCCTTCATTACTACTTTTTAACTTTGTTTGTAATCTTTAATAATAATAATAATAATTGTAGGCTTACCGAACCAGAAAGTTCGATGCCGATACCACCAAAGTCTGCCGACACAGACTCGTCCAATGTTCACCGTTCAAGCCCAAGCCCCCGAGATCAGCCTTAACGCAATCCTCCCATCGACGGTTCGGACGCCTACCAGTCGGATCAGCAAATACCAACTTTCTCGGAATCCGCTCGTCATCGAGCCCAACAACTTTACTCGCCCATTTGAGTCTCCGCGATGCAATCAGCTCAATTATATTCATAGGATACAAGTTCCGCAATTCCGCGTTGTGCAATCTTCTAAACTCCCCAGTGGCCTCATCCTCTTCGGACCAAATATTTTACGCAATACCTTATTTTCGAAAACCTTAAGCCGTTGTTCATCCTTCAAAGTAAGCGGCCACGTTTCACATCCGTAAAGAACCGTTAGAAGAATAATAGTTTTATAAATTCTAATCTTTAAGTTTTTGTAATCTTTAGTACAATTTATTTTTCTTATCATCTTTATATATTGTATTCCACTGCTGGCTGTGATCTTTGTTTTTTGTATTTCTTATAGCCCTGAAGAAGGCCTATAATTTAGGCCGAAACGTCGATACCAATAAATTAAGTTTACGCTTAATTGTGTGTTAAATTGACTGCACCCTTAACCCACTTCTCTCATATATACACACACTCAACCATTGTCACTTCATTAAAGATTATAATTACAATAATTAACAATATAATAAAACTGAAACTAAAAAGGAAGACATAAAAAATTCTAGACCGGAAAATCTGTTGCTTAGCTAAGAAATTCAAACAGGTGTCAATATTAAAAAGGGTCAAGATAAAAAGAAATTTGACGCCGCCAAGTTTAATTGGAAGTGTATAAAAAATAATAAAGGAGTGAAATAGGAATTTAATCAAGGTTGACATGGAATATTGGTTAACGAAAGCTCTTAAATTAATTGTCTCCTAAGCCTTTTTAAAGTCGCTTCCAGTGTAATAGCCAACTTTAGATCACTATTTATGGGCCTTCAAACCCCTTTTATATAAACTCCTATCGAAGAATCAACAAATATTTCACAGGATGTAAACGAGATAAATATATCGTTTTAATACAGCTAAAATATACCTACAGAAAATTGCAAATAAAATATTTTCAACTTTAAAAATATCTGGTGTGCGCAACGCACGAATTTCACTTACCTCCGTTGTTAAAATCAATTTAATAATTTTTAGAGTTGAAAAATTGTTTAATAATTAATAACATTGAGTTTATATAGAAACATGTGTTTTATTAAATAATTTATTATATTATTATGTATAAAAATCAGTTAGTTTTATCGGATTTTCATCACTCTCTGTTAACTTTTACAATTGTGTGTATAATATGATATTTTTTCTAAGATCTTTAGCTTTCCAACAACAATATATATATCCATGTTACTGTTTTCATTTTCGGAAAATTCAAAAATTACATTAAACAAATATTTTTGCTCTTTTCCCTTGGGTTGTATATGAAATACGTTCGAGTTACATATTTATCCGTTTTTAATCAATGTTTAATAGATTATATGGTTATTTTTATAGAATCTGAAAAATTAAAGGCACTTTGCAAAAAGAAAATTTAACGTTGGATATAATTTTTTTTTTCTTAAATCTTCAGTTTTCCAACGGTAATACATCTATATCTGTAATACAATAATTATATAAACAAATATTTTTTTTTTTTTTTTTAGTTGGATATCAAAATCGTCCAACCCAATCAAATATGTTTTTTATCAATGCTAACAAGTTGATATGGTTAATTTTATTGGAATTTTTTTTTTTTTTTTGGTCAGGAATTTCTTCAATTTGAAGGTTTCCTAACTAAACTCTGCCCAGCAGGTCTTTCATCTCTGCCGGTCCATCGCGTCCTCCTCCGACAGCCCCCTACCAGCCATACTCTCCACCACTCTATCCTTCCATCTAACTAGGGGTCTTCCTCTCCTTCTTCTACCATCTGCCTCCCAATCCATAATTATTTTAGGTAAGCGATTGTCTCCCATTCGTTTCACATGGCCGTACCACCTTATCCTCCTTTCTTCCATCACCTCAAGAATGTTGTGCTTTATTTCAAGTGCTTCTCTTATAAGTGACGTTTTTCACCCTTTCGATTGTCGATATCCTTGCCGCTCTCCTTCAAAAATCCATTTCAACAGAAAGACATTTTTTTCCCTTTACTTTATTGGAATTTATTTTGATTTACTTTATGTTATTTTACTTGATTTTTATTGGAATTTACAAAATATAAAATTTGCATCTTGTTACGATCTTATCAAAAATGTCTAAGTGAAAGTAAATTTTTTTAAAGAATTATATTCAATTCCGTTGGAAAAATATGTTTTAAATGAAATAATATAAAAATTTTATGTACAATAAAATAACAGAAGTTATATTCGTCACTTTACATTGCCTTCCACAACTTTGTTAACTTTTACAATTGTGTGTAAAATATAACATTTTTTCTAAAATCTTCAGATTTCCAGCGGTATATTATACATCTATATTACTATTGTTATGTTCGGATAAAAAAAAATTAGTTAAAATATTATTTTTTATCCTTTAATCCCTGGTCTACATGTCTACACCGATGGTTCAACGGAACATGCAAATTACAATGGAGGAGCAGACGTGTACTCGCATCTATTTCAAATCTCGAAGCCGGTAGGAAAAAGGTCTACAAATTTCGATAGCGAAATTCGTGCTATATTACTAGCTTTGCTAGCTCTCATAAATGTAGATGCAAAGAGAATTGTCTTGTTTGTGGATTCACAGGCGGCCATCATAGCAGCTACGCAGCCAAATGCATCTCAAGTAAATGACGTAGTGAACTGTTAATTAAAAATTGAACAGCTGCTTTAACAAGGTAGGCAGGTAGTTTTCCAATGGGTACCCGGCTACTGTGGTATCCATGGGAATGAAGTAGCCGACAAGCTTGCAAAATAAGGTGCTTCGGAAAAGTTGGACAATCGAATTTCCTATCGTAGAGCTAGGGATGAAGTTAAGAGGGCATATCATGCTCTACTAACGGATTCCCTAAGGCTCAGTTCAATCAACAAGGACTGAGCCAAACTCCTTATAGAAGAAGAAAGAATACCAATAGATTTTAAGAAAAAAGATGCTGTTGCTCAGTTCCAAATGATTACTGGCCATGACTACCTCGCGAAACACTTGCATCGGATCGGAATGGTAGAGTCTCAACTCTGCCTTTGTCATGCAAATAGTGAAATGGATACAGCGCATCTAGAAGTATGCCCCCAATTACAAAAAATAAGAGGTGAAACCCCATCCAGATCGGAGTGGTACTGGGCTGCCAGATCCCTTATGGCGCAAGTCGAAATGGGAAGACATAATTAAAAAAAAAAAAAAACTTAATCTTATCAAATTCGTTCAACTTATATATTTAGCCGTATTTTTATTAATGCTAAAAAGTTGATATGGTTATTTTCTTTTTTGGGGGGGAATTTACAAAATCAAACATATTTTAGAGGAAGAATTTTTGATACACTATTTCCTAATTACTTAATATTTAATAATTCCAAATAAATAAGCTCTAACGCTCAAAATGGAATTGATATCACTGTAAAAACCAATAGATACCCACTCACCCCTCCCTTATATAGAAAGTTAGACTTATGCTATATCGGTCCGATTCTTGCAACGGGAAGAGGAACTCTATATTGACAAGTGCCCTTTTTAGTGTGGTAATCCTAGTTACTCCTGAAAAAATTCTATTCGAACCCTATTAAATGGAGAATCGAGTCAAAAATGGAGGTTCTCTTCCATTATGAATCGTATCCTATTTACAATATATGTAAATTGTTAAGAATCAATTCAATGAGAATCGCGACTTTAGTTTAGAATAAAAACAAATATTAAAATCGGGCATATCCTTCGAAATAGTGAAGGTGGGGGGGAGTACATAGGGAAACAACGAAAGGTATTCAAATAATCTCAGTTTCAGTGAACGTTTTGGAACGCCGCAATTTTAGATTCCGATCAGTTTTGAGGTGACAGTTAAAAACATATATGCTGTATATGGTAAGTTGGATAGAATCTAAAAATCAAATTGAAACTTTTCTTCTTATAATACGCCTTTGGGGTGTTAATAAACAGCACTTGGGCATTAATATAGGCGGATCATCCGAGTGATCCGAGCAAGTGGGGGACAAACGAAAAGAATGAATTACGAATTTTTCCATGTACTAAATAATAAGGGGCCTTTGGAGGTGGAGGGGGTGGGATCAGGGGGGTTTCTTGGGGAAGGGGGGTGGCGTTGCGGTTCGATTTATGATGACTCAGTGGTCGCATGAGTCACATAGCCCATGTGTTCGTTAAGCCTTCCAACGTCAACACTTGCAATATAGCTCACCAAATAACATGTAATTATATTTTTAAATACGAGCATTGCGACCCTCTTTTTACTTTCACTTCCCATAATATATGAAATATAGTATGGGAAAGTATTGCGATCGTGAAAATTTTCGAATTCCAGTTTTCAACGGAAATACACGTTTTAGGGTCCCCTGAGTCCAAATAACCAAAAAGGTCTGTGGTAACTCCAGCGCGTAAACGAAAAGCCCTATGAAACTGAAAATTCATATATAGGACAACTATACGCCCGAGTTAAAAACAGTTTTCATCAAAATCAGCTGACCGGAAGTACTACTTTATACCATGCATTTTGCACCTTTTTATGATTTTCTCGAAAACGGCTGGACGAAAACGATTTTGATTGAACTCGCTATATTGTTGTAAAATTTAATGGGCTTTAATATCATGTCGATTTCATTCTGGTTGAAATAGTCTTACAGTGCTTAAATGCCGATATTTTAAATTTTCTTCCTCTAAAGTACCTTTAATTTTGTATATTCTATAAAAATAACTATATTATCTTGTTAATACTGATGAAAAAGTGGTAAATATATAAGTTGAACGAATTATATACCCTACTAATGGAAAAAACTAAAAAAATATTTTTTTAAGCAATTTTTTGTTTTTGAACATAAAACACTAATAGACATTTATAATATATCGTTGGAGAGCTAAAGATTTTAGAAAAAAATATTATCTTATACACTAGCTTGTAAAAGTTAATAAATAGTAATGAAAAGCCGATAAAACTAACTGATTTTTTTTAGATAATAATATAATAGATTTTTTAATAAAACAGAAGTTTCTATTGAAATTCAACTTAATTAATTCTTTAATGGTTTCACTCATTTCTATCTCTGACTATATTAGAAAATTCTTTAATCGACTCTTCAAACGGAGGTAAGTCGTGTGTTGCCCGCACCAGATTTTTTTTTTTTTTTTTTGCATCGATTTAAAAATAGAAAATTTTGAAGGTAGGATAAAAGCGATCTTGTAGAGAGGACTTGGAGTCATGCAATGTGGATAAACTACGGAACACTTACCAGCCATTACGCCTAATTACCTAATAGCTTTTTAAAATTACTTTATTCACTATCAATTTTCTGAGATGAATTTAATTTTTCTTTTCTATCCATTTACTTCGTTTTAATTAATACTACTAAAGCCTTAGGAGGACAAATGAATTAATTGGCAAAGGGATAGAAATAAAATAAAGTTAACAAATGCTTGAACTGGTGAAAGTTTATGGATTTGGATTTGAGGCGGAATAACATTAAGGGAGTAAATTTTTATTTATTTAATGCCTCAATTTTATTCATGCTACTGTGTCTAATCGGACGATGCTACAGAGACATTCCTAAATTTCGCCTATTCAGGTTTAATTAGGATAGAGATCTTTAACGAGTAACTGACATCGCACAGGCTCGGAACCACTATTATACGTCCCATCCGAAGGGCGACTTAACCAAGGATTATTACGAGAGAAGCCCCTTCTGAATGCTCACAGTAAAACAACATTTTATCTTTCAGGCACATATTTGAAGAATACTCCTGTTATAGTAGGATCCTAGTATCATACCTGCTGGATATACCGCCCAACATATCAATGGCTCTGCGGGATGATGAGCCCGTAATAAATGCAGTAATTAAATTTCTAACAAAAGTCACACTGATAAATAGCCTCAGACTATCCAACACATCTATCCTACACAACCATAATAACTAACCATCGGGCTTTGATGACCAACATGTTGAACGCCCTAATACCGAACAAAACAAACCAACAAACCAAGGATTATTAAAAAAAAAAATCTCGGGCCACCAAACTGGTTTAACCTGCGACCTTGGGCATAGAAGGCTCTTATGCTAGCCACTACACCACAGGTGGTAAAGTTCAGCAATTTTGACCTTTTAGTTTTTACCAGTTTATGTAAACTAATAAACCTATTTATATATTATTTTTTGGCATTTACCAGCCATTACTTATTACATATTTAAGCTTCTAATGAATGCAATTTATTTGTTCATTTATAAAAATAAAGAAAATTATTAACCAGTTATTATCTAGTAGCTAGTAGATATATTCTTCCAAATTATAATGCTGCATACATTTCAGAAATTATAAATGTAATCATCATTATATTTATTTAATTTAAATGATTTAATATGGAGCTTTGGGTTTTTACTAAACCATCTATTTCTCTACAATTATAAATCCTTCGAGAAATCCTGAATAACTCTTAATTTGACACAAATAAAATCACTTATGATAATCTTAATATCCGTTTGTCGCAGACCTAGCCTGAAATAGATATACCTCTTCTAATTCCAAACTCTCTGTCCAGACAAACCCAATTGTCTGTAACCTATCTTCCGTAAATATTCGTGAAAAAACTTCCGATGAGACTGAAAAGAAGGTGGCCACGGGGCCGAATTACTTAATGTAGTTATTGAAGTAGTATCAATGGGCAGTTCTTTAACAGGGCAGTGCCATGAATTATTACTACACATTTACTTTTATTTATTTAATACAGTTTCAAATTACTATAAATTAATTTATAAAATTATACTAAAAAAACATTGAATATTAAAAGGTTTTATCTAATTCACGAAAAAGAAAAGAATCATAAAATCCATTCAGAAAATTCCTAGAATTATGAAATTACAATTAGAGCATAAATCAATATATATATATATATATATATATATATATATATAAAGTTTCTTGATGTTAAACGAACGAGGATAATTACTTAATAGTTTATATTTGACTAAGAGAAACTTGATCCAATAAATTCATTAATATCAATATACAATTGATTGATATACAATCAGTCTGGCTCTAACCTTTCATGTGTCCACATCGCTCTCTGCCCGCTTCAAATTCAATCTGTTCTTACCTTTAGTCATTTACCACTATCTGCTATAGTAAGTAGTAATTAACTTTATACTTACTCCTATAACTAAGTGACAAGACCTATTGTTTAAGAAAACTACAAGTTTAGGAATTCATTTTCGTGATAAAACTATAAATAGAGGTGTAGCATTAAGACAGGTAGTGCGCTGGTGAAGATTATACCTTATCAGTCCCCACTTCTGGAGCTCCCCACCACTGCCCCACCACCGTCTTTAAGTTTTTATCTCTCATTCACGTAGAGTACTTCGTAATGGCCGTATGTCCAGTGTGCAATACGTCGATCGCCAGAGACGAAAAGTCGGGCATCACGTGCTGCCAATGTAAGATTATATCCCACTTGAAATGCGTCAATATCACGGATGGTGACCAAACACAAATAAATAAAAAAACATATAAATGCAAATCATGTGAAAACAAAAAACATAATGTACCTATAAGTAAAAATCTGGAGGATAACATATCTGCAATTTTGGTTGAAATTTCAAAAATAACCGATGACGTTAAGGAAATAAAAAATACGATGAATGGCCAGGGAGATATTATATTCGAAAATGCCGAGAGATTGAAATCGATGGAGGAACGAAATAGGAAACAAGACGAACTTATCGAAAGGCTTCTCACCGAAAACAAAAATTTAAAATCCCAAATTAAATCAATGGAGGCGAGAATAAATCAAGTAGAACAAGCCCAGCTTTCACACTCGATTGAAATAAGAGGTGTTCCGTTGAGGACGGGAGAGTCACCGGAGGGTGTGGTCTGTTCTGTCGGGGCTGCCCTGGGCGTCAAGCTCAAAGCTGAGGACTTTGACCTCGTGGAGAGAAAAAGGCCGAAAGGAGAGGACCCTCGTCCGCCCTCGATTGTCGTGCGATTTGTTCGCCAGGCGGTTCGGGACGAGATGATCCGCCTCCGGAAGGTGAAAAGGGACTTCACCACGAGGCATCTCAACTGGGACAGCGACGACAGGATTTACATCAACGAGGAGATGACTGCGAGCAACAGGCGTTTATACTGGCTGGCTAGGCAAATGAAGGTCGCCGGCAAAGTGAAGTACGTCTGGTTCGCTCGAGGTCGAGTCCGTTGTCGACGAGAAGATGGCGCACCTGTAATGATCATCAACCAACCCGACGACCTGGAGGTCTTAAAATGACATTTAAGTTTTCGTTATTATACTCTAGAACATTTTATTTATTTCATCGTTTTCTTTTCTCTAAATTTATTTATTTATTTTTATTTATTTTTTATTTCAAAAGAATATTTTTATTTTTCTCCAAAGCCTCTTTTGTATATTTTTATTATCACCCACTACTTTATATTAATTTTCAATTTTCTTTCTATTGTCTTTAGCGTCTTCCTCTCATACTCTATTTGTTTTTTCACCTCCTTTCCTGTATGGCTAATGTTTTAACCTCCTGCCATGTTAATGCCCAGTCCCTACCTGCTCACTTCGACGAATTCCTTCAGTATTTCTCCCATAACTTTTATCACATTATCGCAGTCTCCGAAACATGGCTGAAGCCCTATATTCCTTCCTCTTCCGTTTCCCTCCCTGACTATTCCTTTATCCGTCATGACCGGATTGGCCGGACTGGTGGCGGTGTAGGACTTTATGTCCACAACAGCCTTAAATCTCGTGTCCTAGATCTCTCATCCCAATCTGATCCTTCTCATATTGAATTCCTTTTCGTTGAAATATCCTGTAACACACAACCCCTCCTTTATGCAGTGGTGTATCGCCCTCCTTTGGTCCATTTGACCCATCCTTTGAATCAATCCTTTACACATATGTGCCTCTATTCAATAATATCATAATCTGTGGTGATTTTAACACCAACTTCCTTTCCGAATCCAACGATAAACACTACCTAGACAACCTCTTCTTCTCTCTCAACCTATTCATCGTTCCATATGCTCCTACTCACCATACCCATCATTCCGACACTTGGTTGGACCTCCATATAATCGATTCTGCTCACAACCTTCTTTCCGCTTCTCAACTGCCTGTTCCATTCCTATCATCTCACGACCTTATCCAATTGTCATATAATTTCCAAATATCAGCATTCCTTCCCAAAACCTTAACTTTCCGAAACTTAGATTTCCTTACCCGTGAAACTATTGCACCCAATATTGAAGCCTTAAATTGGGATTCAATTTATAACAGTACGTCCATCGATTCAATGGTTCACATTCTCACCTCTAATCTTCTAAGCATCCTCGACATCCATGCTCCACTCAAAACCCGCACCTTCCGTCGTCGCCCCGCTCCTTGGATAAGTCCAGAAATAAAAGACATGCAAAAGAGGCGTGAGGCAGCCCGTAGACGCTTTAGACGTACAAGACTTACAGATGACTATCAAGCGTACAGGGCACTCCGCAATCTGACTCAGGCGACAATAAGACAAGCTAAAACTAACTACTTTCATATAGCCTTCTCCTCTACTCCTGATTCCAAGTCAAAATGGCAGCTCCTCCGCAAACTTTCACTCTGCAAATCCTCTTCCTCACTGGCCTTTCAAGTCTCACCCGATGAATTAAACTCTTACTTTTCATTTTCCTCCTCTGACAATTCTTCACCGTCTTCTTCCAACTTCTCTTCAATCCAATCATTCAACCCACATAATTTTTATTTTTCCGACATTTCACCAACTGACCTTCTTTCCTCTGTACTGAAATCTCATACCAACTCCATAGGATTTGATGGAATTCCTGTAAAACTGTTAAAATTATGCCTTCCTGAAATCCTGCCAGTACTTTTATTTATATACAACTTTTCCCTCCAAAATTCCGTATTTCCCGCTACTTGGAAAAAAGCATTAGTCCATCCTATTAGTAAAACTTCCAACCCTACATCCCCTAAAGACTATCGCCCTATTTCCATCCTCTCGAACCTCTCTAAGCCTTTAGAAAGAATAGTCCAGACACAATTATCAAATTTCCTTGAAAATTCTAAACTCCTTGATCCTTTCCAATCCGGCTTCCGACCCGGCTTTTCCACACAATCTGCTCTCCTTAAAATCACTAATGACATACACACTGCTGTGGACGAAACGAAACTGACCGTGATCTCCTGACTCCCTGGATCACTCCATCCTTTTCTCCAAACTAAAGTCACTATCCTTTTCCAACAGCATTATCAGGTGGTTTCAATCATTCCTTTCTGACAGAACTCAAGCTGTCACTATTCCTAACCATCCTCTATCTTCCTTTCGAGCCCTCTCGGCAGGTGTGGCCCAGGGTTCAAGCATTTCTCCTCTTCTTTTTAATTGTTATATCAACGACCTTCCCAACTCTATCCATCACTGTTCCCACCACCTATACGCTGACGATTTCCAGATCTATTTGTCCTTCTCTCCTTCCGATTCACTAGTAGCATTTGCTAATATTCAGGAAGACCTGGATGGAATCTGTGCCTGGGCAACCTTAAATAAACTAATGCTAAATCCTATGAAAACTCAGGCCATCCTAATTGGTTCCAATTCCCTTCTCAGATCCTATACCACGTTTCCGAGTCTCACCTTAAATGATCATCCAATCACCTTCATTTCCTCTGTCAAAAACCTGGGCATTACCATTGACCAAACCCTTTCCTGGAAACCTCATATCGCCCAAATTTCCCGAAGAACAATAAGTACCTTGAAATACTTCAATCGCTCCCGCCATTTTCTTCCACCTTCCATCCGTAATCTCCTTGTATCCGCACTTATTTTCCCCCACTTTGACTATTGCTGCTTAGTATATGGTGGCCTCCCGACGATGCTTGAGGACAGGCTAAAACGCATCATGAACATATTTTTAAGATTTGTCCTCTGCACTCCGAAGAGGTCTCATGTAACCCATTTTTACGGCGAGTTAAAGTGGCTCCTTCCCCGAATCCGCAGACAATATTTCCTAGGATCATACCTTTACCAAATCATTAGATCCCAACACCCTCCATACATTCATAGTCTCCTACAGTTTAAATCTTCAGTCCACACTCTTGAAACAAGATCGCGCCATTCCGATCTTTACTTTCCTACCCATAGAACTAAAACTTTTGATCGTTCCTTCCTGGTCCGCTCCTCTATTTTCTGGAATTCTCTACCTACCCATATTCGCCATGCTGCCTCTCTCTCCTCATTCAAATTCCAACTTTTCCAATACCTTTTATTATCCCAAAAAGACGCTTAAATACAGTGATTCTTTTGTTCCTAATATCACACTTGAAAGAAAAGTAATATATGTCCTTTATTGAAACGCTGTTATATTTTAATTTATTTTTAATTTCGATCAACCCAATATTTTTCAAGAACGGTTTTTATTTTATTTTATCATAAATATTTTTTTTATTTTTATTTTTTTTTTTAATATTTTTTATATATATGTTTGTGGATATTCGTGTGTGATATGAACACTCGAATTAACCCATCTGTGTAATAAGTAATTAATTCTGTTCCTTCTGTCTGTTGGCCAGACATGTTGTATATTTAAATTGTACAATTCTGTTATTCTTAGGGGACCCAGTCCCAGAATAAAAATTATTTTCTATTCTATTCTATTCTATTCTACAATTGTGTTTTTAGATTTTGCCTTCAATCTTTATCCTTTTTTTTTTTTAAATATTTTTTTATTCGTGTTTTCCTAGTTAACAAGTTTATATAAAGCGTTAAGATTTCAAGAGTATTTAAGTTAAGAGCCCATAATATGAAAAAAATACTTAAGAAAAAATAATAAGGGCTTTTATTTTATGTAAAAATCAATATTTACTTTTTAAAATGTTACTTAAAAAATTTACTTTATTATGAACGTGAGCCCTAGTTAGAAATATTTTAGCACGTCAGCGGTACCCATAAAAATAAGTTTACTTTTAAGCTTGATTGAGATGATTTCTGCTTATCACATAGAATTTAACACGACTATTTCATTATTTTTTATTCATTATTTGTTTTCGTTAATTTAAACAACTACGATACATAATTAGAAACCATTATATAGAACACGAATAATAATTAAAGTCATAAAATTGTCTAGATATAAAATACTATATGTTGAAAATATATATATATATATATATATACATATATATATATATATATATATATATATATATATATATATATATATATATATATATATATATTTTAAATAGGGAATTGCAAATATAGAAAAATAAATATTTAGGCGAAAAAAAAATGAATATCATTCAGGCAGCTCTATCAATAAGTGTCTCTTTGCAGCAAGGCTTACCAAAAAATATTTTTGATTCGTGATTTCCTAGTTATTTATAAGTTTATATAATGAGTTAAAATTTCAAGAGTATTTAAACAGCCAACAATATCAACAAATACTTAAGAAAAAATAATAAGGGCTTTCATTTTATGTAAAAATCAATAATTACTTTTTAAAATATTTAAAATGGTTCTTAAAAAAAACTGTTTAAAAGTAAATAGTTAAAATTATTAAGATGTACATCTGGTATGTTTTAGACTGCTGATTTGATTAAAATTAAGTTAACTTTTTAAGTAAGGCATGGTTTTTAAATCCCCCTTTCAGTACTTCAGTTAAGAATGCCGTTGAAATGTTAGATAAACAAAAGCTTAAGATGATCAAGCAATTCTTCATTAACGTTCAGTGTAAAATATAAAAATAAAATAAAAAACTTCATAGAATTTATTTTAATTTTAATATTATTATTATTTTATTTTAATCTCTTTTTACTTAATTTAATGATTTTTTATAAGTATTTTTTGTTTCCGTAACCTAACTTTTTATTTTGGCAAACATGTAATGACCATATAGGATTTGGTGTCAAATCTTGACGGTCACCTGCAAAAAAAAAAAAGAATACCGTGACGTAAACAGGAGCATTTAATTAAGTTTGTATATATATATATATATATATATATATATATATATATATATATATATATATATATAATATATATATAGAGATATATTTGGATTTTAACAGATCTTTAAGAGATAAGGGAGAGTTGGATTCTTAAGGTCTTAAAGTCAATAATAATTATATGGAATGATAAACACTTTATAAAGGCTGCCTCCCCCCCCCCCAAAAAAAAAAAAAAAAAAATGTATGTTCTTACAAGCTAAATATAAATGATAAATAATCGATGATTTTGATTTTCAAGGGACTTTAAAGCAAATAATTAAATTATCTTTGATAATAAAATTATTTATACAAATATGTAAGATCACTACTTAGTAAATCGCAGTATTTTCAACAACAACCTATTTAAAAAAAACTACCTTTGATGGAAGTAGCTATTCATCAAGGGTTATTTGCGTTTTTGAAAGGGTGCATCAAGCTTAAAAAGAGGGGCTGTATCAATAGACAGGTCTTGAATCTATCATGATGAGCGCTATCAAAGGCTTTGTCGTAATCTAATCAAATGACGACGGTGATTGTAATAATTGAAGACTTGATAACAATCGCAAGTTGATTTTGATCAAAGAAGTGAGTCACTATCTATGAATGATTAGAGGCCTTTACATTATATTCCACAAAAAAAAAATAATATATATATGTATATATATAAAGAAATATATATAAATATATATTTTATAAAATATGATATGTTATTTTCTTTCCATTATATTCTGCCTGATACGAACCCCATAGTACACAATGGAAGGCGAGTCAGAACTCGGAAAACGAAGAATTAAACAAATTTACTATGATAAAATAATGGACCGAAATTTCAGATGCTAATATAAATCATTTAATTGAAGATATGCCACGTTGGATGTCGGGTGTTATCAAAGCAAGAGGAGGAAACACGAGATATTAAATAAAATTTCATCAAGTAGTTTTTTATTTTAAAATATTTATTATTTTATTTGTTTATATTTTAAATTTATTAACCACTTTCATCAGGTCTATGTTAATCTGCCAATGATAGTAATATGAATCTTAGTTTTTAAGGTGCTTTATTTTTTTTCCGCCAGTATATATTGTATTGTGGTCAGGATAATGTTTGAAATCGAATTTTCAATGGAAATAAACGTTTAAGATTCTTGTGGAGTTCTCTAGGGTGATTGATATCATTTAGGTTTTATAATACCGATTTTTTAAAATTATATTACTATCATTCATTTGAAAATTTTAAAGAACACCGTAATAATTTTTTAGAAATTTTATTAAAACGGCACAGTAATTTTTTAAGTATATTTTAACTATGATGAAAAAAAAAATCATATAAGACAGCTAATTTATATACATATCAGAAGTTGAAATATATACCATTGAGGCGACAGGTGGGGAAATTGATGTCAGTCAAATTGTTGTTTACAGAAGAATGTCACGTACACATTTCTTTTTCCGAATAAAGATTATCGGGCTATTGGAAACCGATATCACAACCAAGAGGATTTGTGTAAGCAATAAAATAGTTAAAAGGCTATATAATCCATTAGTCAATTTATACGACCGAAGAAATTGACTTACATATAGGCATTTTTCATCAACAGTATAATTTACTAAAATGAAGTACAACGGAAAACATCATGTGGCCACGAAATAAGTAATCAATAAGTTTCTTGATAATTATTAGAACTACAGATGTTCAATACCACTTAAAGTTTTTTTTAGATGCACTATGCAGTAATAATACTTTTCTTTGTAGGAAGGATAATTTCTTTGATATTGGCTTATAAAGCTAACATTGTTTGATACATTTTTCTGTTTTCGAAAACAATGACCACTTGGTTTTATCTTATTTTGTTAACTATAAAATCTACAGATGTCTAATACTGCACAAAATGAAGCTATCTAAGAGCTCAATAAAGTAGTTCAAAAGGACGTTTCTGTGATATTAATAAAAATAAAGCCAAATTAAAATTAGCTGATAGATCGTTTTTTAATCTATTGATATTTAGAACAATATTACAGAAACTATTCTCGCTACAAAGATAAACATGACACACTACTTCATATAGCATTGAAATATCTTTAATTTGAGTAGTATCAGACATCTGTAGGTCTGATAGTTACCAAGAATGGTAAAAACAAAAGCTTGTTTTAGGAAATAAAATGAGTTATCAACTTTTTTTTTCCCCTTTATTTAGACCAATATCACAATAAACTATTCTCCCAACGAAGATAAGAATAATAAAATAGTTTATAGAGAATTTAAATAGCTTTAATTTGTATTAATAGGTGGTATCAGACATCTGTAGGTCTGATAGTTACCAAGTAACTTGTTGATTATTAATGACATCGATAGAAGATATGTTTTTCGTTTTAATTCATCTTCTTCCAAGTTATTACAAAAAGCTCATTTATGTTACCATCATCAGACCCATCTGGACATATGGAATCGAGATGTGGGGCTCTACAAAACCATCAAATTCCTCTCGCATTCAATCCTTACAATACAAAATCCTTCGCAAAATCCTAAATGCTCCTTATTTCGTTACGAATAAAAACATCCATAATGACCTAAATATCTCATTTCTCACAGAACTAGCCCGAAACAGATATTCATCTTTTAATTCCAAAATCACAACCCACACGAATCCTCTTGTACGCAACTTATCATTCCCATCTATTCCTCACAACCCTCCGATGCGATTGAAAAGACGATGGCCTTGAGACCTACTTTAATTAAATTGACATTGAAGTGCTACCACTGGGTAGTTTCTTCACAATACATTATCACGCCCATAAGTGTAAATTAGCCCATTTACTTGTTGTATATATTAAATGTATAGTTGTAAATATCAATAAAATGTTTTTAAAAAAATCATCTAGGTTAATATTCGACCAACCCACGTCTAACACAACTCAAATTAAATGCACTATAATGTAGTTTATTATAAGTACCTCCGTAGGAAGAATAGTGTTTGTAATATTTTCCTAAATAAAGCTAAATGTGAAATCTCGTTAAATATAATAAACTAGTTTATAGAGTAATTAAATAGCTTTCATTTGGGTGGTATCAGACATCTGTAAGTCTGATAGTTACCAAGAATGGTAAAACCAAAAACTCGATGTTTTTTTAAAGAAAATCAATTATTAATTCCGTCAATACAAGATATATTTTTCGTTTTAATTTATATCAGTAAATATTCGACCTAGCCTCGTCTAACACAACTCAAATTGAAGCTAATTAAATGCTCTATAAAGTAGTTTATTATAAGTAGCTCCGTTGGAAGCATTGTGTTTGTGATATTGGTCTAAATTTTACCCTAAAGCTAGTGTGGAATAATTAGTTTGTTTTGTTTTTTTATAATTCCCTCAACCCTATCAGTAGCCTTTAGATTTCTCTTCTTTCTTTCTTTCTTTTTTTTTTTTTTAATCTTGTGTGTTTATTATCCATTCTTTTTGTACATGAATGTATATAAGTCTAGGTAGTGTTTAATTTTTCCTTTTTGCTCATTTGAAAATAAAAATTAATTTTATTGTTTTCTTGACCAGACATATATGAATATCTACTGTTCATTTCTGTTATTCTCAATGGACATAGTCCCAGAATAAAGTTTTTATTATTATTATTATTATTAAATAAAGCTAAATGTGAAATCTCGTTAAAACATGTGTATCAAACTGTTCTTAACTTAAGATGTTTGAGTAACCTGAAACCAGCCAAAGTACTAGCCAATTTATCAATCGAATAATTTTTATGTAGAACTATAGCAGGAATATTTTTGTCCGATGCTGAGCCAAATGAGAACTAGCAAAAAGTTCCTTTAAGGCGGTTTTTGACTACTTAAAGGCCCAAGTTTACCGGAAATGCATCCGGTCTGGTCAGAAAGACTTAAGGAACCTTTTTGTACCTGATGAGGACTATGGAATAAGGTTAGCTGTAGCTATACGTCCATCCCTTGAATAAAAGTTTCCCTAGCTTTTAAGCTATGAGCCCGAGAATCTTAATTTAATTTAATTCTTTTTTAAAATATCATCGTATGATTCCGCTCAATAGTATATGGCTGAATCTTGTGTTTTATAAACTAAAAGTATTCCTCCTTTGTACCTTCTATTTTGGCTCTGATATAAAGCATTAATTTCATAGCTTAATACTATCTCTACAGTCAATCATTGTTATCAAATTTAAAAACATTAAAACATGTACTTCTACAACCCCTGAAGGGTCTTTGAAACCATTGATCAGTATAATAGCGCTGAGTCAAGATGTACTAAAGAACCAAAAAAAATGCAGAAAAATGAAAAAAAAAATAATAAATTAATGGTGATATACTACAGGGTTGGATGCTTCTACGGTATAATAGGAAATATAGTACCTTATGGAAGGAAATGTTTTTAATACCTTTTGGAATGAAATGAAATGTGGATTTAGTTCCTTTTGGAATAAAATGCCATTTTCAAATACATTTTTAAAGGATTTGTATGTTTTTTGGACAAAATCTAATGACGGATTTAGATAAAACTAAACCATTAAAATGCAATTATATCAAAATATCAATTTCGAATATTCCTTTAGTACCTTTTGGAAATCAGCGTCTCAATTGAGATTCGTACTGTTTCTGGACCAAAGGCTGTGCATTACGTGATCAGGCCGTATTACGTATAAAGTACACATTTTACAGAGGCTGGGTGTGCTCCAGGGTCGTCACATGGCTGAAATAACAGAATAAATAATAACCTGCCACAGCGGGGATTCGAACCTGGGACTCGAAGAACAGAAGTGCTTTAAAATCACGCGTCGGCAACCTTTTCTTATATAATAAGAGCCACAAATGTTATAGGTGCGGGCCGCAGGTCATCTAATAATCACATTATTTTGTTGATAAAACTAAGTTATGCATTTTTATTATTATTCTCATTTTAATGTAATAAGTAAAAAAAAATAAGTAAGACTTATAAAGCTAAAGCTTTTTTTTTTAAGTTTGCACTTGACTCGATTGTGTTTTAATGTCTGCTTCCATTCTAGAAGTAGAAACGCGCAGTATCGTTTTTGAATGTTCATCGGTGAATCGAGGATAATGCTAGTTTTTTTCGATAGATAGGTATTGAAAAATCTGCTCCTTCAGATATGTACAACTAAACATTGTAATCATCTGCTGAGCAAACTTTTTTCGTTTCTTGTAAATAGCTAGAACCCAAACTTTTGCAAAACTATAATAAGTTAGCATTTTCCTTAAATCCTGTTTTGAGACTGGAAATACTTCGCAAAGGGTATAGCCGGGTTAGGATGGTAAATCTGCCCCCGAGGCTTTTTTGACTCAAACTTGGCGAATCAATTTGGAGTCGAATAAAAATAATTCACCCCATTTTTTAGCATTTTAATTTAAATGGTTTTAGAGATTTTTTTTCAAAACCTTTTCGATTTTAATTTTTTTTTTAATAGTAAAATTTGAAAGTAATTAATGATGATTTTTTCCTAATTCTCAGGAGTCAAGGGCGTGAAAAAATTATATGGTCATGATTCTTAAACGAAAAGCCAATTTTTAGCGGAAGAAATAAAACAAAAATATGAATTTTTTTAACCTTTTTGAAAAGTGTCAATCACCGATTTTTTTTTTTTTCAGAAAACGTCTCTTATACTGCTCTATACACAGGATTTTTGTCGAATTTTTTGAAGTGATGGATCAATATGAAAAAAAATAAAAACTTTTTTTTTCTGAAATCTCGCATTCAACTTATATTTCTTATTATTATTGAACAATGTGTAAACAATTATTTCTCGCCAAAAATTCAGAATTACATTAGTTATAAAACATTTTCAATCATTTTTCTACAAAATGATTGGATTAAAGCTGTGTTCAAAACGCTCGCCATGCTAGCGCTCTGTAACGTCTTCTATTTAGCCTCTACAATCATTTCTTATAAGATTTCCCTTGTTCAAGTATTCTCTATAGATTTCTTCACGAAAAACTGTGAAGAAGAAAATTTATCTATGACGGGAACTTTCTGTTAATTTTGATTGATGTAGTGCGGGTCTGAATGGGGGAGGGGGCCGTCCACTATTTTACATTTCTCTTTTTTAGATTTAGGAAGTTGTTGATTCGAGATTTTAACCCGGGAGAATCGAGTTAGAAATCCCTCAGTTCTTTGGGAATTATAATTGAAAGTTACATTATAATTGACAAAATTCGCTGCGTCCCCTCCTTTGAAAATCAAGGAATCTTCTTTAAAATGTGACGTCTCTGCCCCCACACGTGTCTCGGGTACGACACCCCCTCATCAGATACTTTTGAATAGCCTCAACAAGTTCCCCATAATTGTCAGCTATTCATCTTGCATTTCAAAGTGGCCTTAGACTAAACATACGGGACAACCCCAATGGTTTGAATGAAGAAATAAAAAACCATCACTTCCACTTACCACTCTCGTTAAAATCAATTATAAAAGTTTTAAATGAACTTAAAACTAAATAATAGATTAGAAAGATGGTTGGGGATGCGGTCGTAATAAAAACAACACATTAACAAGTAGTACTTATTTTAATTGTGTGCCGAATTTTCGGCCAACATTGTGGGCCTTCATCAGGGCTAAGAGTAACAAAACAACAACCAATGCAATTAGAAAATTAATAGAAAAGTTAGGCACAATAATATCATGACAGTAATACAATATGGAAACAAAGATAAAATTAAGATGACAATATTGCCATGAGAATATTTGTAGACTGTAAAGATAAACCAAACAAATAATTAAAAGTTAAAAGAAGAACAATATGCGAACAATAAACCTGTCATAGAATAGAATAGAATAGAAAAATAATTTTTATTCTGGGACTGGGGGGTCCCTTAAGAACAATATGATATGTACAATTAATATATACAATGTGTCTGGCCACAAGACCAAAGGATTATAATTAATTCTTATTTACAAAGCTTTAAGAAGAAAAGTAGGATACAATAAAACAGAGTAAAATAACTAAAAGAGTAAAATAAATGAATAACTTCTGATATGTTGAACAAAACTTAACATTGAAACTGATTTATAATAATTGATCCATCCATCCATAAATAATAAATTTTCTTTTTTAATAGATATTTGATTTGAAATATCAGGCTTGTGGAGCGTCTGTTTGAGATGACAATAGGTACTCGAACAGCTGGGACTTGAATGATGGTAGGGAAGAAGCATGGCGGATATGAGTAGGTAGGGAATTCCAGAGAGTAGTAGAGCGGACAAGAAAGGAATGTTCAAAACTTGTTATTCTGTGGACAGAAATATAAAGGTCAGAATGGCGCGATCTTGTTTGGAGCGAGCGGACGGACGATTTAAATTGCAGAAGTTTGTGGATATAGGGAGGTACGAATATATCACGTTTATATATGAACAATTTCAAAGTGATATTTGACTGTAGTACATACAAATAAATATCAATTAAAAATTGTTCATATTTAGAAGTTTAATGGTTCACATATTGTTCTTCTTTTAACATTTAATTATTTGCTTGGTTTTTCTTTATAGTCTTTAAATATTCTCATTTCAATATTATAATATTTTATGCTTGCTTCTAAAGTTTATTACTGTCAGCTTATTATTATTTTACATTTATTTTTCATTTAAGCAGATTTATTGATATTTACAACTGTATTATTGTATAAAACAAGTAAATGTGATGGACATAGTAAACTGACATGAAATACATGAAGAGACGCCACTCATTGGAAGCACTCTAAAAAATATTTTAAACTAGAAGATCTCGGGGCCATCTCCTTTTCAGACGCCTCGGAGGATTATCAGAAATTGAAAGAATGATAGTATAGAAATTAATGGATTAGAGTGGAAATGGTGTTTTTCATTGAATGATTGATACCTGGATACGGGCTAATTCAGTAACATATAGAATATTAAGGTCTTTAAGGATGAGCTTATTCGTGAAAAAGTAAGGAGCCATAAGGATTTTACGAAGGATTTTGGATTGTAAGGATTGGATAAGAGAGGAATTCGATGGTTTAGTAGAGCCCCATAGCTCTAATCCGTAAGTCCATATCGGTCTTATGATGTTCATATAAATAAGTCTTCTGTAATGAAGTGGAAGGTTGGAGCATTATCATTTTACATTTAATTTTATGTTTGTTTCCATATTGAATTACTGTCATCATATTATACTACCTAATGTATTATTAATTTTATAATTGCATTTGGCTGTTATTTTGTTTTTCTTAGCCCTGATGAAGGTCCACAATGTAGGACGAAACGTCGGCACACAATTAAAATAAGGACTACTTATTAATTGTGTTTTTTTGACTACTACAAACTACAAATGATATATATATTTATAAAACATGTAGCTCTATACCCCATGAAGGGTATCGGGTCTAGAACTTAGTGTTCTGTACTATTTCACAGCCATCAGCCGTGCATGGAGGTGATTTGGCCAAAACACTCTCAGCGGCCAGGTTTTTCCAATATTTGGGAACCCACTTCAGTGAGGTTGTGTGTGTCCCAGGAGGGTCGCCGTACTCTAGGGTCGCTCCTTGGCTGAAATAGGAGAATAGATAATTCTTCCTTAGCCGGGGTTCGAACCAGGGACCCGTAGAACAGTAGCATAATGATGTGAAAACTTGAACAAGCTGCTCCCTCAAAAATATATAACAATTCAAGCCTCTCAGCCTATTTCAATGAGGACAAGACATAACTTATTTTAATTACTATTTCATTGAATATAAACGGAAAGAGTTAGATTAAAATCTCGATAATGTTTAGATTCAAATTCACTGTGTAGACGACGAAAAAGATGCTTTAATATCCACAGTCTTTCAACTAAATTACTTGTTAAATTTATTTTTTACGTCTTTTGGCACTAAACATACACAGATGACAGAGAGCATTTTAAAATATATTAACTTCTACATTTTTTATTTTAAATATAACTTTTAAAATGTTTTTCGGGTCAGAATAATTACGTGTTATTTTATCAATTAATTAATAATATTAATTCAATAAAAGTTTTTTTTTTACTTACGTTTTCTAATTATCGTTAGAATGGCGTTCACGAGCATTTGAATTCGGTTAATTCAGGAAATCAACACCTCCGGTGATAACTGTCCAATAATATCCGATGAAGTTTCTTGCCGAAGTTCATTGACAGTTCAATGCGAGTTGTGAGGTCTTGGTGGCGAACAATTGTGATGGCTGGGGAGAGTTCTAAAGTTCTTTATAATGCTTGTCAAAGACTCAAATTATCGTCATTCATGTTATTATTTATTCATTGGCTGGAATCAATCAAATGGACAAAAGATTTTATATTTTCACTCATCTAAATACAGTCAAGCGAAGAATTGCGACCATAAAAATTTTCTATTTCACAATATCATCAATTTTTTGAAGCCTACTATTATTATTATTATTATAGAATGTGCAAAATGTTAGTTCCACACCGGTTTGCAAATTCTTTGTCAACAAAATTAGATCATTTATTAATTTATTTAGAGATAAAGTTTTCTCGCAATGCGAAGAATAAGGCGCTATTAAACGCACATGTCATCGTAAGCACTTTTGGCAAGTATAGTACACGACGATATATCGTCGTCTGGCACTAAAAGGGTTAAAGTTATCGAATGAAATGTATTAGTATAATTTATAACGAAATTGAATGCGTGATTAATACCTTTAAAAAATAACTGCATTTCTAAATAGCATTTTTAAAGAACTTAAGAGTTCATTAGATAAAATAAATACAAAGGATAATAACATAAATACAACTAAATGAAAAGATTACTAATACTAACATCTCAATTCTTCAACATCCCAGAATATACGGGGTGGCTGAGTGGTTACCTTGCTAGCCTGCCACGTTAAAGTTGTGAGTTCGAATCCCAGTCCCAGGAGGACTTTTTTCGAGCATACAAATAAATGGGGATTCACTCACAATCTCCCCCAGGTATGTGGGACCCGTCAGATAATTGATAGCTATCCACAAAAATATGCGTAGGGAGTGACGACCTAACCCTACCATCGAGTATCGCGGTGTGGAATATAAACCATACCGCGCGGCCAAGGGCCTCTAAGGCCTGTTTTCGTTTTTGAGCTAATTTACATACACACACAGCCCGTAATGTAGGACTTCGTTATTTCGACTCTTGAGGCTTTAAAAAAAATTGTATGTAAAATTTATGTTATTTTTTTGATACAAGGTTATTTTTACACAAGGTTTTATAATTACCAAATATCTATATTATAGTATAACTGCTTATATAGTTTATATACTGAGGGTAGAACTGATTTATAAAATACCAATTCTAAAAATTGAAAAACAAATCTGAGTCTTAAAAATCTAAAAGGTATTCCATAAAAAAACACAAAAACAATCTGGTGCGCGCAGCACATGACTTTCACTTACCTTCGTTATTAAAATCAATTTAAGAATTTTAAATACATTTAGAGATACAAATAAATTGTTAAAGAATTAATTATTTTTAATTTCAATAGACACATGTATTTTATTGAATAGTCTATTACATCAGTTAGTTTCATCGGCTTTTCATCACTCTCCATTAACCTTTAAAAGCTATCAAACGGTATATTATACTTCTATATTACTATTCTGGTGTTCAAAAACACAAAAATTGCATACAAACATATGTTTGCACTTTTCTCCTTTAGTTGTTTATCAAATTCGCTCAACTTGCATATTTACCCATTATTTATCAATTCTAATAAGATGATGTTCCAATATTTTTTTAAATCTTCAAAATTAAAGGTACTTTAGAACAAGAAAATTTTAAATATCGGCATTTAAGCCCTGTCAGACTATTTTAATCAGAATGAAACCTACATCATATTAAAGCCCATCAATTTTAACATCGATATATAGAGTTTAATCAAAATTGTATGAGCCGTTTTTGATAAAATCATAAAAAAGGTCCAAAATGCACGGTAGATCTTTCAGTCAGCTAATTTTGATGAAAAACTTTCTGTAACATCTCGGGCGTAAATTTGTCTTTAATATGAAATCTCAGTTTCAAAGAACTTTTCGTTTTTGCTCGGGAGTTAGCACACACAGACACACTCACACACACACGGACCTTTTTGTGTACCCTAAAACGTGTATTTCCGTTGAAAACTGGATTTCGAAAATTTTCACGATCGCAATACTTTCCCTTACAATATAATCCATATATTGGTAAGTGAAAGTAAATAATAATAATAATAAGAAATAAAAAAAGACAACGTTCTTTTATAATAATAAAATGGTCTGCTCCATATAACTGAAAGTCCCTAGACCGCAAAGGAAGAAGTTTCTTTAAGTTATTTAGCCAGGATTTCCTCCTAACCGATCTCATTTCCAATCTGAATAAGCCGATAGCATCCCCCCCACCTCCGATCCTGCTCAATATATCCTCGCCAAATGTAAGTGAGAATGTGGAGCTAGGGGAGGGAACCAACTTAAGAAATAAGATGAAAAGCTGATAGACAATAAATTCACATCTAAACATCTTAGTTGAAATTACTAATACATTATAGAATTTTTATAGATATAAATTATAAACAATAGGCGCATAAAGCGTACCCTTATCTTATAATTAGCCGCGTAACAATAACACATTTTTCACATTTGTTAGATTTGTTATCTAACGGAGTAATCATATCCAGTACCAATGGCGCGACAGTCCGTGTAGGTCCTGGGCCTCGCTGTGTGATCTCCTGGGAGATTACACACCCACGTTTCTCGATGCAATTTATAGTGTAATAAGTGGCCACCATTTGGCTGACGGGTCTCACATACCCGGGTGAGAGGCTGGAAGTGAATCCCCATTTAATTATATCCTTATAAAAGCCCCGCTGGGACTGGGATTCGAACTCACAACCTGTAGCATAAGAGACTAGCGCGCTAGCCACTCAGCCACGGGCTCCCCCGATATCTGAATAATTACCAGAATTAAAGAATCTTTTAATCATATCGTTTCAGGTTTTTTTTTTTTTTTTTTTTTTTTTTTTTTTTTTTTTTTTTTTTTTTTTTTTTTTTTTTTTTTTTTAAACAACGCTTATAACATCATATAGTTAATTGTCTGGAATCTACAAAAATAGAGGCACTTTAAAAGAAAGAAAAATAAAAAAAATCGGCATTTCAGCCCTGTCAGACTAATTCAATCAGATTAAAACCAACATGATATTAAATCCCATTGAATTTAACATCGATATAGCGGGTTCAACCAAAATCACTGGAGCCGTTTTTGAGAAAATCGAAAAAAGGTGCAAAATGCGTTGTATGAAGAGGTTCTTTTGGTGCACCGATTTTTGTTGAATCGTTTTCTGTAGCATTTCATACAGTTGCACTCCTGAAATATATAATTTATGTTTGATACTACGTGATATGTCTAGTTTTTGAGATAGACTTGTTACATACACACACATAACGTTTTGCGCGAGGCATTATGACATATTTTCTGTGAACTTGTGATTAAAAAATCATCAGGATACTTCCTTCACTATTTATTTCATATATAGATTAGTTAAAGTAAATAATAAAATAACTTTTTTCAATAACTTTTAAAAAGTGAATGACAACTAACTTTCTTCAAGGTCTGGAATAAGGGTAAAACATAAAATGGTAAAAACAATAGAAACGGAAATATCTCCGAAAATGAGACGAGTTCTATGAAGAGTACATACGGAGCAAAACTCATATCGAAAAGGATATCAATCACTTGATTGTACATTAGTGAGACAGAGGGACACGGCATTGGCATTAAACCCAACCCCCCCCCCTTCAATACTGACCCCTATCCCCCCCCCCCGCATCTGCATTCGCATTAGATAAAAGAAGACACTTCAGAGAAAGT
Organism: Piezodorus guildinii; assembly: GCA_023052935.1. Classification (NCBI taxonomy): domain Eukaryota; kingdom Metazoa; phylum Arthropoda; class Insecta; order Hemiptera; family Pentatomidae; genus Piezodorus; species Piezodorus guildinii. The sequence continues at coordinate 129,378,777 of CM041295.1, read as the reverse complement.
TTTCGGCCTCCTAAATTCCATCAGCCATTCGTCAAACGATAGATTTAAGATCAGGCATTAGATAGGGTATGGTGGGACTAGTTGAGCAACTTATTAATCATACGATTATAGCTCTTCAAGGGTGTCTTAAAGGCTTGTTATACATACTTATAGATTGATAATTTATCCCTTGGCAAAATTGTTTATAGCAGTTAATTCCTAACAAGTCGATTTTAAGAGCTACAGCTGTTTGAATATATTGGGTTGTGTTACTTGAAATGTCCGTTTTCATGGTAAAGGATTTTTATTAAAAATACGATATGAAAACAAGATAATTTTATTCGAAGTATTTTTTTTTCTAATTTTTCTACACATTTTTCCTATCGTGACAGCAACTTTTTTATCCCCGAACTGAAAAACCCTGAGCTTTGAAGTGAAACAAAGTCTGAAAACGCACTTTTCACTTGATCATCATTTTCAAAAAGTTTTCTTTTGACGAAGTTGTCTAAATTCTTGAACAGGTGGTAAATCTATTGGAGACAAGTCGGGAGAATATGGTGGGTGCGGAAGAACTTCGTAGCCCAGTTCTTTCAATTTTTGCATGGTATGTTTTGAAACATGCAGCTCAGTGAGATCATGAGGTACCCATGTATCGAGATTTTTTACTTTCCCAATACACTTTAAATGTCTGGAAACGGTAGATGCACTTGCATTTAGTTGTGCTGAGAGTCCTTTAACTGTTTGGTAGGGGTTTCCTTATACTGTATGTTTGAGGACATCGTTGCCTATTACGGACGGAGGTCTTCCTCGGGGTAAGTTTTACAAGTCGGTATTCTAAGCTGAAAACTTAGAAAACCAACGGCGAATGGTCCGTTCATTAACACTCCTTTTCCTAAACGCCTTGCAAATATTTCAAGCGGCCTCAGCTGCTGAATGGCCGAGTTCAAACTCGTACAAAAATATTACTCGAAAATCGCGTGTTTCCATGTTCATATTTGGAGGTATACTAAAAAGTGGGTAATTGATTGGGAAGCTAATGTTTATAATACAAAGGTAGAGGATTAGTAACGGTTTACTTTAAATATGTAAACATTTGGAAGAAAACAACGGAAATCTGCAAAATCCTTTATGTATTTAAGAAACTATAAAAACGGACATTTCATGTGAAACAACCCAATAGAAATCCAAGCATGCTTAAAGTACTCCATAGGTAGGGTTAGTTGCACAACGGTATGGTGCTTAGGGCATATTGAGCACATAAAAAGTCTAACAAAACCATGGGTTCAATGTTAACAAGACATGAAAAGAAATTTCTGTTTGAAATTAACTTTTTACGTATAAAACACTTTTTACAACTAATACAATAGTATTAGGTTGTAAAAAAAGTTCGCACCGTTTTTCAATATTTAAATTTAATCCTCTCTGTGCTCATAAAATCATGTTTACTTGTTCAGTAATATTTACCAATTCTAGAAAAAAGATTACGTAAGGTGCTTTTATGTATCAGTTTCAACAAGATTCCTTATCTTTAAGTCGTATTTTGCTTGGGGAGCGGCGTTGTCTAGTGGATAGAGCGCTAGTCTGCTGTGTTCCGGGTCCTGGGTTCGAATCTCGGCTATGGCAGAATATTATTTATTCTGTTAATTCAGTCGGGGGGTGACCCTAGGGTATGGAGACCATCCTGGGGCAGACCCAGCCTTTATAAAGTGGGTACCCAAAATAATTGGGGGAAAACCTGGCGGCTGAACGCGATTAAGGCCTTATAACCTCATTGTACTGCCGTTGGCCAAGAAACAGTACGAATCTCTCTATGTACTGAGCCCAAGACCCTTCATGGGTTGTAGTGGTACAGGTTTTCTTTATTTTATTATTTTTTTTTTTTTTTGCTTGCTAACTATGGAAGAGAAAAACTTTATTTTCGTCGTTTAATTATTTTTTATTTTTGAAAAATAAAATCCGTTACACAAACCATAAAAAAAATTACAGTGTGTATGGCGATGATGTCTTAGGAGAAAGCACCGTCCGTAAGTGGTTTGCTCGGTTCAGAACCGAAAATGTTGTCTTGGGAGTCGCAAAGAGCTTCAGCTGTTGATGTTGACCAAATTAAAAAAATTATCTGAAAGATGGCAACATGTTGTGGATAAAAATAGGTCATATATAATCATTTAAAAATATTTACAGGAACGTGAAGTTTTTATTGAAATCACCAGTGAAAAAAACATCCTATTTTCTTGACTTACTCATCCCTTGTTCATCGGTACATTCCTTTAACACAAGATCCCAGTCACTAACCTCTTTTTTCCTTCTCATCGAACATCATCCTTTAATTTTCGTGCCACTTCATTCTGGAATTCCATACCTACCTCTATACGCAAGTATTTTTTAACCTCATTTAAGAAAAAAATATTCTATGATTTTCTCACCCATCATTCTTCCGAATTATTTATACAAAAGTTAGAGTAATGGTCATATTTTATTCTAAAATGAAGACCACTACAAATATGTAAACAAAAACTTTTTATATATATTATATATATATATATATATATATTATTACTATCGTTGTATTCACTACTTTTATAAATAATGTAAGTAGCAGTTATATGTCGGGCAAATAATCGTAATTACTACTTTTATAAATAACATATGTATAACCTTAAGTTTGTTTTCGTAATGCTTTTGTGCCAGACAAAAGACTCAGTTATTGTACTTTACTGTTATTCTTATGGGACAGAAGGTCCAAGACTAAAATTTACTTTTCATTTTTTCTTTCCATAATGATTATGTTTTAAAATTTCGCCGAATCTTGAATTATTCACATCGAATGAAAAATATAACTCAGAAATATTAAAATAAAAAATACAATGTTATAGTTAAAGATAATTTAGTCATTTCTTCCTCTAATTTTTCTTTTCAACGAAATACAAGGGGGTTCATTATATCTTTTCCAAATCGCTAAGGGGGGAGGACGATCATAATCGCAATACAAGAGGATCATTTGAAAATTAGGTTAATTATATTTTTTAATGTATTTATTTATTGCAATTTACAACTGTATAATGGAATACAACAATTAAATTTGAGAAAAATATATAAATTCATGAAACACGTGTAGAAAAGCTTCCCAGTGGAAGCACTCTAAAAATATTCTAAACTAGAAGGTCTCAGGGCCATCTCCTTTTCAGAAGCCTCGGAGGATTGTCGGGAATTGAAGAGGAAGAAAGGATTAAAACTAGAGGATTAAGGTGGGAATGGAGTTTGTCATGAAAGGAATGGTATCTAGATCGGGCCAAATCAGCAACATACGAAATATTAAGGTCTTTGTGGGTCAGTTTATTAGTTACAAAGTAAGGAGCATTGAGGATTTTACGAAGGATTTTGGATTGTAGGGATTGGATACTGGAAGAATTGATGGTTTAGTAGAGCCCCAAAGCTCTACTCCGAGGTTAATTATTGAAACGTGAATATTATATTATTACAAATTTATCAGATATGCTGCAATATTATTGACAGTCAATAACAGAATGGGCGTTTTCAAACATCCATTAATTATTAAAATCTGATCTTGATTCGATTCAGTTTACACAGAAGCATACGTTCTTCTTAAAGGGTTCCATAATTCTATATTTGCTGAAGTCGATAAATCGGATGTCTGATCGTGTGATTTTGCCCTCAAGTCAAGTTCGCACTAGGGCTAGGTGTGATGCTAAAGCCCAACATATAATTATAACCTCTTTTTTAATTTCACTTACCTCTATATAAAAGTAAAAATAAAAAGATTCGAATTTTTAAAATTCGATAGTTCTAGCTAGAAAACGAAAAGTAAATGACGCACATTTATATGAAAATGAAATGAATTATTAAAACAGGTGTATGCCTGGGAGTTTACAAATTAGTCACTATAATCGACTAATTGTAATAGCTAATTCATAGCATAGAGTTACATAAACGTAAGTGATATTAATAGAAACAATTTTCATTGCTCTATCATTAATTTTCTAAAAAATTATCTACAATAACTTCTTTCTGCACTTGTTGATATTGTTTTTGAATTTCACTAAAACGATAAATGAATTTATGTTTTACATTCAGTCATTAAATGTGAACCTCCGTAATAAATACAAAATAAATAATTTTCAATAGTTATATTAGCATGCAAATATTTTGTTATACTTGCATGGTTTGATGTATATTATTTTTACATTTGAAAGCACACATAAAAATGTAAAAACCATTAATCATAATTAGTAAGATATTCTGTATTAATGGAATTAAATTGAAAATTATCATATTTCGCTTGAACCTTCTTTTCTCCAGGTCTCAAAGAAGTCTTCTTTCCTTACCTTTGTAGTTTGAATCCATCCGGTGGCCATATTTTTTCCATTATTCCTATAATTGAATTAATATTCTACCAAAAATAATTTATTTATTCCATAAGATTGAGAGTGCCATATCATTCTACTGCATAATTAATTTTTAAAAAATACCTAATAATAATTATCAGTAATCATTGACAAGAAATCAAAAGCTTTTTTTTTTTAATAGTGGTTAATCACATTAAGGACGTTCTGTTCAGTAAAAAATTCAAACGTCAGAAAAACATTTAATTTTATGTCAGTTTTTAATTAAATGCAAGCTCGTTTAGGGTTCATAGATACAAAAAAATTAATTAAAATAAATAAAAACTAATTCACAAATAATTTAATTTTTTTTTTTTTTTTATCATAAATAATGCCTCGCGCGGATCTCATTACCACGTATGGGAGCGTCCCACGGGTGGCAGATGGGGGGATAGTCGATGGAATTTCTTCGGAAGATCCTCCCGGCTAAGTCCAATGGACTCGCTGACCAACAATGAGAGCGACCCTCCAGGCTTGCTGGAGGGTGTGACGTAGGTTCGAACGCCCTATGACATATTTTAGTTTAAAAAATACCACAAACAGTCATGGATTACGTGTACCGAGCAAGGTTTAAATATGGGTGATAAGATTCCGGTTTTGGGGTATGCCGATGATTTGGTACTGCTAGGCGACGACACGGAAACCATACAACTAAATACAAGTGTGTTAATAAAAACCGGTAAGGTAATAGGACTCGAAATAAATACCGATAAGACGAAATATATGATTAGTAGCAGAAACGGTGGCGATCTTAGTGACATTGATTTATCAGGGCTAACTTTTGAACAAGTAGAGAAGTTCAAGTACTTAGGTTCAAGGATAACAAGAAAAAATGAAATCCAGGAAGAATTAAAGTCCTGGTTAAAGGTGGGAAATGCGTGCTATTATCCAGTAGCTAAATTACTTAGCTCGCGGCTTCTGTCTAAAAACTTAAAGATTAGAATTTATAAAACGATTATTCTTCCGACGGTTCTTTACGGATGTGAAACGTGGCCGCTTACTTTGAAGGATGAACAACGGCTTAACGTTTTCGAAAATAAGATACTGCGAAACATATTTGGTCCGAAGAGAGATGAGGCCACTGGGGACTTTAGAAGGTTGCACAACGCGGGACTGCGGAGTTTAAACCCTGTGAATATAATTGAGTTGATAGCATCGCGGGGACTCAAATGGGCGAGTAAAGTTGTTGGGCTCGGTAAGGATCGGATTCTGAGAAAGTTAGTATTCGCTGATCCGACTGGTAAGCGACCGAAAGGTAGGCCGAAATGTCGATGGGAGGATTGCGTTAAGGCTGACTTCGGGGTCTTGGGCTTGAACGGTGAACATTTGACGAGTCTGTGCAGGTTGAGTTTGGTGGTATCGGCATCGAACCTTCGGGTTCGGTAAGCCTATTATTATTATTATCACAAATAATGAAATCTACCTATTCATTCAGAGCGAAAGAACTTTTTTTGTTGGTTTTTATAGATCCCATGATTAGGAATAACATGTGCTACATAGGAAAAATATTTAAAATAATTTATTTATTTATTAGCCGTGTCAAAACAGTGTTTATAATGTCTGTCTCTCATCACAGTCACTATCATTTTATTATAGCATTTTAAATATGAAAACAAATAAAATTAATAGTTTAATTATATGAGATTTATTAACAGTTCGTTCTACTCCTTCGAAATGAACGATACCTCCTATACGAACCTAAATGCATCAGACAGAATTTTTAAATTTTACATCAAATACTTAAATATCGATATCAATAATTAAGGCTATATAACAAAAAAATAAATTTCTTAACAACCTAAACCTAAAAAAAAATATATTCCTAAGAAATCTGGTAGATAATGTTGAGTTCCAAACCTAATTTAAAAGATATTAAAAAAAAAAAAAAACTTTATGTATAGAGAAAAAATAAAGCTACTAGTAAATAAACAATGCACTTACCTTAAAAAATGAAAATCTGGAATGTTCTTTAAAACTTGGAATGCTTGAATGAAGGTCTGGAACAAGATTGCACATATATAAGTTCAAATCGTCAACGAATTTGGGTTAACTACCAATGCACTCACTAATAAAATACGTGTTAAAGAAAAAAACATTTCTATAAGTGTTAGTAGTAATAGCTCTAATATAAGGAGATCTCTGTTGATTTAAAAAAATGTAAAATAAAGGTATGATCTGTCAACTAAGTTTTGAGTTTGAAAATATAAGCACCTAGAAACTTATAAGCGATGAGAATTAGCACTCTTTATAAAGTAGCCATAAAGTAATAAAAACCATTCCATTAATTAATAAAAATATTTTTTTTGTTAATTTAGGCATGTCATCAGTGAATAAGAAAAGCGAAAAAAAAAAGAAACAAAATAATTTTTTTTCAAACAGTGTAAAAATAAAACTATAAGAAATTAAAAAAAACAAAGAGATAATAAGTAAAAGCGAAGAATTAAAAAAAAAAAAAAAACCCTTCACAAATCTTTTTTCTAACTCGATCATCTATTCTACTCAACTCTTAGTTGGTAGGTATACATTGAACATTTCTCCTCGCTAACCGAAATCATAAATTGTTCATTTTTGGTACCGAGTTGTGTTGTGTCAATACGCACTTTTTCGGGACCAAACTCTCCATCGTATAAAATGACACTTCTGATCCGCTCTTTTTGTTGAATAAGTTGCAGATACATCTCAGAGGTATACGCTTTTAAAATATTAAATTTCGTTTTAATAGTTCTTATATATTTCTAGTATATGTTCTTATTGTGGCTATTCCGCTCTGGCTCGGCCTCCACTGGCATACACCAGTGAAGCGCTGAGTGGGAGGCGCTGGGATCTCTTGGATTCCGCTTCTCCCCCCACTTGTGGGGGGAGTAGCCGAGTCTAGGGTTCCTTTGGCTGATTGTATATATTGTATATAGGTTTGCTTGTATGATTTTTATATATTTCCCAACTTGTATTTATCTCTACTACAGGTTGTTGTTTTGATTTGTTTCTTGTTGTTGTTTTTTTGTATATATTTGAATTTATTTATTTCCGATTTTATGTAATTTGACTTTATCATTATTGGCTGTATATATTGTATGAATGTGTACTACATCTATATTACTACTGTTCATTATGCAACAAATTGTAATATTCCTCAATAAAAAAAAAAAAAAAAAAAAAAAAAAAAAAAGTGTATGTTCTTATAATTCCAAAGTTTGTGTCTACACAAATGTCTATTTAAGACACTATTTTGTCGCATAAATAAAATTGTTTATTCATTGACTGATACCTAAGAACAATAAAACTTCATCCTTTAAAAAATCCTTTCATTTTCCTGCCACTTCATTCTGGAATTCCATACCTACCTCTATACAGTAAGTATCTTCTTTAACCTCATTTAAGAAAAAAATATTCTATGATTTTCTCACCCATCATTCTTCCGAATTATTGTATACAAAAGTTAGAGTAAGGGTATCGTATCATTATACATGTATTATATATCATGTAATATATATATCATGTAAAGGTAAGTGAAAGCAATATAAAAGTAAGGTCAAATCATTTAAATGCATTAAAGAGTTTGGAGTGTGATGGTAATTGAATTTTTTTCTAATACTGCTATTATGTACAGAATATGTTACTAAATCCTAATAAAAATAAACGAGTAAGAACCGATTTTAAATATCAATCTAAATTCTGAAGTCCATTAATGTTAACTCGTTTTTTATTATTTTAATATTGAGCCAGGAATTTACAAATGAAAATTCAATAAAGGATCAATTCATTGCTAGGCCAGATATTAAAGTAACACTAAAACAAATACATCCAATAAGTTTATATTTCATATTATTAACAAAATTGTTAATATATAATACAACCACTTTATTATCTATATGATATATAATGTAATCTATATAAATATTATTATCTACCCACCACACAGGTAATAATAATTAATATAGTCGACAAAACATATAAAATAACTTTCTGTATTTTTTTGTTATTTTCATATCATCATTGAACAAAGAGATATTTGATTCTTATTGGTACATTAATATGTTACAATTTTATTATTGATTTTAAAGACATATTACTCCTACATATTTTGTAGAAATTTATAGGTATCTATTTCAAGATTATAATGTTTACATATTTTTTTTATTTGTTGTTTTAACCTGTACCTCTACAACCCGTGAAGGGTCTTGGGCTCAGTATATATAGATTCGTACTGTTTCTAGACCAACAGCCGTGCAATGAGGTGATTCGGCCGTGATCACGCTCAGCCGCGAGGTTTTTCCCCATTTTTGGGTACCCAATTTATAGAAGCCGGGTCTGCCCCAGAAGGGTCTTTATATCCTAGTGTCGCACCCCGGTGAAATAACAGAATAAATAATATTCCGCCATAAACGGGATTCGAACCCAGGACCCGGAGCACAGTAGACTAGCGTTCTATCCACTAGACAACGCCGCTCCGTTTTCGGTTTATTTGTTGTTTACTTATATTTAATTTGTATTTACTTTAACCATTTTATTGTATTATTGAGAACTTTTATACCACTTATCTATGAATTGTAATTTATAAAAATAATATCCCGATGTCCTTTTAGAAAGAGATTGTTCCAGAAAATGTCATTGTAGCCGAAACGTAGTATTAAAAGAATTGCAATAAAGAGCCGGAGTGAATATAAAGCACATATTATTTATCTACCATATTTCAACCATTATCTTAATTAAATCAACACTCATTGATAAATAATTAAATTTATCATATGTGAATATAGATATCCTACTGGGGCACACCCAGAATCTAAAAAGTGGGTACCCGAAAATTAGGAAAACCTGGCGGCTAAGCGTGACTAGGTCTAAGCAACCAACCGTCCTTTTGCACGGCCGTTGGCACTAAACAGTACGGATGTCTTGTAAGTACTGAAACCAAGACCATTCATAGAGGGACAGTTTTTTTATTTTATTTATTTTTTAATGTTTATTATATTATTTTAGATCATTATCCAACATATTTGATAATTTTCCCATCTCACAATTTTTATGCATAAAACTATGTCCCATTAAATCTTAAAGAAAGGTCCTAAAATGTTATCGTACAAGCTCAGACCTCTATGTGAGCTATCGGGGTCTAAAAGAAAATTCAATAGATCACTGACTATCGAACACGAACTAATATTGCCTCTCGTAAAAGGCTTGGGTTAGTAGATTTTTTTTGTTTTTAACATATAAATAATAAAATTCGTGAACAGGAAGTCTTTGACAACTAAGATACGGGAAAATTATCCGCCAAAAAAACAGAACGACCCTTTTTCCACCACTCATTAAATTAATGAGAGGGACAGTAGTGAGGAAATGTTTTTACCGCATTAAGGGAATTGGATAACGGAGTTTGACGTCATTACCTGTGGAAGGGGTGGGGAAACCCACATAGCCCTCCTCTAATTTAGCGACCTATAGGAAGGGAATAGTAGGGAGTTTAATATTAACGTTAAAAGTAGATTTTTATAACTAAAATTTGAGCTATTATTTAGAGATTTCAGTAGCAATATTAATATATTAAATATTTTAGACTCTTTAAACCTCCAATTAATTAAATTTGCAAATTTATAATAATGCCTACTTGGACTTATAAAGTCCATAACCCACCGAATTCCTCTCGGATTCAATGTTTACGATTTAAAATCCTCAATGCTCCTGCTTTTTTGTTTACCCCTACATCGTCTTATAGGCTATAGGTGGGTTTCTCGGGCCAGGGGGTGAGGACGAGGATAAATACCGAGATAAAAGCCCTTCAGCACCGAGACGCGAACTCTTAATTATTTGGTTCCGGATATCTGTTCATCTGCTGTTGTTAGGCAACGCGCGTTCAAATCACTTAAAAACATGTAAAAAGGAGTCGCTCTCGTGAGCGGTATCTAGCGACTTTTTTGGTAACTAGGTGCTTCAAGCTTGACCGTATTAATCCCAGTTCATGCATGTCTACTACGAGCTTACTCCTAACAATGGTATCATAAGCTGCCTGCCATTATGGTTAAAATCGACAAACAGCATTCAGGTAGTCTGCTGAAACAGATTAGCTTCAGGGCGAAGATTTGATCAATAGTAAACCTATTGGGCCGGAAGCCACCCAGTTTTTGTTCTACATATGGAAGGAGCTTGTTATAAAGAGATATGGAGAAAATTTTATACTCAGCGCTAAGCAGACTAATCCCCCGATAGTTGCTGCCTATTGTCGATTCTTCCTTCTTTTTATACACGGGTACTACAAGAGCCTCATTCCATTCTTCAGGTAGGTGTTTCTCTTCTTATATCTGAGCTATCAGTTTCTGCAATACCTTGGCAACTTCATAATGCCCTGCTTTGAGCAACTCTGCGATTAGTCCATCATTACCTTGTGATGTATTATTTTTGAGTTTACTGAGGATGTCTAGGAGGATGTCCTATACATCGGGTGGAATGGTTTCCAAGTCATCCTCATTTGTACACAATGGTAACTGTGCATGGTCTTTCTGGTAGATATCCGAGTTTCTTGGGCTTCCCTTTTTATACGATTCACCGATCTATGGAAAATGCGGGATTCATGTTTTCTTTTTGCGTTTTCAATGTCCTTATTTGTTAATAAGCCAACCTCTTCGCGTGTTTTTTGGCATCTTTGTACTACTTGAAGCTGTTCCTTATATTCCGACAATCCAAATAAGTCTTTTTTCATTCCGTTTGTGGACTATCTGCTTGCATTCTTCATCAAACCAGCCGCTCCGATGATGTATTTTCTTTGCTCCATGTGAAACCTATCTTCATGTTTCTCCATCTACTTTCGTTTTCGCAACTTCACCAACTGGTACGCTCATGATTGTCTCGTGGAACTTTTCGGATCTAGCACTCTCTTCTTACGTCCCGAGGCGTTCTGTGTTCCCCTGCTCACTTCTGGGTATCGAAACTCTGCCTATGAAAATAGTAGTATTAGGACCATTGCCAGTCCCAAACCTGGTTAAAGGAGCAGGGATGGTTCATGGGCTGACTACCCATGAAATGAAAAAAAGAGCAAGGTTACAAATAATTAACAGAGCCTCGGATGTAGGATTCATTAACGGAAACGACATGGAAACTTGACAGAACTGAAAAATGACAGTACATTCAAATTGCACCCGTGCGGAGCAGGAAAGAGTTCCTAGTGTAATATATGTTGCTGAAACATTCCTAGCATGATAAATTTCATTAAATTTTCAATAATCCTTGAAGAAGTAAGAAAAGAAGAGGGTGTCAGGATCTTCTAAAGTAATATATATATACATATAAAATTAAATTTATAATATAGTGGTACGTACAGAGTTTAATTTTAATTAACTGAAAGTTAAGGAAGTAGACCCCCCTCTATTTGAGCGACCCGGAAATCAGTAGCTATGGTTCCCCCACCGGTAAATCTACACCAGCCCTAACAAGTGAAAAGAACACAAATGCCCTACCTCTAAAAGCTTTTTCTATAGAAAGCATCCCCGAAACACATCCGGATCGCATGTCAAAACGCCAGTCGTCACACAAGTAATTACTTCGTTATTTAAAAATATTGTCCACCTTTAAAACCTTTGGAATCCTCACCCTACAACAGATCGATAGGAAAAGAACTGACTATAGATACCGAATACTACAACACTTACTTGACAAACGATATAATCTTCTGATAAGATACTATCATATATGGGATTGGGCTTTGGGTGTCCCACTAAACTAAGCAATGCCAAATCCCGAATGCACTTCATACTATCACCAAAAAAATCACACATAATGATCTCAATATAACATTTGTTGAAGACATATCCCTGTCTGTTTCCCATAATCCTCCCGGGCCACTAAAAAGAAAATGGCCAGAAAAGTTAAATAAGACATCAAAATACTTACAAGTGGGTAGTTACTCCACAAGACATTATTATGCCTCTCAATATTACTTATTTGCGTCAATAATTTGTACATATATATTACAATCTTACTACGGGATATGACAATTTAACTTGGAAAAATATCTGTTGATTTTTTCTTGATTTGGATATGCCATCATTTCGTGTTTCATATTTGCCATGTTTTATCAATGCTATTATCGAGAAATGGTTAATTCTTACGAATATTGAAAATCTGGCATTTAAGCCCAATTAGACTTTTTTAATAAGGAAAAACTAACTCGGAATTAAATACCATTCAACTTGACATCAACGTAGCAAGTTAAATTAAAATCGGAATAAATATTTTAGTGGTTAATTAGCATGTTAATTTGGATAAAAAACCTGCAAAAAAAAAAAAAAAGTTGTAAACAAATTTATATGTTTTATATTAATTATTACTATTTATAATTAGCATCATATTTTGTTTGTATCTTAAACAACCAGAAAAACTCTATTAAGAAACTAATAATTAAGATTTTCTTAAAAGTTTGTTTAATGCTAGAGACATATAAAAATTGTAAAACAATCAGAAACTCCAGTGATTGTTGTTTATCATAATTTCTATTGTTATATGTAGTTCAATATAAAATAAATGTTTCTATTGAAACGCAAAATTAGTGTGATTCTTCATTAATACTTCAACTTTCTTTAAACTTCCTAAAATAGTGCCAATTCCTCTCTTTTTTTTTATCAGGCTGCTGCTGTTCCTCAAGGCAGTATCCTAGGACCCATTCTTTACACAGTTGATATCCCAACCCATTCTGACACTTTCCTTGCTACCTATGCAGATGAAACGTATTTGTTATCAGTAGTTATTGCTTCCCACACTATTCAATTTCATATCAGAGACCCTGAAGTATGGTGTCAGAATGGGATGATAAAATTAATTCTAACAAATCAAGTAAAATTATAACTTCCTGCCTTAGAGTATCTTTTAATAACACTCAACTAATCCCTGTTGAAAAATCCGATACCTAAATATACTCCACCTTGACAAAAGCCTCACTTGGAATCCTCGTACAAGACTGAAACCACAAGTAACTTCCCGACATTTTCGACTACTTCAACACTTACTGGACAAATACTCAACCCTTCCCCTCAACTACAAAAGGCTTATATACATGACTATCATAACGCAGATATGGACTTAATTGAGTTACGGGGCTTTATTAAACCATCGAATTTTTCTCATATCCAATCCCTACAATCCTTAATAAAATACAATCTTCATAATCTTCTCAATACTCCTAACTTTGTCATGAATAAAGTCATCTACATAGACTGACGTTCCACATATTGCTGACTTGGCCTGAACCAGGTACCATACCTTTCATGATAAATTCCATTCCTACTCTAATCTATTAGTTTCAACTCTTGTTTCCTCTTCTATTTCTGAAAATGCTCCGAGGCGTCTGAAATGAAGATGGCCACGAGACCTTTTGGTTTAGAATTCTATTTTAACCACTGCCAGTGGGTAGTATCTATACATTGTATTTTATGTCATTGTATTATATTTCCATCACGTATGCTTGATGAAACATTAGGTTACTGTGCTCCGAGACCCAGGTTCAAATCCCGGCTGAGGCAGAAGTATTTATTATGTTATTTCAGCCATGGAGTGACCCTGGGGTATGGAAACCCTCCTGGGGCACACCCAGCCTCTGTAAAGTATCGGGTTGTCCGGCTAGTTCTTGGAGAAATTTGGGAAAAAATTAAAATTGATGAACAGTTTAAATTTTATTTATTTAATCTACAAAAGATTTACCACCGTTAATGATTACGCTTTCCCAACTAGAAATGTCCATTATCCCTTTTTTCCAAAAATCACTGTCTTTACTCCTGAAGGACAATAAAAGGTCTGTTTTGACGTCATCTTCCGAAGAGTGGGATTTTCCTTATAGAAAAGTTTTGAGGGAACGGAAAAGATGGAAATCCGAAGGAGCAATGTCAGGAGAGTACAGCGAGTGTGGTAAAACCTCCCATCTGAAGGTTAATAACTTTTGCCGAGTCCTTAAAGACACATGAGGCCTAGCATTGTATTGGTGGAATAGCACTCTTTTTCAATTTGCCAACTCTGGCCGTTTCTCTTCAATTGCTGCCTTAAATCGATTTAACTGGGCGCAATTAAATCCGTATTTATAGTTTGGTTTTGTGGAAGGAGCTTAAAATGTATGGGCCCCTACCAATCCCACCAAATACTGAGCATCACCTTTCTTGGATGGTGGCTACCCCCAAGATTTTTTTTTGGCTGGTGCTGATATGATATACAGAATCCATTTTTCGCCACCAGTAATAACTCGTTTCGAAAATGGTTCATTCACATTTGTTTTCAGCATCAAATCACAACATGAAATTCTTTCAATAAGGTTCCTTCCACTGAGCTCATTGGGAGCCCAAACGTCGTAACGACAGACGTACCTGGCCTTCTTTAGATGATCAAAAACTTTGCAGACTCTTAATTCAGCAGCTATCTCACGGACAGTAATACATGGATTGTTTGCGATGACCGTCATAGTATCCTTGATGTCAACAGTTGAACTCTGGCTAGCCCGGGTTGGTCTTCCAAATTGAAATCTCCTGATCTAAACCGTGAAAACCACTTCTGAACCGTGCTATCAGCAATTGAATCGCTGCCATACTCGGCACGAATCTTTCTTGCAGTTTGGGCTGCGTTTTTCCCTTTTTTAAAACAAAACAGCATAATATAACGAAAATGAACTGAATCGTCACTTTTGTCTTATGGCTTGCAATAAAGAAGAATTCAGTGTGTAAACTTAGTTAATTCCATGAGGGTTAAAGGCAAATAAATAAACATTAGGTTTGTGATTCATTTTAGTAGAACAAATAAAAGGTAATATTTATTTTAAAAATCTCTACGAACAAATCTCTTTTCGGACAACCCAAAATTACAGAAAAAACCTGGCGGCCAAGCGTGATTTAGGTCTGATCACCTCCTTGCACGGTCGTTGGTCGTGAAACAGTACGGATCTCTATAAGTACTGAACCCGAGACCCTTCATGGGTTGCAGAGGTTCAGGTTTTTAAAATTCTGAAATTTGTTTTAACATGGGAGATATCCGGGAGTGGAGTGTTGCACGAGCAATATTTGTATATTGTTAAATATCATCTTTAATCTCTAATTAAAACCAGACAAAGGCTTTGAAGATGAAATTAGCTGTTTTAGACGCAGTTTAATTAATAATGGAACATTTTAATGATACTTCCATGCTAATTGACAATTAACAATATCTATATAGATTATGAGAGTTAATTAAATTTGTTAGAATTAATCAGACTTAATAGATTTGCTTCATTAGAGTTGATTAAGTGATGATTGGGGGAGAACGGTGCGGTTTGATGAGAGCTTGCAACTCAACCCCACTCTTCTTATTAAATTTAATTTAACAAAACGTTTTTGAGCACTTTACTTGAGGCTTCCAATCAAACATCGACTTCATTACGTTCTTGTTGTTAAATTTAGGAAATATGGCTTGATATAACTGTACAATAGTTCATCTCATAAAGGATATATATAAAAAAATTATAAGCACGTAGTATCGTATCTCAACAATACAGTATTATATTGATGGTAACATATGTTTTAGAGAGAATAAATACGTGTAGAGAAAGACATAAGTGAGCTTTATAAACGAAATTAGTGTTTCTTATTTATCTATAACATTACATAGGGACGGAACATTTCTAGATTAGTGGTTCCTAACTAGTGGTCCGGGTGTCATCCGTGAGATGTCATTCGAAAACGATTTAAAAAAAAAAAATATTTTTATTGAAATTTACAACTGTAATTGTAATACAACTAGTAAATATGCTGGTAATAATAAAATACAAGAAAATACATGAAGAGAAACTGCCCATTGGCAGCACTCTAGTAGTCAATCTAAACAAGAAGATATCGAGCCATCTTCTTTTCAGACGCCTTGGAGGATTGTCAGGAATAGAAGTATTGAAACTAGTGGGTTAGAGTGGGAGTGGAATTTGTCATGGAAGGATTGATACCTAGTTCGAGCCAAATCAACTACATAAGGAATATTAAGGTCTTTATGGATGAGCTTATTTGTGACTAAGTAAGGAGCGTTGAGGATTGTAAGGATTGAAGACGGGAAGAATTTGATGGTTTAGTGGAGCCCCAAAGCTCAACCCCGTAAGTCCAGATAGGTCTTATGATGGTCATGTAGATGAGCCTTTTGTAGTTAAGTGGAAGGTTAGAGCGTCTATCTAGTAAGTGTTAAAGTATCCGAAAGCGGCGTGCAGTTTCTTGTCGTTTCAGTCTAGTGTGGGGATTCCACGTTAGATGTTTGTCAAGTAGAAGTCCTAGTTAGCGGATCTGTTCAACTGGAACAAGCGGAATATTATGAAAGGATACTGTAGGGCAGGATGTCATAGGTTTACGACGGAAAACTATTTTAAATTATATATAAAAAATATTTGCAAAGCCTTGGCTTGTAACAACATTTTTCAACAATAACTTTTAAATGGCCTCGGAGGACTATGGGGAACAAACAGTGCTTGTGGAATATCAGTGGATGGAGAGGAATATCAGCTGTGAATACCGTATAATGGATAAGACCTAACGTTATTAAGTTATTAACGTAAAATAACTATAAATATCTTGTTTCGAATATGGAGACACGTTGAAGAAATAAAACAAAAACTACACTTCATTATCTTTGTTTGCGGTTTGGCGAATTCAATTTGATATATAAAAATTGCGAAAACGAAAGATGTTAATAGTGACTATGTCGAATGAGGTTATATAAAAGAAATACAGTTGAACAGCAATGAGCTACTCTGTTTATGATATATAAAATATTATGTTTTCATGTCAGGTATCAATTTTATTTACTCAATGTTACAATAACATACCAGTACCATATTTTATTATAACTTATTTTTTAACTTAATAATATTGCTTTATTGGGAAATGATACAATCTGCCACTATCATTTTATTATAACTGGAAACTAAGGAGTGAATGTATATTTTATAAATAAGAACGCATAGAAACTATCAACAAATATTTAAATTTGAATTAATAATCACATGTGTAAATATATGGGAAGGTTACTGGGAACCAGTATTGCCACAGTTAAACAAATTTTGTTTTACGTTTAAAAAAAATATATTTTTCAACCATTTAGAATAGTAATAATAACAGATAAAAACTATCCTATCTTTTAAGCTGAACCAAATAACTGATACTTTTTAAGTTTGATCAAATTCGGTTCAGTAATTTCAGAGTTTATCGCGAAGATACTTCGTGACATGGTTATTTAAAATAGTATTATATATTATATATATATATATATATATTATATATTATTTTTTTTTTTTTTTTATTTATTTTTTTTTTTTTTTTTTTATTTTGTGTTGGGAAGGTATTTATATATATTTTTCTCCATGATTTTGATATTTTTACCGCACGATTTTTCACAAGTTTTCAGGCTTTTTACTTCACGAAAATCCGGTTTTTATTCTAAAGTATACAAACTCGATTTTCGAAAACTACTGTTTTCATTTTCAAGTGCTTGGGTGTATGGTTTCGGATGTTTCATCGATCACCATTTAGTAAAAACAGGACTTTGAGACATGAGATTAGAAGATTTTCGGACAAAAGAGATCTAGTTGCGACTAGAGGATGGAGGAGTCGCCACCGACAAAGACAGAGGGAGTAGGAAGAAGGGGGGTTGGAAAAGTCAGTTTGGGGATGACTTTTGCGTGTCAATAATTGACAAGAGGGACAATATTGAGAATTGTTTGTTGGGTCTGCCTGTCGGGCATGCGTCCTCCCTCACCTTCCAACTCACTTCCATACAGTCACACTATTGATCCTAGTCGGGGCCAACTCCCTACTGCACCCGCTTTTTCTCTCAGATTCTATTATATATAAGAACTTAGCAAAGGATGGGGAGGGAAGACCGAAGTCGTCCCACGAATACACGAATCTCTAGGCTTCAACGTCTACCTTCTCTGAAAGCAAACGCAATTGAGCAACAAATCAATGGATACACACATAAATAGTTTGAAATAATAAAATTAATTAATCAGAAGAAACATAAATTGATAATAAATATATGTTTCCTTTATCTTCCTTATAACTCATATTTATAATATTCCTTTTTAGTGACAAATTATCAAAAATACTACCCGTTGCTCTTTCTCAATAAAGTCCCTATTCCGTTCCAGAAACCGGTTAAAAACCTTGGAGCTACCTTTTACCAAAACCTATCCTGGAATAACCATATATCCGAAAATCCATTTCCATACTCAAATAGCACTATAAATTCTGTGAATCCTTACCTTTGAAAACCCGTCAGCTACTTGTTTCCTCTATTATCTTCCCAAACTTTGACTACGGCTGCCTGGTGTACTGGGGTCTAACTGATGAACTAGTAATAAAATTAAAACGACTTATGAACTGTTTTATAAGAATAATTTTCGGAGCCCGTAGACGTGACCATATTTCTGGCTATTATAGCATATTAAAATGACCTAATCCATCTGTGCGACGACAATATTTCCTTGGTCCTTACCTATTCCAAACATAAAAAAATATATAAACCTTCCTACATAACTGAGCTCCTCACCTCCGCTCTGGCATCTATTCGTTAAATACTAGAACCCAATGAATCAAAATTTATACCCCATCACATAAAACTGCATACTTTTACAAATCGTTTCTCGTTCGTTCCTCATCCTTCTGGAAATTGCTGCCTATCTCTATTCGTAAAGTCACCTCTCTTCCTTGAAACATCAACTCTTCCACTACCTACTCGCATCTCAATCTTCCGTCCCGATGTAAAGTATAGGTATATATAGTATGAATTTGTAAAGATTTATAGATATAAAGAATATTTGATCTTTTATATGTATAAATATTTTTTCTTTTATATATATATATATATATATATATTATATATATATATATAATATATATATATAAAAATAAATAAATTCTTTAAGTAACCAGACCATAAGGATTCATTTTTGTTCATTGTTCGTTATTCTAAGGGGACTTGATCCCAGAATATATTTTTTTTTTTCATTTCATTTCATTTCAAAAATCTTAAAATATAATGTGATAGAGAGTAAAGCAGATGGTGAAGGCCCCCGTAACGTTGACTCATGACTTTATGTAATAATAAACTTATAAAGAAGATAAAAGAACCATCTATTTATTATAAATACATTGAAGTATAATAACGTATTTTAAGAGTGCAAAGGAACAAAATGAATCCAAATACAACAAAATCCAACTTACGTTTGCCCTATGACATGCTGTCCTTCAATAGCGTTTAATTCTATTCCATTGCACATCGCCTAAAGAAGAATTTATATAAACGATTGAACTATAACGAAACTATTGTTATTATGTCGCTGAGCGTCCACAACACCATGGGGTTCGTATCCACTCTTCGGAATAGTCTGCTTTCTCTTCTTCCAATATTCCTTCATTTTCTTACCATGAGCTAGCCTCATCTTCTCTCTCCATTTAGTCCATGTGGTCTTCTTACTGGTAAGGGATATTGGGAAATTTCTCTTACAGACGGCTAGCCGGTGCAGCAGTCGGTCCTGGGTTCTATCCAGTTGAATCTCCAGTTGTTCCAGATCCGAATTAATCGATGTGATCCACAAAATGTAACTATTGTTTATTTCCGACAACTTTAACATTAATTAGGCATTTTCAACTTCCACTTTACAACAAAAGAAAAATCCGATGCGCACAATACACGACTTATACTCACCTCTGTTGTTAAAATGAATTTAAGAACTTTCAAATAAAGTAAGACTTTAAAAAAAGCGTTAAAGAATTTAATTTAGTTTTATGGAAACATATACAATAATCAAAGTTAATAGCATTTTCGACTTATTGCGTGACGTTTTATACCTTTGTATATAAGATTTTTTTTTTTTAAATCTTTAGCTTTCCAACAGTCTATTATACATCTGTATTACCACTAAAAGGCTTATTGTATACACTGTATTACCGAGAAAGGCTTAAATATGGGTGACAAGATCCCGGTTTTGGGGTATGCCGATGATCTGGTACTGCTAGGTGAAGACACGGAAACCATACAACTAAATACAAGTGTGTTAATAAAAACCGGTAAAGAAATAGGACTCGATTTAAATACCGATAAGACGAAGTATATGATTAGTAGCAGAAACGATGTCGATCTTGGTGATATTGATGTATCAGGTCATACTTTTGAACACGTAGAGAAATTCAAGTATTTAGGTTCAATTATAACTAGAAAAAATGAAATCCAGGAAGAAATAAAGTCCCGGTTGAAGGTGGGAAATGCGTGTTATTGTTCAGTTGCTAAGTTGCTTAGTTCGCGGCTTCTATATAAAAACTTAAAGATTAGAATTTATAAAACTATTATTCTTCCAACGGTTCTTTACGGATGTGAAACGTGGCCGCTTACTTTGAAGGATGAACAACGGCTTAAGGTTTTCGAAAATAAGGTATTGCGTAAAATATTTGGTCCGAAGAGAGATGAGGCCACTGGGGAGTTTAGAAGGTTGCACAACGCGGAATTGCGGAACTTGCATCTTGTGAATATAATTGAGCTGATTGCATCGCGGAGACTCAAATGGGCGAGTAAAGTTGTTGGGCTCGATGACGAGTGGATTCCGAGAAAGTTGGTATTTGCTGATCCGACTGGTAGGCGTCCGAAAGGTAGACCGAAGCGGAGATGGGAGGATTGCGTTAAGGCTGATTTTGGGAGGTTGGGCTTGAATGGTGAACATTGGACGAGTCTGTGTAGGCGGAATTTGGTGGTATCGGCATCGAACCTTCGGGTTCGCTAAGCCTATTATTATTATTACCACTATTGTTTTCGGGAAAACAAAAATTACCAGAATAGATTTGATTGTTCTTGGCTCTTTCGTTGGTTATCAACTTCGTTTAACTTGTATATTTGACCATTTTTTATCGATGGCAATAAGAGGATATGTTTCATTTATTTGAATCTACATAATTAATAAATAAATTCTTTATTATTCTGTGACATGTAGAATAAAATATACAGAATGTAAAAAATGTGCTTTGTATTCTTAGAGTAGATTAAATACAAAAAAGCTAAATTACTGATATAAAATAGACATATTTAAATGAAAAAGAAAACAAAAATTAAAAAAAAAAAACAACCTTATTTACAATTCTATTAAGTCTGGATATTAATTAAATTAATAAATATACGGGATTTAAAGGTAGAAAGAGAGACTGAGTGACGGAAGAAAGGAGGAATAAAATTCCAGGATTGAGGATCGAATGAGAATGGATCGGTCGAAATGTGTTATTCGTTGGGCCGCATGTATAAATCTCAAGGCCTGGAGCGTGTACAACGGGGATGGACAGAGGATTTGAATTGCGACGTTGATTTCCAAAAGGTACTATATCCATTTTAGGAAATTTTACAGGAAGCGCGAAAATATCTCATTACTATATTATTAAATCAGCTAATTTGGGTCTTTTTGCATTAAAATTTAAAATTATTTTTTTACTATAATAACATCATATTAAAGTTATAAAATGAATTTTTTTGGAATGATTTCGAACGAAAATAAATGCGTAATAAGTACATTAAGAAAATGACCGCATTTCTAAATCGCGTTTTTTAAGTACTTGAGAGTTCATTAGATAAAATCAAATAGAATATTTAAATAAAACTAAATGATGAGAATACAATTATGTAAAAAAATCAATTTCGTAATAAATGTCCTTTAGTACCTTTTGGAAATCAACGTCTCAATTGTGTAAGGTCAAAAATGTATGATGGACGGCGGGATGGGATAACTAGGTAAAGGAATACTTGCGACGATTAGAAGGGTAAAGACACTTGCCATAAAATAGAGGACCCCGAAGATGAATCAAACAAAGCAATTAATCAAGAGAAAGAAAATTGAAATATCGGCATTTAAGCACTGGTATACTATTTCAATCAGAATGAAACCTAGATGTTATTAAAGTCCATTAAATTTTACATCAATGCAACGAGTTTCATACAAACTATTAAAGCCGTTTTTAAGGAAATCGTAAAAAGGTGCACCAGATTTTTATTCCTCCAAAATTATAAAACTGTCAAGTCTTATTTAACTTTAGTATTGGGTTGTAAAATAAGTTCTTTGCGTTTTTCAATATTTCAATTTAATTCTCTATGTGTATATAAAATCATGTCTCCTTGGTCAATTATGTTTATATATTCTAAAAAAGTATTAGTTAAGGTGCTTTTAAGTATCAGTTTCAAGCGATCCTTATCTTTAAGTGGTATTTTGCTTGTTCAAAATGGAAGATAAAATCAAGTCAAAATTCATTTTCGAGATAAATAAGGCGATCGCATCCGCGAAATAAGTTCAATCATGCTCCATAATTGGGCATAACGATGAAAATTAAAATATATATATATATATATATATATATTAATAAATAAATAATATATATTAATAATAAATATTAATAAATATTATTTTGTGAAACAGTATCGATATATAATTAAACAAAATGTGTGGAAATGTCAGATCTAGCTGGCATATATCTTATTATAGAAAATTCTGCAGAAACTCTCTCATTAATTAATTAGTTAGCAATTTATTTGATTCTTTTCGAAATAAATTTTAGAATTGTCTTTTTACTATATTTATAACATTATTTTTACATCATGAAAAAAAAAATGTTTCATTGCGATTTAAAACGAAATCGATTTCGTTAAAAATGTCCTTTAGTACCTTTTGGAAATCAACGTTTCAATTACGAAAACACGTGTTGATTTAGTAATCACTTCTTTTTTAATGTTTACCTGATTCCAAGAATGTTTTAAAAAGTTTTGAGTCAGTGAAAGTCGTGTGTTGCACGCACCAGATTTTCATTCTTATTTCAGATTAAATGTGTTCCTGTATCTCAATAAAATTTTTCTCTTAAATAAGTCAGGTTTCATCCTTCTAAGATTAAGAATCACAAGAGGCATTTCTGAAATTCGCCTGGTGAAAATATCTACCTCGACAATCGAAAGAATTTATACAGATTCCAATTGACATGAATTCTCAAGAAGGGTTTCAATATCTTTTAACTCGAATATCAAATAATTCTTGTCTTTTAATATTTTATAAAATATTTTATGATTTTAATATCTTGGCGATGAATGGTATTGATAATTACGAAGTTCATACTTAAGTTAAAATATAATAAATGTGATGAACTGAGACTGTTTTGCAGTACCAAATCTGATTTTAATTATGTAAGTTTGTGTAAAAAGAAGACGAAATGTGTTAAAAAAGTGACAAAATCGGGTTTTTCTCCTCTAAATTATAACGTATAAAGAATGAACCGAGAGGTGCTGAAGATGCTTTGAGATAGATCCAGCAAATACCACTGACATCCATAAAAAGTCATCTCAACAATAATTTTATTGAGCAATATTACAATCTGTCCTAATTCGGACATTAATAATAGTGGTGAAAATAACATTCATACAATATTAAAACGTCCTCTAGAAATAGACTTTGCTGAAATAATTCATTCTGCTAATTAGAACGTAATGTAATTGTACTTTAACCTACCTCCGTTGTTAAAAACGATTATTAGAACTTTTAATTTTTTATTTTAATATACTTATCGATTTATATTGAGGATGTATAGTCGACTGTAGAAACTATTATAGGTGGAATAATCAGGAATCAGTCATTTTTTTTATTTTTTTAAAATTTTTTCAACGTTTCGGCTCAAGCTTGTGAGCCATCATCAGGGCATTACTGAGCCATGTCCAAGCATAAACTCAATGCTAGGACATCATAATAACTAGGTCAGCAAGAATCAGTTTATGCTTGGACATGGCTCAGTAATGCCCTGATGATGGCTCACAAGCTTGATCCGAAACGTTGGCAAAATTAAAAAAATGACAGATTCCTGATTATTCCACCTATAATACTTATTGATTCTTACAACTACATATACAATAAATACAACCAGTAAAAGTCTGAATTATAATTAGGGTGATAAAAAGAGTTGTGGAGAAACTACCCAGTGGTGGGAAGTTCAATGTTTATTTAAGTTAGTAGGTCCCGAGGCCATATTCTTCATTAAAGGTTAAACTTGATAACATAATAGCATTGAATTTCGACGAAAACATTTATTTTATAAATTTCATAGTAGGTAGAACAAAATAAATTATCATCAACATCAATCACTTGTGTGATTATGCGTTAGTAAATTTAATTTTTTCTTTTCCTAAAATCTTTAACTTCCAAACAGTATATATAATATACTTTTTTTTTTCTTCTTTGGCGCGACAGACCGTGTAGGCCCTTGGCAGCGTGGTGTAATCTCCTGGGAAAATATACTCACGTTTCTCGATGAAATTTTACAGTGTAGGGTCATCACTCCTACGCCTATTTTGCGAGTGGCCACCGTTAGGCTGACGTGTCTCACATACCGGGGAAGAGTAATTGATTGAATGTCCATTAAATTATATGCTTATAAAAGGCCCGCCGGGACTGGGATTCGAACTCACAAACCTTTGGCGTGCGAGACCTAGCGCTCTAGATACTCAGCCACTGACTCCCGATACATCTACATTACAGTTGTTATTTGCTTGGGGTAGAGGAGAATTGACCAAAAAAATATTTCTGCTGTTGACCCTAATTATTTAATAATTAGGAGGCAGGAGTTAAATAGGAATCTCGAGAAAAAAAAAACAACAAAAAAAAACTTGTTTTCATCTTAACAAAAGTACATTCCTAAGATAACTGTTTACATCCACTTACCTATAAATGAAATATATCATAAGGGAAAGTATTAAGCAAAAAGAGCTCTGTGTCCGTGTGTGTGTGTGTGTCTTTGTGTGTGTGTGTGTGTGTGTGTCTTTGTGTGTGGCTTGTGTGTGTGTGTGTGTGTTTGGTAAGTATAGCTCAAAAATGAATGATGAAGTTGTATAAAACTGAAATTTCATATTTTACAAGCTTGATAGAAATACCTACAGAAATTTTTTCATCAAAATCGGAGAACAGAAGGGCCACAACAAATATTGATAATTTATATAAACATAAAAATCGATGTTGCATCGGCCAACCAACTTTACCTGACCTCTTTGGCACCTCGGGATACTGCTACTATGGGATTTATTAGTCGTGTGAATGATTTACCACTTTCACTTATCTATAGCGTTTTCACCGGAAATACACATTTTAGGATCCTCTGAGATCAAAGACCAAGTCCCCTGCTCTGGTATGGTAAGTCTAGCTCGAAAACAATTAGTGTATAAAATCTGAAATTTCGTATTTTGAAAACGTAAATGCGTGAGATGTTACACCTTTTTATCCAAATCAGGGAACCAGCAGAGCCACCTTAAGATTTATTTAACGTCACTTTATGCTACTA
This sequence comes from Piezodorus guildinii, assembly GCA_023052935.1. Taxonomy (NCBI): domain Eukaryota; kingdom Metazoa; phylum Arthropoda; class Insecta; order Hemiptera; family Pentatomidae; genus Piezodorus; species Piezodorus guildinii. The sequence continues at coordinate 129,353,087 of CM041295.1, read as the reverse complement.
TGGCTAATCGGACGATGCTACGTGGGAGACCTAAATTTTGCCTTACGTCTTTAACGAGTACCTGACATCGCTCAGGCTCGGGACCACCTTTTAACGTCCCCTTCGAAGGACGGCTTACTAAGGATTTTTTATCCCAGGGATTGTGATCCCAGCAGAGCCACCTTATACCATGCGTTTTTCACCTTTTTGCGATTTTCATATAAACTGTATATGAATTTCATTAAAATGGTATCTTAAATAATATGTTGTGGAAGATAAAGTAAAGTGATTAATACTCGTATGCCATAAATGTAAGTACATAACAAAGACACACACACACACACACACACACACACACATATATATATATATATATATATATATATATATATATATATATATATATATATATATATATATAAATGATAACGCGATTTTGGTTTCCGTGCATTCCTCCACAAGAAGGATTTTGATACAGTTTCACCATAATTTAGGGCATTCAATCCTGAAGGTTTATAAGCAAAATACATTGCACTTTAGCTTTCATTTAAACGGGCAGAATAAATTTTTCTGTGACCAAGTCATCAAAAATTTATTCCTGAAATGTAAGTGATAATATAGACGTATAATATACCGTTGGAAAGCGCAGGATTTTAGAAAAGTTGACATGTAATAAAATAAATCGTACGACTTAACATAAAGTTTTTGTATGCCCATAAACTTATGAACATATGTCATTGGTAAAGAGGAAGGTTTCTTAGAAGGGTTATGCAAAAAAAACAACCCTCCACTCCTAGAGCAGGGATACCCCTTTGCAGGAGGAGTCTTAGCCCGGACAGGATAGGAAGCGGAAGTCCAGCCACGGACGGAGGAAGTCGAGGGGTCAAGCCAGGAAAGAATTATGCAGTTATGTCCGAAGGTACCTTTTTCATGTTATATTATGTGGTAAATCTGAACAAACCTCAGTGTTCTCGATAATGAACAATTTCTCACTGTACCATGGTTTTATTTATGTTATTTTATAAATAAATGTGTATTTTAAGTTAATCACTTTATTCACCTTAATGCCACCTGATCCCAATAATGAATTGATAAACATGATACCTTAGGAAAAGAAATCCAATAGTTTTATTAAATAAGAACCGAAAATTTATTTATATAATATAATTTATACAGTTTCCGAGTCACCGCTGCCTTTAGAAAAGTAGCAGCCGAAACATAGTATATTGTATATAACAGTTTGATAGTGTTTCCAACAGAACTGAACATACTTCTTTAAATTTTTTTAAACTCTAACTTAAAAAACATTTTCCACGATAGTTTTTCTCTCTCGCACCCACCGCCCCCTTTAGCATTTTTCGACATGAGATGTGGGCAGGCTCAGGTAGAAGATATCCAGTATAAACAAGCCTTTATGGATTCAAAAACGACTATTCTCGAACTAAAACAAACTCTTTTGAACTAACTAGGACCGGATTACCAACAAAAAATCAAAATAAATAGTGGCATTAAAACAAAAAGGGGATAAAAATGTCGGGAGAATAAGACGTGTGTGTGTGATATATACATTTTCATAAAGGCTTTGTATAACGGGGAGAGGGGCTTTTGTGACAGAGGTGGACAAAATACCCCCCCTAGACTCCCCACCACAAACCCCCCCTCCCTAGGACCCCCTTTTAGACCCCCCCCCCCCGCTGCTCAGTCAAGAGCCCCCCAAGTGGACCATTAATACTGCCCTCTATTTACAAACACCGCTCCTGAATATCTCAACACAATCGTAACAATCGCTGTTATTCTCCTTTTATGGACACATTTCCTCGACCTTACACAATATCTTTGGAAACTCTGATTCTCAATCGGGAACAAATAAAATCTCGATCGAAACCTTCCAAATGGAGCGTTATGCGCAGCTTGTTCGGACTGTGGAGTGAAGAAAGTATTTTTTACTGCTTATTTATATAGATGCGTTAAATTAATTATATTTCACTAACTAGGGAGAGGCGTGGTAGCACATACTACAAAAAATAAATTTGTGAATTACCATCATCAGACCTATATGAACATATGGGATTGACCTATAAGGTTCCACCAAACCCTGAAATTCCTTCAGCATCCAATCCTTGCAATTTGAAATTCTAAGATAAATCCAAACTCCCCTTACTTTGTCATCAATAAAACCATCCATTAAGGCCTTAATATCTCATCAGTTACTGACAGCCTGAAATAAATATAATAATAATAATAATAATAATAATAATAATAGGCTTAGCGAATCCGAAGGTTCGATGCCGATACCACCAAATTCTGCCTACACAGACTCGTCCAATGTTCACCAATCAAGCCCAAACTCCCGAGATCAGCCTTAACGCAATCCTCCCATCTACGCTTCGGCCTACCTTTCGGACGCCTACCAGTCGGATCAGCAAATACCAACTTTCTCGGAATCCGCTCGTCATCGAGCCCAACAACTTTACTCGCCCATTTGAGTCTCCGCGATGCAATCAGCTCAATTATAAGGAAATAAATATACCTCCTTTAATTCCAAACTACCAGGCCACTCAAACCAACTAGTCATACTCTCTAAGGTAGAGACTTTTCCCGATATTCCTCCGAGGCACATGGAAAGGAGATGGTTTCTAGATCTCCTAAATATTGAACTTAGTGCTACCGCTGGGTAATTTCTTCACGAGGCTTTTTCATTCTAGTGTTACTCATTTACTCGTTGTATTATATTATACTCGTATACAGCTGTAAAAAAACCTGTACCTCGACAACCCATTAAGGTCTTGGGCTCAGTATATATAGAGATTCGAATTGTTTCTAGGCCAACGGCCGTGCAATGAGGTGATTAGGCCTTGATCACGTTCAGCCGCCAGGTTTTTCCCCCAACTTTGGGTACCCCCACTTTAAAGAGGCTGGGTCTGCCCCCGGAGGGTCTCTATACCCTAGGGTCTGCCCTCGGTTGATTTAACAGAATAAATAATCTGCCACAGCCGGGATTCGAACCCAGAACCCGGAGAACAGTGGACTAGTACTCTACCCCCTAGACCACGTCGCTCTCCCTAAACATCTGTAAATATCAATAAAACATATTTTCTTAAAGTTGTTGACTACTAACAAGAATTGCGTAGCACTAATTTTCTGTACCATCCAATAGATCTCTCAATTAAAACAATTTCCAAAATGTGCTTTAATTTATTCTTAACGAAATCGACTTCTAACACACTTGTTTGTTTGTTGTTGTTAATCGTATGATATTGATTTAGGAGTCTTAAATATTGTCTATTCAGGTTAAATTAGGATAGGGATCTTTAACGAGTACCTGACATAGCACAGGCTCGGGACCACAATTTCGTGTCCCCTCCGAAGGACGGAATAACTAAGGGTTTTAAAAATCTGCCGTTTTAAACATATATTTCGTATTCTAATCGTTTAGTTATTTAGTCCTTTAAAATATTTAATAAAAGCAATAAGAGAACTGGAATAGTTGTCCTAACTTGTTGGCTAAAGACTACGACCGAGTCGAGGGTAGGAGGATTATCTTCTCAAATCATTTATAAAACATTTTTATTGATATTTACAACTGCACTTATTATAAATACAAAAAGTAAATACGCTAATTTACACTTATGGGCGTGAAAATGTCTTGTGAAGTGGTAGCACTTCAATGTCAATTTAATTTAGTTGGTTTCGAGGCTATCGTCATTACAATCGCCTCGAAGGATTGTCAGGAATAGAAGGGAATGATAAGTTGTGTGCAAGATGATTCGTGTGGGTCGGGAGTTTATAATTAAAAGAGACATATCTGTTTCGGGATAGTTCTGCGACAAATGGGATATTTAGGTCATTACGGTTGTATTTTATTCCTAACGAAATAAGGAGCATTTAGGATTTTGGATAGTAAGGATGGAATGCAAAAGGAGTTAGATGGTTTAGTAGAGCCCCATAGCTCAATCCTATATGTCCAGATGGGTCTGAGGATATATCATAAATGAACTTTTTGTAATAAATTGGAAGTATTGGACGTTTGTCGAGTAAGTGATTTGTAGTAATCGGTATCTACGGGCTGTTTTTTGTCGTTTAAGTCTCGTATGAGGATTCCATGTTAGAGGTTTGACAACATGGAGTTCTAGGTATCGGATTTGTTCAAAACAGGTATCTTCTCAAATTAGGATTTATTATGTTGGTTAAGGAAAATTTATCAATTAAATTATTCAATTATGAAACATACAAAAATATGCTATGTTTAAGAGCAAGTTTTTCCATTATTCTTACGTTTAACCAAAGTTTTTCTCATATTAATTGGGGAGATGAATACTTTGGTTTAGAAACTGTTGAGGAGATGATGAAGCGAAGTTTGCTTGTAAATATTGGATGGCTCGTTCCTGATGGAAGGGGGCATAGATTGCAGGTGTTAACGTCACAGCTTGTTTATCACTCCTGTAGAAAATAAGGTTTTTAATAAATACAGAAAAGATCATTAAGGGGCCAACCCCCAGAATCCCGAGAAAAAAAAAAATCAAAATTAGAGTAATGAATGTATAGGGTGTCCTTTATATAATGCAGGATTTTAGTCTTCTTCTATTGAAAATTCCTCTATATAATAAACTGTTCACGTTTGATGTATTATTCCAGATTGTAAATGTTTAAAAACCCGAAAATTGGGTTCTTCGAACATTAAATGATGCCAAAAAATTCAGCGATAAATTTCTGTCTTACTTCTTCGCCGAAACAAGTACGTTCCAGTGTCGCCGAGCATTGCTACATGTGATGAAAAGTGGGGAGCCCAAAGCTGAGTAGCTAGCGCGCTAGTCTCTCAAGCTACAGGTTCTGAGTTCGAAATCCCAGTCCCGGTGGGGCTTTTATAAGGATGTAAAAAAATGGGGATTCACTCACAACCTCTCCCTCGGTATGTGAGAACCGTCAGCCAAAGGGTGGCCACTCACAAAATTAGTCGTAGGAAGTGATGACCCTACACTAAATAACATCGTGAAACATGAGTGTAAACTCGCAGGAGTTTACACCGCGAGGCCCAGGGCTTACACGGTCTGTCGCGCCACTGAAAGAAAAAGAAGATGAAAAGTGGATATTTTAAGATAAGATCAGACTTTGTAGACTGAGGCTCGACAAAGGTGAAGAAGCAAAACATTTTCCAAAGCGCTCAACTTATCAATCACAAAACACGACTTTCACTTACCTCCGTTGTTAGAATCAAAAAGAATTTTTAAATACAGTTAGAGATGAAATATATAGATAACTGAAAGTAAAAAAGATGGCGAATTAATTAAATTCAAATTCGATAGCAACATGTGTTTTATTAAACAATCTATTACACTATTATCTAAAACGATTAGTTAGTTTTAACAGTAAGTTTTCATCAATTTACTAACTTTTACAATTTTTTGTATAAGATAGTGTTTTTTCTAAAACCTTTAGCTTTCCCGAAGTAAATTATACATCTATATTAATATTTTTATGTTAAAAAAAAAAAATAAAATACATAAACATGTTTGTATCCTCTTTTGCTTTAGCTTGATATCCAATCCAGTCGACTTAATTACCTTTTAGCTGTTTTTCATCAACGCTTATAAGATCATATGTTTAATTTTATGAATCTACAAAATTAAAGGTACTTTAGAGAAATAAAATTTAAAATACCGACATTTAAGCCCTGTCAGACTTTTTCAATCACCATAAAACCTGTTAAATTTTTCATCAATTTAATAAGTTTAATGAAAATCCTTTGAGCCGCTTATGAGAAAATCATAAAAAGGTGCAAAATGCATAGTATACAGTAGAGCCTTTGGTAAGCCGATTTTGATGAAAAAGTTGCTGTGACATCTCCGACGTATAGTTGTCTTAATTGCGAAATTTCAGTTTCGTACGACTTTCCGTTTTCGTACTAGACATCACACGCACACAGAGACCTTTTCGCAGGACTAAGTCATTTGGTCTCAGGGGGCCCTAAAACGCGTATACCCGGAGAAAACTGGAATTAAAAAAAATTCACCATCACGTTACTTCCTTTTACTGCCATATATAGGTAAGTGACAGATAATGTTGGGCTTCATTCGGTATGATTCACTATAGCTACTTGAATCCAGGCGAAACTATCAATGCTGAATTGTATTGTAACTAAATTAATGCATCAGAAATTACCAAAGATGGGGTAAATCAAGGAAGGCCATTCTGTTGCATGACAACAACCGGCCAACAGAAAAATGATACTGTGATCGATGCTAATTAAGGGTACAATACCTAGAGTTTACAAATCTAATTCAGTAGAGGATATATGACCCGAACAATGAGCGGACGAATGTAGTTAGGTATACAGCGCGGTTAGAGTAAAAGCCCGGCCACACCAAGCGGAGTGGAAAGGAAATTGCCTTCCCCCATCTACCTCCCTGAGGGCAACCCCCTCCAACCCAAGGAGGAAGCGTTCATTGATTGTTGCGATTGTTCATTTAGAACGACGAAGGATGTATTTTCTTTGTTTTATTGTTTTAATAAATTACAATGAGCAGCAGATTTTGTCATACACATATATTTTTCCACTGTTAAATAATTACTTCTTCCATCTCGGGACAGGTTAAAAATAATAGTAGCAATGGAAAACGATAACAATTAGTAGGAGGCACGAACAGGGATGCAAGGGGAACCGATCACTCCCGAAGTTTACCAAACACCATCGGAATCTACATTACCCTCCGTTTCCCCAGCCACACTCAGCAGAGTAGGAGGGCGAGGAAAGACAATTCGTCATTCGAATTCTATCTCCTACAATTGCCATCGGAGTCGACCGGCACTTGCCTTTCCTCTTCGCTGAGTGTGGCCACCCTTCGGGGTTCTAATGGGATTCGTACGTAAATTTGGACTCGATCTGAAAATTCGTCTTTCCTTTCCACTCCACTAAGTGTGGCCGAGCCTTATACGAACTAAATGGATGTTTAAATAACAAAAAATTCCCTCTTGTGATGGTACCAAGTAAGTACGACTTCTTTACTTAGATTTTTCATTATCAATGAGTAAGCTCCGGCTTTCCTTGTTATGGATTAATATGAGCATAGGATGGTAAAATCCGTCATCGCAGATAGAGAATCTGCGAATATGAAACAATTCTGCTATTTGCGCTCCATGATTTGGTTTAGTGAAATAATCTATGGTAGATTTACTCTTTATTGGAAGAAGTTTCCAAAGCATTGATAAATATTAAGCAAAAAAAAAAAATATAAATATATGTTCAATTTTTACAAAGAATTTTTTTTTTACCCGTCCCGAAAGGGGAAAAACGAACCTGGATTAACATTTCAAAATAAAAATAATTTTTCTTTTGTATGAATGTAGAACCAGTACTGATTGAATGCATGTAATACTTGGAAAACAAAAATCTATTTAGTAAGAGACAAAGGAAAGGAAATGGAGATGTCATGGACACACATTGAGTTACCCTGATGGTACCGTCAGGAAAGGGGGGGGGAGAGAAGTTGATTTGCGGTCCAGAGAGGAAAGGATTCCGTCGTATTTGGTGCAAGTCATTACGAAAGTGAACATATTTCCAAACAACTAAAAGGTTTATACTAATAATAAATCCTGTGTAAGACGTTGTTGTCCGATGGGATTAAAGTGCTTAAAGGAATCAATAATCACTGATTATCTAATCATTATATTACAATGATATTATTGGTTATTATGATTACATTATTGATTATTGTATTAGACTAAATCGCAATACATTAAATAATTAAATCTATATAGGTGAAATTAAATCTAAGAGGCAACTGTATCTTTTTTCCACTCTTTCCATGTATAATAGGTTTATTTAAAAGGACTATTTCGCCGGCTGAACATGCGTGGGACAATTTTCCCATCCCAAACCAGTACAGCGGACTCACTCGGCGAAGTAGTCGAGTGGGGGGAAACCTAATGTTTGACTTTAAAATAATAAAAAACCTAACATAACATAAACCATCATAACAAGTGATTGTTTTTCATTGATAAAGTGGGCTGAAAATCAAAAGATCATGCTTTCGATTAGAAGCAATGTAAATGAAAAACAGAAGCTATTATTTAAGTATTATTTTGGGATAAGCTTCTGCTTATAATCCCCTTCTGCATGATAACATTTTTTTACAAAGAACTCTGAAAAAATGTGAAGAGGCAGCAAGTCTAGGATGCATGAAATCATTTTTACTTTTACTTACCTATATAAGAAATATATAATAAGGGAAAATATTGCAGTCGTGGAAATTTTCGAATTCCAGTTTTAAACGGAAATACACGTTTCAGGATCTCCTGAGTCCAAATGATCAAGTCCCGCAAAAAGATCTGTGTGTCTGTGTGCCCGTCTGTGTGTGTGTGTGGTAAGTCCAGCGCGAAAACTCAGTGTCCGTAAGTGGTATATTTTAATTAAATAGCTTAATTTTATATTTTAATAGTGTCTATTGCTAAAATGTGACAGCAACTTTTCCATCAAAATCAGCCAAGCTGAAGATCCAATTTATACCATGCATTTTGCACCTTTTTGCGAATTTCTAAAAAAAAACGCCAAACGATTTCGATTAAACTCGCTATATCGATGTAAAATTTAATGGGCTTTAATTACATGCAGATTTTATGCTGATTGAAATAGTCTGACTGGGCTTAAATGTCGGTATTTTAAATTTTTTTCTCTAAAATACCTTCAATTTTGTAGATAACCATTTTTTGTTGATGACAATGATAAAAAACCTATAAATATATAAGCTGAACGAATTTGATAAACAAATAAAGGAGAAAAGAGCAAAAATATTGAACATAAAAAAAGTAATACAGATGTATAATATACCGTTGGAAAGCTAAAGATTTTAGAAAAAAAGAATTATCTTATACAAACATTTGTAAAATGCAAAGGAGAGTGATGAAAAGCGGACGAAAATTGACTGATTCTTGTAGACAAGAATTTTATATTGTTAATTTATTCAATCCATAACATACGTTTCCAACGAAACTAAATGTTATGTATTTTACGATTTATACAATATTCACAATACAAAAATAACTTTATTAGTTAACAATTACAAAAGTTTTTCTATATTGAACAGTATCGAAACATCGCGTCATGATAATTTTCGAATTCCAGTTCTCAACGGAAATACTCTTTTTAGGGTCTCGTAAGTCCAAATAACCAAGTCCCGAAAAAATATGTGTGTGTTTGGTAAGTCTATCACGAAAATGAAAAGCCGTACGAAACTGGATTTCATATTTGGGACTACTATACGCCCGAGATATAACAGCAACTTTTTTTAAAAATCAAAATGAGCTAACCAGAAGAGCCACTTTATAACATGCCTTTAGCACCTATATGGATGTAAAATTTAACGGGCTTTAATATCATGAAGGTTTTATTCTGATTGGGCTTACTTAATTGCTGATATCTTAAATTTTCTTCCTCTAAAGGATTTTGAAGATACTATTAAAACTATATCATCTTTTTATCACTTATAAAAAACGGATAAATATATAGTTTGAACGAATACAATATCTAACTTAGAGAGAAAAGTGCGAGCTTATTTTTCTATGCATATGTTTAACATAATAATAGTAATATAGATATATAATATACCGTTAGAAAGCTGAAGATGTTTAAAAAATTATTATCTAATACACGGAATTGTAAAAGTTAATGGAGGGTTATGAAGAGCCGATAACTGATTGTTGTAGATAAAAAATATAATAGATTATTTAACACAGGTTTCTATTGAAAGTTAATCAATTCTTTAACAAATTTTTATTTCATCCCTAAATGAATTTAAAAAATCTTAAAAGGATTTTAAAAACGGAGCTAAGTGAAAGTCGTGTATTACGCGCAGCAGATTTTATTCATAAGTTACTACTAATGTTCAACGGCCACAAATTTGGACGTTATTTTCTTTTGTAATTTTTATAGCCATTGAATCAATTAACAAGCAATCAATAAATTGTAAAAGAGAAAAATCTGGGGCGGGTAACACACGACTTTCAATTACCTCCGTTTTAAAAATCAATTGAACAATTTTCAAATACAGTTAGAGATAAAAATCAGTGAAACTTGAATTTACAGAACTCAAAATTTACAATTCACTTTCTTTGAATTTAAAGAATTAAATAAATTGAATTTCTATAGAAACATGTGTTTTATTAAAAAAAACTATTACATTATTATCTAAAATAATCAGTTAGTTTTATCGGCTTTTCATCACTCCTCATTAACCTTTACAAACTTGTATATAAGATAATATTTTTTTCTAAAATCTTTAGCTTTCCAACGGTATATTATACATCTATATTACTGTTCTTATGTTCAAAAATAAAACTTGGATTAAAAAAATATTTTTTCAGTTATCACCTTTGGTTGTTTATTAAATTTGCTCAACTTGCATATTTAGCTGTTAATTATCAATGCTAACAAGATAATATAGTTATTTTTATATAATCTGCAGAATTAAAGATACTTTAGAGGAAGAAAATTTAAAATATCGGCATTTAAGCCCTGTCGTACTATTTCAAACAGAATGAAGCCTACATGATATTAAAGCCCATTAAATTTTATATCGATATAGGGAGTTTAATCAAAATCGTTAGAGCCGTTTTTGAGAAAATCGTAAAAACGTTCTATATGGATGGTATAAAGTAGATCTTTCGGTCAGCTGATTTTGATGAAAAAGATTCTGTAACACCTCGGACGTATATTTGTCTTAAATATGAAATTTCAGTTTCATGAGACTTTTTGTTTCCCCCAGGGAGATACCACACACGCGCGCACCCACACAGACCTTTTTGCGGGACTTGGTCTTTTGGACTCATGAGACCCTAAAACGTGTATTTCCATCGAAAACTGGAATTCAAAATTTTCACGATCGCAATACTTTCCCTTACTATATATTTCATAGATAGGTAAGTGAAAGTAAAAAAAATCAAGTTTTTCTCGTCATAAAAATATCAGAAGAGCTTAATTAAATTACGCCCCGCATTTTACGCTCTAATTGTTTCCCAGGGTTATTCAAAACAATTAGCTTCAACGTAATATGTTAAACAGAAGTAAAAAAGACTTTCGCAGTAAAAAAAAATTTCTCAAATAAGATTAGTTTTAAAAAAACTCAGATCACATCGCAATTAATGACGATCACTTATTCCAACCGCTTCATCATTCATACTATTATTTCGACGAACCATTTAAACCAACACTGCTTCGGATTGTATTCAAGTGTAAAACCAAATGCTATTATGAGGGGATTAAATTCTATCCGCTACCAAAGGTTTAATTACCTCCAATCCCCCAGTTAGCAGGTGATATATTTTGAAGTGGTGCATTCCAAGAGGATTAGGACCGTGCGTGGTGCCGGGCCGCATTGCGGTTTAGGCCCCTTCTCTCCAACTTCACTTACAACTCAACTAATTACTATTTCCTAAACTTAAAAGAAGAAAATTATTGTGCAGGCAACAAGAAGTAAATATTATTTTTAAACTGATAATTTTAGATAGTCAATTAAATATACAAATAAAATCTGGTGCGCGCAACAACCTTCTATCACTTTCCACTATCGGATGGTAAGATAAAAATATATTTTTTACCCCTACCTATGAAATAAACCCCACTGTCATATAAAAATAAATTAATTCAATCTTTAAAAGTACTGGAAATATTTTAATTATATTTAACACTTGCCAATACGCAATATTCCTTCTTGAGCATTCTCTAAAATCGTTTAATTTTATTTGAATTAAAAAAAAAAAAAATCTCAGTTAAGTTAATTGTTTCAAAGAAGAAACATGACAGTGTCCTACGAAATTATCGTTATTTTAAGGCATTACTGGAAAAAATTATGAACAAAAAATCACAGCCACTGAAATTATTAAAAAGGAGTCCTTGACCAGCACACTGCGAGGCGTTCGTCAAGACATACACACATTTCTATAAAATTCGACAGTGGAGATACGACGTTGGAAAGAAAGGAAGATGGGCTCCGGGCGACCATTAATGAATATTGATGAGGTTCTGCAAGATGCTGTTCACAAGTGAACTTGCCAGGGAGTATGGCGTGTCGAAAGATACTGATAGTCGCCATCTAAAGAGAAGGGCTTTATTTAATAGCAACGCTGTCCAAATACATTGGGTCCCTGTTTTACACCATATACCTATCTTTCCGTAATGGACATCTTATATATAAAAAATATGCACCTCTACAGCCCATTTAGGGTCTTGGGTTCAGTACATATAGAGATTCTAATTGTTATATACATATCATACACGGGTATGGGGAACCCTCCTGGGATAGATCCAGCTCTTTAATGTGAGTACCAAAAAAATGCGAAAAAACCTGGCGGCTGAGTGTAATCTCGTCTTAGTCACCTCATTGAACGGCCGTTGGCCTAAAGCAGTACGAATCTCTATTTGTACTGAACCACAATTACAGTTCTTCTTAATCTAAGGTTGATACATTAAAACAAAATCTCTCACAAATTATCCTGGGCTTGAATTAATTTAAATATTAAAACTTGTTTAGGTAGGTAGATATACTTTAATTGAATATGAGCCCTCTTTAATTGACAACTCACGCCTAGAGTTCAGATCAGATGATATTGGGCGTTGGGCGTTGGGTTCAGTGCTTAATAAAAAAAAGTGTAAGTTTTTTTTTTTTTTTACAACAGATTTGCGAAAACATGGTGAGACAGAGACACCGCCCAGCTGCCAGGTATTTCAATTAACCCATGAAAGGATTAGACACCTACTTTATAGAGACTTGTTGTGGTACAGCGACTCCAGAGTAAATCCAAGAATGAATAAACAAATGATGAATTTCGGTCCAAATTCGAGAGGTTAGAAGCCCTATAAACTTCTCTTCATAACCGCATATATAATAAATTTGAATTTGAGCCCACTGTTCCGATGAAACCAGACGTATTTATAAGCTTAGAAAGTATTAACTGGAAGGAACTCGTTTGGACAATAGTAACAATGGGCTAATTACAGGATTACTCAATGCTTTCATTTAACTAAATAACTCTTAATTGGCTTTTAGTTCTTCCCAGCTCCGAGTTCTACACAATGGGCCATGAAACTCTAATGAGATATTCCAAACTAAATACTGTACTTCAATGCCTTTTCGTCAATATTCACGGTATTTAGCCAACGAAAACCCCTTCATATCAATTGTATTATTGATTGCAATAATTTTTTCTAGAAGTTATACAAATAATAATAATAAAAAAAAAAAAAAAAAACTGTACCTCTAAAACCCCTGAAGTACATTTAGAGGTTCGTACTGTTCCAAGGCTAATGAGGTGATTAGCCGAGATCACATGCAGCCGCCATGTTTCTTCCCCATTTTTGGGTACCCACTTCATAGAGGCTGGGTGTGCCCCAGGAGGGGCTCAATGGCCCAGGCTCGTCTCACGCCTGAAAATAACAGAATCAACAGGTGGCGGGATTCAAACCAGGGATCTAGAGAATAGTGGACTAGTGCTCAATCCACTAAACCACGCCGCTCCCTCTGGAAGTTATAGAGGGTATTCTAAATCAACGCAAAATTTTAATTAAAAGAAAAAAACAGCCAATTTAAATGCTCATAGGTTTAGGTTTAATAAAAATGGAGCTTGTTAATGTTGTGCTACGCGTGTCTTTATTGTTGAACAATATTTTTATAATAACAAAAGACTTGTGGCCATAGTAATTTAACTTCATCAATTATGAAGAGAAATTTTAAGATATTGCCAAAATTGTTACATTTGGAGTTTTCTAGAACCCAAAAACAAATGCATCCTCAAGTTTCACTGTTTGTTGCGCATTTTGGTCTGGAGCCATCTCTGAACCATTCAGTTCTTCGAAAATTAAGATGGTCAAGGAATGAGTGCTCGATATCGCGACAGTTCTTTCTTGTTCAATTTTTTTTTTTTAAACTCTGGCCGCAAACCTTCTATTTAAAAAATATATAGTGGATGTAATTAGTTGACCGTTGAGAATTACTGGAAGGAATTAGTCCGGGTGGCGGTCATTAAATGAAACAACTAAATAGTTTCAACTATTTTATTGTTTGCCAACGTTTCGACCCCCTTTGTGGGTCATCATCAGGGCGCATGGGGGAAGAATGGAAACTGAGTTTCCTCTCCCATCAACTCAGTTTCCATTCTCCCACCATGCGCCCTGATGATGACCCACAAAGGGGGTCGAAACGTTGGCAAACAATAAAATAGTTGAAACTATTTAGTTGTTTCATTTAATGACCGCCACCCGGACTAATTCCTTCCAGTAAAAAATATATATTTTGTTCAATCATGAAAACACGTTTTTTACTCGTATAAGGCTCAATTATTAATAACCCTAAACTATCAGATTTTAAATTAAAAAAAAAAAAAATAAGAAGAAAGAACTTTTGAATTTAATTTTAAATTTAATTTAAAATATTGAGTCAATTTCAGAACTTGATTTGAATAGTTCATTTTGGGAACGCAAAAGAAGTAACGGCGCATTTCCAGATTGTTTTTCTCTCCAGCTCCAGTTCATGCTGCATGCCCAGATGTAGTGTGATAATAATTTAGTATCTTATTTCAGCCGTTGAGAGACCCTTCTGGGTCTCACCCAGCATCTATAAAGTGGGTACCTGAAATTTGGAGAAAAACCTTGGCGTTTAGCCCAGTCACACAATTTCGATCAGAATAAAACCTATATAAATAAATACTATGTCCATTTGAATTTAAATGATAGGGAGTTAAATCAACATCGTTGGGAACGTTTTCGAGAAAATCTTAAAAAGTTGCATGGTATGAAGTGGTACTTCTGGTTAGTCGATTTTGAGAAATAAGTTGCATTAACATCCGAGGAATACATCTATTTGTGAGACATTTGGACCCAGGGGACCAAAAGACGTGTATTTCCATGGACAAACTGTTGAGTATTATGGTCTGAACTATATCGGATGGGTTGACCCTATATCTATAGTTAAACAATTTAATTTAAACTATCATCTCATCGAAAACACTAAATTTTTTTTAACGAGGTGTCAGGTGAAATTTAAGTTGAGTGGCAAAATTAATTAAAACTGGAAACATTTAAAAGGAATGACCCTACATTATTATCTACAAAAATTAGTTTTATAAGCTTTCCTTTAACTCTCCCCTCCCCCACTACCATCTTCTACAGTATTGTAACATTGATTCAAAAACCTATACTTTTTAACAGTATACTATACCTTACCAATCTCATTTCATTAAAAAAATAATCTGGAAAAATATTTCTGCTGTTTTATAGTTTGGTTAAAATGTACTACCATGTAATTTAATTGATATAGCGAGTTACATCAAAATCTTGAGGCTTCGTCATGTGCACCCAGGGAACCATAACACGTGTATTTCTGAAGAAAACGCTAATATTTTCGAGATCGCAATACTTTCCTAGTCATATATAAGTTTATGAAAGCAGAAATGATTATTTTATTTGTTTATATAATATATCACACAACAATACAATATAACACTATAAGAAACTTGAAGGTGTAGCTATTATTGTTTTAATTACAATTTCAAAATTGATAAACAGAAGAAAACAATTTAGCCATACCAAATGCGAACAAAAGCAACACTGCTTTAGGTTAGAATTTGTTTAATAAAATCTCCCTTCAGATACAAGGTAGAATATTTGGTTTTTCTGTAAAAGATAAAAACGGGAGGGAGACAGCTTTGCTTACAAATGGCGGTGTGTGTTAGCAGAGTTGTCAAGATTGCCAAACCACAATGGAAGTGAGAGCGCCACAACCTCGGCACATGGCAACCCTTCTCACGAATAACAAGAGATTTACTGTCTCTATCCAAATCATTTTAAAAGCACATATAATTTTATTTCTAAAAAAAAAAAAAAAAAAACCTAAAATAGAGATTTTACGGACACATGATCAGAATGAACAATGACAGGACACAACAAGAAAACTTTTGACAAAGTCTGCAGCTATATAAGTAAGGGGAGGGGGGTATGTCGAAATGATAAAAGATGAACTGCGCCGGAAATCACAAATAAAGACTGAGAGCTTAG
Organism: Piezodorus guildinii; assembly: GCA_023052935.1. Taxonomy (NCBI): domain Eukaryota; kingdom Metazoa; phylum Arthropoda; class Insecta; order Hemiptera; family Pentatomidae; genus Piezodorus; species Piezodorus guildinii. The sequence continues at coordinate 129,337,069 of CM041295.1, read as the reverse complement.
AGAGTTTTTTTTTAGAAAAAAACTAAGAGGTTAGGGTTCGTGTGGGGAAGAAGGAGCGACAAGGGAGAGAATGTACTAAGGAAGAGCGAGATGAACAGTCCGGGAGGATGGGAGAGTAATGGACGAGAATGAAGGCGATAGGTGTAAAGAAGAAGAATTAGTGAAGATATTCGCGTGGCCCTTGTTGGCCGATTTGTGTAATAAAGGAAAAAAAAAATATAAATATTGAATTATCTCATCCGGAAATCAAACAGAATATCAATTCTTAGCACCATGTTGCAAATGGAATTTCATTGACAAGACAAAAAAAACCATTTTTAGTCACAGAATAAGTCTGAGTTGTTAGTTTATTCATTTAACGTTACAGCGGCTAATCGCACGATGCTACAGAGGGAATACTAAATTTTTCCTATCCAGTTTAATTATGAGAGGGGCCTTTAACGAGTACCTGTCATAGCACAGGCTCGGGACAACCTTTTTACGTCCCCTCGAAAGGACGGCATAACTAAGGATTATTCACTCCCGTTAAAAAAATCTAGGACTGCCTGCAAGGTTTGAAACCGTGACCTTGTGGATAGAACGCTGTTATGCTAGCCACTGTACCACAAGTGACCCCAGTAAGTCTGAGCCTTTCAAAGCAGAATACATTTATTGGAAGGAAACATGTAAATAATCCTCACAGAAGACTACAAACTGCCGATTATTATTCGCATTATGTTTGATATTGATACAGATTGGCGCTCATGTTTCTAACCTTTAAATAATGCCATGGGCTTTCAGCACCATTCAGACAGCCTGCCATCAGGGAGGGAAGAAATTCACTCCACTAAATCCATCTATGTAAGAAGGGAGGGAATAAATTGGAGAAACTTGTACGATTTTAACGAAACTTGTGTAGCACGAGTTACGAGGAGACTATTTTTTAAACATTAAGTTTTTTAAGAGGATACACCACAAATACTGATGGACTATTTATTTATGGACTGTGGTAACACTGCCTCAACCACGTTTTGTAAACTTATTATTTTATGTCGGTTTGCGGTTACTCTGTCTCATTGATGTGTCGCATCTGACTGAAATTTAAGTGCACTAGGTACCAGTGCTGTAGGAATTCATTCATACCTTATGAAAACAATGAAGAAATACACACACACACACACACAAAATATACAGAATTCCGAATTCCTTTCTCCTCGAAATCTCCTACAATGCAAACCCTCTCCCCTATGCTGCGGTGTACCGCCCCCCTTTAGTACCTTTTGATCCGTCCTCTGAATCTGTCCTTTACAACTGCATCCCCTATTATAATAATATCATAATGTGCTTTGATTTTAACATCAATCTCCTTTCTGATCTAATCTATCATTGATTCTCTCTAATAGGACTAAACCTGTCCCCATTCCTTACCTTCCTCAATCTTGCTTGGCCCTGGTGTGGCCCAGGGTTCAAGCCTATTTTTTTTATTTTTTTTTTATTTCCAGTGGCGCTACAGGCCGTGTAGGCCCTGGGCCTCGCGGTGTAAACTCTGCGAGTTTACACTCACGTTTCACGATGCTATTTTTAGTGTAGGGTCATCACTACGACTAATTTTGTGAGTGGCCACCCTTTGGCTGACGGGTCTCACATACCCGGGGAGAGGTTGTGAATGAATCCCCATTTTTTTACATCCATATAAAAGCCCCGCCTGGGATTCGATCTCAGAACCTGTAGCATGAGAGACTAGCGCGCTAGCCACTCAGCCACGGGCTCCCCTTGGGGTCCAAGCATATATCCAGTCGTTTTTAATTCCTATATCAATGATCTTCCCAATTCCACCTATTACTGCTCCCACCACATATACGCTGATGATTTCCAGATCTACTCATCCTTCTCTTCCTCCGAGTCTCTAGTAACATTTGCTATTATTTAGGAAGACCGGGATAGAATCTTTGCTTGAGCGACCCTGAATAAACTAAGGCTAAATGCTACTTAAATCGATATTAAACATGTATGGCTCACTCAGCCGATCCGGAAATAAAGAAATTAAAAAAAAAAAAAAAAAAGGCTAAATAAATGCTATGAAAACTCAGGCGATTGTTATATGTTCCAATTCCCTTCTCAGGTCACATACTACATTTCGAGTTTAACCCTAAATGATCAACCCAATCACTTCTGTCAAAAACCTGGGTATCACCATTGACCAAACGATTTCTCTGGAAACCCCATATTGCCCTCATATTTTTCCTAGGATCATATCTTTACCAAACCATCAACTCCTAGCTACCTCCTTATATCCACAGACTTCTGCAATTTAAATCATCAGTCCACTCCCTCCAAACAAGTTCGCGTCATTCTGACCATACATTCCAACCCCCAAGAACAACTTTTGATCATTCCTTTCTTGTCTGCTCTACTACTCTGAAATTTCCTACCTTCTCATATTCACCATGCTCCTTCCGTACCATAATTCAAGTCCCAGGTGTTCCAGTACCTGTTGTCATCTCATACGCTCAACAAGCCTTATATTTCCTATTAAATATCAATTTAAAAAAAAAAAAATTATTATTTAGTGTTCATATTTTACTTAGTTAATGGATCAAGTATTATGAATCAGTTTCAATGTTTAGTTTTGTTCAACACATTAATCTATGAGAAGTTATCTATTTATTTTACTCTTTTGTTTTATTGTGTACTTTAATCCATTCTTTTCTTCTTATATCATTGTGAATAAGAATTAATTATAATCCTTTGGTCTTTTGGCCATACACATAGTATATTTTAATTGTACCTATCAATTGTCCTTAAGGGACCCTGTCCCAGAATAAAATTGTGGGAAAGCAAACGTAAGTTATATCAAATTATACTATCCCATATGTCCGTAATACAATATTTTAAGAACTAATATAAAATAAATTTATTTTTCTTCATCTTCCAAAAGAAGTATTATCAATTGCTTGTATATTTGTTGCTTTTAAATTAAAAAGTATGTTCTACAAGTAGAATAAGTAATGAAAGCTTACTCATTCAGGTCTTAGATACTCACAAACAATCCCTTCAAGTGACATATGGTTCTTTCTTTCTTTTTTTTACTAATGGTTTGTAAATGTCAGATGTGCCTTAGTCTTACTGAACTAAATCCACAATAAATTGGAATTTATCAGTTTGATCACCCATCCTTTTCTTCAGATAACCTAAAGAAAATACTGGTGGAACCATAAATAAATTTACAGAATATAATTCCTTCATTTTCACTAAAATATTTCAGGAATGTCTTTTAGGATTACTCATTTTTTTTCTTAGTTTCATTCATTAAATTCAACTGAATTATCAAATCACTTCAAAATGATATGAGAAATATGGATGTTCTGCAGCCCACCTATAAAGAAAACTAATGAGGTTAATGAACAGAAGTTTCATGAAAATTTTCTTCTAGATTAACTTTGAAGATTTCTAATCCAACGAGAACAAGCTGGGGAATGCAGCAAACATGACTATTTTTGATCGAAACAAAAATTGTCTGGTTGATGAAAAATTGATATCTAGGTCTCAATTTAACCTAAAATTAGGTGTGTGTGGTTACAATTATAGATGTTTAAAAGCATTCATTGTATTGAATAAAAGCTGCATATAAATCCATGAGTAAATACTTCAGTCAAATAGATGATTGTCGAATCAACCAACAGAAAATAATTAATAAATACTCGTTCTTACACATAACTTCGCACAATTCTTTACCAAATAAAATATCAAGGAAATATAAACAAGAAAATGAACATCCATCCAAAAGATGTGTCACTGGTAGACCATGTTAACTTATATCTAAGATATAAGTAGCAATGTTTTAAAAATGATAACACATGTTCAATCCAAAATAGATTTCAAAAGAAAAAAATATTTTTAAAAGACGCCAGATAGACAACTTGATTTGATTTTTTTTTTTTTAATAAAAAGTATATATATGTACATGACATTACAAGCAAATAAATATAAAGATTTATAGCACTTGTAATAAAGCACTAAAACACTAACAGATAGCATGAGAAAGATCAAAACTTTTTAAACTTAAATTATATTTTTAGTAAAAACGATTTATATTTAAATTCAACAATGAATCTTTATTTAATTAATTGATCCAGAATAATCATGCTAGCACTTATAATTAATTATATATATATTTTTGCCAGTACCAAGTTTAGTAAAAATGCTTGAGAAGATTATCCAGCATTGAAAAGTGATTTATGTGCAAATAACAGGTGATAATCATGAACAGCTATCAAAAATTCGGGGTGACCTATGGTATAGTAGGTAACATAACAGTGGTCTATGACCAAGGTTGTGGGTTCAAACCCTAGAAAAGGCCAGAAAGGAGTAAGAACTCCTTGGTTAAGCCATCCTTTGGAGGTGATGCAATATGGTGGACTTGAGCCTGTACGATATCAAGCACTTGTTAAAGATCAATATCCTACTTAAACTTGGATAGGCAACATTTAGGACTAACATTGTAGAATTGTTCAATTAGCCACAATAGCATATAAGTGGCGTTAAATAAATAAAAAAACAACATCACATATCAAAATCAGATTAAAAAGAAAGAAAATGAATTTAGAAAGATTTTAACTTTAAATCTAGTAGCAAAGTAAAGCATTTGACCCTGAAGTTGTCTAAACATCTAAAAATAAATTGTAGCATATATTGTTAATAATGATGATTGAGTGGCAATAATTATTGGTTTTCTACACAATTCAGTAACTTATTGATTTTATTAATATTTTCAGTGTTTGTAGATAATTTCATTTTAGGGTCTAGTATAAATAAAATTTTTTAAAAATTATATGATCTAATAAGATTCTTCTCACTATTCTGAAAAAAGAAAAGAGAAAGTTTAAAAGAAAAGCCAAAAGAGGTGAATGTTGTGGAGAAAAGAAACAGTTGAGAGGGGTTCTTGACTTCTAAAAGTAAATTAAAACCAGCAAAAAATTCACTTGATAAGCTTTTTATTGTTTCCTTTTGTTCTCACAGATCTTGTAACAAATAATTGTGATCTTTAAACAAGTTTTAAACTTTTAATACAGACTTCATGAATGTTTTTAATCAATTATTATGTTTGGTTTTTTTTTTTTTTTTTTTTTTTTTTTTTTTTTTTTTTTTTTATACTAATATAACTAAAAAGTTAACATAGAATTGCTAACAAAAATTACAAACTATATTCTATTAATTCATTCATTCATGGAAAAACTTGGAAAAAAAATATAAGCATCTATTAGTGGAAAACAGATTTTAACTTATTTACAAATGTTTCACGAAAAAAACCTTTTGTTAACTGAAAGTTACTTATCAATGTTTAAAGATGGAACTCCATTCTTCAGCTAAAAGTTCTGAAATATTTTTCCATGTAAAATCGAAGCTGGCAGTAAAAGTAATGGAACAATATCTGCATTATTCATAATGAAAATACAGTTGTAGAAGATAATTTCACTGTTAACATAAAAAAAGTTTGAAGAAGTGAGTCAAAGTATTCTTGAATGCATAAATTCATTCATATCTTTTAAGTGGCAATAAGTAATGGAAAATTTTTCTCACTCAAATAGAAAAAGAATAAGTGGCTAAAGCCTAGGATACCAAATTAGAACGCAAATGATTTATGTTGCTTATTAAAGTAAGTCATTTAAATGAAACAGTTTTATTTATTGAAAGGAGCAGTTAATTGTTACTTCAATACAAGTAAAATTAATATTTACCAGTTTACACAAATAACAATGAAATAGGGAATCATTCCAGACATCTAAGCAAAATGTAGTAGTTCCTTGAAATTTTTTAAAATTTTATTTTATAAAGAGGGCAAACATATAAAGCACCTTCTAAAAAACAATGAAATTGTTTTGTTATTTAATTTAATGAAATGTATTGTTTTAAAAATGACTGTTGTTATTTTTTAAATTACTTTCGTGACCTCAAATATGAAAATTTATAAACATTGTTCCCTAATCAAAATATGTTTTAAATATTCACTTAATTGTTTTAAAGAGTATTCAAAGTTTTTTTCCCTAAATAAGATATCAATGGTTTTACATGGCTTGATAGATAGTTCAAATCAGTAATAGGAGTATTTTAACTCCCTTTTATGAAAAAAGAAACAATTTTAAAGAATGATTTCAATATGACAGATTACTACTACTTGTCCACAATGAGTTAATATTTATAAACATTATAGTAGTTCAGTAATATAAAAATAGTAAAACAATGGTAACATGTTAGTATCATGTGCAAAATGAACTGTTTCAATCCTAAATTACAAGGAATAAAACTAATTTTTCAGGATACATCACTAAAAACAATCGCAACATAGTCAGACCCTTTACAAATAAGTTTAAGACCAATAATTCTTTTCGTAAAGAGTGGCGTAAGCAGAAATAATATGAAATATCAATAAAAATCATTAATAATCCAATAGATACATCAATATGGTGGTTGGGAGGAATCGAAGTCCCAAAACTTCCAAATTTATCAGTATTTACGGTTCATTATCATAAAACTTGAAACCGAAAAATATAGAAAATCTAAATAATTAATATCTACTATTTCAATACCTATACATGTAATGTTCTCGACGTTATTTTTAAAAAACAATGCAAAGAAATTACTACTTTGATAAATTGAACAGTTCCCTCTCAAATTTATCATAAGATCATGGTCAGAAGCATAGAATTGAAAGCAAAATAAAATTAATTCAACCATTGCTTATTAATTTGCAAATTATTAAAATAATATTTAAAGTGAAATAGATGAAAAATAAGAAAAAGTGCTGTAATGTCAAAATCAGACATTCAAAATTTAAATAATTAGTAAGTAACAATTCATCATAAGAAAGCTTTCAATTGTGTGAGAAATAAATTTATAGTGAAGTTAGACAGTAAAATGATAAAGTATGTACAAAAGAGTGCAATAAAATTGTTTTCTTAATCAAACATAATTACTTTCTTAAGATCAACAGAAGCGTGGCTAAGTCAATTATGTACTAACTAAGAAGCTAGAAACTAATGAGCAAATAAAATCAATGTCATAACAACTCTAACTTTTCTAGTTGAACATTTTTAAGTAGTTTCAATAATAATTATTATTAGTATTAAGAAAACTACGTAATTAAAAATGTTCCTGGTAATAATAAAGTTTATTTTTTTATAAGATACTGGAAACGAAGAACTTCTAAAAGATGTTCAAAGAATCCAACTAGTACACGATTCACGTAGTTCTCTTTTTAATATTTATACTTATAATAATTCTTATAAGTTCATTGATAGTAAGTCTTTATCTTTGCTACATTCAAAATACTTTATAACTGACCATACTACCAAAACCAATGCTAACAAATCATTTGTTTATTTTAACCTAAATCCTAAATAAATTAATTCAAATACAAGATCAATGATTATCAAACAATTCTAAATTCTACACAAACCATATTTTATACAAAATAGAGTATAAAGTGTTGTAGGTACCAACATATTATCAGTTAAGAAGTTAAAGTGATTAAGTGACATTTCTGTAGGAAGTTTTTTAATATCTACTTGAACCTGAACTAACTTAATACTTAAACATTGAAGAATTTGGGAGAATATGGCCAACTTATTACTAATTATTGATAACTAAACAAATTTATCAATAATAAGCATTAATTTGGTTCTGACAAAAGAAGACAGCAAGAAACCTTATCTTTGCAAAAATGTCAGTTGAACACTTTAATCTCCAAACCGAAGATGCATTATGAAAATTCCCTAACATTTCATAGTAGAGAATAAATCATTTGAGTCTAACAAAACACGAGATTCTATTGACCAAAGAATATGGTATTTGGTATGAATACTGGCAAAAATCAAGATCTAAACTATAAAATGTTCTAATGAAACAAAGGCTTTAAAAACTAACTTCATTTCAGAAAATCAATATTACTCCCGCTAAGTTATGATGTTTTAATTCGATAAGAAACGTTATAAATTAGCCATTAAGCAGAAAAAACTAGTAAAATGTCATCATGCCACTACTTTATTAAAAAACAACTTTAAATATATTGTTAGATTAAAAGGAAGAAGGTCATATTAATGAAACCATAATTGTTATTCTTCAAACATGTTTTTTTTTTACAAGTTTTAATAGAGTTACAATGTTCAAGAATGAAAGGGTGATTAAAACAAACAAAAAGTAAACCAGCAGATCATTTATTTGAAATTGTAAATCGTGCAAAATACAACTATTTATAAAAACTCGTTTAAAACATTCCAAAAATGAAAGCATAGCTTATATTAACCCTTAAGCCAAAGATGTTTCTCACAACTGAATATAATTTCAATAAGTTTTCAAAATTTGACTAACATGCACCTGTGTCTTTCTATTTTTTTTTATATTTATGCTCACTCATAAATCAAAAATGCCAATAGTATGCGTATCTACATTCAATTTCAAACAAACAATTTTGATCTGAAACTTACAGCTCTGAAGACGTAATAAATTAATTAATTAATACACCAATTTTCACAACTAAATCTAAGTACCGGTAAATATAATAGCGATTTAATGAGAATACAAAGAATACAGTATTATCAGCATTTACAGATATACATATAATTCTTAAAACTGAGAACACACGACCAAAACCAGGAGGTAGGTAGTCACTTGTAGAGATGGTTAAGAAATAACGAACCTGTTACAAAATAACAGGTATCTTCTGACTAAGCTTTATACCTGTTACCAAATTTCAAAAATAACAGGTATGGTGATTTCTCCTAGTACAGGATGTGGCCGCCAGGGGTGGACTAAGTCAGCTTTCAAATGAATGAAATATAATCTTTAAAAGAAATGTATAATAACTGGTTATGCACTATTAAAATATTCTTTTAATTTTACATTTTTTTTCCTACTTCAAGATATACTATATATATTTGGATATCAAAGAAAAATCATTATACAAGTTTTACCAATATTGTTAGAGCTGTTTTGACCAGACAATAAAAATCCAGGTTCTTTGAAGGGTACTCAATTTTTTTTGCACAGGCATCAGGGACTGAAACGCTTAACGAAAAAAATAAAATAAATAAAAAAAGCTGTAAACTCATTCAAGAGAAAATAGCAGAACATACTCACAGACAAAGTCAAATATTGAAGTATCACTAGTTTTTATTTTTCCTTTTTTATCTTCAAGGGTAAAGAGTTTTTATTATTAAATATCTAGCTTAACCATATCTGAACAATTGGTTTTGAAGAGTTATCGAGGAGATATAGCTCACCCATAAAATAAAAAATAAAAATTAAAAAATGTTAGAAATAAGATATATAGATTAATTTTAAAAATACACTATGTCTTCAATAAAGAACCTTCAATCCCTGATCAACCTGAAACCCTCCAAATAAGTCTATTATTGTTTCTGACCCTCTAAGTAGCAGTTCTGCTCATAACATTTTGTATTTATTCAAAACAATTTTATTTGTAAATAATTTCTAATTTGTAATTAGTAGTAAAGTCAGGGGAATCAAATTAGTTAGTTTTATTACTTTTTTTTTTTTGTTTAATGATTATTTATCTACTTATTCTTACCAATGATTTCAATAAAATATTTAAATTCATAAAACAGTATGATTTAAAGTATAGTATTTTTAGGAGGTTGATTCACGATTTATATTCACTGTCCCACATACTGACCAAAATTTTCCTTTGCTATTATTATTATTTATGACAATTCAAAATATCATCATTACATCAACTTCATTATTTGATTAGTCTTCCAACATTTCGGTCACTATCAAGAAAACAACTTTAACATCATAAAAAAAAAAAAAATATCATAAAGCCTTCATACAGACAAATGTGCTTAAGTCTAATAACACTTATATGTTCTGTTTGTTGTTAGATCTAAGCACTGGTAACACAGAGTAGTTGATCTCAGTGACGGATTACAAAAATACCCAATATCTCAATATAATCAGGACCTAACCCATTAGCCTATGTTTAGATTCAGTTTTTATATCAGAAGAAAACTTAAAGATGAAGTAATTCAATATTAAAACAGCACTTCATAATAGTACTGTAAAATGGGGTGAACAGGAACACTATATGGTATCTTGAGCAATGTAACAAATTTATTTTTTATATGAATTAATTGATCAATACATCAAATCTTAGGTCTCCACTTAGATCATTGATAAATGAAACAGACCCCAAGATCTGGTAGATTTAGAAGATCCGATTCACTCTTTCAACTTCAGTGTATCTTGAATAGGGCTAATAAAGCTTCCTCTTGAGTTGGGACAAACCTTTAACTTTGCTTGATTCTTTTGTAAAACAAACTGATGTATCCTCCATCATACAGCCCTATATACATCATCCTATCGCATCGATACCATAGTTAACGATTGCAGCTAAACTTCAAAAAAATAAATAAATATTGCAATATGTGGAAATTAAAAATAAATGCAAACAAGTCAGAAGCCATAATCTTTACTAAGCGCAGACCGAACATAAACCACCATCTTTTATTAAACTCAGTCCACATTAACTGGTCTAAATCAGTTAAATACTTAGGCATAACATTAGACAAATCGTTAACTTATACCGAACATATAAATAGAAAATCCGAAAAAACAAAAAAATGTATTTATAAAATGTTCCCATATTTTAATAAAAAATCCAGTTTAAGCACTCAGAACAAACTACTACTATATAAAACAGTCATACGTGCCCAGATCTGTTATGCATCGCCCGTCTGGAGCTCGACTTGCAATACCAATTATAAAAAAATAGAAACAATACAAAATACATGTATGCGAATAATCAATAACTACCCACGATATACTAAAATTTCAAAAATGCTCTCTGACCTAAATCTTCCAACATTAAAACAGTATATCTACACAGTAACCAAAAACTATTTTGATAAAACCACAACTTCTGAAAACCCATTAAAACTAGAAATTGGTAATTACAACAAAACATCACTAAAGCGCTACACGCACAAAAGAACCAAACATGTACTTTTAAACTAATATTGTATTTTATATTGTGTAGGTTTTTTCGTGTTACTTTTCCTACTATCTTAAATAAAATATTGTATGAAAATTAGTAAATTCAAAGGATGATTGAAACTCTGTTATCATGAAAAAAGGTCCACTGAAATCATGAAACCAAACATATTTGTATTGAGTGTACATTGTAAATATTATGTAAATAAATAAAGTTTCTTCTTCTTCTTCTCTCTATCCTCCATCATCAGGTTCTAAAACCTTACAAACATAATGTCGAAAATTCTCAGGGTTTTTCCAAATAATTTAATAAGTAAAGAGTCATAATTTTTATTATGATTAAAATGACAAATTATGACAATCGAAATGTCATAATTTGTGGATAATGATTCAAATTCAGGTTCATCTTCAAATGTGCATGACAACACTAACTCAGCATCACTGTCTTGAAAGAATATTCATCTGATGTGTCTTCTGACAGAAAACAGCTGTGTTCCTATTCACCCCACACCCCGGAAAATGTAGATGCCATAACCTAAAAAAATCTGTTGCTAAAAAACTGTTGCAAAAAATATATCGAGCAAGGAATTTTATGCAAGAAGACAACTTGAAGAACTGTAAACAGATACTAAATAAGCTATATACATAACAGTTTCATATTTACAGATAAAGTTTGTGGGAGAGAAAAATTTTGTTGAAACTAGTACCATTTTTTACATGTTTAACTGTTAAGTCCAAAGTACTACCAACAAATACCATCGATACCATATAATCGAATATTTACAGAGTGGCCAACCTTTAACACAACTTTAATTCCTGTAAGGTAAAGTAAGTGGCTTTCACGCAACTTTGAAATAATATTGAAGTTTTGTTCATATTCACCTCACTGTTCCTATCCACCCCATTTTACGGTAATGTGTCTTTACCACAGAGATACAATAGCAAAGTATAAATAAATATTAACACCTCAGTTTTAGTATGATATAAAGAATTTCTTCTTCCATTGTCATTAATTTACAATTTAATTATTATACAAATTCTTTTCAATGGAGTCCTATCTTCAGGACATCACATCTATAGTGAATAAATACAATTAATTAGCATTTAAAATAACAATAGAATTCATATAAAATTGTTAACAACTAGAAAGAAATTTATAAAAAAATATACTCATGAATAATTAGTTTTAAAATATGTTGATAATACAATAAACATAATGCCAAATCAACCTTTAATTATAACTTATATTTAAATAAACTATTCCATACAATAATTACGTACATTGTAATAAATTTGTTTTCAATTGTAAACAATTTTATATGAATTTGATTCTTATTTTAATTGCCAATTGGTTGTATTTATTCACAATAAGTGAAATGTCCTGAAGGTGGGATAGACCCCAAAATGTTGAAAGGAATTTGGATAATATTTCGATAGTAAATTTATGACAGTTGAAGAAGAAAGTCTTTATTTCATAATTAATTACCAAGAATAGTGAAGCGTTTTGCATTTGAATAAAATAAAACTCATGCGAACCAAGGTTGCTGGCCCATCATAACCATGAAATCATTACCTAGCAGTCAGATCTCCAACTAAGTGTTGAAAGTAGTTCACAATCAATAAAAGAAAAACATATTCCCTCTTGCTATGAAGATGAGAAATTTCTTCTTCATCTTGCCAGTTAGACTGAACCTATATCTGGAAATTTAGTTTCCATCGATGAGAAGCTAACCCGAACGACAACCCCCAACCTGGAGGACTGGGATTTTTGATCAGGGTGTCCTTCCCCTACACGTGCTGCTCACCAAAGCTAACGAGTCACATCCACCCGGGTGTTATCTTCGGAGTGCCTTCTCCTAGGCTGCTCCCGCAGTGTGGGGAGTGGCTGAGCTTATTTAGAGGTGGTGCAATCTCCCCTCGTCACAGTGCACCGTCATTGAGCCTTTGAGGTATTTGATGAGAGTGACCACCCCACAGGCCACCCTCCCCCCGATCTGCTGGTGACTGCTGCTCATGGTCCGGTGCTGCTTATTCACTATATCCACAGCTGACCTACCAAGGTAGGCCGTTCCACTATCTGCCACCTGTGGACCTGCCTGGTACCTTGAGGTACAGGTTCCGTTACGGCAGGACACTCCTTACTTTTTCACAAATAAACTTATTTATAAAGATCTTAATGTTTCATATGCTGCGGATTTGGCCTGAACTAGGTATCACTTCTTCCATGACAAACTCCATTCCCACTTAAGCCCACTAGTTTCAATTTTTGCTACTTCTTTTATTCCTGATAATCCTCCAAAGGGTCTGAAAAGAAGATGGCCAAGACCTTTTTGGTTTCGATTATTTGACAAAGTGCTGACAGTGAGTAGCTTCTCTTTCTTGTCTATTAGCATATTTACTGGTTTTATTATGTAATAAAGTGGTAGATTTTAACAGATAATAAAAAATAAAAATGTAGGGTTTCCTTTTTATTGTTTAGTTTCTATATTTGAATTAAGTGAATATTAATTTATTTGTAAATAAGTCTTGTTTTGCTTAGATTTTTAGCTTTTACTCCATGAAATTAATACATTTATAATTCCCTAACCGCTGTTCTTTGCTAATTAATTATGTTTATGTTTAAATATTCAATTATTAACCCTGCATCTCCTAAAGTCTCATTAAGGCATATTTCTTTATATTAATCCCTGAAGATATAAATAAGGTAAGGATTTTTGGGAAACCTTATGTGACATTATACCTGTTGCTTTGGATTCCCCAAAATGTCTTGTGAAACATATCTTTTTGGAAATTCCTCAATTCTAACACTTGTCTGATAATAATGTAATGCAAAAATAATGTAATTGGGAACTTAGGACAGGTAACTGATGTTGGGAAACTGCGATTTGATCATTTTTTTAATTATTAATTATCTGTTGTAATTTAAATATATATATATATATATATATATATATATATATATATATATATATATATATATATATATTTTTTTTTTTTTTTTTTTTTTTTTTTTTTTTTTTTTTTTTTTTTTTTTTTTTATGCATGTTGTTGTGCGACACTTAATTTCTTATTTTGAGGTTTTGACTTCTTGACTTTCTGGGAAATTTTCTTTTCTTTCATTGCTACCACTTGTTTTTCAGTGCGTGCACATAAAGTAGATGAGTTGCTCTGATGAAAACCATGGATAACAGCAAAAAACTCAACATTTTATTTTCCTCCTTAATATATCATATCCCATCCTTGATTATAATCATCAGTTATGATTCTGAACATCCCACTCCATTATCCAGCAATGACATCGTGAGGTGGATGTTATCTCTTCTGCTTTGGAGCGCGGATTGTACTGCATGGGAGCCTTTCTCGACGTAAAACAGGCCTTTTAAAGAGTCTGGCACCCAGGACTTTTGTACAAACTCCGTAAATTCTTAACCCCCCTCCCCATACCTCCTGGTTGTTCAATAGATCCCTCAAAATAAATCATAATAGTTCCTATTCATCTCTTTTTTACACAGACTACGGGTGTTCTTCAAGGCAGTATCCTGGGACCCATTCTTTACACAGTCTATTCAGCTGATATCCCAACGCATCCTAACACTTCCCTTTCTACCTATGCTGATGACACCTGCATGATATTGGTTCATAAAGATCCATTTATTACCTCACATACTCTTCAAGCCCACATCAATGACCTAGAATTACAGTTTTAGAACTGGAGAATAAAAATAAATTCCAACAAATCCCATCAAATAACCTTTACCCTTCAGCGTAAACCTTTGACTTCCTGCCCTACAGTATCCTTTAATAACACTCAACTAGTTCCTGCTGAACAGACCGGATACCTAGGACTCCTTCTTGACAAAGGCCTAACTTGGAATCCTCATACACGACTAAAATGACTAGAAACTGCTCACCGTTTTAGGATACTTCAACACTTACTAGACAAACCTTCCTTTTAAGTACAAAAGTCTCATCTACATGACTATTTTAAGACCAATCTGGACTTAAGGAGTAGAGCTATGGGGCACTACTTTCTTTCAGTGGCGCGACAGGCCGTGTAGGCCCTGGGCCTCGCGGTGTAAACTCCTGCGAGTTTACACTCACGTTTCACGATGCAATTTTTAGTGTAGGGTCATCACTCCCTACGACTAATTTTGTGAGTGGCCACCCTTTGGCTGACGGGTCTCACATACCCTGGGGGAGGTTGTGAGTGAATCCACATTTTTTTGAATCCTTATAAAAAAGCCCCGCCGGGACTAGGATTCGAACTCAGAACCTGTAGCACGAGAGACTAATGGGGCACTACTAAATCATCAAATTCTTCCCGCATCCAATCCTTACAATCCCCATTCCTTCGTAAAATCCTCAACACTCCTTACATTGTCAAGAATAAACTCATCCATAAAGAACTTAATGTTCCCTATGTTACTGATTTGGCCTGGACCAGGTATCAATTTTTCATGACAAACTCTATTCTCACTCTAACTCACTAGTTTCAATCCTTTCTTCCTCTTCAATTCCTGGCAATCCTCCGAGTCGCCTGTAAGGAGATAATCTAGAGTTTATAATATTTTAGAGTGCTACCAATGGGAAGCTTCTCTACATGAATTTAATTTCATTGTATTATATAACTATCACATTTACTTGGTGTATTTTTTTTTTAATACAGTTGTAAATATCAATAAAAAATGTTCAAAAAAAAAAAAGTTGAGAATTGGACACTATGGGTCATATCAACTTTTTCCACCAAGGTTCGAATCCCGGCTGAGGCAGAATATTATGTATCCTGCTATTTCAGCTGTGGAGCGACCCTGGGGTATGGAGACCCTCCTGATTTAGGCCTCCTTGCACGGTTGTTGGCCGTGAAACAGTACGAATCTCTATATGTACTGAACCCGAGACCCTTCATGAATTGTAGAGGTACAGGTTTTTTTTTTAATGGTTGACCACTTAAGATTTCCTTTGTCAATAATGAGAAAGAATATCTAAAGGATATAAAATTTAAATTTTTTCAACTTTGACTTGAAAGCTTACATGATTACATGATATTTTCCCTACCAGACCAACACTTGGAGCATCACTGAACGGAATATCTTGGTGGCTACTAATCCAGGCGGCTTGGGCACAATCACATGTCAAATAAGGTGTAATAATAAGATTGAGGTAGACTGATGAAATGGCTTATGTTATTGTACTTTAATTATCTTTAGCTTTTGCACCAAAGAAAAAGAAATGCTCCATAAATATGATTAGTGGCTGAATTCAGAGAAGACATTGGGAATTTCATAAGAAATTATCCCATTGTCAATTTTTCTCATATTGATTTTAATAAGCATTGCAGAAATGATATGAGGGAGTGTGAGACTGACCTTATAGCTGATAAATGTTACCAAAATCAAAATTAGAGAAATAAACAATGGTAGAATTTCTCATGAAAAGATCTCAAATGTTGAGAAATATGCATGATAGAAGCTTTATAATGGTAATAGTGGCTAAATTGTGATAACTTCATTGCAATAAAAAAACTTTTAAGTGACAAACTAGCTCACAGTGCATAACTGAAATATTTATACTTTCATAAAAAAGAATTTTTAGAAAATTGTGATATGCGTTTTGTACATTTCTTTATTTCCACTTGAAGCCTGGAGTAAATAAGCCCAAATGATAAATTAGTAGCTGTTATTTTTCTGAGGAATTTTTCTTCTTTTTTTTTTTTTATTTTCCTTTTTAAAATTGCAAAAAATGAATTTTAGGCATGTTATTTAGATCAAAATGATTACAGAAAGAAGGATTATGACTAATCAATGTAAGAAACAACAATTAAAAGTATGTCTCTTTTTCTCAATAAACTGTCACAACTCTGGCGTGGGAGACTAGCGTGCTAGCCACTTAGCCACCAGCTCCCCTCAAGCTTGCGTATAGGATAATATATTTTCTAAAGTCTTTCTTTTTCAAACGGTATATTATACATTATAATACGGTCTATATTACTGTTCTTATGTTCAAAAACAAAATTGGGGTGCTGTGCTTCATTGACAAGCTGCCAGGTTGCAACATGAATTTCCCATTTCGGGAACCCAAACAACAGTTAATTTTATTGGCTTATCATATATAAGGAATAGTCATGTAAAAATAAAAAAAATAATTCTAGTTATTCTTCATGGATTTATTAGATACCTAATAATCTGTATATACATACAAATACACATGTATAATCTCACACACAGAAATATGAACATCTATTAAATTAATAAAAAATATGCAAATAAAATATTGGATATCTATGCAGAGTGGATGTCATAGAACATCGAAAATCTAATAATTATATAAGCTAATATATTTATCTCAATACATGTTCTCATTCATTTTATGTCATGTACATTGCTTAATAAAATAGATGGATACTTCATTTATAATTAAAAAAAAAAAAAAAATTAAAACACAAATTGTACAATGCAGTGTATTAGTTATATAAACTTTAATTTTAATCATTCTTTTATAATTTATATTTACTAAAAATTACTGGATAAGCCTTGGAATCACATAATGGAAATGGAAACACATAATTTATTGTAAACTAGTATCATAATTAAATATTTGTCAGCTGTATGCTCAGAAAAAACTATTAAATTACATAAAATATATTTATATCTCATAACAATTTTACAGACATCATCATAAAAATTGAGCAGAGACAATATTTTTATTAAAATAAAGTAAACAATAATTTCAAATTAGAAAGTTTTTCATAGTTTCCTAATCATTGATTTAATATAGAGATGTGTACATATAGTAAGTTGGAATATAGTTAATGAGAAAAAAAAAAATTTCCTTAATTATATTATTTGTCCTAAATCTTTAAAAATGGGGTATTGAATAGTATATTTAATTAGTTCCAATTAAAAAAAAACTCAATCGGTAATATAGTTTAAGAAATTTATTTGTAAATATCGGTCTAGCCAACTAAAGGCTTTTGTAATGGTTTGTTCAGATACAATATGTTTGGTTTTCAGTAAATATTGTGTGAATGTCAACATCAAATTAGTATTACTAATTTTCTCACTTAGACAGTAATATGTAGGCCAGTAATAAGACAGTAATATTACTAAATAAAATAAAAAAACATCAACTGGTATATATTTGATTAGTGATTCTGGTTAATAATATAGAACAATTATTATTTTAAACTGCTAACAGGTTAAATTTGACTAATAAATAATTAAATTAATCCGATTTCGTTGAATGAATTGCAAATAAAAATGATTAATTTTATCTTTTTATTTTAAAAATTTGTTATATAATAGAAACCCTTAGTATTTTATTTTTAAACCAGAAATCAACAGACTATAAGATTCGTGTTTTCATCTAAGGAGCAGTTATAGCTTTATGGAACCAACAATAATGGTTAGTGAAATAATTCTAAACTTTCTGGTCATGTAAGAAATGGAAAATAAAATGAATCAACATAATTAAAAATGTTGAAAAATAATTAATCTAATAAAACATAATAACTTGGGAAAAATGTTGAGAATTTTAAATTAAAATTTAATAACATTGAGCAACTAAATAGATACCCACTCGATATTAAATTAAATGTAATTAAGAGAATTTATATTTATTACACTACTATTAATATAAATTAAAATTAACTGAATAAAGAAACAAAATTTAAAGTATATTTAACATTTGTTTCTGATTCCTCTTCATTATATCAGGATTGTAAAATTTAAAAAGTCAGATCAATCTAATTTCCAATAGATCTTCAAAATATAAAAAACATATATTTACATGTTTTGTTTTATATAAAACAAAAAATATTTGTTCTTCCACCATCGATTGGTTTAAAAATGATTAAAATTCTAGTAATAGATAAAGATTATTCATTGACATAGGTCCCCTGAAATTTTTTGTTTATTTTATCTCAAAATAAATTCTGGAGTTAAAATATATATAGTGTTGATTAGTTCTTGACTGTTTACAATTTAAGTTATCTACAGGTCTTAAGGTTCAGTCGATAAATGCAGTCAATAAATATTTATCGACTGGACCTTAAGACCCGTAGATAACTTATATCTATATATATATATATATATATATATATTTTATATATATATATATTTTTTTTTATTATTTTTTTTGTATGGTTGTACATGATACCTAAAATGGTGATGAAAATTTTAGAAACCAATGAACTGAAGTGAAAAAAGATCATAATTTCAGAGCTAATACTATCATGATATTGGTGTTTTTATAACTAAAGTCAGGATTTTGTTTATTTATTATTTTTTTTGTTCTGTTTTACTGCTATACTGTATATCATAATTTATTAAGTTAATTAGTATACACAAAATGTAACATTAACTTGAAATAATTGAGTCTTTGGGTAATAATGATAACAATTTTAAAACACCAATAACTAAGCTTCTCAAAAAATGTTATTTGTTATTTTAATATGATATTAATGAACTTTTGTTATAGAATTAAGATTACTGTTAAACATAAGAAGTAAGTTGAAATAATTTAATCATTTCAAAGTTGATAAAATTATAGATATGATTGTTCATTTAATAACATTGCACCAATGAGTTCAATTTATACAATGAATGAAGCAATAACTTCAATCTATGAAACCAATAGCAACAAGACAATACTTGTATTAATTGTTTACAAAAAGATTGTTACGAATATAATTTGAACCTGTGATGCATACATTTCCTAATTGGGAGTATTTATCAAAATACAATTAACAGTTATATGTTTATAACATTATTCTTTGACACCCACAATATAATCCCTAAATTGTGTACATCTTTCTTTTATACCTCAACAAAGATAAATATTTTCATATTCAAGTCAACAATCAATAAATGGAACAAATTACAAGTATACAAATATTAGAAAACAATATAGTTGTAATAGAAACATGCTGCCATGAACGATAAGCACTGTAGTGATTATAGTTGTTAGAAAGTTTTTCTCTCTATAAGAATTTGATGTCATATTAGCCATTACAGTTTTCAAAAACATATAAGGAAAATTTTTTTCCATCATGGTTAATATTAAATACAGTAACTTGTAATGCTATTAATGACAAAAATATACTTTCAGTTAAAATTTAATTTAAACTACATACATCAAGAAACTTCTAAACATACAAATTGCAATAAGACATGTGATTATTAATATCTGTATTTATTCATAACAAAGTTTTGTACAATAATTTTAATTGTTAATAATAAATTTTTAAAAACAAACTAAAATAATATTTCGAAATTTTAAGTGTTATGAGTGATATTAAAATGAAAGTAAGAGTTGGAAAAAAAGGAGATTGGTTAGGTAACAATGTCTAAAATCACAGTAAATGGACGGGGATACACCCTCAAGGGAAATGGGATGACCATGAGGAATTTCAGTTAAATATAATTAAATTACTATTAAGTTTCTCTAAACATTAAATGATATATGTATATATTTTTTTGTTATTTATCGAATTTTATTGTAAATATTACTTGTAACATCAATTAAGATGAGAACAAAACATATTTATCGCCCTTCACAAGTTAATACAAATAAATATCACAAGTCATAAATGACTTAAAATTGTATTTTTAAATTATTGTATCAAAATAATTATCAATGTTGTGATATAAAACTGCCAAATTTCAGACTCTATCCGCAGTTGACTTCCACGCTGCATAGCTTCAGGTTTTTCTGTAAAAAAAAAAAAAAAAAAAAAAAATTACAAATTAGTTTAATTCTATCATACACACACACACAAACATAAATGTAGAATATTAGCCTAATGGGGAAAATCAAGGAAAGTGAAAGTAGTGTATGAATGTGCATGAAGTGGGAAGGATAAACATAAACCTGTGAACCATATTGGAACATATCATCATGATACGTTCATATAATCATTCCCAGTCATTCATTAATTCATATAATTAGGCTTTATGAATTAATTTATGGTACCCGAAAAAGAGGATGACCTTGGAGACTTTGGGTTCAGGATGTGGAAAAGGACTTGGAAGTGCTCGGTGTAAGGAACTAGAAGAGGGAAGCATTGTGCAGATTGTGATTGTGCAATGTTGACAGGGAAGCCAAGGCCTGAGGTGAGCCTGTAAAGCTACAAAGTAAAGTATTTGGGCAATAATAATATCAAAGGAATCAAATATAAAAATATATTAATTTGAGAAACAATTTTTTATATGAAGTTAGTATAGTAGTTCTTTTTTCCCCCTTTTATTTTGATATGAAATATATACATAATAATGATTGGTAAAATGTTTCAGAGTGATATACAATTAGATTGGAAAAGGAAACAGAAAATAATTCAATAAATTAAATTGAAATGAAAAGATGCCAAAATCTGCCATGTTTTTTCATTTATACAAAATATGAAATACTAGTTATTTCACAAATTGTATCAGTTTATAAAGTTTAAATACAAATGGAAATTACAGTACCTCAGGGACTGTTAAATATGTAATGATTAGGTTTGAGATCATTTCATAACCCTTCCTTTCTGCTCTACTTGGAGGAGTATATACAATTATGTAACCAACCAATTGTTTGATAAATAAAAGTTTAATTTACAAAATATAACTTTATTTTATTCAATCAGATCACTCAATTATACAAGTACAGTGGGTAAAGTTTACTCATTATTAATTTGTCTGATAAACGTAATTATTATTAGTTACAAACCACACTTGAAATCTGTTCGAAAAACAATTTTAACCATTTTTGCAGCTGGTGTTTTACCCAGATTTCTAATCTTATTTATAAAAAATAAAATAATATGATCTACTGAAAATAACATCCAGCTTATGAGCATGAATATTTTTCTATACTTCCTGCTTCAGCTTACCATTCATTACATGTACGAACACAGAAAGAGGATCTGCATTGGATGGGATGCATTTATAGGAGCCAGAATCACTGTATTTCGCCTTCTGAATGAGCAAATAACTTGTTGTATTATCGCCTTTTTCAGTAATAACACTGACGCCACCACGTGGAGAATCATAGTTTACTTCCTAAAAAAAGAATAGAAGGTTAAAAAAAAATTAATATAGAAGAGCAAAAAATATACAAGAGACAATAAACATTGATAAAATGCCATAATAGAAAAAATAAAATTCTATTAAATTTATTTATATATAGAAACCTTAATTAAATACATGTTAAAATTTATAAATGAAAACCTCAAGTTCCTTTTTACTATGTACTAAAGTCATTTCAAGTATGTAGGAAATTAGACCTATATAGAAATATGCATTTAGCTTGAATATTTTAGATAATTGGTTTCAAATATATTCATATTCTATAATCTGAAGCAATCCTGTTTCATTACCTTATTCATTAGCTAAAAGAGAAAACAATCTGGTTTTGTGAATACATCACACAACTTTCACTCATTATCCTATTTTTGCTAGAAATTGATTAATAGTTGAGTAATTTTTGCTAGTTTAAAAACAACTTCTTTATTGTCTAAATACTTCCCCTTATAATATTTCCACCAAATCATAAGTAATATTAAAAATTAGGGATGAAACATATTCATTTAATATATTAATTACCACATGTTTTCCCCTCACATCTCATTTTTTAGGTTATTTATTACTACCTTATTTATCACCTTTAGGGAGCGTTGTCTAGCGGATAGAGTGCTAGTCTACTGAGCTCCGGTTCCTGGGTTCGAATGCCGGCTGTGGCAGAATATTTATTCTGTTATTTCAGCCGGAGGGAAGGGGGGGGGGCGACCCTAGGGTATAGAGACCTTCCTGGGGCAGACCCAGCCTCTATAAAGTGGGTACCCAAAATGAGGAAAAACCTGGCGGCTGAGCGTGATCTCGGATGAATCACCTCATTGCATGGCCATTGGCCTAGAAACAGTATGAATCTCTACATGTACTGCATGTAAGCCCGACACTTCATGGGTTGTAGAGGTACAGTTTTTTTTTTTTTAATTTATTTATTTTTATTTATCACCTTTGATGAATATATGTATTAGTGACTAATTTTTTAAACCTTTGGCTTTAAAACAGTTGTAGTAGTAGTAATAGGTTAGATATATTGATTGTTGATACAATAGTAATTAAAAAAAAAAAAAAGATAATCCAGGAGGCAGTTAGTTAAACAAAATGGTGTTAAATGTTTTTTGATGCCAGCATTTCGACCCAAATAGTAGGTGCTCATGAGGGCATCTTAATGTTAAGAGCATTAAGATACTAACTATCATTGCTCTACTTAGTTGTGCTCTGATGAATGGTGTGAGTGGACCTAATTTTTCAGAATTCGTTCTTCACTGAATATAGTTATTTATTACATATGATCGAGCTAAACATCATAAGAACAGAGCATATCAATTGTTCTAATCAACATATTGGGAAGAGGGGAGCTTTAAAAGCAGGACTCTGCTGAGTGTGATGAGAGAGGTAACTTAATTTCCGCCCTTTCTTTCATCTCTCCTCTCAGATGAAGAACACCGGTTTTATAACCGTACTGTAGGTAGTAGGTATGTTACGAAAAAAGAATCAGCTCCTAACATTAATATTGATTAAATTAAGCCCAATTCAATTAAAAAGGATAAAAACACAATTTTTAATTAACCTAAAAAAAGAAAGAAAAAAAAACTCGCTGGAAATAGGTCGACCTCTAAATTCTGCCGTTCGGGGCAAGTCTCCCTTCACCCGCTAATAAATATGTTTGGATTTTTCTTCAGGCTTAAAAAATAATGGAACGTTTTAAAATGTTCAAAAAGCTTATCTTAAAGTAGATTGGAAGCTGTTATAGAAGACTACTTCACCACTTTTATTAAAAAATACACTACGTTTCGGCTGATACGTCATCTTCAAGTGCAAACAAATTTTTTATCTTAAAGGACCCAACTATAATTTCATTTTTAGAATGTTTATATTGAAGAAATTATAATTGTTTCCTTTCAGATAAAAACATATTTTGCAAGTTAAGATGGCTTATTAGCCGAAACGTTGTGCATTTTTAATAAAAATTGATGAAGTAGTTTAACAGCCTTCCATTTTACTATTTAATTGTTGACCTTCACCTTGAGTTATCAACACACAGTTATTTTATTTAAATTAATTCAAAATAGGATTGCAATTAACGATTCCGACGGTTGATTCTGATCTAATGAATGAAATTTCATCAAATAAGCTCAAGAGTATTGATCGTTTTGTAAATTGTTTAATAGGTTTTGCCTGTAAAATCCAAAAATGAATAAATTAATAATGCATAGTTGGGTATATTTTAAACCTCCATCTCTACAACCCATGACGGGTCTTGTGTCAAGTACATAAAGTGTTCTTACTGTTCCACGGTTTACAGCAAGGAGGTGATTGGACTAAGATCACGTTCAGTCGACTGGGTTTTCCCCCAATTTTCGGATACCCACTTTATAGAAGCTGAGTGAGCCCCAGAGTCGTTCCACAGAATAAATAATAAGTGGAACCCGGGGATTACTAATCCAGTGCTATTTCAACTGCCATTCCCAGTATATATTTTTAACTCTTTAGTGTCCGACTACTGCGGAGGTAGAGCGGGCTTGCTGGACCGGCTGGTAGTGAAGGCAACTGTGCCCGTTGGACCGACTACTTTTTGACTCCGCTATTATGTTTTTTTTTGTAAAGGACAAACCGTTTCACCTCCAAGCATCTTCGCTCCAGCTGGTCAATTTGAACACATTCATGTCGATATAATCGGACCTCTACCGACATCGGATGGTAAACGTTATTGCCTTAATATGGCAGATCGGTACACCCGCTGGCCGGTAGCTGAAACGATTGAGGTCATCTCCGCTACAGTGGTTGCATCAGCGCTCTACAAATCCTGGATTTCCAGATTTGGCGTCCCCACACGCATCACAACTGACCAAGGCCGCTAATTCGAGAGCGAAACTGCTGAACCTCCCAGGAACTCGGCGATGTCGAAGCACTGCGTACCATCCTCAGTGCAATGGCGCTATCGAGAAACGGCATAGAATTTTGAAGGCAGCCCTAACTGCACATCTCATAAGCTCAAGATCTTGGACGGAACTATTGCCCACAGTCCTCCTCGGCTTGAGAGCAGCTATTAGGAATGACAACTGCACAAGCGCCGCAGAAATGACCCATGGTCAACCTCTGAGACTTCCTGGGGAACTGTTGGAGTCGACTTCAAAACCAGAGGAACCAGATGGATTTCTGCGTAGGCTAAGGGCTAACACTTCAAGCGCCTGCAGCCTGCCCCGCATAGACCGAGTCAAGGGCCAACCTTCACTCCGAAGGACTTAAGGACATGCACACACGTCCTCTTACGAGACGACACGGCCAGGAAACCACTGAGTCCTCCCTACTCTGGACCTCACCTTGTGGTAGAGAGATGGAGAAGACGTTTGTGATCCTGCACGCCTCCCGACAGAAGACCGTCAGCGCGGACCGCCTGAAGCCGGCCTACATCTTGGAGGACCCCACCACTCCAGCCACGTCGCCACCGACTACATCGCGTCCGCAACCTCCACAAACTGACAACGCCCCTGCCACAGAAGCTGACCAACCCTCATCGGACAGAACAACTCGAAGAGGACGTTGCATCCGACTCCCTGTTCGCTTCTGTGACGAGGTCATTGGGGAGAAGTGATGTAACGGTTGCACTATCAATCAAAACACGGAGGTTACACGACGGTTTTTCAGGTCCCTCAGTGTTGCCAGGTGGAAAGTAATTTAATTATTAATATTAGTTTTTTAACTGCAACACTGAGGTAACCAACAAATTACCTGCATTGTGTGCATCGTGTGTACCTTGTTGTTTTGTGGTGATATTGTTAATGATCTCGTGTGTGTGTGGACTTATAAAACATTCTTTTTAATTTTATTTGATTACCAAGCAAAAGTTTATTTCTTATTTTTCATTATTTTAATTGTGTTAAAATCGTTTTTCATTTAATTAAAATAACTTTTATTTTCGAACTTTATTTATTTTATTATTCTCCAACATCCATCAAATTTCGTTAATACCTTGTAGTTTCCCAACATCCTTTTTAATTTAAAAAAAATTATGCAAAATTCTTTAAATATGCAATATAAAGTTTAACCAGTAGTATCCTAGCTCCATGGTTCGGATAGGAAATTTACTTCCGGGGTGCTCAGAGGCTCTAAACAAAATACGCAATTGCATAGAAATCTGCTCTCAGTATTATAGTCAAAGGTGGATCCGTACGATATCTGTTACCAAGGAAACCTACTTCACATTATAAACCAGACCACTAGATGGCTCTAGAAACAGAGCTACTACAGTAGCTAACAGACTTGAAACACTCGAGAAGCAAAGCTACTATAGTAGTCCATGGTCCGTTGGGCCCAACTTTCACCGGACTACTATAGTAGTCCACGGTCCACAGGGCACGGCGCACTGAGACTAATATTGTAGTCCACGGACGCTAAAGGGTTAATTAGACAAGATTTTTTTTTCATGATGAAGAGTTTATTTTCCCCCCTCTTTCAACTGTGGCTCCACCAATGGTCAGTGATCATGGATTGTTATAATAGATAATGCAAGACTCAGTATTTTGGAAAGCAGGTCAAAAAGTTTTAGCTTTTCTAATTTTCACAACTCTGCTTTTTTAACCTGCTAATTTTCAAAACCTTAAAGAAAAAAACAAAAAAATTTAATTTATTAAGTATAATAATTTATACAAAAAATTGAAGGGTTGGATTATAAATAGAGGGAGTACAAAAACAGGTTGCGTTTATATTAAAAAGAGAAAACAGTTTGTCAGGAGCAGTTGAATAAGTCTCTGATTTATGACAAGTTCTATACTCACTTCTCTCTCTAGTTTTTTCTTTTGTTTGACTATCTGTTTTGTTCCAGACTCTATTTATCAGTCCTCGTGGATACGACTAGTTATGAAGCAATAATCTATTTCTGTCGATAATTTTAAGTTCTTCATTTATATTAAGGAGTTGTTTGCTTAAGAGGGTTTAATTAGAAAAATCAGACTGTAATACAACAATTTTCCAAAAAATGTTTGCTTTTATAAATTCCAATTTGTTTTTTGATTATTTCATAAGAAATATTCGTGACAGAAGCTATAAATTATATAATTTACAAAATCATTGGTGCCTATTTAATTTTACTAATGGACATTTGGTTGAATTAGGTTACATTATACCAGAATTCTTGAAAATATTTTAATGGATTTATACAGGCTCAGACGACGTCCTCAAAGAGAGCATTAATATTATCACAGAATATTTTACAAACACATTTACTACTTTATTAACTAAAAAAAACTTTATGAACTGTATTAATACTGTATTAACTGAGTAAACGTGACGAACTACGATGGCATTCAGAATTCACAGTCGTAGGACTTTGGTTTGGAAGCAAGGGGACCATCCCATATACTATAGTAGGTACTAGATCATTTTTGGAGAAGTATGGACTCGAAAGAAATCAGTTGCAAAATATATCGGAGGCCATAATCCTGGACTTACTGGGAATCCTGCATCACCACATATTGGGTTGTCTGAAAAGTACGTAGAGATTTTTAAAATAAAATTTACCTTTTATTTTTTCTACTAAAAGTGAATCACGAGTCTAATCTTTATCTATGTCTTTAATCTTCATGGAATTAACTATGTTTACAATTAACAATTACTCGTCTTCATTAAGGCTCAGTAGTGTAGGTTATTGCAAACCAACATAAGTGACGATTCAGCTCATTTTCGGCATATTATGCTGATCTTTTTTAAAAAAAGGAAAAACGCAGCTCAAACTGCTACAAAAATTCGTGCCGTTTATGGCAGCTATTCAATTGCTGATAGCACGGTTCAGAAGTGGTTTTTACGGTTTAGATTAGGAGATTTCAATTTGGAAGACCAACACCGGGCTGGCCGGGGTTAAACTCTTGACATCGAGGATATTATGACGGTCATCGCAAGCAATCCTCGAATTACTGTCCGTGAGATAGCTGCGGATTTAAGAGCCTGCAAATCGATCGTTTTTAATCACCTAAAGAAGGCCGGGTACGTTGGTCGTTACGACGTTTGGGTTCCCCATGAGCTCAGTGAAGGGAACCTTATTGAAAGGATTTCATGTGATTTGCTGCTGAAAAAAAATATGGAGGATCTATTTTTGAAACGAGTTGTTACAGGTGACGAAAAATGGATTCTCTACATCAACATCAGCCAAAAAAAAATTTGGGGGTTGCCTGGAACGACGCAGCTCGCAACAACATAGGCCGGCTTGCATCCAAGAAAGGTGGTTAAGTTGATTTATTGGGATATGCTTAAATTCCAGTTCTGACTCCAATGCCTCTCAGAAATTGTAATTCAAAATGATAACTGAAGAAGGAGAAAATGATAGGATTTTATTTCAATACGCACCACCCAAGCGATATCACAATTATACAAATAGAATAATAAATATTTTTTTAATATAAAAAAAGCCAAACTTTGTTCAAAATTATATGATACCTTATCATTATGCGTCCAGATGATAGATGGAGGTGGTACAGGGCTGTGTATAACGATGCAAGTCAAGTTGATAGTCGATCCATAATTGATGTGAAGGTCGGGGCCACCAATAATTTTCGTCAAAGGTTCTGCAAGAGGAATGCAAAGGTCAAAAATTATTTATAAATTAAATACAATAAAAAATAATCATTACACCCAACTTATATTCCTTAAAAAATATTCAAGGTGGTAATTATTATTCTGTTGATTTTTCCCATATCAGAAATCTGCTAGAATTTGTTCAGTACAAGATCCTGCTAATTATTTTTAAAATGAGTTGTTCTATGCTGAAGTATTTACATTACTTAACTTTAAATATACACTGCCGGACAAAATTAAAGGATCACTTCAATATTTTGAAATTACTGAACTGTATAGGGTATTTTTGAAAATATTCTTTTTTCTTTGGAAGTCACACTTTATTATAAGGGTGATAAAAAATTCTTTTCTAGAAATTTTTAATAGGAAAGCAAATCAAAAAATAAAAATGTCCTACAGTCTCAAAATGCAAAAGTAAATCTTTGAAATGAAATGAAATAACAAAACTGAATAAAAAGGAAGAATTCGAGGAAAACGATCAATAATTGGTATTCCCACCTCTAGCTCTGATAATTGCTTCCATTCTCCTGCCCATTCCAGCGACCAGGGCTCTTACATGTTGTTTTTGGATGTTGTTCCACTCCTCCACTAACATTTACCTTAAATCTGCCAAATTTTGTGGGTCTCGGGCGCGGACACGTCTTCCAAGCATGTCCCATATATGCGCTATTGAGTTCATATCTTTACTTCTGGGTGGCCAAACCATAACGTTAATTTCTTCTTGTCTGAGGTAATTTTGCACTGATCGAGCAACGTGAGGTCGGGCATTATCGCGCATAAGAATAAAGTTACCTGCGATATTTCTGGCGAAAGGTATTACATGTGGTCAAGTACCTCCCTATGTACTGTCAGCAGTTATAGAGCCACGGTTCACAAGAACCACTCTGTACGGGGTTAAATTTATGCCCCCCCCCAACATCACTGACCCACCACCAAACGCAACCTTGAGAAAAAGTGCATGGAGCTACTTCTCTCCGCCTTCTCCATACTTTTCCGTCATCTGGAGATCGGAGACAAAATCTTGACTCATCGCTGAATAATACGAGGCTCCAATCTTCCTGAGTCCAGTTTAGGTGCTCCCGAGCAAACCTCAAGCGCTCAACCCGGTGTTCCCTAGAGAGAAGAGGTCCAGTAGCTGAAGGATGGGAGGTCAATCCATAATCGTTGAGTCGTCTTCTCACGGTTCGCTCTGAAATTTGCGCATTCCTGAACCTCGGAGGAGACCACGCAGACTGTTACCAGTTGATCGGCGATCCCGAAGAGCATGCAGTTGCAAAAATCTCTCGTCACGGTGGGAAGTTGACCTCGGACGGCCTTGTCCGACTCTTCTTGTATGCCCTCTAGTTTGACTATTAAGCACCCTGGACACTACGGATTGTGACCGCTGGAGCCGTTGCGCAATATGCCTTTGAGAAAATCCTTCTTCACTCAAAGCAACATCACGAATTGATTCCTCTTCGGTCAATGCTCTTCTGTTGGCCATTACAACGTTCTTACTAAACTTACAAGTAAAAACTAAAGTCTCTTAAATGTTAGAAAATCTTCAAACAAGATGAATCTTTGCTAACAACTAACCATTTACTGATAGAAAGAAAGAAAAGAAGAGGATTAACTGACACTTTTCTCGATAAACGGGTGGGAATATAAACAGGTAGAGGATTAACTTGATAAGATACAACACAAAGTCCAGACTGGGACAAAGGAATTCCTATTTTATCTCTTATGTAATAAGACTATAAATATTTGTAAGTGATCCTTTAATTTTGTCCGGCAGTGTATATTATGCCCTACCTGCAAGTGTAAGGTTTTGAGATCCAATGTGCAGAGTAAATTTTACAAGGATCTCAAAACCTGTTTCAAATATTTTGATTAAACTTCAGGAATAAAGATTTTGGAGACACAGGAGTCAATTGATGCGGTCCTTTATCCAACTCGAATCAATAAAAAAAAATGTTTTTATTATTTCTTTTTTAATGAAAATTACAGCTGTATTCATTCAATGCAGCAAATAAATGGGATAAATATTTGGTTTAAACACATGATAATTCTGTGAAGAAACTATCCATTGGCAGCACTTCAATGTCTAGAGGTCTCTTTGCCATCTTCTCTTAAGTCGCCTCGGTGGATTGTTAGGAATAGATATGGAGGCGAGGTCACGAATAAGCGGGTATCTGTGGGCAGGGAGTTCGGAATGAGATGAGTTATATCTATTTCATGCTAAGTCGTGAAATAATGAAATATTTAGGTCTTTAAATATGATTTTATTGGTAACAAAGTAAGGAGCATTAAGGATTTTGGATTGTAAGGGTTGAATGCGAGAGGAATTTGATGGTTTGCTGTATCCCCAAGGCTCAGTGCCATAGCTGAAAAAAAAAAGTTCATCTTCATATTATTACAAATACATATTATCAAATTGTCAATGGTTTACTTAACATTTAATTCTTGTATACAAATCTGCACTTAAGAGAAATAAATCCAAAACCTCATGTATTGTCTTATTTTTTCATCTACAAGTTTAGAAAGGATTAAAACGTTGTGTGTTGAATTCTAAGTATACATACATATTTAAGTATTGTAACAAACGTGAAAACGAAAACGCGAATTTCGAACGATTTATTTATAAGTTCAAACTTGTTCATTTTACTGTTCAGGCAGAATGTTTGATTGATTGATCGTGCTTTTTGTTAAGAGGTGTCTGATGAAATACCGGTTGTTGTCGGTTTTTAAATTTTCTTCAGGAGAACTACCCCGTGGATGGTCTCTAGTATTAATCCAGGATAAACATCTTAGGCAAGTTATGGGAGAAAAATCTCATAAAACAGACAGAAAAACTGCGTCAGATCTCGGTAAAAGTCAAATGAGACCGTTTCTAGACGCTTAAAAGGCCTAGCCGAATAAGCATGTGAAATCTGCTCCCGCGTGTATTAGAACCAAATTTATGCCATTGAGTCACATCTAAGAGAAACAACCTCACACAAATTTTTAGCCCCTTAATCCTAATGCGAAGTTACAGAGGGGTAAAGAAAACACACACAAAAAAAAATTGTTTTCTCCTGAACAGCTCAACCGATTTTAACGAAAGAAATATATGTTATGGATTTTACAAATAGTTTTTGTTATATCTCTAAGCACATGTGTTAATATCGATTATCGGAACATATGTTATAAACATTATTAGAATAAGTATTGAGGTTATTCATTGTTATTAAAATGTTCAAAACAAAAACAAATAGTACGTTCTTTGATTCTTAAATATTAATGACATAACATTGGCGACGAGGATGGTTGACTTACACTTCTAAACTCGCGATGTACGAACAACTTATCGAGTCGTTGGTGGCAGCTCTTCAACGGATTCAAGTCCGAGAAACTGCGGCTACAGAACAGTCCAAACACCAAGTCCACGGGCTTAATTTTCAACCTTTTGATGACCATGAGGAAATGTTCGAGGCTTACGTTTTGCGACTAGAGAACTTCTTGGCTTTAAAAGGACTTGATGGTGCAGATGAAGCCTCCAAAACTCGTAAGTTACAAATTTTTATAAATAGCTTAAGTCCAAAAATATTCCAGACTTTAATTTCCTTAGCGGCACCTAGGAAGCCGCAAAATCTAGCTTATGAAGAAGCAATTAAGATTTTAAAAACTTATCTGTGTCCGCAAGCCAGCAAAATAGCAGAACAACATCGATTTGTCCTTTGACTTCAGGAGTCTGATGAAACAATCGGTCAATATGTTGCTAATCTGCGGCAAGGAATTTCGAAATAGGTGACCAGGTTCAAATAAGGAACTATGATGGGACCAGAAAATGGAACTTCGGAAAAGTTTCGGCCAAAGAAGGAAGTCTCCACTATTGGATAGATGTAGAAGGCGGGAAAAGAGAAAGAAGACACGTCGATCAAATGCGTAAAACTGATATAAGTGGGACTTCACAAGAAAAAAGTACAGTCCGTCTTTATGGTTGGCCATTTAAGGACCCACCGGAGAGAGGTGATGTCCGTCCAGATCGAGCACGTGATGAAGAGGGGAGAGATGATGTCCGTCTAGATCGAACCCAAGATAAGGAGGGGAGAGACGGATCTCTAATAACGTTAACCCGAGAAGAAGTATTAGAATGAGTATTGAGGTTATTCATTGTTATTAAAATGTTCAAAACAAAAACAAATAGTACGTTCTTTGATTCTTAAATATTAATGACATAACAGTTTTCAAAATCTTTCTCCACGAAAATGTTGGTGAATAATTTTATTTGAATTTTTCAAAAAAATATTTTCTGTTTATGATGGTTTGGTACACCTCCAATTTTTCGCTACTTTATTTCATTGGAGGGTCCTCCGTAACATATATTTTTTTAAAATTTTATCGCAAGTGTACCCCATGGTGAAAAATTAAAAACAATTTTTTCTTCTGAACTGAACAACCGACTTTCAGGAAAAAATATATATTAATGGCTTTCTAAAAGAGTATCAAAAAACATTTTTTTAAATTTTTATTTCGGAAACGTGAGTCAAAATTTTTATTTTTATAAAATAATTTTTAAATTATGTTGAATTGGTACACCAACAATTTTTTGCTAATTTAATTCATTGGCGGGTCCTGCACAATATATATTTTTTTCAAGTTGATCTAAAATGTACCCAATAGTGAAAAAAAAAAACAAAAAAAAAAAACAGCATTTTTTCAGCTCTCTGAGTAGTAGCTGGTCACGCATGAAGTAGGGTCGTAATGTCATTAGATATTACTTACACACTATGCACATACATACTATTTATTATACCTATTATTATAAATATCTTATATTGGATGGAATATATTCATTTTTTTTTATTTATTTATTTTTTTTTTACTTTGATAACTACTACATAGCACTGTATGCTATATTTATATAAAACGTAACTACAAAGATTTTTTAATATATATTTGTTCATATTATTATATGTTAATAAAAAAAGTTATGATGTCAGACTTGCATGAAATTTTCGAAAAAAAAGCCACTACCTTCGTCTCCCAGTGGAACTATTCCGTTTTTTAAAATTAAAAATTATTTATATTTTAAATATTGCCTATCTATTAGGCTTTTTCTTGTATATGTTTAAATGGATTTTCAGATTATGTAATCCCGAACAGGGATTAATTTTTGTTTCAGTAGCTCTTCAGTGGTTGAAGGATCCATTAAATAGAAAATTAAATGGCCAATCACTTAAGCTAAATTGTAATAAATTAATGAATTTTTACTTTAACTTACCTATATATATCAAACATGTAGTAAGAGAGTGTATAACAATGGTTCGAAAATTTTCGAATTCTAGTTTTCAACGAAAATACACGTTTTAGGTTGTAAATGACCAAGTCGTGTAAAAAGGTCTGCTTGTGTGAAGTAAGTCTAGCTGAAAACAAGAAGTCGTGAGAAAATGAAGTTTCATATTTAAGTATACACATTGGATGTTGCATAAACTTTTCAAAATATAGCAATATCCCCTGGAATTCTTTCTAAAACTGCATCCATTTAATCTATGTAAATAAAAATATTGATGACCGTGTAAACCGTATTGGATCAGAGTATGAACTAATTTCTTAAGAAATGAACGAAAAGATTATGTCAAAGTATTTTATTTTAAATTTTTTTAAAGGCAATTTAGTACTATTATAACTTTTCTAATTAAGACAAATTGTAATATAATCGCATAAAGTGATTTGACTAATATTGACTGGTTATATATATAATTCTAATAATAAAGATATGATGGAAGAAAATTATGCTTGATTTAATATATAAAATAAGAAGAACTTCCTCAAGTAAAACTAATCATAAAAACTACAACATGATATGGAGGAAAATGGCTGTGACCATATGAAGAATAATTCTTCAAATCTGAAAAAAAAAATAGATGGACTTTTGAACCAACATAAAATATCTTGTATTGAGGATGTATAGTCGACTGTAGAAATTATCATAGGTGGAATAATCAGGAGTCAGTCTTTTTCTAAATATTTTAATTTTGCCGACGTTTCGGCTCAAGCTTGTGAGCCATCATCAGGGCTAAAAACATCAGAACAAAAGAGATACATATTACTGTGATAATGAAATTTTTTTTAAGTATTAACAATGATAACATGTAAAATAAAACAGAATATATACCAACACACTTGAATGTTATAGATACAAATAATGATAATATGATAAACAATATGATGATGAAAAGTATAAAAACAAAAATTTAAGACTTTAATATAGAAGTAAAAAATTATATATAAACGTAAAATATCTGAGCCATGTCCAACCATAAACTGAGGAAAACCAACAACATAAGTAGTATGGGGAGAATATATAAATAGAATATATAACTTATCATCATATTGTTTATCATGTTATCATTATTTGTATCTATAATATTTAAGTATGTTGGTATATTTTCTGTTTTATTTTAAATGTTATTGTTAATACTTAAAAAAATATTTCATAATCACAATAATATGTATCTCTTTTGTTCTGTTGTTTGTAGCCCTGATGATGGCTCACAAGCGTGTGCCGAAACGTCGGCAAAATTAAAATATTTAGAAAAAGACTGACTCCTGATTATTCCACCTATAAAATATCTTGATAATTTGGGACAAAGCCCCAAAATGTTGACTAATATTGACGAGTTATATAGATAATTATAATAATAAAGATATGATGGAAGAAAATCATGCTTGATTTAATATGTAAAATAAGAACTTCCTTAAGTCAAACTAATCATAATTTTTTTTTTTTAAAGATTGTGAAATTTATTTTAACTGATAAGGTAAGTGAAAGTCGTGCGTAGCGCGTACACGATTTTTTAAATTATTATTTTCAGTTGACATCGTGAGTTAGTAATGAAGAAAATTAATAGGAAAATGTGTCAAGGTTTTCGTTAAAAATATCCTAAGAAAGGATTTTCGGTGCGGGAAGCTTTAGGTCGGACTCGGAAGATAAAGTAAGTTGACTTATCTTTAATACCTGGGCCAATGTTCTTTGTCAGTTAGCTTTATCAACCCCCCCCCCCCCCCTCACTTGGGCAAACTACTCAAATATTAAATCCTTTAGCCTTCCTGACAGATAGCCAACATGTTTCTCAATTCTCTCTTTTATCTAACGCTCGTTCTTATGAAGGGAGGAACTTTTAACAATTAAGATAGGGAATGGTTATATGTCATTTTCAATTTTGGAATGGTTAGAGCTTAAATAATTATTACTTTCACTTTATGAAATATATAGTAAGGAAAACTATTGCGATCGTGAAAGTTTTCGAATATGATCACGCCTAATTAATTGCTTTGTTCGATTTATCTTTGGGGTCCCAAGGTACACCTCCGTCTCCGAATTTTATAGCGAGTTGAAGTGGCTTTACCCTTCCAATCGTCGCAAGTATTTCCTTGCATCATTCCTGTACCAAGTTATCCAATCCCGCCGTCCATCATACATTTTCGACATTCTACAATTCAAATCCTCTGACCATTCCCGCTGTACACGCTCTAGGCCCACCAATCTGCACATTTTGACAGATCATTCCTTATTCGATCCTCTGATAAATTAAATTTAGCTTTAGATCATTATCAGAGAAACTAATATTCCTATAAAGATATGTACTAATTTTAAGTTAGTAGTTAAATAAACTACATTTAACTATCTTCAATTTGAGTGGTAATATACACCTGTTGATATAATAGTTACCAGGATAAAGTAAAACCATAACCATAGTTTCGGCGCTCAATTCGGCGAGTCGTCTCATTATTATTATTTATTTTTTTTAGTCACATTGTTTGTCAGTTTAACAAAATACAAAAATTTATGAAAGTAGTAGTAATATTTTATTCAATGAATTCTAAATGTCCGTCTTTTATGGAAAACAGACAGGGTACCCGCTAGCTTACGGATTATTTATAAATAGTGCTCCCTTCCTAGCTAGGAAAATATTAGGGACACCTGGCCTAGATGAATAGAAAATATATTTCATTTAATTTTAAAGTTCCCCGGCAAGCGCTACATTCGCCCTGAGCACTACTGCACTCTGGCGGAAAAAGGGATAAGCTCTTTCAGAGAGATTTTTACATTTTTTTTTTAATATATAGAATATTTATGTTCATATTATTCATTAAAAAAAACACAATAAATAATTAACGTGAATAACGAGAGAGTTATTTTTAAAATTACTTTTATTATATACACGTAGAATACAATATTTTATGATTTTTTTTTCCTTTTTATTTTCACTTACGTATATATGAAATATATAGTAAGGGAAAGTATTGTGATCGTGAAAATTTTCGAATTCCAGTTTTCAACGGAAATTACGTTTTAGGGACCCCTGAGTGGAAATACCCAATTCCGCAAAATGGTCTGTGTGTGTGAGTCTAGCGCTAAAATCATAAGTCGCACGAAAGTGAAATTTCATATTTAAGACAAATATACACCCGAGATTTTACAGCAATCTTTTCACTAACATCGGCTGACCGGAAGTCCTACTTTATTCCGTGCATTTAGCACCGTTTTACGATTTTCTCAAAAACGGCTAAAAAGATTTTGATTAAACTTACTATATCTATGTAAAATTTAATGGGCTTTAATATGATGTAGATTTCATTCTGATTGAAATAGTCTGACAGGCCTTAAATGCCGATAATTTAAAATTCCTTCCTCTAAAGTTCCTTTAATTTTGTGGAATCTATAAAAATAACCATATTATCTTGTTAGCATTGATAAATAACAGCTTAATATGAAAGTTGAACGAATATGATAAAAAAAATAAAGGAGAAAAGTGCCAAAAATTTTGTTTATTCCAATTTTTCGTTTTTGTACATAAGAACAGTAATATACATGTATAATATACCGTTGGAATGCTAAAGGTTTTAGAAAAAATATCATCTTACACATGCTATTGTAAAAGTTAACGGAGAGTGATAAAATTCCGATAAAACAAACTGATTATCGTAAATAATAATAGAATAGATTATTCAATAAAACACATGTTTCTATTAAAATCCAATATAAATAATTCATTAACAATTTATTTCGTTTCGAAATTTGTTTAATAATTCATTAATTGATATAAATAACGGACGTAAGTGAAAGTCGTGTGTTACGCGCACCAGATTTTTATTTTTATACTTTCTGAGTGGACCTATTGAAAGATATACTAATCTAAAATTAAAATAGAGGTTAAATATTATTTTAAAAAAGTATTAAAGCAATCTTAAATTATTGAAAAAATTCACATATAAAACATTAAGCCTAAATCCTAAATTACTTTAATACCAATAAAAAAAAAAATAGATATCAATAATAAATAATTTTATTTTTTATTTATTGAGATATATTACAATTTGTTACAAAATGAACAATAGTAATATTGATACGAGACCACATTCATACAATAATAAATAATAATAATAAAGTTTCATTGCTTTTAAGATTTACATCTTTTAACAAGAGGTTTGGCCTCTATATAATTTAAACATGGAACAACTTTTAAAAATCTGGTGCGGGCAACACACGATTTTCCCTTACCTCAACTGTTAAAATCAATTTAAAAACTATTAAATATACTTCAATTTGAAAAATATTTTAAGTTCATTGTAATAAAACGTTTATTCATTTCCGTTTGAAACATACGATTTAGATTAAATAATAT
This sequence comes from Piezodorus guildinii, assembly GCA_023052935.1. Classification (NCBI taxonomy): domain Eukaryota; kingdom Metazoa; phylum Arthropoda; class Insecta; order Hemiptera; family Pentatomidae; genus Piezodorus; species Piezodorus guildinii. Next base: position 129,298,821 of record CM041295.1, on the reverse strand, counting down.
AACTACCTTAAATTGTTAATCAGTAATAAGTATTCATCACTTAATATTACCTTTTACAACTTTGTGTATCAGATTTTTTTTTCTAAAATCTTCCTCTTTCCAACGGTTATATTATACGCCTATATTACTGCTATTAACACCAAAAAAACATTGAAAAATAGTTTTGCTCTTTTATCCTTTAGTTGGTCATCAAATTCGTCTAACTTCATCGATCTCATTAAGTTGATATGGTTAATCTTTCGGAATGTACAAAATTAAAGATAGTTTAGAGGAAGAAAAATTTCAATAAAATATCGGCATTTAAGCCCTGTCAGACTACTTCCACAAGAATGAAATACACATGACATTAAAGCTCGTTATATCTTACATCAATATAGAGAGTTTAATCAAAATATTTAGAGCAGATTTTGAGAAAATCGTAAAAAGGTGCAAAATGCACAGTATAAAGTGGCTCTTCTGGTTAGCCGATTTTGATAAAACAGTTGCTGTAACATCTCGGGCGTATAGGTGTCTTAAATATGAACTTCCAGTTTTGTACGACTTTTCGTTTTTGCGCTAGACTTAACACACACACATAACTTTCTGCGGGACTTGGCTAATTGGACTCAGGAAGTCCTAAAACGTGTATTTCCGTTGAAAACTAGAATTAAAAATTATTTCACGATCGCAATACTTACCCTTACTATATATTTCATATATAGGTAAGTGAAAGTAAAAATTGAACTGACTTGTTTAGAAACAATATTATAAGAACAAATAAATAACTGTCGACGAAATTATTAATAATACAAATCTTGATTAAACAATATGCAATGACACAGTATGAAGCATAAGGAAACAATTTTAATAAATTATTCTGAAGATGTCGCAATAGTACCTCAAAACAGTAAGTGTTATTAATATGATAATAAATAAGAAGATATTTTTCTAATTAAAATAATATAGTTATACTCTTCAAAACAGAAAATTGAATTTATAATGATGGAGTTTTGTTGACCGTAGAGAAATTAGATGAGGAAGATGGTTGGGGGTGCGGTCATAAATTAAAACCACACAATTAAAAATAAGAGTTATTTTTATTATGTGCCGACGTTTCGGCCTACAATGTGGGCCTTCATCAGGGCTAAAAGAAACAAGATAACAACCAATGTAATTAGACTTAATAATGCGTTAGGTATATAATAATAATATGACAGTAATAAATTATGGGAACATAAATAATATTAAATGTAAAATGATAATAAGATGACAATTATAAAGTATGGAAATAAGGTGACAGTTATAAAGTATGGAAATAAACAAAATTAAGATGATAGTTATAAAGTATGGAAGTAGACATAATTGAGATGATAATATTGTAATGAGAATATATAAATAGAGACTCAGTAAATGAGAAAAAAAAATGATAAAGGAAAAATATGTGAACAATTAAAATTTTAAATATTAACAATTATGAGTTGATATATGACGGTAATATATTAAAAACATAGTTAAGAGTATAGGTAATATATAAAAAAATATAGTCATTACAAAAGAGAAACAGTATGAATAAAAAATAATAATTTAAATTTTAAAATAATGTAATATTAAACTAATAATTATATGTCAGGATATGTAACGGAGAAATATATGAGTATGGAAAGGGGGAGAAAGAAATGGGCGATGAAAAAAGACCCTTATAAATAAGAAAAAATACTTACATGACGTGCAAGCTTTGCCTACGAAGTGATGTTTCTCAGTTTAAAAAACGCTCATTGCGTGGAACGGAAAATATGAGAACTAGAATGTCCGTTAGGAAAATTCCAAGAAGCTAAGTTATGTTTACTGATTCGATTGTTAAAAAATAGCCAAAAGTCATTACTTGAGAGTACTTGAGTTATTACTTATGAGTATTTGATAAAATTGTAAGAAATAGTGACGAGGTAAAGATTAAAAGATTTTAAGTAATAACGGATGACGATAATAAATGATGAATGATGATAAGGTAATAACGAATGACGATAAGGAGCTGTCGAAGGAAATGATAAATAAACAGTAATCTAGTAGGTAAACAAATAAATAAATAAAAAAGGGGAGTACGAAAATTAAATAAATATATAAATAAAAAATTGATAATAAATAAATAAAAATAAAATTATGAAGAGATGATCAGATGGTTGTTTAAAAAATGAGCTAGGGATGCTTTATTAAATTTAATATTTGGGAATAAGCTAGTGACAAGTTATGTTTGTCAGTCTTTTGATTAACAGACCTGTTTGTCTGTCATCTTATTATCATTTTACATTTAATATTATTTATGTTCCCATAATTTATTACTGTCATATTATTATTATATACCTAACGCATTATTAAGTCTAATTACATTGGTTGTTATCTTGTTTCTTTTAGCCCTGATGAAGGCCCACATTGTAGGCCGAAACGTCGGCACATAATAAAATTGAATTTAAATTAATCTAAAATATGGAATTAGAACACCATATAAAAAATGCAAGAAGGACATTAATTTTAGATCTAGAAACAATTTTAAGTAAGCATATGGAAGAAATTTTAATGAATCATTCTGAAGATGAGGCAATAGGACCTCGAAACGGTATGTGTGTAATATTATATTAAATATATATAATATGCACTTGCTTAAAAAATTTCCCAATAAAAATTCCCATACACTCAAATAATTGTACAAATCCAAATAAAGGATTTAGAGAAATTTGCAACTTTTGATCTTCCATCTGGTCCAAAAATATAAAATTTAGATTCGTCAGAGAATATGACCCTTTACTAAAAATTGTAGTTATTATTTACAAACTCCCCGGCAAATTGCAGCCGCTTCTTTTGGTTTATCTTACTACTAAAGGGCTTTCTTCTTGCAACTCGACCTTCTTGAAATATTTTTGGCTGTTTCTGGGTGGACTTGAATTCTATTTCTAATTCTCTGATGGCCATTGAGGTTGCGGTAGTGTGAGGATCTGACTGGACATATAACGTGGTCCATCCTCCAGAGATTTTAAGCCTAAGTACATACTGTACAGTAGCATGGGATTTATTAAATAGATGTGCAATTTTTCTTAGAGATAAGCCCTGAATTCGGCAACGAACCATAAGCTCTCTCAAATCACGGGAAACAGGTATATTGAAAAGAAATCAGTTTCTTGGGCACAAGTAAAGCTAATATTGAACTATGAGTTGATTATATAGATAAGATTTATACATATTACACTGGAAAGAAGCTTTTAGTACAAAAAATAGAATTAATATTGAAAGTGTATGGAAACTTTTTTGACATATCATAAACAAAAGATATTCTGCCTCGTTTGATATCAATGTTGAAATGAAAATAAATAAATGAATCTGGTATTAGTATTTATTATTCGTGCATTAGATAATTGTTAAGTTGAAAATAAATAGCCATGCAAATTAATAGCATGCTGTGCGGAAACGTTTTTGAGTTAGTGTATATATATAAAGATATGGTTCTAATTAATAAAATAACACACATATTTTAATTTTGTAACTTTTCGGTCTAAACTAGTGAGCCACCATCAGTGCTGCAAACATCAGAACAACATAAGAGAGAAATATCAATACAATATGACAATGAAAAATTATGAATGTAATAAAAATGAAATATATAAAAATTACACACACACAGATATATATATACCATCAGTGAGCCATGTCAACATTAACTAAGGAAAAACCGAGCCGGACCAAATCTTTTTCATATTAAATATGCATTTATGGTCTAACATACCTCTAAAATCATTTATGTTTATGTTTTAAATAGGGCTGTTTTAAGTTGGCAGCTATCCTATTTCCCCCGTTATCCCTATTGTATATTTTCCATCCCTTTGTAGCGATCCCTATGAAAGGGACCCTTCGAGGAAGTTAAGACAAGGGCTAGGCTTCCTAGAATCATTTCTTCCTCCCCAAACTTTCCTCGCTCTTACACCTTTGAGTTTCCTAAAATTTATCCCTTCTCCAATCTTGAGGCTTATAGTGGTCCTCTCTACTAACAAAGATTCATTCCACAGTTGCAAATTGTAAAAATGACACAGTTTTCTTCCTAAAAAGTACAGAAAAATGTCATGGAAACAGTAGATCATCCATCTATTTATTTATAATCTGCCGCTTTTTCATTTAGGCCAATATAGCTCTTACATGGTAGGTTCTAGCGATAAATGTTATATAGCATAAAATATAACATATGACATAAAAAAAAATCTTATATAACATAAAATATAACATATGACATAAAAAAATGTTATATAACATAAAATATAACATATGACATAAAAAAATGTTATATAACATAAAATATAACATATGACATAAAAAATGTTATATAACATAAAATATAACATATGACATAAAAAAAAATGTTATATACCATATGACATAAAAAAATGTTATATAACATAAAATATAACAAATAATTTAAAATCTTTTTTTGAAAATAGAATACACTCTACATACTATACTAAAATATTATACACTCAAAAACATTTATTTTAAGTATATACTGTGATTTAAAACTGTATGATTAAATAAAGACCTGGTGAGGGGTACACAAGATTTTCTCTTACTAGGGCATCTAAAATCAAGATTAACAATAAATAGATTAAAAAATATAATAATCTAAAATTGTTATATACACTAATCAGTAATAAGTTTATGTTCTATTCGTCACCTTATATTACCTTTCACAAATTTGTATATAATATAATAATTTCTAATATCTTTAGCTTTTCAACGGTGTATTATACATATATAATAATGTTGCTATGTTCAAAAAACCAAAGAATTACATAACAAAATATTTTTGCTCTTTTTTCCATTAGTTGGTTTTCAAATTCGTTTAACTTGTACATTAAGCCGTTTTTTTTATCAATGCTAATAGGATGATATGGTGAATTTTTCGAAATCTACAAAATTAAAGGTATTTTAGAGGAAGAAATTTAAACCATATCAGACTATTTCGATCAGAATCAAACATACATAAAATGAAAGCTCATTTAATTTTACATTGGTATTGAGACTTTAATGAAAATCGTTTGCACTCTAAGTGTAAATACAAATGGCTTTTCTGGTGCGCCGATTTTGATAGAACGTTTTTGTAACATCTCAGGCATATATGCTATACAATTTTCACTCATAATAATTTCTGTTCAACGTTCGCTAAACTCAGGATGATAAACAAAGAATCTGAAGTAACAAACCTCTTTGACAGCTGAAAATCTAATCTTTAGTTATATGATATTCGAAAATATGATATTCTAAGCTAATAGCTTCTACTATAAACAAGGCCTAAACTGACTGTCCTTGTCCTTTTATTTTGTTGTTGGCGATGATAAAAAAAATATAAATATATAAGTTGTACGAATTTGATGCACAACTAAAGGAAAAAAGAGCAAAAATATATATATTTTTTTTCAAGATAAGATTTGAAAAAAAAAATTATCTTATACACAAAGTTGTAAAATTCAAAGGAGAGTGATGAAAAAAGGAGGAAAATTATCTGATTGTTGTGGACAACAATTTTATATTGCTAATTTATTCAATCTATAACATACGTTTCCAACTTAACTAAATATCATTATTTAAACCTTTTTGAACTGTATTTATTAGTTGTTAAATTTATTTTTTTTAACATCGACTAATATATGAGAAACATGGATCGACTTATGGATCCTCAGAAAAGAGGTATGGCACAAATTTTATAACGCTGACTACATTTTAGGTCGTTTAATGAGTGAGGAATCCAACTTTCCATTTTAGAAATAAAATAAAAAAATTAATAAAATAAAAAAATTCCATTCAAAATTTGAGGGTTTATGTTTCAAGATATTTAGAATCTAAATAACGAAAAAAAAAAATTCAGTTTGTCCGCCGTCCACGGCTTTTCTCCGAAACTACGATATTTTTGATACTAGGCGTTGATATCTGCTAATTAGTTTTAAATAGCGGCCGATTAAATATGATTTAAGTCAATAACTTGGTTATTTTGGAAGATAAAAAAAAATTTTATTAGATTTTTTTATCAAGAAACCGCGATTAATCATAAAAAAATTTAAATTTTACTCATAAATACGCCTATAATTCGGTTATATGTAATTCTATAGTTATGGAAGCAGTAAACTGCTATTTATTATAAAACAGAAAAAAAAAATGAAATTTCACTTATATATATACGCCCTTAACTCAGTTTTTTTCATCTGTCTATCGTCTTGAGGCCTATTTGCTTAATTCGAGTTTCCCTGAGCTTTGAAGCAGTTATAGGATTTTCTTCCACTTAAGCTGAAAAAACATCAAGGGAAGAAGTCCTTTCAACACCTTCTATATCTCCAGTTTGGTCTTCCTACTTATTAGTTGCGAAAGGGTATAGCCGGGTTAGGATGGTAAATCTGCCCCCGAGGCTATTTTGACTTAAACTTGGGGGATCAATTTGGTGTCGAATAAAAATAATTCACCTAAATTTTTAGCTTTTTAATTTAAACGGTTTTCGGGATTTTTTTAAAAACCTATTTTTTCCATTTTATGTATTTTTTAATAGTAAAATTTGAAATTAAGTAATGATCATATTTTCTCTAATTCTTAGGATTCAAAGGCTTGAAACAATTATATGATTATGATTCTTAAACGCAAAGCCAATTTTCAGCGGAAGAAATGAAACACAAAGTTATGTAATTTTTTTTTTTGAAGTGGTGGAACAATATGAAATAAAAAACTTATTTTTTCCTGTAATCTCGCATTTAACCTATATTTCTTATTATTATTGAAAAATGTGTAAACAATTGTTTTACTTACATACATTACTTATAAAACGTTTTCAATCATTTTTCTACATAATGATTGGATTAAAGCTATGTTTTTCAAAACGCGGTACAGCCTTTAGCGCTCTATAACGACGTTTATTTAGTCACTATCAATCATTTCAATTATTCTCAATGGATTTCTCCACGAAGGATGTATTTTCGGTTAAAAAAATAATTGTCTACACATTTTTCGATAATCTAAAAACTATAAGCTTTTTAAAATTAACAATTCGGGAAAAGAAAAACAAAACAAAAAAAAAAACAGTTATTATTTTGTTCACATTGTTCATATTTTTGTTTTATTTATTCCACTAAAAATTGGCTTTTCGTTTAAGAATAATGATCATATAATTTTTTCATGCCTTCGTCTCCCAAGAATTTGAGAAACATTAATTAATTTCAAATTTTACTATTAAAAAGCAAATAAAATCGAAAAAAGAGGTTTTTAAAAAAATCTCGAAAACCGTTTGAATTAAAAAACTGAAAATTTAGGTGAATTATTGTTATTCGACGTCAAATTGATCCCGCGAGTTTGAGTAAAACAATATGGGGGCAGATTTACCATCCTAACCCGGCTATACCCTTCATTTTAACAACCCTGGTAAGTGAAAGTCGTGTGTTGCTGATTTTTTTTTCCTTTTCTCGGGTTTTTCGAAAAAAAAAAATGATGTATTTTTTCTTACTGGGTGAAATATATAAAACCTGAAACGATTTCACTGGGAGGATAGCTTCCTAGACATAGAATTTCAAATGTACTCCATTTGTGCGGTATGGATTCTCGTGTTCTTCCATCCTCGTTTTCTTCCCCCCCCCCCCCATAAGAGGAAGTGCAGCAAGAAATTCGGACGACCCTGGGGATAGATCTCGGACGCCGACGAACGGGGACATAGATCAGAGAGAGCGACACAGATGCTCCCCACTCAGCGCCCTCATTGCGTTAACTGATCTATGGAGACACATTACCATAGCCGCCATTCTCCTGTCGTAGCCTATATAATTTATACCTTCCAATGAGCCTTGTCTTCAATGAATAATTATGAGGAGTTTACAAGGAAAAAAACTAAAACAAAATAATAACAGTGTTTGAAATTGAGTGAGTGTCTGAAAAGTATTCGGAATTCAGTATTATTCAGTAATTTATTGAATAATCAATGGTTGATAATGGGGTGATATGAAGGGAGAGATCATTGGTTAACATTTAATAAATATATTTTACAACTAATACTTTAAATCATTCATTTTACTAATTAAATCGTTGAAGGAGATTACCATAAATTAATTTCATTGGTAAGATGTGGTATATACTTCATTGTATAGTACTAATCTATTCTATATTTTTTTACTTTAATCTTTGTGTTTTTTTAATTAAAAAAATAACAATGCTATTCTTTTTTGTCTTATAAGCGTTGGTACATCCAATGAGATGTTTTGTTAAAACATTAACTTTGTTTTAACAATTATAAGATGCCCCAAACATATCTAAAATACACGGTTTTAATGAAGAAAAAAAAAATTTGTTGGAAAGAGTGAAATATGGAGATAAGTTATATATCCTTGAAGCATAATGATAACATTAGATTCAGAACGAAATCATAGATAAATTTATGTATTTTTTCATTATGAAATGCCAGAATTAAAATTAGGCGAAAAATAGCAAATCAATAAAATTTCCAACTTGAGCAATACCATGACACTGGACATACAAACGTCATTTATTTAGATTGGTTTGGAGCATCCTTCAACAATATTTACTTTAAATCAAACGTTCGTGGGGCCAATTAGAAAGTAAAATCGGGAAATGAAAACGGCCTAAAGAAAGAAAAACTTCTTGAGTGGGATAATATTTGACAACGAACAATTAATTAATTTATCAATTAAAGGTCTAATAGACTATGTGCGTATAAAAAAAAAAAAAAAAAAAAATGTAGTGAAACTATTTAATATCTAACGTTTCGATCGACGGCGAAGACAGAATATGGGAAACTTAATAAATAAAATCTAATAATCGCTCATAGTGGCTTAAACCTGCTAATAGATGTATTTTAAATCATTTAGGAAACTTTAAATTATAGATTAATACTTTTGATTCGGAGTTTTTGTCTGAAAAAATTATTTATCACCTAAAACGCAAAAAATCGCAAAAATTCCTAGCATTATTTAAAGACAAGAAGGATTGATGAAACAAATCCTACAAACTAATCCTTGGGGTAGCTTGGGGGTTATATAATTTTTAGTTATTGAATAGAGGCATGCGTTTTCAAATTGCCAAATTAACTTTACTGGTATATTGCAATGTATATTTAATAACGAGTTTGCAAATATAATGTCTTAACTGTAGCAGCAATGTCCATTGTAAAATAAAAGCAAAAAAAATGACGTCATATACATCTTGAACATTATAAATAGCCATTGAATAAAGATAGTCCCATTGCCGGTTACTAAGCACTTGTGTGTACTGGAATAATTCACTTATTTACTATTTTCTAATATCCCATTTGTCCTTGATCTAATCCCCTCCAAATTCACAATCTTCCATCACATGCTTAATCACCTTCCTAATCCCTTGGCACAATCCCTATCCAGTTGTAAACATCCCTATAACCCTCCTCGTAGGTTGAAGCGGCAGTGGCCCAGAGATCTCTTGTAAATATGTCATAGGAGTGCTGGCGATGGCTGGCTTCTCCACTCATGGCCTGTGTGTATGTGGCTTTAGCGCGATCGCTCAGCCTCCACTGGCTCTTGTGACCAGTGACGCGGCTGAATGAGAGGCGCTGGGATCTCCTGGCATTGTGCCTCGACATCCACTAGTGGATCTCGAGGTTCAATTCGGTGATCCCAGGAGCAGTTTGTAAATAGGTATGAATGTGATCAAGGTTGTTATTATTAATTTTTTTATAAATATTTATTTAATTTTGTGTATATATATATTTGTTTCTTTCTTATTTAATCTTTATTAATTATTTATTTTTATTTTATTACCAATGTGCATACGGAATGAATGATTTCTTATATCTGTAATACTCATTGCCCCAGAAGGTGGTAGATTGTATTATCTCTTAATAAAATAAATATTTACTTTTTTTTGTAAACATGTTAGGGCGGGAAATATTAGTATTAAGCGTCTTACTAACTTATAATAAAAAGTTTAAGCACCCAAAAATTCTATGCTTTTGTCCATCTAAATTGGTGATTTTACCCTGTGTGCGTCGGCAAAATTAAAAAAAAACAAAAAAAAAAACGACTGACTCCCGATCATTGCTACCTACGATCATTTGAACAGTCGACTAAACATCCTCAATAATAAAGGATTAGTTAAAGTGCTTTTATGCATCAGTTTCAACCGAAATTCCTTATCTTTAAATGATATTACAGATATACTAATACTTTTTTTTTTCTAACATTTTATTGGTATTTGCAACTGTAATCACAAAAAAAAAAACAAAAAAAAACATCAAGCAAATGTGATAGTTATATAATACAATGACATGATACACATGTAGAGAAGCTTCCCATTGGAAGCACTCTAAAAATATTCTAAACTAGAAGGTCCCGGGGTCATTTTCTTTTCAGGCGCCTCGGAGGATTATCCGGAATTGAGGAGGAATAAATGATTAAAACTAAAGGGTTAGAGTGAGAATGGAGTTTGTCATGAAAGGATTTATACCTGGTCCGGTCCAAATCAGTAACATAGGGAACATTAAGGTCTTTATGGATAAGTTTATTTGTGATAAAGTAAGGAGCATTGAGGATTTTACGAAGGATTTTGGATTGTAAGGATTGGATGCGTGAAGAATTTGATGGCTTAGTAGAGCCCCAAAGCTCTACTCCGTAAGCCCAGATTGGTCTTATAATAGTCATGTAGATGAGTCTTTTGTAGTTCAGAGGAAGGTTTGACCGGTTGTCTAGTAAGTGTTGAAGTAGCCTAAAACGGCGAGCAGACTAATACTTTTAAATTTAAGATATATGTTAAATATATACAAGATGTTGGTGGCATCTTATTTTTTTTAAAACAAAGGATTATAATAAAACATGTTATTGAATTCCAAGGCTAATCCAGCAGGAGACGAATATATATATATATATTAAACAGTATTTTCCCTTATATAATTAAACATTCTAGACCTTTTAATTTAAGTTTTATAATAAATGACTTAGTTAAAAAAATGGATTGGCACAAAGGGAATTTTTTCCATAGCAGGTAATATTTATTTTAATATATTTATTTTGATTTATGTATCATTTTTGTTTTGGATACTAACATTTAATATAGTTGTAAAGTCAAGAATTTTATTATTCTTGATTTCATTATCATATGTAAATATTTCACCAAGGGAGTTTACATCTCTGTTATGTTAGTTAGATGTATTAATCAAAGGACTGTTAAACAATTCTTAATTATAGGTAGGTTCATTGTAAATTGTGTTTGTTATTCAATTAATTATTTTATGTCCAATAAATTGTAATTAATAAATCTTTATTCTAGCATCGTTTAACTCCTAATTCATTTAAATTAGAAGAAGAATTACATATTTTTTAATTAATAAGTAATTGCTAATAATTGTATTAAAATTAAAAAAAACACCTCTTTATTAAGATACATTGCAATTTGTCTTCATATGGACAATATTAATAATGCTTTGAGATAAAATTCATACACAATTTACTGAATAAACCAGTAAAGTAAAATCACATAAAAAATAAAATATATAAATAAAATAAATATAAGGTTTACATAGAAGTGAACACACTCATACCTTATATATTAAAATTAACTGTTTTTAATAATTTGTGGTTTGCTGAAAATGTTTATAGGATCTTAAAGATGGACGACATACCCCACAACTTTGATCTTTGTTTTTATTTTAAATAAAATTATTTGTAGGAGGAATTATAAACTATATAAATAAAAATAGTTTTTATCCTCATAAGACCTATCTGGACGTACAGAGTTGAGCTATGGGGCTCCACTAAACCATCAAATTCTTCCCGTATACAATCCCTACAATCCAAAATCCTTCGAAATATCCTCAATGCTCTTTTCTTGGTCACCAACAAACCATCCATAAAAACCTTAATGTCCCATATGTTGCTGATTTGGCCCGTACGAGGTATCAATCCTTCTATGACAAACTCCACTCCCACTCTAACCAACTAGTTTCAATCATTGCTTCCTCTTCAATTCCTGACAGTCCTCCGAGGCGCCTGAAAAGAAGATGGCCTCGAGACCTTCTAGTTTAGATTACCTAGTGGAGTGCTGCCAATGGGCATATTCTATTCATGTCTTTTCATGTATATTATCTATACATATTATCAGCCAATTTAATTGATGTATTTACTAATACAGTTGTAAATTTCAATAAATATATTTTTTTTTTAAAGTTCCTATCCTAGTCGATTTATTACTATTTTATATTTCAAATGAAGTATTAAAAATATCTTTTATAGGTTTAATTTAGTTTCCATGGGAAACGCATCAATTTTAAATTGAAACAACTATTTTCATAAAATAATTTAAAAGTTGGAATAATCAATAGCAATGTTAGTTTATATATTTATAACAAAATTCCATTTATTTTAGCAACTTACGTAGGATTTAGTTTGCAATATTTTTTTATAAAATCTTGCTTACTGTATGAAAAAATATAACTTGTACGATACTAAACGGTGACAACACTGGACCTACCATAAACTACCTCGAAACAACATTAAAAATAAGATATCCTTATAAATTTATGAGTTCATAACAACTTGATGTTAGCTTGCTCGACTTATTTTATTATATATTAACTTTTATAAAATTTAGCGCTACCCAACAGTATATTATACGTTTATATAACTACTCATATTTGATGACTTGGTAACAGAACATTTATTTTTCCCTTCTAAGGAAGTAAAGTAACATCTTGTAATAAAACTGCTGTTAATGTTGTTGATAAAAAGGCTGTATTAAAAAAAATTAATGTAATTTTCTGGTTTCAATTGTTTATATTACTAAATAAGATTTTTTTTTAACGAAAACTCGTTAAATCTTCAATCGGCAAGAACACCCATTACTGGGTCTTGTTATCATCATTACGAAAATTACATGCGTAAGTAAATTAAGATATTTCTACTCACCAACAACAGTAAGTGACATTGTAAGACCTATCGGAGGGTTGGTTCCGATCTGGCACTCGTAAACTCCCGAATCCCTCAGCTGAGCAAATCGAATCTGTAAGGTCCATTCTTCCGTTTGTGGTGAGTGCTTGGCGACAAACCTCTCGTCACTGGTGTACGTGTAGCTGGCCACTGTCAACAAGTTGAGGTCCCTGTGTCTGATCCAAGAAACCTGGAGAAAAAAATTAAAATAATGAGTATTAAATAGGATATAATTACTTTGAGAAATTTAAGCATATAGGATCTTTTATTATGCGATAAATAGAAAAAAATGAGAGATTAGAATTTATAAAACTACTGTTCTCCCGACGGTTCTAAACGCTTGTGAAACGTTGTCGCTTTGAAGGATAGAAACATCCTAAGGATTTCAAGAATAAAGTAATACGTAAAAATTTGGTCCAAAGAGAGATTGGGCCACTGGAGAATTCAGAAGGTTACACAAAGCGGAACTGCGGATCTTGTAATCAGTCAGTGTAATTGAGTTGATCGTATCGCGGAGAAGTTGTTGAGTTCAGTGAAGAACGAATTCTGAAAATGTTATTAAATCTGCGTTCGAGAGGTAGGCCGAGGCGTCGATGGGAGAATTGAGACGTTGATTTCCAAAAGGTGCTAAAGGACATTTTTTTCGAAATTGATATTTTGACATATTTGTACACTAATGGTTTAGTTTTATCTAAATCCGTCATCAGATTTTATCTATAAAACATAGAAATCCTTTAAAAACGTATTTGAAAATTGTATTTCATTCCAAAATGTACTAAACCATTCCCTTTCAAAACGTACTATATCCTCTGTAAACAGAAAACCTTTTCTTTCATTCCCTTCCAAAACGTACTAAATTTCCTATTATACAGCAGATGCACCGAACCCCATAATGTATCACCATTAGTTAACTGTTTTCTTCATTGTATGCACTTTTATTGGTTAATTTAGTACGTTTTGAATAACCGCTCTCGTTTTGGTCAATGGTTTTAATCTAAGAATCAGATTTTTTAAGTTGTTTTAAACAACTTAATTTCGTATGTTATCAATTAAATTAAGTTTTTTCTTAGTACAATATTTCTTCTTGTAGCCACATAAATTTGATAAAAATTGTTTAAGAAACTCACATTTTAATAGAATAATGGTATTTTATCCAGCAAATGCTTGGAACTAGAATTCCCTGATCTTGCTAAATATAAGGACGAAAAACCATGTCTCGTCTAACCTTATATACATATACATATATTATATTTTTTTTTTAAAGTATTTATGGTTAAATCAGTATTTAAAATGGTTATACGTAGTTAATAATATGTATACATTTGTTAAATTCACAGAAAGAATAAGTGGAAGTTCAAAACAAATTTTATAATTACATACTTTCTTATTATAGTGCCAAAAATATATAAAAGGTCCTTTGAATATTCACTTTCTTTATGAAGAATAGACAATAAAATCTAGTTAACCAACAAGGAAAGATATTTCTCAGGGCGAGAATAGGGAAATATACATAATTTAGTAATTAACACAATAAAGACGTTAGTTATGAGTAATGTATAAGGAAGGTTATGATGACTGTTATCTCGCGTTATATTCTTCCAAAAAATACTAAATCTCTTGAATTCTTTTCAAAAAGTACTGTATTCAATTTTCATTCTATAAAATACTATATTCATATTATATTGTGGAAAAGTCTTGGGAAAAGTGCAATAATTTAGAAAAATAAGATGTTAATGCAGTAAAAAATCAACTATAGATTTTAAGTAAAAAAAACATTCGACTTTCACTTACCTCCGTTGTTAAAATAAATTTAAGAATTTTTAAATACCGTTGGAGATGAAATAAGTTTAAAGAATTAATTAAATTGATTTCCTATTTAAAATTTTTGTACTTTTCTCCTATAATTGGCTATTAAATTCGTTCAACTTGTATATTTAGCCAGTTTTTACCCATGCTAATCAGATGATATGGTTAATTTTATGAAACCTACAATATTGAAGATACTTTAGATTAAGAAAATTTAAACTATTGGCATTTAAGCCCTGTCAGACTATTTTAATCAGAATAAAACCTAACCCATATTAAAGCCTATTAAATTTTACATCCATATAGCGAGTGTAATCAAAATATTTCAACTCATTATCAATTCCTCCCTCAGATACAGTCCGGTATCTTGGCTTACTATCAGACACTTAAAAGATTGACATGGAAACCACATACAAGACTTACAAGACAAGATCTCAACCGACGATTCGGACAGTTATACCGACTATTCCACAGAAAATCTGAGATTACAGTTGACAACAAATTATTAATCTACAAGACAATACTGAAACCTATCTGGACCTACGGACTTGAACTGTGGGGAACAGCTAAACGTACTAACATCAAACGCATTCAATCCTTTCAATCCAAAGTCCTCCGTACAATAGTAAATGCTCCTTATTATGTTTCCAACCATACCTACACCACGACCTAAATATTCCATTTATTTTAGATCTTATTCCGTCAAAATTCTCGTTAGAGCCGTTTTTGGAAAATCAGAAAAAAAGGTCCAAAATGCATGGTATAAAGTGGCTCTTCTTGCCGATTTTGATGGAAAAGTTGCTGTTAACATTTCAGACGCTTTTAAAATATTAAATTTCAGTTTTATACTACTAATCGTTTTCGCGCTAGACTTATCACACGCACACACATGCCGTTTAAAGTGGATATAGTACCTTTTGGAACTCAACGTCTCAATTGTGTCAGATCTGAGGGGCCTGGGGTTGAGCGGTGATCACTGGACGAATATGTGAAGGCAATATTAAACGGCAGTCTGTAAGTATTGTTTTAATTATTAATTTTACTTTTATTTACAATGTACGTATGGGATGTATGATTTCTACTAACTATAATACTCATTGTACAGAAGGTGGCAGATTGTATTATCTCTTAATAAAATAAGTAATTTTTTTTTTTTTCTGATTAATTATTTCGACAAATCCTTTATTATTATTGCACATTTTCTTGGTTTTACCAGAATATTTACCTACCCGGACCAAAGTCAAGGGCTAGGCAAAAAATACTACTATATTTAAAAATTTTCTGATGATACTGGCTGTACCGAGGAGAACTGCTTTCTGTCCTTCTTCCAGAACCTTTTCGGGCAGTTTTAAGTTTTTAGTTGCTAAAATGGTGTCATCTGGAATGAGACCGTTGCATGAGATAATTATCGGATATACCTTGATTTGTTCCAGCTTATAGATTATTATTATTATTATTATTAAGAGAACGTCATAATAACCGTTATTCTCCTTAAAAAAAAAAACAAAAAAATTGTTAACATTCAATCTAGTAGTGCTAGTCCATTGATATCATCACAAACACTCTTTTTCTCTTCAAGAAGTTCCGAGATTCAGCTCAATCTTCTGAGTTTGTTCCCTGCCAAGGGGGATCCTAATCATCAAAGACTTCCCTTAGCCCCTAGAGCACTCACATTCACGTCAAGGGCTCTCGCGACACCTTATCTTTCACCACTTGTTTTTATCTTAGTCGAAAATGGACTCAAACTGTGAATCCTCCGAGATAAGTGTTATACGCTGAGCTTTTTTGGACTGATTTGGGTAAATTCTTTTTTTTTTTTTTTTTTTTTTTTTTTTGTAAGTATCCTTCGTTTATTGAAGCAGAATACTTGGATGAATACAGTAGGAGTGAGAGTAATTACACGATTGCTGGTTTCAAAAGCTCAAACATTTATCATCTAAGTATATAACTGTGAGTTAGTTAATTAAATATTGAAAAAAAATCAAGAACTGGTTCCAACAAATCTTTCTCAATTTGTTATGTAAAGTCATGTTTTATAAACAAAGAAAGAAAGTTTCATGGCATATAAAAATCATATAATACTGCATTAATAAATAAAATCAATAAACTAATGTTTTTTTGTTATATTCATAATATATTATTCTATTTATCTATTTAATTAAATTTATTGAATTACCCGGGTAACGTATGGAGCATATATTACCTAATTTTCTCCTTCACATGAAGCTAAGGAGCTGATTTCTTCAAATATAAAATACGATTACCTACATAGTAGGAGTGGGCATAATCGAATGATGATTATCGGATCATTCGATTATTTCAATCATTCGAATTAATCGATCATCGGATTAATCGGTTTGGACAAGCGAATGATGATTCGAACTGAACTGTTTGGAGGGATTATAAGGAGCTCGGATAATCGAACGACTTTTTTTTTTTTCTCATCACATAAATTATAAGCATATTTGTACCTCGGGTCGGTGTGGGTTATGGCATATCGTCTCTTAGAAGCATACTAATCGTTCGATTACGAAATCATTCGATTATTTAAATCATCGGGGTCCTATCATCCGATTATGACGATCATTCGATTATGCCCACCCCTACTACATAGAAAATAAGAATATATAAATTCATGGATTCAGCGCCTCATTTTAATTTTAATTTACACATGGAAATCCTATTTTACTTGATTAAAGTTGGTATTATTACAAAACTCCTCTAAAAGACAAAAATACGCGCAAATCAAGTTTTTAAAAATCTGGTGCACGGAAAAGACGACTTTAACACATCTCAGCTGTTAAAATCAATTTAAGAACTTTTTTATAAAGTAAAAGTACAAAAAATATTTTAAAAATACATTCAGTTTCGTAAGAAACATAGGTCTTTGATTCAATAACAGTATAAACTTATTAGGCGTTATAATCACACTTTACATTACTTTATACAACTTTGTAAATAAGATAACATTTTTCTAAAATCTTTAGCTTTCCAACGGTATATTATACTATTGTATTACTATTCGTTCTTTTCTTTGATAATTTTTTAGGAAGTTTTACTTACTATTTCACAATCAAATAAGCTCTCCTTAACTTTCTTCCATTATACATTTATTTTTCTTCACAACTTTATTATATAGTTTTTCTACGTTTCGGGGTTCTTTCCCCATTATCAAGATATTATATGTTTTTCTAAAAGTTCATCCATTTTTTTCTTCAAATTTGATGAATTGTTGGTCATATGGTTGGCGCTAATTTCTAATATTTAAATTTAGTTTCTTTTCTTTTATAATTTTTTAGGAGGTTTTAATTAATATTTCACACTCAAATATGCACTCCTTAACTTCCTTTTATTATACATTTATTTTTCTTCACAATTTATTATATAGTTTTTCTACGTTTCGGGGTTCTTAAAATATTGGGTTGATGCAAAATTAATGCAGGTTTCCTCTATTGCAATATCCTAATTCCAATTGTGTAAACAAAGCTAATCCTAACATTGATCATTATTATACCAAAACAAACCTTATCTAATACCCTCTCTTTCACCATAAATTTGTTTAGTAAAATCGTTTTGTTCAGTGTGTTCAAAGGTCTTGAATCGAAAATGTCAAAGTGCGATTTTCGTCAAATTTATTTTTACGAATTTAAATTAGGGCGCAGCGCTGCGCAAACGGCTCGTAATATTAATGAAGTGTGGGTCAGGGGGCTATTAATGAGTGCACGGTGCAGCGTTGGTTCCAGAAGTTTCGTAGAGGAGATTTCGACCTCGAAGACAAGGAAGGTCGGGGCCGTCATCTTGCTCTGGACAACGACCAGCTGAGGTCAAAAGTGGAAGAAGACCCAACCAAAACCACACGAGAAATGGCGGCGGAACTCGGAACTCAAAAATTGCAACGTCTTTGCCCAGCATTGATGAATCGGAAGGGGCCGATCCTGCTCCACGATAACGCCAGACCACACGTTGCACAACCAACGCTTCGACGACTGCACGAGTTGGGCTACGAAGTTCTCCAACATCCGCCTTATTCACCTGACCTCTCTCCTACAGACTTCCACTTTTTCAGGCATCTGGACAACTTTTTGAGGGAGAAAAATTTTTAAAACCAGGACGACATTGAAAATTCTTTTCGAGATTTCATTGAGTCCAGGGATTCGGATTTTTTTTCTGGTGGAATAAGAAAGCTTGTTGAACGTTGGCAAAAGTGCATTGATTCAGATGGAAATTATTTTGATTAAATATATATGGTTAAAGTAAAGATATGGCGTATTTACAATACCTACTAAAAACCTGCATTAATTTTGCATCAACCCAATATATATATATATATATATATATATATATATATATATATATATATATATATATATATACACATGTTACTTATAGAGGAAGACAATTGAAAATATCGGCATTAAAACCCTGTCAGACACTTTAAATCAGAGTGAAAACAACACGATATCTAAGCCCATTAAATTATACATCAATATAGGGAGTTCAATAAAAATCATAGGAACCGTTTTTGAGAAAATCGTAAAAACTTTAAAATGCATGGTATAAATTCTCTTCTAGTTCACCAATCATTCTTGAAAAAGTTGTTTTTACAGTTTTATACAACTCATAGTTTTCTAACTAGACTTACCACACAGACCTTTTTACGAGACTAGGTCATTTGGACTCAGCGAGCCCTAAAAAGTTCATTTCCGGTGAAAACTCCAATTCGAAAATTTTCACGATCGCAATACTTTCTCTTACTATATATCTCATACACAGGTCAGTGAAATTAAAAAATGCAAATATTTCAGAATTAGAGCTCATGAAACTCAAATTATTTTGTAACACTTGTAAGGACCATTAAACGAGTATTTACGCAAAAAAAAAAAAAAAAAAAAAAAAAAAAAATGTTATGGTTGTAATACTTTCCGATATTATGCAATATATTTCATATATGCGCAAGTTCAAGTAAATGAATAAAATAATGAACGACAATTCTAATCTAATTATTTTTCAGATTCAGACTCTCCTGGAGCCCACCCAACCTCTATAAAGTGGGTACCCAAAAATTGGGGTAAAGCCTTAACTTAAGCTAAATCTCCTCTTTATACCATTGCTGTTCTAGAAACACTACGAATTACACTAATGTTCTGAACCCGAGAACATGGGTTGTAGTTTTTTTTAATCTTGATGTTTTCACTAACTTTGATTTCGGTCACAAAAATGTCGTATATTACAAAAAGGTGATTTACGTTACTATTACCATGCCTATTTGGACACATAGAATCTCGCTTTGGGGCTCTACTTAACTATATAATTCCTCCAGGATCCGATCCTAGAAATCCCAAATCCTTTGGAAAATCTTTAAAACCCCTTATTATTTGGCAAATTTATTCATCCATAATGATCTTATTATTCCATTTGTCTAAGATCTAGTCTGAAATAGATACTGGTCAATCCATGCGAAACCGCCCACACCGCTTAATGTTTTTGTTTTTAATGATTTTTAACAGTTATTCTGCATATTTTCTAAATACAAAATGATGGATAAGATATGTTTCTGGCTGATGCTTTTAGTGTTGCAGGCGTTTTATAAGCTTTGCGGGCGAAAACCTGTTAGAAAAATCTTTCTAATTCTAGAAATTTTGTAGATATAAATTAAAAACAAAACAAAAAAACTAACAATATAATAAGAATATCCTTTGTGTCTTCACAACTCACTATCTAAATAGTGAAGTAAGTGGTTATATAAAGACCCGGCCATGAAGACCCTCCTGGGGCAGACCCAGCCACTGTAAAGTGGGTACCCAATAAAATTGGGGGAAAAAACCTGGCGGCTGAGTGTAATCAAGGCTTCATCACCTCATTGCACGGCCTTTGGCCTAGAAACAGTACTAATTAATCTCTATAAGTACTGAGCCCAAGAATCTTCATGGGTTGTAGAGGTAGAGTTCTTTTTTTTTTTAAAGTGATTATAAAAAATGATTGAAAATTAACAATAAACAAGACTTTTAGTGAGTTAAAAGTTTATAAAGTAAAAGGAAGTCAACTTAGATTTTCTCAAATGGCTTAGTCATAGTCCTACTTTTTATAAAAATTTCGATCTTGAGAACATAGTCCTGTTTCTTTTTTAATTTATCTGAATTTTAAAAAATGGCAAAAATTCGTTTTTTGTGCTATTTAAACGAAAATATCTCAAAAGGGATTGAGTTAAAAATTATGTAATTATTACAGATTATCAATCTATATGATGAAAATTACAAATTAATCGTCGTGAGCCGTCGTAGTCCTTTTTTAAATATGACTTTTAAAAGAAGGGTTATTTTCAAGCTTAGCAATATTTATAGTGGAATATCTCAAAAGGGACAGAGTGAAAAATGATGGAACACATACAGATTATACCTCTATATGATTTATTGAAGCTGACTTAGAACTGCTGGAACACTAAAAGTATTAGCCAGAAAAATATTTTATCCATGGTGTTATATTCAAGGAAAAGACAACTGGTAAAAAAATCGAGAAAAATTAATAAAAATTGGACGATGTCAATAGATCAGTATATTCTTTTAAATCCAAATTCCCTACTCGCATAGACACACTTGTCCGTGGTATTCCTACTTCCTTAAACATTCCTAAGAACTATTCGAGGCGACTGAAAAGAAGTGGGCATCAGGACTATAAAAGGGTAATTCCTTGATAAGCTATTTCTATGTCATGATTCATATTACAGATTCACTTGTATTTATTTAATACAGTTGTAAATTACAAAAAAATAAAAATCTGTTGCGGGAAACACACGACTTTTACTTACGGCCGTTGCTAAAATCGATTGAAGAATTTTCAAATACAGTAGGAGAAAAAAATGAGTGAAAACATTAAAGAATTAATTAAATTGAATTGCTATAGAAACATGTGTTTTATTAAAAAAAAACTATTATATTATTATCTAAAATAATCAGTTAGTTTTATCGGCTTTTCATCACTCTTTATTAACTTTTATAAGCTTGTGTATAAGATAATATTTTTTTCTAATATCTTTAGCTTTCCATCCTTCAAAGTAAGCGGCCATGTTTCACATCCGTAAAGAACCGTCGGCGAGCTAAGTAATTTAGCAACTGAATAATAATACGCCTTTCCCACCTTTAACCGGGACTTTATTTCTTCCTGGATTTCATTTTTTCTGGTTAACATTGAACCTAAGTACTTGAATTTTTCTACTTGCTCAAAAGTATGCCTTGATATATCAATATCATTAAGATCGCTGCCGTTTCTGCTACAAATCATATATTTCGTCTTATCTTTAGCATTCCAACGGTATATTATACATCTGTATTACAGTTCTTATGTTTAAAAACGAAAAATTGCATTAAACAAATATTTTCTTAGCTTTCCCCTTTAGTTGTTTATCAAATTCGCTCAACTTGCATATTTAGCTGTTAATTATCTATGCTAACAATATAATATGGTTATTTTTATAGAATCTATTATTAAATTATCGGCGTTTAAGCCGTGTCAGACTATTTCGATCAGATTGAAACCTACATGATGTTAAAGCCCATTGAATTTTACATCGACGTAGCGAATTTGGTCTAAATGGTTAGAGCTGTTTTTGAGAAAATCGTAAATAGGTGCAAAATGCATGGTACAAAGTGCCTTTTCTGGTAAGCTAATTCTAATGAAAAAGTAGCTGTAACTTCTCAGGCGTTATAGTTGCCTCAAATATGAAATTTCAGTTCCGTAAAAATTTTTATTTTCGTGCGGGACTTACCTTACACACACATAGGAACACAAACCTTTTTGAGGGACAGGGGACCGTAAAAGCTAGCTGTTAATTGTCTATGCTAACAATATAATATAGTTATTTTTATAGAATCTATTAAATTAATAGTACTTAAGAGGAAGACAATTTTAATTATCGGCGTTAAAGCCCTGTCAGATTATTTCAATCAGAACGAAACCTACATGATGTTAAAACCCATTCAAGTTTACATCAATAAAGAAAGTCCTATAAAAGTCGTAGGAGCTGTTTGTAAAAAATCGTAAAAAGGTTCAAAATGCATGGTATAAAGTTCCTCTTTTAGTACTAAAGAAGTTACACACACACAGACCTTTTTGCGGGACTTGGTCATTTGGACTCAGGGGACCCTAAAAAGTGTATTTCCGTTGAAAACTGGAATTAGAAAGTTTTCACGATCGCAATACTTTCCCTTACTATATATTCCATATATGGGTAAGTGGAAGTAAAAAAAAGATCATTCTTATTTTAACCAAATCAGGTCAAATAAACACTTCATTTTTTTGAATAATAATATTTTTTGGTAGGGGAGTCATATTTTACTTCTTTCATTTTAAAAATTCCTTTAGTAATATCAGCCGTAATTTAAATAATCAATTTTGTTAGAATAAATAATTAAATCTACTAGTTTCCCCTATATCGGAGGTGATAGGATTAATTAATTTTATAAAGTTTTGCTTAATCTAGCAAACTTTGATGAGCACCTATCAAAAGTTCCCTTAGTTAAACTAAATTGGAGTATTTTTAAGCATGACCTTGAAGGGTTTCGAGAAGGTAAAGGTAGAATAAGTAATTTACTGAACACCATTATATTTTTGAGTACCAGGGCTTGATATCAACATCATCTTCATCAATAATAATAATTTACTATTCAATATTCAAATCATTAATTTTGAATAGTTTCGAACGTTAAATTATAAATTAACTCTTAATCAATATGGGTATGAAATCGTACAATTTTCATTAATTTTGCCGGTCAACATTTTTGATTTTAATGATTTTTTAACAAGTTATTCTCTGTCATTTCCTAAATAAAAATCCTCGGATTTTTTTTCTGGCCAATTCTTTGATTGTTCAGCTGTTTTAATTCAGCTTCGCGAAAGAAAACGTGTGTTGGGAAAATCTCTCTAATTCTGATAATTTTGCAGATATCCAGTCGAAACAAAATGTAACGATAAGATAAGGATATGCTTTAAATATATTTTCCTAACAACACATTACCTTAAAAGGGAAGAAAGTGATTAAACAAATTGTCGAAAATTAATAATAAATGAGACTTTTAGCGAATTAAAAGTCTATAAAGGAAACGAGACTTAATTGTAATAATAATCGGCTTACCGAACCCGAAGATTCGATGCCGATACCACCAAATTTCGCCTGCACAGACACGTCCAATGTTCGCCGGTCAGGCCCAAGCCCCCGAGATCAGCTTTAATGCAATCCTCCCATCGCCGCTTCGGCCTACCTGTCGGACGCCTACCAGTCGGATCAGCAAATACCAACTTTCTCGGATTCCGTTCCTCACCGAGCCCAACAATTTTACTCGCCCATTTGAGTCTCCGCGACGCTATCAATTCAATTATATTCACAGGATACTAGCTCTGCAATTCCGCGTTGTGCAACCTTCTAAACTCTCCAGTGCCCTCATCTCTCTTTGGACTAAATATTTTACGCAGTACCTTATTTTCGAAAACCTTAAGCCGTTGTTCATCCTTCAAAGCAAGCGGCTACGTTTCACATACGTAAAGAACCGTCAGATGAATAATAGTTTTATAAATTATAACCTTTAAGTTTTTCCATAGGCCTTCTTCAGTCGTTCCTTCACGATGCCCCAGGGTGTCTCCTCGTCCCCCTGGATATGGTTCAGGATGTTCCTCTTGACCCTACAGACCACTGCGGCCTTCAATGCTTCAGCATCCTCCCCATCTAGGAGGTTTTCGGATACTTTTGAGATGATCCTAGCCATCAGTCGATCGCCCCCTTTTAAAAAATGATTTAACCAATCTCCCCGGTGAATCTGTCGAGGTCGGAGATGGCTTTTCTCAGATCCTGGGCGGTTGCGGTTTGGACTTTTATCCATTCCAATGTCGTTCTGTGCGCCTGCGCCAACGAAACTTCCGGAAGTGGCGGAAGTACATTTGTCGCCGCCGGTGCTGGTTCGGTTGGAGGTACGTTCAGAACTGCCGGTCTCAACACTACATTTTCCGCCATGATCTAAGAAGCCGCGAGCTAAGTAATTTAGCAACGGAATAATAACACGCATTTCCCACCTTCAACCGGGACTTTATTTCTTCCTAGATTTCATTTTTTTCTTGTTATCATTGAACCTAAGTACTTGAATTTTTTTAATTGCTCAAAAGTATGCCCTGATATATCAATATCACTAAGATCGCCACCGTTTCTGCTACTAATCATATATTTCGACTTATCGGTATTTATTTCGAGTCCTATTTCCTTATCGGTTTTTATTAACACACTTGTATGGTTTCCGCTTCATCACCTAGGTAACGAGACTTACCTTTGATTATTTTTTTTAAACATTAGTGGCAGCCCAATTAGCTGTAAACATTTCGATCGTGGGAACATGGTTATTTTTTTAATATGATTTTTCAAAAATGGGGAAAACTCCTTTTTAGCGAAGTTTACAAACATCTTAATCTGAGATGTATTTACTCGGATTCCGAGGTATAAACCTTATGGCGCTAATACATTGAAAGGGGAAATATTGAGATTGTGAAAATTTCAAATTTACTTGTTTTCACAGGCGATTTCACAGTCCCTGACTTCAAATGAACAATCCCTGCAAAAATATATCTGTGTGGGAGCCTAGCACGATAAATAAACATATAAAAAGGGCTGTATATACAAGCGAAATGAATTTGAAAACCAACTAAAGGAGAAATAATCAAAAATATATTTAAAATTTTTTTTTTCGAACTCAATAATAGTAATATAGATGTATTATATACCGTGGAAAGCTATAGATTTTAGGAAAAATCTTATAAACAAATGAAAAGGTAATAGAGATTGACAAGTAAGGCATAAGTATATTACTGATTATTGTACATAACAATTTTAATGTGTTATTATATTTAATCTATTTATAATTTCTAATCTTGATAAAAATAACTGATTGTTTTAGATAATGATTAATTATTAAATAAAGTACATTTTTCTATCAAAACTCAATGTAATCACCTTTCTCAATATCTAAATTTGTTTGAAAGTTCTTAAATTTAATTTTATACATTTAAACTAAATCTTATAAAAAAATTGTAAATGGTAATGCTAATTGACGAATACGGCATAAACTTGGTTTATCCCTTGATAAATATGCCATAAGTGATTATTATACATAAAAATTTTATATAATCTAAAACATGTGTTTCCAACGAAAATGAATATAATTCTTTAATATTTGTCCACTCTAACTTTATTTAAAAGTTCTTAAATTGATTTTAACATCCGAGGTAAGTGACTTTGTATTTTGCTCGCACCAGATTTTTCATTTACGAATAAAGAAAAGTAAATATCTGTTGCATTTTTTTTCTAACCACACTTCTTTAACTTTCAATAAACATATAAGATAAAAATAAGCAATACTTAATAAAAAAAATTAAGCTATTTTCGTATTTTATCACGCTACTTAAAATACTGCGAAATCGTAGGATCATCGTTTTTTTTAACGTTTCAAGTATCATGAAGGATATTTATAGCTGGAGAGTTACGAGTGGCTTTGGATTTTATTGGCAAGGAGAGTAATAACAAAACCTCCATTTATTGCCCACGTATTGAGAGCAAAATATTCAATGATATTGAGTTCGCCCAGAATAATCTTGGCTTTAAGCATAATCCATAATAAATTTTTCGGTATTAAAAGGTGGACAAAAACATTTAAATTTAAATGAAAGATGAGGACGCAACTTTTACATGAATTAAAAATTAAGTAAAATAAAAATTTTAATATAAAAAAAATTGTTACGGGCAATAAACGACTTTCACTTATCTCGGTCGTTAAAATAATTTAGGAATTATTAAATTAATTCAGAGTTAAAAACTTTAGGCAAAAAGTCGTTCGAAAATGTCATAATTAATACATTTGTAAGCCCCATATGTTACAGCAACTTTTTCATCAACATCGGTGAACCAGAAAAGCCACCTTATGCCATGCATTTTGCACCATTTTACGATTTCCTCATTAACGGCTCTAACGATTTTGATTAAACATGATATAAAGGGAGCGGCGTGGTCTAGTGGGTAGAGCGCTAGGCTATTGTGCTCCGGGTCCTGGGTTCGAATCCCGGCTGTGCGCGGAATATTATTTATTCTGTTATTTCAGCCGGAGGGCGTTCCTGGGGCATGGAGACCCTCCTGGGGGCACACCCGGCCTCTATAAAGTGGGTACCCAATAATGGGAAAAAAAAGCCCTGGCGGCTGAGCGTGATCTTGGCCGAATCACGTCATTGCACGGCCGTTGGCCTAGAAACAGTACGAATCTCTACATGTACTGAGCCCAAAACTCTTCATGGGTTGTAGTAGTACAGGGTTTTGTTTTTAAAGATATAAACTTTAGTGGGTTGTAATATCATATAGGTTTTATTTTGATTGAAACAGTCTGACAGGGCGTAAATGTCGATTTTTTTTATTTTCTCCCTCTAAAGTACCTTTTATTTTGTAGATTAAACAAAATAACTGTTTAATTTTACTAGCATTGAAAAAAACGGTTATATATGCGATTTATTTGATTTTAATAAAAATTAGTATAGATGAACAATATATCTTTTAAAAGCTAAAGATTTAAGAAAATATTTTATGTTATGTACAAAGCTGTAAAACGTAATGTAGAAAAACGAAAAAGTCGGAGACCTAAGAGGTTATTGTAGATAATAGTTTCTATCGAAACTCAATTTAATTCTTTAAATTTTTTTTAAGTCAAACTTCATTTAAATTTTTTAAAATTGATTTTAACAACGGACGTGAAAGGAAGTTGTTACTTACGCGTGCCACATTTTTTTAAAATTTTTTATATTGATTAAAAGTTAAATTGTCTGACAGGGCTTAAGTGCCGATATTTTCAATTATCTTCCCCTAAAGTATCTTTAATTTTATAGATCCGTAAAAATTGATCATATTATCATGTGAGCATTGATTAAAAACGGCTAAATATACAAATATAACGAATTTGATAACGAACTAATGGAGAATTGAGACGTTGATTTCCAAAAGGTACTAAAGGACATTTTTTACAAAATTGATTTGTTTACATATTTGTATTCTCATCATTTAGTTTTATCAAAATCTTCTATTTGATTTTATCTAATGTACACCTAGGTCCTTTATAAACGCAATTTAGAAATATAATTATTTTCTAACGGAACTAATTACACATTTGATTTCGTTCTAAATTATACCAAAACATCTCATTTCATAACTTTAATATGATGCTATTAATATACTAAAAAAACAATTCTAGATTTTAATGCGAAAAAAAATAATATTAGCTAATTTAATAATATAGTAATTAGTGATCTTCGCGTCTCCTGTAAAATTTCCTAGAATGGATATAGTACCTTTTGGAAATCAACGTCTCAATTGAGCAAACATATTTTTCATTGTCTAATATAACATTGGAAAGCCAAAGATTTTAGGAAAAAATATTATCTTATACACAAAGTTGTGAAATGAAGAGTGCTAAAAAGCGGATGAAACTTACTGATTATTGTATAAATAAATAATTTATATTGTTATCTAATTTAATCTAAAACATTCGTTTCCAACGAAACTAAATATATTCCTTTATTCGATTTATTAGTTCTTAAGTTGATTTTTACAACCGAGGTAAGTGAAAGTCGTGTGTACCAGATTTTTAATCAATTAAGATGATATGGTTAATTTTTGGAATAAAAAAATCGGTATTTAAGCCCTGTCAGACTATTCCAATCAGAATAAAACCTACATGATATTAATGACCATTAAACTTTAGATCAATATGGCGGAGTTTAATCAAAATGGTTAGAGCGATTTTCGAGAAAGTTGTATAAATGTTCGGCTTATCGTCGAATTAAATATTAAATTTCAGTTTTGTAGAACTTTTCTTTTTTGTGCTAGACTTACCACACACACAGACACACACAGAGACCTTTTTTCGGAACTTGGTGATATGGACTCAAGGTACCTTAAAACGTGTATGTTCGTTGAAAATTAGAATTAGAAAATTTTCACGATCGCAATAGTTTCCCTTACTATGTGTTTCATATATAGGTAAGTGAAAGTTAAAAAGGATTACTTAAGGTGCTTTTTTACATCAGTTTCAACCGAGATTTCATATCTTTACGTTGTATTTTGCTTGCTCAAAACAGAAGAGAAAAAAAATCTTTTCGTCATTCAATGATTTATTATTTCCAAAAAGGAAAATCTGCTGCACAGGTTTAAAAAAAAAAATTGCAGTGTGTATGGCGATGGTGCTTTAGGAGAAAAGCATCGTTCGTAAGTGCTCGGTTCAGAACCTTAAATTTTGACTTGGAAGACGCAAAGCCTGAGAAGTCCTGGTAAGACGGAATTCAATAATTACCTGAGAG
This sequence comes from Piezodorus guildinii, assembly GCA_023052935.1. Lineage (NCBI taxonomy): Eukaryota > Metazoa > Arthropoda > Insecta > Hemiptera > Pentatomidae > Piezodorus > Piezodorus guildinii. The sequence goes on along the minus strand of CM041295.1, from coordinate 129,269,698 downwards.
ATGGTAATATATATATATATATATATATATATATATATATATATATATATATATATAATATATACTGATTTAAAATATTTACAGGAATATGAAGTTTTTATTGAAATCACTAGTTAAAAACGCAACGAACCTATTTTACGACCCTATAACTACTTAATACTATTTGTTTAAGAGCTATTTAGAGGAGTGTTTTTACTTGTCAACCGAAGTAAAATAAAATATGAAAATAAAATAAAAATATCACATATAGGTAGGTGAAAGTTATAAATTTACATTTTCTACGATTTTCTTTATTTATTGACGGATTCAAATAAGTTTACAGGCCCTCAAAATTAATCGAAGCATGCATGCTAGCAATATTGAAGAGCATTTATTTTTATCGCAATGCATAGGATACCCCAACCCCTTGTTCGTTCACTCCCACTTTGCTGGAATGCCGGAATGTATCGGAGGTAGCAAAAAAAATGTTATTGCTTCGGGATAGGATATTGCTTCATATGTGGCCTGCAGTTTTCATTATGTCACAGAGGCTGTGTAACACAAGCATCTAATTGTTCTGAAATAAAGATGAACGTTAGGTCAGCTACATGAAATTTGGTTTAGCGGGTAAAGAGATCAACGAAACACATTTTGGCATAAATAATAAAAAATAAAAATTAGGTAGTAACAATTAGTTCGAAATTGTTTCATTAGTATATGCTTTAGCGATTTCTAATATACTTTAGAGTAAAAAAAGAAATTACTTAAAACTCTAAAACGCTGTTTTATATGCATACTATATTGAATTAACAGTATATTAGTGATCAATAAAAAAAAAAAAAAAAAAAAAAAATGACATTATTATTAATTTAAAAAGAAAATTTGTCTGGCACCCGGGCTTTACAAGCTCCGTCTATTTCTACCTCCAACCTATTTTCTTATTATCCAGTCCTACCTCGCTGATTGATCTTTCAAAATAAATCATAATAGTTCCTATTCCTCCCTTTTTTCTCAATCTGCTGGTATTCCTCAAGGCAGCATCCTAGGACCCGTTCTTTATACAGTCTATGCAGCTGATATCCCAAACCATCCAAACACTTTCCTTTCTACCTATGCTGATCACACGTGTGTGCTATCAGTAATAATAATCCTTTTACAGCCTCCCACATTCTTTAATCCCACATCCGAGACATTGAAGTATGGTGGAGGATTAAAATTAATTCTGACAAATCCCACCAGATAACCTTTACCCTTCGTCGTAAGCCAATGACTTCCTGCCCTACAGTATCCTTTAATGACACTCTGCTAGCCCCTGTTGAACAGATTCGATACCTAGGACACCACCTTGATAAACGTTTTACTTGAAATCCTTACTTCTTCAACACTTACTGACAAACGCTCCAACCTTCCTCTTAATTACAAAAGACTTATTTATGACCATCATAAGACTGATATGGACTTACGGAGTAGAGCTATGGGGTTCTACTAAACCATCAAATTTTTCAATCCTTACAATCCAAAATTCTTCGTAAAATCCTCAATGCTCCTTATTTTGTCACAAATAAACTCATCCATAAAGACCTTAATATTCCATATGTCGCTGATTTAGCCCAAACCAGGTACCGTTTCTTCCATGACAAAGTATATTCCCACTACAATCCATTAGTTTCAATCCATGCTTCCTCATCGATCACTGATAATCCTCAGAGGCGTCTGAAAAGAAGATGGCCACGAGGCCTTCTAGTTTAGAATATTTTTAGAGTGGTGCCACTGGGTAGTGGCTCTACATGTATTTCATGTCAGCTTACTATGTCCATCACATTTACTTGTTGTATATCATAATACAGTTGTAAATATCAATAAATATGTTAAAAATAAAGAATTAAAAAAAAAAATCGCATCATGAGAAAAATATATTCCAGTAGCTGAAAAAAATGACTAAATTTTACTTGCACTTAACATGCATGATATATATTTTATATATAACTTAGTAAAAGTAAAGTCCAAATGCTTATGTTTCGCAAGAAAATCTGTGTGTCCGTTTGTGGTTAGTCGGGTTCGAAAATGATAACTTCTGTACAACTATATGCCTGAATGTCACAGCAACGTTTTTACCAAAATCGGCTAACCAGAAGAGCCACTTAATGACATGCGATTTGAACCTTTTTACGATTTTCTCAAAAACAACTCTAACTCGTTACATCGAATTAAACTTTAATGAACATTAAGTCTATATGGGTTTCATTCTGATTGAAATAGTCTGACAGGGCTTAAATGCTTTAGGTACTTTTGATTATGTAGATCCAAGAAAATGAACCATATTATCTTATTAGCATTGATAAAAAAAAACGTTATAACTAAATATATATTTTGAACGAATTTGATAACCAACAAAAGGAGAAAACAGCATCATAAGAACATAAGAATTGTATAATAAGTGTATAATATACTATTGGAAAACTAAACAATTTAGAAAAAAAAGTCTTATATTCAAATCTCCGGAAGGTAATTTAAGTGACGAATAGGGCCTAAACTGATGTTATATCTTTTATTCAGTAAGGTTATATTCTGCCTAAGTCAGGACATTGTCTAAGATTTTGACGGATGGACTAGTTGAACGTGTATCCACCAGGCGGCACCACCCGCACTATACTGTACATATCTAATATTGTTTAAAATGATTTGTCGATTGTAGATACCTATTATTTCTACATTTAACTAAATGTCTTTGGTAAAAATACTTTTATAAATAAAGGAAAAGAAAGGGTGTTAAAAAACAAAGTATCTGAGCCCATAAGAGTTAATAAAGTTGTTACCGCTCGGTGTTAAGATTATCCATAATTGTATATGCACTCGGTGGATCTTAAAAAAAGGTATCGCTCTTAACTCTTGTTAAAACGGCGATATATGGTGAGAATTAGAGTATGTGTAGGGGGGAAGACTTATTTAAAAAAAATATATTTGGATAATGATATCTAATATTACTATTGGATAAATTCTTTATTAATATTAATTATTAATTATTTAAAAAGATACAAAAACTGAATAATAAAGTTATGTAAAAAGAAATAAGTGTAATATACACACCATGGATACATGCTTTTTAATCTAGAAACTCGATTTGGAGAAATTAAACTTTATTTATAATAATAAAGTAATAAAATAAATGATGAAGTAATATAGAAAATTCGATAGTTGAATATATATTATAATATGTTGAAAGTACGAGTATGTGGATATTCACATTCATTCTCACCGTGTATCGCCGCCTTCAATCTCTCTTAACTCCCGCCGACTTATGATAGATATATTATACCTTTCTTGAGTTATGTTATGGAAATAAGATTATATTTTATACCCAAGCATTCATGCTTAACCCCCTCGTAGGACCGTCGCATGGCTTCTACTCTTACACACTTATGAGGGGTCCATTCCGATACTGAGAGCTTCTACCTCTCGGGGCATTCCATCCTACTACCAGTCCCTTTTGCTGATTGGGAGGCGCGGGTTCGCCTCCTACCTGGCAGGATACCCCCGAGCGCATCAACATCGATCGCGCTAAAAGGTTACACGTACTTTTAGTTACCTTTGAATTCGAATATTGTATCATATTAGTTACTCGATTCCAGGACAGTGGAATCTAAAGGCACATTTTTAAGTAATATGATTTCGTACAGAAGAAAAAAATAAAATTACAAAGCACTCAAGTGCTATTTATTTTATTATATAATATAAGAGAAGATTTGGGAAGGTGAAGAGGTAAGGGAATCAGTGATGGGGAATGGGTGCTCCCACCACCTTACCACTAACAGGTTTTTCTCTAAAGAGTCCGGTAGTGGATTACCGTGGCGCTTCTGACTGTAGATAGGGTATTTGGCCCCCCTACTACCTTCCTTCCCCCCTCCGTGGGTACTACTAGCCATGTTACTTACGGAAATGAAATTAGCTAAGTTGTCAGCGAACATTTGTGATCTTGCTGGAAGAGCATTATCCGATTAACTCCAGCCATTCTCCCCTTGTTATGACAGAATCTCCTATGACAATTCAATTAATTTTTTCTAAGCAATAAAAAAAACTAAGTTTTAAATTTTCCTCTTTTTTTTTTTTACTTTTAAACTTTACTGGGAACATAATAAAAACTAAAATATTTGTTGTCAAAGTTACATCGATTATCAATAGTTAAGAGAGAAACTAGGATCTGTTCATGCGATATGGTCAAGTATTTCATACAATCGTTATCACTAGAGACCTGATTTTTATGAGTTTGCACGTTTTCTTTGCTTGCGTGTATCAGCTTCAAAGCCGGACAGCTACCCCGTTCATGTATTAGGGAATAATATATTACAATTTTATATTGAACGAAATTGCACGTTCCCATTGCCCATTTTGGGCTACATTGTGCGTTTTTTAAAAAAAATTATTGCATTAAATTGTATTTTTGGAACTTTTGAGTTAAATTTAATTATTAAATTTTAATATAACAATTGATCGAAGAAATTTTCGGTAATAAAAATACACTGATATAATATTAAACATTTAAAACTTTATTTTATTTTCTCTGGTTAAATCTACAATTAAACTGTTAGTTAAGAAAAATATTAGAAACTATTGACTTGTAACAATGCTTTTCATTGTTGTTATTCTAAAACCTCTGTTTACAACCCTACAGAATTTCCTTATTTAGTATTTAGTTTAAAGTGCGATTTCGATGCGTTAGAGTTGCGATAAATCTCTGATTTTCATCAGAATCAGTAGTAAATAAAAAAGTTAAATATCTATGGTTAAATATTGCCGAAAGGATAACAATTGTCTCGTGAAAAATGAAAATCTAGATATCTAATTACCCTGGGCTTAGATCTGATGGGAAAACTGTTTTGTATTGCTTGAGATCAGTCAAATTCAATGGGGTGTGAAAGAAAATCCCAAACAGACGCTCATTGTAAAACGGGTAACAAAAATTCTTTCTTATAATAATTTAGAATGTAATTTATAAAAATTGTAATTATTTATTTTGTTGTTATCTGTACTGCATTATCCTCATTTTTATATTTTGGGATTTTGCTGCTTTATTTCGCACATTTCAAGATTTTTACTGCACGATATTGTACGTTTTTCGGCTTTTTACTGCACACGAATCCGGTCTCTAGTTATCACGTTGCATAATTATTAAATTTTTTTCGTTAAATAAACAGTACGATCTGTGACACTCGAGGGCAATAGGTATTAAGATTGTGAGAGTATATACAGTATTGGGTAAGTAAAATATGTTGGTTGCGTTTTTTACTGGTGGTTTCAATAAAAACGTCTGATTCTTGTAAATATTTTCAATTAATTAATTAATTAATTAATACCCCAATCCTTATACCTAGTCCTCCGGTCCTATTTATCAAACCGCTCCTTCCGAGTTCGCTGTGGTTTAGAGTTTTCCAAACATTATACTGTTGAGGCCGGTGTTCCTCAAGGCAGCGTCTTAGGACCCGTCCTCTACATCCTCTATACCGTCGATATCCCTACCGATCCCGATACCTTTCTGGCAACATTTGCTGATGACACAGCCATTTTATCATCCGATTCCGATCATGAAGCAGCATCGCTAAATCTCCAAAGGCACCTTTCCCTTGTCGAAGACTGGTGTAATGCTTGGCGTATTAAGGTGAACGAAAGAAAATGCACACACGTCACCTTCACCCTTCGACGCAAATCCTGCCCAACAGTTAAACTCAATTCCATACCGCTTCCTTCCTCAGACACAGTCCGGTATCTGGGCTTTTTACTAGACAAAAGACTAACGTGGAACCCACATACAAGACTTAAAAGAAAAGAACTCAACCGCAGATTCGGCCAGTTATACAGACTATTAAACAGAAAATCTCATCTTACAGTTGACAACAAATTACTAATATACAAGACAGTACTGAAACCTATATGGACCTACGGACTTGAACTGTGGGGGACAGCTAAATACTCTAACATCAAACGCATCCAATCCTTCCAATCCAAAGTCCTACGAACAATAGTTAATGCCCTATTACGTTTCCAACTGTACCTTACACCACGACCTTAATATTCCATTTATTACAGATCTGGTACCATCCAAATTTTCTAATTTCCATCAGAACCTTCTTCATCATCCTAATCCTTTAGCTCAATCCCTCTCCAGCTCCACCCACCCCTACAATCCTCCACGAAGATTGAAACGGCAGTGGCCCCGCGACGTTCTGTAAACATTTATACTGGAGTTCTGACACTGGTCAGATCCTCCACTCATGTACTGTATGTTTGTGGCTATTGCGCCCTAACTCAGCCTCTACTGGCTAAGACCAGTGATGCGGCTGAGAGAGAGGCGCTGGGATCTCTTGGATTCCGCTTTTTTCCTCCACAAGTGGGGAGAAAAGCCCACTCTGGGGTCCCCTTAGCAGTTGTAAATATTGTATATAGTTGTGTTTGTTTGTATGATTTTTATTTATTTGCCAACCTTGTATTTATCTCAATTATAGGTTGTTGTTTGTTTTTTTTGTTTATATTCTATTGTACATATAAATGATTTTTTTTCTCTATTTTATGTAATTTGACTTTATCGTTATATTCTGTATATATTGTATGAATGTGGTCCTATATCTCTATTACTATTGTTCATTCTGAAACAGATTGTAATATTTCTCAATAAACAAATATTAATTTAAAAAAATTAATTATATATGATCCATTTTGATCTATTAGATGTTGCCATCTTTAAGATAATTTATTTATTCCGTCTTACCAGAACTTCTCAGGAGGATCCGAGTGCTTTGCGTTTTCCAAGTAAAAATCTTCGGTTCTCAACCGAGCAATCTATTTACAGACGGTGCTTTCTCCAAAGGTATCATCGCTATAGAAACTGGAAATTTATTTAACCTCTAGTGCAGCTGATTTTCCTTTTTCGGAAATACGAAATAATTTTTTTTTTTTTTTTTTTTATTTATTGAGAAATATTACAATTTGTTACATAATGAACAGTAGTAATAGTGATGTAAGTAAACATTCATACAATATGTACAGAAATTAATGATAAAGTCAAATTACATAAAATCGGAAATAAATAAATTCAAATATATACAAGAAAATAACAATTAATAAAAACAAAAAACAACCTGTAGTAGAGATAAATACAAGTTAGGAAATAAATAAAAATCATACAAGCAAATTTAACTATATACAATATATAAAATCTGCTAAAGGGACCCTAGACTCGGCTGCTCCCTCCATAAGTGGGACTCTCTCCGAATCCAAGAGATCCCAGCGCCACTCACTCAGCGCTTCACTGGTGTAAGCCAGTGAAGGCCGAGCTAGGGCGGAATAGCCACAAACATACAGTGCATGAGTGGAGGATCTGACCAGTGTCAGAACTCCAGAATAAATGTTTACAAAACGTCGCGGGGCCACTGCCGTTTCAATCTTCGAGGAGGATTGTAGGGAAGGGTGGAGCTGGAGAGCGATTGAGCAAGAGGATTAGGATGATGAAGAAGGTTCTGATGGAATTCGGAGAATTTGGATGGTACCAGGTCTAAAATAAATGGAATATTAAGGTCATGGTGTAGGGTACAGTTGGTAACGTAATAAGGAGCATTAACTATTGTTCGGAGGACTTTGGATTGGAAGGATTGGATACGTTTGATGTTAGAATGTTTAGTTGTCCCCCATAGTTCAAGTCCGTAGGTCCATATAGGTTTCAGTACTGTCTTATATATTAGTAATTTGTTGTTGACTGTAAGATGAGATTTTCTGTTTAGTAGTTTGTATAACCGGCCGAATCTGCTTTTGAGTTCTATCCTTTTAAGTCTTGTATGTGGGTTCCACGTCAGTCCTTTGTCTAGTAAAAAGCCAAGGTACCGGACTGTGTCTGAGGAAGGAAATGGTATGGAATTGAATTTTACTGTTGGACAGGATTTACGTCGAAGGGTGAAAGTGACGTTTGTGCATTTGCTTTCGTTCACCTTAATTCGCCAAGCCAATGAAATCATTAAATGAGGGAAATGAATTTTTTTCTTTTCCATTTAGAGCATGCAAAATACCACTTAGAGATAAGGAATCTCGGTTGAAACTGATTCACAAAAGCACCTTAATTAATACTTTCTTTTAGAATAATTTAATTTTTAAACAAGAAAAGTTATTTCATAAACCCAGAGAAGATTAAATTGAAACATTTAAAAAAGCTACCACCTTTATTCTTTAGATATCGATAAGGTTCTCAACTTCAATTACTGAGGGGGGGGGGATATTTTTGAATTTACCGGAAGTAGAAAGGGTACAAAAATACTTCATTAAAAAGGCTCTTTTACCTCCCACAGAACACGCCTGATTACATACTATATTTACAAACTGCAACCTCTCCCCTCTACAATTATACTTTAAAATTACATCTCAAATATGTCATCCATAAAGTGTTAGAAAGCCAGTCTGCAAGAAGATTAACAAATTTCTTAGCAGAAGTTATAATAGAAAAAAAATATATCAAGGTATATGCAAATAATGAAAAAAGGTGACCAACTGCAAATACAAATTAATAAATAAAGCATTAAAAAAATGAATTCAGACTAGTTCATTAATAAAATAGAAACAAAAATCCTAGCAGAAATGATATCCGCAGCCAGCAATAGCAAATTTCACATGTTCTATGCAAAACTTGATCCTGAAAAGGCAATTTCCTACATCCACCACAACAAACTTAGTCTTTAAAATAAATCTCTGTTATTTAAAGCAAGAGGATAATTGATGGGACTTAATTGTCAGCTATGGAGGAGGGATAGGGTACCTACCTGTGATATGTGCAACCTTAATGTGCCAGAGGATACTTACCACTTTTTGGCAATATGTCCTGACTTAAAGGAGCTCAGGATGAAATATTTAGGGAAATATAAGCTAACTCCAGAAGAAGTGATTGATAAATTAAACGGGCTAGATTGGGTTAAACTTGCAGCACACCTAAATAAATCATTCAAATACAGATACTTTTTATTCCAGAATTTTAATTATTAAATTTTTACAATCAATAGAAATAGATCATTACGTTACTAAAAATCAAAATTATTATCATAAAAACTGAAAAAAGGGCAACTCGACAGACGGTTTAACGCCATTTCTTTGGGCCCTTTGATATAAAAAAATGTATATATATATGTTATTACTATTTTGTATATTATGTAAATAAAGTATTTATTCATTTATTCATAACACCACATAAATATTGCACCCAAGCGAAGCATAGGAAACTCACCATTATTACATATTACGTTTTGTTACTTGTTTCTAAGGATAGAAGAAAATTATATAATTAAAAATGTACAACGAAAATGAAATTTTAATTAATTTCTTAACGAAGGGTCCGGCCGTTAACCCTGTATACAAGTTAACTTTTTACAAGTTTCCCTTTGGGGTGGGCTTAAGGGGAAATTAACGAAAGTATTGATTTTAAATGAGAGGAGGATGATTAAGGTGTTATTAGCACCACCTGCGCCACTCTATAAATACGGTTTACTATTATAATTTACATTTTAGATATAACATTATAGATTCATTAATATTATAGATTCATTGGTAAATTTATATTATAGATGAATAACGTTAAAAGTTCAGTGACTTTCCTTGAAAACTACAGAGTTTTCCGGGAAAGTATGTTGCATTTTAAGTTTTTATTTATATAATACTAGCTGACCCGGCAAACGTTGTTTCGCCATATAAATTATTTTAAAGACATTTCTACTGTAGAAAAAAATAAACTAACTTATTTAAGTCTGTAAGAATGTGGTTGGTATGTGAGTGAAAGAGGCACGGAACGCTGTGAACAATGAGGGAATTTAAAAATAACAAAAACTCCAAGCAATAATTTATTTCTTAAAATTTATATATATATATATATATATATATATATATATATAATATATATATATAATTATATAATTACGACAGGAACACTAACAAACAATATCAATCTCATAATGCTATAGCGTATAGCGTAAACAATAGTTTTTGTTAGCCCATCTTTAGCTAACAAATCAAACTGGATGGTTTACCCACTCGAGAGCCTGTCACGTATAATTGTCGGTATGAAAAACATACACTGAGATAGTACAATGATAATTGTAAATGTTACTACTAAGCTTGATGCATTAACAATAATAATGGCCGAAAACTGTGGAGGGTGTGAGAGAAGGCTTATTGTCAGAGAGAAAGAGGAGACCGGCTTCGGTCCCATCCCTTCTCCGTGCAAAGGTGCATAAAAGCACCTTAAGTAATCCTTTTTTACTTTCACTTACCTAAATATGAAATATATAGTAAGGGGAAGTATTGCGATCTTGAAAACTTTCGAATTTCAGTTTTCAACGGAAATACACGTTTTAAGGTCCCCTGAGTCCAAATGACCAACTCCCACAAAAAGGTCTTTGTGTGTGTGTGTCCGTGTGATTGTTTGTGTGTGTGCTATCTTCCGTGCGAAAACGAAAAGTCCTGTGAAAAAGAAATTTTTAATAAATTCGGCTGACCGGAAGTGCTACTTTATACCATGCATTTTGCACCTTTTTATAATTTTCTCAAAAACGACTCTAACGATTTTGATTAAACTCGCTATATGAATACAAAATTAAATGGGCTTTAACATGATGCAGGTTTCATTCTGATTGAAATAGTATGACAGGGCTTGAATGCCGATATTTTAAATTTTCTTCATCTAAAGTACCTATAAATTCTATAGGCACTTCTATAGATTCTATAAAAATAACTATATTATCTTGTTGCCATTGATAATTAACAGCTCAATATGCACGTTGAGCGAATTTGATAAACAACTAAAGGAGAAAACTAAACAAATATTTGTTTATGCATTTTTGTATTTTTGAACACGACAATAGTATAATATACCGTTGGATAGCTAAATATTTCAAAAAAAAAATTATCTGATACACGGAATCGTAAAGGGTAATGGAGAGTGATGAAAAGCCAATAGAACTAACTGTTATTTGGGTTCCCGAAAAGAGAAATTCATGTTGACCGTGCTGCAGCTGGCTGCTTTTCAATCAAGCAGAGCGCGCCAAATTTGTGTTTGAACATAAGAACAGTAATACAGACGTATAATATACCGTTTGAAAGAGAAAGGCTTTAATAAGAAAATATATTATCTTATACACAAGCTTGTAAAATTGAATAATGATCGTTAAAAAACCGATAAAACTAACTGAGTATTTTAGATAATAGTGTAATAGAGTTTTTAAGAAACGCATGTTTCTATATTAATTCCATATAATTAATTCTTTAATAGTTTCACTCATTTTTATCTTTAATTGTATTTGGAAATTTTTTAATCGATTTTAAAAAGGGAGGTAAGTGAAAGTCGTGTGTTGCCCGCACCAGATTTTTTATTTTAAATCTTGCCTACTCGCATCCTTGATTGGACTATGAAGGTAAGCTCGTTTTGCACCATTTTTAAGTTAATAAAATATTAAGAAGCTTTCCTGACTTCCGGGAAATCTAAAACCTAACAATAGAAGAGTACCAGCTCCTTGAAATGTCCGAATATTCTTAGAAATATTAAAAATTTATTTTCTGCATTACGTTGTGCTACACATATTTCCTTATTTGAGTGTTTGACTTCTCAGAGGTCTGGGAAATTTTCTATTTTTTCATTTGGTACCACTTTTTTTTTTTGTGTGTGCACGTCAAGTAGATATATATATATTTTTTTCAACAACAATTTTTATTGAGTAAAATTACAATCTGTCAAAATTTGGACATCAATAGTAGTGCTGAAAGATATCATAAATAATACATTCATACAATATTTACACGGCATAAAATTACAATAAAATATATACACAATAATGAATCAATACAATAAAGTAAAGAATTCACTTCAAGTAGATATAATTGAATTTTTCTGATGAGAACCATGGATAACAGGAATAAACGAAAAATTTGATTTTCCTCTCTAATCGTTGAGAATATTTTTTGATATTCTATATTATTATTATTAATATTAATAATAATAATATGGAAAATATTATTTTTGAGTTTTTTCAGAATATTTTTCTTTTTTTACTTTCACTCACCTATATATATGGAATATATAGTAAGAGAAAGTATTGCGATGATGATTTTTAACTAAAATACACGTTTTAGGATCCCCAGTCCCGTAAAAAGGTCTAAATATCTGTGTGTGCGGTATGTCCCACGCAAAAACGAAAAGTTTTACGGGACTGAAATTTCATATTTGCGGCAACTCTACGCCCGAGAAGGTACAGCAAGTTTTTCATCAAAATCAGCTGACCAGAAGAGGCACTTTATACCATGCATTTTGCACCTATTTACGATTTTATCAAATACGACTCCAAGGATTTTGATTAAACTCACTATATCGATGTAGAATTGGACAGACTTTAATATCATGTAGGTTTTATTCTAATTGAAATAGTCTGGCAGGGCTTAAGTGACGATATTTCAAAATTTCTTCCTCTAAAGTACCTTTTATTTTGTAAATTAAAAAAAAACTGAACATATCATCTGATTAGCATTGCTTAAAAAGAAGTAAATATATAAGTTGAACGAATTCATTATACAACTAAAGGAGAAAACTCGTTTGAAATTTTTTGTTTTTGAACTTCGAACAGTAATGTGTATGTATAATATATCATTGGAATGCTAAAGATTTTAGAAAAAATACTATCTTATATATACTATTGTAAAAGTTAATGGACAGTGATGAAAATCATATAAAACAAACTGATTGTCCTAGATAATAATATAATAGATTATTTAATAAAGTACATGTTTCTATTAAAATTCATTGTAAATAATTCTTTAACAGTTTATTTTCGTTTCTAAATTTGTTTGAAAATTCTAAAATTGATATAAATAACGAAGGTAAATGAAAGTCGTGTGTTGCGCGCACCAGATTTTTAGAGATCGCGAACATTTTGTATTACAGTTTTGTCTTTGTTGCTGTAATCTCCTTTCGTGCCATTGTGACGTTTTTCCGTATTTTGCCTTCTAATCACGATTTAGACATTTAATTGTATGGATGAAATTTGCCATTATTTGTTTAGGTATATCGCCATTTGTTTTTGTATAGATTTTTTTTTATTTTGTTCACCTTTTACAATTTTTCTTGTTTGCAGCCAAAAGCGATAATAAAAATTGTGTAAGTGGACTTATATACTGACAGATATTGTTTTCTAAGTTAAATCACGTAGCTTTGTAACTAATGTGCGGGATTAGTAATGCCAGCATAGGGAGGTCAAATCCTCCCTTCCCGCTACGCAGCCTGCCCACTGAGGAAAATCAGAAAATGCCAAAGGTAGGCCCCAAGAAAAAATATTTATGAAACCCTTCCTAAAGTTAAACTTTATTAAATTTGTTTCGGGATAACAATTAAGCAAAATATATTTCACAGTATTTCCTTGAAATAAATTATATTAAAGAAGAATTGAACGCCTTGCTCGCCAAGATCCAAGTGAGTCACTTCAGTTAAAAACGTTATCTTGATAAAAGAGATGTAGAATTGTAAAAAAAAAAAAAATCGATAAATTAATAAACATAGAATAAGTTGTGCTAGATAAGCTATATTTATATTTTATTGGGTAAATATGAAAACGCTGCAAATTATTACCCAATGGTTTATTGTTTCCAAATAACAATATTAGGGTATAACTGTTTATATGGCTGTTGATAGGCAATTAGGTAATATGAAAATCACTAATTCAAATCATCATATCATAACACTACCACTGATTTCAAAACGCATTATCTAAGCTAGTTGTTAATCAAATTCAATAATTCTTTTTTCATTTGGTCCAAAATTTAATTATCTATCAAATGACATTAACAAACCAATATGGTATTTATTCATTTATTTATTAGGAGAAACGGATTTTTTTTTTATTCGATATTCGGATCTTGAAACGTAAGCACTAAAATTTTGAGCAGGGGTAACTTTTTTTTTTTTTTTGGGTCGATTACAAAGTTTGATTATTGAAAATAATAAACCAAGAGCAGGACTGCGTAACTATTTCCTTTTCTTTTCTTTCGATTTTCATTCAAATAATTCAAATAAAATTTCCTGGTTCTAGAAAACCTTACATTTTATCTTTATCATCAATAATAAGCGATTTATCAGGGAATCACATCTCTAATAAGCTGTGGAATGACCATATAAGATGATTTTTATTTTATTTATTTTTTTTTTTGCACTTTGTTCATCGCGTTGTCTTGATCACGAAAGTCTTTTCGATTTTTCTCTATCTTCAATAATAACCGATTTTTGGTGTAATTACATCTATTATAATCTGTTACTTGATTATACATATGAATTTTTATTTTTTTATTTTTTATTTATTGAGCTCTACTGATTCTAAAACTCTATACACACTTTTCTCTATCGTCAAAAATTATTGAGCTATGAGCGTATTTAAGTGAAAAAATTCAATTTTTTTTCTTTTATATAATAGTTCGCGGTTTTTTAATTAAAAAACAATATTGAATTTTTGTTCTACCCCCGAAAATAACGTAGTTACAAGCGTATATATAAGCAAAATTTTGATTTTTTTCATTTTGATTTTATTTTATTTATTTTTTTGTTTATCGCGCTTTACTGCTTCTAAAACTCTATACATACTTTTCCCTATCGTCAAAAATAACTGAGTCATGAGCGTATTTATGTGTAAAGTTTCAATTTTTTTTCTTTTACTTTTTTTTTTTTTGTTTTATCGCGTTTTTACTGATTCTAAAACTCTATACACACTTTTCTTTATCGTCAAACTGAGTTATGAGCGTATTTATGTGTAAAATTTCAATTTTTTTTCTTTTCTTTTTACACTAATTATTCGCGGTTTTTTAGTTAAAAACCACTAATACATTTTTTTTCTGTCTTCAAAAATAACTAAATTATTGAATAAAATGCTTTTAATCGGCCGCCATTTTAAAACTAACCAGCTGATATCAACGTCTAGGTGTTAGGATCATCGTTTAATGGACTGGTATTTTTGTGGCGAATTTAAAAAACATCGGTCCAGTAGTTTCGGAGAAATGCCGCGGACGGCAGAAAAACGGATTTTTTTTAATCGTTATTCGGATTCTACGCATCTTAAAACGTAAGCTCTCAAATTTCGAGCAGGGGTATTTTTTTTTACTTTGGATTGGAAGGATTGGATGCGTTTGATGTTAGAATGTTTAGCTGTTCCCCACAGTTCAAGTCCGTAGGTCTGTATAGGTTTCAGTACTGTCTTGTATATTAGTAATTTGTTGTCAACTGTAAGATGAGATTTTCTGTTTATTAGTCTGTATAATTGGCCGAATCTGCAGTTGAGTTGGAAATAATAACTAGAAAAACAAACTTTTTTTTTTTAATATATATTTATCGCAAATTACAACTGTTATAGGGAATAAAACAAGTAAATGTTAGTCAAAATGTACAAATCATGATACGCTGTGTAGAGAATCTTCCCATTGGAACAACTTTAAAAATATTTTAAGTTAGAAAGGCTCGGACCATCTTCTTTTCATACGTCACGGAATATTACGAGGAACTGAAAAGGAAGAAAGGATGGAAACTAGTGGAAGGTTTGAGTATGAATGGAGTTTGTCATGAAAGGAATGGTATCTGTTAATGCTGAAATAAGCATCATATGACACATTAAGGTCTTTATAGATGAGTTTATTTGTAAAACTCACTTTAAAAAAAACAAACATATTTATTGATAATAATTCCAAAGAAGAACTGAAACAAAAGTGATTATTGTAGATAATAATTTATTTTTTTGAAAGATTATTTAATCTGAATCACATGTTTCCATCGAAATTTAATCCATATAAAATTTAATTCTTACCTTCTTTAAGAATAATTCTTTCAAGACTATTTGGGGTTATTGCGCCCAACATAATGTTTAGATGATTGAATCCTTTTTAAATAGTGGATTGTATGAAATGGTGAAGACTAATCGAATGAACACTGGACCTAGATAGTAATCGTAACAAATAAGTACTGTTAAAAATAAACTTATATTATAAAAAATATTCATTTAAACTTTGGTCAGCCAGAGATTAGTGTGTTGGTGTGTTAGCAATTTAATTAACTATTGAGCATTAGGTAAAGGCATATACTTAAGTGGCTGCTGAATAGCGAAAACCTGAGATGGTGAAGATCCTGCCTCTAGCTTCGAATTGGTGTCCATTAAGCTTCTCTCCTCTGCTCTTCTTCCCTTAGGCCAGGAATCTTCTTAAGATTTTCTACGCCATGGTTTGTGGGGAAAAAAAAGGGATATCAGACAATGAAGTAGCTACTTGTTTCCTCTGTTATCTTCTCCAACTGTGACTACAGTTTCCTGGTGTATGGGTATCTAACCGATGAACTGGAGATACAATTAAAAAGTCTGATATCCATTTGCAATCAATCATTATTTATACTCATTGCATAGAACTGCATACTTTCAAAAATCGTTTCTTGTTCGATCCTCATCCTTCTGGGTTCGCTGCCTATCTCTATCCGTAAAGCCATTTCTCTTTCTTTCTTCAAATACTCAATCTCAATCTTCCGTTCCATTGTAAAATATAGGTATATATAGTACAAGTATATGTATATATATATATATATATATATATATATATATATATATATATATATATATATATATATATGTATGTGTATAAATTTCCAAAGATTTATAGATTATTTACTAGTTGATCTTTTATTTTTTTAAAGTAACTAGACCATAAGGCATTTATTTTTGTTCATTTAATCTTTGTTCCTAAGGGAACTTGATCCCGGAATAATTTTTTTTTTTCATTTCATACCATTTTTCAAGAAAAAAAGTAAGATGGCTCACCCAGCCATAACCGGTCACTCTCTGGTTCTCATGGCTGCCACTCGGGGCGCTCTACATCTACAACAGACCGCGAGGTGGCGGCATGGTTAAGGTGACCAGAATTTTAGATGGGCAAAGCGGAACAACTCTGAAGGAGTGGAGGGGGGTATCAACAAAAATTTTCATACAGAATAAAAATAATATCGTAATATTTTTTTATTTTAAATAAGTAAAATTTATAAATATAAAAAAAAAAAATGTATAATATTTTATTCCATGGCATGTTTTTGTTCGAGTGACTTTGTTTCAGTGGATTGTTGTCATTTTTTAAAATATTGTAAAATCTCAAGAATTTGTCAAATTATATTTGACACATATAATGGCTCTCAAAGTTTCAACACTTCATTTTGATTTTTCTGATGTCCAGACTCGGTTTACATGTAGAATAAACATCATACATATGAATTTGTAAAATGAACAAATACGCCTTGTGACGTGTGACAGTTGCCAGGTGGTTGATTACTGTTGATCAAACTGAGCTAATTTAGGTAATTGTATTTCAATACAAGAGGAAACTGATCATGGCCTTAATTAAATTATAACCGTTCCTGCTTCACCCTATCATTCCTGTATTTCCATTACCGCTAATTTATCTGTCTCGCCATGAATAAATTATTTTTATTTTGATGTTAAAATATATTTAATAATAACATGTTATGTATTAAGGATACTGATAAGGTTAAATTCATTAATAGATTATTTTAACATTAATCAAATAAATATTAATAAATCTAGAGGCAAGAGTATAAAAGACGTTTCCTACCCCTCTTGGTTTCCCCATCGGTCTAGCCTCAACCCGTGATACCTTAGGAACTTCCTAGATCCCAGCTAGCTACTAGCCGAAGAGTATTAAGGTTGGACAAAGGCTAAAACACCAACATCGGGCGCTTCCCGTATCAGCCTCGCCTCCCTTTGTCATGACAACCGACAGGAGATCGGATTTTACCATAGTATAGTATATTGGAAAAGAAGAGGGGATAGAAGTGACAAAGGTGAGAGTCGAGAAGAATAAGAGGTCAATCGTATTCCAGAAACGGATGAAGCAGAGATCCGAAAGAGGTCCGTCGTGAGCAGAAAGCAGTTTGTTGCTGGGGGATGAAACCGGTAAGAGACGCCTAAGAAGATTCCACCTTCACCAACCAGCTAAGCGTTTTTAAGGTACTTTTTTGTTGTAATATGTAATTGTTTGGCAAAGTTAACTGTAATGTCTCTCAGTATTCTGTCATAGTTCCAGGTGTTGTGTAAATATAGTATATATGTATAAGCTAATTTTAATAATTAAGGTGAACGAAAGCAAATGCACACCCTCGCCACCTTCACCCTTCGACGCAGATTCTATCCAACGGTTAATTTCAATTCTATACTGCTTCCTTCCTCAGACACAGTCCGGTATGTTGGCTTTTTACTAGACAAAAGACTGACGTGGAACCCACATAAAAAACTTAAAAGAAAAGAACTCAACCGCAGATTCGGCCAGTTATACAGACTACTAAACAGAAAATCTCCTCTTACAGTTGACAACAAATTACTAATATTCAAACCAGTACTGAAACCTATATGGACCTACGAACTTGAAGTGTGGGGGACAGCTAAATATTTTAACATCAAACGCATCCAATCCAAAGTCCGTCGAACAATATTTAATTCTCCTTATTATGTTACCAATTGTACTCTACCCCACCACCTTAATATTCCATTTATTTTAGATCTGGTACCAACCAAATTTTTTAAATTTCATCAGAACTTTACGCATCATCCTAACCCTCTTTCACAATCACTATCAAGCTTCACCCATCCCTACAATCCATCTCGAATATTGAAACGGCAGTGGCCGTGGGATGATTTCTAAACATTTATATTGTATATATGTATATATGTATGGGTGACCTCTCGACTGTGCTTGAGGACAGGCTTAAACGAATCATGAACATATTTTTAAGATTTGTCCTCAGTACTCCGAAGAGGTCTCATGTGACCCATTTTTACGGTGAGTTAAAGTGGCTCCTCCCCCCAATCCGCAGACAATATTTCCTAGGATCATACCTTTACCAAATCATTAACTCTCAACACCCTCCATACATCCATAGTCTCCTACAATTCAAATCCTCGGTCCACTCACTTGAAACAAGATCGCGCCATTCCGACCTTTATTTGCCTATCCATATGACTAAAACGTTTGATCGTTCCTTCCTTGTCCGCTCCTCTAATTTCTGGAATTATCTACCTACTAATATCCGCCATGCTGATTCCCTCTCCTCATTCAAATCCCAACTTTTCCAATACCTTTTATTATCTCAAAAAGACGCTCAGAAACTGTAACATTTTTATTTCTGACATCACACTTTGAATGAAGAATAATTTTGTTCATTGTCTATATTTAAATGCTGTTATCTACTAATTAATTTTTAATTCCGTTCAACAAAATACTTTCTAAGAATTGTTTTTATTTTAATTTTATCATTGTATTTATTTTTTTGGATATATGTGTGTATATGCGTTTATGATATGCACACATATATTAACCCATAATTGTAATTATTTATTGATTATGTTCCTTCTGTCTGTTGGCCAGACATGTATATTTCCATATAATGTACAAACCTGTTATTCTTAGGGGACCTAGTCCAGAATAAATTTTTTTTTCTATTCTATTCTATTCTATAAATGTTATTGTATACATTGTATATGGTTATGATTTAATCTCCTCCTGCGTGCTACCTAATAGTATTGGTAAACACGGTGTCTTTGGAAAATAACTCCAATGGTTCCAGTAAATATAGTCCGCATAGAGAAGACGAGTACATTAAATAATACCGTTTAGAAGCTTCCGCTGCTTTAGAACTGCAGTCGGTCACAAATGTAGCAGACTGTATATATGATTTTATAACGTTTAAATTAACTTACCAATTAATGAAACATTATTATGAATGTAGTAGTTGGAACAATCTCTTCTCTTTCTTTATATTTTATTTATTATACCATAAATAAAACTTGATTATAACGTTTTGAGGTACTATCTATGCCTCATCTTCAGATTATTAAAAAATCATCTAAAATACAATTCAATATTATAAACAAAAATACATAAACATTTTAGAAGTCAATTATCACATTCATATTTAAAATCTGTTTCCAAAATAATTGTATTAAAATTGTACTTACTAATATTTCCATATTATATTATAATATTGGTCATATAATCATGCACTATTATTTACACATAGCACCTATATATGAATCATTTCGTCATTCGTTGTTAAAAAATATTCTCTATTTCACTATCACATAAAAATTGTTTCAACATTTTATTGCTAAATAATTGCATCTCTGAAGCAGACTAAAGTAACCTTTCATCGATTGTTCCAACTACTACATTCATAATTATATTTACTCTTCTAAAATAATAATTGATATTGAAATATTATGTATTCCGATCGTGAAACTTTTTTAAATTTCTCGTCATAGAGCATATACTAGACCTTATGTGGAACAAAAAATTTCGTATGGCCCAATGTCCGCTTCTCATCTGTTAAGGAGGATAATCAAATATATATTTTTTTGCTGTTATCCATTGTTTACATCATAAAAACTCAATTATATCTACTTGATATAAAGACAGATAAAAACAAGTGGTACTAAATAAAATAAGACAAAATTTCCTATAAGGTCACGAAGTCAGTTCAAACCTCAAAATTAGAAATTAATTGTCGCACATCATGTAGAAAATCAATTTTTATTATTTCTAAGAATTGATGTGTGGATATAATTAGTTGACCGTTGAGAATTATTGAAGGAATTAGTCCGGGTGGCGGTCATTAAATGAAACAACTGAATAGTTTCAACTATTTTATTGTTTGCCAACGTTTCGACCCCCATTGTGGGTCATCATCAGGGCTAAAAAGATACAAAAAGGATACATTTAAAATAAGATTACAAATACTATTTTAAAAAAATTAACAATGTCAATATTATAACATAAAAGGAAATAGATGTGTATAGAAATCAATTAATTAAATTACAATGATAAAGGTATACTAATGAGAGCTATACAGACCAGATAATGACTAAAGATAATGTACAAATATATAAGAAAAAATTACATGAAATACAAAACATTAAAAAATGGAGTACAGTGGAGATACGTACCGTCTGGTAGGTGAGTGGAAACTGGGTACATTTTGGTAATATGGAATATAGGCAGGTAGATAGGAAAGTACGTACAAAAGGTTGGGTAAAATGGAAAATACGTACCATATTTCTAGACGGGATCTGACAACAATGAGTAAAATTGTAATATTAACATAAAAGGAAGTGTTCAGATTAAACCTACAATATTAATAACATCACAACGGTATTAGATATACGTTACTTCGTCTCTCAGATTTTTGCTCTTTTCAGTAGGAATTCGCTTGAGTTCAGTCTGGAAAACATCACTAGACTTCAAGAAAACCACAGCAGTGAATATTGGAGAAATATCGGTAAGCAAAGTTATAATTTACTTTGTAGAATCGCGAAAAGTGAAAGGAGGGTCACTGATCGGCTGATTGCCGCTAGCTCGGCAAGCTCGGGCTTGCTTTTATTTAGCTTATCTTTCTTTTATTATCTTTCCTTCTCATTCTCATCTCATTATTTATTTATTATTTTACCTTTTTTTCCTTTTTTTTTTTTTTTTTTTTTTTTTTGTTTTTATTTATTTATTTTTTGTTTTTAATCAATGAGATATTTCCATCAAGTTTTGTCCTCAAAAGCTACAAGTAAAAGATCTAGATCTGCAGGTTCAAACTCGTCTCCTACAAAACAGAGACCTCGCCGTGAAAATAATAAAAAAATGATTCCACCAGCGACCGCTTCAGCTACCTCTTTAGGATCTGAACCACAGCCTAGCACATCATCACAAGGATTAACTGATGAATCGCCGTTTTTTACACCGAATCCATTTCAGATTCTCCAAAATGAAAAAGAAACCATGGAATCTTCTCCTATACCCAGGGAACCACTACCTCCACCAATATTTGTTAAAAATATTAAAAATTTTCAACTGATGTGTGCGCATTTAAACAAAGTAACTGATCCTAATAGTTATTCTTGTATAAGTAGAACCAGTGATACTAAAATATCCCCGACTACCGCCGAAAGCTACAGAAAAATAGTGAAATATCTGACTGAGACCAAAGCTGATTTTCATACCTATCAGTTGCGCCAGGAGAGAGCTTTAAGGGTTGTAATTAGAAACCTACACCCTTCGACACCAGTTACAGCTATCAAAGAAGAACTGACGGAGATAGGCTATAAAGTGCGGCAAGTGACCAATGTCCTAAAAGATAAAATTCCACTGCCTCTATTCTTCGTGGACTTGGAACCATCAGCAGGAGTTGAAAAAATTTACGACCTCAATAGGTTGTACTATACTAGTGTGAGAGTTGAGAAATCTTACACTAAGAAAGAAATAGTTCAGTGCCATAATTGTCAGGCATATGGTCATACGAGAACTTACTGTCACCACACACCACGCTATGTGAAATGCGGTGAGCAACATAAATCAGAAGAATGTACACAATTAAGATCAACACCCGCTGTATGTGCTCTGTGCCTAGAGGACCACCCGGCTAACTACAAGGGATGTCAAATCTACAAGAACCTCAAAAGCAGATACCAAAAACCTCAGAATCTGGATGAAACAGCTGAACCGATCAGAAGCAGAAGACAACCTTCAAAAACAATTGATTCCAATGTAACATTTGCCCATCTACTTGGAGGTGGGAACCAGAACAAAGAGGCCCTGCCGGAATAACGCATACTTCAAAATCCTGAACCCCTTCCACAACCACCTATTCCTCAAAATTTACCCAACCCTCAAAAACCTCATCCGCATCAAATTTCTCATATTCCTCCTCCATCAAATGTCACAGACCTTACAAGTTTGATGACATCCTTCATCACTGAAATCAAATCTCTTGTTATGCCGCTAATATCACTACTTACTAATCTCGTATCAAATTTAATCCCTTCCTTAAAAAATCCTTAAATGACTACACCTAACTCCTTGTCCATTCTCCTTTGGAATGCGAATGGTGTTAGAAATCACACTGACGAACTTACAGCTTTATTGCAAGACAAAAACGTTGATGTAGCACTTATTACCGAAACTAGACTAACCACTAAACAGTTCTTTAAAATACCGCAATACGTAACATACCGTACAGACCACCCAGACGGAAAAGCCCATGCCGGTACTGCTGTCATTGTGCACCAGTCCCTCTCCCACCATATACTCCCAGTTCCGTCCTATGATTTCCTACAATGCACCGCCATAGTAATCAAAACTTTTTCTTTTCCGATCACCCTCGCATCAGCGTACTGCCCTCCTAAACATTCCATCTCCAACATTCTATTCGAATCCTTCCTCAATGCCTTAGGAAACCACTTCATTCTGGGTGCAGACATGAATGCTAAGAACCAACAATGGGGTTGCAGATCCACGAATTGTCGTGGGCGGAATTTACAGTCTGCACTCAGCTCTAGACGTTTCAACCTCCTGCCTCCTGAATCCCCTACCTACTGGCCAACTGATCCTAACCGTAATCCTGACATCCTTGACTTCTTCATTCACAGCGGATTAGGCTCCCTAAACATGTCGGTGACTCGCCTTGATGAACTGTCCTCTGACCATAGTCCATTGCTCCTTAAAGTATCCCTAATTCCTATTCCTAAACCCACCCCACCGTCATTTATCAGAGGACCAGTAAACTGGGACCTTTTTCGCCAAATCCTTACCAGTGATATTGACCTCAGAGTGAAACTCAAAACTCCAGATGACCTTGACGATGCCGTAAACTCCTTCACCATCGCTATTCAACAAGCTGTTTGGACTGCCTCCTCTCCCAAGCACTCCCAGATAAGTCATAACCAAAATCATTTACCACAACACCTCATAGACCTCATCCGCACCAAACGCCGATCCAGATCCTTATGGCAACGCACCCGTCACCCCACAGATCGCCGCTCCTATAACTTTTATTGTAGACAATTAAAGAGGGAGTTGGCGACCTTCCGTTCCCAATCCTTTAGTTCCTTCCTTTCTTCTCTTTCGGCTTGTGACAATTCCCTGTGGAATGTCACCAAGAAAATTCTAAAATCCCACCATATTTCCCATCCCCTCCGTCGTAGTAATGGTTCCTGGGCTGCGTCTGATGAAGACAAAGCCGAGGAACTTGCCAAATACGTTTCCCAAGTCTTCACACCTCATCCAGAATCCAATCCAAACCACACTTCAGTAGTGGAACAGTTCCTTCAGTCTCCAATCCCGCTTTCATTACCTCCTAAAGCAGTTAATCCCTCTGAGGTCAAATATCTTCTCCGAAAACTTGCACTCCGTAAATCTCCTGGATACGATCTCCTCACTCCTCAGATTCTCAGACAGCTTC
Organism: Piezodorus guildinii; assembly: GCA_023052935.1. NCBI lineage: Eukaryota > Metazoa > Arthropoda > Insecta > Hemiptera > Pentatomidae > Piezodorus > Piezodorus guildinii. The sequence continues at coordinate 129,245,412 of CM041295.1, read as the reverse complement.
CATCTAAAGCCGTTATATTTCTTACATATATTTACAACTCCATTCTATGCACTACTCATTTTCCTCTCTTATGGAAACATTCCACAATAATTCTCTTCCTAAAACCAGGTAAGCCTCCTAACACTACGACATCATATAGACCTATCAGCCTACTCTCAATCCTTTCAAAAATCTTTGAAAAAATCCTTCTCAAACGAATATTACCGTTATTAGAATCCCACACTATTCCTTCCCATCAGTTTGGATTCCGTTCCCAACATTCAACCTTTCAGCAAGGGCTCCGAGTCGTTGACCATATTTCCTCTGCCCTTGAGAACAAGGAGTACTGCTCGGGTGCATTTCTGGACATAACGCAAGCATTTGACCGGGTGTGGCATCCGGGATTGCTCTTTAAGCTCAAAAACCATTTACCCCTATCCTTATACCTAGTCCTCCGATCCTATCTATCAAACCGCTCCTTCCGAGTTCGTTGTGGTGCAGAATATTCCAATTATTATCCAGTCGAATCCGGTGTTCCTCAGGGTAGTGTCCTTGGTCCAATCCTCTACAATATATACACGGCTGATATTCCTCTTTGCCCTAATACCTTCCTAGCTACGTACGCTGATGACACAGCTATCCTATCCTCTCACTTAGATCCCGAAATTGCATCTACAAGCCTCCAAACACACCTTTCTCAAATTGAAGACTGGTGTAACAACTGGAGAATCAAAGTAAATCAATCCAAATGCAGACATGTCACCTTTACCCTTCGAAGACAATCCTGCCCTCCAGTTCTCTTTAACTCCGTTCCTCTTCCTTTCTCCGACACAGTCCGGTATCTTGGCTTCCTTCTGGACAAAAGACTAACTTGGAACCCGCATACTAGACTTAAACGACAAGAACTTAATCGACGATTTGGACAATTATACAGACTACTGAACAGAAATTCTAAATTATCTATCGAGAACAAACTGCTAATATACAAGACAGTACTGAAACCTATCTGGACCTACGGACTTGAACTGTGGGGGACAGCCAAATTTTCTAACATCAAACGCATTCAATCCTTCCAATCAAAAGTCCTCCGAACAATAGTTAATGCTCCTTATTATGTATCCAACCATACCTTACACCGCGACCTAAATATTCCATTTATTTTAGACCTTATACCATTAAAATTCTCTAAATTCCATCAGAACCTTATCCATCACCCTAATCCCCTAGCTCAATCCTTATCCAGCTCCACACATCCTTACCATCCTCCTAGAAGGTTGAAACGGCAGTGGCCTCGAGACCTCTTGTAAAATGTATATTGGAGTTCTAGCATTGGCTAGATTCTCCACTCACGTGCTGTATGCTTGTGAATTGTATATAGGTATGAGTGACTTTTGTATATATTTTTATTGATTTTGTTTTGTATATATTTATATTGTATTATTATTATATAAATGTATTGTTTTGTATATATCGTGTGAATGCAGTATGAATGTTGTACTTTATCTCTATTAAAAATGTCCTAAATTGGACAGATTGTAATATTGTTCAATAAAGAACTGTTTCTAAAAAAACAAAAAAAACAAGATTGTTGAAGTAACAACAATATAATACAATAGTAAGAATAATAATGTATAAACTATATATAGTAAAACTGACTACCTCCCAACCAACGTTTTAATAATTATTGTACATTTATTAAGACATTAAATTAACCAAGTGAAAATATTATGACAAAAAATAATAATAAGTAACAATCATTGACAGATCATATAGTTGATACAAAATAGTAAAATAATTACAAATAGGAATAAATTGAATTGTAAAACCATTAAGAATTTATTAAGTGTAGAAACAAATGAAATAGATACATATATAAAATAAATGTATACATACATAAGTAAAAAATAAACCAATAAATAAACAAAATGTATACAGTGGGATGGACATGGGAAGCTGTATTACTTAAGAGAATTTAATATATGGCTGTAGGTGGAGGAGATGCATTGCTTATCAGTTTTATGGTTGACAGGATTAGATTGGAGATGGATGTGGACGGATTCAGCGATGAGTCTTTTTTTATGGTTGGGAACAGAATCTAAAATGGAACAATCTTGAAAGTTAAATGAATGATTAAAAGTTATGGAGTGTTCGGAGAGTTTTGAGGCTAGAAGGTTTCGAGAGGATATGGAGGATTTATGTTGAGATATGCGGGTTTTTTAAGTAGTTTTTTTGTTTTTTGTTTCACCCACATAGGAAAAAAACGTTGGTTGGGAGGTAGTCAGTTTTACTATATATAGTTTATACATTATTATTCTTACTATTGTATTATATTGTTGTTACTTCAACAATCTTGTTAAAACATCTTCTAATACCGTTGTGATGTTATTAATATTGTAGGTTTAATCTGAACACTTCCTTTTATGTTAATATTACAATTTTACTCATTGTTGACAGATCCCGTCTAGAAATATGGTACGTATTTTCCATTTTACCCAACCTTTTGTACGTACTTTCCTATCTACCTGCCTATATTCCATATTACCAAAATGTACCCAGTTTCCACTCACCTACCAGACGGTACGTATCTCCACTGTACTCCATTTTTTAATGTTTTGTATTTCATGTAATTTTTTCTTATATATTTGTACATTATCTTTAGTCATTATCTGGTCTGTATAGCTCTCATTAGTATACCTTTATCATTGTAATTTAATTAATTGATTTCTATACACATCTATTTCCTTTTATGTTATAATATTGACATTGTTAATTTTTTTAAAATAGTATTTGTAATCTTATTTTAAATGTATCCTTTTTGTATCTTTTTAGCCCTGATGATGACCCACAATGGGGGTCGAAACGTTGGCAAACAATAAAATAGTTGAAACTATTCAGTTGTTTCATTTAATGACCGCCACCCGGACTAATTCCTTCAATAATTCTCAACGGTCAACTAATTATATCCACTATTTCTAAGAATATTCGTACATTTCAAGAATCTATTACTCTTCTACTGTTAGGTTTTAGATTTTCTGGGTGTTAGAAAAGCTTCTTCATTTAATTAAAATAGTGCAAAATAAACTTACCTTCATAGACCAATCAAGGATGCGAGGAGGCAAGAAAAAAAAAATTGCGCTTAATTAGTGTCTCATAAATGTCAAGTCATATTGTGTTAGCTGATCTCAAGTGAAAGAAAAAATTTCATATAACCCATAGTCTGATTGTCAACTGTAAGGGAGGAAAATCAAATTTTGATTCTTATTGTTCAATGAAAACCATGGATAACAGAACCGCAAAACGTAAGCCAGAAAGAGGAAAAAGGTATAAAGCTAAGTAATTTTTGTAGATACTAATGTATATTCTTTATAATATACTAATGAAACATTGTTGTGACTCTCACTCCTTCAATCGCCCTGAAGAAGGCCTATAATTTAGGCTGAAACGTCGGCACTATTAAATTAAGTTTATACTCAATTGTTTGTTCGTTTGACTGTACCCTCAACTGAATTCTCCCACATATACACACAGTCGACAGTTTTCACTTCAAGTAATGCTTTAATCTTTTTTAAATTTTTTTAAACTTACGCGGATGACACTTGTGTGTTATCCAACCGCTGCATCCCAAATCCTTCAGTCCCACATCACAGCCATTGAGGAGTGGTTTAGAACTGGAGGATTAAAATAAATCCTAAAAAATACCACCAAATTACCTTTACACTTCGTCGAAAACCGATGACCTCCTGCCCTACCGTATCCTTTAATAATACGCGACTCATACCTGTTGAACAAATCCGATACCTAGGACTCCATCTTGACAAACGTCTTACATGGAACCCTCACACAAGACTAAAACGACAAGAAACTGCCCGTAGATACCGATTACTACAACACTTACTAGACAAGCGTTCAAAACTTCCAATTCACTACAGAAAGCTCATTTATATCACTGTCATCAGACCTGTCATATGGAAACGAGCTTTGGGCTCTACTAAGCTATCTAATTCCTCCCGCATCCAATCCTGACAATCCAAAATCCTAAATGCTCCTTATTTCGTCACAAATAAAATCATCCATAACGACCTTAATATCCCATTTGTGGCAGACCTTTCTCGTACCAGATATACCACTTTTAATTCCAAACTCCCAACTAATATAAGAACCCTCTTGTCCGCAACCTATCAACCTCACATATTCCTGACAACCCTCCGAGGCGATTGAAAAGAAGATGGCCTCGGGATCTACTTACTTAAATAAGCATCGAAGTACTACCGCTGGGTAGTTTCTACACAAGCCTTATACGCCTTTTATTATAATTCATCACTTTTACTTATTGTATTTATGTAATATACAGTTGTAAAATTCAATAAAATATAATTTAAAAAAAATAAAAAAATAATTTAAAAGTTCTTAAGTTGTTTTTAATAACGGATATAAGTGAAAGCCATATGTTGCGCGAACTAGATTTTTTTCCGTTCACAAAACCTATGTAATTGAATGAGATTACGTATACAAATTTGTAATCTGATATACATCGCTTTCAATTTCTAGGTATATCGCTTTCGTAACGGTATAGAAAATTAGATATTATATCAGGAAAAAATAATGAATGTATCATAGTTGTATAATGTATTTCTGAGTGTATTGTGTATCTACATATATCTATAGTATGTAGTTGGCAAATACATTGTCTATTATATACTTGGCGGCATGCATGAAAACTATGTGGACGCATGACTGTTTTATAAACAACGGCCATGACCCATATCGAGGAGGATATGGCTGCAGTTTAGAATGTTTGTTTAACTATGGAGGAATTATTTACTGCAGTTTCTATTCCCGTCACGTTCAATGTTCCCTACGAACTAGGATCTGTTCATGCGCTATGGCTGAGTATTTCATACAATCGTTATCACGTTGCATAATTGTTGAAGTTTTTTTAAAAATAAACGATCCACTCTGCCACACTCTAGGGCCCTCAGCCTAACGGCTATGAGAGTATATAAAAATATATACCATGCATACAATATAATATAAAAAAAATCTGGTGAGGGCAACACACCACTTTCACTTAACCGCGATGTTAAAATCGATTAAAGAAAATTCAAATACGGTAAGAGACAAACATAAGTGAAACTAATAAAGAATTAATTTAATTGAATTTCTATACAAACATTTGTTTTATTTAAAAATCTATTATATTATTATCTAAAATAATCAGTTATTTTTATCGACTTTTCATCACTCTATATTTACTTTTATAAGTTTGTGTATAAAATAATATTTTTTTCTAATATCTTTAGCTTTTCAACGGTATATTACTGTTCTTATGTTAAAAAACGATTTATTTGCAGTTTTTTCCTTTAGTTAGATGTCTAACTTGGAACCCGCCTACTAGACTTAAACGGCAAGAACTTAATCGACGATTTGGACAATTATACAGACTACTGAACAGAAATTCAAAACTATCTATCGAGAACAAACTGTTAATATACAAGACAGTACTGAAACCTATCTGGACCTACGGACTTGAACTGTGGAGGACAGCCCAATTTTCTAACATCAAACGCATTCAATCCTTCCAATCTAAAGTCCTATGAACAATAGTTAATGCCCCTTATTATATATCTAACCATACCTTACACCGTGACCTAAATATTCCATTTATTTTAGACCTTATACCATTAAAATTCTCTAAATTTCATCAGAGCCTTATCCATCACCCTAATCCCCTAACTCAATCCTTATCCAGCTCCACACATCCTTACCATCCTCCTAGAAGGTTGAAACGGCAGTGGCCTCGTGACCTCTTGTAACATGTATATTAGAGTTCTAGCATTGGCTAGATTCTCCACTCACGTGCTGTATGCTTGTGAATTGTATATAGGTATGAGTGACTTTTGTATATATTTTGTTTTGTATATATGTTTATTGTATTATTATTATTATATAAATTTATTGTTTTGTATATATCGTGCGAATGTAGTATGAATGTTGTACGTTATCACTATTAAAAATGTCCGGAATTGGACAGATTGTAATATTGCTCAATACAGAATTGTTTCTCTTGAAAAAAAAAAAAAAAAAGTTAGATGTCGAATTCGTTCAACTTATGTATTTACCTGTTTTATATCGTTCATAACAAGATTATATTATTATTATTTTAGTATCTACAAAATTAAAGGTACTTTAGAGGAAGAAAATTTAAAATATCGGCATTTAAGCCCTGTTAGACTATTTCAATCATAATGAAACTTACATGATATTAAAGCCCATCAAATTTAACGTCATATATAGAGTTTAATCAAAATCTTTAGAGCCGTTTTTTGAGTAAAGCTTAAAAAGATGCAAAATGCATGGTATAAAGTGGCTCTTCTGGTTAGCTGATTTTAATGAAAAAGTTTCTGTAGCATCTCAGGCGAATAGTTGTCTTGATATGAAATTTCAGTTTCATAGAACTTTTCGTTTTCGCCCGGGAGTTACCATGCACACACACACAGACCTTTTTGCGGGACTTGGTTATTTGGACTCAGAGGTCGTGTATTTCCGTTGAAAACTGGAATTAGAAAATTTTTACGATCGCAATAGTTTTCCCTTAATATATATTTCATATATAGGTATGTGAAAGTAATAACTTTATTCTGGCACAGAGTCCCTCAACAATAACTATTGGGTCGACCAATAAGTCCTTTAGGTTTTTCATGATGTCATAAAACTCAATTTATTATAGACATCAATTTTATTTTAATCTACAGTATATTGACCATTATTTAATATGACCTTTTCTCATTTTTATACTGATTGCATAATGACTTGCTCATAGAATATCTGGAATTTACTGTTGAAAATCTTATCCAAGAATGACTTGGGGCCCGCATATCAACAAAAAAAAAAAAAGAAAACCCTTAGCCAAAGACTGAGACTTTTTTACTCACTCTTTTCAAAACACTCGAAACTATAACTTCGACAGAAATTAAAAACCTATACATACTTACTGAAACCTATTTGGACTTATGCGTCACAGATATATGGGACAGCTAAAAAGACTCACATTAACAAACTTCAAATCATTCAGGCTAAAACGTTTAGAACAATTACAAAAGCACTGTGGTACGTTAGCAACATAACTTTACATACTGACCTTAACATGCCAACTGTCAATGAGCACATACGGACAGACTACAAACGTTTCCACGACAAACTACAAGGTCACCCTAACACACTAATCAATGACATGGCCACAACACTCATGGCCAGGAAATGCCTACAGAAGGCTGAAGAGGAGTTGGATGAGAGACCTTCTCCTTTAGTAATTCACACTACATGCCAGGAGTAGGTACCGCTGGGTGCTGCTCTCCCTCATGCCTATCATGCCATGTTTCTTAAAATTGACCGCACATTCACTGATTGTTCATTGTATTATTTACAGGTGTGAATAAAGATTTAAAGTTAAAAAAAAAATCTTATCTAAGTGGTATTTGATTTCCTGTTTTTTTTTTTATTCTTTTTCTATTCATGGAGTTCTGCAGAGACTAGAATAAGTGGTAGTCACTTAGAGCTAGGTCTGGTGACTAGAGAGGGTGGGGTAACGGTTCACATCCAAGGCTCAATATATTATTGCTATTGACCAATGAGGTGTGGGGTCTAGCGTTATCTTCTTGGAACACAACACCCTTTCGATTTGTCAGTTCTGGGCGTTTATTTCTAATTGATAGATCCAATTTCGTTAATTCTGAGCAGTATAGAGTTGAATCAATTGTTAGTCCTGATGGCAATAGCTCTTAGAAAATAAAACCCTTGAAATACCACCGTATGGAAAGCATTATCTTGCTTCTAGGAGCCTCACTACTAGGTGTCCAATATTTTCTACGGACTACAGTATCGTGAAAAATCCATTTTTCATCAAACTTTTCAAAAAAGGTCTTTTTGTAGCCGTTTCCGTGGTTAATCACAAAGAGAAATGCGTGTTGGCAAGTTGACTTCAGTTAGAGAGTGAGGGACCCAAACATTGAGCCTGAAAACATAGCCGGGCTTGTGCAAATGGTGTTCTATGCTTGTGTGCGACCTTAGCAATATCTCGCACTGATTGGGTGGGGTCTTGATCAACAATGACCTTAATATTGCTCGTTTCAATTGCACGTGGGCGACCAGACCGTTGAGTATCATTGATGCCAAAATTAACCTGGATGACATTTGGCAAACCGATTTTGATAGTTTCGTTCCGTTAAGGCATCTTGCCATAAATACTGTTATTTTTCTATGAGCTTCTGCATCACGATTACCTTTTTTTAAATAATACAACAAAATGTGCCGACAACAAATGTTATCTGCCATATTCGCAGTGCAAAAGCAAACACAATATTAAGAACACCAATAAGGACAAATAGCAGTGTGCTTAATATTAGTAAGTTTTAAATTAATTATGACAAATTGCTGAAGATAATTTTTCAAAGACAAATATTTAAATAATGTAATTTTATTCACTAATGAAAGTTAAAAAAAAAAAATTGTTTCAGTCTTGAAAATGGGGAAACAGCCCCGAAACGTTGACAGATATGAAAGCTTATGAAATAAAGTAATTAAGTGACAAATGGAAGTCAATGAAGAGTTAACATATAAAGTTGTTGACATATTACAAATAGGATAAGCAATCCACCAAAGGGATTGATTCATCAGATAAGAAGTTTATCATAGTGACATAAAAATAAAAATAAAACCGGAAAGGACTTAATTGTCAGCCCTATAATTTGCTTAACTGAAATATATGTTTAGATTGTACATATTTCTTGTTAAGCCTATAGATGATTACTCATTATATTAGGCTACCAGACCAATGGAACATAATAGATAATTTCTGACCATAGATAGAGAATAGAGAAAACAAATATGATGCACGCAACACACAACTTTCACTTACCTCCCATGTCAAAATAAAATTTTCAGACTTCTAAATAAATTTAAAACTACAATCTAAGTTAATAAAAATAATCAAACACCAGATATTATTTACTACAACAATCATTTAGTTTTATTATTTTTTTATCACTCTCCTTTAACTTATTATGCATCTATATAACAATCTTATTTGCAGGTAAAAAAAAAATAACATGGAAAAATATTTCTACAGTTTTCTCTTTCTGTTTATTTCAGTATAATGAAATAATACAACTACTAAGCATTGTTTCATAATTCATATTTACCCTTACTTACTCCTGTTGAACAGTTCCGGTACTTAGGACTAAACCTAGACAAACGCCTCACATGGAACCCTCATACTAGACTGAAACGGCAGGAAACTGCTCGTAGATACCGATTACTACAAAACTTACTCGACAAACGCTTAAAACTTCCTATTTACTACAAAAGACTCATTTATATAACCATTATAAGGCCTATGTGGACCTACGGCATTGAGTTACGGGGGTCCACTAAACCATCAAATTCCTCTCGCATCCAATCCCTGCAATCCAAGATCCTTCGAAAAATTCTTAATGCTCCATACTTTGTTACAAATAAAATTATCCATTAAGACCTAAATATCCCATTAGTTGAAGACTTTGCCGGATCCTGATATACATCCTTCCATTCCAAACTTCCTGCCCACTCAAACACGCTTATCCGTGACCTTTCCTCAACATCTATTGCTGACTATCCACCGAGGCGACTTAAAAGAAGATGGCCAAGAGACCTTTACCGTCAATTGGACATCGGAGTTCTACCTGGGTAGTTTGTTCACAGGACAATCATCTGTCTTAATCTCATATCAATCCCATTTACTTGATATATTGTATAAATACAGTTGTAAATTTCTTTAAATAAAAAAAAAAATTACCTTTTTTATCGAGAAACGATTAATTATTACGAATAAACAATACTAAAGGTACTTTTTACTTTTCTCCTTCTGTTGGATTCTTTTATCTTGTATATTTAGTATATATTTTTTTTTTTTTTACTTTCACTTACCTATATATAGAATATATAGTAAGGAAAAGTATTGCGATCGTGAAAATTTTAGAATTCCAGTTTTCAACAGAAATACACGTTTTAGGGACCCCTGAGTCGAAATAACTAAGTCCTGCAAAAAGGTCGGTGTGTGTCCTTGTGTGGTAACTCCTGCGGGCCCCAAGTCATTCTTGGATAAGATTTTTAACAGTAAATTCCAGATATTCTATGAGCAAGTCATTACGCAATCAGTATAAAAATGAGAAAAGGTCATATTAAGTAATGGTCAATATACTGCAGATTAAAATAAAATTGATGTCTATAATAAATTGAGTTTTATGACATCATGAAAAACCAAAAGGACTTATTGGTCGACCCAATAGTTATTGTTGAGGGACTCTGTGCCAGAATAAAGTTATTACTTTCACATACCTATATATGAAATATATAGTAAGGGAAATTATTGCGATCGTAACAATTTTCTAATTCCAGTTTTCAACGGAAATACACGACCTCTGAGTCCAAATAACCAAGTCCCGCAAAAAGGTCTGTGTGTGTGTATGGTAACTCCCGGGCGAAAACGGAAACTCCTATGAAACTGAAATTTCATCTTTAACACAACTATACGCTCGAGACGTCACAAAACCTTTTTCATCAAAATCAGCTGAACAGAAGAGCCACTTTATACCATGCAATTTGCAACTTTTTTACGATTTTCTCGAAAACGGCTCCAACGATTGTGATTAAACTCTATATATCGGGGTAAAATTTGATCGGCTTTTATAGGATTTATTTTCATTCTGATTAAAATAGTCTGGCACGACTTAAAATTCGATATTTTAAATTTTCTTCCTCTTAAGGACCTTTTTTTTTTTTTGCAGATTTAATAGGTAAATTGAGCGAATTCGATAAACAAATAAAGGAGAAAAGTGCAAACATCTTTTTTATGCAATTTGTTTTTGAACACAAGAATAGTAATATAGAAGTATAATATACCGTTGGATAGCTAAAGATTTTAGAAAACATACTACCTTATACACGGAATATAAAGGTTAATGGAGAGTTATGAAAAGCCGATGAAACTAACTGATTGTTGTAGATAAAAAATATAATAAATTATTTAATAAAACGAATGTATATATTAAGATTCAAAATAATTTATTCTTTAACAATCTATTTGTATCTTTAAATGAATTTAAAAATTCTTAAATTGATTTTAACAACGGAGGTAAGTGAAAGTCGTGTATTGAGTGCACCAGATTTTGTATCTATGTTATCAACATAAAATGACTAATTTTTTTAGAATCTAAAACATTAAAAGTACTTAGAGAATAAAAAAAAAATGAAATATCGGAATTTGAGCCTTGTCAGATTATTTCAATTAGAATATAATATACATGGTATTAAAGTCAATTAAATTGACACCAATATAGCAATTTTAATCAAAATCTTTAGAGCCGGATTTGAGAAAATCGTAAAAGGTGTAAAATACATGGTATAAACTAAAAATGTTGGTTAGTCAATCTTAGTGTGAAAGTTGCTGTAACATCTCGGGCGTATAGTTGTTTCAAATACGAAATTTCAGTTCTTTAGTACTTTCGTTTTTGTGCTAGACTTTCGACACACAGATCTTTTAGAGGCGCTTCGTCATTTGGATATAGGAGATCCTAAAAGATTTGCTTTCCCATCAGTAAAAGTAAAAATGTATGTATATTAATATCCAAATAAACATTTTAAAATACAAAATTTCCAAAACTCATAAACCAAACTGCATATCGAGATTGGTAATTAATAACAAGCCCAGCTTTTGCAACATTAATTAATCATGCAAAGTTTTTAGGAAACTTATTGCCAAATAACACATAAAGTTACTGGCAATTTCAGGCCTAATTTCGTATCTCGGCTTTGGATAGTGATTTATTTCCCTTGCTATCAGCCGTGAATCGATCCTGGGGCTTCAAGACCCTCCAGGGACGCACTTAGCCTCTTTGAAGGGAACTGCCTCAATCATTTATCCTTAACCGTCAACGAGTTGGGAAACCCTGCGGTTAAGCTTGGTGCTGACCGAAGCTTATTCTTCGGTTCTAGACAATATTTATAAAATACCCATATTTTTTTATAATATTTATAAAATTATATAAAATAATACACTATACGAACATAATGATGTATCAAAATTAGACCAGTCTATCAATTAACCACATAACAACATACACATAGGATATAATTTATCATTAATAAATGAAAGAGAAAATAAATAATTAAAACTTTAAAAATCACCAATTTAGGCGGACAAAAGTCAATTCAAACGTTGTGAATTTTCTAATGCTTCACCTTTTTATTATTAGTTGGCAAAACCCTTAATACTAATATTTCCCGCCATACCGTGTTTACAAATAAATAGTAAATGAGTGAATCATTCCTGTCGCACAAGTGCCAGTGGGATTATCTTTATTCGATGGCCATTTTTTGTGTTCAAGGTGATTTTAGCTCAAATTATTTTTGCTTTTATTTAACAATGGACATTGCTGAGACAGGTAAGACATTTTATTTCCATACTCGTTATTGAATATACATTGCAATCTACCTGTAGAGTTAATTTAGCAATTTGTAAATATAAGCCCCTATCCAATAACCCAAGTTACCCCAAGGATTTGTTTCATCAATCCTTCTAGTGTTTAAATATTACAAAGAATTTTTGGAATTTTTTTGCGTATTGGGTGATACTTAATTTTTTTTCAGGCACAACACTCCGAATCAAATGTTTTACAATCTATAATTTAAAGAGCTTCCTAAATGATATAAATTGCATCTATTAGCAAGTTTCAGCGACTCCTAGCCATCATTACATTTTTATATTTAGCCATAACTAAATTTTCTTATTTTAGATAACAACCAGCATATTTTTTAACAAAAGTGGGTACTAGATTTTCTACTTTCACATACCTATATTTGGATTATATAGTAAGGAAAAGAATAGCGAAAAAGTTCGAATTCCAGTTTTCAACGGAAATATACGTTTTAGGGCTACCTGAGTCCAAATAAGCAAGTCCCGTAAAAAGGTCTGTGTGTGTGTGGAAGTTGTACTTTATACCATGCGTTTTGCACCTTTATTCGGTTTTCTCAAAAACGGCTCTAACGATTTTGATTAAACTCGCTATATCGATATAAAATTTAAAGTACTTCAATTTGATGTAGGTTTCATTCTGGTCGAAATAGTCTGACAGGGCTTAAATGACGATATTTTATATTTTCTTCCTCTAAAGTACCTTCTATTTGGTATATATATATATATATATATATATATATATATATATATATATAATATATATTATATTATATATATATATTCATATATATATATATATATATATATATATAAAAGCATATCTTCTTGTTTGCATTGATGAACAACGGTTTAATAAGCAAGTTGAACGAATTTGATAAACAGCTAAAGATGAAAAGTGCAAACATATTTTTTAATGCAATTTTTGTGTTTTTGAACATAAGAATAGTAATATAGACGTATAATATACCGTTGCAAAGCTAAAGATTTTTGAAAAAATATTAACTTTTTGAAAAACTCTTAAATTAATTTTAACAAGGGAGATAAGTGAAAGTTTCCAACGAAACTAAATAAACGTTTTATTTAAATTAACTTATTATTAAATTTAAATGTATTAATAGTTCTTAAATTGATAACAGCCGAGGTAATAGAAATCTTTGTGCTGTCTGCACTAGATTTTTTTTTTAACAAGCATTGGCTATCTATGTTGGTTTTTATTATCAAACATAATGACTAATAAAATTTTCTCTCATTTTGGGTATTATTTTGATGATAGAAGTTGCCTACCCTGGCCCCAGTCACCCCCGGGTTCGACTCAACTTATCCTTGAGGGTTTACGATGCTTTTAGGAATTGGATTACTTTGTCAAGAGTAATAACGCTCCTCTTAATCCCCTTTCCCGGAGACCTTTATTCCCAAATGTGTGTACGATTTATTCCTTGGCTATGATTGTGAAAATTTCCATCGTAAGGCCCCCTGTTGACATTATTAAACTTGATGATGATCGAGTACTCAAAGTCAAATAATGGACATTTTTCATGTCAACTTTAATTGTATTTGGAAATATGAGTTGAAGTTGGATTTAAGGCCCTCAGCTTCATTTAAGATAATTTTTTTTTTCAACAACAATAATTTATTGAATAATATTACAATTTGTCCTAATTTGGACATTAATACTAGTGGTGAAAGGTAACATTCATACAATATTTACACGGCAATAAAAATAATAAAATATATATACAATAATGAATCAATAAAAGTCTATAAATCACTCATACCTATATACACGTCATACATACAGCACATTAAGAGGAGAATCAAGCCAGTGCTAGAACTCCAATATACAGTAGCTCACATTGAAAATGATACACCATACAAATTTCACATGTTCATTTATTATGTACAATAATATATTTTTTTAAAAAGGTTCTCCCTAAAGTATTACACATTTTATCTAGAAAAAAATAAATATCTCTCTTGAACAATAATTAATAATACCTGAGCATAAAAAAAACAAAATGAAATTCCAGACCTCGCAGTGAAAATGATACACTTTAATAAAATTCAATTTAAAAGTAATTTTATATAACTTTAATATCTTGTAGGAAGTCCATTGTTGTTGATTACTTCTCTTAAGCAGTTTGGGATGGATTCCACGAGTTTTTGGGTAAAATCTGGGGTAATTGTCTTCCATTCTTCCAAGAGTGCCTTTTTTAGATTTTCTTTGTTTGTATTGGGTTATATCACATGAAATGTCCGTTCTTATAGTATCTGAAATACATAAAGGATTTTTCAGGTCTGTGTATTTTTCTTCCGAATGTTAACATATTTAAAGTATACAGTTACTAATCCTCTACCTTAGTATTATAAACATTAGCTTCCCAATCAATTACCCACTTTTTAGTATACCTCTAACTATGAACATGGAAACACGCGATTTTCGAGTAATATTGTACGAGTTTAAACTCGGCCATTCAGCAGCTGAGGCCGCTAGAAATATTTGCAAGGCGTTTGGGAGAAGGGAGTGTTAATGAACGGACCATTCACCGTTGGTTTGCTAAGTTTTCAGCTGGGGATGCCGACTTGGAAAACTTGCCCCGAGGAAGACCTCCGTCCGTAATAGACAACGATGTCCTCAAAAATACAGTAGAAGGAAACCCCTACCAAACAGTTAAAGGACTCTCAGCACAACTAAATGCAAGTGCATCTACCTTTTCCAGACATTTAAAGTATATTGGGAAAGTAAAAAAGCTCAATACATGGGTACCTGATCTCACTGAGCGGCAGCAAGACCCCATGTTTCAAAACATACCGTGCGAAAATTGAAAGAACTGGGCTACGAAGTTCTTCCGCACCCACCATATTCTCCCGACTTGTCTCCAACAGATTACCTCCTGTTCAGGATTTTAGGCAACTTCGTCAAAGGAAAACGTTTTGAAAATGACGATCAAGTGAAAATAGCGTTCAGATTTGTTTTACTTCAAAGCTCAGAGTTTCAGAAGGTAATACTTCGAATAAAATTATCTTGTTTTCATATCGTATTTTTAATAAAAATCCTTTACCTTGAAAGCGGATATTTGACACAACCCAATAATATTATGTTTTATAATTTCTGTCTCCAATTTTGTCCACAAATGTTCAATGACATTTAAATCTGGTGACTGCGCAGGTGTCTTTATAAGTTTAGGGCAGTGAATGTTAGCCAAGTTGTTGAATGTTATCTTTCACTATCAATGAAGAATGCTTGGGGTCATTATCTTGGTAAAAAGTAAAAATATCTTTTAATTGAAGTTTTTCAGCACTTACCTTCAAATTTTGCCTTACTATGTTCACATATGAATATTTATCCATTATACCTTCTATGAAATGCATGCATCCCTACACCATCACACACCCACCTCCATGTTTCACTGTCGGTAAGAGATTTTGCTTGGAAAATGCTTCTCCAGGTTTTCTCCAAACGTATCCACGTCCATCCGATCCAAAAATGTTAAATTTGCTTTCATCAGCAAAAATAAACTCTTTCCAAAAGTCAAAATCTTTGGAAATGTGCTCATTTGCGAATTTTAGCCTGTCTTTTTGATTTTTTAAACTAATGAACGGCTTTTTCCTAGCAACTCTACCATGAAAATTGTGTTTCCTTAGGACGCGACGCACAGTATTCACACTAAAAATCTTCTTTAAATAATTTTCCACTTCACTTTTTGGTGCACTTATTCTTGGTTTTTTTTTTTTTTTTTTTTTTTACAAATCTCAGAATCCAAATTTCGTCACCATCGGAAAGTATCTTTTTGGGGCTTTTTCTCTTCTTATTAAAAAGACTATTTATTTATTTCTACAATGTTTTGTACTGTTGCATGACTTTTCTGAAAAAGTTCGCTAATTTCTCGATACGATTTTCCTCAGTTGTACTGCTGTATAATGAGTTCTCTTTCTCTTACCGTTGTGTGCCGACCCATTATAATAAAGAAAAACAATCACAAAATAATATAATAAAATTGTCTTAGAGACTGATAGCGCAGAAGACACTGAAAGCCTATATAGAACTAAAACGGATTAAAAACAATGAGTGGTGTAAACAATGGCAACATGAGTGGTGTATCATTTTCACTGTGAGATAGGTCAAAGGTTTGTAATCCTCTTATGTAGCTTTATTTAATCCATTGCTAATGTTAGAGAGCCAGGCAAGTTAATCAGTAATCAATTAATCGAATTCTCATTCCATATACACTATAGGGCATATAAAAATAAGCGCAATAAGTAGGTGTATATACTATAAAAATATAGTAGGTGTATCCTTTTCACTGTGAGCTACTGTATACATATTTACAAGAAGTCTCGGGGCCACTGTCGTTTCAACCTTCTAGGAGAATAATGAGGGTGTGTGGAGCTAGGAAGGGATTGAGCTAGAGGATTGGAGTGATGAATAAGGTTCTGATGGAATTTGGAGAATTTTGATGGAATAAGATCTAAAATAAATGGAATGTTAAGATCGTGGTGTTAGGAATAGTTGCTGACATGAGGAGCATTTACTATTGTTAGGAGGACTTTGGATTGGGAGGATTGAATGCGTTTGATGTTAGAACGTTTAGCTGTCCCCCACAGTTCAAGTCCGTAGGTACAGTAAGCTTCAGTATTGTCTTGTAGATTAATATTTTGTTGTGAACTGTTAGCTCAGATTTTCTGTTGAGTAGTCGGTATAACTGTCCGAATCGCCGGTTGAGTTCTTGTCTTTTAAGTCTTGTATGTGTGTCCCATGTCAATTTTTTGTCTAATAGTAAGCCAAGATACAGGACTGTATCTGAATAAAGAATTGGTATTTAGTTGAGATAATCTGACGGACAGGATTTTCGTCTAAGAGAAAAGGTTACGTGTTTACATTTGGCTTTGTTCACCTTTATACGCCAGTTGAGATAATTAACGTTAGAATCCTTGTTTGGAATAAATGTTTCTAAAGGAATTTTCTGAAAAGGGAAGCTAAACTTGGGAAAATATTTCTGCTGTTTTCTCGTTTACTTAATTATCGAACCCTTCCATAGTTTATGGTGTTTTTTTTTTTTTTTTTTTTTTTTTTTTTACGACGAGAGCACTCTAGATAGTTACACACGTAAGTGTACAAAACCTTTTATCAATTTCTATCATTCTTTTTCTTTTAAACTGATATTTGAAAAATTTGTGTACAATAGTACTTCTACTTACCTATATATGAAATAAATAGGTAAGTAAAGTATTGCGATCATGAAAATTTTTGAATTCATTTTTTCAACGGAAATACACGTTTTAGTGTCCCCTGAGTCCAAATAACCAAATCGCACAAAAAGGTGTGTGTGTGTGTGTGTGTGTGTGGTAAGTCTAGCACGCAAACGCAAAGTCGCACGAAACTGAAATTTCATAATAAAGACAATTATACGCCCGAGATGGTCCAGAAACTTTTTCATCAAAATGAGCTGACTGGAAGTTGTACTTTATACTATGCATTTAGTACCTTTTTAAGTTTTACTCAAAAATGGCTCTAATGATTTTGATAACACTAACTATATCGATGTAAAATTTAATGAGCCTTAATAAGATATATGTTTCATTCTGATTGAAATAGTCTTACAGCGCTTAAATTTCGTATTTTTTATTTTCTTGCTCTAAAGTACGCTTAATTTTGTACATTATAAAATATTAACCATATCATCTTATCAGCATTGAGTAATAATGACTTTATATATTAAGTTTTTTATGACCAATTAAATGATAAAAGAGCAAAAATGTTTTTTTAATGTAATTTTTGTTTTTTATGTATTAAGAACTATATATTATATTGATGTATAATATACCGTTGGATAGAGAAAGCTTTTAGAAAAAACATTATCTAATACAAAAAGTTGTAAAAAGTAATGTTAAGTGACAAAGAGAGCATAAACTTATTACTGATTATTATACGTAACAACTTAATATAGTTAGTTATATTATTTAATTTAAATCATATGTTTCCAACAAAACTGAACACATTTTTTATTTATATTACCTTCTTTTTTTTTTAAATTATATTTTATTGAAATTTACAACTATATACTACAATACATCAAGTAAATATGCTGATAAAGGATATGTACGTGAAAAACGTAAAGAGAAACTGCCCATTGGCAGCACTCTAGTAATCAATCTAAACAAGAAGGTCTCTAGGCCATCTTCTCTTCAGAAGCCTCGGTGGATTATCAGGGATTGTAGAGGAAGCAAGGAGTGAAACTAGTGGATTAGAGTGGGAATGGAGTTTGTTATGGAAGGAATGATACCTGGTACGGGGCAAATCGGCTACATACGGAACTTGGAGGTCTTTATGAATGATTTTGTTCGTGACAAAGTAAGGAGCGTTGAGGATTTTACGAAGGATTTTGGATTGTAAGGATTGGATACGGGAAGAATTGGATGGTTTAGTAGAGCTCCATAGCTCAACTCCGTAGGTCCAGATAGGCCTTATGATTGTCATGTAAATGAGTCTTTTGTAGTTAAGTGAAAGGTTAGAGCGTCTGTCTAGGAAGTGTTGGAGTAGCCGAAAACGTCGAGCAGTTTCTTGTCTTTTTAGTCTTGTATGCGGATTCCATATAAGGCGTTTGTCAAGCAGGAGTCCTAAATAGCGGATCTGTTCAACCGGGACATTAAATGAAACTGTAGGGCAGGATGTCATAGGTTTTTTGACGAAGGGTAAAGGTAATTTGATGGGATGTATTGGAATTGATTTTAATTCTCCAATTCTGACACCATACCTCAATTATATTAACTTAAAACTGTTTTCATAAACTTTAAGTTTATGGAATAATTCTTAAATTGATTTCAACAGCCGAGGTAAGTGAAAGACGTGTGTTGCCCGTACCATATTTTTTACAGATATTTCAAGGTTTCTAAAATATGTATACATGCGGTGTAATAAAATTAAAATAAATATCGATTGAATAAATTTTTTTCTCTCTTATGATTAATTCAAAGCCTACAAAAGCATCGTTGTCCGTTACTGAAAGTGATGGAAACGATTAGTTTGAAATTTCTTTTTATAAAAAAAAAAAATAATATTCAAAATTCCACAACTCCAATTTTATAAACTTGTAAATATCAATATTAATAAAATAAAAATAATGAATATTTAAATCGGCTTATGATTTTGGGAAGGTGAAGCCGAGGTGCGGAACGATAGGCAACTAGAAGACAGATAAATGATGGCGTGAGGCGCGACCGAAGGTGCCCCAACAAACAATCCTTTTTCTTCCATTATTTGGAGCCTTGAATGAAGGACACTGACAAATGACCCTGCCTTGACTTTATCTGCCTTTGCCTGGGAGTCCTCCACTCATTCCTGTAATGTTCGTGAGAAAAGCGAGCCTGAAACCAGTTAACGGGAGGTGATGCATGGCTATAGGCTATTCTACTCCTGATTCGACTTTCTTAAAAATTACACCCGCCCCAAACTGATACAATTAACGAAACAAGGTTAACGAAGCTAGAAGGGCTCCATCGCCACTACCACCACCGACCTAGCAATTTCCCCCCGCTTGGACCCATAAGGATGAGATTTGACTCAATAATACCTACCACCCCTTCAACTCTTTCCATTGGCTAACTCCTCGGGAACCTACAAATCAAATCAGCATTCATAACCTATTTCTGACTTGGGCAGTTTCTTGTAAACTGACTGTCAATTCCTATTTCTATTTCACGATACCTTTTAGCATGAAAATGGTTGTTGTGCCTGCCTCCTGATTTTTTTGTTTATGGATTATTGGATCTAATCACCTTTTTGCCACGTTATAGATATCATAAAGTTGTAAATTTATACAAAATTGCAAATTGTTTGTTTTAAACACTGCGTAAGAATAACCCAATTTACGTTAGTTATACACCATTTATATTTTGATAGAATGTCTCTCTCTTTTTCTCACTCCCGTTACCTAACACCCATTAAAAATAATATTTAATGACTTAATAAGTTTATTAAATAATATTTAATTTTTTTAAAATAATCACACCTCCATCTCCTTCTGCTATCGTGGAAGTACTATAAAAAATAAAAGTATCCTTTACGGGGGACAAATTGGTACCTTGGCGTTCTATGAAAACACATTTGGACCTTTGGAAAAAACGTTCCTTGACAGATGTCTTTGGAAGCGACTTGGTCACAGTCAGCAGGTGAACACTATAAGATTTTTTCTCTAGGGATTTCTTATGTTACTATAGATCAATGGTTTCCAAGAAAACTATTTCGCGGACCCCTTTATCCGTTTAGATCAACAGCAAGGACCTTGTGGAAATTGCAGTTCTTTCCGAAAGATATTAAGGTCATATTTATATTAATTTCATACAAACACAAGTCGTTCCATCACGGAAACAAATAAATCATAACTCTCTGACAGATCCCTCAAAGTAAATCCCAATAATTCCTATCCCTCCCTTTTTAAACAGTCAGCCAATAGTCCTCAAGGCAGTATCCTGGGACATATCGTTTACACAGTCCGTACAACTGATATCCCACCTAATCCTAATACTAAGAATTCTTAAATTCTTTAATTAAAAGAAAATTCTCGTATACAATCATTACAGTCCAAAATCCTTCATAAAATCCTGAATACTCCTTACTTTGTCACGAATGAACTCATCCATAATAATAATAATAGGCTTACCGAACCCGAAGGTTCGATGCCGATACCACCTAACTCCGCCTGTCAAATGTTCGTCAAATGTTCACCGTTCAAGCCCAAGCCCCCCAAATCAGCCTTAACGCAATCCTACCATCGACGCTTCGGTCTACCTTTCGGACGCCTACCGTTCGGATACTAACTTTCTCGGAATCCGTTCCTCAGCGAGCCCAACAACTTTACTGGCCCATTTGATACTCCGCGATGTTATCAACTCAATTATATTCACAGGATACAAGCTAAGCAATTCCGCGTTGAGCAACCTTATAAACTCCCCAATGGTCTCATCTCTCTTCGGACCAAACATTTTTAGTAGTACCTTATTTTCGAAAACCATAAGCCGTTGTTCATTCTTCATAGTAAACGGCCAAGTTTATATAGTTTTATAAATCCTCACCTTTAAGTTTTTAGATAGAAGCCGCGAGCTAAGTAATTTAGTAACTGAATAATAACACGCATTTCCCACATTTAACCGGGACTTTATTTCCTCCTGGATTTCATTTTTTCTTTTCATCATTGAACCTAAATACTTGAAATTCTCTATGTGTTCAATATCAATATCACCAAGATCGCCACCGTTTCTGCTTCTAATTATATATTTCGTCTTATCGGCATTTAATTCAAGTCCTATTTCTTTACTGGTTTTTATTAACACACATGTATTTAGCTGTATGGTTTCCGTGTCTTCTCTTAGCAGTACCAAATCATCGGCATACCCTAAAACCGGAATCTTATCACCCATATTTAAACCTTTCTCGGTACACGTCACCTTTTCTATGACATATTCTAAAGCTGTATTAAATAAAACAGGTGATCGGGAGTCACCCTGTTTCAAACCTTATCGCACCTAAAATTTTTCAGAGTAATTATGACCGAACTCATCCATAACGACCTTAATGTTCCATATGTTGCTTACTTATCCAGAACCTGATATCATGACAAACATCAATCCCACTCTAACCCACTTGTTCCAATCTTAGCTTTCTCTTCGATCCCTGATAATCTCCCGAGACGTCTGAAAAGAAGACTTTTTGGTTTAGAATATTTAGTGGAGTGCTGCCATTGAATAGCTTCGATACAAATCCGCTTCATATCTTTTGTCTATTAGCATATTTACTAGTTGTGCCATGTAATACAGTTGTTAAGTATAGATGGTTATAAAAACAGACCTATTTCTCTGGATGATTAGAAAATTGACTTCAATGCCATTCTACTGCTGGCAGCTATATTTTTGGAGAATCGTGGTGGGGAGTAAGTGAGTTGAAAATATATGTTATATTTTACAAACATTGTCTATTAAGACAGTCTCTCTTCACTTCCTTGTACGGCCATTTAAAATCTTAACTTATGTAAAATCTTTACTTTGTTTGTTTATTTATGTTTAAAGGCGTAAAACTCCGAGGTCATCAACGCCTATAAATTCACTTAAATTAAAGAAATTTGTGCGAGAGGAGTTCTATTTTGACTTAAAGAAATTATCATAAGAAAAGTGCTGATTATAATAACGACTTAGTGAAGTGAAAATCGAATAAATTTATAAAAAAATTCCATATATAAATGAAATAGAGAATAAAAAATAAATAAATAGATAAAATAGGTAAGTAAATAAAAAATTAAGATACAAGACCTAAAGCTGAGATAGGAGCTGGTGTGCTTTCAAAGAAATTATAACCATTGCTATTGACGCCTCGTCGTCTCTCAAAATACTGCTCAAGTTTGAAGTCAGGCCTATTCTGTTAATACTTTCTATATAATGAGTGTGTTTGAGCCTGAACATTATATTATTTTTTTCTGTATATTTTGTTTATAATTTAAAAATCAAATTAAATTAAAAATGTTTTTTTTTTTTTTATGAGGAAAATATTTCTTTTGCTGGTTTGCATCTTATATTTACGTCTTCTAGTATTTATATTCAATAGTGTAGGGATTAGACAGCTAACAGTGTCCCCCTTGCCCTCAAGACAGTACCGATCGCACCAGTAAGGGGAGAGCACGCTTATTTCGTTAGGCCTTCAAACCATCTTTGACAAGGACTTCGTCTCATCTTTTGAAGATAACCATCCTTCCAGAGGATCGCCGTCCTTCTAGCGGATCACCGTCCTTCCAGAATCGCCTCCCGTCGTGCAGAGCCAAACAATTTATGGACAGATAACTATCCTATATATTTTTTTTCTCATTATATTAATTCATTTTTTTGTACCATTAGTAGTAAGACTAATCTACTAACCCAATTTTAGAACTTTTTTTTTTTACAGTTAGGTTAATAGAAGATTTTTTTTATAAATCAAATGGTTTTTATATGTTTTTGTAAATTTTCCTCATATTTTATTTATTAAACTTTTATTTATTTTGTTTACTTTCAATTTTATCTTTTTATTTAATATTACCCTTTTTTTTTTTTTTTTTTGTTTAATGATTAAGTACTCAAGACCAGCCCTTTTCGATACGGGATCGAGTCTACGTTAGCCCAGTCTTTTATTTCGTTTTAATGTCACTCATCCCAACAGAGTGCATTCTTCAAAGATGTGCTTTATGAAAAGGGTGGAGCTGAAATAGGTGCATTTTGACGGTGGCTGTTTTGTTATAAGGTACGAATGAGTTAGCGCAGTGAGGCCAATTCTTAGAGGAGCCAAGGGTACCTCCTCCCTACGGTTAATACGGCAGGATGTCGACCACGGCTTTACTTTTATCTTGATCTGTAGGGCTTTTCTTTTTTTCATTATAAGTTTTAAGAGATAGAAACGCTTAGAGGTGAAGTGAGGGTGGCTTTACTTAAAATTTAAAAAAATAGGAAGTGTGGTACAGAAAATAAAGAATTAAAATGTTTTTTAAAGGGAATCGGCCCACATAGGAGGTTTGAAAATATTGCTCCGTAAGCTAAACAGACTATTAAGAAGTTAAAGACAAGTTGGGAGGGAAGAAAATAGGATTATGGAAATATGGCGACTGACTCCGGGGAAAGGGGGGCATTTACCCCAACCCAGGGCCCCAAATATCCCCCACCTCACTGGATTCGGATACTATCATTACCTGATATTACTCAGTCGTATATCATTGCCATAGATAAGTTTCATATTATACGTCTATATTACTATCCTTATTTGGGCTAAAAAATCACTTTCACTTAACTCGAGTGTAAAATTCGATTTAAGTATTATTTAATAAGAGTTGAAAAAAAATCTAAAGAATAATATTCAGTTTCTGGAAGGAATTAGTCCGGGTGGCGGTCATTAAATGAAACAACTAAATAGTTTCAACTATTTTATTGTTTGCCAACGTTTCGACCCCCTTTGTGGGTCATCATCAGGGCGCATGGTGGGAGAATGGAAAACAGTTTGAGTTTTCCATTCTCCCACCATGCGCCCTGATGATGACCCACAAAGGGGGTCGAAACGTTGGCAAACAATAAAATAGTTGAAACTATTTAGTTGTTTCATTTAATGACCGCCACCCGGACTAATTCCTTCCAGTAATTCTCAACGGTCAACTAATTACATCCACAATATTCAGTTTCGTTGGAAACATATGTTTTAGATTAAATAATATAACAATACAAAAATGTTGCGTAAAATAATTATTTAAGTTTATGATCTTTTACTTGTTATACAGTTGTAAATTCCAATAAATAAATATATAAAAAAAAAAAAAAATAAGTTTATGATCTATTCTACATAACATTCCAGAACTTACTTAAGGTAACATGTTTTTTTTTTTCAAATCTTTAACTTTTCAACGGTATATTATACATCTATATCACTATTCTTATGTTCTAAAAAAAAAAAAAATAAATAAAATAAAAAATATCTTTGCTCTTTTCTCGTTTAGTTTGGTAACCAAATTTGTATTTAGTCGTTTTTTTTTATCAATGCTAATAAGAAAGTAAATAAATAAGGAAGAAAATAAAAAAAAAAATCGGTATTTAAGCTCTTTCAACTTTATCCTTTCATGATATTGGAGCGCATTAAATTGTACATCGGTTTAGCCAATTTAATCAAAATCGTTGGAGACGTTTGTGAAAAAATTGTAAAAAGGTGCAAAATTCATAGTATAGAGTGGCATTTCTTGTTCGGCGATTTCGATGAAAATGTTGCTTTAATATCTCAGGTTTATACGCTTCCAAAATATGACATTTTAGTTTTATATAATTTATCGTTTTCTAGCTGAACATATACACACACACTCCCTAGAACGTGCATTTTCGGTTAGAACTCGAATTCGAAAATGTTTACGATAAAATTAATTTCCCTTGTATTTTTTTTATATAGGTAAGTGAAAATTATATCTACTTCTGTTGATTATCAAATTATTTTATACAATATATCATATTAACCCGTTTTTTAATAATTCTAAGAAGCAGAAATGATTACATATTTTCAATAAACAAAATTAAAGGTTCTTTAGGGAAAGACATTTTTAAATATTGGCACTTAAGCGCTGTTGAACTATTTCAATGAGATAAAAGACAAACACGCAATTGAAGCAAATTTAAATAAGCATTAATATAAGTTTTCTTTAAATTTCGTTAACCGTATTTAGTTTAAGGGTAGAAATAGGTAAGATGCACGTAGCATTTAACTATTATTTCTCGCAAGCCAATTTCGATAAAAAGTTGCAATAACGTCTCATATTTCAGATACATATGTAATTTCATTTTTATACGACTTTTCGATTTACAGCTAGACTTACAACATGCACAAGAAAATACGCAGGAATTTCATTGGTGGAAGGGGAGGGGAAAAAATATAAGTAATATTAAGTGTGTCTCAACATGCTAAGGGTTTCAGAAGGTCTTGACCTGGGAAATGATAAGATCCTGCAACTATCTATAAGTGAACAAAAAATGACTATTAAAAACGGGTATCTTAAACTGATGAATATGTTGCTTGAGGCATCGAAAGCAACTAAGAATCCTTTATAATAAATGGACTCTCTTAGTGAGTTGAACGTTACTTAAAGTATAATATATCACAGTCTACCTGTTACATAATATAAGTTATTTTTTATAAACAATTTTTGTAAGCATATTAATTACGTTCTGGAAGTGAAACAGTCTCTAACTACAAATTTTATCTTTATATCTTGTTTTAGTTTTATATTATATATTTCATTTTTATATGACCTTTTTTGGGGAGACTGGAGGGGGGTTATCTCTACCTCTACAAACGCACATGCTTTTTATAAGTAAATAAAATATTTTTGTAAGATATATTTTTAGCCGTTTCCAAAAGAAGTTGATTTATTTTATTTTCTTATTATACAACGTTTCGGACTCTAAGGCTATTTTGATGTATCTGTAAACAAATGTATTTTTATGATATCACTGTACATTTTACAATTAATTATAACTTATAAATTACTATCCCTTATTAAATAATTAAAAATTATCATCCCTGGAGATGGATTTTTGGAGAAGTTGTGCCGTGTCTCGGTTAGAAAAAATCCCAAATAATCAAATATGGGAAAGAGTGGAGGCCGAGCTCACCATTCCCGAAGAAATTCGTAGAAGGCTGATGTGGTATGGGCACGTTATGAGAATGGATGAAGCACGTTGGCCTCTTCGATTCATTGAATACTGCCCAACCAACAGGAGAAAACGGGGAAGATCACGGAAAAGATGGATAGAAGAGGTAATGGAGGATATGGCAGCCAGAGGCCTGACTGAGAACGACTGGAATGATCGAGATTGTTGGAGAGACGGAGTACTGAGGACCGGGATGTGACATCATTGCAGAACCCCGGAGAAAAAAAAACAAAAAAAAAAACTAAAGTTACTTATTTTATCAAAAGTGTTTTTTTAAAATGCTTACCCATCATGCATATAATTAATATATAAAAGTGTTCTCCATTTATAATCTTTCACCACTTCATCAGCGGTTTCGTCTAATTTAGCTTACAATGTCAACAAATTATAATTTGAAAAAAAACAACAAAAAAAACATTAAAAGCTATAGACAACGGAAGACGATTTATTTGATAATATTGTATATTTCAACCTGGTAATGCCATTATCAATATCATTGGTCACATAACTGTTTCAAGATAACAAATATACCATTCAAGGTAATTTAAAGACATTATTCTGGTGGGAAAGTTTTCACTAACAATAATACATTGTTTTATTAGAACTGCAAGAATTAGCTCAACTCTTCAGATCACCAACCAACTCAACAACGGAGGCCCCTCACCTCCAAATAAGAATCAACAAAATACAGGTAGTATAAGACTCAATCAATTATAAATTAGAATCAATCACCCTTCAAATACCAGGATGGTAGAAAAAGTTATGGTATCAACCAATTTATTATTGTATATAATGATATTTTTATTTTACTAATGTTTACTTTTTTCTGTTTAAGGGATTTGAAAAAAAAAAATCACCAACCTGCCTATTTCTATTTCTCTCCTTCATCTCTCCTATCCCCCTCATAGGATGGGGTGCATGGCTTCTACCCATGTGCACCTATGAGCAGTCCTATCCGCTGCTGTTGAGCTTCTACCTCACGGGGCATTTCCTTCCTACCCAGTCTTCTCTGCTAATTTTTAGATGCGGGTTTGCCCCCCACCTGGCAGGGTGACCTCATACTTGGTGCAGCGGGAACCTCTATCTTACTCTCTTTCTTTAATGAACACGCATTGTCGAGGCCTTCTGTGACCCCATCTTATCTTAATAATAACAACACCTTGATATGCCGAAACGTTTTGTAAAATACGAAAATAATATAAATAAACTTCTTTAGGAAACGGCTAAAAATATATCTTAGAACCAAAAGAAAACTTAAGACGATGATGAGTAAATAAAATATTAGAAAAAATCTTGTTTTTCTAATGCCGTTTTTATAATATGCTAATATACTACGTAATAATAAAATACATGAAATATTGAGTGGGATGGGGCCCCGCTGTATTATTTCCCCCAGTTTTGAAGTACCTATGCTGATAATTTCAAATGTACTATCCATCATTTTTCAGTCTTCATGAATAATACCGATTATATTATCAAGTTGGACACTCGATTAAATTGAAAAATGGGCTTTAGGGGGAGGGGTTTTAGCGCAAGGGGTAGGGGAGAGGAGGATGTTAACTATAGAACAGGTGGGCATAAGTGTCCCTCCTAACTGCCTCCAAACTTCCTCTTAATGTCCCTTCAATTCCAAATTTGTTATTATAACCATCCCCTACCCCTCCCACTATTGGATCCACCCAAACTGATAATGATTTTGCCGAAAACGTTGAATAAATAGACATAATACACATATACTGCTACTTAATTATTTCTTCTACTCTGAGTAATCACAAAGTATTATTTCTATGTATGGGTCAATCCATTTGAAACCGTCTAATTTTCATTAATTTTGAAGCTCGAAATTTTTGGTTTTTAATGATTTTTTTACCAGTTATTCTCTATCTTTTCATAATAAAATAACCGCGGGTAAAACTTTGTTTTAGCAAATACTTTTAGTGTTGCAGCCCTTTTAAGTTAGCTTCGCGACTGAAAACATGTGTTGGGAAAATCCCTCTAATTCTGGCGATTTTGCAGATATCGAATCAAAACAAAAACTAACAATAAGATAAGGGCGTGCTTTACATATTTTGACCTTACATCTTATTAAAGACTAAGCTGGTTCGTGAGTTATAAGTCACCAATCTCACCAACCAATTTCAGTTACCAAATTTATGGCACTTAAAAATATGCGTAACCTGTTATGTTAGTTTCTTAAATTTTCTCTTAGCCTGTTTTGAGATATTTCCTTGTAAACTAGTCTAAACAAAACGAGTTTTGGCCATTTTTGAAAATTCATATAAAAAAAATACCATGTTCTCAAGATCGAAATTTTCACAGCAAGTAGGACTGTGACTAATGTACGAAAAAATAATCAAAGGTGAGTCTCTTTTCCTTCATAGACTTTTAACTCGCTAAAAGTCTCATTTTTTTATTAAATTTCTAGATTTTTTCTAACCTTACTTTTACCACTTTCAAGGTAATAAGTTATAGGGACAAAATATATAAACTATGTCCTTATATTATTGATAGTTTCTGTTTTGACTCGATATCTGCAAAATTACCAGAATTAGAGAGATTTTTCCCAACACATGTTTGCATTCTCGAAGCTAACTTAAAACTTCTGCAACACTAAAAGTGTTTGCCGGAAAAAAAAAAAAAATTATTCACGGTTTCGAATGGATTTACTCACATATAAAATGACAACGCGATTTGTGTTTCCGCGTACTCCTACTAAACCATAAAACTGATTTTAAAACGGTTTTCACCATTAACTAGAGCGTTCTTTCCTGGAGGTTTCTAAGTAAAATACATTGCAATTTAGCTTATCTGTAAACGGAAAAAAAATGTCTGTAACCTATTCGTCATTAATTATTTTTGAAATATAACTAGTAACATAGACATATCATATACCTTGGGAAGGGCAAGGTTTTAGAAAAGTTAATATGCAATAAAAGAAATTGTACAAGTTAATATAAAGTTGTTTTAAGCCTTTACATGAACATATGATGTTGGTAAAGAGGAAGTTATAATATGTAAATATTGCCATCGTCGTATAGGATCGTGCAAGTTTTATTGTTCTATTATTTATGGAAGATTTTAGAAAGAATATTACGCACCAAATTGTAACCAAGCAGTTAACATAAATTGGAAGTTGTTTTAAGTCTGTAAACTTTTTTATTTTTTTATTTATTGAGATATATTACAATTTGTTACAATATTAACATTAGTAATAGTGGTATAAGATCCCATTCACACAATATATACAGTATACAATGATAAAGTCAAATGTCTGTAAACTAACATTGCTTTTAATTATTTCATATTTTAAATTATTACATGAAAACAGATCTTTTACTGTAAAGTAAATGGAATCCCATGAAAACTAAATTAAACATTTAAAATGTATTACAAATCAATAAACTGAACTGATTTTGATTTCTGCCCATGAATTAATATATTACTGAATAGATGTTACGATAAACTTAAAACTACCTAAGCGATAAAGTCTAAATCGGTAAGACCAATATTTTTTAAACCTAAATGAAACCTCATTCAAATTTCACCATTGTGAAGCAGGGGCAGGTCCACTAGTTATTGTATAAATTAAAATAATTATGCTATTGGGGAGTTGTTAAAATACGTTACGAATGAAATTACGTCACACTCTAACCCATGTTAACTAACTCGGATTAATAGTTGCTTGGTGCAACTGAACTAAAACTCTAATCACGATTAACTTTTAACTTGGGTTAGTTTTTTTTATATTCTATTGAAATTTACAACTGTATACTACAATACATCAAGTAAATATGCCGATAAAAGATATGTACATGAAAAACGTGAAGAGAAACTGCTCATTGGCAGCACTCTAGTAATCAATCCAAACAAGAAGGTTTCGAGGCCATTTTCTTTTCAGACTCGTCGATGGATTATCAGGAATCGTAGAGGAAGCAAGGATTGAAACTAGTGGATTAGAGTGGGAATGGAGTTTGCCATGGAAGGAATGATACCTGGTACGGGCCAAATCAGCTACATACGGAACATGGAGGTCTTTATGAATGATTTTATTCGTGACAAAGTAAAGGATTTTGGATTGTAAGGATAGGATACGGGGAGAATTGCATGGTTTAATAGAGCCCCATAGCTCAACTCCGTAGGTCCAGATAGGTCTTATGATTGTCATGTAAATGAGTCTTTTTTAGTTAAGTGAAAGGTTAGAGCGTCTGTCAAGTAAGTGTTGGAGTAGCCGAAAACGTCTTAGTAGCAGTTTCTTGTCTTTTTAGTCTCGTGTGCGGATTTCATGTAAGGCGTTTGTCAGTTGGTGCAACCGGGCCTAAGTAGACCGCCGCTATTCAAGTCATAGGTTCAAATACGGCTTATATTGTTAATTTAAAAGTAAGAGTTTTTTAAATTTGTTAATAGGTAGTTCTGAGCGTTTGTAGAATTAGTATTGTGATGATAAGCAAACTTATTATTATTATTACTATTATTTTTTTTTTTTTTAATATTTATGTTAGAACAAGATTTTCTGTTATATATTTTTTCTTACACATACATTTGTACTCACTGGTCTTTATTATGTTTTCCCACCTAATAATTATATATAAATATATTTTACTCAATTAAATGAACAGACGGGAGATAAGAAAAATGGCGATGGTTTGACTGCCTCGACATTGACCTAGACACTTAATCAGGCGCCTAGAAGGTTGATTAAACCACGTCCAGTGTTTAGCCAGTTGGCCAAACAAGATAAAAACACAATAGCAATCCGTTTATTTTTTCTGTTTGTTTGGTAATTCTATTTCACAATCAAAATGATTTCTCAACGCGAACGTATGTATCCCGAGAACACATAGCATGCAGATTATTGTTCTAAAAAAGTGACTAAAAAACCGTCGAAGTCGCTACCTTTAAATTAAATAATTGAAGTCATTCAGCATGCAATGACCAGCCTGCAACTCATTAAGCCAAAGTACGTGTTTTGGCCGCTTCGTCCGTTATTAAATTCATTACTTAAAATGCGCGACCAAAAGAAAAAGGCTCGTTATCGTACAATACAAAAAATGTATTAATTTTTCATATCATAGTTTTTAATTATTTTTGTATTGGTAATTCGAAATCGTTTAGTAAAAAATAAACCATTAATTCCAAATAACGACATTTAAAAAAAAATTAAATAAAAAATATGATTTTAGTTTAACCTTTTAATTGGTTTATATTGTTGTCACCAGGAAAATAAAGCGGTTGTGACTCGTTTACTCAACGAAAAGTGTATGTAGTTTGTGAGTCCGTACTTTTTCTCTCATATCATTAATCGTATTATTTAAATTAAATTTCCGAACATATTTCTGTTATCTGTTATTAGGAGACCTTTTTTTCTCTTTTCCTTTTTTATTCATTAACAAGACGACACATTTCACGATATTCTACTAGATGGGACTTCAGCTGCAAGTCGCCTGTAAACGTGTACGGATAAAGACACGTGCTCACCATCGAAACTTGAAGTGGATCGACTAATACTCGACGACTTGTAAAGACAACTCCATCATCGGTTTTCACTCGTCGCTAATTTTACCGAGGGTATTTGGACATATTTTGTCAAATCCGAAATTAATTACTATATATATTAAAATGAGCTTATTGAAAATTATCATATGCATTAAATTTAAAATCTTAAATTTAATCATTAATCTTCTTCAATTTTAATTTATTATTCAAAAAATTATTTTAATCTGTTTATCAACGTTATTTTCGTTCATCTGTTTTCTTACGTCATTTTCAACTGACATTTAATTATATTAGTGTTGTAAAGCAAGCCAAAATGGTTATATTTTGTAATAATTAATTTGTTTGTAAACAAAAAATTGAGTTTATTATGGTTTATTTTGAAAAAGAAAATCATCTCTAGGATTTATTTTTTTATTCGTTATATAAAAATCTGGTGCGCATCACACGACTTTCACTTATCTCCGTTTATAAAACCAATTTAAGAATTTTCAAATACCAAATTAATTAACCAAATTTTCAAATGAATTAGAGATAAAATAAGTTTAAAGAGTTAATTAAATTTATTTTCGATTGAATCATGTGTTTTATTAAATAATCTATAAATAATCAGTTAATTTTATCAGCTTTTCATCAATATCGATTAACTTTCACAACTTTGTGTATAAGATAATATTTTTTAATAAAATAAAATAAATAAAATTTTAGCTTTCCAACTGTATATTATTCATACATATTATGGTTCTTATCTTAAAAATAACAAAAATTACATCAAAATATCCTTTTGTTCTTTTCTCTTTCATTCGATCATCCAATTCGTTCAACTTTTATATCAATGTTATCAACATGAAATGGTTAATTTTTTCGAATCTGCAAAATTTGAAGATACTTTAGAGGAAGAAAATTAAAACCATCAGCATTTAAGCTATGCCAGACTATTTTAATCAGAATAAAACCTACATCATATTAAAGCCCATTAAAGTTTACATAGATAAAGCGAGTTTTATAAAAATCGTTTGAGCCGATTTTGAGAAAATGGTAAAAACGGACAAAATACATGGTGTGGCTCTTCTTGTTAATGCATTTCGATGAAAAAGTTGCTGTAACACCTCAGGCATAGACGCTCTTAAAATATGAAATATCAGTTTTATAAAATTTATTGTTTTCGGGCTAGACTTACCACATATATATATATATATATATATATATATATATATATATATATATATATATATATATATATATATATATATATACACACACAGACACAAACCTTTTTGTGGGACATGGCTAAACGTTGATTTACTCTATTTGGATGGACCCTAAAACGTGTATTTACGTTGATAACTGGAATTCGAAAATTTTCACAATCGTAATAATTTCCCTTACTATATATTACATATGGGGAGCGCGTGGCTGAGTGACTAGCGTTGTGAGTTCGAATCCCAGTACCGGCGGGGCTTTTATAAGGATCTAATTAAATGGGTATTCATTCACAGCCTCTCCCCCGGGTATGTGAGACCCGTCAGCCAAATATTGGCCACTCACAAAATTGGGCGTAGGGAGTGATGACCCTACCCTACAAATTGCATCGCGAAACGCGAGTGTAATCTCCCAGGAGATTACACAGCGAGGCCCAGGTATATATTTTTTATTTTTATACAAAAAATAAATATACATTACATAGATAGGAAAGTGAAAGTAAAAATAGTGTTAATATTGAAGTTAATATGTTGAACTCGAGTTAAAATTTGTCTCCTCTTTTTTCTTGTGGTTGTATTTCTTCTTTTTTAAGTTAATTGTACTATGTTCACAAATGAGTTTATCAATAAATAAGATTCCAAAAAGGCATTCGGTATTATATTTGAACCTCCTTTCAAATTTTGTTTTACTTTTCAAAATATATGACTAATTGATCAGTTGATTTTCTGCAAAGATAAATTAATTGAATTATTTTAAAGACAGTCTGATTTTGTTGAGTTGCTGCTTTGGGGAAAGGTCGTCCAAGAGTAGAATTTTATTATCCTTACGGTGCCCTAATAGTACGGTACTTTGTATAATGCAAATATGGTTTGATGATAGTCAGAAAATTGAGTAATATTGTATTATGAAGTTTATACCAAATTAAAATCATTCACTAAATACGGGAGCGGCGTGGTCTAGTGGATATAGCGCTAGTCTGCTGTGCTCCGGGTCCTGGGTTCGAATCCCGGCTGTGGCAGAATATTATTTATTCTGTTGATTCAGTCGGGGGTCGCCCCTAGGGTATGGAGACCCTCAAGGGGCAGACCCAGCCTCTATAAAGTGGGTACCCAAAATAATTGGGGAAAAACCTGGAGGCTGAGCGCGATTAAGGCCTAATCACCTCATTTCACTGCCGTTGGCCTAGAAACAGTACGAATCTCTATATGTACTGAGCCAAAGACCCTTCATGGTTTGTAGTGGTACAGGTTTTTTTTTTTTTTTTGAGATAGCGGGAGAGAAACGCTGGGATCTCTTGGAGTGTGTAGCACACACTCGATAATCTCTCTGCATGCATACATACAATAATAGTTACCAATGTACCACTTTTGTTCATTTTGTTATTATATCAACACGTTGATGACGATCAACGCAGGGTTAGAAGCTTTTCTATCAAGCTCATTTATTGTTATATAATTAACAATGTTGATTAAAGAGATTAATATTTAATCTACCAATTTCGTCAACCTAGTTTACACGTGGTACTGCTTCCATCTAGGTAGGAATATTGTCAACAAATTAATTTTATATTATTAAAATAAAAATACTATACTGCAGGAACTGTAGAAATGTTTGAATTCATACATATATTCGTAATGTTCCTAAAACAAACAAAATAACAATTTTTTTTTATAGATTAAACCCATTGCCCCTAATTGGAATCAGGAGAGTAATAATATTAAATAAATTACATCAATTTCAACTGTCCAGGAGAATTTGATGAAATCTGGGCCATTTGTACAATAGTCCTCAAACTTCTGAACAAATCAGCATGGGATTTCAATTTAAATAGATATTATAATTTGAATTAAACAATTAAATTAATTTTACTTGATTTTCGAGCAATAATATATATTTTATAAGATTATTGATAAATTAAGTTGTAGGTAAAGAATTCAATAGTTAATTAAAGGCTGGTTTACTGCTTAACTTCTGTACTTAAAAACGCAATACTTTTTGGCTAATACGCGATCTTCAACCATTCTTAAAAATTCTTTTGAGGACCATTCAGAAGTTTGAGGACTATTGTACAAATGGCCCAGATTTCATCAAATTCTCCTTGCCAGTTGAAATTAATGTAATTTATTTAATATTATTACTCTTCTGATTTCAATTAGGGGCAATGGGTTTAATCTAAAAAAAAATTGTTATTTTGTTTGTTGTATCTCATTTACTAGATGTATATCATTATACAGTTGTAAATAATAATAAATCTATTTAAAAAAAAAGTCTGCTAGAAAAAAACTACAAACAATTATTTTGAAACGGTTAATTATTGGTTTGTCCGGAAAATGAGGAGGTTCAGGGTTTTCTTTATATACTTCTCTATAAAATAAATTGTTTACATTTGCTGGGTATGAATGTCAACACTCATTAATCCTCTTCCAAAAGAAAATGTTTGCTTATCTCTGTAGCATTTCGCTACGTGGAAATAATTCAATCTTTGCTTACGTTTCAAAAGCATGATTTTAGTATAATTAAGTTTTATTGGTTTACGGGGCCCAAGCGGTCAAGCACATTAATGAGGTATGGTTCGAGGCCATTATTATTTCTGTGATTTTTATGGTTATTCTCTTTAAAATGGGAAAGTATAATATAAATTTTGGTGGGCGATTATGTTCAAGCCCGTTTTTAGTTTTTTTATACTTATTTATTTTGTATTGTACTGTTGTTTTTTTTTATAACTTAAAATTTAGTTTTACGTTGATTATATTTAATATATTATATTTGTATAAAAAGTTCATTTATAATTTTTTTTTTAAACTATAATCCTATATATATATATTCAGTCCTTCCAATCCAAAGTCCTCAGAACCATAGTTAATGCTCCTTATTATGTCACCAACCTTACCTTACACCGCGACCTAAATATTCCATTTATTTTAGAACTTATACCATCAAAATTCTCTAAATTCCATCAGAACCTTATCCATCACCCTAATCCACTAGCTCAATCCTTATCCAGCTCCACACATCCTCACCATCCCCCATGAAGGTTGAAACGGCAGTGGCCGCGAGATCTCTTGTAACATGTATATTGGAGTTCTAGCATTGGCTAGATTCTCCACTCAAGTGCTATATGCTTGAGGATTGTATATAGGTATGAGTGACTTTTGTATATATTTTTATTGATTTTTGTTTTGTGTAATATTTTTTTTTTGTATAATATTTTTATGTATTTTGTTTTGTATAATATTTTTATTGTAATATTACTTAATAAAGAACTGTTTCTGAACTAAAAAAAAAATAAATAAATAAATCCTATATTATTCTCCGGACAACCAAATACTTCCAAATTCCCTAGTTTTGAGACCCAGTTTGACAGGATAATTATTTATTTTGTCATTTCAGCAGTAGATCCTCCTGTGGCTCACCCAACCTCTACAAAGTGGGTACCAAAATTGGTGAAAACTCGGCCTAATTACCCCCTGGGATAGACGTAGGTATAATTCCTGATGGCATGTGATTTGCTCTCCTTCCTGCTCTATTGCTTACTTACTTAAGATTACGGAAATGGATTTATTTTTGAAATACTTATATTATATTTCTAAGAGCAGATCAATACAGGCCAGTTATTCGATTGTGGAACCTTTCTCCATGCGCCGTATTCACACAAAGCATTGAGGTATATATAGCCTCTGGATTGAATACCTTTCTTGGAATAGGTTGAGATAGGGGTTGATATGTCGAAAAGCTCTCTACTCCACGAATTCCTGTCGTTAAAATATTTGAACTGCATTCCAAGTAAAGAATAATACCGCATTTCCAGTTCCTTTTCAGCTCCAGCCAAACTCTCTTGAAGAGTTCATCAAGACACTATTCTTGGAATTCTCTTAGCTTTGTCACGCGTTACTTCTAGGTCCCAATATAAGTTTATTAAGTTGAACTTTCATCATTCCTTTCTGTGTTCGGTCTTCAACCAAATAATATTTTCAGGCAGTTCATAAATTTAAAATTATTTTTTAATAATAAATATTGACACCTTTGGTTATAAATGACCTTAGCATCGTTCAAATTACGAACTACTCCAACATTTTTTTTATTTAAACATATTTATTGATATTTACAACTGTATTATTATATACAACAGGTAAGTGTGATGGATATAGTAAACTGACATGAAATAATGAAATGATGCCACCCATCGGCAGCACTCTAAAAATATTTTCAACTAGAAGGTCTCGGGGCCATCTGCTTTTCAGAGGCCTCGGAGGATTATCAGGAATTGAATAGGACGATGGGATAGAAACTAGTGGATTAGAGTGGAAATGGAGTTTTTCATGGAACGATTGATATCTGGTTCGGGCTAATTCAGTAACATATGGGATATTAAGGTCTTTATGGATGAGCTTATTCGTGACAAAATAAGGAGCGTTAAGGATTTTACGAAGGACTTTAGATTGTAAGGATTGGATACGAGAAGAATTTGATGGTTTGGTAGAGCCCCATAGCTCTACTCCGTAAGTCCATATCGGTCTTATGATGGTCATATAAATAAGTCTTTTGTAATTAAGTGGAAGGTTGGAGCGTTTGTCCAGTGTTGAAGTAGTCGAAAACGTCGGGCAGTTTCTTGTCTTTTCAGTCATGTATGGGGATTCCAAGTCAGACGTTTGTCAAGGTGGAGTCCGAGGTATCGAATCTGTTCAACAGGGGCTAGTGGAGTGTCATTAAAGGATACTGTGGGGCAGGAAGTCATTGGTTTACGGCAAAGAGTAAATGTTATCTGGTGGGATTTGTTAGAATTAATTTTAATCCTCCATTTCTGGCACCGTACTTCAAGGTCTCGGATGTGGGATTGAAGAGTGTGGGAGTCAGTAAATGGATCATTATCTACCGATAGCACACGCGTGTCATTAGCATAAGTAGAAAGGAAAGTGTTGGGATGGGTTGGGATATCAGCTGTACAGACTGTATAAAAAACAGGTCCTAGGATGCTGCCTTGGGGAACACCAGCAGATTGAGAAAAAAAGAAGGAATAGGAACTGTGGTGATATATTTGGAAAGATCTATCAGCAAGGTAGTACTGTATAATAAGAAAATAAGTAGGAGGGAGACATAGCTTGTAAAACAATCCCTGGTGCCAGACTCGGTCAAAGGCCTGTTCTACTCCAAACATAAACATATTATCCATAATCGTTTTGTAATAGTTTATATTATGAAATGTATTGGATCTAACTTGGGTGTATTAGGTCGCGGTTAATATATAAACGAGTGGAGTGCGTGTTTATTCAGTAGCGAAATTACTTAGCTCGCCGAGTATACCAAAGAATTTAGAGGTTTGAATTTATAAAACTATTAATTTCCCGACGGTTCCGTTCGGATTCGAAACATTGTCCTTCTTCTTCTTCTTCCAGTGGCGCGACAGGCCGTGTAGGCCCTGGGCCTCGCGGTGTAAACTCGTAAGAGTTTACACTCACGTTTCACGATACAATTGCCCTTACTTTGAAGAATAAAGAACGCCTCAAGGTTTTCGAGAATAAGGTACTACGTTAAATATTTGGTCTAAAGAGAGATAGGAAACATGGGAATTCAGGAAGTTGCACAACGCAGAGTTGCGTAGCTTGTACCATGTCAGTATAAATGAGCTGATGGCTCAGAAAAAAAAATACCGAAAAAATTGGTAATAATTGAATTTTTTTTTAAATTCTACTCCATAGGTTTAGTTTTATACATTTTCTAATTAACTTTACGAATAAAAATTTCCAAGAGACGCAAACAAATGTTTCATTAATTTTTAATTTCACAAACTTCTTTGATTATGTTTGCATTAAAATCTAGATTATTTATTTCATTATATTAGTAAATTTTCTTCTTAGGTTATGGGAGAGAATAATATGAGAGTAAAGCGAATTTGATAAACAACTAAAGGAGAAAAGTGGGAACATATTTTTTCGTGTTTTTGAACACAAGAATAGTAATATAGATGTATAATATACTGTTGAAAAGCTAATGATTTTAGAAAAATATTATCTAATACACCGAATTGTAAAAGTTAATGGAGAGTGATGCGCAATTTCTAAGAAACGCAAAAAAAAGTTTCATTAATTTGTTATTAAACAAACTAGTTTGATTATGTTTGCATTAAAATTTTAAGAATTATATTATAATTATATTATTTTTTATTATATTGTTATATTATTTAATCTAAAACTTTGTTACAAACGAAACTGAATAAAATTCATTAATGTTTTTTCAACTCTCAATTTATTTAATATTTAAAAAAAAAAAAAAAAAATTAACAACCAAGATAAGTGGAAGTCCTGTGTTGCTCGCACAAAATTTTTACTTTAATTTTTATTTTTAAAATTTTAGTTTCATTGAAATCGAACTTATGTTTTTTAATTTTACTATATTTTGGTAATTTTATGTTCTTTTTTTATTCTGGGACGAGACCCTTAAAAATAATATTACAGGAAATAAACAGGGGTCTTAAGACTAGTTTCTTAGAGTAAAATAATTAAAAATATAAATATAAGTAAAAATAACAACAGAATTAAATTAATAAAATGAAAAAAAATTAAAATAACTCAAACGTCAACTTCTAATAAAATGTGAAAAAAGGAAAAAAACATATGTATATGTTAAAATAAGAACAGATAATAATATATAATTAAAAATACAATAACATTAGTTAGTTATGTATTTAATTAATTTTTATTCCATATTACAAATTTAACTTTGTTGTATTCATATTGTTTAATGTTTATAAAAACATATTTTCTGTGAGAACTGGTATAAAATTCATCTAAAATGTAATTAAATTGTTTCATCAAATGTATTTCATATATTATATTACTTCAGTCTTAGTAAGACTCTGAAATATGGCGAACCATCCAGTCTATATAAGCTGGTGTTTTAGGGTGAACACTTTTTTTTTTTTGTAATTTATTTATTGCTATTTACAACTGTATCGGTTAATACAATAAGCCAATAAGCTGTGAGATAAAATAAATAAAAAAGACAAGAGGAGAGACTGGCTATTGGCAGCACTCCGGTAGGTGATCTAAATTAGAAGGTCTCGAGGCCATCTTCTTTTCAGACGCCTTGGAGGATTGTCAGGAATGGAAGAGGAAGCAATGATTGAAACTAGTGGGTTAGAGAGGGAGAGGAGTTTGTCATGGAAGGATCGTCGTAAATATTTGACATCCTGTCCAACAGCATAGTTTAATAACATTCTTCTTGTCCCTGTTGAACATATTCTCTATCTAAGTCTTCTACTATACAAACGTCTTACATGGAATCCGCACATAAGACTGAAATGACAATAAACTGCCCCGCTGTTTCGGTTACTTCAACACTTACTGGATAGAGTTACAGTAACAGAGCTCTATCCTTTCACTTAACTACAAAAGGCTCATATATATCTCAATCATAAGGCCTATCTGGAAAAACGAAGTTGAGCTTTGGGGCTCTACTAAACCATCAAATTCTTTCCTTATTCAATCCTTACAATCCAAAATCCTTCTAAAAATCCTATATGATCCTTACTGTGTCACGGATAAACTCATCCATAAAGACCTTAATGTTCCACATTTTGCTGATTTGGCCCGAATCAGGTATCGATCCTTCCATGACAAACTAGCTTGACTACTAAATCTTTCAGAACAATTTTTTTTTATTTATTCTCACAATTAAAACTAGGAATGCCTTTCCACCAAAAGAAAATTTCCAATGAAAGTTATAACTATATTTCTGCCGAAAAGTTAAATGGGAAGTAATGGAATGAGATACAATCATTCTTGGATAAACTGTACGAGAAGAAAAAGTCATTGGAATCTAATGACGACCCCCTAACGATTCTCCTTCCAGCCTCGAATGAAAATGGCATCCAGTTTCTTCCTTTCCATTAGTAATTGCAACTCCCTTCCAATTTGTATCAACTTACATATAAATTGTCAAATGATACTGTAAAAACCTAATCGTAAAAAAATATAGTGCGGTGCCCGGAATACATAAATTTCACTTATCAGCTGATATACAGTGAGTGTCAAAAGTGTTCGGAATTCTCTAACATTTAGTAATTTACTTGATTTTAACTTATTTTCTCTGTTTTTAAAGCGTTATAATCCACTTTATAATTTTAAAAGGAAGGTATACAATATCTAAAACTAAAAACAACGACAAAAAAATTTCATTTTTAACGTTCATTTACGAAAATAGAAGAAGTATACGGAATTGCTTGGTTTCCTAGTTGTATTAATGCAGTACTCATATATAAACACCCATTTAGTAAAATTTTTGTATTTTAGCTTTTAGGAATTAATCTAACTAATTATTTTTCTTATTTTATTTTATTTTTTTTTAAATATTGTCCCACTCGATTAGTTATTGCCCTTACTTTGTCACCAATAAAATAATCCATAAAGACTTGAATATCGCATTAGTCGCATATGTAGGCCGAACTATATATTACCAAATTACCTGTCCACTCCGACCCTCCCCTCCGCAACCTCTCATCACCATCTATTCCTGATGATCATCTGAGGCGGCTGAAAAGACGATGGCCTTGCGACCTACTAAATTAAATAAACACTGAATTGCTACCAATGGGTAGTTTATTCACATGCCTGTATGATTAATAAGACATCTACTTAATGTATTTTATTTTATAATACAGTTGTAAATTTCTTAAAAAAAAATAGTTATTGTTCTTTGAAGTTTGGAAATTAAATTTGGAAGAAGTAATTGAAGAGGGATTTCGAAAACTTTTAGAAAATTGGGCTGCAACAAAATCTAAATAGTCCTGAGTCATGTTCGCGCTTATGTTGAAAATTTAATTTATTCGCCATTATTCTTCTATTTTTAATTCTGGCTTTTCATACTGAAAAGTTTCTCAAGTCTATAAATATAAGGCTATTCAACCTCTTTGAAAGAAGAACAGCCCTAACCACCACTAACCGCTCAAAGGGTTTTACAATGACATATTAAATTCTTTATTTGGTTTCCTCCAAACCATTATTTTTTCATAGAACCATGTATTTTAGTGTAAGGCTCATCTGTAAGGAGTTAAATTCATCAACCTTCTTTTTAAAAATTGTTGCAAACATTCAGCTTATTGTTGGCTTGCCTACTGAAAGACGTTTTCCGGACTTCTTCTACCATGTTTTTTTTTTGTAACATTTTTTTTGAACGCGGTGAACAGTTGAAACACTTTTGTGCATCTGAAAGTTTTGGAAAACTGTGAAATAAGCCGAGGTTTACGCATTTGAGGAATTGCTTTCTTATTTGATTAAAAACCAGTATTTCATTTTTAACACTTTATTTTTGGACGGTCACATTTTTGCTTTTATACTTTATTATAATATCCACTAAAATATATAATCAGCTATCTACATAATCCCATTAATTTTTTTTTTAACATTTCAACCATTTCTCTTTAAAAATTATTCAAAGGCGTTGTTCGATCGCTAAGTTTTTGCTTAAACGCTTTATTTTAAAATGTTGTTTTCCAAGGTTGGGCATCAGTGACAGGAGATAAAAGAATTATTAGAACATTGCATTATGTCGAATATTGGTTAGAATATGAACATTTGAAACCATTAAATTACAATATATTAGGATTTCCAAATACTATTGACACTGAATGATCTTGTAATTTTACATTATTAATCGGATATTTTTTTTAAGGTTTACTTTTCGGTTATCTGGTTAGTGATTTTCTTTATAGTAGTCTCTTTTAAAGATCCATTATTGAAAAAGAATTATATATATTCATAGTGGGGAAAAATACTTATTAAATAAAATGAAATACCAATTCCAAATACTTTTGACACTCACTGTAATTTAAAACTGTGATAATGATTCCATTTATTTTATATTAAACATGAAATTACCCACGACTCGCGAATATTTTATTTTTTGTTGATTTGAGTAACAAATATGCGTTTGTGGTTAAGGTATACATTCTAAGGATAATTACGCTATTGGTCAATCAGTTACCTTTTCAATGAATAAAGTTCTTTAGAGAAAGATTTTTATTTTATATCTGTCGAATATACAATAGCAGGTATACATTCTCAATATGTTTTAGTTTTTTTACACAATCGTTCTATTGGGTTGGAAAATATGTTCTTTCGGTTTTTCTGTTTATTTTTATGTCACAATGATAACTCTTTTTAGCTGACGAATTAATTCCTAAGGTCGCACACACGCATAGAAAATCATTTGCACAAGCTCGGCTATGTTTCCAATCTTAATACATGGGTCCCTCATTCTTTAACCCGAGCAAACTTGGAAAAACGCATTTCTGTTTGTTATTCACTACGGAAACCGCAACGAAATGACCCATTTTTGAAAAAGTTGGTAACAGTAGATAAAAAATCGATATTTTACGATAGTATAGTCCGTTGAAAATCTTAGGGACCTAGTGAGGCTTCTAGAAAAATTTCATTATCCGGATAGCTTCCAATGAAGATAACGATTCCCATATGGTGGGATTTCATGGGTGTTATTTTCTATGAGCTATTGCCATCAGGCCAAAACAATTGATTTAACTAATTACTGTTCAAAATTAAAAAAAATGGATCAATTAAATGAAAATAAACGCCCAGAAATCAGGGGTGTAGTGGTCTACCAAGGCAAAGCCAGGCCTAACACCTCATTCGTCACTTGCAATAAATTATTGAACCTTGGAAGGGACCTTTTGCCCTTCATATTCACCAGACTTAGCTTCAAGTGACTACTACTTATTCCGGTCTTTCCGGAACTCCACGAATGAGAAGAAGCTCCAAAAGGAAGATAACGTTAACTGGATCTCTTTTATAACAATAAACTCCAGACATTCTTTGTTGATGTCTTGTTGACAAACATGGCATTATGAAGTTAGTGAAAAGATGGTGAAGGATCATATTTAATAATGGTCAATACATTGTATATTAAAATAAATTATATGTCTATAATATATTGAGTTTTATTTTACACTGAAAAACCG
Source organism: Piezodorus guildinii (assembly GCA_023052935.1). Lineage (NCBI taxonomy): Eukaryota > Metazoa > Arthropoda > Insecta > Hemiptera > Pentatomidae > Piezodorus > Piezodorus guildinii. The sequence goes on along the minus strand of CM041295.1, from coordinate 129,201,070 downwards.
AAAGGACTTAATTACCAACCCATTGTATCACTACAACTCGTTTACAGGATATGTGTGAATTAATCACATTAGTCGATGAAGTCTATCACTCACTCACAAAAAAAAAAAAAAAAAAAAAGCTAAAATTGTTTTTAAAGCTTCAGAAGAAAGATCTTCTGTTTTTTAACATTGATGGCGATGGTGCCTTGCGTCCGTAAGGCGTTTACTCGGTTCAGAATCGGAAATTTTGACTTGAAAGACGCAAAGCGTCCTTCAACTGTTAATGAAGATCAAAATCAAAAAATTACCTAAAAGATGGCTACGTGTAATTGATCACGATGGTTCATAAATAATTGATTAAAATATTTCGAAGGAGTTGTTTTTGAAATAACCAGTAAAAAAACACAACAAACTTATTTTATAGCCCAATTTTGATGAATATTGTACTATAAAAAAAATATCCAATAAATATAAAGAGAGTTGTTCGTGAGGCAATTATTCTGCTGTTTACTCCATTCCTTTTATTAATAATCATATTATTCCGGGAGAATAAAGGCCTTTCTCATGTCTTTGTTTGTTCTCATTCACATGCAAATAGATCAAAAACAAAGGATTTCGAGTGAACTTGCCGAGGCAACTTGCCAAGCCGATAAATTGTTGTATAAATATGAGCCCTGAGGACTTGGGTTGGAACCATTGTCCCGCTACATCAAAACAAAAACACGCGCATAGCAAATATCTACCTACCAATGTATGTATAATGTGTTTATAATTATGCGTATCCTACCATATGAACATCTTCAGAGCGTCGTATTTCAATAGAAGGCTTAAAATCTGTTTTATATACCTTCCTAATGGTATACAAGGTTGCACGCTGGATTTTAGTAACGTTAGGAAGAAAATGGTGGGAGAAAGTAGATTTGATATAAAAACTATCACATTTCATTCCAACACAACAAAAACTTCTGGAAACCCCTCAGTACAGTTACTACACTTAATCATCCCTTAAACAAGTGGTTCTCAACAAAACATTTTCGCGTGACCCCATCATACAATCATTTCAATGGCAAGGACCTCCTAAATCCTAAACATTATATATTTAGATTTTTAGTAGGCTACACTGTATAACTGACATTGTGAGAGAAATATCTCAACTGAAACTCTATATTCTAGAAGAAGCCTAGTTGGGGGAACGGAAATTAAGAAAAAAATACCCAGCTCCAGCAGTTCACTTCAATCCGCGAAATAGTGAGTAACTAAAATTTAATGTTGAACCTGGCGGACGACCCTACAATTTTTTAAAGGAAGAGAAAAATCATTATCTATGAAGCCCGTCAGAGGGAACGTACAATGATGGTCCAGAGCCGGTTCTAAGTCAGGTACTCGTTAAAGATACCCTTCCTAATTAATGGTGGATAGGCAAAATTTAGGGCTTTAACTTTAATATCGTCCAATAGCCAAAGTAGCATAAAATTACGTTAAATAAATAAAGATAACCTACATTTAAAACTTATACAAGAAGGTATTCAAATATTTATAAATAAATCAAATACTCGTATTAATTACCTTCTGCGTTAAATCATACATCTCCAGTTCTTTAAGCTCAATATTTTCGAAGTGTTAGAAAATTACCAATTTTAAGGTTGTGATTTTTTTTTTGTAGATTTTTTATACAATTTTTTTTCTACAAATTAAAAACAAATGTGTGTTAAAGAAACGAATTAAAAAAAAAAATTAAACAGTTTTTGATTAAAAGTCGCAAATATTATCATAATATTACAATCGGCTGACCGGAAGAGTTACTTTGTACAATGCATTTTTCACCTTTTTACGATTTTCTCTAAAACAGTTTTGATTTAACTCGCTAATCGATTTAAAATTTAATATGATGTAGGTTTCATTCTGATTGGAAATAGTCTGGCAGACATAAATGGCGAATTTTATAATTTTCTTCTTCTGAAGTACAGTCAATTTTTTAGCTTCGAAAAAAATAAACATATAATTTTATAAGTGCTTATAAAAAAGCGGCTAAATATACGTATTCAACGTGAATATATATTCATTTTTTTAATTATCTTCTTATATTATTATTCTATTTAGGCATCTTGAATTTTCAAGGTTCGGAAAAATCAACCATATCGTCTTATTATTGTTGATAAAAAACGGATAAATATACAAGTTGAAGGAATTCGATAGTTTTATTCTTCTGAAGTACCTTCAATTTTTTAGCTTCGAAAAAAATAAACATATGAATTTTATTAGTGCTGATAAAAAAACGGTTTAATATATTATTCAACGAATTTTGTTTAAAAAAAAATTATTTCCTTAATTAACACAAGAATAGTAATACAGATGTATAATATACTGCTGGATAGTTGAATATTTTAAAAATAATGTTATCTTATATTCAAAGTTGTGGAAGGTAATGTAAAATGACTGCTGTAGATAAAAATTTCATGATGTTATATTATTTAATCTAAAACACATGCTTTCAACTAAACTGACAGTAATTCTTTGAAAGTTTTATTACTCTAGCTGTTTTTGCAAGTTTTTTTTTAGATCTTAAACATATTTATTGATTGTTACAACTGCATTAAAATACATTAAGTAAATGTGATAGACAAACGGTTAAGTGACATGAAATAGATGTAGAGACACTAGCCAATGACAGAACTCCAAAAATATTCTTAACTAGGAGTCTTCTTTTGAGACGCCTCTTAGGATAATCAGGAATTGAAGAGGAAGAAAGGATGGAAACCAGTGTATTAGAGTGGGAATGGAGTATTTCATGGTATGATTGATAGTTCGGCTAAATCAGTAACATATGGACATTAAGTTCTTTATGGAGGAGCTTCTCTCCATGCCTTGCTAAGTTGTTTTATTAGGATGTAATTAAATGGGGATTCACTCACTGCCTCTCCCCCGGGTATGTGAAACCCGTCAGCCAAATGGTGGCCACTCATAAAATTAGGCGTAGGAAGTGATGACCCTACGTTACAAAATGCATCAAGAAACGCGAGAGTAATACACCCAGGAGATTACACCGCGAGGTCCAGGGCGTGCACGGCCTGTAGCGCCAATGAAAAAAAAAAGGAGGAGTTTATTCCTAACAAAATAAGTAGCATTGAGGATTTTACGAAGAATTTTGGATTGTAAGGGTTAGATACGAGTGGAATCAGATGGTTCAGTAGACCCCCTAAGCTCTACTCCGTTAGAAGTTCTTAAATTGATTTTAACAACCGAAGTAAGCAAAAGTCGTGTGCTAATCGCACTAGATTATTTTTTGTTTTTGATGAAGTTATTCCACTCCTATGACCTCTACCACTACAGCCCATGAAGAGTTTTGGGCACAATACATGTAGAGATTCGTACTGTTTCAAGACCAACGGCCGTGCTATGAGGTGATTCGGCCGAGTTTTTTCCTCCCCATATTTGGGTAATCCCTTGATTGAGGCTGGGTGTGCCCCAGGAGGGTCTCCATACCCTAGGGTAGCCTCCTGGCTGTATTAACAGAATAAATGATATTCCGCCACAGCCGGGATTCGAACACAGTAGACTAGCGCTATACCCAATAGACCACGTCGCTCCCATACTTTCACTCGTATAATTTGTCTATATTTGTAGTAAATGCCATTTAGGTTTTGTAGAAATAGGTCTGCTTTTATAACAATCTATACTTAAAACTGTTTTACTTGACACAACTAGTAAATATGCTTATAGACAAAATATATGTAGCAGACTTGTATAGAAGCTATTCGTTAGCAAATGTTCTATGCCAGAATGTCTTCTTTTCAGACGCCTCGAAGGATTATCAGGAACTGAAGAGAAAGAAATAATGGAAACCAGTGGATTGGAGTGGGAATGGAGTTTTTCATGGAATGATTGATACCTGGTCCGGGCTAAATCTGTAACACATAGAACATTAAGGTCTTTATTATTGAGTTTATTCGTGATTTCACGAATGATTTTGGATTTAAGGATTGGATACAAGCGGAATTCGTTGGTTTAGTAGACTCCCATAGCTCTACTCCGTTAGAAGTTTTTTAATTGATTTTAACCACCGAGGTAAGTAAAAGTCGTGTTTCACTCAAACCAGATTTTATTTTTTTTGGTGTCATTGCACTCCTATTATTATTTTTATCTGTAGTAAATGCTATTTAGGTTTTGTGAGTTGAGAGGTGGGATATGATCCTGTTCGCGGCCTCCTCTGATACCCCACTCAATATTTCCGTGCTTCTTGTGCCGAGGGCGGGTTGGGCGTAATGAGCTTTGGCATTAATATTCCTCCACTGGAGCTGGAGCTGGAGCTAGCTAGATTAAACGCCATGGCACATTCTGGTTCCCCAATAGAGAGACCCATATTCAATTCTTCTTTTACACCGAAACATAATGCTTAACAAGATATTTAACTTTCAAGCAGCTTCAAACCTTCAGAATAGTTTTACTGGCAAGCAATTAAAAAAATGCCACCCATCAAATGACTAACAATTCATTTGCATTGTTATGCTTTAAAGTGTCAGATATCTTACTTCATGATTTATATTTGACTTTTTTTTTATTGAATTCAATAATTTAAATTTAATAAAGAATTTAAATCAAAATAAATATTGCTAATGAAATAATTTAAGTCTGGTCTAGTTAGAGAAAATATTCCAGTAATAGAATGAGATTATGCTATATCAAGATTTATTCTAGTATTACAGAATCGAGAAGAGTATATATAATTTAATGATTTTTTTTTCTCTACATATATATATTCACGCCTGTCAGATTGTATCTGACAATCAGAAATGTGCTGTACGAATTGAGATCAGGCATGGTAGGCATGGAGAAATACAGTGCCCAGCAGCACCCCTTCCAAGGTTTTAATTTAGCTGAGGAGACCCTCATCCAGCTTCTCTTGACATTGACATGTCGTATATGTTGGTCAACTGTTAGTTGTAAGTCCGTATGTAGGGTTCTGTTGTTTACGTACCAAGGAACTGCCATTATGAGGCTGAAAATTTTGGATTGAAATGATTGCAGTTTTTGTATGTTTATGTATTCAGTTTCTGTCTAATTTTTAATTTTAAAGATTTTGACGAAAGTGAGTATAGTACTTTCAGTCGGTGGTTAAGAGTCTGCTTTTTCATCTTGACATGTGGGCCCCAAGTCATGCTTCGTTCGAGTCTCAGTCCTAGGTAATGTACAGAGTTGATCTGAGGAATTTAAAGATTAAACTGAAAATATTACATTGAATCTTGAACTTGTTTTTCAAGCAATCACTTATGCTTAATAATTCACGTATCCTCTTATTGTGTGATTTTCTGTTATGAAGAATTTTTGCTTTCCCAAATATTAGTTTTGTTTTTTTTTTGGTCAAAGAAACGTTTACAAATTACCAAACTACATAATTATTTTTTTTCTTTTATAATGTATTTTGTACTTTCGCTTACCTATGAATGAAATATAGAGTATAGGAAGCAACACTTTGATCGTGAAAATTTTCGGATTCCAGTTTTCAGCTGAAATACGCTTTTTAGGACCCCCTCAGTCTAAATAACCAAGTCGCGCGAAAAGGTCTGTGTGTGGTAAGTCTATCAGGAAAACCAAAAGTCGTACGAATCTGAAATTTCATATTCAAGACAACTATACACCCGAGATCTTAAATTAACGTTTTCACCGAAATCGTTATACCATACATTTTGCACGATTTGCTTTAAAACGGCTATAACGTTAATATCAATGCGGATTGAAATAGTCTGTCTGAGCTTTTTTTCTTTGTTGGTTTTTTAACTATTTATTAGGAGATATGATATTTTAGAAATAATCTACCCCGACGGCCTATAGAATTGAAGAAAGCTGTGGAAGAAAACCTCCATAAAACTGAAAATTTATTTCATTACCGAATCGAATTGAATGCCGAATCGTTTTTAGTTGTTTAAAATTAAAATTTTGTTGAAAAAACTTTTTTTTTTAGTTCCACACTAATTTAACGAACGTTAGCAATAGAATATTAAATTTAAATAAATTGAAGAAGCTGGGATATGAGACCCCACAACACCCCATATATATTTCATATTTATCCCCTAACCACTACCATTTTTATAGAGCTTGGATGACGTTTTTGTTTCGAAAGTAACAAAGCAAACGATTAGAACATTAGAACACTTGGAGTGCTATGCCGATTTTCGAGGAAGTCGTTACTCAGAACCGCTGCGCAGTGGGAAAAAATCACGATTGAGAGGCCGAAATTTTATAACTCTTGATCTAATTAACATAAATTAAAAAAAAAAAATCATGTAAGATTATAAGATGGCCTTTTTCAGTTAGAGTGAAAAAATTTTTCCTATTACATATTTAAATATTTTTCAAAGAAGCTGATTTAATAAATTTTTTTTTATCAGAACATCAACATTACTGAATTCCGGAAAAAAAAAATAGCAGTATATCTTATAAGTTGTGAAAAAAAAAGACATTCCATCGAACAGTATTACAAGAATATCATCACAACAACAGAGACTACAAAGGAATACTTGAAAAGCCTTGGAATTACGAAAATACTTTAAATTATGCTATCGTAAAAATGTAACTAATTACAAAGTAACCAGGAAAAAGATTAAAGGAGTTGTCACATTTTGTAACACCTGTAAAAAAGAACCGTTTTTATGTCTGCCGAGTTTTAATGAAAACCATTAATCCTGTAATGAGTCAACATCAATTAAATTGTAAATAAATTTTCTGACTCCCTTAAAACAGTCTAAATTTTATGATTCTATATCATTTTGTATGTCAGCCACCGATGACTAAAGTGGAGCTTTATAATACAAAGCTTTATCAGTCTTTGGCAAACGTGTATCGGAAAATACGGTGAATATATTATATAATATATATATATATATATATATATATATATATATATATATATATATATATATATATAATATTATCTATTAAATCTAGATAATATAGATTTGTTCATCATTTTTTTTAATTTACTGTTATTAAAAACAGTGATTTCTTGAGTGACGGCCCAATAGAAATGTAATACTATCTCTCTTTAATTGTCTAAGTAAAAATGCGTGAATTATAACTGTACCTTCCTCCAGAGGTGAGTATGAAGAAAAGGAAATATTTCCGGTGAAAACTCGATTTGGTATTAGTGGTTGTTAGTATTAAATGGTAATATCATATATATATATATATATATATATATATATATATATATATATATATATATATATATATATATATATATATATATATATGTGTGTGTGTGTGTGTGTGTGTACATACATGTGGCATAGATATATATACACACATATAAATGATAATAGAATGAATATAAATGCATAGGGGAATTCTAATTACTTACTGAATAAATATTGTCACACAAATTATGTGCCTTTGTCGTCTCCTTAAATATATATTATATATATATTTATATATCTATAGTTTTTAGAAAAATGAATAAATTGTATTTATCATATCTAAATCATCAGTATTTAGAATGTTTCTAAGGATGATTGTTTACTGTTTTGAACGATGTAATTCGCCAGGTAATATTCCTTTTCATTACTGAGTGTAGGGCATTGCAATAACAGGTGCTCTAAGTTTTCGGTTATCCTCTCAAAAATCTTCGAAAGGCTTCTTCTTAAACGTATCCTACCCCTATTAGAATCTCAAAATCTTCCTTCCCATCAGTTTGGATTCCGTCCTCAGCATTCCACAGTTCAACAGGGGCTCGGAGTTGTAGACCATATTTCCTCAGCTTTTGAATGCAAAGAGTATTGTTTTGGTGCGTTTCTGGACATTGCGCAAGCATTTGACCGAGTTCGGCACACTGGATTACTCTTCAAGCTGAAAACCCATTTACCCCAGTCTCTATACCTCATTCTCCGATCCTATCTCTCAAACCGTTCCTTCCGAGTTCGCTTTGGTGAAGAATTATCTAAGCTTTATCCCGTTGAGGCCGGTGTTCCTCATGGCAGCGTCTTGGTACCCGTCCTCTACATCCTTTACACTGCTGATATTCCTACACATCCTAATACCTTTCTGGCAACTTTTGCAGACGACACCGCCATCCTATCATCCAGTTCCAATCCTGAAACAGCACCCTTAAACCTTCAGAGACACCTTTCCTTATCGAACACTGGTGTAATAACTGGCGTGTAAAGGTGAACGAAGCCAAATGTAAACACATAACCTTTACTCTTAGACGAAAATCCTGTCCGCCAGTTTATTTCAACTCATTACCAATTCCTCTCTCAGATACAGCCCGGTATCTTGGCTTACTAATAGACAAAAGATTGACTTGGAACCCACATACAAGACTTAAAAGACAAGAACTCAACCGACGATTCGACAGTTTATACCGACTACTCAACAGAAATCTGTACTACAGTTGACAACAAATTAATCACAAGACAATACTGAAGCCCATCTGGACCTACGACTTGAATTGAGGGGGACAGCTAACGTACTAACATCAAAGCATTCAATCCTTTCAATCTAAAGTCCTCCGTACAATAGTAAATGCTCTTATTATGTCTCCAACTATACCTTGCACCACGACTTAATGTTTCCATTTATTTCAGACCTAATTCATCCAAATTTTCCAAATTCCACCAGAACCTATTTCATCATCCTAATCCTCTAGCTCAATCCCTATCCAGCTCCACTCATCCATACAACCCACCTAGAAGGTTGAAACGGCAGTGGCCCCGCGACCTTTTGTAAATATATTGGAGTTCTAGCACTGGCTAGATTCTCCACTCAATGTGATGTATGTGTGAGTGTGTGTATGTATATATAGGTATAAGTGAATTCTTGACTATTGTATTGATTCATTATTGTGTAATATTTTATTGTAATTTTATGCTGTGTAAATATTGTATGAATGTAGTATGTATGATATCTTTCAGCACTACTATTGATGTCCAAATTGGGACAGATTGTAATTTTACTCAATAAAAATTGTTGAAATATAAAAATAAAGTTTTCGGTGACATGTTTTTGACACCATCTACATTTCCCCTCTGTTTTTATATTAAAATTGCTTTTCTTATTAAAAAGTTTCAAATTTTCATTATTTGATATTTTTAGTTGGCTAACGAGTCTTAGTTTATCATTAACATTATAAGTTAAATACTTTTTTTTGCCGAGGGCTGTTAAAGTTACAAATAGTTCTATAAAATATATTGTATTTAGAGTTGAGAGCTCTATCAATGTCTATAGAGTGTAGATGATTCTTTACTTTTTCGATTATTAAATGTTTATTAATATGTAAATAATTCGGTCTTAGCACTTCGAAAAAGTCTTCTCCAATATAATTTTCTGCTGCTAATTTTTTTATTTGTGAGATCCGATTAAAACCTGTGTCTCTTTTTTTTTTTGCGTCCCAGTTAATGAGTTTAACAAGGCATTTGCGTGGCAGTCAATTTTATAGCATTGAAAGGAGCTTAATACAAAAATTAATAAATTTCGACAAAAAATTTACTTTTAAAGGAGTTCGTCCAGATTCTAATCGAACAATATAATTTGGAGTACATTAGGCTAGAAATATAAATACTTCAAAAATTTAATCTGTATCGATTAAAAGCCTTCCATTTAATTTTAACTCCAAATTTCGGCTCCGTAAAGAAGTGCGGTGATACCATAAAATCGAATTGGGCCGTTCTTGCTTTCCAGGAATCGCATTTACCCGGACGGAGTTGCTATGGTTATGTTTAAAATCTAAAACGTAGTGAATAATTTTGGGTGCACCGACCGAGATTTGGCTCTAAATATCACTTTATGCGTTGTGCATAAAGATATTTGAAACAGCAATAGATTGACCACTGTATCGTAGTTTCTCTTACGATATATATGTATATATATGTTTATATGTGTGTGTATGTATATATGTCATTCAAAACAAAATTAAATCTTCGCTAGCAGCGAACGTGTTGCAGCTAGTTTCACATATAGGTAAGTGAAAGTAGCAAATAGTGAAGAGCTCTTAATATTGGTAGATAAATCTTGAAATTGAAAATCCAAGATATAACGTTAAGATAGTGAAGGCAGCATCAAACAGTGCAATACATGTATTGACTTATGGGGGCTTATATCGCGAATGAGTGACGCACCAGCTAAGTCCCTACCATATAAACAGTAAAAATTATTTTCCATACTAATCTCAGATTTTTATTTATAATAAGTAGACATTTTGACATCGGTATTTATCTCAAATTCATTATCCTTCAATATCGGGGTTTTATACGGAAAAAATAGTTGATCAAAACTTTGCTAAATTTGTTAACCATTTATAAACACGAGGTGGATATTTTGCTACGGCACTAAATTCCAGGAACATCGGCTTAGTTAAGTACCTCCAGGGACGAGGACCGAAACTGGGCCATTCTAGGGACTTTGGGACTTACCGCCCCCCTCTCCTCTAAAAGAAAATCAAGTTAGCTTTAACAATGAGTACGGCAATATTTTTTTTTTCTAACAACTGTTATTAGGATATGTTACATTTTTTCTCAATATGGACAATAATAATAATGCCATGAGATCGCATTCATGCAATATTTACATTATAATTAAAGATAAAGTCAAACTAAATAAAATTTTTTTTTTTATATATATGTATGTATATATATATATATATATATATATATATATATATATATATATATATATATATATATAAGTAAAAAAATATGTTGTTGCGCACGACTTTCACTTATCTCATTTGTTAAAACCAATTTAACAATTGAGACGTTGATTTCCAAAAGGTACTATATCCATTCTAGGAAATTTTACAGGAAGCGCGAAAATCTATCATTACTATATTATTAAACTAGCTAATTTGGGTCTTTTTGCCTTAAAATTTAGAATTATTTTTTTACTATAATAACAACATTATATTAAAGTTATGAAATGAATTTTTTAAAGAATAATTTGGAATGAAAATAAATGCGTAATTAGTACTTTTAGAAAATGACCGCATTTCTAAATCGCGTTTTTTAAGGACTTGAGAATTCATTAGATAACATCAAATAGAATATTTAGATAAAACTAAAGGATGAGAATACAAATATGTAAAAATATCAATTTCTGAAAAATGTCCTTTAGTACATTTTGGAAATCAACGTCTCAATTATCAAATACAGAGATAAAAAAAGGTTAAAAAATTGATTACGTTGAGTTTCGATAGAAATATTTGTTTGATTGAATAATCTGTTATATTATTATCTACAAGAATCAGTTAGTTTCATCGTCTTTTTATCACTCTTCATTAACTTTTACAATTGTGTTTATAAGATAATATTGTTTTTTTTTTTTAATATTTGGCTTTCTCACGGTATATTATACTTCTATCTTACTGTTTTTATGTTCAAAACATATATATTATACACATTTTTGATGTTTTCTCCTTTAGTTCGATAAATAATTCGTTCAAATATATTTATCTGTTATTTATCAATTTGATTTTTTTTTTTTAATCTACACAATTAAAGGTAGTTTACAGAAAACAAATTTAAAAGATAGTCTTTTAAGCACTGTTCCAGTATTTCAATGAGAATGAAACCGAAATGGTATTAAATCCCGTCAAATTTTACATGGATATGGCAAGTTTAATTAAAATTGTTCCAGCCGTTTTTGAGAATATCTTAATAGAGGCTCTTCTGGATCGCCGATTTTGATGAAAAAATTTCTGTAACATCTCAGGCGTATACTTGTATTAAATAAGAAATTTCAATTTCGTACGACTTTTCGTTTTCGTGCTAAATGTGCATGACTAGACCACAAACACACACAGACCATTTCGCCCGACTTGGTTATTTGGACTAAGAGGATCCTAAAAAGCGTATTTCCGTTGAAAACATAAATCCGAACATTTTCAAGATCGCAATACTTTCCCTTACTATATATTTCATATATAGGTTAGTGAAAGTAAAAATAAAATAAAAAAGACAGTACATAGTTAAGTAGTTTGGTAACTGTTTTAATGTTTCTTTGATAAAAAAAAAAGTTTTGTAAAAGCAAAAAAAAAAAACAACTAATATTTGTAAAAGGAATAGTTTTCAAATATAGAAAAGAACTCAATGGGATAATTTGTGAATTAGTAAGCAAGTGATTGCTTGAAAAACATGTTCAAGATTGCATATAATATTCTCACTTTAGTCTTTAAATTGTGCTTCAATTGGGAAGCTTCTCTACGTATCTTTTTCATGACTATTTTCTTTTAGCCTATTTTCTAGATTTGTTCTACAATACAGTTGTAAATATCAATAAATAATTTTCAGAAAAAGTCTTTAAATTATCCATACTCATCTTGAATCTTTAATACTAGGATAAATCTCTGAGACGATATAGCATAATCTCATTCTATTATTGAAATATTTTCTCACTAAACTAGATCAGATAGATAAATTATTTCAGAAGCAATATTTGTTTTGATTTAAACTATTTTAGTTTAAAGTATTAAATTCAATAAAAAACAAATTAAAATATAAATCTTTCACTTAAATAGACACTAAAAAGTGTTTAAATATAAATCAATTAATTTATAAACATCATTATTTATTTATTTATATTTTTTGGTGGAAAAGGTTCTTATAATAGCGATACTTACAGAACAAAAAGAGACACTATGTTCTTGTACAGGGGAGAAGAAAACTTACCTGCAAAAAAAGGAATAAATTAATTACATGATAATTGTATGTTTTAAATAAATTAGTGGTTATTCAAACAGTAGTTATTATAACCATTAAAATTATACATTCCTTAAGCATGAGGGTAGGTGAGGATGGCACCCCTAAATTTGTTTCCACACAAGAATTAAAAGAAAAGAACTCAACTGCAGATTTGGCCAGTTATACAGACTACTAAACAGAAAATCTCATCTTACAGTTGACAAAAAATTACTAATATAAAAGACAGTACTGAAACCAATATGGACATACGGACTTGAACTGTGGGGGACAGCTAAACATTTTAACATCAAACGCATCCAATCCTTCAAATCCAAAGTCCTCCGAACAATAGTTAATGCTCCTTATTACGTTACCAACTGTACTCTACACCACGACCATAAAATTCCGTTTATTTTAGACCTGGTACCATCCAAATTTTGCAAATTTCATCAGAACCTTAGTCATCATCCTAACCCTCTAGCACAATCCCTATCCAGTACCACCCATCCCTACAATCCTCCCCGAAGATTGAAACGGCAGTGGCCGCGAGACGTATTGTAAACATTTAAATTGGAGTTCTGACACTGGTCAGATCCTCCACTCATGTAATGTATGTTTGTGGCTATTGTGCCCTAGTTCGGCCTCCACTAAGTCACTTCAGTGACGCGGCTGAGAGCGAGGCGCTAGGATCTCTTGGATTCCGCTTTTTCCTCCACAAGTTATATTCGGAGGACTGTAGAGGTCAATGAATAGTTCAATTGAAGGATTAAGTTAGGATATAAAGAAGGGCCAGGATATTTTGCGGGGACCTACCTTTCTTTAAAAGGTTTCATTGTCAGATGTAGTCAGGTATTTGTACCGCAGAGTAGGTAATCCGACGAATTAAACTATTTGGTAATAAAACTAGTTCGTAGCATTGTTATATATTTCAATTTAATCATTTTAGTGTTTATTACATCATGGTTACTTATTCCAAAAAAAAGGATTACTTAAGGTGCTTTTATACATCAGTTTCAACCCAGATTCCTTATCTTTAAGTGGTATTTTGGTTACTAAAAATGAAGGAGAAAAAAATTCATTATCTTCATTTAATGATTTTTTACTTCAGAAAAAGATATGAAGCCTTAGGAAAACGTACCCTCCCACAGTAGGGAAAAATACGATTTAGCGGCCAAAATTCTATAACTCTTGATCTAATCACGATAAATTAAAAATTCTGTGTAACTGTGAACAAATTACTTTCGCTACATTTTTTAATATTTTTAATTATTTTTCGAAGTTACTGATTTCATACATTTTTTTTTGTGTTTGATCAATTTACTCTATATAGGAGCATTCGAATCGACAGAAATGATCTATTATCCACTTCTATAGAGTTTTCTGCGTTTATAATTGCCTTACTCAGGAATTTACGACCAATACAGAATTTGTAAGGAACTATTGTTTAAAGGCAAAAATCGACAAACTTGACTTAACAAAATAATATATTTTCGATACCTAGTATATGAAATGAACAATATTGTCTATATATATATTAAAACATTCATTAATTTTTTTATTGGAAACATTTGGTTTTAGATTTTATGTTGTAGGAAGTTAATGGTGCTAAAATACAATAAATAAAATGCTAAAATATGATACAATTTGATCGATCAGTGATATATCGATTTAAATATTTGACGCCATATTATTAAACATTAATTTAGGCAAAATTCTAAAATATGCCTCATATTTTATAATTTGTCTTTTCTTTGTTCCAATGGAATAAAGAAAAAAAATATATTCGCAAGATAAATATCGAAAAAATATTATTTTGTTAAGTTTAATTTGTCGATTTTTTTGCCTTTAAACAATAGTTCCTTGAAAATTCTCTATTCATCGTAAATTCCTAATTAAGGCAATTATAAACGCAGAAAACTCTATTGAAGCGGATAATAAATCATTTTTGTCGATTCGAATGCTCCTATATAAATTGATCAAACACAAAAAAATGTATGTAATCAGAAACTTTGAAAAATAATTAAAAAATGTAGCGAAAGTAATTTTTTCACAGTTACTTTTACAGTTACACAGAATTTTTAATTTATCTTGATTAGATCAAGAGTTATAGAATTTTGGTTGCTCGGTTCAGAACCGGAATTGAGACTTGGAATACGCAAAGCGCTCGGGGCGTCCTTCAACTGTTGATGATGACCGAATTCAAGCATTGGTCACATACAACCTCACTCTAAGACTACCACATGGCTCATATATAATTAAATATATTTACAAGGATCTGAAATTTTAATTGTAATCACACACTACGAACTTATATTACAACCCAATATCTAATTGACCCATTCTTAGTGAAAATATTATCGTTACTTTTTTTTTTTTAACAAAGATGTTCTTTGAGTAATTTAACTTTAAGGCCGAATTGGTTGAAGATTGGTATCTGATTGAAAATCAAATTGCTTCAATTTTGTATCTGAATTTATAAAAGGAAAATGTGGGAGGGGTGAGGAGAAGCGATGGGTCTGTTTGATTCGGCTTGACGAGACATTGACTGACAGAACTCGAGCGATGGAGGGTGAGGGAGGGGTAGTGGATATATAATCAATAACTCTATCGCTTAATTCGGTTACGTTCGTTTCGTATGTGATGAAACCGACCTTTAGTTCTCTTGGGTTAAATAATATCTTGTCGACCATAATCTTATTACATAAATATCAATACAACCGAAATGTACTTCGTAATTTAAAATTATTTAATATTTTCTAATTAGATGATATTCCCCAACCTTCATGAATCCACAGTAGTGATAATTTAATATATTTATATGCAAATAAGAATTATAAAAATAAACATAAACTTAAAGCCGTAACCTGTAAGTAGTGCTTGGTAGTAAGAATAAGGACATCGATAAGCTCACTGGTTCTCTCATTACGGCAGAGGAGAATATGACCGATTTAGGTGGAAATAATTCTGAAACATGTATATATTTAACATTTAGGGTTCCAGATTACAGAGAAAAATATTAAAAACATTATAAAAACTAATTAATTTTTTGACACGATTGGCGAGCGCACAGTGGTCAAACATCAAATTTATTTGCTAAAATATAAAACTTCCCTTAATTTTACGTTTGAAGTCCCAGAATACGGGAAAAATAATTTAAAAAATCTAATTATGGTTCGGAGTTGTTAAAACCTGCTAATAGATGTATTTGATATCATTTAGGAAATTCTTGAAATTATATATTGTGAAACTTTTGATTCGGAGTATTGCGTCTGAAAAAAATTATGTATCGTCCGAAACGCGAAAATTCTTTGTAATATTTAAAGACTAGAAGGATTGATGAAACAAATCCTTCGGGTAACTTGGAGGTTATATAGTTTTTTGTTATTGAATAGAGGCATACATTTACAAATCGCTTATTTAACTCTACTGGTATGATTGCAATGTATATTAAATAACGAGTTTGGAAATATAATGTCTTACCTGTCTCAGCTATGTACATTGTTGAATAAAAACCCAAATACTTTGCGCTCAATACACCTAGTACACAATAAATGACCATCGAATAAAGATAATCCCACTGCCGGTTATTAGGCACTTGTGTGAACAGGAATAATTCACTCATTTACTATTTATTTGTAAAAACAGTATGGTGGATAATATTAGTATTAAGGGTTGTTAAGAATTGAAATATAATGTTTATATCTCTCCACTTGTAATTTTATTTATTTTATTTTGTGATTTATTATGTGCAAGCGTGACAGTCATTTGTTTTATTCTATTTGAATCAGCTGTTAAGTGACCGCTGGGCAGAGGGCATTCTGGGATTGTGAGAGGGAGAGTTAATAGAGTCATTCGCGAGTGTAGACGATGTTTAATTAAGTTGGTGGTCGCAGATGTGTCTTATTGTTCTCAAATCGCACTTCATCGAGGAAAATCAAATGTCACAGAAAATAGTAGAGACTTGTCGCATGGAGTAGGAGTCGCTAAAGGAAAGAAGGAACATCGCATACGAGAGGGGATGGAAGTGATCAAGAATTGAAAGAATCACCGCTTGCACATTATAAACAGTATTTGTTTTATTTTAATTAATATAAGATTGTTCATGTTCTCTCTTTTATTATATCATTAATTTACCCTCAACAAAATTACACGGATTGACAGAAAATTCGGCGACACATAATAGTGACAGGGTCGAGGCTGCGAACTAACGCGTTAGACGCCCCTCTTCCCAACAAGGGTCTTGCCAGCTAATAATAAAAAGGTGAAGCACTGGAAAATTCCAAACTTTTGTCCACCTAAATTGGTGATTTTGCCCACTGTGCGGCCGTTAAAGATCTCTAAGGTCTGTAAAAGACAACCGAAAAAAAAACCCGTCATCCAGCATCATTTTCCAGACAACCCAAAAGTTTTGAAAAAAAAAAAAAAAAATGAAGTTATACAACAAAGTAATCTTATTCAAGCAGAGGACATTTTCTATTCACAGATCTCTTGTTGGCTATTCCGCTAGGATTCTGAGCTATTGTGTACCTTAATAGTCCTTTACTAATTGAAGCTAAGTACAAAGGGTGCATTAGTGGTTATGGGAGAACGGGCTAGGAAATAATGGGCCCGGCCCGGGGGCGGACAAGAGATGCCCCCCTGTCAAAGTTGTCATTGTTGTCAAAGTTGTGTCTTGATACAAGCGCTCAATACGGGATAGTCTAATTATCATAACCAAGTTTAGACCAAACATTATGTCCTTTCCTCAAGATACCCTCATCCTTTCAACAACAAACTCGACAAGTTTGTCTGATTAATTATGATTGCCGAGCCACCCTCGCCAATATTTAATGTTTATGAAGATATAAGTGAAAGATTCTTCACAAACGACGAATATTAAAGGCAGATACACAAAGCGAGTGTGAAAAGCAGCTATGGAGCACGTCTCACATCTAGCCACAGAAAGGCACCTATCGAACAAAACAGCAGCCAAACCCACTTTTAATGAGAAGAGGCAAACCCACTATTATTGTCACTATATGTTATTAAGTTAAAAACATGAAGTATATCATAAATAAACCTGGTTCATGCGATATACGGCTTTCTAAAATCAAATTGGAAACCTTTAAATAACATTATTAAACTGTAACTTCATTTTTTTTTTTAAAGCATTTTATTAATATTTACAACTGTACTTATAATAAACACAATAAGGAAACGGGCGATTTACAATTATGGGCTTGAAAATGTCTTGTGAAGAACTACTCAGTAGTAGCACTTTAATGTCAATTTAATTTCGTAGGTCTCTTGGCCATCATCTTTTCATCGCCTCGGAGGGTTGTCAGGACTAGATGGGAATGATATGTTGCGTACAATAGGATTCGGGTGGGTCGGGAGTTTGGAATTAAAAGAGGCATATCTGTTGTGGGATAGTTCTGCGACAAATGGGATATTTAGGTCATAATAGATGATTTTATTCGTAAAAGATTTTGGATTATAAGGATTGAATATGTGAGGAATTAGATGGTTTAGTAGAGACCCAGAGCTCCATTCCATATCTCCAGATGGGACTGATGATGGTAACGTAAATGAGCTTTTTGTAATAAATTGTAAGTTTTGAACGTTTGTCAAGTAATCTGTATCTACGGGCAGTTTCTTGTCGTTTAAGTTTCGTATGAGGATTCAATGTAAGACGTTTGTCAAGATGTTATATTATAGGTGGAATAGTCAGGAATCAGTCATTTTTGAAAAGTTTTTAATTTTGCCAACGTTTCGGCTCAAGCTTGTGAGCCATCATCAGGGCATTACTGAGCCATGTCCAAGCATAAACCCAGTAGTTTATGCTTGGACATGGCTCAGTAATGCCCTGATGATGGCTCACAAGCTTGAGCCGAAACGTTGGCAAAATTAAAAACTTTTCAAAAATGACTGATTCCTGACTATTCCACCTATAATAGTTTCTACAGTCGACTAAACACCCTCAATATTTGTCAAGATGGAGTCCTAGGTATCGGATTTGTACAACAGGTATGATTGGGGTATTATTAAAGGATACAGTGGGGCAGGGAGTCATGTAACTTCATTTAACAATTTTATCTAACATACTTTATTCCATTTATTTTAGACCTGGTACCATCCAAATTTGCCAAATTCCATTAGAGCTTTCTTCATCGTCCTAAATCTCTAGCCCAATCCATCTCCAGCTCCACCTCCTCGAAAATTGAAACGGCAGTGGCCCCGCGACGTTTTGTAAACGTTGATACTGAAGTTATGACACAGATCCTACACTTATGTACTGTATGTTTGTAGCTATTGCACCTTAAATCAGCCTCCACTGGCTCACACCAGCGATGCGGCTGAGAGAGAGGCGCTGGGATCTCTTGGATTCTTCTTTCCCCTCTACAATTGGAGGGAAAAGCCAAGTATAGGGACCCTTTAGAAAATTGTAAATATTGTATATAGTTATGATGGTGTGTATGATGTTTATTTATTTTCTAACTTTTTATTTATCTCAATTATAGGTTGTTTTTTTTGTTTTTTTTTATATGGATTTTTTTTTCTATTTTACGTAATTTGACTTTATCATTATTTTCCATATATATATTGTATGAATGTGATTTCATATCACAATTACTATTGTTCATTTTAAACCAAATTTTAATATATCTCAATAAATAAAAAAATCTAACATACAGAGCTATAGAAGATCATAAAAATTGACGAAAAGCGCATAAAATTATAGATAATAATTTTTCTTGTTATATTGTTTATTCTTACTTAAATGTTTTCATCGAAAATTCATGAAATTGTTTGTTATTTTTTTTTTTAAATCTCTAACTTCATTTAAAAGTCTTAATATTGATTTTAACAAGCGTAGTAAACGATAGTCATGTTGTTAATTTTTAGTAACATATAATAGATATAATAATTAGGTTAATTTTGCTTTCATGACACAGAAGACTTTCAAGCGAAAATTAAGTACGGATATATCAACGTTTCAACAAAGTTGATCCTTCTCCTTGACAAGTTAAGGGAGTTTTTTTTTTTTTTTTTTTTTTAATTTTTTTTTTTTTTTATAATATATTTTATTGTTTTTTACAACTGTATATACAAATACAATAAGTAAAATGGCTGAATTACAATAACAGGCATGAATAGACATGTAAAGAATCTACCCAGTGGTAGTACTTCAAAGTTTATTTAAATGAGCAGGTCTCGAGGCCACCGTCTTTTCAGGCGCCTCGGAGGATTACCAGGAATATATGTAGATGAGAGG
This sequence comes from Piezodorus guildinii, assembly GCA_023052935.1. NCBI lineage: Eukaryota > Metazoa > Arthropoda > Insecta > Hemiptera > Pentatomidae > Piezodorus > Piezodorus guildinii. Next base: position 129,181,174 of record CM041295.1, on the reverse strand, counting down.
TTACGGACAAGCGGGTTTGAGTGGGCAGGTAGTTTGGAATTAAAGGAGGTGTATCTATCGCGGGCCAAGTCTGCAACCAGTGGGATATTTAGGTCTCTATGGATGAGTTTATTAGTTACAAAGTAAGGAGCATTGAGGATTTTTCGTAGGATTTTGGATTGCAAGGATTGGATGCGGGAGGAGTTTGATAGTTTAGTGGACCCTCCATAGCTCAATGCCATAGGTCCAAATAGGTCGGATAATCGTGATGTAAATGAGTCTTTTGTAGTAAATAGAGAGTTTTGAACGTTTGTCTAGTAAGTGTTGTAGTAAGCGGTATCTGCAGGCAGTTTCTTGTCGTTTCAGTCTAGTGTGAGGATTCCAAGTAAGGCGCTTGTCTAGATGGAGTCCAAGGTAGCGGATCTGTTCAACGGGGATTAATGGAATGTTGCCAAAGGATACAGTAGGACAGGTATTCATAGGCTTGCGGCGAAGGGTAAAGGTAATTTGATGTGATTTATTGGGATTGATTTTAATTCTCCAGTTTGACACTATTCTTCAATGGATTGGATGTGAGACTGTAGGAATTGTGATGCAACCGTTGGGTCACTCCTTACGGATAACACACATGTGTCATCAGCGTAAGTAGTGAGAACAGTGCTAGGACGAATAGGGAATGTCAGCTGTATAAACGGAATAAAGGATTGGGCCTAAGATGCTAACCTGAGGTACACCTGCGGACTGAGAAAATATGGAGAGTATGAAAGGTTATGGTTGACTTTGAAAGTTCTATCTGAGAGGCAAGAATGAATAATTAGGAAGTATGTAGGAGAGAGGAATTTCCGGAGTTTATATAGCAGTCCTGGGTGCCAAACTTTTTATAATTTAAAATATAACAATTTGGTTCAGGCAACACACGACTTCCACTTACCTCAGTTGTAAAAATGAGTTTAAAAACTTTTAAATAAAGTTAGAGTTCAAAAAGATTACAGAATTTCATTCAGTTTCGTTGGAAACATAATGTTTTAAATTAAATAACATAACAGCATAAAATTGTTATGTACAACAATCACCTTAGTATACTCCATTCGTCACTTTACATTACCTTCCATAACATTGTATCTAAGATAACTTTTTTTCTTAACTCCTAAGTTTTTCAACCTTATATTATACATCTATACATTCTTGTGTTCGAGTGAGGGGAGGGGGATTTGTCCTTTTCTCCTAAGGCTGGTCATCGAATCCGTTCAACTTGTAAAAGGGTATAAAAAGCACTAAATAAAGTGGTTCTTCTAGTTCGCCGATTTCAATGAAATTGCTGTAAAAGCTCAGGGGTTTACGCTATAAAATGTAAAACTTTAGTTTTATAAAACTTGTCGTTTTTGATCTAGGCAATCACACACTCTGTATGTCGAAACTTTTCACGATCGCAATCCTTTCTCTTACTCTATATTTTATACATAGGTATGTAAAAGTATATAAAAGTGAAATAGTTTACAAATGAGCCATTTAAAAACATAATTAAAAAGCAGGAGTCTAAATGAAAAGTAACAAAACTATGGCGAGAGTCATTGTTTAAAAACTGTTAAGTTTATCACACTATATATGCTTTTGTTAAAAATAAAATTCAAATGTTTGCAGAGCTAATGATAAAATAAATATTAGAATTGGAACCTGATAGGAATCAGTTAACAATTGAAGCGTAATATTTATTTATGGGACTTTGATCTTTTATTGGCTTCTGCTGTATTGACTCCCAAAAGCAATTTTCCAGATTTAATTAGCTTCTTTTCACAAGGATTGCACAAGTAAGCATTAACTGTGGCTTTATTTCGAACACACTCATTTTATTTTAATAATTATTATAAATATCATTACGAAACTTCAAAGGCTCTTCCCAGAAAGGTTTAGGAATTAGGGTATTATTTTTGGATTAATAATACCGGAAACTCAGGAAAATCAGCAGTTCATTATATGCAAATAAAACGAAATCAAGTAATTAAAAGTACTAAACAAGACAACATGTGTGGGAAATTACTTATTAATAAATAATAATAATAGGCTTACCGAACCCGAAGGTTTGATGCCGATACCAACAAATTCCGCCTACACAGGCTCGTCCAATGTCCAACGCCGTTCAAGGCCAAACCCCCGAGATCAGCTTTAAGAAAATCCTCCCATCGACGCCTCGGCCTACCTTTCGGACGCCTACCAGTCGGTTCAGCGAATACCAACTTTCTCGGAATCCGCTCCTCACCGAGCCCAACAACTTTACTCGCCCATTTGAGTCTCCGCCCTGCTATCAACTCAATTATACTCACAGGGTACAAGCTCCGCAATTCCGCGTTGTGCAACCTTCTAAACTCCTCAGTGGCCTCATCTCTCTTTCAGTTCATTCCAAAAAGTACTAAATTCACATTTCATTTCATTCCAAAAAGTACTAAAAACATTTCCTTATAAAATGTACTATATTTCATACTTCATATTGTATGAATGATATCTTGTAGCACTATTATTACTGTCTTTTTTTTAGAAACAATTCTTTATTGAGCAATATTACAATCTGTCCAATTTAGGACATTTTTTAATAGGGATAAAGTACAACATTCATACTGCATTCACACGATATATACAAAACAATAAATTTATATAATAATAATACAATATAAATATATACAAAACAAAATCAATTAAAATATATACAAAAGTCACTCATACCTATATACAATTCACGAGCATACAGCACGTGAGTGGAGAATCTAGCCAATGCTAGAACTCCAATATACATTTTACAAGAGGTCTCGAGGCCACTGCCGTTTCAACCTTCTAGGGGGATGGTGAGGATGTGTGGAGCTGGATAAGGATTGAGCTAGGGGATTAGGGTGATGGATAAGGTTCTGATGGAATTTAGAGAATTTTAATGGTATAAGGTCTAAAATAAATGGAATATTTAGGTCGCGGTGTAAGGTATGGTTGGATACATAATAAGGAGCATTAACTATTGTTCGGAGGACTTTTGATTGGAAGGATTGAATGCGTTTGATGTTAGAAAATTTGGCTGTACCCCAGTACCCACAGTTCCAGTCCGTAGGTCAAGATAGGTTTCAGTACTGTCTTGTATATTAGCAGTTTGTTCTCGATAGATAATTTAGAATTTCTGTTCAGTAGTCTGTATAATTATCCAAATCGTCGATTAAGTTTTTGTCGTTTAAGTCTAGTATGCGGGTTCCAAGTTAGTCTTTTGTCTAGAAGGAACCAAGATTTATTATTGTCTATTATTACAAATTGTAATATATACGAATAAAAAAACAAAACAAAAAATATTTCATACTACACAGCAGAAGTACCTAACTTCGTAACATATTACCATTAATTTATTGTTTTCTTCATTTTGGCATTTTTATTGATTTGTTTAGCAACGTCTTGAATCACCGCTATGCTTATGATTATTTTTTTATTTTTTGTAATTTACAACTGTATTATACAACACAATAAATAAATATGTAGGGTGAAAAAAAGTCGTGAAAATGTCTTGAGAAAGAACTACCCAGTGGTAGCTCTTCAATATTTTTAGACATTAGGATCTCGAGGCCATCTTCTTTTCAATCACCTCGGAGGTTTATCAGGAATATCTAGAAAGATAGATTACAGATAAGAGGGTAAGTGTGGACAGAGAGTTTAGAATGAAAAAAAGTATATCTATCACGGGCTAGGTCTGCAACAAATCTGATGTTGTGGTCATTATGGATAAGTAGATTTGTGAAAAAATAAGAGGCGTTCAGGATTTTGCGAAGTATTTTGGGTTGTAAGGATTTGATTCGGGAGGAATTAGATGGTTTAGTAGAGCCCCAAATCTCGATTCTATATGTCCAAACAGGTGTTATAATAGACTTTTGTAATATATATTTTTGTAATATACTTGAAGTTTTGAACGTTTGTCTAGTAAGTGTTGTAATAATCGCTTTTTTCCAGCAGTTTCTTGTCGTTTCAGACTTGTGTGAAGATGTCAATGATTCTAACAAAAAAATCAGTTTGAACTGATGGTTTTTTAAAAATTCTAAAGGCGGTTTTAACAACATAGTTGGCTTTAGGTCTTTTAATATTATGATGGTATTTGAACTGAAAATAGCCAGAATTAGCATTCCCTGGTCTTGCTTAATATGATAATAAAAACTGTACCTGATCTAACTTAATTTATTTTTTTTTTAATGTAAAATAAAAACTTAAAAGTTATTTATTAATCAGCTTCTATAGTTAAATGTTTCTTACACGTAGCTAATAATTTAAATATATTTACTAAAATCACAGAAGTAGTAAATAAAAGTTCAAAACAAACTATAATTACATACTTTCTTATTATAGTGTCATAAAGAATATAAAGGTCCTTTGATTATTCGCTTTCTTTATAAAGAATAGATGATCAAATGTAATAAACCAACGAGGAAAGATATTTCTCAGAGGGAGAACAAGGAAATATACATGACTTAGTAATTAACATTATAAAGACGTTAATCATCGGTAATGTTGTTTGGGGAAGGTTAAAGTAACTGTTACCAACTTAACCCGCGTAAAAAAAAAACAACAACGTAAAATTACTATATCCATGTTTCATTCTATAAAGTCCTATATCCATATTATATTGTTCAAAAGACATGAGAGTGCTAAATATTTTATAAATAATATTAGGGGTACTCACTACGTTTGCTATAGCATGCTATTTGTGTTATTTTGCTAAGCCCGTCGAGTTTCTACAGTTATTTCCTGTATAAAATTGATGGGTTTAGCACAATAGCACAAATAGCATGCTATAGCAAACGTAGTGAGTACCCCTAATATCTAAATACACTGAATTGTAAAAGTTAATGAAGAGTGATAAAAATCCAATAAAACTAACTTATTGTTGAAGATAAAATATGATTATTTTATAAAACACATGTTTCTATTAAAATTTAATTAAATTAATTATTTAGCAATTAATTTTAATCTCTAAATGTATTTAAGAATTCTTAAATGAATTTAAAAAATGAAGTTAAGTGAAAGTTGTGTGTTCGTGTTTTTCACAAATGTATGAATACTTTTTTTGGTTTAATAAGTGTTGTTACAGCAAAAAATATATGGCGTCAAAAATCAATATAACATAAAAAATATCCCTATATTTCATTTCAACTCCTCCTTTTCAACTAAAGAAGAAAAATTGAGATATCTATTAAGCTATTTGTACTTTTTATAATTTATCATATATTCATTCAATTAAAAAATTTAATATTTTGAATATAGATTTTGAATAATTTTGAGAAATAGCACTTTACATAAATATTTTTAGAGGCTTATACTTTACGCCCTATTCTATTGTTTTAGATAATAGGCTTTTTTAATTTAACTAGGAGAATTTTCGTTATCAACCTTTTATTTGACCCAAAAAAACTATCTTCAAATTCCCTAAGAATAAATTAAGCAATCCTTTAACACGGTAAAAGATCAACTTAGGATTTTGATAAAAATGTATCAAGCAAATTAGTCTAATAATAAATAAATGACAGATTTTTTGCGTTTCCTGTAAAATTTTCTAAAGTGAATAAGTAATATGTTATCTTTTGGAAATCAACGTCTCTTATAATAAATCAAATTTAATAAATAACAAATTTTTCAGACTCATATAATAAATGATAGATTTTTGCGTTTCTTGTAAAATTGTCTAAAGTGATAATACATAGTACATTTTGTCAATCAATGTCTTATATGAAGAACCGGAAAAAAAGAAATAAATATTCAGCAAAACAAAATTATAAGATAAACAATTATAATACCTATTGCCTTGGTAAAAGTTCGTATCATACTTAGATCTATTACTTTAATTTTAAAAAATACTTTATAAAAATATTATTAATTTTTTAAATAAATATTAGTATTACAGTCTCAGTATTAAATGTAGTATATTTTATTAATTATTTAATATATTTTATGGTTTATTACATGAAAAAAAAGCTTGCGCCCGAACAGGGACTCGAACCCTGGACCCTCAGATTAAAAGTCTGATGCTCTACCGACTGAGCTATCCGGGCTGCTTGAAACACTCCACCTGCCCCCTGATATCAGGTCTTGTTTTGTATTTAAAATTCTCAAATTTAATGACGTTTAGTTCATATTTATAACTTTTATAAGCTCAGACGTTAACTAGTGATTATGCACTACAACTATGCATAAAAAAATTTGATTTATTATTACTTTTTTTTAGCCAAAGAGTCGTTAAATTTTATACTTGTTTGAAATAATAAAACTATCTTCTATTTTGTATTCATTTATCTTTTAATAATTATTTAAAATATAAATATCTAATTATATTTAAAATATTATATACATAAAACACTTAATATTAGGAAAAATATCTGTGGAGTAAATTGTCTATATTTTAAGATAGAAATATTTCGATAATATCAACTGAAAAATAATATATTCTTATATTACAAGTAGTAAGTGGCTTTAAATAATACTATGCATTTAATCAATAAAAATGCAATATAGATATCTTAAATATTTAACATAGATATTAGCCTGGACTATCCCACACATATAAAAACGGCAATTATTTTGTATAAGCTTATGTATAATTAAATGGGCTTTAATATCATGTAAGTTCTATTCTACCAGCTACAAATAATAGTTTAAAACTGTTTTAAACCAAAGTATTCAATTTTGTATCATTTTAAATTTCATTTATTTAAAAAAATAAAATAAAAAATACTCTTTCCCGTTGTCAGAGAAATAAAAAATGAACGAATATGAACAAAGAAATAATTGTATTGTTATACAAAGGAGAAAACAATTTTTTTTTTTTTTTTTTAGGGTAATTGCAATAGCGTGGACAGGGCCAGAGATTTCGAAAATTTCTTTCTCTAAAGTATCTTTAATTTTGTTGATTCAAAGCAATTAAGCATTTCATTTGATTAGTATTGGTAAAAAATAGGTCGGTATAAAATATGAATGAATACCTCAAAGAAATTTTAAGTTAATTTTTCGTTTTGGTAATAATTAAAATACAATAATATAGATGTATATTATTGGAAAACTATAGATTCTAGAGAAACAAAAAATAAATACTTTGCACCGGAAAAATTAAAGTGATTGTTGAAGATTATAATTTCCATTCTTATATTCTGTAATCTAAAATATATGTCAAAAATCGAAATTCTATGTTAAGATTATTTATTTTAAAGATTTTATTTAAAAAAAAAAAGCTGGTGCGGGCAACACACGACTTTCACTTACCTCGATTTTCAAAATCAATGAAAGAATTTTCAAATACAGTTAGAGATAAAAATACGTGAAACTATTAAGGAATTAATCAAATTGAATTTATATAGAAATATGTGTTTTATTAAAAAATCTATTATATTATTATCTAAAATAACCAGTTAGTTTTATCTTCTTCTCATCACTTCTAAAAGCTTGTGTATGAGATGATATTTTTTCTAAAATCTTTAGCTTTCCAACGGTATATCATACATGTATATTACTGCTCTTATGTTCAAAAACGAATAATTGCATTTAAAAAAACATTTTTTCTGTTTTCTCTTTTAGTTGGGTATCAAATTTATTTAATTTATATATTTACCTGTTTTTCATTAGCGTTAACAAGATAATCTAGTTATTATTATTGAATCTACAAAATTAAAGGTACTTCAGGGGAAGAAAATTTAAAATATCGGCATTTAAGCATTGTCAGACCATTTTTATCCAAATAAAACCTACAGGATATTAAAGCACATTAAATTTTACATCGATATAGCGAGTTTAATTAAAATCGTCGGAACCGTTTTCGAGAAAATCGAAAAAAGGTGCAAAATGCATGGTATAAAGTGCCTCTTCTGGTAAGCTCATTTTGATGAAAACAGTTTTGTCACGTCTCGGGCGTATAGTTGTCTTAAATATGAAATTTCAGTTTCATAGGACTTACCGTTTCCGCCCGGGAGTTACCACACACACACACACACACACACACACACACACACACAGACCTTTTTGCGGAACTTGGTTATTTGGAATCAGGGGACCCTAAAACGTGTATTTCCGTTGAAAACTGGAATTCGAAAATTTTCACGATCGCAATACATTCTCTTACTATATATAGTAAGTGAAAGTAAAAAGGAAGGTAAGTAGAAGTAATTTATTGCGTGCAACAGAATAATTTTTTTATATTTATTTTTAAATAATAGGTGTAAAATATATATAATATCTTAATTTGTATATGTAATTTATACTTTTTTTTGTAACACTTATTTACTTATATGATTTGAACAGATAATTTATTTTTTAATAAGGGGATGGATTACGAACTACAGGTTTTAACAAAAAGGTTAAAAATTTACCATTTAACGGTGCAGCGTTACCTGACTTCTGAAAGAAGGTTTTTGTATGTGTGAGTGAATGTGTTAAGGCTAGCTAAAGACAGAATACTTATACGCAATTTAAATTTCATATTCAAAAAACGCTACAAATTATTACACAATGGTTTATTATTTTCCAATAATAATATTAGGTTATAACTGTTTATAACTTCTAATCTTTTCAATATTTCTCTATCTTCAATAATAACCGAGTTTTGGTGGAATTACATCTATTATAATTTGTGACTTGAATATATAGCATTTCCAAGTCAATTGTAACCTTTTCCAAGTCAAATGTAACTTTTTCCAAGTCAAATGTAACCTTTTCCAAGTCAAATGTAACCCTTTCCATTTCAAATGTCACCTTTTCCAAGTCAAATGTCACCTTTTCCATTTCAAATGTTACCTTTTCCAAGTCAAATGTCACCTTTTTCTTCACTTCTAGCCTTAAATATTCCGTTTTATTTATTTATTTATTGAAAAAAAATTAGTTTAATTAACATTATGACTTTTTTAATAATTTTGGCATATAATAATTGATATTTTTTTTGGGGTCTCTTAGATATTTGATATCAAGTTCTGTTTTTTACTAGCTAATATTTAAAAAAAATAATTATCGTCTATTTAGTTTTAAGATAGTTGTTGATTTTGATTTTTTAGAGAGGAGGGCTATTTTTTTGGAATAATTAATGTGTTTTCGGGTATTATAATTAAATCTTTCGAGCTGTATTTTTTATCGCTCGTGTGCATTTTAACTCGCATTAAATTTTAATGTTTTTTATTAATATAGGGATTAATTAATGTGCTTTCGGGTGGTTATGATTACGTTTTTTGAGCTGTATCTTTTATCGGTCATACGTATTTTAACTCATATTTACTTTTAATGTTTTTTATTGATATAGGGATTAATTATTTTGCTTTCGGGTGGTTATGATTACGTTTTTCGAGCTGTATTTTTTATCGCTCATGCGTATTTCAACTCTCATTTACTTTTAATGTTTTTTATTGATATAGGGATTAATTATTTTGCTTTCGGGTGGTTATGATTACGTTTTTCGAGCTGTATTTTTTATCGCTCATGCGTATTTCAACTCTCATTTACTTTTAATGTTTTTTATTGATATAGGGATTAATTATTTTGCTTTCGGGTGGTTATGATTACGTATTTCGAGCTGTACTTTTTATCGCTCACGTGCATTTTAACTCGCATTAAATTTTAATGGGTTTTATTGATATAGGGATTAATTAATGTGCTTTCGGGTGGTTATGTTACGTTTTTTGAGCTGTATTTTTTATCGCTCTGCGTATTTCAACTCTCATTTACTTTTAATGTTTTTTATTGATACAGGGATTAATTAATGTGCTTTCGGGTGGTTATGATTACGTTTTTTGAGCTGTATCTTTTATCGGTCATACGTATTTTAACTCATATTTACTTTTAATGTTTTTTATTGATATAGGGATTAATTATTTTGCTTTCGGGTGGTTATGATTACGTTTTTCGAGCTGTATGTTTTATCGCTCATGCGTATTTCAACTTCTATTTACTTTTAATCTTTTTATTTTTATTGAGATCTTTCATTTTGTTTTCGCGGGCTTATTAAAATGTTTAAAAGCTTTTTTATTATTACTCGTGCGGATTTCAACTCGCCTTTATTTTTGATATTTTTTTTTTTGATATTGGTATTGATTATTTTGTTTTTGGTCTCATTATAACGTTGCTGGAATATACATCGTTTAGCTTTTTCTTTTATTTTTTTATTATTATTATTATTTTATGAAAGGATTAGTTGTAGGTCCTTTTCTAGCGTCCTGAGTAAATTTTTTCAACTAAATCTTTTGTAAAGGATCCGCTTCCTAACTTGGTCTTATAATTATTTGATAATTTAATTGAGGAATCGTTTATTCTATTTTCCGGTGTTCTGATAACAATTTTTGAACCAAATTTGTTATCGCTTTTAGTCATTTTAAGTTACTGTTCCTATCATAAATATTCGATAGAGAGATCATTTATAGTGTTTTCGGGAATACCAATAGAGTTTATGACATCTATTAATAGCTAGTGCACATTTTAACTTAAATAAAAAGTGATCTAGAAGAATGTGCAATCGCGATGTAACGTCCAAATCAAAAATGTAATCAGATCCTGCAAAAACACAATAAATGATTTTTACATCATATTATAACATAATACCTACGGTTTGTAGAAATTCCCAAGCGCATAAAAGAATAAAGTTCAAAACACGTTATGAGAATCCCCTAAAACAATAACAAAGAAAGACCATTGCAAATGCAAGTTAAAATGATAGCAAGCGACAATTAAAAAAGCTTAAAAAACGTAATCACAACACCCGAAAAGATAATTACAAACGTCTAAAACAATAAAAAATATCAAAAGTAAATCCGAATTGAAATACGCATAAGCGATAAAAGATACAGCTCAAAAACGTAATCATAACCACCCAAAAGCACATTAATTATCTCTATATAAATAAAAAACATTAAAAGTAATTTCGAGTTAAAATGCTCGGGAGCGATAAATAAATAAAACTAAAAAAACATAATTATAGGACCCGAAAACACAATTATCAACACCTATATCAATAAAAAACATTAAAAGTAAATGTGAGTTGAAATACGCATGACCGATAAAAGATACAGCTCAAAAAAACGTAACATAACCACCCGAAAGCACATTAATTAATCCCTATATCAATAAAAAACATTAAAATTTAATGCGAGTTAAAATGCACGTGAGCAATAAAAAATACAGCTCGAAAAACGTAATCATAACCACCCGAAAGCACATTAATTAATCCCTATATCAATAAAAAACATTAAAATTTAATGCGAGTTAAAATGCACGTGAGCGATAAAAAATACAGATCGAAAAACATAATCATAACCACCCGAAAGCAAAATAATTAATCCCTATATCAATAAAAAACATTAAAAGTAAATGTAAGTTGAAATACGCATGACCGATAAAAGATACAGCTCAAAAAACGTAACATAACCACCCGAAAGCACATTAATTAATCCCTATATCAATAAAACCCATTAAAATTTAATGCGAGTTAAAATGCACGTGAGCGATAAAAAGTACAGCTCGAAATACGTAATCATAACCACCCGAAAGCAAAATAATTAATCCCTATATCAATAAAAAACATTAAAAGTAAATGAGAGTTGAAATACGCATGAGCGATAAAAAATACAGCTCGAAAAACGTAATCATAACTACCCGAAAGCAAAATAATTAATCCCTATATCAATAAAAAACATTAAAAGTAAATATGAGTTAAAATACGTATGACCGATAAAAGATACAGCTCAAAAAACGTAATCATAACCACCCGAAAGCACATTAATTAATCCCTATATTAATAAAAAACATTAAAATTTAATGCGAGTTAAAATGCACTCGAGCGATAAAAAATACAGCTCGAAAGATTTAATTATAATACCCGAAAACACATTAATTATTCCAAAAAAATAGCCCTCCTCTCTAAAAAATCAAAATCAACAACTATCTTAAAACTAAATAGACGATAATTAATTTTTTTAAATATTAGCTAGTAAAAAACAGAACTTGATATCAAATATCTAAGAGACCCAAAACAAATATCAATTATTATATGCCAAAATTATTAAAAAAGTCATAATGTTAATTAAACTAATTTTTTTTCAATAAATAAATAAATAAAACGGAATATTTAAGGCTAGAAGTGAAGAAAAAGGTGACATTTGATTTGGAAAAGGTAACATTTGAAATGGAAAAGGTGACATTTGACTTGGAAAAGGTGACATTTGAAATGGAAAGGGTTACATTTGACTTGGAAAAGGTTACATTTGACTTGGAAAAAGTTACATTTGACTTGGAAAAGGTTACAATTGACTTGGAAATGCTATACATAGATCAAGTTTATTTATTTATTTTGTTCCTATTTATCGCGCTTTACTGATTCTAAAAATCTCAACATATTTTCTATATCTTCAAAACTAACTGATTTATTGCACATGCACATAATGTGGGTAAAATTTCATTTTTATTGGTATTTTCTTTTTTTATCTTTTTTATAATTGTTTTTTTTTTAAGTCACTAATATTTTTTGTTTTCTATCTTCGAAAATAAGGGAGTTACAAGTGGGTATATAGGAAAGATTTTAGTTTTTTTTTTTCCTTTTCTTTTTTTTTTTTTTTTTGTTTATCGCGATTCTAAAAATATATACATGCTTTTCTCTATCTTAACAATAACTGAGTTATAAGCGCATTTATGAGTAAAATTTCAATTTTCAATATTCATTTTTATACTTATATTTTATAATCATTTACGGTTTTTTTGGTTAAAAAACACTTGGAATTTTTTTCTCTATCTTCAAAAATAACTGAGTTATTGAGTTAAATCACTTTTAATCGGTCCCCATTTAAATAGTAATCAGCTGATATCAACGTCGAGGGGTTAGGATCATCCTTGCATGTCCTAGTGTTTATGTGGAGAATTAAAAAAAAAAAAAAAAAAAAAAAGGTCTAGTAGTTTCGGGGAAATGCCGCATACGGTGGGAAAAATCACCAATTTAGGCGGACAAAAGTCAAGTCGAAAGTTTGGAATTTTCTAGTGCTTCACCTTTTTATTATCAGTTGGCAAGACCCTTGATACTAATATTACTAGTTGTATTATCTTTATTCGATAGCCATTTATTGTGTTCAAGGTGTGTTTAGCGCGAATTCTTTTTGCTTTTATTTGACAATAGAAATTGCTGAGACAGGTAAGACTTTATATTTACGAACTCGTTATTACCTGTAGAGTTAATTTAGCTATTTGTAAATGTAAGCCCCTATTCAATAACGAAAAACTATATAACCTCCACGTTACCCCTAGGATTTTTTTGTAGGATTTATTTAATCAATCTTTCTAGTCTTTAAATATTACATAGCATTTTTGCGATCTTTTGCGTTTTGGGTGATACATAATTTTTCAAGACACAACAGTCTGAATCAAAAGTTTTACAATCTATAATTTGAAGAGTTTCCTAAATAATATAAAATACATCTATTAGCAGGTTTCAGCAAGTCCGAGCCATAATTAGATTATTTGTATTTTTTCTCATGATCTGGGACTTCAAACGTAAACTGTAGGGATGTTTTAGATTTTAGCAAATAGATTTGATGTTTGACCACTGTGCGCTCGCCAATCGTGTCAATAACTAATTATTTTTTATAGTTTTGTCCTATAATTTTTTTCCCGTAATCTGAGACCCCAAAGGTTAAATATGGACAAGTTTCACAAATCTGTCCACCTAAATCTGTCATATTTTCGACTGTGTGGCGGACAAACGGATTTTTTTTATTCGTTATTCTGATTATACGTATATTGAAACGTAAGCCCTCAATTGTGAGGGAGGAAGGTTTTTTTTTTTTTTTTTTTTTTGATTCATCATTATAATAATAAAAATGTATATTCCTAGATTTTTACAGCACCATTTAAACTAAAATCGACGTTCCAAAAAGGTACCTTTATACTCTGCATTTTGCACTTTTTTTTGTGCTAATACTTGCTATAGTGTTGTAAAATTTAATGGACTTTCATGTCATGTTGCTTTTATTCTAATTGAAACGTGCAATAAAAAAGAAACAGAAAATACATTTCATTTCCTAGCTTCATGTCCGATTCTGTCTGAAATTAGAAAAAAATGTTTTGGAAAGAATTCTCTAAAAGTCGATGATGTAATAAAATGTCTCAATGGTGATAACTGGTTGTCTGTATATAATTTTTGTAAAATAGCATGGCCTTATAGATATAGGCTTATTAAAGAATTTAATTATAATTAAAAAAAAATATATATTTTCTAATATGTGAGTTTAATTGATTATTGTTATTTTATTTGTTTTTTACTGTTGTTTTATTTATAAGTTAATACAGTTAGAAGTTGAATAGAATAAATGAGTGACCTGTTTTTGAATATTATTGGGTTGATGCAAAATTAATGCAGGTTTCCTCTATTGCAATATCTTAATTCCAATTGTGTAAACAAAGCTAATCCTAACATTGATCATTATTATACCAAAACAAACCTTATCTAATACCCTCTCTTTCACCATGAATTTAGTAAAATAGATAATTAGTAAAATCGTTTTGTTCAGTGTGTTCAAAGGTCTTGAATCGAAAATGTCAAAGTGCGATTTTCGTCAAATTTATTTTTACGAATTTAAATTAGGGCGCAGCGCTGCGCAAACGGCTCGTAATATTAATGAAGTGTGGGGTCAGGGGGCTATTAATGAGTGCACGGTGCAGCGTTGGTTCCAGAAGTTTCGCAGAGGAGATTTCGACCTCGAAGACAAGGAAGGTCGGGGCCGTCATCTTGCTCTGGACAACGACCAGCTGAGGTCAAAAGTGGAAGAAGACCCAACCAAACCACACGAGAAATGGCGGCGGAACTCGGAACTCAAAAATTGCAACGTCTTTGCCCAGCATTGATGAATCGGAAGGGGCCGATCCTGCTCCACGATAACGCCAGACCACACGTTGCACAACCAACGCTTCGACGACTGCACGAGTTGGGCTACGAAGTTCTCCAACATCCGCCTTATTCACCTGACCTCTCTCCTACAGACTTCCACTTTTTCAGGCATCTGGACAACTTTTTGACGGAGAAAAATTTTCAAAACCAGGACGACATTGAAAATTCTTTTCGTGATTTCATTGAGTCCAGGGATTCGGATTTTTTTTCTGGTGGAATAAGAAAGCTTGTTGAACGTTGGCAAAAGTGCATTGATTCAGATGGAAATTATTTTGATTAAATATATATGGTTAAAGTAAAGATATGGCGTATTTACAATACCTACTAAAAACCTGCATTAATTTTGCATCAACCCAATATATAATTTGTAAAACCTTACAGGTCGGCTCCGGACTGACGGTCTAAAAGACCATCGTTCTACAAATGTTTTTTATATTTATAATATTTGTTTTGTTTTTGTAATATGCTTAAAGAAATAAAAAAACAGTTATCTATCTATCTATCTATCTATCTATCTAAACTAAAATCGACGTTCCAAAAAGGTACCTTTATACTCTGCATTTTGCACTTTTTTTTTGTGATAATACTTGCTATGGTGTTGTAAAATTTAATGGACTTTCATATCATGTTGCTTTTATTCTAATTGAAACGTTCTGTCCGGTCTTGCATGCTAAATTTTAAACTTTTTCCTCTAAAGTACCTTATTTTATTTTTTTATTCGAACTAACTATGGCATGCTGTTAGCATTTATGAAAAAATGCGTAAGTATCAACGGATTTAATAAGCAACTAAGTGTTGTAGAAGATAATAGAAAGTGAAAAAAAATGCATAAACTTTTATATAATAATTTCTCTTGTCATATTTGTATTCTAAAATAAATGATTTCATCAAAACATAATGTAATTATTATTTATTTATTTTTTTTAGTTTTAAGTTCATTTAAAATACATTTTAACAAGAGTGGTGAGCTAATTTCACGTGTGCTGCCACCAGATTTTTTTTTATATCAAAAAATATTTTATTAGCATTCTGTATTTTAAGATTATTAGCGTAAACAATTTAGTAAAGTAAATAAAATAATAATTAGGTTAATTTTGCTCTCTTGACACAAAAGACTTTTAAGTGGAAATTAATTAGGAATATGTCAACGTTTCAACAAAGTCAAGCCTCCTCCTATAGAAGTAAAGGAATTATTATTTTATTTTTTAATGCTTTAAAAAAAAAAAAATCAGGCGTTGGTAACACACGACTTTATCTTACCGCAGTTGTTAAAAACAATTTAAGAACTATTAAATGAATTTAGAATAAAAACAAAAAAGTATGAAGAATCTTATTCAGTTTCTTAGAAAAATATGTATTAGATTAAATAATTTAAAATACATAATTACTATGTAATATAATCACTCAAGTTTATGTCACTTTACATTATCTTCCACAATTTTATAACAACTATATTACTATAACGTTCATATTACTATTCTTATTTCCAAAAAACCTTAAACATACATACGAAAATATTTTTGCTGTTTTTTTCCTTTAGTTGGATAACGAATTTATTTAACTTACATATTTACCCGCTTATTATCAATGCTAACAAGATGATGTCGTTACTTTTTTTTTATCCACTAAATAAAGGTATAGAAGTTTAAACCCTGTCAGGCTATTTCAATCAGAGAAAACCTACACGATATTAAAGCCCATTAAATTTTATATCGGTTGAGCTCGTTTAATCAAAATCGTTGAAGCCGCTTGTGAGAATAACGTAAAAAAGCTCATACTGTATAGTAAAAATTGGCTCTTCTAGTTCTTCAATTTCGATAAAAAATTTGCTGCAACATCTCAGGCATATACGCTTCTAAAATGTGAAATTTCTGTTTTATATGATTTTTCGTTTTCGAAGTAGAATTACTATATACACAGATCTTTTTTTATGACTTGGTAATTTGCACTCAGGGGAACCTAAAACGTGTATTGCAGGTGAAAACTCGAACTCCAAAATTTCTATGGTCTCAATCATTTCCCTTTGCAATATTGCATAGCTAGGTAAGTGAAACTAAAAATGTAAGATATGATTTTATACACACACAAGAACAGATACTGCAAGAAAATAGGCCATGTTTCCATGTACAATCAGTACTATTCAAATAATACTCTTGAACGTACAACTTGCCAATAATACTTAATGACACCAAGTTGAAAATTGAGTTTAGTTTGAGTTGCCCAGTGGAAAGAGCATAGCTAGCCAGCTTCCAGTGTTTTACTCTCCTCAGCGATATCAACTTCGCAAACTAAGCCCAACTTCCGACCAGAAACTGTTTTAGCCATAATCGGCAAAATATATTTTTCTTGAATTTACTTGGTAATATTGGTATCTCGCATTGTGTGAGGAATTTGCTGTAGATGGTGCAGGTATGAAATAAAAATAAAATAACATGGAGCTTGCTTCTAATAGATACGCTAATTTCTTAAAGCACTATATTCTCCACTGACAAACATCCCTAGTTTTGTAAGAATAACAAACAATGAAAAAAAACTTCTGTAAAAGGTAGAATATTTGGAGATCACTCTCAACAATCTGGTTTCACCCTTTTGGCTGAATTTTAGACATTCACTTTATTGTATAAACAATAAATAATTATCATGCGACAGTCGGATTCGGACCCAGGGCTCGGAGATCAAAAGTACAGTGTCAATTTTGGAATTGAAAAAAAAAAAAATAATTGTATCTAGTTTGTATAAAATAACCGATAATCTGTTTTTCAAAGGGTATTAATATACGTTTTTTCCATGAAATATGCAGTTTGAGATATTTGAATTCTATTGTGACATTTTAGTTTTATCGAATTCAGAAGAAAATACAAATCTACGCGTTGGAAATTGCAGTTCTTTACAAAAAATACATATTAAATTTCACTCCAAGGTATACTAAAGCCATTTTCTTTTATCACTGCCCTAAAAAAAAGACGGTACTAGTCGGATATACGGGCTACATCGAGACAGCTAGTGGAAAATGGATCATATGAAGAAAGAATAACCTAATTTAGTCTTTAAGGCGATACCAATACAAAATTGCATGCACACAATAAGCAATAAATAAGTTGCATTTAATTAATTTAATTATGAAAATGTCATATATCATGAAGTGAAGTTATACATAAATCTTGATTTTTCTTTTGTTGTTGTCTCCACATAAATTCCGCTAAATATGACACTATGTATTCTCGTCTCCCCTCGAATTTGGCCATCATGACAAGTAAGAATGACCCGGGCGCTTTGCTTCTTCGAAGTGAAAATGTCCGGTTCTGAACTGAGAAAACTACATACAGACGGCCCTTTGTCCTGAGGCATCATTGCCATACATACTGCAAATTTTGACAACCGTCTGTTCATCGGATTTTCCTTTTTAGAGATAAAAAATTAATAGATCAAGAAAATGAATTTCGAACAAGCAAGATACCATTTAAAGATAATGAATCTCGGTTGAAACTGTTACATAAAAACAGCTTAACTAATCCATTTTTAGAATATGTAAACATTATTGTTGTTTATTTATTTAACTTTATGCTACTATGGCTAATCAGACAGTGGGAGTCCTAAATTTAACCAATTCAGGTTTTATTATGATAAGGATCAAGGACGAGCACCTGACATGGCACTGGCTCGGGAACACCTTTTTTCGTCCACTCCGAAGGACGGCATAACTAAGGATTTTTTACTCCCATTTAAAAATCCTAGGGCCACATGCAGGTTTGAACCCGCGACCTTGGACATAGAAAGCTGTTATGCTAGCCACTATGCTATAGGTGACCCCTATGTAAATATGATGTTATAAACGCAGATGATTAAATTGAAATATTGAAAAAAAATGCTACGAACATATATAACAACCTAATATACAGCCTTTAAATAATAATAGAAACAAGGAAACACCTTTTCATGGTTTTATGATTCTTACACGAATACGGAAATACACTGGTTAGAGGAGGGACGTAATGTTACATACTGGTCTTAAAATACGAAAGGAAAAGTGGCAACTTCACCCCCTACTCCTTCCCCACCCCTAACTTCCTTCCGATCACGTATTCAGCCACCCCATTTATACCACATCGTAACATTTTCCTACAATAGTCTCTTCAAACACCATTGCTAAAGATATGTACCAGACAATGTTATGTTAATAAAGATAAAAGTTATTTATGGACCTTCGGGTTTTTTCTCTCTCTTTTTATTGCATTACACACATAGGTACAAGCATTATATCAAAATGCCTGGGATACACCTCCTCTGTTCATTTAATACATATAAATGGAAATATAATATTGCGATCCTAATAATTTTCAAACCAGAGCTTCAAACGTTTTATGAACTTCCGAAGAAAGTCCAACTAACCATAAAAGTCAAAGTATATATATATATATATATATATATATATATATATATATATATATATATATATATATATATATATATATATATATTTATATAAATTATATGATTAGTTATCGACAGTTGTTAATTTAAGTTTTCTACTGTTCTTAGGTTTCAGTCATTAAATAAAAAAAAAAATATTTATGCAACGTTTCGAGAATTTATTGTTCTCATAATGGAAAAAAACAATAAACTAAACATAAATATTTTTATACAATAATTAATGTATGATGTTATTGTTGGAGAGACAAAAAGAATAAATTGAACAATGAATAGACATAGGGTGGTTAAATAAGTATTTCAATTAGAATTTACATAATTGATCTTATTAGAACTTTACTTACGAAACCGTGCGTAACCCAACTTCCTTAGACATATCAGTTAAACCTCACAGACAATTGAAAAGAAGGTGGCAACGGGTCCTATTCCCTTAAAATAATTAATAAAATAGCTAACAATAGGTAGCTCTTTCATGAGACATTTTCACGAATTTTATTCATCTTACACATTTACTTATCGTATGTGTATGATACAGTTGTAAATTATCACAAAACAATTTAAAAAATCTGGTGCGGGCAACACACGACTTTCACTTACCTCGATTTTTAAAATCAATGAAAGAATTTTCAAATACAGTTAGAGATAAAAATACGTGAAACTATTAAGGAATTAATCAAATTGAATTTATATAGAAACATGTGTTTTATTAAAAAATCTATTATATTATTATCTAAAATAATCAGTTAGTTTTATCTTCTTCTCATCACTCTCTATTAACTTCTGAAAGCTTGTGTATGAGATATTATATTTTTTCTAAAATCTTTAGCTTTCCAACGGTATATCATACATGTATATTACTGCTCTTATGTTCAAAAACGAAAAATTTCATTAAAAATATATTTTTTCTGTTTTCTCCTTTAGTTGGGTATAAAATTTATTCAATTTATATATTTACCTGTTTTTCATCAGCGTTAACAAGATAATCTAGTTATTATTATTGAATCTACAAAATTAAAGGTACTTTAGGGGAAGCAAATTTAAAATATCGGCATTTAAGCATTGTCAGACCATTTTTATCCAAATAAAACCTACAGGATATTAAAGCACATTAAATTTTACATCGATATAGCGAGTTTAATCAAAATCGTCGGAACCGTTTTCGAGAAAATCGAAAAAAGGTGCAAAATGCATAGTATAAAGTGCCTCTTCTACTAAGCTCATTTTGATGAAAAACGTTTTGTCACGTCTCGGGCATATAGTTGTCTTAAATATGAAATTTCAGTTTCATAGGACTTACCGTTTCCGCCCGAGAGTTACCACACACACACACACACACACACACACACACACACACACAGACCTTTTTGCGGGACTTGGTTATTTGGACTCAGGGGACCCTAAAACGTGTATTTCCGTTGAAAACTGGAATTCGAAAATTTTCACGATCGCAATACTTTCCTTACTATATATAGTAAGTTAAAGTAAAAATATATATGTGTCAATCTATTTGAAGTCGTCCAGACCTTGCCGCTCGATATTTTTAATTTTCATGATTGTTTGACCACTCACTATATATCATATCCTGAATTTAAAACCGTAAATAAAACATTTTTCTTTTATTTAAAATATATTTTTTTTTTACTTTTAGTATTGCAGCCGTTTCAAGTCAGCTTCTGGGCTGAAAACGTGTGTTGGGAAAATCATTGTAATTTCTGTAATTCAAATAGAAACAAAAAATTACAAAAAAAAAAATAAATAAATAAAAAAAATAAGACTTGCTTTATATTTTTTGTTCCTACAACTTATCACCTAAATAGTGAAGAAAGTAGTTAAAACAATTCTTGAAAATAATTTAAAAAAACGAGACTTTTAGGAAGATAGAAGCATATGAAGGAAAAGAGACGAACCTTCGATTATTTTTACTTTCACTTTCTATATATAGTAAGGGGAAGTATTGCGATCGTGAAAATTTTCGAATTCCAGTTTTCAACGAAAATACACGTTTTAGGGTCCCCTGAGTCCAAATAACCAAGTCCCGCAAAAAGGTCTGTGTGTGTGTGGTAACTCCCGAGCGGAAACGGTTAGTCATATGAAACTGAAATTTCATATTTAAGACAACTATACGCCCAAGACGTGACAAAACTTTTTTCATCAAAATGAGCTTACCAGAAGAGGCACTTTATACCATGCATTTTGCACCTTTTTTCGATTTTCTCAAAAACGGTTCCGACGATTTTTATTAAACTCGCTGTATCGATGTAAAATTTAATGGGCTTTAATATCCTGTAGGTTTTATTTGGATAAAAATGGTCTGACAATGCTTAAATGCCGATATTTTAATTTTCTTCCCCTAAAGTACCTTTAATTTTGTAGATTCAATAATAATAACTAGATTATCTTGTTAAAGCTGATGAAAAACAGATAAATATATAAATTGAATAAATTTGATATCCAAAAAAAGGAGAAAACAGAAAAAATATTTGTTTAATGCAATTTTTCGTTTTTGAACATAAGAGCAGTAATGATACATGTGTGATATACCGTTGGAAAGCAAAAGATTTTAGAAAAAATATCATCTCATACACAAGCTTTTAATAGTCAATAGAGAGTGATTAAATGAACATAAAACTAACTGATTATTTTAGATAATAATATAATAGATTTTTTAATGAAACACATGTTTCTATAGAAATTTAATTTAGTTATTTGTTTAATAGCTTCAGCATTTTCATCTCTAACCGAATTTGAAAATTTTTTCATTGATTTTAAAAATGGAGGTGAGTGAAAGTCGTGTGTTGCCCGCACCAGATTTTTTCTTATAGAGCTTCATCATAGTCCAAAATTCTGTAAAATTTCGATCTTGAGAACATTTTGATTTTCAAAAAGGGGGATGTTTAAAATATCTCAAAAGGGACTGAGAGAACAATAATGAAACTAACACAGATTACCCATCTATACGATGAGTTTAAATAATAAAAATTTGGTTATTGATACAGATTTGGTTTCGGAGTTATAATATTCCGTTCGCTGTTAAAATAATTTTTTCTTTAATAAATACTAAATCTGGTAATTTTGCATATTTAAGAGCGAAGCAGAAACTAGAAAGTAAAGAGAGTATCTTACACAATTTTGTCTATAGAACACATTACCTGAGTAGCCAAGAAAAAGGTTTTGCGAGCTATAACAAGGAAGGTTAGAAAGGGGTCACGCTTGTGTTTTTTTTTTAGGCAGTCCTATCATTTTACAAATTGTAGAAATTTCGATCCCAGAAGTATTGTCTGTTTTGTAGGTGGAATAATCAGGAATAAACAGAATTTTTAATTTTGCCAACGTTTCGGCTCAAGCTTGTGAGCCATCATCAGGGCTACAAACATCAGAACAAAAGAGATACATATTAATATGATAATGAAAATTTTTTTTTGAATCTTGTGACAATGATAACATTTGAAATAATACAGAAAAATATACCAATATACTTAAATATTAAAGATACAAATAATGATAAGTTTTTTATTTTGCCAACGTTTCGGCTCAAGCTTGTGAGCCATCATCAGGGCTACAAACATCAGAACAAAAGAGATACATATTAATATGATAATGAAAATTTTCTTCTGAATGTAGTGACAATGATAACATTTGAAATAAAACAGAAAATATACCAACATACTTAAATATTATAGGTACAAATAATGATAATATGATACATAATCTGATGATGATAAGCATAACAAATTTTACAGAACTTTAGACTTTAATATAAAAGTAAAAAAACATATATATATAAACGTACCATTACTGAGCCATGTCCAAGCATAAACTGAGGAAAACAATAAACATAGGTAGTATGGGGAGGGGTTCGTGTAAAAACCCTGAAGGTTTTCCCCTCTAAGTGTAAATACTACAGCTTATCTTTGTTTTTAAAAAGTTTTACAAAATTATATAATGGAAAAAACAAAATAATATATCCATATGTACAATAAGGTTGAACATTTTTAACAGAAAATTATAAACACTAGAATCTGAGGTATTTAAAAGATCATGAGGTATATAATAAAAAACAAAATAAAATAAATAAATAACAAATACAAGAACCAGAGGTGTTGTAAACAAAAAGATAAATATACAGTAAATAAGTAAAATATACATTACACAAGCAATTTGTACAATAAAGTGATAGAGTTATAATTTAAGAAGACGGAAGATGTTAGCATACGAGGGAGAAATTATCTCTTTGTCAGTTTTATGATTTACGGGAACTCGATCTTTTTCCATATGGATATATATAGCTTCGGAGAGGAGTCGCTTTTTGTAGTTAGGTACGGTGGCTAGGATTTCAGGATTATCAAAATCAAAATGATGGTCAAGGGATATAGCGTGTTCGGATAATTTTGAGGAAAATGGGTTACGGGTAGATATTGTGTATTTGTGCTGATAAATTCTTTTTTTGAGATAGTTTTTGGTTTCGCCTATGTAACATGAATTACAATTTGGGGAAGAGCAGGGAATACGATAAACTAAATTTGATTTTTGTAGGAAAGAGATGGGATCTTTTAGTTTTGAATATAGATTCTTTAATTTGTTCCTATGTTTTAAAACTAAGCGGAGATGGGGAAAGCTTGAGGATAAGACTTTTTTAATTTTTTGAGATAGAGATGGGATGTATGGAATGGATCTGTACTGGGGAACTATGGCGGTTTGTGGAGAGTGTGCGGGGATGGAGTGAGGGTTATAATGGAAAAAACAAAATAATATATCCATATGTACAATAAGGTTGAACATTTTTAACAGAAAATTATAAACACTAGAATCTGAGGTATTTAAAAGATCATGAGGTATATAATAAAAAACAAAATAAAATAAATAAATAACAAATACAAGAACCAGAGGTGTTGTAAACAAAAAGATAAATATACAGTAAATAAGTAAAATATACATTACACAAGCAATTTGTACAATAAAGTGATAGAGTTATAATTTAAGAAGACGGAAGATGTTAGCATACGAGGGAGAAATTATTATTTTGTTTTTTCCATTATATAATTTTGTAAAACTTTTTAAAAACAAAGATAAGCTGTAGTATTTACACTTAGAGGGGAAAACCTTCAGGGTTTTTACACGAACCCCTCCCCATACTACCTATGTTTATGGTTTTCCTCAGTTTATGCTTGGACATGGCTCAGTAATGGTACGTTTATATATATATGTTTTTTTACTTTTATAATAAAGTCTAAAGTTCTGTAAAATTTGTTATGCTTATCATCATCAGATTATGTATCATATAATCATTATTTGTACCTATAATATTTAAGTATGTTGGTATATTTTCTGTTTTATTTCAAATGTTATCATTGTCACTACATTCAGAAGAAAATTTTCATTATCATATTAATATGTATCTCTTTTGTTCTGATGTTTGTAGCCCTGATGATGGCTCACAAGCTTGAGCCGAAACGTTGGCAAAATAAAAAACTTTTCAAAAATGACTGATTCCTGACTATTCCACCTATAATAGTTTCTACAGTCGACTATACACCCTCAATATAATTCACTCTACTTGGGACCTAAACTTCATCATCGCAAACTTCAAAAACCATCACATCTGAGATATGTACTCTTCATCTTATAAACCTACCACTACATGTTCATCACCAGTGTCACCTTCACAACATCCGGACGCCGATTCATCACTTACTGTTACTTCATCTCCAGCAACAATCACAACGACATCAGAAAATAACATTAGAACTGAGGTAAACTCTTTTGTAATTCTAAAATCAAAATATCCTGATAAAAAACCTCTTCTTAACCGTATTTCCCATCTTTATAAACAATTAGCCAACAAAGAGGAGTCGCTCATATTCCTTCTAAAATGCCGCTCTCATTCTTTATTCCCCCCCTTCATTTCCAACAATTTTAACAACTTTAATGTTAACAAAAAATTTCTCTCAAAACTTGAAAGCATCCAATTCCGTCTTAAAAAATCACTCCTTAACCTACATATCAAAGAAACGATTTTCCTCATTCAAGCAGTAAAAAAGAAAATTAATTATTTATTTAATTCCTTTTATTCCATTCTCTCTACTGACGATATTTCCTCACTAAACTCTTGCATTAATAATATCTATATATCTCATAAATCAAAGAAAAAAAGTATATTAGCAAATAAATTTAAACAACTTAAAGAAAACTTTAACGCGAATAAGATATATCCTTCCGGGGATCCTGATTGGGTTCACAACATCTCCTCCGTTAAACTCCCTCAACATGTCAATAATATTCTCAGCTTAGGTCCAAATTTCAATATCCCTTTTACCAATTCAAAAAAACTAATACCATCTCTTATAACCGACCTTGAGTTCATCCATCAGGACACTCTTTTGATTCCTGACGATGAAAAACGAATGATTTCCCGTACCCGAACCTCTAATATTATTACCAATTACTTACAAAACCCTCCGTCTAACCCTTCTCCATTTTCACCTCAATTTACTAAGGACCTATCCTCTACCCGATCCTTTCTCAAAACCAATAACCATATAATAGTCACCCGTGCAGATAAAGGAAACAAAACCGTTATCATGGACCGGGCAGAATACGATCAAAAACTAAATTTCCTTCTTTCTGACAAAACCACATACCTTCCTACCAAACGCGATCCTACATCCTCTCTCACCACTAAATTTAACCAGCATTTAAAATATCTCCACGAATCCAAACAGATCACTCTTTCTACCTACAAAAACCTCATCTCCTATAATTCAGTTGCTCCCCGATGTTACGGCTTACCAAAAATCCATAAACCAGGAAACCCATTACGTCCCATAATTTCAAATATCAACTCACCATCCTCAAAACTCAGTTCATTCCTTCTTTCTCCCTTACAAAAACTCAGCCAAAATAACCCATATGACATCCAAAATTCACAGCAACTCCTTGAAGAACTGAAATCCCTAACTATTCCTCAAAATTTCATTTTAGCCTCCCTAGATGCTGTAAACCTTTGTACCAACATCCGTGTACCAACATTTGTACTACTGACCGTGCTCTTAAAATAATCGATGAAAATTGGCTGACCTTAGAACCACATACCTCCCTCAACCAATCCTCATACCTTGAATCCCTCTCTCTGTGCTGCAACTCTGGCTACCTATGTTTCCAAGAGAAATTTTATAAACAAATTTCGGGTTTAGCCATGTGAAACTGTCTTGCTCCTGATCTCTCCAACATCGTCCTCAATCACCTTCTTGACACCGTTATACCTAACTTTTCTGCAGATATTTTTTTCATTAAAAAATATGTTGATGACCTTTTCCTGATCCTCAACCCCAAAGCCATCCCTAATATCTTGACTTCTTTCAACTCATACCATCCTCGACTCCAATTTACCATTGAAATAGAAAACAATAACTCACTTCCGTTCCTCGACCTCCTTATCATAAGAAATTCCGATAATTCACTATCCACTAACTGGTACACCAAACCTACTTATTCTGGCCGTCTCCTTAATTATTTTTCCTTACACCCACATCACCAGAAAATCAGTGTAGCCAAAAACCTCATACACCGTTCCTTAACACTTTCCGATACAAAATTTCACCAAGATAATTTAACCCGACTAACAAAAATCCTAAAATCTAATAATTTTCCTGACCAATTAATCAAGAACCTCATTAAAACTTCTTCAAACCCTCACTCCATCCCCGCACACTCTCCACAAACCGCCATAGTTCCCCAGTACAGATCCATTCCATACATCCCATCTCTATCTCAAAAAATTAAAAAAGTCTTATCCTCAAGCTTTCCCCATCTCCGCTTAGTTTTAAAACATAGGAACAAATTAAAGAATCTATATTCAAAACTAAAAGATCCCATCTCTTTCCTACAAAAATCAAATTTAGTTTATCGTATTCCCTGCTCTTCCCCAAATTGTAATTCATGTTACATAGGCGAAACCAAAAACTATCTCAAAAAAAGAATTTATCAGCACAAATACACAATATCTACCCGTAACCCATTTTCCTCAAAATTATCCGAACACGCTATATCCCTTGACCATCATTTTGATTTTGATAATCCTGAAATCCTAGCCACCGTACCTAACTACAAAAAGCGACTCCTCTCCGAAGCTATATATATCCATATGGAAAAAGATCGAGTTCCCGTAAATCATAAAACTGACAAAGAGATAATTTCTCCCTCGTATGCTAACATCTTCCGTCTTCTTAAATTATAACTCTATCACTTTATTGTACAAATTGCTTGTGTAATGTATATTTTACTTATTTACTGTATATTTATCTTTTTGTTTACAACACCTCTGGTTCTTGTATTTGTTATTTATTTATTTTATTTTGTTTTTTATTATATACCTCATGATCTTTTAAATACCTCAGATTCTAGTGTTTATAATTTTCTGTTAAAAATGTTCAACCTTATTGTACATATGGATATATTATTTTGTTTTTTCCATTATATAATTTTGTAAAACTTTTTAAAAACAAAGATAAGCTGTAGTATTTACACTTAGAGGGGAAAACCTTCAGGGTTTTTACACGAACCCCTCCCCATACTACCTATGTTTATTGTTTTCCTCAGTTTATGCTTGGACATGGCTCAGTAATGGTACGTTTATATATATATGTTTTTTTACTTTTATATTAAAGTCTAAAGTTCTGTAAAATTTGTTATGCTTATCATCATCAGATTATGTATCATATTATCATTATTTGTACCTATAATATTTAAGTATGTTGGTATATTTTCTGTTTTATTTCAAATGTTATCATTGTCACTACATTCAGAAGAAAATTTTCATTATCATATTAATATGTATCTCTTTTGTTCTGATGTTTGTAGCCCTGATGATGGCTCACAAGCTTGAGCCGAAACGTTGGCAAAATAAAAAACTTTTCAAAATGACTGATTCCTGACTATTCCACCTATAATAGTTTCTACAGTCGACTATACACCCTCAAAATAATGATAATATGATACACAATCTGATGATGATAAGCATCAAAAGAAAATTTTCATTATCATATTAATATGTATCTATTTTATTCTGATGTTTGTAGCCCCGATGATGGCTCACAAGCTTGAGCCGAAACGTTGGCAAAATTAAAAATTTTCAAAAATGACTGATTCCTGATTATTCCACCTATAATAGTTTCTACAGTCGACTATACATCCTCAATATTGTCTTTTTTGTAATATAATTTTTTGTAGACGGATTATTGCCAAGTTCAGCAAAATTAAAAACGGGATATTGTGAAAGGGGCTGAATTATTTTATTTATTTGTAACATAAAGGCTTTTCAACCATAGAGGCTGAATTAAAACTGATGAAAGTTGCACAGATTATCCGTCTATAGGGTAAGTACTATAGGATAAATGTTAGCGGCTAAGACACAACTGGTTGTAATGTAATTCATTAGGTTTGGCTTATAATCGGCTAATAACATAAGGGCTTCTCTGGTTAGGAAGTAAGATTTAATGTATTATATTTCGAAAATAAACTCGGCCTGAGCTTCTAAATTTGATTATAGAGCACTTATTGATGAATAGAGGTATAAATTGTACAAGCTTCAATTGTTTTTATTCAGTCCCTTTTACGAAATTCCGCTATTAATTTTACTGAACTTGGCAATGACACTTCTTTGAAAAATTGATTTTTATTTATTGTAATTTACAACTGTATTAAACAACACAATGAGTAAATATGCAGAATGAATAAAAGTCATGAAATTGTCTTGAGAAAGAACTATCTAGTGGTAGAACTTCATTTTGAAAAATTATATTAAAAAAGTCAATAATTACACGATCAAAATTTCTACAAGTAGTGCGATGTTAAGAATATGGAAGGAACAATAAGTTATGCGTGAGACTTCTTTCAAACTTTCTTGTTTGAGCCCGCAAAAAGTTTAAGTTTATGTAAATTTTTTAAAACATTTTCTTGGCTACTTAGATAATGTGTTGTTTTTTTTTCGTCAGGAATTGCTTCAATTTGATGGTTTCCTCAACCAAACTCCTGCACCAGCAGGTCTTTCCATCTCTGCCGATCCATCGCGTCCTCCTCCGACAGCCCCCTACCAGCCATACTCTCCACCACTCTATCCTTCCATTTAACTAGGAGTCTTCCTCTCCTTCTTCTACCATCTGCCTCCCAATCGATAATTATTTTTGGTAAGAGATTGTCTCCCATTCGTTTCACATGGCCGTACCACCTTAGCCTCCTTTCTTCCATCACCTCAAGAATGTTGTGCTTTATTTCAAGTGCTTCTCTTATAGTGACATTTTTCACCCTTTCGATTCTCGATATCCTTGCCGTACTCCTCCAAAAATTCATTTCAACAGAAAGAAATTTTTTTCCCTTACAAAAAACAATATTTTATATAATACTCTCATCTTCATTCTAGATTTTGTTTCATTCAATACCGGAGCTAATAATTTTCAATGAAAACGTTATTAGAACAGTGAAGAAAATTGTATAACTCCCTAACCAGCTTAGTCCCATTAACCATTATAACACTTACACTCATCGTATGAATGGGTGATCTGTAATAGTTTCATAATTTTTCACTATGTACCTATTGAGATATTTTCATTTTAACATCGCTAAAAACGAGTTTTGGAAAATACATATACCAAAAACCTCCATGTTCTAAAGATCGAAATTTTTCCAGCAAGTAGTAATATGATTATAATAAGCTATATAATAAAAAAAAATAATCAAAGGCGAGTCTCTATTAATTTATATAGGTTAATGTTTTGATTTGTTGCGTGTTTTTATATTTATTATTATTTAATTATATATATATATATATATATATATATATATATATATATATATATATATATATATATAATTTTTTTTGTATTTATTATTTCATTTATTTGTATTTATCTCAATTATAGGTAGTTGTTTGTTTTTTTATTTTGTATATATATTATATTTTACTTAATTTGACTTTATCATTGTATACTGTATATATTGTGTGAATGGGAGCTTAAATCACTATTACTAATGTTCATATAGTAATAAACTGTAATATATCTCAATAAATAAAAAAAAATATTAATTTATATACTTTTATCCCGCTAAATGTCTCGTTTTTTATTAACTTTCGAGAATTTTTTAAACTACTTTCTTCAATATTTAGGTAATAAATTGTGAAAAAACAAAAAAATATAAAGCATATTTTTATCTTTATATATATATGGGATCAGCTGATGCGCTCGATGATAACAGTCATACGTTACATCGTCTCTCAGATTTTTGCTTTTTTCAGTAGGAATTCGCTAGAATTCAGTCTGGAGAACATCACTAGACCTCAGGAATATTACGGCAGTGAATATTGGAGAAGTTTCGGTAAGCAAAGTTATAATTTACTTTGTACAATCACGAAAAAGTGAAAGAAGGGTCACTGATCAGCTGATTGCCGCTAGCTCGGCAAGCTCGGGCTTGCTTTTCTTTAATTATCTTTCTTTTATCTTTAATTCTTATCTCATTATTTATTTATTATTATTATTTTCTTAATCAATGAGATATTTTCATCAAGTCATGTCCTCAAAGTCTGCAAGTAAAAGATCTAGATCTGCAGGTTCTAACTCGTCTCCCACAAAACAAAGACCCCGCCGTGAACAAAATAAAAAAATGATTCCACCAGCGACCGCGTCAGCTACCTCATTAGGTTCTGAACCACAGCCCAGCACATCATCACAAGGAATAACTGATGAATCTCCGTTTTTTACACCGAATCCATTTCAGATCCTCCAAAATGAAAAAGAAACCATGGAATCTTCTCCTATACCCAGAGAACCACTACCTCCACCAATATTTGTTAAAAATATTAAAAATTTTAAACTGATGTGTGCGCATTTAAACAAAGTAACAGATCCTAATAGTTATTATTGTATAAGTAGAACCAATGATACTAAAATATCTCCGACTACTGCTGAAACCTACAGAAAGATTGTAAAATATCTGACTGAGACCAAAGCTGACTTTCATACTTATCAGCTGCGCCAAGAGAGAGCATTAAGGGTCGTAAT
This sequence comes from Piezodorus guildinii, assembly GCA_023052935.1. NCBI lineage: Eukaryota > Metazoa > Arthropoda > Insecta > Hemiptera > Pentatomidae > Piezodorus > Piezodorus guildinii. Next base: position 129,149,812 of record CM041295.1, on the reverse strand, counting down.
CAGAAACCTACATTCCTCAACACCCGTTGAAGCAATCAAAGAAGAACTGACAGAATTAGGATTCCAAGTGAGGCAAGTCACCAACGTTCTAAAAGATAAAAGTCCACTGCCTCTATTCTTCGTGGACTTGGAACCATCAGCAGGAGTCGAAAAAATCTATGACCTCAGCAGACTGTACTATACCCGTGTAAAAGTTGAAAAACCTTACACAAAGAAAGAAATAGTCCAGTGCCATAACTGTCAGGCATATGGTCATACCAAAAGTTATTGCCATCACATACCACGCTGTGTGAAATGCGGTGAACAGCATAAAACAGAAGAATGTACAAGATCAAGATTAGCACCCGCTGTATGTGCTCTGTGCCTCAAGGACCACCCGGCTAACTACAAGGGATGTGAAATCTACAAGAAACTCAGAACCAGATACCAAAAACCTCAGGATCCGAATGAAACAGCTGTACCAACCAGAAGCAGAAGAGAACCATCAAAACTTGTAAATTCTAACGTGTCATTTGCCCACTTGCTTGGAGGTGGTAACCAGAATCATGAAGTCGAGGCACTGCCGGAACAACATTTTCCTCAACATTCTCAATCTATTGTACAAGAATCTATCCCTCAAAGTTTACCTAATCTTCAAAAAACTCCTCAACATCAAATTTCTCATATCCCTCCACCATCAAACGTCACAGATCTTACCAGTCTAATGACATCGTTCATCTCCGAAATCAAATCTCTTGTTATGCCGCTTATATCACTCCTTACAAATCTAGTATCGAATCTAATCCCTGCCTTGAAAAATCCTTAAATGACTTCACCTAACTCCTTATCCATTCTCCTTTGGAATGCGAATGGTGTTAGAAATCATACTGACGAACTGACAGCGTTGTTGCAAGACAAAACAATCGATGTTGCACTTATAACTGAAACAAGACTAACGACTAAACAGTACTTCAAAATACCGCAATACATGACATACCGTACTGACCACCCAGACGGTAAAGCCCATGCCGGTTCTGCTATCATTGTCCACCAATCCCTCTCTCATCATTTACTCCCACTTCCCACCTATGATTTCCTACAAGCCACATCCATAGTAATCAAGACTTTTTCCTTTCCGGTAACCCTCACATCTGCATATTGCCCTCCTAAACATTCCATTTCCAATTCTGAATTTGTATCCTTCCTGGATTCCTTAGGAAATCGTTTCATTCTGGGTGCAGACTTAAACGCCAAGCATCAGCAGTGGGGTTCCAGAACCACGAATTCTCGGGGACGAAATTTGCTGTCTGCACTCAACTCCCGAAATTTTAATATCCTGCCTCCTGACTCCCCTACCTACTGGCCAACCGATCCTAACCGCAATCCTGACATCCTCGACTTCTTTATCCACAGCGGATTAGGCTCTCTCAACTTGTCTTTAACTCGCCTTGATGAACTATCCTCAGACCATAGTCCACTGATCCTAAAAGTATCTCTCACTCCAATTCCAAAACCCATTCCACCATCATTCATCCGAGGCCCTGTCAACTGGAACCTTTTCCGCCAAATCCTGACCGATAATATTGACCTCAGAGTAACCCTCAAAACCCAAGATGACCTAGATAATTCCGTCTATTCCTTTACCACCGCCATCCAACAAGCTGTCTGGACTGCTTCCTCTCCTAAACACTCCAATATAAATCCAGACCAAAATCATTTTCCACAACCTATTATAGACCTTATCCACACCAAACGCCGAGCAAGATCATTATGGCAGCGCACCCGACACCCAACAGATCGCCGCTCCTATAACTTCTATTGTAGACAATTGAAGAGGGAGTTGGCGAACTTCCGTTCCCAGTCCTTTAATTCCTACCTCTCCTCTCTATCAGCTCGTGATAATTCCCTGTGGAATGTCACGAAAAAGATCCTAAAATACCATCATGTTTCCCATCCTCTCCGACGTGGTGATGACTCCTGGGCTGCGTCTGATGAAGATAAAGCCGAGGAATTCGCCACACACCTCTCCAAAGTATTCACTCCTCACCCGGAATCCCACATCAATCACACCGCAAAAGTGCAAGACTTTCTTATGTCACCGATTCCACTTTCCCTACCTCCTAAAGCTATTAATCCCTCTGAGGTCAAATATCTTCTCCAAAAACTGACTCTCCGTAAATCTCCTGGACACGATCTCCTTACTCCCCAGATCCTCCGACAACTTCCGCAGAAAGCTATTATATTCCTTACTTATATTTATAACTGCATCCTCCGCACCACCTATTTTCCTCTGTTATGGAAACATTCCACCATCATCCTTTTTTTAAAACCAGGTAAACCTTCCAACAACACTTCATCCTACAGGCCTATTAGTCTACTCCCCATCCTCTCAAAAATCTTCGAAAGGCTTCTTCTTAAACGTATCCTACCCATATTAGAATCTCAAAATCTTCCTTCCCATCAGTTTGGATTCCGTCCTCAGCATTCCACAGTTCAACAGGGGCTCCGAGTTGTAGACCATATTTCCTCAGCTCTTGAATGCAAAGAGTATTGTTCTGGTGCGTTTCTGGACATTGCGCAAGCTTTTGACCGGGTATGGCACACTGGATTACTCTTCAAGCTGAAAACTCATTTACCCCAGTCCCTATACCTCATTCTCCGATCCTATCTCTCGAACCGTTCCTTCCGAGTTCGCTGTGGTGAAGAATTTTCTAACCTTTATCCCGTTGAGGCCGGTGTTCCTCAAGGCAGCGTCTTGGGACCCATCCTCTACATCCTTTACACTGCTGATATTCCTACACATCCTGATACCTTTCTGGCAACTTTTGCAGACGACACCGCCATCCTATCATCCAGTTCCAATCCTGAAACAGCATCCTTAAACCTTCAGAGACACCTTTTCCTTATCGAACACTGGTGTAATAACTGGCGTGTAAAGGTGAACGAAGCCAAATGTAAACACATAACCTTTACTCTTAGACGAAAATCCTGTCCGCCAGTTTATTTCAACTCATTACCGATTCCTCTCTCAGATACAGTCCGGTATCTTGGCTTACTGTTAGACAAAAGATTGACTTGGAACCCACATACAAGACTTAAAAGACAAGAACTCAACCGACGATTCGGACAGTTATACCGACTACTCAACAGAAAATCTGAACTTACAGTTGAAAACAAATTATTAATCTACAAGACAATACTGAAGCCCATCTGGACCTACGGACTTGAACTGTGGGGGACAGCTAAACGTTCTAACATCAAACGCATTCAATCCTTTCAATCCAAAGTCCTCCGTACAATAGTAAATGCTCCTTATTATGTCTCCAATTATACCTTGCACCACGACCTTAATGTTCCATTTATTTCAGACCTAATTCCATCCAAATTTTCCAAATTCCACCAGAACCTCAATCATCATCCTAATCCTTTAGCTCAATCCCTATCCAGCTCCACTCATCCATACAACCCACCTAGAAGGTTGAAACGGCAGTGGCCCCGCGACCTTTTGTAAATATATTGGAGTTCTAGCACTGGCTAGATTCTCCACTCAATGTGATGTATGTATGAGTGTGTGTATGTATATATAGGTATAAGTGAATTATTGACTTTTGTATTGATTCATTATTGTGTATATATTTTATTGTAATTTTATGTTGTGTAAATATTGTATGAATGTAGTATGTTTGATATCATTCAGCAATACTATTAATGTCCAAATTGGGACAGATTGTAAAATTTTCTCAATAAAAATTGTTAGATTATATATATATGACCGGCATTTTTTTTTAAAATGATCAATGAAATTAATTATTTTTTTCCTTTTTTCATTTGCATAACTGTATAACTGCATTCAAAAATTCTTAAATTGATTTTAACAACCAAGGCAAGCGAAAGTCGTGTGTTGCGATCAAAAGATTTTTTTATCAAAAAGAATTTAATGTTGCAAAATAAATAAGTTCGAAGAAGAAGAAATCATTCCCTTGAGCTAATAGATCCTCAGGTATAATACAGATATATTCAGATTTTTCAGAAAGGTTTTCTGTAGTATTCCTGGTATTTCTTATAGATTAAGACTTACCAAGGGTCTACCCTTCAGAGAAATCTTATGTCAGAATAGTACCTCACGGGTACACAAAGACTACTTGGGATTATTACTTTTTCACAAGAATTACTTTAATATAAGATATTATTTGATATCAAACATATTTGTTATACATATCAACCGTTCTGCTTTCGGGTGGGAGTAAAAGACCCATTTCAAGATACAGTGGCTCCTTGTTCTGTTTGAATTGTTGAGATATACTTATAGAGGGATTTGATTAAATAATAGTATCAGAAATTTAATCATATAGAATTTCTTCCTTTCAGGTAATATTGGGTCGTTTCATGTGAAATGTACGTTTCAATAACAGGAAAAGTTGTTTGCTAAAACTATTGGATTGTTTCACATGAAATGTCCGTTTTTATAGTTTCTGAAATACATAAATGATTTTGCAGGACTCTGTTGTTTTCTTCCGTATGTTTACATATTTAAAGTAAATAGTTACTACTCCTCTACTTTTGTATTATAAACATTAGCTTCCCAATCAATTACCCACTTTTTAGTATACCTCCAAATATGAACATGGAAACACGCGATTTTCGAGTAATATTTTTGTACGAGTTTAAATTCGGCCATTCAGCAGCTGAGGCCGCTAGAAATATTTGCAAGGCGTTTGGGGAAGAGAGTTTTAATGAACGGACCATTTGCTGTAGGTTTCTAAGTTTTTAGCTGGGGATACTGACTTGGAAAACTTGCCTCGAGGAAGACCTCCGTTCGTAATAGACTACGATGTCCTCAAACATACAGTAGAAGGGAACCCCTACCAAACAGTTAAAGGACTCTCAGCACTGCTAAATGCAAGTGCATCTACCGTTTCCAGACATTTAAAGTTTATTGGGAAAGTAAAAAAGCTCTATACATGGGTACATCATGATCTCACTGAGCGGCAGCAAGACCCCATGTTTCAAAACATAACGTGCAAAAATTGAAAGAACTGAGCTACGAAGTTCTTCCGCACCCACCATATTCTCCCGACTTGTCTCCAACAGATGACTACCTGTTCAGGAATTTAGACAACTTCGTCAAAGAAAAACTATTTGAAAATGATGATAAAGTAAAAAGTGCGTTTTCAGATTTGGTTTCACTTTACAGTTCAGAGTTTTTTAGTTCGGGGATAAAAAAGTTGGTGTCACGTTGGGAAAAATGTGTAGAAAAAGAAGGTAAATACTTCGAATAAACTTTTCTTGTTTTCATATCGTATTTTTAATAAAAATCCTTTACCTTGAAAACGGACCTTTCATGTGACACAACCCAATACTTTATCAGATCGATGATAGCATAGATATCTTTAATTTTAGATTTCGCTGATGACAGATATTGTTGGAAGAACCCCAACATATTTAGAATGCGCTTTTAATAGTCTTCAAATAACAGCTAATAAAATCTATTTAGAAGTTAATTAATCAAACACCAAAAAAATGTATGTAGGCCCACGACTATATGTGGAAGAGCCATCGCATTTTATATCTGGCGACTTTTCAGTTGAAAGGGGTGAAAAATTTTGTGTATCTTAACTCGCAAGTCAGATAATGACATGCAAGCTGAAATTCATCGGAAACTTATGTCCGCAAATAAATGTTATTTCGGACTTCTGAAGCATTTCAGGAGCAAGACCATTTCTCAAATAACAAACAAAGATGCCACTGCACAAGAGAGTAGAGACGCAAATGTACAAGAAGGCTATAAAACCGATTCTCACTTATACCTCCGATTGCAGGACATTACCGAATTCACAGTTAGAAATGGACTTATAAATCTAAAAATACAATAAAATTTGTTGGTTTTAAATAAAATTCTGCTTAGCTAATTTCGAGCATATATTTTTTTTTTGTTAATTTCCAAATCAAAAAAATCTTATGCGAGCAACACAGGAAAAACAAATCACGTAAAAAGTATATTTGCTCTTTTCTCCTTTATTTGGTTATCAAAGTCGTTCAAATGGTATATTTAACCGTTTTTTATCAATGCTAAAAAGAAGATATGGTTAATTTTTTTGAAGGTAGGAAATTTACGGTACTTTGAATAAAGGAAATTTAAAATGTCGGCATATAAGTCCTGTCTGACTCTTTTAATCATAATAAAACCTGCATGATATAAAAGCTGATTGAATTTTACATCGATATAGTTATTTTAATCAAAATTATTTGAGCCGTTTGAATTTAAATTCGTAATAAAGTGCAAAATAAATGGTATAAAGTAGCTCTTCCAGTTTGCTCATTTTGTTAAAAGTTTCTGTAACATCTCAAGCATATACGTTCCTAAAATTTTTTTTTTTTTATTCATATTTTATTGAATTTTACAACTGTATTAACATAAATACAACAAGTAAAACTGCTGAATTAGAATAAAGGGCGTAAAAGGCTTGTGAAGAAACTACCCGGTGGTAGAACTTCGATGTTTATTTAAGTAGTTCCGGAGGCCATTTTCTTATCAATCGCCTCGGGGGGTTGTCGGGAATATGTGAGGTTGATTGGTTACGGAAAAGAGGGTTTAAATGGGGTGGGAGTTTGGAATTAAAAGTGGTATATCTGGTACGAGAAAGGTTTGCAACAAATGGGATATTAAGGTCGTTATGGATAATTTTATTTGTGACGAAATAAGGAGCATTTAGGATTTTGGATTGTAAGGATTGAATACAGGAGGAATTGGATGGCTTAGTAGAGCCCGAAAGCTCGATTCCATGTGTCCAGATGGGTCTGATGACGGTAACATAAATGAGCTTGTTGTAATGAATTTGAAGTTTTGAACGTTTGTCGAGTAAGTGTAGTAATCGGTATCTACGGGCAGTCCTTTGTCGTTTTAGTCTCGTGTGAGGATTCCATGTAAGACGTTTGTCAAGATGGAGTCCTAGGTATCGGATTTGTTCAACAGGTATTATTAAAGGATACAGTGGGGCAGGAGGTCATCGGTTTGCGACGGAGGGTCAAGGTAATTTGGTGGGATTTTTTAGAATTTATTTTAATCCTCCAGTTCTGACACCATATCTTAATGGCTTTGATGTGGGACTGAAGGGTTTGGGATGCAGCGGTTGGATCATTATGGACGGATAACTCACAAGTGTGATAAGTTGTGAGGACAGTGTACTAAAATATGAAATTACTGTTTTATAAAACTTATTGTTTTTGATCTAGACGGAACAATTACACACTGACGCAGTACTTTTTCATTTGCTGTGAGGAGACACTAAAACGTGTATTTCCAGTGAAAAATATACTTAGAAAATTTTCAAGATCGCAATACTTTATTTCACTAAATATTTCACATATATGTAAGCGAAAGTAAAAAATTGATTAAAATCGTTTAAAGTCATTCGAAATTACATTTTTACCAGGTCTGGAATGAGGGTAAAACATTCAAATGGTAAAAACAAAAGAAACGAATTCTATGAACGTAAAACATGAACATGAGACATAGACGGAGTAAAACTCATATCGAAAGGGCATCAATCATTTATAGCAAGTATCTATACTTTGCCTTATATAGGTAAGCGGAAGTAAAAACGATATTTGACCTGCAGACCAACCACTCTAAATTAAAGAAAATATATTATGGAATAATTATTTTAAGATGGATAAGCGCATGTGTATTCTTTTCACTGACACTGATTTTTAAACAAAGAAATCAATTAACAGATTTTTTTTTTTTAAACAGCATTTATTCTAAAGAAGCTCGGAATGATTGACAATTACATCTGTAAATGTGGAAAGAGAATTAGATCTGTAAATTTATGGGATGGGGGGATTGGTGGGGGCAATGAGACAGAAACTAATTACGACTATTGTTCTAATTGTAAGTGGAATCCCTTGGCCTGATGTTAAGTAAGAGCAATTTGAAATTAAGATCCTCCGAAGAATTTCATGTATTTTATCGCTGTAATTAACTTTATGGCTCGGATCATGTTCTACATTCCTCAGTGTTTTCTTTTCTTTTAATTTCTGTTGTAATCGTCAGAAGGGCTCAAGGCTAAATGTTTAAACTGGGTACACACTATTTTACTATATTCGCTTATTTTTAAAATTTCATAAACCAGCTATGCAGTCGAAAGAGAACTCAACAAGTGGAGAACACTGGGATTTTCCGAGTCTTTCTTTTCACTCTAATATTGAGAAGAGGAGAACAGTCCACAGTTCCCCATCATGATTGTAATTATAGTAATATTTTATGTTGATTTAATTTCTTTTTCTTTTACCTTCTTCGCAAACCGATGACCTTTTGCCCACAGTATCCTAATAACATCCTACTCATTCCTGTAGAACAAATCCGATACCTTGAACTCCAACTTGACAAACGTCCTGCTTCAAATCGTTATACAAGATTTAAACGAAAAAAAACTGCTCGCAGATACCGATTACTACAACACTTACTTGACAAACGTTCTAAACTTCCAGTATATTACATAGCTCATTTATGTTACCATAATAAGGCCCATCTGGAGATTTGAATGGAGCTCTGGGCCTCTACTTTTTTTTTCTTTTTCCAGAAACAATTCTTTATTGAGTAATATTACAATCAGTCCAATTTAGGACATTTTTAATAGTTACAAAGTACAACATTCATAATATATTCACACGATATATACAAAACAATAAATATATAATAATAATACAATATACTTATATACAAAACAAAATAATAAAAATATATACAAATGTCACTCATACCTACATACAATTCTCAAGCATACAGCACGTGAGTGGAGAATCTAGCCAATACTAGAACTCCAATATACATGTCACAAGAGGTCTCGAGGCCGTTTCAACCTTCTAGGGGGATGGTAAGGATGTGTGGAGCTGGATAAGGGTTGAGCTAGGGGATTAGGGTGATGAAAAAGGCTTTGATGGAATTTAGAGAATTTTAATTGTATAAGGTCTAAAATAAATAGATATATTTGGTCGCGGTGTAACGTATGGTTGGATACATAATAAGGAGCATTAACTATTGATCGGCGGACTTTGGATTGGAAGGATTGAATGCGTTTGATGTCAGAGAATTTGGCTTTCCCCCACAGTTCAAGTCCGTAGGTCCAATTGGTTTCAGTACTGTCTTGTATATTAGCAGTTTGTTTTCGATAGATAGTTTAGAATTTCGGTTCAGTAGTCTGTATAATTGTCCAAATCTTCGATTAAGTTCTTGTCGTTTAAGTCTAGTATGCGATTTCCAAGTTAGTCTTTTGTCCAGAAGGGAGCCAAGATACCAGATTGTGTCAGAGAAAGAGAGTGGAATGGAGTTGAAGAGACCTGGAGGGCAAGATTGTCTTCGAAGGCTGAAGGTGACATGTTTGCGTTTGCATTTGGATTGATTGACTTTGATTCTCCAGTTGTTACACGAGTCTTCAATTTGAGAAAGGTGCGTTTGGAGCTGGGCCTCTACTAAAACATCGAATTCCTCTCGCATCCAATCCTTGCAGTCCAAAATCCTTCGCAAATACCTAAATGATCCTTACTTTGTCACAAAAAAAATCATCCATAAGGACCTTAATATTCCATTTGTTGCAGACCTATCTCGTATCAGATATACTACTTTTAATTCAAAACTCCCAACCCACATAAAATATTCTTAAGGGATTGACTCATTATTATTTCTACCTGTGATAATCTCAACATTCGACTTTCCATCTTTAATATAGTTAATTATTATTGGTTTTTAGAATTCAAATTTGAAAAGCGAGTTAAAGCTCAATAAAATGACTAAAATAATTATCAATATTTGGTGTTACTTTTTTTATTAAAAAAATTATATGAAAATTGTTTTCCCTCTTTTCATCAATTTAAATGTAAAAAAAAAAAATGATTGTACACTCAATAATGAGATAAGTAAGTACAGACTGCTATTGTGTAAATCAACTTACTTAAAAACATAAGTAAATAAACAATTATGTTGTACTCTCTTATCACTATTACCATTGTTTGTTTTTTTATTGAGAAAAAAATAATCACTACAAAAAAAAAAGAAGAGGTCTGTGGTGTAGTGACTAGAGTAACAACCTTCTATGCCAAGGTTACGAGTTCAAACCCGGTAGACGGTCCTAGGAGGTTTAGGTTTTTTACAGGTTTTTAGGAAGTCATTCGAAGGGAACGTGGAATGGTGGTCCTTTGCGATGGCAGGTACTGGTTGAAGATCCCTAACCTAATTATACTATAGCTTCGTCCGACTAGCCACAGTCGTAGAAGGTGACGTTTAATGAATAAACAAACTACTAAATAAAGATACATTTTTTTTTTTTCATATTTATAGCAAAAGTTCCGAGGTGGGCCGAACTGGTTGCAGTAGGTAATCAAAGTTAAGCAACATAATCAAAGCACGGTTAGAACTAGGATGGGTGACTGCCCTAATTTGGAGACCGCTTATTAGGCAAAGCCAGGCAACCGAACCTAAACAATGCAACCCGTCATTCACCTTTCCTTCTCTTCAGGCAAAATTTCTTCATGGTATATATATAATAATAGTTATTTTTTTCGTTCATGTGTATGTTATTCTTAAGTGAACTTGTCCAATAATTTTTTTTTTTTATTCAATCATTCATCCATACTAATCCATCGGGTTGTTTCACATGAAATGTTCGTTTTTATTGTTTCTGAAATACATAAAGGATTTTGCAGGTCTCTGTTGTTTTCTTCAGAATGTTTACATATTTAAAAAAAAAAAAGTTACTAATCCTCTACCCTTGTATTATAAACATTAGCTTCCCAATCAATTACCCACTTTTTAGTATACCTCCAAATATAAACATGGAAACACGCGATTTTCGAGTAATACTTTTGTACGAGTTTAAACTCGGCCATTCAGCAGCTGAGGCCGCTAGAAATATTTTCAAGGCGTTTGGGTTAGGGAATGTTAATGAACGGACCATTCGCCGTTGGTTTGCTAAGTTTTCAGCTGGGGATACGGAATTGGAAAACTTGCCCCGAGGAAGACCTCCGTCCGTAATAGACAACGATGTCCTCAAACATACAGTAGAAGGACACCCCTACGAAACAGTTAAAGGACTCTCAACACAACTAAATGCATGTGCATCTACCGCTTCCAGACATTTAAAGTGTATTGGGAAAGTAAAAAAGCTCGATACATAAGTACCTCATGATCTCACTGAGCGGCAGCAAGACCCCATGTTTCAAAACATACCGTGCAAAAATTGAAAGAACTTGGCTACGGAGTTCTTCCGCACCCACCATATTCTCCTGACTTGTCTCCAACAGATGACTACCTGTTCAGGAATTTAGACAACTTCGTCAAAGGAAAACTTTTTGAAAATAATGATCAAGTGAAAAGTGCGTTTTCAGATTTTGTTTCACTTCAAAGCTCAGAGTTTTTCAGTTCGGGGATAAAAAAGTTGGTGTCACATTGGGAAAAATGTGTAGAATAAGAAGCTAAATACTTCGAATAAAATTATCTTGTTTTCATATCGTATTTTTAATTAAAATCCTTTACCTTGAAAACGGACATTTCATGTGACACAACCCAATATTATAAAGCTGAAGAGTTTGTTTGTTTGAACGCGCTAATCTCAGACGCTACTGGTTCGAATTGAAATATTCTTTAAGTGTTGGATAGTCCATTTATCGAGGAAGGCTTTAGGCTCTATAAAATTACTCTGCCACCAATAGGAGTGAAGAATCAGTGGAAAATCTGTAAAAAAAAAGTGAAAATTAACCTCGCATCCCAATGATTCCAAGTTATTTACCTATTAGCACGTAGAAATCGATCTACGTCACAAGAGTGCTTTTCACACGTCCAACTATATGCCACAAGAAAATAAAACTAAAAATATCATTAACGCAGAAAAACTTTAAAATATATTCTTTTAAAAACTTCTTAATGTCGATCATAATAACAGAAATTGATGCAGACGAATTTGCGGGAACAGCTAGTGGTGATATATAAAATAAAACAGATGTTGAATGTTAACCTAGGAAATAAAAAATACTGCTGAGAAGGTAGCACCAAAAAAAAAAGATAAGAAATGTATGATAGGCAACAAACCCTTACAATTGTAAAATCAATAGATTAAATGAACTATAAATCTATTGAAATATTAGCATGTTATATTATGTAAATTAATATAAATAATTTTTTCAAAAGCTTAAAAAAAGTCTTTTGACGTGTTTTTTTGGACCGGCTTAATATATAAAAAACTTCTTCCCCCCTCATAATAATAATAATAATAATATGCTTACCGAACCCGAAGGTTCGATGCCGATACCACCAAATTCTGTCTACACAGACTCGTCCAATGCTCACCGTTCTAGTCCAAGCCCTCAAGATCAGCCTTAACGCAATCCTCCCATCGACGGTTCGGCCTGTCTTTCGGACGTCTACCAGTCGGATCAGCAAATACCAACTTTCTCGGAATCCGCTCCTCATCGAGCCCAACAACTTTACTCGCCCATGTGAGTCTCCGCGATGCTATCAACTCAATTATATTCACAGGATACAAGTTCCGAAATTCCGCGTTGTGCAAACCTTCTAAATTCCCCAGTGGCCTCATCTCTCTTCGGACCAAATATTTTACGCAGTACCTTATTTTCGAAAACCTTTTCTCTCTAATATCCCCCCCCCATCATAGCATTTTTTTAATTACGATTTTAATATTTCTGAATGATCAATATCCAAATAATTTAACTGTCGTTCGTATGACAAAAATTTTGTGCGGGCAACACACGACTTTCACTTACTTACGATTCAAATCAATTCAAGTACTATTAAATAAACTTAAATTTGAAAATATTTAAGTAATTTTAAACACTTTTAAAACTAAAAGTTTTGTTAGAAACATACAATTTAGATTGAATAATAAAGCAATATAAAATTGTTACGTATAATTGTATGCCATTACCTTTTACAACTTAGTACATAAGATAATATTTCTTTAGCCGTTTTTTATCAATGCTTACATAACGATATGGTAATTTTTTTCGAATCTGTAAAATGAATGATACTTTAGAGAAAGACCATTTAAAATATCAACATCTAAGCCCTGTTAAAATATTTTAATCAAATTTAAACCTACATGATATTAATGCTCATTAAATGTTACATCGATATAAGTAGTTTAATCAAAATCGTTACAGCTGTTTTTGAGAAAAGTGCAAAATGGAAACAAAAAAAACCTAAAATTCTTTTGTACTGTTGTTGTGCTTGTTATTATTATTGTTTTTTTTTATTTGTTTTGTATTTGTATTTTATTTTAAAATACTTGTTATTCAAATTTTCAGATTTTGGTTTTGTTGTCATTATGTAACCTTCATATCATAATTAACCTTGCTTATATTATTCAATGTAATACAATATAACATAAAGGATATGTTTAAAACGCACGGGACTATGGATATGTGAATATAGCACTAGTCTACCTACAGTTCTCCGGGTCCTGTGTTCGAATCCAGGCTATGGCAGAATATCATTTATAATTCAGCCGAGGGGCAACCCTAGGGTATGGAAACCCTTCTGGGGTAGACCCTGCCTCCTTGAATTGGGCACCCAAAAATGGGTAAAAACCTGGCGGCTGAGAGTGGTAAGGCCTCATCACCTCGTTGTCCGTTCGATAGCCTAGAAACAGTTCGAATCTCTATATGTACCGAGCCCAAGACCCTTATATGTTAAAAGGTAAGAGTATATGTAAAAAAAAAAAATATATATATATATATATATATATATATATATATATATATATATTTATATATATATAGGTGTGTGTGTGGTGTGTGACAGAGACAGCCGACTGTGTTGAATTTTATCAACTGGTCAAACCACAGCTCGGCAGTAGTAATGGCTTAACATGCGGGCAGCAACCACACCACACTCACTCCTGTGGTTTTACTTAATAAGGAACGAAGGGTGCTCAAAAACCACAGGATCGAGAGGAGGGTATAAACCCCTGCAGTGATTGGCACAAGTTGAGTAATTAAGGTAATAAATGAGGAATGGGGTTAGTCCCCACCCCACCGTGTCATCTGAATTAATTAGCCCTTGTAGCCCAGGTCATGTTGGCATCCACATCCTCATCCAGGGCAAAGGAGGATTTTCCGCCGAGGCTTGTGACAGCTGGTATTATTAACAATACCAAGCATATCATTGGTCAAGAGATGAATGAATTTAGGATAACGGTGTAATGTGGCATTTTCCTTGATAAATTTTCAATTGAAAATCAGTAAGGGTAATTAAAAGTACGAAACTAATATATTCCATAGGCTGAAAAAGGGATTCATAGAAACTAGCGTCTAAAACCTGTGAAAAATTGTCGCCCTCACAATCAGTACCTAGTTAATGATGGAGATTTGTTGACCGTTGAGAATATTAGATGAGGAAGATAGTTGGGGGTGCGGTCATTGGAAAGAAACACACATTAAACAGTAGTACTTATTTTTATTATAGCACCTTTTTTTGGTAATGAGGTGTCCAAAGCTTGTCCCCTTATAAATTAAGGGGATTAATACTAATAATTAATTCTAATATTAAATTAAAGCATGACGCAGTGATGGAAGAGGTAGGTGAAAATTCATGAGAACGAGGTATTGTGAGATTTTACGAAAGAGGAGGAATGTATTTAAAAAAAAATAATTTCAGTAAGTACACACTCACGTTAAGGTAATTTTTATATTTGAAAATCGGATTGGTATTTTTTATTTATAAAACAAGCTTTCTTTCGTTTTAATGAGCATTTAACATTGATGAATATATTATACCTACTTGTTCCATTTAATGTTTTTACTGGGGTTTTTTTTCTAGTAATAAAATTTTAAGTAATAAAATAAAATTATTTCTCTATTCTATGGTATATAAGAACAAAATATATAAATAAAAGGTTAAAAAATAAATGAACAAACTCTCATACTTATAAGAATATAATAATGTTGATGTTGAGGGGATCTTATTATTTTAAAACAAGGGAATGTTATAAAACATGTTATTAAATTAGCCTAGCCCTAATACAGTAGGGAACAAAGATATTAAACTGTGTCTTCCTTTCCTTCTATAATAAAAACATACAACCTGTTCTTCTACAACCAATGAAGGGTATTCAGCTCAGTACATGTATAGATTCGAGGGGCTGGGTGTACCCTGAACTGGTCTATACACCCTAGGGTCGCTCAAAGGCTGCGAAAATTTGTTGGGAACCACTGATCTAACCGAAACGATGCCATAATACAAACATTAGATGCTTTGTATAAACCTCACAAGTTTATTGCTTTCTTAAAGTAACATAAATGGTTTAGAAACTATACTGACTTTCTTAGTAGCCTTTTTATTATAGATATTTATATCACACTGATAAAAATAATCAATATTTTACGAAATTTATGTTTTTTAAGTTCAAGATTAATTTTATATATATATATATATATATATATATATATATATATATATATATATATATATTAATATTATATTTTTTTAAATATATATATATAATATATATATATATATATATATATATATATATATATATATATACATATATATATTATATACAATAACGAGTAAAATTTACTAGAAAATACTTGAAATAAACCTTACACTTAAAATAAACCTCAAAATAAGATTATATCTTGTTTAAAAAAAGGTCCTACAGCAATACTTTATGTTTATGTAAAGGGAACTCAGTGAATAAAAAAGCACAAACATTCCCAAGTAAATACATTTGAAGCTCTTAAGCCCGCCTAAATAAGTTAAATACAAACGAATGGTAAATAACAATTCCTGACTTCATTTTTTTTTTTCTAGAAGTGGAAAGCAATTTCCGTCATCTAATCTCATTCTTTCAGGTTCTCTTTTTTTCTTTTTTCTTCTTTTGAAAAAGAACTCTTTAGCATTGGGGGCTTATTTTGTAAGTTTTCGTTTATTAGCAATAAAAACTGATAATAGTCAAATAATTCATCTTAGTTTTTTCACAATAAAGGTTTTATTTGAGCTTAGAGATAATTCCGTCATCAAAAACTTTCTTCATGACTTTCATACTGTTCAAATTATTTCATTTCAAAATTTATTCTACATAATTGTTTTTAAAATATACTTTTTATTACTTCTACTTATCAATATAGCCATTTTTAGTCAAATTTATAATTTTTTCAGTCATCATCATAATTTTTAAATGAAATTCATAATTTTGTTTAATCAAACTCATAACTTTTTCAATCAAATCCATAATTTCTTGAGCCCATTTTATATAGTTAGTTTTATGAGTTTTTTTAAATAAAAAATTAAATGTTTTTACTACCTCTTGTTGTTTATTCGTGTAAGGTTACTTTATATTACTGCGGCTAATCCGACAGTGGTCTAATTTATACTAAATTATGCCTATCCAGGTTTAATAAGGAAAAGGATCGTTAAACATTTTTCTGAAATCGCAGGCTTCGGGGGACATTATAATTTCCCCCTCCCCTCCCCCGAAGGACGGCATAACCAAATCTTTTTTACGCCCTTAAAATAACTCTAGGACCATCTGCCGGCTTTGAATCTACGAACTCGGGCATATTGAATCCTTAACCCTTTATACTCGTATAAATCTATACATCAAATGTTACCTATAGTGCAGTGGCTAGTATGATAACCTTCCAATCAGCTCCCCAGTAAGTTCTTGCTAATACTTTCATTAATCTTAATCGTTTAAAACATTTTTCTCTCAGGTGGCTCAACCAGGCTAAGAAATCCGATGTTATCGCAGACTGTCAAGGGATTTCCATTTATGTATAGCTGTGGTATTGGGCTTGGAGTCCGCTTTTTCGTGAATAATATGCATTTGGTCTTTTCGGTTGAGAATTGTAGATTTCTAGACTCAGACCACGCTTGTAGATTGTTCAAGACATTCTGTAGAGTTCTTTCCATCCACTCATTACAATATACCGTTTTTTGCTAAAGATTTTAGACAAATTCTTATCTTATACAGAAAATTGTAAAAGTTAATGGAGAGTGATTTAAAGCCGATGGAACTAACTCAGCGTCATAGATAAATATATAAGATTATTTGATAAAACACATGTTTCTATTGAAATTCATTGTTATCAATCCTTTTATAATTTTTTTTTCTCTAAGTGTTTTTAAAAATTCTTAGAAACTATTTTTTTTTATTTATTAATTTATTGACATTTACAACTGTATGAAACTATTTAAATTGATTTTAACAAACGGAGGTAAGTGAAAGTCATGTCTATTCACCAGGTATTTTAGAATATGTGAACATTATTGACCCAAGGAACACGATTTTGTAAAAACAGAGAGAATAAAATTGAAATATAGAAAAACGCTATGAAATCGTTTCACAACCCAATATTCATCCAAAAATTAAACATACATTTTTTATTACTGAAGGAATTAGTCCGGGTGGCGGTCATTAAATGAAACAACTGAATAGTTTCAACTATTTTATTGTTTGCCAACGTTTTGACCCCCATTGTGGGTCATCATCAGGGCTAAAAAGATACAAAAAGGATACATTTAAAATAAGATTACAAAACTATTTTAAAAAAATTAACAATTGCATTAGAGAATGTCAATATTATAACATAAAAGGAAATAGATGTGTAAAGAAATCAATTAATTAAATTACAATGATAAAGGTATACTAATGAGAGCTATACAGACCAGATAATGACTAAAGATAATGTACAAATATATAAGAAAAAATTACATGAAATAAAAAACATTAAAAAATGGAGTACAGTGGAGATACGTACCGTCTGGTAGGCGAGTGGAAACTAGGTACAATTTGGTAATATGGAATATAGGCAGGTAGATAGGAAAGTACGTACAAAAGGTTGGGTAAAATGGAAAATACGTACCATATTTCTAGATGGGATCTGACAACAATGAGTAAAATTGTAATATTAACATAAAAGGAAGTGTTCAGATTAAACCTACAATATTAATAACATCATAACGGTATTAGATGTTTTAACAAGATTGTTGAAGTAAAAACAATATAATACAATAGTAAGAATAATAATGTATAAACTATTTATAGTAAAACTGACTACCTCCCAACCAACGTTTTAATAATTATTGTACATATATTAAGACATTAAAATTAACCAAGTGAAAATATTATGACAAAAAATAATAATAAGTAACAATCATTGACAGATCATATAGTTGATACAAAATAGTAAAATAATTACAAATAGGAATAAATTGAATTCTAAAACCATTAAGAATTTATTAAGTGCAGAAACAAATGAAATAGATACATATATAAAATAAATGTATACATAAATAAGTAAAAAATAAACCAATCATTCATCATTCAAAGTTAATCATTCATTTAACTTTTAATCATTCATTTAACTTTCAAGATTGTTCCATTTTAGATTCTTTTTCCAACCATAAAAAAAGACTCATCGCTGAATCCGTCCACATCCATCTCCAATCTAATCCTGTCAATCATAAAACTGATAAACAATGCATCTCCTCCACCTACAGCCATATATTAAACTCTCTTAAGTAATACAGCTTCCCATGTCCATCCCACTGTATACATTTTGTTTATTTATTGGTTTATTTTTTACTTATTTATGTATACATTTATTTTATATATGTATCTATTTCATTTGTTTCTGCACTTAATAAATTCTTAATGGTTTTACAATTCAATTTATTCCAATTTGTAATTATTTTACTATTTTGTATCAACTATATGATCTGTCAATGATTGTTACTTATTATTATTTTTTGTCATAATATTTTCACTTGGTTAATTTTAATGTCTTAATATATGTACGATAATTATTAAAACGTTGGTTGGGAGGTAGTCAGTTTTACTATATATAGTTTATACATTATTATTCTTACTATTGTATTATATTGTTTTTACTTCAACAATCTTGTTAAAACACCTAGTTTCCACTCGCCTACCAGACGGTACGTATCTCCACTGTACTCCATTTTTTAATGTTTTTTATTTCATGTAATTTTTTCTTATATATTTGTACATTATCTTTAGTCATTATCTGGTCTGTATAGCTCTCATTAGTATACCTTTATCATTGTAATTTAATTAATTGATTTCTTTACACATCTATTTCCTTTTATGTTATAATATTGACGTTCTCTAGTGCAATTGTTAATTTTTTTAAAATAGTATTTGTAATCTTATTTTAAATGTATCCTTTTTGTATCTTTTTAGTCCTGATGATGATCCACAACAGGGGTCGAAACGTTGGCAAACAATAAAATAGTTGAAACTATTCAGTTGTTTCATTTAATGACCGCCACCCGGACTAATTCCTTCAGTAATTCTCAACAGTCAACTAATTATATCCACATACATTTTTTATATGTATTTGGTTTCTTTATGTGAGCAATATTCCTAACACACATAACCCCAAATACAACCAATTAACATTCTTTGTATATTGATTGTATATCAGTGGAACTGCCCAATAATATTTATTTTATTTTTTTAATTCTTTACATTTAACTATATCAAAGAATATAAAAGAAAAGTGAGTTAAAAAAACAAAATAATTGAGGGCTGGCAATGGGTAGTTTCTTTACGTGTGGATAATGAGTTGTTTAATATTTCCATCAAATTTCTTGGTTGTATTATTTTAATAGAGTTGTATATCTTATCAAATATATAGAGAAAGGAGGTTAAAATTAATTATTAAAATTTGATCATAAACAGTACTATTCATAATTAAAGTTTAATATTTGTGTAGTATAGTTAAGTTACTCTTATGAACAGATCTGACATATTAAAAATAATTATAATAAAGAACTATCTATAATATAGAACCAGATAGTAGCACATCCGCGATCCATCCGTAAGCTCCTTGTATCCTCACTTATTTTCCCCCACTTCGACTACTGCTGCAGGGTATATGGTGGCCTCTCGACTGTTCTTGAAGGACAGGCTAAAGCGAATTATCAACATATTTATAAGATTTGTCCTCGGCATACCGAAGAGGTCTCTTGTGACCCATTTATACAGCTTGTTAAGTGACTCCTTCCCTCTATCCGCAGACAATATTTCCTATGATCATGCTTTACCAAACCATCCACTCCCAGCTACCTCCCTGTATAACACAGTCTTCTGCAATTTAAATCGTCATTCCACTCCCTTGAAACAAGATCACGCCATTCTGACCTTTATATTCCTATCCATAGAACAAAAACTTTTGATCGTTCCTTTCTTGTCCGCTCTAATACTCTCTGGAATTCCTTACCTACTCATATCCGCCATGCTTCATCCCTACCATCATTCAAGTCTCAGCTGTTCCAGTACCTACTGTCACCCCAAACAGACGCTCAACAACAAACCTAATATTCAAATCAAATTTCAATTCATAAAGAAAATTTATTATTTATTGTTTATATTAAACTCAGTTAATGAATATGTTATTATTGAACCAGTTTCAATGTTTTGTTTTATTCAACACTTTAATCTATAAGATGTTATGTAGATTACTATTTTATTTTTATTTACTCTTTTATATACTTTAATCCATTTTTTCTGATATCATTGTAAATAAAAATTAATTATAATCCTTTGGCCTTTTGGCCAGACACGTCGTATATCTTAATTGTACATATCAATTGTCCTTAAGGGACCCCGTCCCAGAATAATAAAAACAATTCTATTCTATTCTATTACGGTACATTTTGTGGGCACCTTAGCTTCTCCCATTGATCTATGTGATTTTACAGAATATTTGAATGAGAATTGAAGATGATTAAGTAATACTCTGACGAAGACTACATCCATTCGACGTGATCGGGATGAATATAGATTGAAACTTGTGAAGTGAAGAAGCACTAAAATAAAGAAGCCGAAATCTGGGCTTCTACCTTTCAGGAATATTGAAATCCTGAGAAATACTGAGCTCGTAAAATGCTCTAATAAATATCCCTACCGACTTCCTTACCTTCGAAATTTCTGAACCTCCTAGAGTATATTTTAAATATAAATGGTTGTAAATATAAGCTTGTACTACTTTTCACAACTATCCCTTAGTCCTCTAATTGTTATCGCTGTATATCAATAACGAAATTATAAAAATTAGTGATTTAGTAAAAGGATTATAAAAACAAATAAATAATGAGTGTGTGTAACACAGTGCATTAAATTACAACATCTTTGATATTGTGATAAATAAAGATTAAGTTAGAAACTAATGTATTGTTAGAATAAAAGAACAAAGTCTGGTGCGCTCAACACACTACTTTCACTTGCTTCTGTTGTTAAAATCAATGTAACAATTTTTAAATACATTTAGAAATGAAAAGAAATTGCTAAAGAATGTATCACATAGATTTTCTTTCTTTTCTTTTTTAATTTTTTTTTGGAAGTTTTCTTAATATAAACATTTAAAAAAGCACACACTGCCTTCCATTCCTCACCCAATCACTTTATTTCACAAGTCTTTTATCATTTTTTCATACTAGTCGACGTTTTGGGGCTGTTTCCCCATTTTCAAGACTGAAACAATTTTTTTATACTTTCATTAGTGAATAAAATTACATTATTTAAATGTCTGTCTTTGAAAAATTAAGCTCAGCAATTTGTCATAATTATTTTAAAACTAACTAACATTATTTACCTTATTCCTTTTTCATTATACGATTGCTTTTTTAAATGTTTATATAGATTTTCTATTAAAACATCTGTTTTATTAAATTATTTACTATATTATTATCTACGATAATCAGTTAAATTTATCGGCTTTTCATCATTCTCCTTTAACTTTTATGATTTTGTGTATGAGATAATGTATTTTCTAAAATCTTTAGTTTCCCAAAGGTATATTAAACCTCTATAGTACTGTTGTGATGTTCAAAAACACAAAGATTAAATAAAAAATTATTTTACCTCTTTTCTCCTTTAGTTGGATAAGGTGTCCGTTAAAATTATATATTCATCCATTTTCTATCAGTGCTAAAAAGATGATATAGTTATTTTCAAAGAATCTACGAAATTAAAGGTATTGTACTTTAGACAAAGTAAATTTATATTATCGGCATTTAAGTCATGTCAGACTATTTCAATGGTAATGAAACCTACGTGATATTAAATCCCATTACATTTTTCTTCAATATAGAGAATTTAATCAAAATTGTTAGAGAGGTTTTTTAGAAAATTGGAAAAAGGTGATAAGTGAATGGTATGAAGTGGCTGTTCTCGTTTGGTGGAAAAGTTGCTGTAACATCTCGGTCGTATCGTTGTCTCAAATATGAAATTTCAATATTGTATGACTTTTCGTTTTCGAGCTAGACTTACAACATACACACACACACACACACAAACGGACACATACACACACACATACATACTTATCTGCGGGCTTGGTAATTTGCACTCAGGGGACCCTAATACGTGTATTTCCTGTGAAAACTGGAATTCGAAAATTTTTACGATCGTAATATGTATTTCACATAAAGGTAAGTGAAAATAAAAATGTACATTAATAATAAAACAGCAATAATATATACACTCTCAGTTAGAATTAAATCATGTATCCTTTGTAAAAAGATAACTTTGCCTTTCAGCTTCATCCCAATTGTAATATATTTCTTATAATACAACAAGCAACTAACTTTCGTAATATGTCACTATTAATTAATTGTTTTGTGTCTTTCTTGCTTGAATCACTGCTGTTATTTAAGCACTAGTTTTAACCTAAAAGCCAGTTTTTAAGTTGTTTGAAACAATTCAGCCGTTGATTTCCAAAAGGTACTATACCAATTCTAGGAAATTTAACAAGAAACGTAAAAATCTCTCTTTCTTATTTTATTAAACCAACTTATTTCATTCTTTTCACTAAAAAAGTCAAAATCTACAATTTTTGATTTACTTTTTAATAAAATTATATTGAAGCTATGGAATGAAATGTTTTATTACGATTTTTAACCTAAATAAACGAGTAATTAGTACCTAAAGCGTTTTTAAAGGATTTAAGTGTTCATTAGATAAATTTAAATACAAAATTTAGATTAAACTAAATGGTGAGAATACAAACATGTCATCCATCCCTAACCATCCCTAACCATCTCTAACCATCTTATTCGATCCTTTTCACTACAAAAGTCAAAATCTACAATTTTTGTCTTACTTTTTAATAAAATTATATTTAAGCTATAGAATGAAATGTTTTATTTGGATTTTTAACCTAAATAAACGAGTAATTAGTACCTAAAGCGTTTTTAAAGGATTTAAGTGTTCATTAGATAAATTTAAATACAAAATTTAGATTAAACTAAATAATGAGAATACAAATTTGTCAACCATCCCTAACCATCCATAACCACCCCTTACCATCCCTAACCATCTTATTCGATTCTTTTCACTAAAAAAAGTCAAAATCTACAATTTTTGTTTTACTTTTTAATAAAATTATATTGAACCTATGGAATGAAATGTTTTATTACGATTTTTAACCTAAATAAACGAGTAATTAGTACCTAAAGCGTTTTTAAAGGATTTAAGTGTTCATTAGATAAATTTAAATACAAAATTTAGATTAAACTAAATGGTGAGAATACAAACATGTCCACCATCCCTAACCATCCCTAACCATCCCTAACCATTCCTAACCATCTTATTCGATTCTTTTCACTACAAAAGCCAAATCTACAATTTTTGTTTTACTTTTTAATAAATTATATTAAAGCTATGGAATGAAATGTGTTTTTTAAGGATGTTTAACCTAAATAAACGAGTATTAGTACCTTAAGCGTTTTTAAAGGATTTAAGTGTTCATTAGATAAATTTAAATACAAAATTTAGATTAAACTAAATTATGAGAATACAAATATGTCAACCATCCCAACCATCCTAACCATCCCTGACCACCCCTAACCATCCCTAACCATCTTATTCGATTCTTTTCACTACAAAAGTCAAAATCTACAATTTTTGTTTTACTTTTTAATAAAATTTTATTAAAGCTATGGAATGAAATGTTTTATTAGGATTTGTAACCTAAATAAACGAGTAATTAGTACCTAAAGCGTTTTTAAAGGATTTAAGTGTTCATTAGATAAATTTAAATACAAAATTTAGATTAAACTAAATGATGAGAATACAAATATGTCCACCATCCCTACATCCTAACCATCCTAACCACCTAACCATCCAACCATCTCTAACCATCCCTAACCATCTTATTCGATTCTTTTCACTACAAAAGTCAAAATCTACTATTTTTGTTTTACTTTTTAATAAAATTATATTTAAGCTATGAATGAAATGTTTTATTTAGGATTTTTAACCTAAATAAACGAGTAATTAGTACCTAAAGCGTTTTTAAAGGATTTAAGTGTTCATTAGATAAATTTAAATACAAAATTTAGATTAAACTAAATGATGAGAATACAAATATGTCCACCATCCCTAACCATCCCTAACCACCCTACCATCCCTAACCATCTTATTCGATTCTTTTCACTACAAAAGCCCAAATCTACAATTTTTGTTTTACTTTTTAATAAAATTATATTAATGCTATGGAATGAAATGTTTTTTAGGATTTTAACCTAAATAAACGAGTAATTAGTACCTAAGCGTTTTTAAAGGATTTAAGTGTTCATTAGATAAATTTAAATACAAAATTTAGATTAAACTAAATGAGAATACAAATATGTACCATAACCATCCTAACCATCCCTAACCCCTAACCATCCCTAACCATCTTATTCGATTCTTTTCACTACAAAAGTCAAAATCTACAATTTTTGTTTTACTTTTTAATAAAATTTATTAAAGCTATGGAATGAAATGTTTTATTAGGATTTTAACCTAAATAAACGAGTAATTAGTACCTAAAGCGTTTTTAAAGGATTTAAGTGTTCATTAGATAAATTTAAATACAAAATTTAGATTAAACTAAATGATGAGAATACAAATATGTCAACCCTCTCCCTAACCATCCCTAACCATCCTAACCACCCTAACTCCTAACCATCCCTAACCATCTTATTCGATTCTTTTCACTACAAAAGTCAAATCTACAATTTTTGTTTTACTTTTTAATAAAATTATATTAATGCTATGGAATGAAATGTTTTATTAGGATTTTTAACCTAAATAAACAGTAATTAGTACCTAAAGCGTTTTTAAAGGATTTAAGTGTTCATTAGATAAATTTAAATACAAAATTTAGATTAAACTAAATATGAGAATACAAATATGTCAACCATCCCCAACCATCCTAACCATCCCTAACCACCCCTAACCATCCTAACCATCCTAACCATCTTATTCGATTCTTTTCACTACAAAAGTCAAAATCTACAATTTTGTTTTACTTTTTAATAAAATTATATTAATGCTATGGAATGAAATGTTTTATTAGGATTTTTAACCTAAATAAACAGTAATTAGTACCTAAAGCGTTTTTAAAGGATTTAAGTGTTCATTAGATAAATTTAAATACAAAATTTAGATTAAACTAATGATGAGAATACAAATATGTCAACCATCCCTAACCATCCTCTAACCACTCCCTAACCATCCCTAACCATCTTATTCGATTCTTTTCACTACAAAAGTCAAAATCTACAATTTTTGTTTTACTTTTTAATAAAATTATATTAAAGCTATGGAATGAAATGTTTTTATAAGGATTTTTAACCTAAATAAACGAGTAATTAGTACCTAAAGCGTTTTTAAAGGATTTAAGTGTTCATTAGATAAATTTAAATACAAAATTTAGATTAAACTAAATGATGAGAATACAATATGTCAACCATCCCTATACCCCCTACCACCCTAACCATCCCTAACACTATTCATTCTTACTATCAAAAGCAAAATCTACAATCTTGTTTACTATTAATAAAATTTATTCTTGGAAGATTGTTGTTATGTGGATTTGACCTAAAACATTATTAGTCCAAAAGCTTTTTAGGATTTAAGTGGTCATTTAATTTAATTACAAATTTATTAACTAAATGATGAAATACAAATATGCCACCATCCCTAACCATCCCCTAACATCTAACCATTCATTACCATCTATTCGATTCTTTTCACTACAAAAGCCAAATTCTACATTTTTGTTTCTATTTTAATTAAAATTATATTTAAGCTATGAATGAAATGTGTTTTTAGGATTTTTAACCTAAATAAACGAGTAATTAGTACCTAAAGCGTTTTTTAAAGGATTTATAGTGTTCATTAGATAAATTTAAATACAAAATTTAGATTTAAACTAAATGATGAGAATACAAATATGTCAACCATCCTCCAACCATCCCTAACCATCCCTAACCATCCCTAACCATCTTATTCGATTCTTTTCACTACAAAAGTCAAAATCTACAATTTTTGTTTTACTTTTAATAAAATTTATATTAAAGCTATGGAATGAAATGTTTTTATTAGGATTTTAACCTAAATAAACGAGTAATTAGTACCTAAAGCGTTTTTAAAGGATTTAAGTGTTCATTAGATAAATTTAAATACAAAATTTAGATTAAACTAAATGTTGAGAATACAAATATGTCACCATCAACCATCCCTAACCATCCCTAACCACCCCCCTAACCATCCTCTAACCATCTTATTCGATTCTTTTCACTACAAAAGTCAAAATCTACAATTTTTGTTTTACTTTTTAATAAAATTATATTTAAGCTATGGAATGAAATGTTTTATTAGGATTTTTAACCTAAATAAACGAGTAATTAGTACCTAAAGCGTTTTTAAAAGGATTTAAGTGTTCATTAGATAAATTTAAATACAAAATTTAGATTAAACTAAATGATGAGAATACAAATATGTCAACCATCCTACCATCCCTAACCATCCCTAACCATCCTAACCTCTAACATCTCATCCCTAACCAATCTATATTCGATTTTTTCACTAACAAAAGTAAAATCTACAATTTTTGTTTTATCTTTTTACAAAATTATATTAAAGCTATGGAATGAAATGTGTTTATTTAACGGATTTTAAACCTAAATAAACGAGTTAATTTAGTACCTAAAGCGTTTTTTAATAGGATTTAAGTGTTTCATTAGATAAATTTAAATACAAAATTTTAGATTAAACTAAATTATGAGAATACAAATAATGTCAACCATCCCCAACCATCCCTAACCATCCCTACCACCACCCCTAACCATCCCTAACCATCTTATTCGATTCTTTTCACTACAAAAGTCAAAATCTACAATTTTTGTTTTACTTTTTAATAAAATTTATATTAAAGCTATGGAATGAAATGTTTTATTAGGATTTTTAACCTAAATAAACGAGTAATTAGTACCTAAAGCGTTTTTAAAGGATTTAAGTGTTCATTAGATAAATTTAAATACAAAATTTAGATTAAACTAAATGATGAGAATACAAATATGTCACCATCCCTAACCATCCAAACCATCCCTAACCACCCTAACTATCTCTAACCATCCCTAACCATCTTATTCGATTCTTTTCACTACAAAAGTCAAAATCTACTAATTTTTGTTTTACTTTTTAATAAAATTATATTTAAGCTATGGAATGAAATGTTTTATTAGGATTTTTAACCTAAATAAACGAGTAATTAGTACCTAAAGCGTTTTTAAAGGATTTAAGTGTTCATTAGATAAATTTAAATACAAAATTTAGATTAAACTAAATGATGAGAATACAAATATGTCAACCATCCCTAACTAACTTATTCGATTCTTTTCACTACAAAAGTCAAAATCTACAATTTTTGTTTTAATTTTTAATAAAATTATATTTAAGCTATGGAATGAAATGTTTTATTAGGATTTTTAACCTAAATAAACGAGTAATTAGTACCTAAAGCGTTTTTAAAGGATTTAAGTGGTCATTAGATAAATTTAAATACAAAATTTAGATTAAACTAAATGATGAGAATACAAATATGTCAACCATCTCTAACCATCCCTAACCACCCCTAACCATCCCTAACCATCTTATTCGATTATCTGATTTCCCGTGAAAGTGCGATGTCTCAAGGCAGGTAGCCGAAGCTAGGTGTCTTCTTGAGCAGTAGTTATCCTTGGCCTGCCTTGCCGGGGTCTTCTACCGTAGCTTCTGATCTCCCTGTGCCTCCGAAGAACTCTTGAGACTGTGGATCGGTTTACTCTAAGTCGCTGAGCAATTTCACGCTGACTCATTCCAGTTTCAGAAAACGTCACTATTCTGACACAGTCTGTTTCAGTTAAGTGAGTCTCGCGGTTCAATCCTGAAGCAATATTTTTGCACAGCAGTTTATATCCATTGATTATACAGTCCACTGTTCATTTTCATTCATTAGACATTCAGCCCATCCACTATTTATTAATTATGAATGGGAGACCCTGGAATGCCCCAGGCCTCCGTTCATAAACAAAATATTTGTTTAATCTAAATTTATTTGACAGTAAAATATTTATTAATAAAATGATTTTTATTATGAGCATACTGCTCACACCGCTTTCGATTACTTCAACACTTACTTGACAAACGCTCTTAACTTCCACTTAACTACAAAAGACTCCTCTACATGACCATCATTAGGCCTACATATATACGAGTAAACTTACGAAGTTGAGCTTTGGGGCTCGACTAAACCTTCGAATTTTTACCGTCTTCAATCCTTATAATCTAAAATCCTTTGAATAATCCTCAACGCTCCTTACTTTGTCACGAATAGGCTCATCCTCTTCTTCTTCTTCTTTCACGAGCTCCTGTGCCTTTCAGCCTCAGTCCATCGCTTCCACTCATCCCTTTGAATGGCCATATTTTTCTTTTGGGTGTCCCATTTGTTGCTGATCTAGCCCGAACAAGATATCACTCCTTCCATAACAAACTCCTCTCACACTCTAACCCACTAGTTTCAATCCTTGCTTCCTCTTCTATTCCTGACAATCCTCCGAGGCATCTTGTTTAGATCGACTACTAGAGGGCTGCTAATGGGCAGTTTCTCTTCATGTTTTTCATGTACACTATCTTTTATCAGCATATTTCCTTGATGTATTCCAATACAGTTGTAAATTTCAATAAATGATGTTAAAAAAAAAATTAAAAAAAAATATGAACACACAGTGTAAATATTTAAAAAGTGGATATAAACGGGTTATCGCGGTAACGCGTTTCCGTCGCATTGACGTTATATAAAAAATTCAGTAACCCCGTAGTCTCTTTTACTTTCAGTTTTACTTAGAATAACATATATAATTCCTTAGACATATCAGATTACATTGAGAGAATATTAATGTAATATTACCTCTTTGTTAAAAACCCTAGGCAACATGCCTTAATGTATCCTTTAATAATGCTCTGCTTTTTCCTGGCAAAACAAATATGATACTCCATCTTGACAAACGTCTAACGTGGAGTCCTCAAGCAAGTCTGAAACTACAAGAAACTGCCCATAGATACATTTACAACGATTGTTTGACAACCAAACTTCATATTAGTACAATCATCTTATTTATGTTACCATAATCAAACTTATTTATAGGTAAGGTACCTAACTTTCGGGATCCGCTAAACAATTAAATTCATTCAATAAATGGGCATTCAATCTTTCTAAGTGACTATTTTTTTCTCTCTAAATATATTCAAATAATATATATATATATTTTAACTCCCTGCTCACACACTCGTCCGTAACCTCTCATACCTGTTTTACCAATAACCCTATGAGACGACTGAAAAGACTCGGAATCTTTTAACCTAAATAAGAAAATGACTTGCAACCACTAGGTAGCTACTTCACTAGAATTTATTAAGCTTCATAATTACAATAGTTTATATTTAATCATGTTATTATTATCAAGTTTTAAATTTTAATAAATATATTAAATGAGAGGAAACTCTTGATAAAGATTACTACAACACTTATTCGACAAACGCTCAAAACTTCCTACTTCCTACAAAAAACTCATTTATATTACAATTATCAGGCCTATTTGGACCTATGCTATTCAGCTATGGGGGTCTACTAAACCATCGAATTCCTCTCGCATCCAATCCTTGCAGTCCGAAATCCTTCGTAAAATCCTCAATGCTCCTTACTTTGTTACTAATAAAATCATCCATAAAGACCTAAATATCCCATTTGTTGAAGACTTGTCCCGTTACAGATATACCTCTTTTCATTCCAAACTCCCTGCCCACTCAAACCCGCTTATCCGTGACCTCTCCTCCATATCTATTCCCGACGATCCACCGAGGCGCCTTAAAAGAAGATGAAGAAGGCTCTGTCTCTCTATTTCAATCAGAATAAAACATAGAGGATATTAAAGCCCATCAATTTTTACATCGATTATATAGTTTAATCAAAATCGTTAGAGCCGTTTGGAAAAAATAGTAAAAAAGTGTTAAGTGCATGGTATAAATTAGATCTTCCGTTCAGCTGATTTTGATAAAAAAAGTTTCTGTAACTTCTCGAGCATATAGCTTCTTAAACATGAAATTTCAGTTTTATAGAACCTTTCGTTTTCGCCCGGGAGTTACCACACACACACACACACACATAGACCTTTTTGCGGGACTTGGTTATTTGGACTCAGTGGAACCTAAAGCATGTTTTTTTCCGTTGAAAACTGGAATTTTCATATTTAAGGTAAGTGAAAGTAAAAAATAGATTGAATGACTGATTTATGAAATATTTTGTCAAACAAAAACCGCTGGTTCACTGGAGCTCCATGGGCATTCGGTTCTGAGTACCTGACAAAAGTTAGGAGATAAAGCAGGTGGTTAGGGCATAATGCAAACCACGCTGTCCCCTAAGAATGAGACAGCTATTCCCCCTTCCCCTAGTCCCTTTATGGCATGTCGCGCCGCTGATTTATTTTTATTTTAACACATTCGACCCAAAAAAAAAGATAAGTGAGTCGCCTGCTGAATTCAAACGACTGCTCAACATCGAATTTAGATGCCTGTAAAGTGTAGATATAAACCGAAGTCGTAACAATGTGAATTATAAGTATATTTATTTAAGGTCAAGGTTCTTATACTTAATTCCGACATAAAAGTCAGTTAATAGGTTGGAAAATACTTAATTTAATAGTTAAATACGTCATGACGTAAGTATGTGGCTAATAATGAAATGAAATAAATAAAAAAAAAATATTCTGTGACCAAGTTCCCTTGGTCAAACGAAAAACAAAAAAATCTGTTGCGCGCAACACACGACTTTCACTTACCTCCGATGTTAAAATCAATTTAAGAATTTTTAAATACATTTAGAGATATAAATAAATTGTTAAAGAATTATTTAAATTGAACTTTAATAGAAAATTGTGTTTTATTAAATAATCTATTATACTTGTATCTACAAAAATCAGTTAGTTTCATCGGCTTTTCATCACTCTCCATTAACTTTTAAAAATCCGGGTATTATTATATATATATATATATATATATATATATATATATATATATATATATATATATATATATATATATATATATATATATCAAATATATTATTATAATATTAATTCAGTTGTCTACGACTTAAAGTTTTCGTGATAGACTTACTACACACACAGACCTTTTCGCGTCACTTACCTTTTTGCGAAAATTGTTATTTGAGACCTGTCAGATTATTTCGATCAGAATGAAACCTAAATGATATTAAAGACCATTAAATTTTACACCCATATAGTGAGATTAATCAAAATCGTTAAAGCTGTTTTCGAGAAAATCGTAAAAAGATGCAAAATGTATAGTGTGTAAAGTGGCTCTTCTGGTAAGCTGACTGTAATGAGAAAGTTTTTGTAACATCAGGGGCGTATAGTTGTCTCAAATATGAAGTTTCTGTTTCATAAGATTTTTCATTTTCATGCTGGAGCTACCACACACACACACACCTTTTTGAGACTTGATCATTTGGACCCAATGGACCACTAAACGTGTGTTTCCGGTCTAAACTATATTAAAACTATATATATAAAATATTTTTTCAGTTTTCTCCTTTAGTTGGATATCGAATTCGTTCAATTTATATATTTACACGTTTTTTTATCGACAGTAGCTAGATGATATATAGATGATAATATACAAAATTAAAAATATCGGCATTTAAGCCATTTCAGACTATTTCAACTAGAATGAAACCAACGTGATATTAAAGTCCTATAAATTGTGCATTGATATAGAGAGTTTAATGAAAAGCTCTTATGTTTAGCTGATTTTGTTGAAAAAGATTCTGTAACATCTCGGGCGTATATTTGTCTTAAATATGAAATTTCAGTTTCATAGGACTTTTCATTTTTACGCTGGAGCTACCACACACACACACAGACTTTTTTTTGCGAGATTTTGTCATTTAGGCTCAGGGAACCCTAAAAATGTCTATTTCCGTTGAAAACTCAAATTATAAAATTTGCACTATCGCAATATTTTCCATTTCTATATATTTCACTTATATATACATATATATTCCTTGATTTTGACCATTCACAAAGATTTTAACATCTGACAGGCTAAACGTTTTCCTGTAGCGCAGGTAGCCCGAGGTCGGAATGTTGATGTGCGGAAGGCTTGGGATGGGACTCAGCAGAGGGCGAGGAATGCCTCGTTACAAAAACACTTTCCCCAGCTGAGGCAATAAGGCGTATTTGAAGAGCCTCTCCCTTCCCTTAGTTTTCCCGGGGGATATATTTCCGACTTTTAGAAGAACAAGGGACCTCTCTCAAACAGTTTCCAATTTACACCAATTTGAGGAAGAATTCGACGCCGAGCGGGAATTTCCTCGGTCTGTTTGCTCTAGGCTAACCGCGTATCAACAAGTTCAATGATTCAGATTAATTTAAACCCTGTTAAAACACGCACTTAGCTTTATTGAGCAAACAAAGTGAGCTGAAGCCATTCCCCTCTCCAAACACGCCAGCCCATCCCTAATTTATTTGACGTTAAAAATCACGCCTCGATAATTTTTTAGTAACGTGTCAGGTCTGGATCTTTTGTTTTTGGATTAACTATTACGGTTGGCGAAATCCAGAAACAAAAGAGCCCGTCCTTGGACGTCCCCCCAAAAAAAATATCATAGCGAGTTTTTTAACGTCAAACGGATACATAAAATATCATTAGAAAGCTAAAGATTTTAAGAAAAATATTATGTAATATTTGTAGAAGGTAATGGAGAGTGACGGAATGTATGTTATTATTGTGAATAAGCAAGGCCGTATGGAGGATTTTCATTAGGGGTAGGTTGAAAATTGTTAAGGGGGCCCAAGTTTGCAGATTATAAAACTTTATAATAAATTCTAAATTTTTCGAGCCTTTGTGTAATTTGTTTTTTCAACTTTCATTTTTGTTTGAAAGGAAGCGGCGTGGTCTACTGCGCTCTGGGTCCTGGTTTCGAATCCCGGTTGTGGTGGAATATTATTTATTCTATTATTTCGGCCGGGGGGCGCTCCTGGTGTATGGAGACCCTCCTGGGGCACACCCAGCCTCAATCAAATGGGTACCCAAAAATTTGGAAAACCTGGCGGCTGAACGTGATCTCGGCCGAATTACTTCATTGCACGGCCGTTGGACTAGAAACAGTACGAATCTCTACATGTACTAAGTCCAAAACTCTTCATGGGTTGTAGTGGTACAGGTTTTTTTATTCGAGTATTTGATAGTAACAATGGAGCTGAATGAAAGTGGTGTGTTGCGCGCGCCAAACTTTTATTAATTATTGAAATTTGCTACTGTGTCAAGTAATAAAAAC
Source organism: Piezodorus guildinii (assembly GCA_023052935.1). Taxonomy (NCBI): domain Eukaryota; kingdom Metazoa; phylum Arthropoda; class Insecta; order Hemiptera; family Pentatomidae; genus Piezodorus; species Piezodorus guildinii. The sequence goes on along the minus strand of CM041295.1, from coordinate 129,116,128 downwards.
TAGTAAATACTGGTAGTACCCATTAAAAGCATTCCAATATGAATTGTGAATCAGAAGAACTCGCTGTGATCTTTAATTTTAAGCGCTGATACGTTTTTACTTGACCCTTATAAAATCATTTCCGACACTCTCAAATTAATCCGGAGGAATTAAAAGCGCCTTATGCTTGTTAGCTGTGGGGGGAGGGGGAGCATCCATCATCTTGGGAAATTTAACTTTGTTTAACTTCCAACATCGGCCTCTACTTAGTTCAAAATATTGTTCTCCACGACAGTGAACTGGTTAGGATAGCTTCGGCTCCCACTGGGGCAGTTATTATCGCTAATATAATAATACTCTAACAGGCAATAAAAACATTAATCGCTTTAAGGGGTGATGGAAAACCCGGGATAAGTCAAAAGGTTCGACTTTAATTGAACAAAACAGTATAAGCTTTATAATCCAAATTGAACTTCCATTAATCGATCTTTGTATTGTAATTAATTAATCGAAAGATTGTAATTTACAACTGCATTCTACAACACAATGAGTAAATGTGCAGATTGGAGAAAAGTCGAGAAAATTTCTTCATAAAGAACTACCCAGTGGTAGCTCTTCACTAACTATTTTAAGGCAGTAGGTCCCGAGGCCACCTCCTTTTCAATCGCCTTGGAGGATTATCATGGATGTCTAAGGAAGGTAGATTACCGACAAGTGGATTTGTGTGGACAGGGAGTTTAAAATGAAAAGAGGGGTATCTATCACAGGCTATGTCTGCAACAAATGGGACGTATAGGTCATTATGGAGGAGTTGATTTGTGACAAAATAAGGGGGGCATTCAGAATTTTGCGAAGGATTTTGGATTGCAAGGATTAAATACGGGAAGAAATAGATCGTTTAGTAGAGCCCCAAAGCTTGTCCTGTCCAACTAGGTCTGATAATGGTGATGTAAATGAGTCTTTTGTAGTATACTGGAAGTTTTGAGCGTTTGTCTAGTAAGTGTTGTAGTAATCGATTTCTTCGAGCCGTTTCTTGTCTGAGGATGACCTATTGAAACAAATCATATTTCATTAAAATATCTTTCACTTAGCTATCTTCTCGTAATAAATTTTGCATGTTTTAAATAGTCTAAAATTCGAATAAAAAAGAATATTAAGTTCCGATGGCAACTATTGCTTATTTTAGAAATTATTTTACGATAGATTAAATTTAAAAAAATCCAGTGCACGCACACTCGAAATTTATTTACCTACCTTCTTCAAAACAATTACAGAAATTTTAGAAAAAGATTTTAAAAATTATATTTATTGGGATTTGCAAATAAATTGAAGACATCAAGTGAATTTGAGGAATACATTAAACAAGGACATGATGCACTTATAGAGAACCTACCCATTGACAGCACTAAAAAAATATACTAAACGAAAAGGTCTCCGGGCCATCTTCTTTTCAGACGCCTGTGAGTTAGTGTTTTCATAGAAGGAGAGGTCCCTGGTTAGGACCAAATCAGCAATATATGGAACATTAAGGTCATTGTGGGTTAGTTTATTCGTAACAATGCAGGGAGCGTTTTTTTTACGATGGATTTGATTCCAGAGGAATAAGATGGTTCAAAACGCTTAATTCCGTAAGTCCAGATTGACCATATAATAGTCATGTAGTCATTTATAAAGCTCATGCCTTTTATAAAGTAAAGTCAAACGTTTGACAGTTTTTGTAGAAGTATCCGAAAACGGCAGTATATTAAGTAAAAGTTTAAAAAACAAAACATTATGTAATAAGGCTACGCATCGATAGAAATTCTTATTTTAGATCATATAACATAAAAATGGAAATTATCGTCTGTTATTACTTTTTCATTGTTTTTTTCGTGCCTCTGCATTACCTTCTACCACTTTCTATGTTAGGATATATATTTTTTTAAATTCTTCCGACGGTATATTACAATCCGGTTGTTCGGAAAAAGGAAAATTAAAAAAAAAAAAAAATGTACGCTCTTTTCTTCACAGTTTATTATTAAATTATTTAATATTTTAAGTTTACCCATTTTTGATCAAAGTCATTTTTTATTGCTATCATGATAAGGTTAATTATTTACGAATAAAAAATACAAAGGTACTTCAAAAGATGAAAACATAAATTAGTGTAAATAGCATGGTATAAAGTGGCTTTCCTAAAAGTCTATTTTAGTGAATACATTGTAAATCCTACGCCCGTACTTCGCACCCATTTTTATTTTTAAGCTAGACTTACCATATATTAATATTGGGTTGTAAAATAAGTGTTTAAAGTTTTTTCAACAAAAACTTCATATTTTTCTTCATTAAAACTTAAGAAACAGAGGCATGTGGCTAGCCACGCTTATCTTCCACGCAAAAGATTTGGAGTTCGAATCCCTGTAGCGAGAGGGCTATTGCAAGTATATCATTAATTGAGAATTCACTCGCAGCCTATTTCACGATTAAGTGTGCCCGCCTGACAACTGGTGGCCACTCACAAAAAGAGGCTTAGGGACTGATGATCAAGTATATTTTTCTAGATTACACCGCACAGCCAAGGCCTACACGGCCTATCGCGCCATCTGAAGAAGAAGAAGATATTATTTTGGGTTGTGTCACATGAAATGTCCGTTTTCAAGGTAAAGGATTTTTATTAAAAATACGAAAATAAGATATTTTTATTCGAAGTATTTACCTTCTTTTTCTACACATTTTTCCCAACGTGACACCAACTTTTTTATCCCCGAACTGAAAAACTCTGAGCTTTGAAGTGAAACAAAATCTGAAAACGCGATTTTCACTTGATCATCATTTTCAAAAAGTTTTCCTTTGACGAAGTTGTCTAAATTCCTGAACAGGTGGTCATCTGTTGGAGACAAGTCGGGAGAATATGGTGGGTGCGGAAGAACTTCGTAGCTCAGTTCTTTCATTTTTTGCACGTTATGTTTTGAAACATGGGGTCTTGCTGCCGCTCAGTGAGATCATGATGTACCCATGTATGGAGCTTTTTTACTTTCCCAATACACTTTAAATGTCTAGAAACGGTAGATGCAATTGCATTTAGTTGTGATGGGAGTCCTTTAACTGTTTGGTAGGGGTTTCCTTCTACTGTATGTTTGAGGACATCGTTGTCTATTACGGACGGAGGTCTTCCTCGGGACAAGTTTTCCAAGTCGGTATCCCCAGCTGAAAACTTAGCAAACCAACGGCGAATGGTCCGTTCATTAACACTCCCTTCCCCAAACGCCTTGCAAATATTTCTAGCGGCCTCAGATGCTGAATGGCCGAGTTAAAACTCGTACAAAAATATTACTCGAAAATCGCGTGTTTCCATGTTCATATTTGGACGCATACTAAAAAGTGGGTAATTGATTTGGAAGCTAATGTTTATAATACAAAGGTAGATAATTAGTAACTGTTTACTTTAAATATGTAAACATTTGGAAGAAAACAACAGAGAGCTGCAAAATCCTTTATGTATTTCAGAAACTATAAAAAATGGACATTTCATGTGAAACAACTTAATATTATATAAGACTATTACTTGGCCAGTAAAAATATTTCTCTTGTTTTCTAAATTAGATGTTAATCAAGTTTTTTCCAATTTATATTATGTAACAAAATTATCTATAAAGATCTCAATTCCCTAAATGCAATGAAATAGCTCGAATTTCGCCCTTTCTTAATTTAAGGAGACTAAAAGGGCTCTCTTACATGCCAAACACTCACAGATCCATTAGTTTCTGACCTCTCTCAATCTATTCCCAATAATCCTCGTGAACGTCCGAAAAGCATGAAAAGGATGTCTGTTATTGTTCTGTTAATTACGAGAACATCGTTTTGCTATTAATGGCTGGTATTTTAACAAAATATTGCCACGTGACAATAATATATATATAAAATATAGCAAACGTGTTAAAAACAGTGTTAAAACTTTTAATTATAATTAAAAAGGAAAGAAGTATTGAGTTTTGGTGGAAACATTCTTTATAGAAAAAATATACCAATAGAAAGTATTATTATATTTATAATTATAACTTAATTGGTAACAAAATAAAATAGTGATACAATAATCGTTGTTATCTGTTTTTATTTGTATCTTTTAGTTATTTTAACTTTATTTAATTCACTATTTGACTAAACAATCATGTATAAAATGATGCTAGATAAATTAGACTTTCTCTGTTCACTGTATATTATTTTAAGGGGACAAAATGCCCCATAATAAAAATGATTGTTCATTTAATTGCATGCAATTAAATATATAGTAAAAGAAAATATTGAGATCATTAAAATTTCGGACTTTGATTTTCAACGTAAATTAGAGTCCAAATATCCAAAAATCGCAAAAAAATTTATTGTTTATGGATGTGGTAAGTTAATTTATATGAAAAAAATATATACATAATCGTATCTTGTTGTTAATAGTAATACAAAAAAAAAATCAACGTAAAAACTCTTAAATAATGTTACAGTTGAAAAAAAAGACAAAGAAATACTTTGGGTTTCTATGAAAACATTTGTTTCACATTGCATAATTTAATTTGTCAATCACTCTCTATTACCTCCATTTCTAAAATGTTTAAAGAACTATTATCAGTTTCGTTGGAAATATATGTCTTACACTAAATAATACAACAATATAAAATCCTTATGTAAAATAATAACTAAATATATAACCGCCTTTAGTCACTGTTCATTACTTTATACTACATTCGTCATTTTTCTGTTTGTCATAGTTTGCACAATGCATTTTATAAAGTGCCTCTTCTGGTTTGCCGATTTTGCTGAGTACTTGAAATCGAAAAATATTCCAATAGTAATACTTTCTCTTAATTTATCTTGTATATAAGTAAATGAAAGTTAAAAAAACGATGGGGATGCCAAACTTCCCACAATCGTGGCAAGATTCTTTCCGCGTCACAACCTCCAATAGCTATTCTATTTTGTCACCTCATAATCCCACATACTGGCCCAAAACTCTCTTAAAAAACGTCCAGATATCCTAGACATCTTCATTACTTTCTAAATCCCCTCCTCCCAATCTATCATTAAATCCTTAGATGACCTCTCCTCAGATCATAGTCCGGTACTGCTTCCCATGCCTTCAAATCCTATTCTTAAACCATTTCGTATCATAGTAAACAAAATAATCTATATTTTAATAAAAACGATTCGAATATATTGGTTCAAAAACAAAGTAATAAGAGATTTTCGCGTTCCATGTGAACTATATTAAAATGGAAGTACTTATCAGAAACCATGGTCTCAACTGGGACGTTGATTTCCAAAGGGCACTAAAATACATTTTTTTCAAATTTATGTTTGGACATATTTGTATTCTGATGGTATAGTCTTATCTAAATACGTCCATCAGATTTTATCTAAAAAACATTAAAATTCTAAAAAAACATATTTGAAAATCGCAGTTCATTACAAAAGGTACTAAATCTACATGGTATTTCATTCCAAAAAGTACTACATTTCCTACTATACGGCAGAAGCACCTAACCCCGTAATATATTAACCTATAATTCATTGTTTTCTTCATTTGGTACATTTTTATTGGTCTATTTAACACGTCCGGATTTACCACTACTATTTTCATCTATGTTTTAACCTAATAATTAATTTTTAGGTAGTGGAGCCCGTGGCTGAGTGCTAGCGCGCTAGTCTCTCATGCGACAGGTTCTGAGTTCGAATCCCAGTCCCGTCGGGGGATGTAAAAAAATGGGGATTCACTCACAGCCTCTCCCCCGGGTGTGTGAGACCCGTCAGCCAAAGGGTGGCCACTCACAAAGTTAGTCGTAGGGAGTGATGTCCCTACACTAAAAAAATTGCATCGTGAAACGTGAGTGTAAACTCCCAGGAGTTTACACCACGAGGCCCAGGGCCTACACGGCCTGTCGCGCCACTGGAAGAAGAATAATTAATTTTTAGGCGGTTTTAAACAACTTAGCTGCGACGCTTTGGTTCTTGTAGACTCACGATTAAATTATCATAGTATTGTATTTATTCTTGCTCCCACACAAATTTGGTTTAAAATTTTTCAGAAATATACATTTTTATAGAATAATGTTATTTTATCTTGAAAATGGTTAGAATTACCATTCTCTGGCCTTGCTAAATATGATAATAAAAACTGTGCCTGATATAACTTAATATAATTTTTTTTTTCATGTAAAATAAAAGCATTAAAGTTATTTATTTATCATTGTCTATAGTTAAATATTGTTTATACGTAGTTAATAATATAAATAAAGTTGCCAAATTCACTGAAATAGAAAATAAAAGTTCAACACAACCTTCATAATTACATACTTTCTTATTATTGTTAATATTTAATAAATAAATGGTCCTTTGAACATTCGCTCTCTTTCTGAAGAATAGATGTGATGTAATGAAATGTAATTAAACCACAAGGAAAGATTTTTCTCTATACGTGAATAAGGTAGTATACGTAGCTTAGTTATTAACATAATAAAGACGTTGGTTATCATGGTTATAATGTTTTGTAAGGAAGGTTATGGTGACTGTTACCAACTTATCGCGCGTTATATTCTTCCGAAAAGTACTAGATCGCTTTTAATTCTTTAAAGTACTATATTTACGTTTCATTTGAAAAAGTACTATATCCATAATATAACTCTTTTAATTTCCAGATCGGCTTGGTTAGCCATACATGTGTTTATATAAAAACAGTAATTATAATTTTTAACAATTTACAAAGTGGGGTATAGTCTAATGTAAAGTCACCTCAAACTATTTTGTGTTTATAATTATATTGGAGAGTTAAATAATAAAGATTAATTTAAATCTAGTGGCCGCGAGACGTTTAGTAAACATTTATATTGGAATTCTTACACTGGTCAGATCCTCCACTCATGAAATGTATGTTTGTGTCTAGTGCGCTCACAGTGACGCGGCTGTGAGGGATGCGCTGGGATCTCTTGGACTCCGCTTCTCCCTCTACAAGTGGAGGAAAAGGCCCAGTTTGGCGTTCCTTTAGCAAATTGTAAATATTGTATATAGTTATTATTGTGTGTATGATGTTAATGTATATCTTACTTTTTTATTTCATTTATTTGTATTTATCTCAATTTTAGGTTGTTTTTACTTTCACTTACTATAAATAGTAAGGGGTGTATTGCGATCGTGAAAATTTTCGAATTCCAGTTTTCAACGGAAATACACGTTTTAGGGTCCCCTGAGTCCAAATAACCAGGTCCCGCAAAAAGGTCTGTGTGTGTGTGTGTGTGTGTGTGTGTGTGTGGTAACTCCCGGGCGGAAACGGTAAGTCCTATGAAACTGAAATTTCATATTTAAGACAACTATACGCCCGAGACGTGACAAAACTTTTTTCATCAAAATGAACTTACCAGAAGAGGCATTTTATACCATGCATTTTGCACCTTTTTTCGATTTTCTCAAAAACGGTTCCGACGATTTTGATTAAACTCGCTATATCGATGTAAAATTTAATGGGCCTTAATATCGTGTAGGTTTTATTTGGATAAAAATGGTCTGACAGGGCTTAAATGCCGATATTTTAAATTTTCTTCCCCTAAAGTACCTTTAATTTTGTAGATTCAATAATAATAACTAGATTATCTTGTTAACGCTGATGAATAACAGGTAAATATATAAATTGAATAAATTCGATACCCAACTAAAGGAGAAAACAGAAACAATATTTTTTTAATGCAATTTTTCGTTTTTGAACATAAGAGCAGTAATATACATGTATGATATACCGTTGGAAAGCTAAAGATTTAAAAAAAAGTATCATCTCATACACAAGCTTTTAAAAGTTAATAGAGAGTGATGAAATGAACATAAAACTAACTGATTATTTTAGATAATAATATAATAGATTTTTTAATGAAACATATGTTTCTATATAAATTCAATTTGATTAATTCCCTAATAGTTTCACGTATTTTTATCTTTAACTGTATTTGAAAATTCTTTCATTGATTTTTAAAATGGAGGTAAGTGAAAGTCGTGTGTTGCCCGCACCAGATTTTTTTGTATATATATTATATTTTATGTAAATTGACTTTATTATCGTTTTATGTATATATTGTGTGAATGTGGTCTCATATCAGTATTACTAATGTTCATTTAGAAACAAATATAACTCAATAAATATATATTTTCTAAAAAAAAAAATTTAAATCTGAACAAATACTTGTAGTCAATACATACATACATAAGTAATGGCCGAAGTACAGTTTTATAGATAAGGATTGTTGTAGTAGGTTTCAAATTTGATTTTCTATTGACGATAGGGTATAGGATTGCTAGTCCTGCATAGGCCTGGGTTAATTTGATATTGATGTGGTGTTTCCTAGTGAGGCGGCGATTGAGGTGAACCCCGAGGTATTTCACTACTTCGTCGGCAGGAATCATGGCAGCTTGTTACCACTTAGAATCAGTTCAGGTAGATCTGATCGTCTTCTCGATATAAGTATTCTACTGTTGAATTTTTGAATATTCAGAATGATTTTCCAGTTAGTGAGTTACTTTTCTAAGTCGTTGTGGTGGTTTTGGAGGATATTTCATAAAATGTTAAAAAGTTTTGAGAAAAATGTAATATTTTGGAAAAATAGGTTAGTAACACAGAAAAAAATCAACTTTAGATTTTAGCTAAAAAAAAAATCAAGTAAATTGGTCGAATAACAAATAAATGATGTTCATGTAAAATTAAAATTGTCTAAAGCGGATATAGTACCTTTTGCTAAATCAGCGTCCCAATAATGGATAAATTGTCCGATCTATTTGAAGAAACATAAAATTTTAATAATTTATGCAATCCCCCAGGACCTAAATGCTAATGGGAAGGATAATGCCATTTATGAATTAAGCCCTGGGTCCCTGAGAACCCTATTGGTCCGGTTAGGCAGTAAACCCCCCACCCCTCGAACCCCATCGTGATGTCTCCTAGGTAACCCTAATAGACATCACTTAATGCAGGGTACCGTTCGCCGCATCTCACTACCACCCACCGCATCGGATTCTATAACCATTAGTAATTTCCGAGAATGATGGCAATCATTTGTTAATTCCGATCATGAACAGATGGTATTAGGTATTACCCTGATGATACATTGATTGTTCTTCATTATCCGTCTCTCCTGATAAGCATACATATTAATCATCGCATTCAACTCAATAATACGATTGGATTGATTTCGAATCCGACTATCACACCTTATCTGTATGCACAAGATAAATAGCTTCCATAAATTGTCCATTTTTCAATAAAATATTATTTTTCAGTATGATAGAAGAATCATTGACCGAAATATAACATTAAAAGTTGGAAGGGGTTGGGGGCGGTAAAAGTACAATATTAATTGTAAAAAAAATAAAAAGTTTTCAGAGAATTATCTTAATATATTTTATTATGAAATAAGGATGAATGACAATTAGATGTGAAGCAAAATATTAGGACCAAATCCTTGCAACGGCTTCGGTCCCAGGGTTGATGTTTTTGATGATTGAGAGATCCATCTTGACCAACGCCTAACTTGGAATCCTCAAACAAGACTAAAACGACAAGAAACTGCTCGCCGTTTTGGCTACTTCAACACTTACTGGACAAACGGTCATAGCTTTCTATTAACTACAAAAGGTTCATCTACATGACTATCATAAGACCAATCTGGACTTACGGAGTAGAACTATGGGGGGGGGATCTACTAAACCATCGAAATCCTCTCGTGTCCAATCCTTACAATCCAAACTCCTTCGTAAAATCCTCAATACTCCTTATTTTGTCACGAATAAACTTATCCATAAAGGCCTTAATGTTCCATATGTTACTGATTTAGCCCGAACCAGGTATCATTCATTCCATGAAAAAATCTATTCCCACTCTAATCCACTGGTTTCCATTCTGCCTTCCTCTTCAATTCCTAATACCCTCTAATGCGTCTGAAAGGAAAATGGCCCAAAGACCTTCTAGTTTAGAATATTTTTAGAGTGCTGCCAATCGGTGGTGTCTTTACATGTATTTCATGTCAGTTTACCATATGCCCATAACATTTGCTTGATGTATTTTTATACAGTTGTAAATATCAATAAAAATGTTTAAATGTAAAATGAAATGACTGAGAGACATAATTAAGGTTCAATGTCGTTAATGTGCCGAATTATCTTATCCTTTAGCTCTTGAATTGTTCTTAGCTTATTGACGTACACTTTTTTTTTTTTTTTTTTTTTTTTAAACATCCCCAAAGAATGAAGTCCAACGGTGTCAAATTACATGATCTTGACTGCCAATTAACATCGCTACGACGTGAAATAACACGGCCATTGAATTTCTCGCGCAAAAGAGCTATTGTTTCGTTGGCTATTCAGACGTTACCTACTAATAGACTCTGAAATCGAAGAATGACAAGGTGGTTTTAGAAAAAATAGATCATGTCAGGAACAAATTTTGAGCCTTAAGCTATTGATCAAACACTAAAGGACTAAAAGTAAAAATAACCTCTTTATCTCTTTCGTTGATTTAACAAATGAGTATGTTTTGGTATACAGGAAAACACCACTTGATGTACTAAAAAAATACGGGGTCGAGCAGAAAAATTTATTGGGCTAACTATGACAGGGACTGAATCTAAGGTTAAACTTAAAGGAAACGTCTGTGGACCATTTCAGATCATGACTGGACTTAGACAGGGGGAAGGGTTGTCTCCAATACTGTATAACGTGATACTCGAAAAAATCATAAGGGGAATATGGAAAATCAATAATTCAGGTGCAACCCTAGGCACTAAGAACAATAACGTCAAAATTGAATGCCTCGCATACCCAGACGACCTGGCCATTTTATCAGAAACAGAAGAAAAGGCGATTGCCCAAATAGATAGATAGATAGATAGAAAATAATTTTTATTCTGGGACTGGGTCCCTTTAGAATAACAGCTTTGTACAGTTTAAATATACAATATGTCTGGCCAACAGACAAGATAAACATGACAAACTACTATTTACAATAATTGATTAATTTGTATACAACACAAAAAAGATAAAATAAAAACAATCTTCAGAAGCTAATTTATGTTAGAAATATATGAGTTGATAACAGAATCCAAATTAAAAAGAAACAAAAAAAAAAAAAAAAAAAAAATTAAATAAAACAAAAATAATTAATAACATTGTACTAATTCTTAGTATTCTTAAAATAACATTAACCCTGAAATAATAAAGGATCTATATTAGACCAAGAATTAATGAAAGATAATACCATTAAAACATAAATAAAAATAAAAAAAAAATACAAATATAAGAAATGAAATCTTCTAGAAAAAAAAATAACGATATAAAAAACTAAACAAATACTGTAAAGATTGAACCAAAGGAAAAAAATTATATAAAAATATATTTCATATTTAAAATATATGTCAGGCAGCGTCATTTTGGGATGTTAGAAGGTGCTGAAAAAGAAGGAATTTAAATGTAGAAAGGGAAGGAGCATGGCGGATGTTTGATGGAAGGAAATTCCAGAAACTAGTAGAACGGGCCAGAAAGGAGCATTCGTAATTTTTTTGTTCTGTGGGAAGTGATATAAAGGTTGGAAAAACGGTATCTAGTCTCTAGTGGGTGAATTGAGGGTTTGAACTGTAGGAGATTGTAGATATATGGAGGGTGTTGTGAATTAATGGTTTGGTATAGGAAAGATCCGAGGAAATATTGCCTACGGGTAAGAGGAAAGAGCCATTTTGATTCGGTATAAAGATGGGATACATGCGACCGCCTCGATGTGCCAAAGACAAATCTTAAAAAACAGTTCATGATTAACTTTAATCGTTTCTCTAGCATCATCGAGAGGCCATCATATACCATACATCCATAATCAAACTGAGGGAAAATTAGAGAGGATACAAGGAGCTTGCGAGTGGAATAAGGGAGAACATGGCGGGAACGATGGAATAGTTTAAGAGTACTGATTGACCTTCGGGAGATTTGGGCCACATGTGGTTTCCAGGATAAGGTTTGGTCAATATGGATGCCTAAATTTTTTACCGAGGAACTGAATGTGATGGGATGGGCGTTCAGAAATAAGGTAGGAAGAGAGGGAATAGATGTAAGGAGGGAATTGGATCCAATAATGATTGCCTGAGTTTTCCCGGCGTTTAACCTTAGTTCGTTCTGATTCGCCCAATAGCAGATCCTGTCCAGGTCTTCTTGAATACTCGTAAACGCGGCTAATAACTCAGAGGGAGGAAAGGATAGGTAAATCTGAACGTCATCGGCATATAGGTGGTAGGAGCAGTGGAGGATTGAATTAGGAAGATCATTTATAAAGGTATTAAAAAGGATAGGAGAAACACTTGAACCCTGGGCAACCCCTGAAGAAACGGTAAGAAAAGAAGATAAAGGTTTGTTGGGAATTTGAACTGTTTGGGTACGGTCAGAAAGGAAAGACTGGAACCAGAGAATAGAGCTGTGGGAAAAGGAGAGAGATTTTAGTTTGGAATAAAGGATAGAATGGTTCAAAGAATCAAAGGCTTTAGAAAAGTCAAGGAGTATTAGTACTGTCAGCTGTTTGTTGTCCATTGCAGTGTATATGTCTTGAGTGATTTTGGTAAGAGCAGATTGAGTGGAGAAACCAGATCGGAAACCGATTGGGAAGGATTGATTGATTTGGATTCTTCGAGGAATTTTGACATTTGGGATTGGACTAGTCTTTCTAAAGGTTTGGAGAGATTAGATAAGATGGAGATCGGCGGAAGTCTTTAGGAGTTGCTGGATTTGGAATTTTGTTAATGGGATGGATTATGGCTTTTTTCCAAGAGGTAGGAAATACTGAATTTTGCAGGGAAAAATTGTAGATGAAAAGGAGCACTGGTAAAATTTCTGGGAGACAAAGTTTTATTAATTTAACAGGGATTCCGTCAAAGCCAATGGAGTTTGTGCGAGATTTCATAATTGAGGTGATTAAGTCAGTTGGTGAGATGTCAGAGAAAAAGAAGTTTTCAGAGTTAAAGGATGGAACTGAGAGATGCAGGGAAGATGGTGATGATGAATTGTGAGAGGACGAAGATAGAAAGTGGGAGTTTAATTCTTCAGGTGAGACTGGAATGGCTGAAGAGGTAGTGGATTTACAGAGGGAGAGTTTTCGGAGGAGTTGCCATTTAGACTTAGGATCGGGGATAGAGGAAAAGGCTTCGTGGAAATAATTAGATTTCGCTCGTCTGACTCTTGATTGTGTCAAGTTACGCAGTACCCTGAACGCTTGGTAGTCATCCTCTAGTCTTGTGCGTCTATAGCGTCTTCGGGCAGCCTCACGTTTCTTTTGAAGATCTTTTATTTCTTGACACAACCATGGAGCAGGACGGCGACGAAAGGTGCAGGTTTTGAGAGGAGCATGGGTATCTAGGATCCTGAGTAGATTTGAGGTGAGGATATCTACCATACAGTCAATGGAAGAGAGGAGTAAATTTCTTCCCAATTCAGAGACTCAACATCTGGTAAAATGGTTTCACGGGAGAGGGCGTCTAGGTTACGGAATGTTATGGTTTTAGGAAGGATTGCTGGAGTTCGGATATTGTAGGATATTTGGATGAAATCGTGGGATGACAAGAATGGAACTGGTAATTGGGAGGAGGAGAGAAGGCTCTCTGCTGTATCAATAACGTAAACGTCCAACCAGGTATCAGTCCAGCGAGTATGATGGGTAGGAGCAAAGGGAACTATGAATAAGTGGAGGGAGAAGAAGAGATTTTCTAGGTAAAGTCTGTCATTGGAATGTGAAAGGAAGTTGGTATTAAGGTCACCGGAAATTATTATATTATTGTAAAGAGGAACGTATTTGTAAAGTGTTGATTCAAGGATTCGTCAAAAGGTACCAAAGGAGGGCGGTAAGCTACAACATATAGGAGAGGATTTTCTTTGAAATTAACTTCGATGAATAGGAATTCGATATGAGGGTGTTCAGATGGGGATGAAAGTTCAAGAGCTCGAAACCTAAGACTATTGTGGATATAGAGCCCGACGCCTCCACCAGTACGACAGATGCGGTCGTGACGGATAAAGGAATAATCCGGAAGGGAAACAGAAGAGGAAGGGATGTAGGGTTTTAACCAAGTCTCGGAAACGGCAATAAGATGGTAGAAGTTATGGGTGAAATATTGAAGGAATTCGTCGAAGTGAGCGGGTAAGGACTGGGCGTTAACGTGACAGGTAGTTAGGATACTAGACATGATGAAGGTAGGAGGGAAATTACACTGGGATTAAAGGGAAGACGCTGTACGTATAATACTAAACATCCATACACTATATAGCAATGTTGTGAAGACAATTGGAAGAGAGAAAGTAAGAAATAGATATATATATAAAAAATACACACTTAAACATTGAAAAAAAAATCATAACCCATCTCCTAGGCAAAGAACTAAATTTAAAAAACACTTGAATAAATAAAAATCATAAAAAAATATAAGAAAAACAATGATAGTGCAATGTAGAATATATCCGTGAAACGGTTAGTCGTTGTCATATTCTGATTAAAGCCGGCAAGATAACGGGAATATGGATGTCAGCCGAAAACTTCTAGATCTTGCGCCTGGTCAATGTAGATGACAGGGTGACCGTCTTTCTTCCTGCAACGGACTCTTCCGCCGGCGAACCACACGTATTTTAATTTCCCCGCTGTCTTCCTTTGACGGGCGAGCCAATAGAGGTGCCTGTTAGCAGGGGTCATCTCCTCGCTCAGATATATCCGGTGGCAGTCATTTTCCTGCCAGCCGATATCCCTCGTGGTGAAGTCCCTTTTAATCTTTCTATTTCTAAATAGCTCATCACGAGTGGTCTGCCTAACGAAGCGAGCGATGACAGGGGGTGGTCGCGGGTCATCTTTTTTCTGTCTACGACGCTCCACTACGTCTAGATCCTCCATTTTTATTTTAATAATTAGGCCTGCCGCTATATTGTTCACCAGAGCCGCAGGGGTTTCCCCCGGGCGGACCGGTATGCCCCTAATTTCCAAAGATCTTGATAATAGTCCTTGCTCAGACCCTATAAACCAAATAAACACCCTCTCGGAAACAGTGAGAAAAAATGGCTTACAGATATCTTTTGATAAGACGGAACTGACGCGAATTTTAAGAAGAAAATGATTGAACCCAAATCAGCAACAATCAAAGTAACTCGGAGAATTAAATACCTTGAAGAAATCATATGCAGCAATAGGTCGAAGAGAAAAGAGTTTAACGAAAGAATCATCAAAATAGAGAAATTAAGCTTCGCCAGCAGTGATCTTTATTAAAAGTAGAAATTGACTCTAAAAGCTAAAATACGTCATTATAACACGATTGTCAAGCCAACTTCTTGTCTTCTGAGCCTTCTGAAAATATGAAGAAGAATTCTCAGAAGAATCTACGGACCTAGGAGAACACCTGAAGGATACAGGTTGAGGTAAAATGAAAAAATATATAAGGAAACCACAGATCTATAAGGAAACTGACGCTA